>OY979444.1:11760279-13169029 GCA_963855545.1 Ethmia dodecea | reverse complement strand
ATCCCTGTTAAGACGAATTATTATAGTTATTATAGGAGGGTGTTTGGTAAATACCTATCATTGGTCCCTGTTTATCGATCCGTGTAAATTCAAATTGTAGAAAAACAGAAAATACTATCGATCCCACGAAAGGTAAGGTTTTATAAAAATAAACGATTAATTTGCAAATAAAGCAGCGGTTGAGGTGTGCCCGCCTCTGATGCATCGAGGTTTTATCAATTTTACTTACATATTTATAATTATACCTATCGACGACGAAAGAAAACCTGGTATTTTCTTGGGTTATACTGTAATTATTTATTCTAAAAGGCATTTTAATAAATAATAATAACAAATAATCTCACGCCTTTCATCCCCGAGGGGGTAGGCAGAGATTCCATTACTGGATATACCCACATTTCACGAGATACATTGGACCCCTAAACGTGATAGGTGGTGAGCCCATCGCCAGACCGGGTCTATTTACACATGTTATTTTGTATCGACATAATTTCAAGTGGTTGACTTACAGAAAAATCACAAGTCTTACACGATTCCAAATTGAGAGAGCGTTTATTAAAACTCAATAATACAATAGTCTGTGTGGCAAATTAACATTTATATATTCGCCTTTGTTTGAAGTGTTGCAGTGATAGCCCACTGACATTGCTGTTGTAACTAGACCACTCTAATATTAGCGCTGCAAGTCATGGTTGAATCAAAAATACTTGCAAATAATATTTATTTATTTACTCATACATAAAGCTTTAGTCATGACCAGTTATCAGTCCCAATATTTCTTTCCCTCTTTTATTTGATTGATCATTAAAACTTATGTAATAGTGCTCAATAGATACAGCGATTTTTTGTATTATCGATATGGAAGATGTGTTATACGATAGTGTTATATATTATTTAATCATATCGCAGCATATAGAAAGAAGCAGTCATAGTAAGAAACTATTTTCAATAAAAAAAAAATCTGCTTGAACTCAGAGCGTACTTGTTTTTTAAACCCGAGTGCCTTAGTTAGAGTGGTCGCGTTACAACTTTCTTCGGAGCAGCGCGAACGGTGACTAGGTAAGCACTTCTACTAATAAATTAATTCCCGTTTGTTTGTTTGTCCCACTGCGCCAGTTCATTAACTCGTGTGCGCACTTGCACAACACCTGTGCTATTTTTACCAGCATTTATTTAAATCTAACGAGCTTTACGCCGTTTATAATGTAAATATTATAATATAAAACAGCATAGGTACAAAAGTAATATACACAACCCCGGTGGGATGTATTAAATAATTACTCTTATTAGAGTAGGAAGTAGATATCTGATAGTAATCTATAAACAGCAGTAAATTGATATATGGTCGTCACGACATGTAGTTTTGGATGTAAGGTATTGCAAATGGTTAGATCACCTGTTTAGGCCTCGACGACTGATGATTGATCTTCAGATGTGGTCTCTTCACCACAAGTCGCTTCCACATAGCCGTCTCTTCCTAACACGTAGGCACGGCTAATATTGTTCAAGTCAATGATGTTAAATATAAAAACATCCTTGGTTAAAGTCATTATTTCACAATTGAGGGGCTAACTGTGGTTATTGTACTCTATAATACTAGTAGCTCAATAAACATAAAACAGTTTTCAAGTCTTCACGTTCGATCAAATGGCTTGTATTCTGGCACCGAATTTATTGAAACCCACAATATCTCTGTAAATCTCTTTTTAATACAACCTACTTTTCCAGCGAGGTTTATGCTGTTTCCCGGGACTGGGTACTGTGGGAGCTCGCGGGGGCAGCGGGCGCGGGGAGGAGGCGCTTCTGCTCGAGCGTCAAGGGCGCGCGTCTCAGCAGACGAGGTCTTCGAGCCTGCCCCCGCCGCCGTCAGCGCTGCCTCGTCCACCTCGGAAACCGTCCGCTCGGACCACCAGATACGACCGTCTGGAGCACAGAGACGCTAGGAAGGTGAGGACTTTACAGCAACTTTAAATACATAATATAATCTCAAGCCTTTTAGCCACGAGGGCGTAGGCACAGGTATTCCATTTCTGGATATACCCACTTTCACGAGATTCTTTGGACCCCTAAACGTGACAGGTGGTTAGAGAGGTGGTGGTGGGAGAGTTAATTCTGGGACTGAATGAATATGTACGCAAGTTTTTGAAAAACTCATTGGTACATGCCAGGATTCGAACCCGAGCCTCACTGATTATTATCATGTGAAGCAGGTTCTTTAACCGTAAGGCTATCACTGATCTTTGATTAAAAGAATAATGTGTTGAGGAGTTGCCCCGCTTCTGCTCAACACCACACATACTGAGGCGGTGGAGTTGAAATGACCTTTAATAGGTCCCTACTTTGAATAAAACATTTTGACTTTTGCAACTCATTAAGGTACAAGTAGCAGATGTAGGTACTCACTCTGTTGGAATGGAACCCACGTCTCATACGAGAGGACTGAGATCGATTGCAAGTGATGTACGTGAGTATTTATTACTACACTTGCGAGCAAAACTATGGAATCACCCACTTGTGATTTGCTAGGAGCGATCTTAAGAACTAAATGACTAATAAAGATTAATGAAAATGGTACCATTTTAAAGGCTATCTGTAAACTTTAAATTAATGCCATATTCATTTAAATTGGACCCGTATTTTAGGTGCTGTCTAGGTTTAAGTGAAGGAGTAAGGAAAATGTGAAGAAATAAAGAAAGGGACATCAGTAAATAATTATAAAAAAAATGGGTCAAATCTTTATTTGGTCTTCAATATTTTGTACCAATACTTTGAGTTGCCCCCTCTAGCCCTAATTACAGCTCGAAGGCGATTCCTAATGGCTCTTATCAGCTTTTTTATGAAATTTTGTGAGATAACGTCAAACTCCTCTATAAAAGCCGATTTCATCTCATCAACACTTGAACGAGCCGGATTTCTGGATCGAAATCTCTTTTTTAGCTCATCCCATAAGTGTTCGATGGGATTTAAGTCGGGGCTGAGCGCTGGCCAGTCCAATGTGGCGGTACCGACTTCACCCAGGAACTCAGATGTGGCACGTGTAGTGTGACAACGGGCGTTATCGTGACGGGACTGTGGCAGCCCTTTTTTAAGTTAGGTTTGCTTGAGTCTTTGGCAAACTGTCCACTCACTGACAGTGACGCAACGAACTTGTATGAGCTCCTGCTGGAGGTTGACTACCGTCAAATAGCGATTTCGAAGAAAAGATGATACGAAAAACGGTCATCTCTCTCCAAAGTGCACCGGCACCGTCCAGATCTTGAGATCGGGATGAATCCTCTAGTCTCCCAAAAACGTTTGTAAACTTTCGAGACACAGGACTGGCTTATGTGGTGCTCAAATTGTAGCCCTTATTGGATAAGGGCTACAATTTGAGCTGATTTTGTAGGCGTGGTATCCATTATCGTTCAAGATCAAAGCGGAGATATGTACGGGTCAACGTGTTTCAGCCGACTGATAAGAAAATTCCGATCCACGCGCTTTTATAGGGGGTCCATGTCGTGGAACACGTCACGAATCGATAATTAAAACAAGTATTTTTTTCTTACTCCTTCACTTAAACAAGGACAGCACCAAAAATACGGGTCCAATTTAAATGAATATGGTATTAATTTAAAGTTTACAGTATAGCCTTTAAAATGGTACCATTTTCATTAATCTTCAGATCGCTCGTAGCAAATCACAAGTGGGTGATTCCATAGTTTTGCTCGCAAGTGTAGCTGAACGGTGAAGGAAACATCGTGAGGAAAACTGCAGGACTCAGAATTGGTACTAAAGCGTTTGTAAAATCACTCACGTTATGGAGCCGAAAATACATAAGTATTTCTAGGAACCTCTGCTGATCCCTTCGGGGAAAAGGCGTTTCTCTCGAAAATAGACAGAGCGAGAACCGAAAGCCAAGTGGTCGACTGAGATGAGCGATCATTGCCACCACTCAGTGCCTGCCGCCCCAATCAGCCGTAAACTATGACATACAGCAACCGCCAGCGCGTCTAGGGAAGGACAACGGCAGCAGCTAGGTCTTTATTCAAATATCTAACATCTAATACGCACTTTTGAGCCCTTTTGTCTTATTTGTTGCAGCTTCATTAGACGTCTGTGAGTGAAATCGTTTCTCTAGCTATAGAAATAGGTACCTACATAGTTCTGATAGGGAAACTTACTCGTATTTATACTTATTTAATTATTTAGGTGTGTTGTTATCGATAAGATAAGTGAGTCGCTATATTAATAAACGTCATCGTTGTCGTCGAAAAACAACTCTGCGCGTATACAAATCGTTCGTCGAACCGTCACCTACGTCGAGTGTGGCCGAGACGTAGTCAGATCGTGTACTTATTTACATTGCACAAACATGAGTAGGTAATGCGATAATACGTCACTATGCGTCAGATGACGTGAACCGGTGAACAAAACATCATCATTCTTCTGGCTTTGTCCCATAGTTTAAGGTGGGCGCAGTATGTTAGATTTGCATACCTTTTGCAAAAGATTGTGTCATTTAATTTTGTGTTTTAATTATGTTTATTCTTTATTGGGATTATTGGTGGGTCGCCCATAAAAATTCTAAATCTATGGGTTCGCCACCATTCGCGAGCTAGAGTGCGAGGATATTGTAGACAGACCATGCTCTGTAAAATTGCTATGTCTTGTGTGTCAATGACCTTAATGTAATATCCTCTTTATACCTATATGATAGCAATCCGTTCAATAAAAACCCAGTATTAAGATATGTACCGTTGCGTAAAAAGGGAATAGTTGTACCTATTTGCTTGTTATTCTTAATTTAATATTCTGCGCAAAAGTTATTTACAGTTTATTAATAAAGGGATATAAATAGAAGGATTATTTTATCATAAACTGACCTCATTCCTCTGTCCCGTGCCGTTGAAATATAAACAAACAAACGTTTTGCATAACTCGTCCACAATAAGATCCTGTTGTGTTGCTTCGGCGACAGTTCATTTCAATTTCAAACGCCCGTCGTGCTGAAGCACCGTTGTATCTCTTTTGTGCAGTTTGTCATGGATAATATTATAGAGGAAGGTGATGCATTAATTAATGTTACTGTAAAACGGTACTGTAGTGTTTGTGTAGTATCAATTACAAATTATAAATTTTCTAATAAACACGAGCTATAGGGCTACCCTGTAGACCTTGGAGGGTTAAGTACCAAAATGTTGATGGACGAGAGATGTTCGATTTGGTGTTGACTGTCCTAATGCTTAAAATGTTAATAGAATGAAGCCTTCACAAATTATGTGAGTTTAAAATTTTGTGCTGTAGAGGTAAAGGTAGTTAGTTGAATTCAGATATAGCTCAATACCGCAGAATAGTAATAGTAGTACTTACAGAAAGATAATTCAGTCAAGCGGACGAGAGATTGAGACAGCGCTTTGCAGTTGAGCTATTCAATACGGAATTTCCGATATCGAAAAAAAATATAGAGCTCCTGTGTTGCGCTTACTCAAAGCTTACCGAGATTATCTTTAACATTTGACATGACATACAATGATATCTTTATGATAGCTGTGAGATAGTGGATGCATTATAACAATCTTAGTACCTGCGTGTTTATTTAAATTGCCGTGGGTAAACGAATCCTGATTATAAATTTACGTGTTACTAATTATTATTATCAAGAACAATAAAATAAAATAAATCATGTAAGTATAGTAATCATCGATTATTATTTATTATTTATTATAGCATACAGTAAAACGTAGCACCTCCTAATATTTATTTTTGATAAAGATTTTTGTCCCGTGGGTTTCTAATTTCGCCATCGTCCTTTTTCCAATTGCTTGAATTATTTTTTCTAGCTAACCTTTGTAGAGCGTTGTATTTGTACAGTGCAAATAGTAGTAAGTAAGTATTCTCTAAATAAAATGGACAGATCAACTTCAAATCCAATCGTCTGAGTGCCCTTGAATAGTTAGTATCTTACGCAGCGAGAAAATGAAAGCGTAGCATCGTTAACGAATGTGACTGTGATGTTCATAATCAAAACAGTTGTATTTAATCAGCGCATAGTTACATAGGTAAATAATTAGTTAGGTATTTCAATGTTCTTGACTTTTATCACCAACTGACCTAGGGACATTCACCTCACATAATTATCAAAAAAAAACACTAGGTATTTACACAAATTCATTAATGACCAGTTTTTGATAAAGATATAGCCGTGCCAGTAATATACACACCGTAAATCTTACTTAATATTATAAACGCGAAAGTTTGTGAGTATGGATGTTTGTTGCTCTTACACGCAAAAACTACTAAACGGATTTTTAAGAAACTTTACAGTTATAGAGCTTATACATCAGTATGACACATAGGCTATAAGTTATTCCCGTATTCCCACGGGAAAGGGAACTACGCGGGTGTAACCGCAGGGCGCTGCTAGTATGTAGGTATATGTATAAACGCAAAAGAGATGCCAAAGTAACTGTCGGTTTGTATCTATGATTGTCACCTTTTCACGGCAAAACTGATCTTCATTTAAATTGACAGGGGCTTGTATCTCTAGGAATGTTTTGTGTTTCGTTGCAAATATTTACCTATCCTTTAAAAAGTTACTTCTTTTGTTCACAGGACTCCGATGGTTCCGGCTCCATCGCGTCTACCGCGTCCCGCAGTTCACCGCTACCCTACGATACCGTCCGGAAACTGCCATCAGTCCCGACTTCTGCGTCTCTTCCCGCGGCTGAGTCCCGGGAATCGCTTGTACGACCCCGGGACTCTAGCCTCCCCTCGCCGTCCAAGTTGGCGGTGTACGCAGCAGCGCGCCGACGATCTGCAGAGTCCGCCAAAGACAATAAAAGAACGCATCACTACCGTATTCAATTTTAAAACGTTACTGGCTGTTCAGTAAAAGAAATAGGTTAGAATCACATTTTGTATTTCGTTAAACAGAAAAAGAGCGTTTGAAATAACAGTTTCGAAATATTTTAAAATCGGAATAAGCAATATCATTGGTAAAAACGGAGCGCGGGGGATTTGCCGGGGTTAGTGCCGTGCCCCGGATTCGTGAGTGTATTTCTTACAGACTTTTCTTACTTTCGTGAATGTACTTTAATATGTCAAAAAATATATAAATACCAATTTGTTTTTTTAACTGTTGATATCTAGATTTTTGAATTAGCTTGATGATTGTATAAGTTACAAACTACTAAATTCTTGGGAGTAGCTGTTTTATAAAATTTAAATCTAATGATAGTGAATCAGGAGACAGCGGATAAATATAGGTACCTAGTCATACATCATCATAGTACATAATAATGTACACTCGGCGTCAAAAAAATCGCACCTTTGAAAAACCACTTTTAATCCCATTTAGAATCAATGATGATGGGACTATTAGGTATCATTTTATAGGTATAATCATCAACATTCAGCAAATCGTACTTTAGTCTTGCTAGGTCATAAAAAAAGAAGTGATTGCAAAAGAAGAAGAAAAATTTGTTGACAAAGAATTAAAGTAAGACAAAAAAATGCTTAAAAATTACTTAAAACCTAGTTTTACCCCCCCCCCCCTTTTATACCTCTAAAAGGTAGCGCAACTAGCGGCCCTTTTATAATACATTATTTTTGTATAACGTCGTTATTTGGGTGAAATGTTTTTTTTTATGGCATAAATAATTGTTAATTTTAATGTCGTTAAATTAATGTTTAAAATGATACTTAATAGTCCCATCACCATAGATTCTAAATGTGATTAAAAGTGGTTTAAAGTATTATTTTCCGAAGGTGCGATTTTTTTGACGCCGAGTGTAATACACACATGACATACATTTTTTAAAGGAACTGAAGATTTCTCATGGTCAGATATAAAATCAGAGTACCTACGTACGTATATCTTGTAATGAGTACCTACGTACGTAAGTAATTCAAATGTTTTAAGAGATTTAAAACATTTCGCGTGTATAATAAAACCACCATGAAAGGTATTTATTAAGAATAATTTGTGCTTTATTATGAAAACATTCATAATGCTCATCCAGTGTAACTAATGGCATTTTGCAAAATAACAAAAGAAGCATTAACGAAAATTTTACAGATAAAGAGTAGGTTGTAAATTATTAAATACCGTAACTTATACCTAACCATTGGTGTTTAAATTAAAATTAAAATTAAGAATGTTTTGGTAAGTGATATACTGAATTTTTGATCTAGTCTAGAATCTAATCTTGTAAAAAACTGGTTAAAACCAAGCGTTTGAAGCGTAAGTATCATTGTTTATTTACATGTCTTTATGAAATGTATGCGTTGAATAATATTTTTCGTCTGAGTTTTTTTTTGTAGATATTTTAGTCGTTTTTCGTCATATCACCATTAATTTGAGAGTGGGAATTAATAATGATTCTTATTATATATAGTTTGTGTGATACAATGTTAGATGTACAGGAGGCTTATTGTCTCTAAACAATCTTAATCGCAATCGGTTTCATTTTGAAGTACATTGCTTCTGATGTAGAATGCGTTTCATCAAATAGTTCATAATAATATGCTGTCATGTTGGCTCCCCTGTCTCTCAACAGCATAAACATGCTAAGAACACACACATACAACACTTATTTGCATTACCAACATAACGGCATAGGAACTATTTGATGAAACGCATTCTGCATCTGTGATTTTCATAACGTTGGTCGCGTAATAAATGTCAAACAAAGACGATCCCGATTCCAATCATAGAAAGTCAATAAGGCCTCTTTCAGTATCCCAGATAAACGTCAACCAACAACAACAAAGTTATCTTCGTGGGAATATTCTGGATTTCCCGATAAAATATCAGAGGTTTTCCTTCCAGGGAGGGTGTGTGGAGATCGGTAATTGGCACTAATTAACAGTTAGTTTCCTTTATTACTGACAATCACCTTTGAGGATAATGAACCTAACAATCAAAGAACTCAACGTGTGAACACATTAACACGAGCTGTGGGTACCTATGTAAACATAAAACTAGGGAAGTATGTACTTGTCAATTAACCAAATGCAGAACAGTATTGCCAAGCCAGTCGTGCAGTATCATTATGTGTGATTTGCTAAGTTTCATTATGACATACATATATGACTGCGAAATATTTATTGTAGATAAATATTTAAGTGTAGACAAAATAAGCTCGAATATCGTTGCATCAATTTCGGATAGAAATTGTTTGTATTACGATGAAGTCGGGTAAACATAATTAAACCAACTACCTACATACCTTTGGAACTTAATAATCAAAAAATAATAGATAGAATTTAATTACTTTAAAAATTAAAAGTGTTTAGGTTCCTACATACAGGATACATTAATCGACTGTTTGATATCTATACCACACAATAAATGTCCTCATTCCACATTGTAACCAGCATAATAAAATAATAAATTGTTTTTATCCTGTATTTTTATTGCAATAATGATACAGTCCTATTTATTAATTATTAAAATAATCCTTCTTTACTTCTATTTACATATTTAGGTTAGTTTTATTTATTTACGTACCTACTAGCAGAGACCAGTTTAAATAAATAGACTGACAACGCCATACAAAATATCGTAACTCGAAATCTAATTACTTACTAGGAAGCGAGATGTCGTTAGGTGTATCGAACGTAGAAATAAAAAGAAACTACAACCACAGCTACAACTTTTCTTCACTTCTAGCTTACTGCCACGCTTAGTGCGGCCAAACAAAACGTTAGATGGCGCTATATCAGATTATTTTTTTTATTTTTGTGCTGGGCTGTAATTTTTGTAGGGTGCGATGTTGCCGATCTTAGGACTTCGTTTTTGGAGATTTGTGTGTTTTTTAACCAACTTCAAAAAGGAGGAGGTTATCAATTCGTCTGTATTTTTTTAGTTACATTGAACTGGGTGAACCGATTTGGATGATTCTCTTTTTACTTGAAAGCTGGTGCTTCCAGATTAATCCCATTTTAATTTCGTCCATAAGAAAACCAATTAAAAAGTTGAAGATTGAAGTCGGTTTTTTTTACTCTTTAGAGTGGTTATTTTCTCTTTAGAGTAGTTATTTAAAAGCTTTTTATTTAACTTGCAATGTAGGTATGTATCTTGTAATTATGTATTGGGTTTTGGTTCATAATAATGATAGTGTGTATTGTGTGGCAAATGTTCGTGATGGTGTACAATGAATAGGAAATTGGATAAAATGCGTAGGATGGACGCTTTCGAGTTACTTCAAGAAGCCGCTTCTTCTTCTTGACAGACATATTTTTTGTCAGATATGCATTAAAAATTTATTAAAACAAATAATTCTGGAAGATGAGACGCAGCTACTAATTTTAAATAAATCTTATGAATGCAGCAGGAGCATCCAATTAAAAATGCCGAGTGACAACTTGTTCAAACTGGTTCATAAGGCTATTACGTGCTTTAATTCTCATTTCAACACTATTTTACACTCCAAGAAAATTAAATTCCGATTATTCAACACTATTGTAGACTTTTTGAAGTGCGAGGCTCCTGAATTATTAAATACGAGTTGTGAAGAACATATAGCCTACATAATTGACCACATGATTGTAGTAAAACTTCACTTTTATTGCAAAAATATTTTGGAACATGCGAGAGTTCACCCAAAATTACGTATATTGAAAAATAAATGATTTTTTATTATAATGAATACCTATTGTTTCATTTTTAATTTTAAACATTAGGAAATCCGAATCCAAAGGTTCAAAATGACTGAAAAGAGTGTAGGCTACGGCCCCGGTTGTAATACTTTTTCTTCTGTGTTAATGGTGATGATAATATGTAAACGGTAATGACATACCTACTGTGAGTTTATCTCATATAAATTCTGATTATATGTGATGTTTGCTCTTCAAAAATATTTTTAACTGTTAGTTTATTAATGTCTTAGACGGCGATACAAAAAATGAGCACTAAGTATCTATATTTATGACACCTACATGACATGTTTCAAGTTTCTAGGCAATGGTATTACTTATTTAATATCATGGTTCCTAGGTGTTATTTTCCCGCGGTAAAAAGTACTTAGATGTTGACCCAGTTACTCAGCTCGGCTATCACCACACACAATTTTTAAATTTTCCCGTGGGAATGACACATACTCCCGCTGCAAATAGTACTCTAGATGTTGACCCGAATACTCAGTTATCTTCACATCAAATTTCATCTAAATCCGTCCAGTTGTTTTTGCATATTGTGTACTTATACATATTATAACGATTACAACTCTTTCAACGTTTTGAATCGTTATATCTCAAAAACGGTGGTTGTTAGGAAAAAAGTATTAAGACATTTTTAATAGATAATCATTTGGTCTACAATTTTTGTTCAGGCAAATATTATGATTAAACTTACCGTTTTGCTGAAAATCGTGAAAAGACCTCTGATCCCGAGTAATTTTTTTTTCAAGTTTTGGATCGATGAGGACTTTTTAGATTTTATTAATAATGGTTTTTTGAACAATCCTACCAATTTTCAGCTGGCTGCAAATTTTTCTAACTTCACTTCTATTTTTTTGGTCTAAACTGACCGGACTATAATTATTATATCATTTGTTTGTCATTGTTATTATTTAGAATATCTATACATCGCATCAATCGTTGATTTGTGATATTTTATTATGATTATAGTTAGTAATTCAAAGCAGAAACCTGTGTTATTTACTATTTTTGACTAAGTAAAAAATTTTGGTGTCCTATTGGACAAAAAGATGTCCTGGGCTCCCCAAGTATCGGAGGTCAGCACGAATATGTTTGCGGCATCTGCGTCTCTCAGGAGGTTACGTAACTTCCTACCCACTGCCACTAAAATTGCACTTGCTCAATCACTTCTTCTGCCAATTTTAGACTATGCCGATGCTAGCTATCTCGAACTGTCCGAGTCCCAGCTAGATAAACTTGAGCGTCTCCAAAATTTCTGCATTTGATTTATATTTGGGCTACGCAAGTATGACCATGTTTCTCATTTTCGGTCTCAGCTCAAGTGGCTTCCAATTCGTCTTCGCCGTTTCACATTCTCTCCCTACTTTACTCTGTCCTGTTTATTCCTTCTACCCCCCCCCCCCCCCCTACTTAAAAGTTATTTTTAAACGTCAGGGTGAATCCACCGACCGGCCTTTCCGAGAGTCCCGATATTATCTTCTACAATTTCCTCGTAATACAACTGAATTTTACAATAACTCATTTACCGTTCAGGCTGTTCGGTTGTGGAACGCATTACCCCTGTGTGTCAGAAGTGCTGAATCGATTCACATTTTTAAATCTCGACTGAAGGCTCACTATCTTGCAAGCATATAGGTGAATTAATTTTCTGCTTTATTTATGTTAATTATTATCTATTATTATCCTCAAGTATGTTTAAATGTGTGTAAGTATTTTCTATTCTTGTTTAATTTATTTAATATATATTATGTATATATTTATTTATGTTTGTAATAGTATGTAAGAGTATGTTCAATAATATATAGTGCACCGTCTACCCTAGTTCTAATCTCTCAGTTTCATCCATCCTAAGGTTGTCTGGAAGAGATCGCTAAAAGCGATAAGACCGCCCATTGTGCTTTAGTTAATGTTGGTATCCATATTGTGTTGTTTTTGGTGTACAATAAAGAGTTATTGTATTGTATTGTATCTTAAGACGCGGACACGATAGCATTTGTGACTTTAGAGACAATATTTAGAACGATAAAACAAAGGTTTATACCAATTTACAGCTTATTATTGTTTATTCCGAGGTGAAACCCCTAATATGACTGGGCTATAAATAAAGGATATCAAGTTATAATATGAATATTTAAGTATCTACTAAATGAAAATTATTTATTTTTAAGGATTTCATTTAAAACTAAAAAACAAAGAATTATTGTGTGTTACTTAGAATATAAATATACTTAATCATTAAATGTTATAAAAAACTATTAGCATTTGAAGCAAGAGTGTTTTTGTTTTGTATCTTTCTTTTACATTTTGGAGAAAATACGTTTTAGTTAATGCAAGTAAAATCTTTTCAAATTGTGTTAGTTGTTTTTGACTGTTGTAAAAAGTACTTATCTAAGTTAGGACTGATTTACAGTTTGGCGAAATGTTATTTGTTTTTCTTTTAAATGTTTTTTGATTATAACCCTATCATGTAAATTTTGGAGAGTTTATATGTTTTTAGTTAGGTATTCACATAAATCATTATTATAAAGACTGATTTTTTAATAAATCAAGGGAATCCTTCAAGGGGGTAAATAAGAAGCCGATACCTTAAGCATTTGTATACCACCTTAATTTTCGTAATTAAAAAGTTAAATTCTTCAGTTTTAGCATATACCTGCTCGCGAGATCAGCTGCGCGAAGTCACTGAACGCCGGCGCGCCGTGGCTAACGGCCGGCAATACGCTCGTAGTAGGTAATAGGTATATGGCAAATTCAGAATAATCGTATTTTAGAAAATTGCGCAAAAGTAGTTTTTATACTTTACTAGTGGCCCGGGCAGACGTCGTTCTGCCACCGTATAAACCATCCCTGGACCCACTCGAACCCACACAAAAAGTTTCATCAAAATCGGTCCAGCCGTTCTCGAGTTATAGCGTCAGGAAGGAAAACCCGACATTTTTATATAGTAGATTTAAACTTTTTATAATGTTGATTAATATGAAAATTGATTAAAATATTATGTGATGATTTTTTTTACCCTTACTGATTAGTGATTACTAAGAATTTAAAATTGTCCTTACCGGTCCAATTTATGTCATTACCAGTGATCGGATAATCGGATGCATATTTACCTAAAGTGTAGGTGTTGGTTATTATGGAATGCACTTTTGTATCGAAAAAATCCCGGGAATTCGGAATCGACAATTTTTTTTTTACAGTTGAATCAAATCGGGTGTAGAAATATTTACTTACTTTAAAGTGTTGGATAATATTATGGAATGCACTTTTGTTTCGAAAAAATCCCGGGATTTCGGATTCAACAAATTTACTGTTTTTATTATAGAATCAAATCGGGTGTAGGTATATTTACTTATTTTAACTGTTATATTTTAAAAAACTAGAAATAATAATAACTTCCTCTTATTTTTTCTTAAATTTTCAAAACATTTATCTCAAACGAATAATAAATAACATTAATAATTATGTAATCCCCCTGTTTTTTTAAAATAAATACCACATGCTAAAGACGACGTTTCTTCACCATGTTACAGACTAGTTTCGCATTCCCGAATTTTCTGAAATCCCGGGATTTATATTTTAAAAAATATGTTTTAAGAAGCCGCTTCCATAATTTCCTAACTAAAAATGAACTTTAGGTAAATATGCATCCAATTATCCGATCACTAGTCATTACCGTTCAAAAGATATTCAAAGAGTTTTTAAAAGTTGTCATTACCGTTCCAAAACTGTCCTTACCAAAACTTTATTGCTAAATATCTCGTAAATTAAGATATAGATTTGGTGCAATCCAACATATTTTTGATGTTCAAATGATCCTTTATAAACTTTGACCCTTTTTATTTCTAATTTTAACTTTTTTTCTCGTTCGTAAGGTGTCCCGCGACTATAGATATTTCAAGTATCATGGAACTCCCAGAAAAGTAAGCTTTCCATTAGTGAATGATTTTTAAGATTCGCATGTAGAATTGTAGTACAAATATAGATAGCGGGTGCCCACAAATCGTACGAGCCTAAACTTGATGGGGCTGTGTCGTTTAATTACCGAGTTCCTTTGGCCATCTTCCAGCTCCATCACCAGACCCTGGTTACCATCTAGCACCAAAGTACCTACTCGTCAAGACGAATCATACGAGCCCAAACTCAAGGGGTTTACAAGTTGTCATTGAGGAGTTGCGATATCCACCTCCTGGCTCCATCATCAGACAGAGCAGCTCGGTGGTACCATAATACTGCATTGTCGCCGAACTTACATAATCAATAATCATACTAATAATCTCATGCCTTTTATCCCCGAGGGGGTAGGTAGAGGTATTCCATTACTGGATATACCAACATTTCACGAGATAGTCTTTGGACTCCTAAACGTGATAGGCGGTGAGCCCATCAGCGGACCGAGTCTGTTTGCACTGTCTCAGAATTATTTCTGGTACCTGCGGGTTTCCTCGCGATGTTTTCCTTCACCGTCGAACTTACATAAGTATACCTATCAAATTTCAGCTCAATCCGTTGCAGATATCTACTTCAAAATTGAGTTGCAAGATTCCACCCGAACATACATAGTTATATACATACAATATACATACATTGCAAGTTAAATAAAAGCTTTGTGGTTTTGACTAGTTGAAAAAGGTTTGTGTTGAGCGCCATCTAGTAGGAAAACGATTCGATACTTGTACCTTGGCTACCTTTCATTCTTCTTTATAGCCACGCCATCTGTATATTCGCGTCAATATACATGAAGGTGGTGTTAACAATGTATGCGAAAGATTTTTTTTAATTTCAAATTAATGAAGAATCTTGTATGTTCTAAAAAAGAAAAATATATTTTTCCGAAGTTTTATTGAAGAACTTATTTAAATTTCCTGGATTTAATGGCTCTGGTGCGATTATTATATTATGGAGCAGCGCCATCTGGATATTAAATAATTTTTGAGCTTTATTTGAGTTACGATTTGTTGTATGGGCATTGACAGTAGGGGTGTCCACTTAGAAAATACATCGATGTTTTTTTTCGATGCAATACATCGAGACTGTGCATCGATGTTTTCCGATACATCGGATAGAAACATCGATGTTTTCCGATACATCGGATCAGTGGTCTCGAACCTACCGATTTTTCGGTATTTCTACCGAAATGGGCTCTGTCCTACCGAAATGCAACGATTTTAGAGAATACATGGAAATTCTTCCGATTTTTCACTTTTGTGACGGTAACTCTATTTATTTATGTTTAACATGAATGTTTCATGTTTTACGAAATACCCTAGACTCCTAAAACTCGTTTTTTTTTATTGTAGCCTAAAACTGGATGTTTTATGGTGTTTCCCGCTCGGGAATTCACTTGTCTATATAAACAGAAATTCTGGTAAGTAATTTTGTTTAATAATTAAATACCTAAAATATGTAAAATTATGAAACTTTATTTATTTTTTATAAATGAAGAGAAAGTGTCCTCAAGTTTAAAGTTGCGAACGAAGTGCTACTTAGTTACAATGTCTTCTGACGAGGAACCAAGTAAGTACAAGAGCGAGTGCTTAGAAATTAATGCAATGATGACCAAAGAATATTGGTATGATCCTAAATATTGTAAAAAATAATTGTACCTATCTAAGTGTGTTTTTATGTACCTATCTAAATTACTCCTTAGGTTTATTTTTGATAAATAAACGAATTGGATTGAATATTGAATTTTTTTGGTCGTATACCGATTTTTGATACAAATATACCGATTTTAGTAGGCAGCTCTACCGATTTCGTTAAATGACGTTCGAAACCACTGCATCGGATAGAAACATCGATGTTTTTTCAAAATCGAGTATTTTTACCTATTACTAACAAAAAAAATACTTTTCATGCAAACCCGCGTTGATTCAGTTGTTGTTAATTAAAAAAAATAAAGCAATGAGAGAACATTCTTTGTTTTTATTAGAAAAAGTACAAACAAAATACAATACATATAATACAATACACTGTTTATTTATCTTCTTGGTTGTCGACAATAAAATGATAGTAACTTTTACCGAAGACTTGATTGTGACTTCTTGAGGCAATACAAAAATGTCCATTCCACGCAAAGAGATTAAAATATAATAGGACATAGAGGGGGCATTGGGAATATTTTCATAAAAAACTGTTTGAAGCTCAAGCGTCATGTCAGTTAGTATGAACGCGAGCTGTCATTCGGTCAAAATTGTACTAGACTTATTCCACTTGGAATAACTTTTCAGCTTCAAATTTTCCTCGCTTTGTCCCCTCTATGCCCTATTATATTTTAATCTCTTTGATTCCACGCATTGTATCGAATTTCCCTTATTCGATGTTTTATGAAAATACATCGATACATCGAGTAAATCAATACTTTTTCAAAACATCGGATTGATTCGATGTATCGTATTGTAAACATCGAATGAATTCGATGCATCGATGTATATTGAATATCCCTAATTGACAGTCTATTTATTTAAACTGGTCTCTGCTACTAGGTACGTACATAATCATTTTGTTTCTCAAAAACGTACCTACATATTTTATATCTAGCTCTACGGTAAAGGAAAACAATAAGGAAACCCGCCGACCCCAAAAGTTATTTTTAGAACTGTGTTTTGGCCAAAAAATGATTTGACGTGGGTACCGATTTCACCAATTGCAGACTTGACCATGTATTACTAACCTGTCACATTAAAGGGTCACCAATTATTTTCGGACCCAGGAGTGGGTACCTGATTCCAGGGTAAAGGGGATGGCTTAGGGCGATGGTAGAGGGCGTATAGCTACCATAGGCCACACATCATCAGTATTCTGACCAGAGTATTAATGTTCTGTGATTCTGACCTCTCCTCCAGTCGTAGCGGTTTTCCGTTCCACGGGAGGACGAGTGCGTGCATTTCAAACGTTTATCCTGCGCATCCAATCGCTTCCATCATCATCGTCACGACTTCTGCAAGTAGAATAAGCACGTTTTTGCGGATAAGCTGTGAGCGTTTATTTATTTTTGAGGCGGTTTTTCGCTTATTGTGAGTGAACGGAATTTTTGACAATTAAGTACCCCATCAAACCATCATCCCGATCGAAATCATTTATTTACGATCGATTTACATAATTGCAGACTTCCTTAGGGGGGAGAGTCTTGAGTTGATCAGGCGGCCTTGATCGTGACATTTGCGGAGCGAATGAGGCCGTGCGCACGACCTCGGCGCTTGCGCAATGCGCGCGGGTCCTGTGCGCACGATAGGGTCTGACGGTGAACTATTATCATGGAATTGACGTTATGCTAGTTATTCTTTAAAAATGAAACAGAAGGAAGTAGACTCAAAATACGCTATTAAATATTCATGAAATAAAAACAATGACTATTAAATAAACATGATTAGAAACTTATTTATGTTCTATTTCCAATTCAAATGGAACCTAAATTAATAATATTAAATAATCAAAAATGGATATTATCGGGATATTATGAGATTTAGAAGTTTATCATTTTACACTTTCTACATTATGCGACCAAGGTCGGATTTGTCCAGGCGCTACCTATCCAAAGAATACCTACTTACCTACCTAAATCACAAAAACTTATAAGTAGCATTTTGCAGAAAATCTGAGTAAACCTTTCCCGTGTGCCTTCTAAAATCGTCCTGGGACTTATAAGTACACTATAAAAAAATAAGTAAATTATTAAGAAACGTCGCGGTCGTCGTCGTCGATATAGTAGCTACTATATCTATCGACGACCGCGACGTTTCTTAATAATTTACTTATTTTTTTATATTCACTGGTGAGCGTTATAAGTACAAATCAATTTTACTGATTTCTGTTTACACTCAATCACTTGTCGACTGTCGACAGTGCAATATTGAAAAGCTGTTCCACTTAATTAACTATATGCTCTATATTTATCTTTACTGCAGATATAACCTGTTTAGTAGAACGTTTTATAGACTGAATAATGTCTAGACTAGCCCGTGTTTATATCTGTTATTTTGTTTTCATTTTCTGCCAAAGATCGAGGACTGGATATGGTTTAACAACTACTTGCAGTCGAGTAAGTGACCTATAAAAAGGAAGATTTGTGTTCAAAAGCGATAATGCTTAAGTACGATGCGTAAAAGAAAGAAACAAATTTTTTATACATGCATAAGGCCACGCTTTACAGGGCCCGGACCTCTCCTTAGTCTACACGGAAATGAAAATATTTAACGAATATCCTTTTGCACCCGTGCTTAAAAATAGTAACGGTAAAAAAACACTATTTTAATAATCAGAACGCTGTTGCATATGTAGGTAACTAGTTCACCTTTGTGCATAGCTGGAACTTCCCCCACTTAAAAGCTAAATCTACGCCTTAGACGGGCCTGTTGGCTCAGTTGGTAGTGACACTGCCTTCTGAGTCGGAGGTCCCGGGTCGATCCCCGCTCGGGGTCAATATTTGTGTGCATGAGCATGTCTATTGGCCTCGTGTCTGGTCGTATAGTATTTACTTAAGTATGTTTATCAGTTGTTTAGTACCCATAGTACAACCCCTGCCTAATTTGGGACTGAATAACTCTGCGTGTGTGTGTGTGTGTGTGTGTGTAAAAAAATATGAATTCCTTTTATCTAAGATCTACGCTCGTGAATATGTAAAGCATATTATCACAGAAAGTAGCTTATTTGAGGTCATATAGTGACCGAAATAAGATAAGACTGTGTAATTTAGATTCTAGATGTTGACGTGTCCTAAAGTTTAATCATCAACGTTCAATCAAGTTTTCAAAAAATATTCCATGTCCATACACTGCCCGGTACAGTTTTATTGCGTGTACTTACCTATATGTAGGTATATAGCAGAAAATCAACAAGGTGGTATTTACAATCAGGCAGATTTAACTGACAGACAAATTACAGTATAAGTACATAATAATACAATTTACAACAAATGCGTAACTCCCATCAATTTTCATATAAGATCCGACAAGATCGAAATAACAGCGTCTCGGGGGGCAATTACTTGCAGTGATGAACTGGGGCTGTGCCCTGTGGGTGGAGCAGTGTAAATCTGTCTTCGGTAAATCTCGGACCCACATGCGAATAGTAGTAGAGTGGCCACACGTATGGAGGTTATGATGGGGGATGAAGAGGGGTAGACCAAAGAAAAGATGGACGATATGTGGAAGGAGGAAGTGAATGTAGAAATGGCAGTTGATAGGTATAGTAAATGATAGAAGAAGAGATACTCCACCGATCTCAAATAATCGGTAAAGAGAAAGGAAATGATGATGAACACGTGTCGCCATGGATTATAGATTTAATGGAATAATCAAGCGGCAGAAACGTAGCTCTAAGGTTTAATATCAGCCACACGAACTCACTGCAGTTTCGGAGAGAGGGTTAAGTAAGCTAGCTACCGAAATTTCAAACCACCCAGTGTGCTTTTATTTCTGACCTCATTACCAGAACTAGCTTTGTAAAATAGAGCAAGATCAAATTAAAAAAAATGTATAACGTTTACTAATATAGTGTGTAAGAACCATGTGTGCACTAACAAGGTGCCTCTTCATGCCTTAAATAAATTGATTGTTATTATAAATAGTGATCAAAGATATTCAGCGGGCGTATTCACGGAGATTCGATATTCGACTCGGAATCGGAAAATCTGTCGAATTCTTATGTCAAATATGCCATCTGTGAATAGCCTAACTCGAAACCTTTCGACAGATTTTCCGACTCCGATTAGAATATCGAATCTCGTGAATACGCCCGCGGGTCGTCTAGGTAGGCTGGTAGCTATCTGACATTACAAGCACATCCAGTTTGTGTTAGCTGTTTTGAAACAGGTTACCATGCGGTGCTAATAATAACTTTACGGATCAGTCCACTGTTGGATCCTGATAGTGAATCCGATCCAAGAAGACAACAATGATAGTGGCGGACGTCTCATTGGCGGAATTGTTTATGGATTATCGATAGATTGAACACTACCAACGTTTTCGGTGTCCAGCTAACGTCTCAATCTTGCAAGAGTTCATATAACTCCGAAACGTGATTACAATATAAAAGAATTAAGTAGTAGGTACATTGATGACTTGACTTCATTGCTCAATATTATGTACTTAGTCCAAATACCGAAAAAGTTTGTAAGCGATTAATTTTAAGTTTAAAGGAAGAGGAACTCTAAAAGAGCAAATTCTCTCAAAAATATTACCTAATTCAAGCAGTCGCGAATCTTTTGCCGTAAAAATATATGTGTAGAGTCAAGTCTCATTGTTATTTAAATGAACATGCCATTTACTTATATAGCTCTATACTATAGTTTTCCCTCAGTTAGTCCATTAGGTATCTTTGTTCAGGTGATTGTAAATGTGAGATTCGATTTCATTTAATACTATTACTATGTTAAAATTTAATTAATTTAATTTTTAAAATTACTATAAAAATTATTAATACTATAAAATGAAATGAAACTCGCATTTCGCGGACTTGGCAGTGCTACCTATTTGTCTACGGCACTCGTGTCCCCAAATTGCAGTTTTATCATTGTCATATCCTTTATGTGCAAGAAATTGTCAGATCAATATGGTCATCCCAGTCATGCGTTGAATGGCCTACAGTCCGAATGCGGTACCCGAACCGGTCCAGACCGGGCCGCATTGCACGCACGCAAGGCTCCGTCTCAATGGATTAAAATTTACTGCAAGAACTGCCTAACTTCGCTCTAACAGTTATCTAACGGTGTCCGCTTACGTTACGTTTCGATAAGCTTGAAGTTGTGTTGTAACTTTTTGTTGGAATTATATTCTGGTTTATCAAGCATTTTATTTTTCAAGTCCTTTTGGTTCCATACTTTTTATTACACGACTATGGTAGGGTTATATTTTTAGCAAGCTAAGTATGTTATGTTTTGAATTTACGTAGGTATGTTTAACCGTAGCGCCTTAACTGCTCAATAGATTTTGATAAATGTGGTGTCCATCGCTTCGATAAAATGTCCTCCAAAGAGGAACCATATGCTACAGTTCCCAGGAGATTTTCTGCATTCACTCTCTGGAAGATCAGGATGATCCTTTAGCAGAGATAACTTCTAGCTAGACTTTGGTCAACTAAAGCCCATTTTTTTTATACCCATGGAAGATGCATTACTGCAAACGCACCCGACCCGGGGGCCCACTCTGCAGCCTAGTGTTGCCATACCCACTAAAAACCCTGGGGTGTTCCTCCTCGCCGCTTCGGACCCAGCTATGGCACCGCGGTTATGCATGCATCCGCTGCTGATCAACTGAAGCCCAGGCTAAACTAAACGCGATGACAGCTTTGACCCATGGTTTGTACACTAAACGGCACAAACATAGTGACAATTTAGATACTTCTTTTTGATGTCTTGGTTGCACTTTTTAATGGTACCCTAACAAGACGATTAACTTCGTAACCATTAAGTATAGAAAGTCTAGACACCGTTCGTGTGGGTGTAATAACACCCCTTTGTCTTCTCCTGGGCTATGAGTACGGCTGCAATAAAAAATGACGTCACCGAGCATCAGTGTCAAACTTACGTGTAAGGACAAAAGATAATCATATTTCGTCTGAATTCCGTTACGGGACGGGCTCAAGTATGATTTAATAATTAACATGCACTTTTTCCGCAACAGCCTTCGTCAAATTCGGAAACATATATTTTCATGAGGTATTATTTCGTCACTTTTAAATAACATAACTTATATTAGCATCATGCTTCGTCAGTTATAAATGTTATAATACAAGCTGATATCAGCCTCGTCAACTTCCCGATGGAATACTAGAATAAAATATAGCCTATGTTAGGTACTCAGGTATATTCTAGCTTTCCATCGGTGAAAGAATTTTAATTTTTCGGTCCAGTAGTTTTTGAGTTTATTCGTAACAAACATACAAATCTTTCCTCTTTATAATATTAGTATAGAAGTTTAGAGGAATGTGAATCCTGGCTCGAAGGTACCCATGCTACTGGCTGGATACAACCCAGACCGGGATCACAATTGATACTACTTATAGTTACATTTATCATTCGTATTCATTTAATATTGTCGTTAATAAATAATCGGGTTTTTAAAGTTCAAGGTAAGTAATCTAACAGGAATGCAAGAAAATAATGCACCATAAGTACTTACTAGTCTTAAACATATAAATCACATGCATCTCCCTGTTTCGGAAGGCATGTTAAACTGTTTAAGCCATATATCAGATATTCATGAGTGGAGAACAATTCTGACAGAAATTCTAGTCTAACGCTAACTCCCAATCCGCTGTGGACACGAGTGGATAATCTAGACTAATAATATAAAGAGGAATAAATATATAAATAAATATAATCTCACGCTTTTCATCCCCGAGGGGGTAGGCAGAGGTATTCCATTACTGGATATACCGACATTTCACGAGATACATTGGACCCCTACACGTGATAGGTGGTGAGCCTATCGCCGGACCGGGTCTATTTACACATGTCTCAGAATTAATTCTGAGACTTGCGGGTTTCCTCACGATGTTTTCCTTCACCGTCGAGCTAGTGATAAATATGTACGTAAGTTTTTGAAAAACTCATTGGTACATGCCAGGATTCGAACCCGAGCCTCACTGATTTTCGGCCGGCTCTTTAACCGTCAGGGCTATCACTGCTCTTGAGGAATGATTTGTATTTTGTATGTTTGTTTACGAATAAACTCAAAAACGAATGGACCGATTTTAAAAATTCTTTTACCAATGGAAAGCTAGGAGATCCCTGAGTAACATAGGCTATATTTTATTCCCGTATTCCCACGGCAACGGGGACTACGCTGGTGAAACCGCGCAGAACCGCTAGGGGCATATACTTTCTCATGTGTTCGGAAAAACCTCAGCAGAGGGCTAGCTGTTACCGGTTGACGATGATATTCACGATTGCATGCAGTCTAGCAAATTTTAGAATCGATGTGGATTTAACCGATTATAGTACAATTTGAGGCCAATCACGTCGTCCGGTTTGCCACCGGTATCATATGGTCAACTTTCACTAGCGTAGCGGTGTCTGCGTGACGTGTTGGCTCTCACGTATATATCCGCAACTAGGGCTAATGCTTACTACGTGGATTGCGTTAAAATCTTTGAGTTACTCAAAGGTTAAAATATATTGTTGTCCTGTATCTCTTTTATACAGGACAACAATATATTTGGTATGGTCTTTAGCTGTATGGAAATGGCAACCTTTGGGCTCATTCTTGCCTTGCAACCCCATAGCACCTTAGTACTCTGTCAAACATGTTTGTAGGTACCTACTGAAGTTATTTTAATTATATGTATTTACATCAATAGTAAAAATTAAATAAAAACACTCACGCCTAATACCTGAGAGAGTCGACAGAGGTAATTATATTACTGGAAATAATCACTTTTCACAAGTGGATTTTTCGGAGTCCTAAATGTAACATAACTGGCAAGACCTCAGAATCCATTCTGGGGAAACTTTCCTTTATGTAATTTGTACAACTTTACTGTAAAATAAACGACGTCGCAAAGTCTACATCAAACTGTGTATCACGTCTACTTTCACCGGCTCCACGAAGCACGCCATCACTCTATCAGATTGGTTTTAATCGACTTCGAAAATATGAGGATTCTAACTTTGTGGCCTCACCATTTTCAAATTCGCATGGGAAATTAAGATGTTTCCTCATAATATTTTCAGGTCGGCAACCCTACCAAAAACAGAACCAAAAACAAAGATATTAAAGTAATATCTTTGACTAAAAAACGTAAAAATTCACGCCGATCAAAATGTCAGCATAAAACCAATTTTTAGAATCAGTTCCAATATTCCTCAAGCTAGTTATCTTAAGTGCTTAAGTAATTGATCTTTGCACAAAAGTCAATACTGGTGACATTTTCCTTTGTAAAAACATCATCTGGTATTACTTATAATAAAACTAGTTTGCCAATAAAATAGCGTATAGCATTACAACAATGGAAAATAAGACTGCGTAGGTGGCAGGGGCGATGAACTTCTCCAGATGTCTACAGTCTGCAGAGGGCAAGAGAGCAAAGGTAAAATATCCCAGACGTGGGCGGTGCCTACTTTGCCAGAGGGTTCTAATTGAGACTTGATCCGTCTAATGAGCGTTTCAGTAGGTAATCAAATATTGTGTACGAAAACAGAAAAAGTAACAATTAAATGCGAAGAAGAAAAACCAGTTAACTAAGTGCGATTTGGACTCGCACAAATTCCATACCACCGTGCAATATAAAAATGACAAAAAAATACGTTTCTTGTATAGGGTTCCCCTGTTTATTTTATTTTTATTAAGCTATTGCATAGCTTCTATCGCGGGCCTTGAGAGCGGGGACCGAATCCAGAAATTCCGTAACGAAAAAAACCTCACGCTCCCCACTCCGACGGGCACGGAGGTGTGGATGGGTGGATTGATGGATGGATGGATGGATGGATGGATGGATGGATGGATGGATGGATTGATGGATGGATGGATGGATGGATGGGTGGATGGGTGGATGGATGGATGGATGGATGGCTATTGCATAGCTTCTATCGAGTGGGACCGAATCCAGAAATTCCGTAACGAAAAAAACCTCACGCTCCCCACTCCGACGGGCACGGAGGTGTGGCTTGAAGGCCGTGCATTGTCTAACGTCGTTTGTTTTCGGCAGTCTTGTTGATACAAAATGCTATGCAGTAGCTTTACCGCGGCAGTCCCCGAGTGCCACACGTCTTTTTTATTTGTTGTTATAGCGGCAATAGAAATACAAATTCGGTGAAAATATCACTGTTTATCATATGCAGCCCCCTGACAGACTGATAGACAGAAAAAACAGTGGAGCTCGGAGGATTAGTATAGTAGGGTCCCGTCAGCAAAATCGTTATACGAAGATATTCGTTTGTAATGTCTAATGATTACAATATTTACAATTTAGGTACATATCATACTCATCATAAATTAATATACCTACCTAATTTATAGGAAACCGGTGTCCTATTGTTTTCCGAACTATGTTTACATACAAATTCAGATGAACGGAATGTATTTTCTGAGTATCATTTATTTATTATTTACAGCTCACACCCCGTCACACAAGGAAATAAGAACTCGGACATGTGTTTTGACGTGAACTTTTGATATGTTTTGTTTCAACCGACTATAAATAGAACGTCCGCAGCTTATGCAATGACAAATTATCTTATGCCCATGTTAACAATAATAATAAATAATATAATCTCACGCCTTTCATCCCCGAGGGGGTAGGCAGAGGTATTCCATTACTGGATATACCCACATTTCACGAGATACATTGGACCCCTAAATGTGATAGGTGGTGAGCCCATCGCCGGACCGGGTCTATTTACACATGTCTCAGAATTAATTCTGATTCTGGTTTCCTCACGATGTTTTCCTTCACCGTGGAGCTAGTGATAAATATGTACGTAAGTTTTTTAAAAACTCATTGGTACATGCCAGGATTCGAACCCAAGCCTCACTGATTTTCGGCCGGCTCTTTAAACGTCAGGTTAAATGTTAACAAACAAGCAGTTAATCAGAGCTTATGCCTCCTTCCACAGGACTAACCAACTACGACCGCTAGTTAGTAAGAAGTTATCCACTTCTGCGATATATATAAGTCACAGTGGTGGATGTTTCCCAAACTCTGGGCACTGGGGCAAGTATAAATGCTACCCAAAGTCAGAGGCAGCACTTTTTACATAGACAAAGCATATAAAATACGGTTTCTAGCGACTTTCCCCCGATTTTTCTAGAAAGAGTAGTTTTCTCACATGCTACGTCCCTATTCAAATCGATTGGGATTACATAATTCAGCTGGATTCGGAGACACATATTGATAAATCGATTCCTCTTGACCCAAATCTGCGGGTCAAAGCCATGTCGCGCGGAGTTGGCCGGAATAAATATGTTGATCTGTCACTCGAGCGAATTGCTCGGAATTCCAAATGACGACATGGTTGAATTGTTGTTCACTGTTTGTTTAGAAGTTTTAAGTTAATTCAGTCACTGTTAGTATCCATTGTCACCAATGTGGTTATATTAACGGATACGAGTGGTCGTATACTCGGTTCGGTCGGTTCGGTAACCAAAAGCGTGGGCTTTTGGTTACCGAAAGAAGTAACGACCGAACCCTCACGAGAAATAATCATCACGTGATTTGCAACCTTTTCATACACATGCCGTCCGGTTTTCATCTAGTTATCTAAATCTAATATAATTTTTATTCCATTCGATTAGATTTTCATACTAAACTTTTTATCTTCTAAGTTCTTTTGTTTGAAATAAATAATGAAATATGTTAGTTTGTATATAAATAATGAAATATGTTAATGTATAATTTGTTCTAGAGTCTTTTTGGGAGGTAACTGGGCACTAGAACACAGGTATATTTGTATCAATATTTTATGAACAATAAAGATTATTGTTATTATTATAAAACTATTTCTGCTTACCCTGATAGATAATGCCTTTAGGTAGTAAGTTCGCCATGTGTACATTTCTTGGTAAATAAAGTTAAATAAATAAATAAAACAAAGTTTCTAGTGACAGAGACGCAGGGTAATAAATCATGAAGCAATCTGTGCGAAATACTTCTAAGGCACGTGCAACATCCAGTAACCTACATACCCCTTGTATGTAGATACATACACGGTACATGTACGTACTTACGTCCTAAGAAACACATTAGAGGAGGCAACTTTACTACTTTCCGTATAGAAAATACTAATAGAGCTATGATGAGAAATAGAGTAGGTAATAATACTTTTTCATGTACCTAATCTAAAGTGTCCCCACTAATATTATAAATGCGAAAGTAAGTCTGTCTGTTCCCTTGTAACAGCTTGATCGCTTAACCGATCTTAGGAAAATTTATATTTCGAAGGGAGTCACCTTGCATGTATATAAGAATAATTAAAGATGATGCTTTCCAGGCTTCAATAACAGGTGACGCCTACTTATAGAGGTTATACTTAGAGAAATGACTCATGCATGGTTGGGACTGTTTGTAATGTAATTTATTAAACTAAATAAGACCAAAGAAATAAGGCAGCTGCACAATTGAAATTCTTGTTTGATAACGCGTCAGAAATGGTCGTAAAAGCGCGATTTCTAATCAAAATCACTTGTAAAGTTCCAACTAAGCAATCACATAACAGCGGACAAGTTCGCACATCTCGCAGTTACGAGCGTGTGAGCACTGTGACGCAACGATTGTGAAAGCTGATAGCGCTGGAATTGGGTTAGCGCAGTGCGCGCGCGCTGCCCGTCGCGCGTCGCGTCGTCCGCGCATTCGCATCGAGATGTGTTAACGAAATAACGACGTTATGTTGACTGAAATCACAGAAAAAAGAGAAAATTACCATCTTTGTTTTGATAGTATGAAATTCTGTTGTTAGATCAGTAAATCATCATTGGTTCAGTAATTTTGTTTGGTACGTCTCAGCGGACGGTTAGTTTTGATCCTAGAGGAGTTTTATTTTTTTGCTATGATTATACTACGAGTATAATATATATATACTGGTATTTGGACTTTGAGATGACATTTATCGATTCGAATATACGAGAAAAATATATTTTGCTACAGGATTATTGTATTTCGAAAATAGGTATCGCTTAACGCTTCTTAGGTAGATAGTAGGTAGTTAATAATTTTTATATAATATTATTAGATATTTTGCGGCTCTTCAAATCAAAATTCACATGCAATCTTACATCTTAATCTTTTTAACAGCTGCCGGACACAGACGTGACCAACAGTTATAGACATTATAGATTTAGATTGCTCATCCCATAGAAATTCTAAATCTATGGCTAATCCCGTTCTCGAAAATGGCTCAAACGACATTCATAAAAATTACAATCCCGGGGTTAACGGAGCTTCATCGCTTAGTAACTTCTACAGTTTTTTTTCAACTGACATCACAAATAGAAATGAACACGCAGGACCTGTTTGTTTTAAATGGCTGTTTAATTAAGTAATACGCACTAGCCGTGATAGCCTAATTCCCTTAATTTGCGATGCGACTTGTAATTACTGCGGTTGACATTTATTTGCCTTTGCGATCGTCGCTTTTGTCTCGTTCATTAGCCTAATTATTATTTGGTAAGGACGGTCTTTACGACTTTGAGTTACCAACTGACTGTTGGATAAATCCGCCCTGATATCGTGTTTTGTGTCTACTTACTATTAAGTGGGTACTCTATGTTTATACAAGGACTCCTCTATACAGTGTTTTAGGTAAACGCTTCCAAAAGCAAAGACAGGTGGTTTTGCTGGTAATTCTTGACAAAATTCCATAAAAAAATTGATGGAAAAGCTCAATGTTTATAAAAAATGCAATTTGTTATTTAAAGGATTGTAACCGTTTTGCCTAGTTTGGGACTAAATAACTGTGTGTGAACTGTGTCATGTTACTGCTATTTTTTAAATTATATTTTAATTTATAAAAAATTATAAATAAAGAAATATATTTTTTTACTTATAAATTTTTCACCATAAAAAGTTCCTCAGAGTCTGGCAGAATCAACACCCAGTCACAGGCTGTGACATAGTGCTGAGCCATGGCCCTTTTGCTTGCATGATACGCTTTACACGACCATTTCCTTGTTTCTGTACTCCTCTTTTTTAATTGTGTTTAGTTTGTGTATTATTCAAGTAAATAAAGTGTTTTATATTCTATTCTGTTCTATTCGAAATAATCGTTACTTTTCACGATGACGAATGAAAAGAAGTTTTTTTTAATTGAGAATTTGTATTCTTTTTTTGAATTGTTTTAGAATCGCCATCATAACCACCCATCTTCGTTTTCGGAAGCGTTTCCCTAACACCCTGTATAAGTACAATAAGTTTGAATATAAAAAGAAGTATTTGTGGCACTGTATGATGATGCGATTGATGACTAAACTTAGTCAGTGCCACAACCAGTGCGGTGCCAGCGGTACCCAGGCACAGACCGCAGACCCTCGAGCGCAGAAATTATAAGACAAGTAGGTAGGTAAGTTTATTATTAAAACACCCATAAAACCGACGCTAAATATAAATAAATGTTATTAATAGGTTTTACATAATAAGCTAGGTAAGTAACTTTTATAGGTACATTTTCTATTATAAAGGTTGTCGCACACATATATCAACTTTAGCCGCCGTTTAGTATTTTTTATGAAATTCCCTACTACAACAACATAATCAGCATATTAACCACTCGACTCGGGACAAGCTCCAGCAAAATAGGCGATACGAGGCGGTGACGATCCGTCTTAGAGTTGATATAATACGTTTGTTTTAAGTTAACATTAACTACTGAAATGTGACCTAACCTATTATCGCATATCCCCAAGGAAAGGTCAAGGTACCTACAGGTACAAGGAGCCAGAACGGCCTTGCGTTTTAATCACGACGTGGCGCGGAATAATGAGCCCAGAGGTCACAAAACAGCGGCTTAGATCATTTCTGGGAGATCCAAGGTAAACCAGAAAACTACAAGAATTAAATTACATAACGAGGAAATCCTCGTGTTTACATCTTCGATAGCTGGTCAGTTTATAACATCACAGTCAAATATTGTCCACTTGAATATATAAGGGTAGGTAATAAAAGGGGTACCCAGGGGTAAATATCGAACCCTACTAAATCCTAATAAATAGCAGTGGAATTAATATTGAAATTACAGTATCTTAAATTTTATTATTATATAGACAGATATAGATAGATGTGTCCATAACTATCAATGTAGAATGTTTTCATGAGTCATATACCCTTTCCCCAATCCTGTGACCGAAGTGAGTCAGTAGGCAGTTTTCTCCAATAATATAATATAAAAAGTTTTCTCACACGGCGCCATATAAGTTCGTGAATCATCAATTCGAGGAAAATATTTTGATCGGAATGTTCAAAGAAAAGATGACTTAGTTAAAATTGTTAAATTTTATAAACAAAAATTAGCGTAACCTTCTGCCAAGAACATATTATAGTTGATATGTTAATTGTTCATTAGGTACTCTGTATTGACTCCATAATAACTCGGAATGTATGATTGTTTTAACATTTTGTACAACTGTGCAAAGCAACGTAGAACGGGGTCTTCTGTTTATTCACTAACTAGCTTATGCCCTCGAGTCCGTATCCAGCTTCCTATAAAGCCAAACTTCTTATCAGTACCTATTCAGTATCACCCGTGAGTTACCGCCTTATGAAAGAAGCGAAAAAAAGCGAAACCGTAAGCGCCAATAAAATTAATCAACTTGGAAATCAGTACAAAATACCTATCATATCATCCCTATCACATACAAGTCAAGCTGAGATGAAACAATAGTTACTCTATGTACCTACCTCCAAATAAAACATTATGTAATGTAGGCATGTATAGAGTCGCAGGCGGGGGGAACACCCCTTAAACTACTCCCCTATACAGGTAAGCCCGTGATCGTGTAGGAATGCAGAATAAAGTAATGTACCTATATCGAATATCGTAAAAATAAAAATGCGTGTGCGACTGACCGGTACGCCACGTGGAGGTAGTAAACTGTTGAGTACATGTCACGCGGATCACATCGCGGCGCAGCGATTAGAAGCGTACTATGGACGCGGACGCAACAAATTTGATGACAGTGTATCTGGACCAAACTATTGCAGATATTGTAACCGTTGCAATAGCGATCTAGTATTATTTTAAATTCTTTTATGAGACAACGCAACATTGTTAAATAATATTTTAAAATTGCGGTATACGGACATGTTCACGCACACAACAACCTCTACGAGTAGGGACTGAGCCAACGGTTTCCGTTGGATAAATCCACCCGGAATGTAAGACGCCTGAAAATCGTACGTAGCACATACCTATACACAACGTCATTGGTAGGTAATGGTATCTACACTGTACTGTACTCTGTGGTCTACACACACTTAATGAAATTACATTCATTATATACATTGGCATATAATATATACGCCTTATCATTCTGTTCTGTTGCAAGCTGTTTTGATACGCAGGCTGCCCTAGGCCTATGAAAGATTGTCAACCCCCCACTCCCTTTAAAGCACGAAGAAGAATATTTATGAAATATTTGAATTTAATTATAGAGCAAGGGCGCGGGCGGTTCGTTAGTTTTTTAAATAAATAACATATTTTCGCCTTGCAAAAGTTAGGAACGCAGTTTATTACTGTCATAATATTAAAATGTATCTATATAATACGTTATATCAAAATAACGTGAATATATTATAAACTTTCTATTTATTTTAATGAAATTATCACTGTAAACGTATCATCACTTATCTTCATATTATGTCACTACATTAGGTCGTGCTTATAGTGAACGAACGTATATACATACACTTGGTAGTGGAAGCGATGGTGTCACGTAACGTATGGTTTTCAATTCAGCTGTATTTTCTATACAGAAAATCAACGGAGCAATGATCTGATCGGTGTTACTTGTATTATAATATGATAAAATACTGAACTAGCAATTCGCATACCATTATTAGATACATAAGTACAACGAAAGGCAGTACCCGGTTCAAGAGGATAAGTGCCTCTCATTTTCAACATCAAGTTTATGTAGGTATGTACCTACGTAATTTTTAGGTAAATATATACCTACTCATTCTATACAAATATTTTGACGAGATTAAGTTCATCGTGATTTCTTACCTCTGATTTAGGAGACAAACTGAAACTACTGATCCGATTCCGAAAATTCTATCACCAATAGAAACCTACAATATTTCCGAGTAGGAAGGCTATATTTTAAATGGTAATTTTGCGGGTAAAACCGTGCAGCTGGTAAAATAAAAAAGAATTATAATTACAATTAGTCGAGGCAGTAACTACGTATGTTCCCACGTGAGTTGTTTATCTACACACAATGGTCGGAAGCTCTACTTTCCGAGATGCGAGTGAGGAAAGTTGAGGGAGGCCTGCAAGTAGCTTAATTATATAAGTCAAGTTAGTCTACAGGAAGGACATAATAGACTATTTTTCGTTCCGGAAAAACTCATAGTTCTTATGAAACGTGATAACCTCAAGTTCACGCTGACAGGGTCACTTGCGCTATATGATCTATGAAGGGTCACTTGAGATTTTCCCCTTATTTTTTGCTGTTTTCGTACTCGCTTGGACAAGGTTACATGAAAGAAGTTCCATGTGAACGGGAAAAGCAGTTTAATATAAAATACCCATGTAGACTGAATATAGCAGACTCTACCTACCTAAATAGTTTGAAATATTTGGCCATATCCTTTAATCATTTGAAAAAAAATTCAAAATAATCAGGAAGCATATAGATAGTTAGGTACCTACTAAATAGTGTCTTAATTATTCTACCCTAAAAGCAACATGCCCCTGAAGATGTAATTCTTTCTTTAAAAATAACGGTAGTAGTACTAATACTCGATAGATACGGAACGATACGACGATACAATGTGCGCGGTGAAATTTCCTCCACGCTGCGTTTTTCTTGCAAATTGCTTTATAACGGAGGTTTTTGTGCGCGACGCAATGTTATGGCGGAGAGAACTGCACTTTTCAATGGTAAAAGTTACAATATTCTGTATGTCTATGTACCGAGATTTCTTTTGATTAGTTTTTTTTTATTCATAAACTACTCACCGCAGCCCAATCCACTTTATACAAATTTACTTATTATTAATTCAGCTTTAGTGCTCTAGCTTCTAGCCTCACCCATCACCTCCCACAGTCCTTAGAATTTAGAATACGACACATGTGTGGGTACATCTGTACCTAGGTAACTAAGATTTAATCTCAACGATGGAACTCGCAAATATTCCTCAAAACTTTTATGTAACACGGCCACATTGAGCAGTCCCAATGACGACGACGCGGACGCGACGCTCGCCACGGAAGCTTGGGACGCAGACGACGAATGACTTCGCGTTTGTACGGATGCCCACGCACCACCAGATCGCAGGTTCGTTAGGTTCGTTCTGCCGCGCGGGCTGTGTGTCCTGAGCTTTAGCTGAATATTGGCAAGACAAGAGCGGACCTATTGATATTATAATTTTTTTGAGTTTTTTTTCAAAAAGTACCGTTTAAGTAGTACCGTTTTACCTCGCTCGCAAAGACTACATGTATAACGATTATTTGTGCGTACCCATTGTGTACCTAGTAAGTAGGTGCCTACCTACAAATTTACATAAATTTATGAACAGCGGTCACGGAGATTCGAAATTCGATATTCGACTCGGAATCGGAAAATCTGTTGAATTGAATCCTTATGTCAAATATGACATCTGTGAATAGCCCATCTCGAAACGTTTCGACAGATTTTCCGATTCCGAGTCGAATATCGAACCTCCGTGAATACGGCCGCTGGTATTCATTATTTCGAATTTCGATTTGGGTAAATATTCTCCGTGGCAAATAATTATTTTATGAGTTTTAATTCCTGTCAATGACTTGCTAACCCAGTGAATAGAGAGCTTATACCTTACAAACGGTCCGGTAGTTCTAAATTTTTTACATGTTGTCTAGGATGGTTGTTAAGTGTTTAAAATGCAAAATGCACAATTCCCCCCCCTCCGCGCCCTCCGCCATCTTGAAAAAACCGAAAAAAAATCGGCACTTTTTTTAGATTTTCACTTATATCTTTGTTTCGGTGCATTTTAGCTACAAAACAGTTCTATTTAATGTTGTAGAGAATGAAATTCCCTATAATATACGTGTTAAATTTTGTTTGTAGGGCAGATAGTTCACGAGATATGATATTTTAAAAAAGATAAAAAATTACGCATTTTTTCAAACTTTTTTTCAAATTTTTCAAACTTCTAACTTTAGAACGCTGTAATTCAATTTTGGCCTATTTGAGAAAAACAAGTATTAAGAATAAAAATTGTAGGGAATTTAATTACCTACAAAATGGATGTATACTTTTTTAACCAACCTTACGGAGGGGGCAGTAAGCATTAAAATGAAAACGACGGCATATTGTTTATTTGATAAGTTTGAAAAATTTCCGGAAAATGCGTATTTTTTTTTATTTTTAAAAATATCATATCTCGTGAACTATCTGCCCTACAAACAAAATTTAACACGTATATTATAGGGAATTTTATTCTCTACAACATTGAATAGAACTGTTTTGTAGCTAAAATGCACCGAAACAAAGATATAAGTGAAAATCTAAAAAAAGTGCCGATTTTTTTCGGTTTTTTCAAGATGGCGGCGGGCGCGGAGGGGGAGGAATTGTGCATTTTGCATTTTAAACACTTAACAACCATCCTAGACAACATGTAAAAAATTTAGAACTACCGGACCGTTTGTAAGGTAACCCCCTTATTTGGTCTCTATTCACTGTACTATGCCGACAGAACCCAAAAATACCTATTTGCCTGTTCCGTTATCTATTCTTCAGTTTATTGACTTCTATAGATATAGGTATTTAGGTATTTTTTATTCACGATTTTAGGCTACCGACAATTTATCACTATGCCAGTCCTTGCCCTGTAAGTAAATGGTATTTACCAGAGATAAACGAACGACGTCTCCTTAATAATGTTGCTCATCGCATCAATCATAATTTTCTCATTGGTCATCATACCTAATCATAATTTCGTAATCGCTGCGATATCTTTCACTCTGAAATCACGTGTAAATGTTCGGATAATAGTACATTATGGTACAAGTGTGTAATGTTGGTGATTACCGCTGGGACGCCGTTGAGGCCCGAGCCGTTAGGTGAGGGTCTTATAAGAGCCGAGGATGGTAATCATCAATACACACGTGTATCATACGACGTTTTGCAACACACTTGTCAAGAAAATAATACTAAAAAATCATTTTAAAATAATATTTTTTGCAATGGCGGGAAAAGTTTATTAGTTTTCCTATGCGCGCGCATCTAACAATGGCGATTAGTTTCTCGCGGATAGTGTGTTAAAAAGTCACAGTTTGATTACAGGTGTCATAATGTGCCTAATTGCAGTGAAATTAGAGCCAGTTTATGAGCAAGTGTGTTGAAAAATAAATAAGGCTTCTTCCTACATAAGGCCATGACACAAAATACAGCCAGATACAGTCTTCAGAACCACGCGGCCGTGTCACGAAATGCTGACGCCCGCCGACGACGCCATAGTAGAGCATGTAAAGCCTTTAGTGATCAAAGAGCTCGTTAAAATCTCCCGCAACACGGCGTGCACCGAACGTTGCGATGGTTACGTTGCGTTGCGGTGGCGGCGAGCCGGTGATAGCGGGATTAGCGCGCCCTCGGTCGAGCTCGGAGCGCCTCGGCCTCCTTCGCGCCCCGACTCGGACGTGATTGCGAGAGCCGCGAGAGCGAACGAGACTTCGCCCCCTCCACCCGCCCGGGGCCAGCAGGTACTCGCCACGGCAGTCTGTTTCCTGCCGCGCTCACGAATTGACATCCAGTAGTTCATCCGTGAAACTGTAGCCGTCTTTTTCGTGTGACTCGACGAATAACCTTTAAAATTCTTAGACTTTCGTGCGAAACCAGACAAAAGCCTGACCGTGGGCTGCCAACGTGGCAGGAGTTGGTGTTGTGTTGTATCGGTGACAGTGCAGTGGGACTGATCGCGCTACATCGTCTGAGTCGTCTTGCCCGAGTTGGCGTCGACCCTCCGATTCTCGCGAGGTAAATGCCGCGACTCCTACGAACGCATACGTGGACGGAAACCGGATTGCGGTGTCATGCTTTTATGAGAGCCTATTTGCAAAGTGTTCAGGGGAATAATTAGATTTCTTGGTCCGCAATGAGCTAAACGTGGCTCGAGCTGTTTTACCGTTACTCGACGTCGCGGTCGCTGCTCGTGGAGACTCTTGTTAGAAATCGAACAGTTTTATAAACAGCTTATGATATTTAGGGAAAATTTGAGGTGGGTATAGCCTTCAAGTCTTGACTGTTTAAATAAACGAGTTAATGTTCTGCGCATAGCACAATCTTGATAAAAGAAGGTTACGTATGCGGAAGTACCACCGCACAATTTTATTGTTCCTCAATCATCGAGAGTTGAACATCTGGTTAACCTTTGTTTGAAACATCGGCAAATGATCTATAGACTAGTTACTAATGTGATTTCTTCGATATTTTGGAGGGACTGAACTTGGAATTCGTCGATTTTAGTAGTTACCTAGGTAGGACTAATCTGTCATGCAAAAATGCTTTCCTGTGCGTCTGAAAGGGCGTGGCAAGTGGCCAAGTGCTTCAAGGCCTGCGGAGACTGGATTTTAAATGGTACCCAAGTGTATCCACTTGAGAAATTTCGACATCACTAACAAACATCGAGCGGGTCACCAGACAATCTCTGCTCGACTCAAGCTGCAAGCCATTACCCGGCGAAGAGGGCAAAAAACTGGTTAAAGGCCCAAGCTCGTTACTACGAACATTTAAAACAAACACCGATGAGAGCGTATTTATTTATAAACATTGCGGTTTGTGACTCTGTCTAATCATCACCTCTTTGGAGATGGAGATAGATGTAAAATAAGTGCTATGACTTCGAAACAAAAAAAAAGATCGCGTCGCATGTTGTGGACCTTGGAATATGGGGCTAATGACTTTACAAGTTCTTTGTTCTGGCATGGCATTAAGAAGAAGAAATCTTGCAAAAAGTGCTGAGTTGATGGAGGTGTAGTGGTGTGATTCGTCAATAAAATAAATTAAATGGAGGACATAACACGGGAGTCGACGACAAAACACACGACATGGTGTCGGCGATGCTTTCTCAACACCGTGTTTATTTTTAGCGCGCGATGCGGTGCGCGGGGCCGCGAGCTGCCAACAAGTAGGTCGCCACTCGCGATATTCGCGGGGTACCTGTCCGCCTGCGCACACGCAGCTCAATGCCAACAAGCGAAGGACATACAAAACTTCCAGAACCGAAATATTGTTACACGGAAAAACTATGCTTGAAATACAAAGGAGAGCCTTCAATTGGATCGGATTACAACTGATTGATAAACGATGCGATCAGACAAGTTGTAAACGCGTACGAAAATATGTTTTCGGAGTTATCTTCTGATTAATCGTATGGAAGATGGATTCGAAGAAGCTTAGTATAAAAACAGGTCGAACTCTCGAGTAAAGTGAATGGCCGGAAGTTTCAGTGATTCACGCCTGCATTTCGGCATCTGCGACCGTTAATGTGTGTTTTTGTATGCGTAATTAATAATAATAAGGCCAATTATAAGAATTGGTTAAATGATGTCTGTGCTTTCGCAGACCACCTACGTAAGGTAATATGCTCCACATAACAACGGGCTGGCAAGTGTGTAAAACTCGACTGAGCATTTGTGTCAACTGAGCTGAATAAACAACAAAATAAAAGAACATTATAAATATTTTATGGTGCCTCTATTAAGTAGATGTAAAGAAATGAATTAGATAGACGTTGGATTCGTAAGTTATGAAGAAATAACAATGTAGGCTGGAGAGCAAACGTAGTGTACAGTGAACGACCGAAATATGGCGTGAAAGATAATTTCACCGCGTTGCGTTGGGCCGATGTCGTCAGCTGATAGCCGAGGTCGTTGACCGCGACTTTGTCTCGGTGTCCGCGCACTTATCGCCCTATCTGTCGCGAGGTCGAAGGGTTATCGAACATTTTTTTTGTGCGATTTACGATTCCAGCTTTGTAGGTTAGGATTGGAAGGGTAGAGAAAATATTATAATAGAGCTCCAAAAACTCCAGAGTACTTTAGGAATAATATTAAGCTGAAGATCAAATACATAGTGTGAAAAGAGATATTCAAAGTTTGCAAAAGAAAATTAAGGTGGGTTTTATAGAATCGATCTAAATTCTGAAGTCTAGATTCTGAGAAACTCGAGTCGTTCTTTAGAGAGCTAAGTATAAAGTTCACATCGTTAAAACGGTAAAAAAAATTACCTCAGCAGAAAGGGAGACGAGTCATCGTCATTCATAAGTCATTGATAGCCCTCACTGGATACTAACAGTAACGTGGAAAATTCACAAAACAAACAGATAAAGAAGAGACTTTGATGCAGATGTTTGTTGTTATTGCCACCGTTAACTGCGTAGGTAGCACATGTCTCTAGATTACTTGTCTGAATGTACTAAAGTCTGTAAGACTTTCTTTACACAACTCCTAATGTCGATTATCACTATCTCCAGTGAATCCGCAACAGTTTCAAGGGCTTGTGCCAAATCAGTTTGTACTTAATCTTATAGGTATTTGTTTATTATACATGTTTGAATACAACAAAATAATTCCTGCTTCCGCTGAAACTTTTTGAAACGAAGTGAATAAAAGAGAGTGCATTGTGATTCGAGCATGGCACTTTGACCTGCAGAGTTCTGGGAGAAGAGTCTCGGAAAAATATTTGTCTGTTTAAGTGTATATTATACCTTGCGAGAGGCGAAAGCGAAGATTAAACATGATGCCTCATCGTCATCCTAAATGAAAAGCGCAAAGGTCTAAAGACAGACTGTCTAGAGCTAGTCCGATAACATTCTGTTAGGCGAAGCGACTCGAGTGTATACAAGGCAGGTCTACTTAATGCACATGCTTGCTTATGTAATGTTGCGATGCGATCTGTCAGACTTACGAGTAACTTTACTTTTTCAGCATTTCTCATCATAGTCAATCCTTATAGCTCAAGCTGCAGATTTTTGGATTCGGAATGAGGAACAATGAGCTATAAGCTAACACGCGAGCTCAGGGGGGATTTTGACACTGACTGAATTCTCCAAGTTTGTCAATCCATCCAAGGGCATGGATTGATTGAAACTCGATTGGTCGTTACAAACACAGCGGACGGACGGGGCTAAAAGCGCTTCATAGCATACTAGCAACCCGCCCTCGCTTCTCTTATCGGTTTATATAGTACCTTTATAAAAACCTTCATCTTGAATCACTCACCGCATCAAAATCCGTTGCGTTTTAAAGATCTAAGCATACACAGGGGCAGACGGGAAGCGCCTTTGTGTTATACTATGTAGTGACAGTGAAGCTCTACTTGAAGTAAATAATATAATAAAAGTTCTATCATGAACAGGTACAATATCGTTAACATTATCGAATTGAACAAAAGGAAGCGAAGCATCAGTGGTATAGCTATCCTCGGTGACGTCACCGCATCAAGGCTGGCCGGTAATTGGCCAAGATTGCTCGCCATGATTCACAATTCCGCGCAGATCTGACACCCCTTCTGATTTATTCACAATAATTCGCGGGCGGAGTTTGTCTGCTCGTCTCGTAAATTCTGTGAAATTGCTCTTTTCGCAGTACAGGTTAATTGTGTGCACACGTTTATAATCAGACTATATTGTACATCTTGGTTTTTGTCGGATATTTATGTGCTTTAATTCGCATAGACAATGGAGTTCTTGCTACTCAAATAAAATATTTTTATAATTCAACATTGGAATGTTAAATTTACTCTGTGAAGATCAATAATTACAATTCCTTTATGAAAATAATACTGAGCCGTATATCCTGAAAAGCAGATGGAAATCCGAAGTAAAGAAATCCGAAAATCATAGTGTGAAAATATAAAAAAATACAAATATAAACCATTTCAATATACAAAGTTAATTCGAAAAGCCACACGTGGTAAACCCTTATCAATGTCGCAAAATGTTATAGTAAAAACTTGTTAGTGTATTCGATAACAGTGATTGACGACGGACCGATTGACTATCGACTAAGGCATCAGCAGGAATGTGTTTTGGGAAGATGAGAGTGACTCTACTCGCGTTTTATCTAGATACACATATCAATAGATTCAACCAATACAAACTGATCTTAGTCACATATCATAATTTCATTCTGAATTAGGATCGATTTGCATGCGATCGGATTGAAATAAAACGAAAGTAGGATGACAGCTCAAAAGCTTTGGTAATCTCATAAATCTTAGATCGGAAAACTGCGGACTTTCAGTATGGGACGGCTAAATGAATCTTACGAAGCAACTGCGGATAGGCTTTTCCAATACTGGCTGATGAAGAAGCGGTTATCATAATCGATGCATCGATTAATTGTAATAGACGTGTGTGTGTGTGTATATTTTATTTGGTCCACATACTGATTGTTTTATTTAGAACACTATCTGTGTTTTTGGGTCCTCTTTCAATAAATTAGATAGGTAAATGATATGTGCGAAAAAATGTTAAGTAGACACCTAAGTGTCTACTTAACATTTTTTCTATCCGTATTTGCAAGTAGGTATAGCTTCTTCTTGAAATCACGTCGCCTCTAATTACTTAATCTTCACCGTATTATTATCTTCGTATCCAGTAGCTTTAACATGTCGAGTTTTAAGGTCAATAGGTACTATTTGTTTCACAAACGCGGAAGCATTGTTGTAGGAATAACCTAAATTACAGATAAGATAGATAAGTAAGTACTTATTTTTTAATTTAGATAAGAAATCAAGACTTGTATTGAATACAAAACGTTTTATTACCTACCTATTATTTTTCTATTGGATATTAAGATTTTGTAGGCGGGTACCTACTGGCTGATGTAGAATATTAACACGTAGGTAAATGTAATTAACACGTTTGGCAAAGATCATACAAGCGAGCACAGCGAGCGCAGCATCGCCACTGGCACTGCAAAAAGATAGCAGCTTGTGCGCTTTCATAATAATATGCGTAGATTCCGGTAAGTTATTATATATATGTTACTAGCGACCCGCCCCGGCTTCGCACGGGTGCAATGCTAACACTAAAACTTTCCTCTTGAATCACTCTATCTATTAAAAAAAAAACCGCATCAAAATCCGTTGCGTAGTTTTAAAGATTTAAGCATACAAAGGGACATAGGGATATAGGAACAGAGAAAGCGACTTTGTTTTATACTATGTAGTGATTTACAAATAACGTAACCTACACGGTTTTTATTCCTGGTTTTCCGGGTGTTGCGTAATCATTGTACACAAAACCATATTATCGAACGAGAATTCCTTTCATACAGATCGTATCTACGGGCCTAACTCGAATAATAGCGATTACTTTGTACACATCGCCCACAAATTTGGCGCAGTCGGTACAGCTTTATTGACCGCCCGAGTGTGAGCAAATAATGTTTAGCAAACAATGTTACCAACACAATTTCGTTAGGACTCTTGATACAGTTAATAGAATATCGATACCGATACCAGTGGAGCCTATAAAAACGAATTAGGTTCACCAATTTACGACCTCGCTCGATCGCGTAGATAGGATGGTAGGTAGTCGATAAAGTATTAATTGGATACTGGGAGAGAGTTGCTCACATCTCAATGATTTCGATATTTTAGGATTTCCAAAATTTGGTACAGATTTTCAAAGAGAAAAAATATGTAATGTAGGTAGTACCGACCCGTTGTTATCAAAACAATCTACAACTACCTACTACTCTCCAATTTGTTGAGATACGAGTATAAGCAATGCACATCCTCGATAAATAGTCCAGTAAATTTGTCGGTTAAATGTATGGGCTCGTATGCGTCAAATCCGGTAGTTCTGATTTTTTGCAGACTTGTTTATGATATTGGCCTAATGTATAATCCAAGTTTGTGACCTCGAGCGCCGAACGCAACTTTGTCAAAAATCGAAAAAACAGCGAAAAAATAGTTTTTTTTTCAAATTTTGGCGATTATAACCCTAAAGGACTAGTTTCTGAAAAAACTTTCTTAGGACGTTTTTAAAGTAGACTAAATTAACTACAATATGATACTAGAATTGTCTCTGTAGAGCCAATAGTTTCTGAGATTTAGCCTTTCAAAGTTTATATTTTTTTTCGAACTTCGCAATTTTTTGCATTTCTGTCGTTTTAAAATGTTGCCTGCTACTTCGTTCGCGTTATTTAGGGATAAAAAGTAGCCTATATGTTAATCCGGGTCCTAATCTATCTACTTACCAAATTTCATCTAAATCCGTGCAGCCGCTAAGTTTATTTTTGTCTTTTATCACGTAGATATCTACACTAATCTATACTAATATTATATGTAAATAGGAAAGATTAGAATTTTTAAACGTTTGTTACGAATAAACTCAAAAACTACTGCATCGATTTAAAAAATTCTTTTACCAATGGAAAGTTAGAATATCCCTGAGTAACATAGGCTATATTTTATTCCCGTATTCCCACGGGAACGGAAACTACGCGGGTGAAACCGCGCGGAACCGCTATTATATTATAGCACTAACGGTGTTGGTAACTAATAAACTCAAAAGCTACTTGGCTGATTTTATAAATTCTTTCACCAATGGAAAGCTAAAATATCCCTGAGTAACATAGGCTATATTTTATTCCCGTATTCCCACGGGAACGGAAACGACGCGGGTGAAACCGTGCAGAATCGCTAGTATCATATATAATAGTGGTTCCGCGCGTTTTCACTTGCGTAGTTCCCGTTCCCGTAGGAATAGGGGAATAAAATAAAGCCTATGTTACTCGATAATAATGTAGCTTTCCATTGGTGAAAGAATTTGTAAAATCAGCTCAGTAGTTTTTGAGTTTATTCGATAAAAATACCGTTAGTGTTATAATATAATTAGCGGTTCTGCGCGGTTTCACCCGCGTAGTTTTCATTCCCGTGGGAATACGGGAATAAAATATAGCCTATGTTACTCAGGGATATTCTAACTTTCCATTGGTAAAAGAATTTTTTAAATCGATGCAGTAGTTTTTGAGTTTATTCGTAACAAACGTTTAAAAATTCTAATCTTTCCTATTTATTTATTTATTATTTATTTATTTATTTATAATATATAAAGCTGGACTACCACTCACTGACTCACTGACTGATTGACATAATTGTTCTCCCAGAAGGAGTCGTTTTGGAGAAAAGTCTTGTAGGGGAAAAGTGTTCAAGATGGCGGAGTGACCCAGGGAAAATTCTGACTTTTCAAAAAAACAAAATGGCGGCCAGTCTTGCTTATCTCATCTCTTTTGTTTTCCGGCCGATCCGGTTGAAATTTTTGGAATCAGTTAAACTTTTAGGATGATTTACGAATATTTTTTAAAAAGTTGAAAAAACAAAATGGCGGCCGCGTAGTAATGTTTCAAAGTTTAGGCTATTGTAGACCCCACTTGACCCGAATTAGTAGCATGGTTGCTGACTTCGTGCAGTTACAAATGGCACGTCGTCTTTTTAGGCATGTCCCGTAGTTTACCAGAAAAATCCGAAAAACTCAAAATCAAAGATGGCCGCCCTGTGATTGGCTCTTAAAGAAAATGATGGATTTTACCAGATTTTAAATGTCGATTTTCGGCAAGATGGCGACACCTGAGCGAGTTAGCGTGTATGGCGGGGTTGGAGGTCTTATTACGTAGTGTTGCCATGTTTAAGAATTTTTCCAAAATTTTGCGTATTTTTTTTAATTTAAATGCATAATGACAAAACTCTAAATTTGACCACTATGCAAAAACGAGTGACAGTCAAAAGTTACTGTCAATGAAACATTTTACTACTCCCTATGACTTTTGGTAGGTATTTTAATTTTCGCATGGCAACACTGAAAGTTATGGCTAATTGAATTTTCAGAGTAGACCTCAAAAGACCTGAATTGATCTCTCAGATGCCAATATGCTATAGAGACGTGACTGATGTCATCGCATAGGGCATATCCTGTAGTTTACTAGAAAAATCCAAAAAACTGAAAAAACAAGATGGCCGCTCCGGTATTTTCTCTTAACTAAAAAATTAAGATTTTTATAATTTTTATCGGCATTTTTCAGCATGTTGGCAACACTTTGGAAAGTTGGGTTGTATGGAGCGATTGTGGGTCTCAGTAAGCAGTGTTGCCATGAAAAGTAATATTAAACAAAAATTTTTTTTTTCAAATTATACTAAAAAAAAGACAAAATTCTCATAGAAAATTATCAAAAAATGGCTAAAACAAGATGGGCGCCCAAAATTAGACTTTATTTTTCTGTCAAAATACGAACCCACAGAGACACGCGTGGCCGCTTGCGGCCTCGCGCACCGCGCGACATCTAGTTTACATATAATATTAGTATAGATTAGTGTAGATATCTACGTGATAAAAGACAAAAATAAACTTAGCGGCTGCACGGATTTAGATGAAATTTGGTAAGTAGATAGATTAGGACCCGGATTAACATATAGGCTACTTTTTATCCCTAAATAACGCGGACGAAGTAGCAGGCAACATTTTAAAACGACAGAAATGCAAAAAATTGCGAAGTTCGAAAAAAAAAAAAAAACTTTGAAAGGCTAAATCTCAGAAACTATTGGGTCTACAGAGACAATTCTAGTATCATATTGTAGTTAATTTAGTCTACTTTAAAAACGTCCTTAAAAAGTTTTTTCAGAAACTAGTCCTTTAGGGTTATAATCGCCAAAATTTGAAAAAAAAAAAACTATTTTTTCGCTGTTTTTTCGATTTTTGACAAAGTTGCGTTCGGCGCTCGAGGTCACAAACTTGGATTATACATTAGGCCAAAATCATAAACAAGTCTGCAAAAAATCAGAACTACCGGATTTGACGCATGCGGTAATGTATAAATTTACTGGACTAAAACCTCTCCCAACCATAGCTCTACACCTATTTGGTATTGGGACTAAGGGAAATTCAAACATCCAGTCTGTCTCGGACTGGCCTTAATAATAAGTACTTTCTGACCATCTTATAGAAAAAAATGTAGACAAATGAAACTTCCAATTTAATAAATAACATTTGAAGCGTCACTATCAGTGGTGAATTTATTTTTAAAAGTACCTACAGGCTGCTTCAATGTATTTGTTTGCTTTTACCTCGAAGTCGAAGGAGATTTAATATCAACAGGTAGAAAACTCTATCTATCATCAAGTGACTTCTTTGCGCAATACATTTTGAATCGCGAACAAATGTGACGGTTTCCCAAAGCGAACGCATTTCGAAATCTGCTAAGCTTATCCAGGGATGATAAGTATTGCTTTGTTACTTAAAAACAAGTAGGTGCAGGTGTCAAATGAAAGCTTGTTTTAAGTTAAAATTATACATTAAAATTGTATGCCATTGGACCCTCAAAACGACCACCCACCTTATAAATTTAATTTTCTTTTATTCATGCTCGTAATATGCAAAAGTTATTAAGTATACCATTCTTATTATACAAAAAATTATGCTCGAAATTAGGCTATCACTTTCTATCTACCTACAACTAAGTTTCATCTGTCTACTTCCACTACTGTTTCTCAATAATATAATGGTTGCGAATCTGTGACAAACAGGCGGACAGGCGCCAAGAGGCCTTGCAAATTTGGTACAAAAAACTTATAAAATATAACTTCGCTTACACTTATACAATATAATAAGTATATTATATTCCCTGTTGTACAGAATGTAGCATAGTGTACATCATCATCATCTTCACATGTTGCGAAGTCATAAATATTGTAATGATCAAGGAAATGAGAGATACAATTAAATTACTTCACGTAACACAGTTCGCAACGCACGCACACACGAGTCAGCAACTTCCGGGTTCTCGCGAGTAGCGAAATGCGGATGACCTCAATTTTTGATCACGGCCGCCCATTTGAATTTCGAATACGTATCCACGTGGGCATCACTGACATTGATCGAAATCTTTTGTTTTTCAGCACATTTATTATTTTTTGATTGATATTTTATCAACATCTATAGAAAAGTTACTTGCATAAAAATATACTTAGGTGTCTAAAAAAACTCTCGCATTAACTCCGAGGGGATTTGCAGATATATTCGATTCCTGAAAATACCGGCTTTTCGTTCCCCTAAACGTGATAGGTGATGAAAAGCCCGTTGCCGGACTGAAGTGCAGTTGAAACAGCGAGCGTAAAGATAATCTCAAATCAACATGAACACCAATTGATTTCTCCCCTACGATTCTGTATGACTGTCGAAACATATAATATCGTAGATATTCCCAAGGTAACTTGTGTCCGCACATACCACGTCAGAATAGTTCAGCTTCACATAAACCTGTTGTGCAGATATAAGCAGGAGAACGGTACGGCTCGCCACTGTCCACTTTCACCCGCGGCCATCTTGTCGGCGGCCATGCCGGCGTCTGCGCACCTCGACACGCCTATTGTTGCTTACACTGACATGACGTCACTAGACGTTTCGGCAAATATGTTTAGTCAATGAGGTCGCAAATGAGTTGGAGACAAAAGACTTTAATGGAGCGTTTTGTAATTATGTCCCAAACTTCCTGATAGGTATCTACGAAGAAAGACCCACGGCCACGGAATAAATCATAATTAGAACATTTACAACGCAGATCATGTCATATTATGTAGTAGTAACAGACATTATTGCGTATGGCCTGGTCTAGGATGGACGTCCATCCCTTGATTCATTGCTATACTTTAATTTAAACCATTTTCATTTTATGAAATTAGGGGTCAGGGATCTTGCGGGAATGAAATGTGAAATTTATATGAATAGTGAAAATAAATTCCAAAGGTTGGCGATTTCCTTAGTTAAGCAGGCCAGATGAAGCCTGATCAAAGAGAAAATTCATTTCATAATATGACATAATTCATTTCTTAACCCATCTTTAGACTGATGGGTTAAGTAAGACGCGTGAATTAGATACGCGCGAACTTTAGAAAAACGTCATATTTTTTTAAGTGCAAAGAATATTCGAGCCAAACTGTTCGGAAGGACGCATCTTCTCTTCTCTACATAGTATAAAATAAAGTCGCTTTCCCTGTCTAACTGTATATCCTCTAACTCCTAAACCAAGCAACCGATTTTGATGCGGTTTTCACTAATAGGAAGAGCGATTAACGAGGAAAGTTTTGTATAGGTATAAACCGAAGCGAAGCGAGGGCGAGTTACTAGTTACATAGAAAATGCGAATAGATGAGAAGAACTTCTCTGACCGTCCTCAGCTGTTCTTGACCTGTTTGTTTTGAAATTAAATCAATAAAGGGCTTCTAAGTAATGTATCTTAATTAGATAGTAGTACTAAGTAAGAGGCGAGACATGACTCGCAACTGGAACTATAAAAATAGACATTGAGAATGTTGAGATTTTAAACATCGCGTACTCAGGTACTTACTAGAGAGAGACTTTGAGGATGCAAACTTTAACCGTATTCCGAGGAGCTTAGACTTCTGCGAGGTCCCTGAACAATACTGTCATAGAATGACGTCATGGCCTGTTTATTTTTTTACGAAAACTGTCGGCCACATTTATATTTGGAACAATCCATCTTTACCTACAGTCTCTTCTATTCTTTAGTACAAAATACAACATGTAACAGAATAAGCGCAATTCCTGAAATTAGTTTGTTCAGTATCGACTACTTATTCGATTTCAGCTATTTTTAATATGTATTAATTTTTTCAAAAAAATGAATTATCGTAGCTGAATTTAGTGCTTTCTATGGAAATCGTGCTATTATTAATCGATATTTAAGAAAATTGGTTAGACACAACTAAAGTTCGATTGCATAATTTTTTTTTTATATTAATATACTAATTGGGGTGTATGAGGAATTGCGCTTTTTCTGTTACGCGTTGTATAATGATTAAATCACAGGTTTTAGACATAGATGCATGCTCCTCTTTCTGCCTTTCGGAAGCCTTATAAGTCCCATAACTCGTTAGTCGGGTTCTATAACCTATAATACAAGTGCATGAGGGTAATCGACCATGTAGAACTGACCAATTATAACTGTTCGCCGTACCTACGATGTTGCGTTCACGGCACAGTGCAATCGTGTCACTAAATACCCTTATTATAGACATAGGTGTTATTCACTACAGTGTCTAGGTAGGGTTCCTGGGCTGTAAGAAATTAAAGATTTAGTTACGAGAACCAGTTATGTTTTTATATTTTATGTTTTTCTCTACATTTTGAGGGAGTACAGTCAAGAGCACGCTAAGCTTGACACTTTGGACTTTGACAGTGCCCTGTATTCTATGGCACGCAGTATAAATCAGAGCTCAGCTTAAACTGGTAGTGTAAATCTTGACTTGCTCTTGACTGTACAAGCAATAATCTCTCACGCGAGTCGAGAGAGATAGTGGTACTGATTCTGCTTTTTTTTAGTTTACTCCTGTCATTTTCTTTCTCCTAGAAAAAAAAGAGACGAGAGATATTTAGTCCTGTCAAATTAAAACTAGTCCTGTCAACTAAGGCATTTCATAACGTGTTTAGTGCATAAGTAAAGAAGTGACACTAAAATACAGCCTCTGACAGGACTAAATTCGGTAGTTTATCTTCTATACCTTTTCTTTTTTTGAGGTAAGACAAAGACAGGACTAAACCAAACTAAGTTTAGTCGATGTAAAGCAGAATCGCCCCCCTTGTTATGCCACCTAACTATATGATTTTTTCAAGCCACATGGGGTACCCGACATGGTTTAACGATTTTCATCGTATCGCGTCAAGAACTGGTGTTGGCTTTGGGTATTATTACTACTCATATAGAGCTTCCGTAAAGATCTTCAACTTAGCCCACTAATTAAATAATTATGTTTTTGTTTGTTCCAGGCAGTCACGTTGTTACGAAGAAAGCAGCTCACGTTGCGACTAAATTAAAGTAAGTTTTTTTAAAATGAATATAGACCTTTTTCAAAGTTCTTATTATTATTATCCTATAGAAACGTGAGGCGACGTCGCGACAAGGTCTTTCACCATGTGAAATCGTTTGTGAACTATTTAACATGACCTATCTTAGACGGTCAATAAACTCCATTAAAAGTCAAGCTACTTTTGTATGTCCAGCTAAGCAATAGTCTATTATTATCCGTAACCCAAATTGCTACTAAAGTAATGGAAAGAAATGATTAATAATACAGTAATTGTCACATTTATCGACTTTGGGGGTACCATTCCCTTGATAAGTGTTAATGCCCTCTTTTGGTCGTATACTTTATTATAGCTAGCTTTTGTTACCCAATTATGTATACAAACAACTTCCATATTTTCTATGGACTTTTCCTTTCTAGAACAGAAAACGTAGCAACACAGGTGTCAAGTAGATCTATGATAGGTACTCTACAAGTAGTAGGTACTCGGCATCGAAATGCCAGTCTGAACATCGCGAGAGAGGAGTCGCATTACTTATAAATAAACAGGTGTCAATGGGATCTTATAAGCAGTGCACAATTTTATATTTTATCTCAATGGTTCACTTTGATTTTCATTGGAAGCGGGATGGGTGTATTTTGTTATCTCTCTCTATCTCTCGTATTTTGCATCAATGCGGAACCCTAAAGCTTATACGGGCACGCTTAGTCAACGGGTGCGCTTACTGCACAGTGCACACTTATCAAAGAACTGTCAGTGCTTTTCGTCAAGGCTTCAGGGGACAGGATCAGCCTAGTTATCGAACACAGCCAGTCTTATGTTCAGCACTGTTCTAAGTACATGGTTTTATGTACAAAAAGTAATTTATCTTTGCAAATAAATAATAACTTATCTACCAAATTAATACCTATACCTACTACTTACATTTCCATTTTTCGTCAAGGCCATTCACCAACCTTTGAAATAGGCATCTAATATTTATGAGACTCACAAGTGAAATTTATTCGTATCGAATAATTTCGATACGCATTTAGGAACTAGTGGTTATTTAAAGTTGGAAAGCAGTTATTTGGTTTTCGATGCATTCCGTTTACAGGAGTCACGCATAGCGTTAATTATAATTAAACTGCATTCACTTGGCTTGATAAAGACTCGTGTTTTGCTTATAGCTGACGGCGTGTAAAAATACAAAGGTATGAAATTGACTGGCTGGAAATAAAAAAAAATATTTTGAATTTACATTATAAAGAATTACACAGGCCCAGTACAACATAACTAAGGTTTTATGTCAGATGGGTACAAATTAATTTGAAAAGGAAACAATAAATACTAGTATTTTTAAAGAATGAGTAAAATTATAGGTTACGTAACTTAAGTTGCATGTAGGTGTCGCATTGTCTTGTAATTTTTTATAGACTGCACTTGGTCCCACAGCTGAGAAAATGTTTCTCTTTCCTCTATACATGTAGTCTCCTTTCTACTGTCCTTTTTGTTTAAATGTGGGTAATATGTATGTACCTATATAAATTATCACTTCCTGTAGATTAATACCTACCAGAAAATTAGGATTTGGGTAGAAACCCATGCCGCTGGCACGTGTAATTTCCGGTAAACAATATTAGCAGTTTATGATGGATAACTCGTTCGCATTGAAATCCACGGCCATTTCAATCTAAATGTTCTATTTAAAGAAATAATAGGCCTCACTTTTCTGGCTGAATGATGCTCAAACTTTCAAAAAATTGAAAACGGAGGCTTAGTAATAGGGTACCGTTGGCACCTTTTGGGTACCTACCATATAATCACCGTACATCTTATATTCGAGATAAAATTGAATCGACAAAATATTTGAGTTAGAATTGGCTCGACGATTTATGGTAAACAAACATTGAACATAAAGGCCACTTAGTTTCGATCAGATTTTCCTATCCGCCTAGGTACCTAGTTGTTCTAATTTTAAACTTATTCCGATGAGCGAGCGTCATTGTTCAAGTTTTAAACATAACACCCACAGATAAAGAGGCAGTGACACTCAGTCACCTTGATTTATTTTTACACTGTCTTATTCTATTTTTTCGTGTGCTGGTAGAAAATTACGTATAACAATAATAAAATCTATATTTTACAGTAATAGGGTACTTAGTTACCGGGTAGTTAACTTTAATGAAATTGAAATTGAATTGTAAATAATTATTAATCTTTAGATTAATAATTATTTAACTTAAAACCCCTCTTAAAATGCATTTCATAATTATAATAAATTTCAAAATAATAAAACAATAGCAATTGAACACCGAAATTGACAATATTCAGTACGTTTTCCATAGATATAAGTAGGTACGTTTTGACAGAATTATAAAAAGTAACTGATTTTACTAGACCTATTGTGGCATTTACAGTAGGTATTCTACATAGTATTATATCGGTTAAAGGTACAGTATTAAATTAAGAACCCGAAATTTAAATAACGTAAGGTCACCTTTTGACCCAACCCGAGGGTCTTGAGAATCTCGAGGTAACTTTATATTTATAGGATGACCTTGCCTTCTAACGAGAGACGTATTGTTGGCCTTAAGTATATCTTTATGTTTAAACTAAACTACTTCATGTTTCCTAAAAAGGTAGGTATCTAAGTAAAGCGGTAAAAAGATCTTAGAGTTAACATAACGAACACCCTTTTTGTTATCCGTAACGAAATTGTATTCTTTATTTATTACCACTTCTTAAAATACAAAAATCTTTGGTTTAAAAAAACAAATCGTAGGTAATAGTTGACTTAGCTTATTTAAACTATAAAATTTATTAAATTAACGACATTGAAATTGTAATACAATTTTTAAGAAAAAAAAACCAAAATGCAAAAGTAAAATTTATAAAAACAATAAATATTCCAAATTTAAACCAAATCTATACATATAATAAAACTCTAACGAGGCCGTGTCTGTACATTAAATATTTTTTGAAAATTTTAACGGTAGTGTATATAGTTATCGATATAGATACCGAAACACCAATTTTTGGAATTTTTGTCTGTCTGTCTGTCTGGTTGTGCACGCATCACTCAAAAACTACTGGACGGATTTTGATGAAATTTGGTATGGAGATAGCTGAGTACCCGGGTCAACATCTAGGGTACTTTTTATTCCAGGAAAATATCTCATTCCCACGGGAACATATAAAAACTGGTTAAAAAGAGAAATACGTACTACTCCGAAACGATAACACCTAGAAACTTGAAAAATGGTATGAAGGTGTCTGATATGTCATAGGAAATTGGTATGAAGGGATTTTTGGAAATTCCCACGGGAACGGGAATAAACTGAATCCAAGCGGGAAAACGCCGCTGGGCACTCGCTATTTGAAATATGGTATGTAGGTGTCTTAAATATGTCGTAGGCAACCACTATGAAGGGATTTTCGGAAATTAACACGGAAACGGGAATAAACGGAATCCGCGCGGGCAACGCCGCTGGGCACCCGCTATCTATATCTATATCTATACATATAATAAAACTCTAACGGGGCCGTGTCTGTACATTAAATATTTTTTGAAAATTTTAACGGTAGTGTATATAGTTATCGATATAGATACCGAAACACCAATTTTTGGAATTTTTGTCTGTCTGTCTGTCTGTCTGTCTGGTTGTGCACGCATCACTCAAAAACTACTGGACGGATTTTGATGAAATTTGGAGATAACTGAGTACCCGGGTCAACATCTAGGGTACTTTTTATTCCAGGAAAATATCTCATTCCCACGGGAAAATATAAAAACTGGTTAAAAAGAGAAATACGTACTACTCCGAAACGATAACACCTAGAAACTTGAAAAATGGTATGAAGGTGTCTGATATATCATAGAAAATTGATATGAAGGGATTTTTGGAAATTCCCACGGGAACGGGAATAAACTAAATCCAAGCGGGAAAACGCCGGTGGGCACCCGATATTTGAAATATGGTATGTAGGTGTTTTAAATATGTCGTAGGCAACCAATATGAAGGGATTTTCGGAATTTCCCACGGGAACGGGAATAAACGGAATCCGCGCGGGCAACGCCGCTGGGCATCCGCTAGTTATTAATAAAATGCCGCACATCAATGAGAGTCTTTGTAATGCTTATCTCCTTGGAACATTTTAGGCAAAAACAAAATGAATTCTAAATAGCCTGCACAAAGAAGCTCGTTTGTTAAAACTAGAATCGTCAAATATGAACTTGACCCTTGGACCCTAAATTTTCATTTGTTTTGCTCTGACCTTCTAACTTTGTTCCCCTTTTAAGTTTTTTTCTTCGTTCAATCGTTTTGTTTCCTTTGACGACTATTGGGTAGTTGACAGCATCGAAATTAAATAGCGAGTAGTCATACATCAAAAAGATTATCCCAAAACACCTCAAAATATGTATTTCGATTTTCAATTTACAATTATAGCAAATTTAAAAATAATAAATCAATCAAAAAAAGTGCTGCAATTGAGTACTACAAACTATGACGTCACGGTTTGCTATTTCAATACATTTTCCATAGTAAAATTTCGTTTTGACAGATCGTAAAAAGTAACTGATTTGACTAGGTAGGACACAACCCTATTGTATTGCTTTACTGTGGTTAAATTTTGGTCCTATTATTGCTTGATGTTTCAGTTTTGTGTAGAATGGCAGTGTAATTTTTAGAATATTCCCAATTTTAGGTGCGGTTTTGATAAACTTTTTTATTCTTATAAATATTTTGTCATGTATTGCCCCAACGAAGTTGGCAAGGGTATTCGATTTCTGGTTGTACCCAACCCACTTTTCACCAGCGTATTTAATATAGGTAGAAATAAGTACACAAAAACACCCGAGCTAAGCAAGTTCAGGCTAGTTGTGATCTTGATGAAATTTGTAGGGAGAGAGGAAGAACATGGGTGACTTTTCAACCTGGAACGTGAGTCGCGCGTAAAAAGCTAGTCTAATTGTCCCATAAACTCAAGTAATGATCGATCCATGGTTATTAATAGTTGCAAAACCATGTCGGCACTAAATTCGCTGGCACAATGAAGTTACAGTCGGCGCGGGGTGTCGCGACGCGGGTGCGGGGGGCAGGTCAATGACGTCTCTTCTGCCCCCACACCCCGCGCACGCGCCCTTCCGCACCCCTGAACCAGTTCCAGACCAAGTGTTCTGCTACGAGACTCACCAATCTTACCATCTCTATCATGGGCTCAGCAGTGAGCGAGCCAAGTCCTCCATCAATCCATTCATTTCATTCATTCATCTGTTCTCTAATAATTTCAGACATATTCATATTGAGCTGAAAAGTTTTTATTTCGGCAAGAATTCAGTAATACTTAATAAAAACAATTTTAAGCCCAAAACGGCCACCGCTGGAGCATAATGCCACTGATTTTCAGCTGCACATATTGATACAAGGTGAAGACTGGACTCAATAGTAGAAGCAGAAACACGACAGATGCAAAAATAGTCACAAAATTTTAGTTTACATCAATTCTACATACCTACCCAGCTTATCAGTAATCTAATCATAAACAGTAACACAACTTGGCGATTTTTTACACAAAACGTCTGTAAGGTTCCTCTTTATTATGTTACAGTTGCTTACCTGTCGAACATTCTCGTTACATTCCGCGATTACAAAAAGTTTAGTCCAATGAACCGCGTGCGCAGCTTGACGGACCGGGCTCAACTGGTTTGTTTAGGTTAGGTTGGCCAGCTTGTCGACTTAACTCGTGACCTATCGACTGAGTCACTCCATGAAATAGGCGTCGAACACATTAGATCGGATGTCGCATTTTTAAAATGAGAATAACTTAAATTTTATGAGGTCAAACTTAACTTCAACTAATGGTAAAACGGCGTAGGTACTTATGTTTTTATCTACGACTAGCTGTTCCATGCGGTTTCACCCGCGTAGCTCGCGTTCCCGTGGGAATATGTGAATAAAATGTAGCCTGTTACTCAGTTAGGTATAATGTAGCTTTGAAATATTTTTTAAAATTGGTATAGTAGTTTTTGAGTTTATTCGTTACAAACATACAAAAATACAAATCTTTCCTCTTTATAATATTAGTGTATTACACTAAACTCAGAAACGTGTTATTTCTGTCCCATCCCTACTTAGTTTTTTCAAGTGTATCATTCTCATTACATAGTACCTAATGCAAAATTATTTTTTCCGACAAATAGGTCAGGTGCTTCCTAATTTTCCTAAACTCCTAGGTACCTACTGTTATATACATACCTACTCGTATGCTACTATTGTATATGGGGCCGTCACTCAATGCGAAATCTGACAGCCAAGATCGTCTCTTCAATGTACGACGGTTTATTACAATTCAATAGTAAAGAAAACCAAAATATATTACCAGCATTACCTTTAAAGAAATTATAGTATCAAAAGTTCTATCACATTCTAAGATCACATTGCATAATCGATTATGAAAAGAATAGATGAATGAGGTTCGGTGGCACGACCAAATCAAACTTAAAGCCATGGTGACGGTCGAATGTCGCAACACTCACCTCAATCTTTCGCAAACGATTTCGTAATTCAGCTACTACCAATATACTCGTGGTAGAAAGTTTCCTCATTATTTTTTGTTCTCCTCGTGTCGGACAAGTTACAGTGTTTTGTCACATTGTTTTTTAGTAGATCACGTGATAATTTTCGTTTATTATTGTTTCATTCAACAACGAAGCGATTTCCAGGGATTCTTTCACGTCACGTCTTTGTTTATTCGACACAGAAGAAAAAATAGAGTAAATCTACTACATATATAAAAATAAGTCGGGTTTTCCTTCCTGACGCTATAACTCCAGAACGCACGAACCGATTTCCACGGTTTTGCATTCGTTGGAAAGGTCTCGGTGAGGTTTATAGCAAAGAAAATTCAGGAAAATCTTATAAGCATTGCACCCGTGCGAAGCCGGGGCGGGTCGCTAGTTTAATATAATATGTAATGTCATGCTAGGTACATACCTTGTAAATATCAATGGGATTTTAAAGTATGTCTACTAATATTTGACTTCAAGACAGATTCTCTTAAGGACATGACAGTGCATAGTATAGATAATAATTAACTAATATAACAAGAGACTCCCGATCCCATAGTCAAACTGTTGACACAGTTTTGTGGGGAAATGTATTTAGCCTTAAGAATATTACAGTGTTTATTAATTAAATAAATAATAATAATCAGTAAAACTACATAACCGTAAGGCTATCACAGAGCAGTGATAGCCTTACGGTTAAAGAGCCTGCTTCAAATGATGAAAATCTGAAAATCAGTGACGCTCGGGTTCGAATCCTGGCATGTACCAATGAGTTTTTCAAAACTTACGTACATATTTCCAGAATGAATTCTGAGACATGTGTAAACAGACCCGGTCCGGCGACGGGCTCACCACCTATCACGTTAAGGGGTCCAAAGAATATCTGGTAAAAAGCGGGTATATCCAGAAATGGAATACCTCGTGCAGAAAACTATAAATAAGATATTAAATACTTATCTATTGGTCTTCAACGCCCATTGGCCACTGATGCTTGATTGTTAGTGCATATAAACTTGAGACACATTAAAATAAGAAGGACAGTTGACTTATAGTGCGAATAAATAAAACTGTAAAATAAGGGTACACACGGACCGCAATTCAACTGCAATTCGACCGCAAAGCTGCAGTTTCGGTGCAGTTTGAATGCAGTTGGCACGACTGCAATGAAACTGCAAGCCAACCGCACACTAACGCGCAGTTTGATTGCAGTTGGCGTACAGATGCAGCCGGTCCAAATGCTTGCAGTCCGTGTGCAGTCGGTACAACTGCAATCAAACTGCGCGTTAGTGTGCGGTTGGCTTGCAGTTTCATTGCAGTCGTGCCAACTGCATTCAAACTGCACCGAAACTGCAGTTTTGCGGTTGAATTGCGGTCCGTGTGTCTGGACCCTAAGAGTGTCATCGTTAGTAGGTAGGTAGGTAACTATAACTCTTATTAGAAAAGTAATCGTCAGATGTAATAACTGTAATCCGCCAGCAACGTTAATGAAAATGTTTTTATTTCCGTAGGTAATTAAAAATTACACTTAAAAATGTCAATAGTCTAATCTAATAACAAGGCACTCTAAACTCGTCCATGAAGATTGGCAAAATTTAAACAGCAGCCCATGTCCACCGACGAGTTGCTGGTTCCAAGTACAGTAGGTACCAGACAGTACCCCGAGAAGAACCAGCAAGAAACTTAAGGGCAGCTGTTTAATCTCATGTCTGACTAGTAAATATGGTTTACAATAATAATTATAATTAATAGCCTTAAATAGCGTCGAGTCGGTTAATCTTATAACCAGTTTACCAGATTTTCAATTTCTCAACTCTAAGAACATGCCAATTGCCACATAATCACTTTCAAACGCAATTCAAACATGAACAATGAATGCGGAGTGGAATTTGTTCGTTGTTTAATTGATACAGTTGCGAGTTATGGACAAAGTTCAAGGTCGGACGGTCTTTCGTGTTATTGGTTTCCTATTTTGTTTTGCCTCTTATGGCCTCTTGGTGAAATTTGTAGCGTATTGTGAACAATACCATGCCATGAAACTCGACTGTATTAGCGAAATATTTTTTGAAATTTAAATCTTGAAATGATGTAGACGTACTTAGATCATATATAGAGCAGAACATTTTATATGCCTTTCTGATTTCGAAGTTCAATTTCATCTTCTAGGTAAGTGTAGAAATAATAAAAAAAAAATCAGTTCTCACATGTATGAGCATCACTTGAGAATGGCTTGATATGGCAGTATTTTTTGTAGGTTCGTAATAGGGTTGTGTCCTACCTAGTCAAATCAGTTACTTTTTATGATCTGTCAAAACGAAATTTTACTATGGAAAGTGTACTGAAATAGCAAACCGTGACGTCATAGTTTCTAGTACTCAATTGCAGCACTTTTTTTGATTGTTTTATTATTTTTAAATTTGCTATAATTGTAAATTGAAAATCGAAATACATATTTTGAGGTGTTTTGGGATAATCTTTTTAATGAATGACTACTCGCAATTTAATTTCGATGCTGTCAACTACCCAATTGTCAGGACAGGATTTACATAAAAGAAAATTGTAGGAAAATGATCCCGTGCGAATCCGAGATACTAACTAATATTATAAACGCAAAAGTTTGTATGGATGGATGTTTGTTCCTCTTTCAAGCAAAAACTACTGAACAGATTTTGATGAAACCTTACAATTATATAGCTTATACATCAGAATAACACATAGGCTATATTTTATCCCCGTATTCGCACGGGAACGGGAACTACACGGGTGAAACTGCGGGGCGCTGCTAGTATGTATAATATAAAATCATAAACAATGTCATAGACAGCAGAATCCAGCCTATCTAACATGACAAAAGCCCCATGACAAAATTTTGTCGACGCTTCTCTCGTATTTGCACGAGAGCACGTTCATGTTGCAGGTTTCAATGTATCTGAAGAAAATAAAGTTGCAAAAAAGTGGTTCAATCAGGAAAAACGTGTTATTCAAGTTTATTTTAGTTTCATTTCTTATTAATTATTTAGTCTTTTCCCGTGACTACGCTTGTTGAATTTAATTTTCAAGGATATTTAAGAAGTTACTTACTAACGGAACATCTTAGGACCAAAGCAATCATATCATGTTTTACCTACACAGATAGCTTTAAAAAGTCATATCTAAATTAAATAAGTGATAAAATGAGTTATCTTTACTACTTACTATTTAATATTAAAAAATATTAGAATAAGATTTTAGCGTGTTATGAATGATCATTGATCATTGAATTAGTTTGATTTTACCTGACTGCCTCAGTATCATCATTTTATATCTTCTGTAACTATCATAGTGTACCTACTACTATATCTAAATGTTCATTCTTCGATGAATACTTTTAAAGTGTTCTTTTTTCACTACTTTATAAATGCTGATTTTGGGAATCATGTTCAGATTTAAGTTACTAATTAGTTACTAACTTTGTCTACGACGTCGTCCGCGTTCCAGGACAAAGAGTAACCTATATCACTTCCCGGTTCACCAATAATATCTTTACGAAAAACCATTCGACTCGATTCGTTGCAGCGAAAGAAGGAAACCTACAAACCAACACACACTTTCGCATTTATAATTTAAGATTCAACGAGCAAATCAAATAAGAAACTGCAAAAATAGCGGTGACTGCGGTTTTATGGCTTGGACGAATGCCAGCTGACCTTAGAGTGACTGATATGTAGAGCGCAAATACAAGGACACACACACCACAATTTTTACATATACTCATCTGTTAGATAAGATAATGGAAAGATAATAATAATATCCCACTACAGAGCTGCGTCTTTCCTCAAATAATATAAGGAAGTATTGGTTATAATCTGTCATATAATCTCATCTCCGATTGCGATTAATATCAATTGAGCAGTAGGTAATTGCCAATTATCACGTCACGCACGAAGCAGCAAGAAATTTACGGCGACGACGCCTACCACATAAGTAGTAAAATCTTTCAATTTACTCATGTGAAGATACTGCTGCACCGTACAGACCGATATGTATGGATATATGTAAGTATGTTTAGAGTATTCGTGCAATACGGAATATCTGAGCAATTAGATGCGATATCGCCGTAATTTTAAGTCATTGCTCCTGCTGATCTCTACGGCAACTGTTGACGGCCAATTTGGAACAAACATACCTACGTTCAGATCTCGGCTAAGTAAGACGGTGCTTATTTTTGCGAAAATCTATGTTGCCGTTGACCTCTGGATGAGGTCTCAACGCCGGCCGGCGACACAGCAGCGTACTTGATGTGCCACTCAAGGCTACGCAACTGCACCCACTGAACTGTCAGAATCTTTCAAGCTACCCTAAGATTTCTGTCATACTCGTAGCTAAACGCTTTTCTTGTTTGTAAACAATGAAAACCGGGACCAGCAGGCGTATTCAAGGAGGCTCGATACCGTTTCCGTTCGATTCAGATCTAGTGAAAAAATTTCCGAATCCTTATGTCACATATGACATTAGTTTTCGACACCAACATCAGTACCTACATCTCGAAAGTGTTCGACAGATGATACCGTTTCCGTTCGATTCAGATCGAGTGAAAAAAATTCCGAATCCTTATGTCACATATGACGTTAGTTTTCGAAAGTGTTCGATAGATTTTCCGATTCCGAGTCGAATATCGAAGCTCCTTGAATACGCCTGCAGTTTTAACCAGTTTTAACGCCACTAGAAAGGAACTAATGCCAAATGTTAATTGGACACGCCATATAATCAAAGATTTGTGACATAGAGTCGTAGACCATAATTAGCTTTAGTTATGTTGCTGATTGTATGTAGTAAAGTAGTTAACTGTACCCGCTCGGTAGTTGCGTCTACTAATGACCGTAATGGCTTAAGACGCTTAGGTGGCTTAGTAACTAGCTAGTTACTACCGTAATTATCTCACAGGTCTATAAACCAGATAGCTGTATATAACTATAATATTGCAGGTTCATGTTGTATCATGTAGTTTTATTTTATAGATTTCATCGATATAAAGAAGCAAAATGCATATTTAACAATTTAAAACGATATTTCACGGTGACTTCAAATATTTTGATACTAGATAATTAGTTAACGAAAGAGTAGTGAGGATGAAACGATGGATGTTTGTTACTCTTTCACGCAAAACCTACTGAACGGACTTTGATGAAATACGATGAGATACTAGGTATTTATCCCGGCCCGGAACACGGACGAAGTAGCGGGCAAAAGCTAGCATAATACTTCCCTTAAAATAAGTAGCAGTAGTTTACGATGATTAAATCCGACAAAATATTTTCCATCAAATCGTCGCAACTTATAATCACAACCGAGCTATGGAGTCCCTCCTAATATCTTGAGAAAGTATGAGGCTAGATTATAGGCAATAGTCTCCCACGGGAGCGTAAATAATGAAACCCGAGCTTGACCGGGTTTCGCTTGCATTCCGAGGCTGGGAAGAGCGCGTGATATAATGCCAACACGCGGTCATTCATCCTTCCAGAGACTGACAGCGCCCGATATTTCTCAACTTGTACAAACACCGCTGTCCGGTCCACAAACTAGGAACGAGAACAAAAAGTTGAGTAACAGGTCTATGGTATGTTAAATACGCAGTTTCTAGACAAATGCAAAGATGGTAACCCTATTTGCTATATACCCAATTTAATCCATATTCGATGAGTCATTTCGGCGTGCTGAGTACCAAACATCCAATTTATCTAGTATGTCAAAATTTCAAGAATGAATAATCAATCATTATTTCAACGAGTGAAAGATTTATAGTGTCAGTAATTATGGTAATATGATTGAGTGATTGCCATAAATAGTAAAGCTACATTTGAGAAACACACAACCACTTTTTGTTGGTAAGAAAGTATACTCCTTTAATATTAAATTACATACGTTAACACATTTATTCTAGCCTTTACATGATTAAAGTAGCAAAAAAATAAACAAATATTTTAAAATCTACAAAAACTTTATTTAAGTCTTGTCTGTAGCATATTAACGTCTTGCAAAAACCACTAGAGTACCGTCCCTACGGTGCCCCAGCGCCTGCGCATATGCGGACATAGCGGAGAGGTCAACGGTTCTCCTTGGAGGGCTGTTCACCTCCGCCGACCTCATTTGTTCTGCATACGCGGAAAATTACTATAGCTGGCAACACTGGCCTGATCAGCCAATCACCAATGAGAATGTCAAGGGATAAGATAATAAGTAATGTTGGTTGAACGGACAGTTAAGGGCGTAGACCTTGGATCTTGTAGTTTATTTCAAGAGTTCGATGTCTTGAAGCGAGGTAAACCCGTCAATGTTTGTTTCGGGGGCGTAGCCTTGGAGTCGTAAAGATGGAGAGCAAATACGTGCGTCACAACTTTTTTTTCAACACACTTGCTCATAAAGTGGCTCTAATTTCACTGCAATTAGGCACATAATGACACCTATAATCAAACTGAGACTTTTTGTTTGCTATTATTCACTAGTGAGTTATAGATTTTTTTTTTCAATTTTGTTGCTAGAGTTGCTTTGTTCTTAAAAAAGTTTCGATACAAAAAAGATCGTATTCAATCGTACTAATAAATTAATACACAAATATGGCTTGCTCATTTCATGCAACTTCGTATTTAAATAGATCATTTCAACTTGTACGTGTTTAATAAACAAAACTTTCACTCAAATATAACTTTGGTTTTCTCTGTAAAAACTTTAAATACCCCATTTTGTACGTGGCTAAAACGCTATCCACGACAAACCAAAGAAAAAGAAACCTAATTTTTTTAGTCCATGGCCGATCGCCATTGTAAGATGCGAGCGCATAGGAAAACGAGGCTGTATGGGCCTAGATCCTTTTGCCTTTTCCAAATTATATAAATAAAAAATTGGAAAACCAATTAATTTTCCCCGCCATTGCGAATGATTATTTTAAAATGATTTTTTAGTATTATTTATTCACAAGTGTGTTGAAAAACGTCGTATGATACACGTGTGTATTGATGATTACCGTCCTCGGCTCTCTTATGACCCTCGCCTACGGCTCGGGTCTCAATGGCGCCTCAGCGGTAATCACCAACTTTACTCACTTGTACCATAATGTACTATTATAAATGTTGCCATGTTAAAAAATAAAAAAAAGTCACACGAGTCACTAGGTTTCCCTGTTTATTTCGAGAACGCAGTTAGTCCGATTACCAAAGTAATCTCAGTCTGGTTAGGGCGCAGTTAATTACTCGATCCTGCTTTTTTTAAATGGGATTTATTATTTAGAACCCCACTAATTACTTTTTGAGTAGGGCTTACTTTTCTTAGATTTTCAATTATTTTTACCATTTTAGAAAAAAAGAGAGCAAAGCCTTTTAGATAGAAATATAAGAACGCTTATGTAGACGACAGGTTGCTTAACGAATCGAGTAATCAGGTCGTTTGTGGAGAAGCATGTGCTTGGCATTTTCCAATAAGAATTCGGGTCAGCTACTTCCGTGATAGAATGCGGAGTTTATAATGAGTAACATTACGCCGTAGTTGTACCTTATTACAATATTCTGTAGTACCTAACTGAAACAAAACGTAATAATGAATCTCCGTTCACATAATAATATGTACACAAGAAAATTGGCTTTTTAAGTTTACGTAAGTCTGTCTGTCCGTCCGTCAGTCACAGGGCTGTATATAAAAAAAGCTAATAAAAAAATGAGTTTGATTATACAAGAATCTTATTTCTTATTAATTGTACGATGCTAGGTACGAAACCCTTTGTGTCCGAGTCAGACTCGCACTTGGTTTTTCTTCACCGCTTTGCCTTCATGAGAAAAAATAAATAAAACAATGCCTGATGCCATGAGTGGTGTACTAAAATGATTTTTACGCTTACGTTTGGTTTCTAATTGTCTGGTACCTATTTCAGTTTTTTTTATTCTTCCTGTATTATAAAATTATTAGGAGAAAAGCAACAACCAATTTATATATATAAAAAAAAACTAAATTTTATTTTAGGATCTAATTCTGTCTGAAACATAATCGATTATCATGAGCAATTTTTACGCTACCTAGTAGGAATAGTCTGCAGGCTATCGACTTCGTTATCGTTAACAAAATTTGAATATACTTTGTGTGTGTAACTTGTGTTTGGCCTACCGTTCTCAAAATTCGACTCAGAAATTCCGTGAAAACCACCTTCACTGTTATTTAGCATTTTAACATTTAATGACCCGATCAAATCATGTTCCGACTGCGCCCGAGACGGGAGGCGAGTTTTTTGCAAATCATGTGGTTCACCTTGTGACTCCCACTCCGCTCCCAAAGGTCAGTGTATGCAAAAACACGTTTAATTAAACGTACAAACTAACGACATACAATCGAATCTGATAACTTATTATATCGGAGGCGAACGGACGATAACGTTTTCGAAAAGTTACAATAATAAGCAAACGTATTTGCGTAGGTATATACCTAGATAGGTACGTGACTACGGTGGGTCGACGACACCGCTGAAAAGAATTGGAAATGTATTATCGTGAAATTATAATTATCGCTTACTTATGTATGACGTAAGTATAAATGACGCCTCTACCGAATAATTTTTCACTTCATTTAGGTAAGTACTGAATTCTTATCCGACCAAAAACGAGACGAAGAAAATATCAAAAATGCTTTTAAGTTTATCTACACTCAGCTTGTTATTTCAAAAACTTCGGTAATTTTTTGAATTTAGTAGAATATTAATTTTTAGGCGTAGGCGCAAACGGTAGAGATAGATTTGGCATTTGATAACATTTACAACTCAGAAATATTTCTGGTAATTATTAAAATATTGAAAAACTAAACATAAGGAAGTGAATAGAGTATTAAAGTCAATCGGGCAGCGCACGGTCGGTGTGCTGTGGCAACCTTGCAGCGCGCGCAGGTCAGATATTTGGAAGGTCGATGACTCGCCGTAATCGCCGGGTATTATTATTGTGGCGCACCCGGACGACGCGACGGATAGAAATCGTATCGTCGGTCGACGCGATTCGATCGGAGCTAACGATTAGTTTTGAAATTGTCCTAAGATTCTTTGTTCGATGTTCGTTTTGTCTTACCTTATTTCATATTCGTTTTCTTCGTATTAGTTTCTAATAGGTATCACTTCCCATGTCAGATGACTTTAATAATGTATATATTTTCATTGCAAATATTAAACAATAAAAATATTTAATAATATAATAAGTCGATAGGATTCGTGAATAATGAGTAATGACAAATACCCTAATTAAGTAATTGATCTATCAACTCGAGGCACTGTCACCAACCAGTGTGTGGAACCAGGACGCTGAAATTTGGAATATGGCACCTATGAAGAAATTATTTTTGGAAATTCAACAATACCGCTGGGAGTTTTCTAGTGTATTTTTTAATAAGATTTGTTCCGAATATTAATTAATTAATTAATAATAATAACCTCAAGCCAATAAAATAAAACACAATTGATTTTTAATTGTTACGGTGCCTATTGGAACCGGAAACTACTGGAAGAAAAAACCGGACAAGAGCGAGTCGGTCTCTCTTTTCTTTTAAATTATGTCATTGTGTTACACTGTATATATACTAGTATTATAAAGAGGAAAGATTTGCATTTTTGTATGTTTGTAACGAATAAACTCAAAAACTACCGATTTTAAAAATTCACCTGTAGATAGACAGCTACATCACTGAGTAACATAAGCTCTATTTTATTTCCGTATTAACACGTTAAAGGGTACTACAACCGCGCGGAACAGCTAGTGCCTAGTACTGTATATAATATGTCATATAAGCTATGTTACTGTAAAGTTTCCTCATCAATCCGTTCACTAGGTTTTTCATAGTTTCCACAAACTTGCGCCTTTATGATATCGCTGAACTAGGATTAGAAGCCACTGGATAATTAATATATCTGAACATTATAAGTAATAACTCTTAATTATGGTCGATAAAGTATTGACATATCTTGTTACTTCTGCAGAATGTTGCCAGATCTACCTATACATTCCAAGTCGTTTGAAACGTCCACAGTAAGGATTACAAAACAAGTGTCAAATAATTTAGGCTAACAAAGCGACTTGTCATGTATTGTCGACAATGTAGCGCGCCATTACGGCGATATTGTCTGCGACCTTCGGTGCGCGCGCGCACATCTGCGGTCCGGCGGACCAGCCACAAAAAATCAAGATTAATAGCTCTTGAATTCTAGCCGAGATTGTGTTATACATATTGACTGATTTAATTTCAGTCGACATTTAAGGTTTTTTTGAGTTGTTTATTTATTTTTAGATACCAATTAGGTAGGTCATCAAAGTATAATTTTGTGGGTTTGCCCCCACATTTCAACATTATCTGGTCATCATTCATAGTATCTTACCGAGAGCCTAACCCAGGGGTTTTGTAAAAGTAAAAAGTATCGATTAGTCGAATAGAGAAGTCGAACACAGGCATTCGAATTGACGTTGACGCTCGACTTGTCATGCGGCTTTATAGCGCGACCAAGTAAAATTGACGCAACACTGTAAAGAAATAGTCAAGGACACGTAGTTCTTAATAGTTATAGTAAGTACAATTAAGTGAACGCGAAAAGCTAAATTAAACCTTCGTTTGCCACTTATTACAGGGGCGAACACCTTATGTCTTTTCATCATTGTATAAAAATTTTACGGTACGATATTGCATCTATTACTTACTTACTTTTTACCAACTTGCAAATATTGTGCAGATTGCGAAATAACGACTGGTTTCTCCAATGTAGACTTCAAATTGTGAATATGCGTGTAGCAACACATGTTGTAATATAATTCACACTTGCTTGAGTCATAGTGTTACGTACGATATATCGATCTTCAGTTTCGATCGATAAATAGTTTCCAACCTATAGAAGTTTAGCAAAGACAAAACTTAGACTGATATCAATAAAAAGTAGGTGGGCTACCAATAGCTGCTAGTGAAAGATTAAAATAGTAGATTGTTATACAAGGGTCGGAAGGAATTGATAACTTCCACCCGCGTTAAACACTCTACTTTTCATTTCGAATTCAAGAAAAATAAACAAAAATAATTTCGATTTTAAAACGCAATAATACCTACCTACAAAAAAAAACAAAATTGTCAACAATACAACCAAAGTGGTTGGAATAAAGAGAAACTTTTTCTTTTAAACGTCTTTGAAAACTACATCATAGAGTTCCTAACCCACCGACCTAACCTAAATAACATTACAAAAATAATATACAAATCCTTCCTCTTTATAATATGTACTTTTAGCCGAGTAATAGTGTTCTGTGCTTATTAGTGTCGATGAAAAACAAGATTTTTAATTTCGGAACAGCTTACCAAATTATTACTCTTTTTTTAATTTTAAATATGGAACGCGTACCGCCCCGCGCGTGGGCTATTTTCTGTTGTTTATACCCAAAGACGTTTAAAGAAAAAGTTTAAGAAAGAGAATGATTTTCTTCCAACCTCTTTGGCCTCACCTTTTCTTCTTATTCTAATTGATGTAAAAAGTTTCGTATCCCTACTAAGTGCCCAAAGAGGTTGGAAGATAGTCATTCTCTTTCCTAGATAAACTTTTTCTATAAACGTCTTGGCCAAATGTAGTACTATTTTTTTTTAATTCGTTCCCGCCCTAAGGCCGGAAGCAATTACTATGAGTCTTTCCCGACCAAGGGCGGGAATCACAGCCCTGAATCTCTCTGTGGTGGGAATCATCGCTTCCGACCCAGTGCTCAGATCAAACACACACTACTTTCCGAGTATGAGATATGAAAAATATTTTTCCCAGAGATATAGCTTGATGGATTTTACCTATGAGTCGATATATGAAATTTATAATACGGGTAGGTACTTATTGTAAATTTTATAGAAATCGTTACAGCCATTTTTGAGAAAGCGATTACAAATTGACCCGACAGACGTCCTGTCCAAATCCGATAGGAAAAAATCCCTTTCACCATTTTACGAATATTCCAACTTTCTAGGCAACTTTTCCAATTTTTCTTTCCGTAAAAATAAAATAAATAATCTCACGCCTTTTATCTTTGAGGGGGTATTCCATTTCTGGTAATGCCCACGTTTTACCAGTATGTCATTAGACCCCTAACCGTGATAGGTGGTGAGCTCATCGCCGGACCGGTTTGCTGTTACACATGTCTCAGAATTAATTCTGGAACCTTGGGTTTCCTCACGATCTTTTTCTTAACCGTCGAGCTAGTGATAAATATCAAATATGTACTTACGTAGGTTTCTGAAAAGCTCTTTGGTACATACCCTCGCCAGGATTCGAAACCGCGCCTCACGAATGCGAAGGAGGCTCTTTAGCCAGCCTCCTTAATAACCCTGTGGTTATACCTAAAAATAAACATTTAAGACATTTAAGAAAAAGAAATAGCTATCAGTAATTGTCAAATGAAGCGCTGAACAACAAACAACATTTAATTTTTATTTATAATTATATACTTATCGATAGAAGATGTAATAATATTTGTATATTATAAACAATGGCTTCGCCTTAAAAAACGTGTACCTAGGTAACAGGTAATATTCATTAACATTTTTAATCACTATCACTACATAGTATAAAACAAAGTCGCTTTCTCTGTCCCTATATCTCTATGTCCCTATGTATGCTTAAATCTTTAAAACTACGCAACGGATTTTGATGCGGTTTTTTTAATAGATAGAGTGATTCAAGAGGAAGGTTTTAGTATAAGCATTGCACCCGTGCGAAGTCGGGGCGGGTCGCTAGCTATATTATATGAGTACCTATATTATACAAGTGTATTGGAAATTGGTGGAAGACAACCCTGTAGCATCTCCGATTGATCCTAAAATAAACATAGAAAGGAAGTGTTATCAGAAGGAATAGTTGCTTACAAAAGGTATATTTTTTTTTTGTCACAAAAAATAATCAGGACCCCAATGGGAAGGGAGAGTCAACTACCTGCGATCGTAGACGGATAATAATAGTTCAGACATGTGACTAACAAAAAAAATCCATAGTTCATCCATTTATAACAAAAAACGTGACCTTCATGCATTTGTTATTGAGAAGCTTTGAATAGCTATTTCCACCGTAAAATTTGATGCTCGGAGACTCCGAGCTTTGATTCCCGGGTTCAAAGCCTTCTTTATAATATAAATGTATTTAAATTTTCCTTATAACAAGTACCACATGGTTCCTCTTTGGAGGGCATTTTTTATCTGTAATTATTGTAAATTAATGTATAGTTCTTTGTAAATAAATGTTATTTCCACTAGTACCTACCTATTATAATTCAATTATAATGTTGTGATATTTGCGCTCTCTTTCACAGCTAAGCGAACGGCGGCGTATGGAACTGCCCAAGTGCTAGGCTGTGTTTACTAATAACATTAGGCCTGGAGCGGACAATAGCTCCTTGTCCTACTTAAAAATTATACTATCAAATGAATAGTGATGCCTTAGTTCTTTGGACTCCGACTTTGGAACTTCGTGCAGTGTCGATTCCAAGATTATGAGGTACCTACCTCTAAGTAACGCTTGCACTATTTAACCTGACATACACACTGATGTGGCGGTTAATAATAAAAATATGACAGTTAGGAAATCGTTTGTCTGTCTAACACATTGGTAGTAAGGGTAGGATTTTTATTTCCTTTCCTTCACACTGATGTGGCAGAATAATGTGAGGGTAAGTCTGGCGCGAAGCTAACCGTTGATACTCGTACGTTGTACTCCGATGCTGCGAGAACGATAGACAATCTAACAAACATACATATGCATTTATAATATTCATCCAACGCCTTATCTCAATTATAAATCGCAAACAAATCACTACCTGTCTCGTTTAGGGGTCTAAAAATATACTGCTAAAAAGTGTGTAATTCCAGTAATGGAATACCTCTGCGACTCTCTTGTGGATAAAAATACAACAGTTCAGAATATAATCTTTAGAGTAAGCTTTCCTCTTCGTCAGATGAAGCCATCATGACGTATAATGATGATCGTTTGTATTGCTCTCCGCCAACCAGCTGATGCAATAAAGTTACAACATCAATTGACAAGGTCTGAGCTCTACACGTTGCCCATATTTATCTCAAATGTGAGGAGGCACACAATTTATGGCACACCATTCTACTTCTTCATCCCAGTTATTCCGGGGACTTGGACCGGAATTTGAATTCCCGTGGAACTTACTCGATCAATAAAGAACGGCCTTCCGCGAGGTCACCCGTGCAAACATTCACGGTCATATTAGCTGCGTTGAGACTTGATGTAGTTATTGCAATATGGTAATATGTGTGTAATAAAACATTAATCACATTTGCACAAACACAATTATTTATATCGTTTGATTGTTACATTATTTGTCATCTACATAGAGGCACGAATATTTTTGAAATCACTAATAAAACATAGATTTATATATATTGAAAAAAGATTACAAAAAAGCATGGTAATACTGGCAATTTTCAAACAGTAACGAGATATTGAACGAAAATGACATTGAGTTTTTTAAAAGCTATTTGACAATTACTAGGTAAGTAGCACACTTACAACACTTCTTCGTCGCTGGAAGTGTCTCATCTCCGTGTGGGCAAAAAAAGCGTAAAAATGCTGACCCAGTGACCTGATTGCGGCGTCCATGAGCGAGGCAAGGTCAGGCCACTGCCGCGCTCGGTACACTTTAATTTAATCACTTTCGTGCGCGACTGCTCCACGTTATAACTTTGTAACCTGAATTTGTGTTCTTCTAGCCTCTAAGGCAAATTAGGTTTTTATGCAAATTAAAAGATGTGATTTAATTTAGAGGAACATTTTTGATCGGAGTCAATCGTTAAATGTGTACGGGTTTTTTCCAGGCATCGGTCCGTGACTTCGTCCGCGTTCTGGAATGCCTATGTCCTTCTTTAAGATTTTTTTGGTCTATTTATTGTTATAATGGCAATCGTCTTTATTTGACATTTGTTATGCGTTCAGTGCTTGCTCTACTTACACTGGCGGTAATGACAGATATACGGAAGACGCAACCTACGTCAAAATGTTGACGGGCCAGCGGTTTAGTTCAGCGTTCAAGCCGTTCTTTCGCATTTATAATAAACTGCGGTAACCTATTAATGGCTTATGCAGATTATTATACTTATGTACTCATATACTACTTCATTATAATGATGTTGGTATTCCAAACAAAATAATGCTAGTATAGTAGGGTTTATTACAACAGCGCGCGTGGAACAGGATCTTTATACGCATTGAATTTTTGGATTTCTGAGCCAATGAGACGCGGAAAATGCTGTTCCGGAAAAAGACTGTAACGGAAGAATGATACGTTTTTTTTAGTGTCATTTGACGCTATTCAGTAGAAAAACTCCGTCTTACATTAGTTAGTAGGTACCTAGTTGGTAAAGAGTTCACGAGCGGATATTTTTTGTCCATTCCTTTGCCAGTGTCGTTACGCCGTGAAAGCCAACTAATTAATTAAATAATTTTGAGATATCAAAAAAAGTATTTATGAAAAAAAATTGTGTGGATTTTTGGTTAGACAGACAGAGGCAAATACCTATAGGTACCTACATTAAAAATAGAATTGTTCATTGGCAGAGAGGCAAAGACGTGACGTTTTTACAACAAACTTTCTAGGTAGGTAGGTACTACTTTGTTGGAATGATAAAACATCGTAGGGGGCTACTTTGGTTCTGTTGATACGGCACTGGTTTTATTAGTCTTAAAATCTTGAGATGAAGCTATAACTTTGTATCACTATCATCAAGCCTGTATAGTGAACACGGTTTTTCCATAAATATATAGCCGAAGATTGCTATAATTAAGATGGAGCTTAGCAGGATGGAGATGCTTTACTTGCCCACTTACTATAAAAAGCTATTTTTTTATATAGATACTCATTCAGTAACAAGTAAGTACAATAAATTGCGTATTTCTAATGACTCTACGTTTCATGCTTTTATGGCTGACTGTACTACATAAATAAAGACCTCAGGTTTTCACGGTCGTGCGAATATAATAGGTGAAATCAAATAGTGACAACACTGACAACTCGCCGAATTGTACCGATTATTAAAGTGCGGAATGACGAAACATCTGATTCATCCTTATCATCAGCCGGAAGAAGTCCACTGTTGAAGAAAGTCCTCCCCCATAGCAGCTACGCTACAAGGAATGGCAACTTGCTGTTGCATCCACCGGTTACCCACGCCCTTGACTTGTGTGACCTTGATGTGTCGACCTGGTGGGAGGCCTACTGACGCTGCGTCTTCCGGTTCGTGGTCGCCACTCGAGAACCTTTCTTGCCCAGCGGTTATCGGTTCTTCGAGCGATGTGGCCTGCCCATAAACAAACCATCTGATTGGTTAAAAGTAAAAAAATAGTCTTACAAGACGCCGAAGTCTTATGCAAGTTTAGGTTGCACCAGTTTGGACTTAGGATAATAAAGTCCTTTTATATTCAGGTGTTAGTATTCGTGTAGTACCGACAAAGATACGGTACTCTGCATGTTTGCTCGTTTGGGCTAACGGCAACGAATTCCGACAGTCCTCAAAATGGCTTTTTTATTCTTATATTTCGGTTTTATATTCAATTTGCGTTCCTTAATAACAAAGTGTAAGATACTATTAAAATTCCTTTTTGTTTTAGGTATTTTAATAGTTGTTTAATTTTTAATAGGTAGTTTAAAATTTTACAGCTTACCTTTTTGAATTTAAAATTTTAATTTTGCGGACGACCTGGGATCAACCCAAATTAATGTAGTAGGTACCAGAGACGAGTTGTATCTAAGTAGTAACTAACAGACCCATCCAACTAAACACATTCAACGAGAACAGCTTTAGTCGAAAAAAAAAAACATTCCAAATCTTTACAATCTTATCGATTTAAAAACAAATATCTATTCTATTTATTTTTAACCTACTTACGAGGCCAGCGTACATCGAACACATTTTACGATGCGGATTTATTTCGGCCACTTGCATCTTCTAATTTTAGACGACAGCTGCAGGTTGGTAGGTGCAATGATCCGACTTAGGGCGTTCCCTCCAAGCCTCCCCTAGACGGGCCTTATGCGTTCAAAGTCGGCTCTATGCTTTCCAAATTGCGAATCTTATATTCAGAAATGCGCCCCTAACGTGTAGCAAATGCCTCTAACACAATTTCCCTTTGAATGTATCCAAATACTTAAAGATTTTAGAAATATAAGTTCACTTTAATTTTTTCTAAATATTGTAGAGTGCGTCAGAATTTGATTTATTTTTGTCGGAGATCCCGACCGTTCTAAGGCTCAACCTTTCGCTATTTGTAGAGCCTTTCCTTTGATCCAGCTCCTGTAAACTTAGCTGTAGTGACATTTTAATAAATGATGAAAAAATGATCTATCAACGCATGGATTGTTTTCCTGTAGGATTATGAAAGGGTTTCAAAATCATAAGAAAATTACAATTCCGTATGTATGTACGTACGTATGTTTTGTAAGGTTAATTTACCTAATTTAGACTTCGAAATCACCATTTATATCCAATACTTCTCACTTATCGTCCTTATCGATACAGAACCCTGAGACATTAACCTTCAATAATGTATTAATTAAATCTAAATAAAGTATGCAAGAGCTCCGAAGAAACCTACATAACTTAGTCTTCAATTACGTTTACATTCATTATCTGATGATGTAATATTACATTTAATAAGTATTATGCCCATAGCTTATTCGCAACATTTTACGTAATATTTCCTATTTCAAAACACTTGCACTACAATTTGCTTGTCAATATTTAGCTGTATGGTGGAATTGTTGCCTTAACTTAAGTGATCGTTAGTGCTGCACAATTAAATGTGTCTGTTTCTCGGTGTGTTACGAAAGAGGCTGGTGATTGTCGTGTTCTGTTTATTGGTTTTCCAAACATATCAAAGCTCTCTACGCACAATGACCAATACGCAAAATGACAACTTCATTAAATACTTATATGTTACAATATCAATGTAGCGTTAAGTTTGTGATTTGTTGGCTTTCTTCTTATAAACTCTGATTGTATTCAGAATACCTATTTGTAAACCCGCGGGTTTTAAGAAGTTGTTTACAAATAGGTACAACATTCAAATATATAAATTACATGAATTACTCCGTAAACCCCTACAAATAAAGCGTGTTTAAGATTTTTTCTTACGCAGCGAGACTACAAGTTTGTTGTTTCTGGAATATCTTCTACCTTAACAATAAAAGTGAATTTATGTTGATACCAAAGCTTCGCATAATATAAAATTTGCATAATCCGTCGTAATAATGACAGTAATAAGTGAAAACACTGTTGCTAACCGACTCACGAGACCTCATTGCGCAAAAAGAGGTAACGGTAGTTTGTGCCCAGCATCGGCCAAAACCAGACGACCACTTGGAAAGTAATCGCTCGGTAACGGTCACTTTCTCTACAGCAGGTCTCAGTCTTAAGGTAGCCGTCAAACGGAACGTGCATACCACAACAATTGTGATTTTAAAACAACTGTGCAAAAACTTGAAAACCTCTGTCCTCGCTACGTGATCGATGCTCACCTGAGCTGGCTACAAAATCGCGAGCGTAGCAACTCTGCTTACCTTGTTGTAACCTTGCAAGATTTTGCAATACATGCGATTTCATGTGTCGAGTAGGTAAAGACTTTTTGAAGGTATGTAAACGTCAATGTTCTACTCAAATCTACCGTTTAGAATTTTATAGGAGCCATGGAGCCATTGTAATTGCGTGAACCTTGACAATAGATTCTGATGAATCAATTACGTTTTGCAACACAGTTGCGAATTCGCCGATACCCTCAGGGTCGTTCAGTGAAAGGTTCGCTAGTTTTGCCACGAGTTATGTCGCCGCCATTAAAAATAAAGAACTGGCAGGCGATGACTTGCTTGGCGTAGGAGCAAAAAAAGAGGTTAAAATGCCTGAGCACCCAAGTGTGAGTGGGAGAGAGAGCGAGAACCGAACAAGTGCGTTACCCCCGCGAAGATTATCGCGCACATATTTATTTTTATTTATCTTCGACACGTCGTGCACCACGGATACGCTCATGTTTATAAATTGATCGGAATGTTTACGATTACAATTTCAAAGTAAGTGTTGATTCATGTCTATTCATCTGTAGCTTTTCTCCGTTCAGTGAAACAATCAAGATCATCGTCAGTATTCCTTTTCATTTTATTTCGAACAATAAACGTTCTTGTATCGTATTTCGTTGCGTAATTAATAAAAGTCATTTCCATTTCATCGTTAACATCATCAGTTTCCATTTCTGCAAAAATAATTATAGTCTTTTTAAACTGATGGCAGCCTATCACGGCCGAAAACCCCGTAAAGCTATGTTAGTAATTAATTTTGTGTATAATTAGTACGATTGGTCCGTAATGGCGTGATGGTCCTCGGTCACTTTTTTGGTCATCTTCTTAGTTATATATTTTGCTAATAGCAAGGGCTCTATCTCTTTAATAAAAAGTCATTTATTGCTCCTCAACTTTTTCCTGTTCATTGTCATTGTTTGACATTACTGCATTTAATATAAAAATAATAGTAGATTATTTAAAAATTTAACTTCTTCGTTGATTGGCTAAAACTTTTATTGAAAATAATTTATCAATTCAAGGTTTTCCTTTATACCTGTACATAAAGACAATGTATAATGGAGTAGTAGGAAGTCTAACCTGTTTCACGTACCTACGTATCAATTTATGTACCTACATAATCGAAATTCATTAAATCATAGGTCATTATATTAACAGTCGCACTTCTCGTATTCTTTTTATCCCAGTTGTGAACATCTTTGCTCTTATCTTTTGGATTGTTTATCTACTATCACCAAACATTACTCCTTTTATTTACACTCGAATGACTATCGTTATCTGGACTTTATCGAATGACTCAGTCATCAAATCGTAGAGTCAATTTCAATTCACATTTCGAGCCTACAGAAGCCATGCGCTATAATACATCAGGCATTGTTGCTTGCTGTAGCAACGAGATGGCCTTTACGCTTGAGCGCTTGGCCATGAGAACTTCTGAAGGTTAGTTCTTCTCGGGTGGCCAGTTAGCGCTTTAAAGATTTATCCTCCGATCTGTCACCTTCATTAAAATCTCACCTAATAAAAGAAGTTTGGACTGCACAAAAAGTTCTTGTTCCAGATAGACAGGCTTCAGCATCACACAAAAACCGCCTACTATCGTTATTGACATTATAGCTGTGTGCGTGCCAAGCCAATAGGTCGACCAACCAGTCGACTAGACGCCCTCCCCCCCTCGCTCTGTCCTCCGTCTGCCCCTCCCTCCCCGGGGTCCCCCTCTGCGCCAGCCAGTCGACGTTTAGCCCGCGGTCAGACTGCACGTCTCTTGCTTTTAACTTTACGTCATTGTTCAGTTCAAAACTCACACGAGCCAAGTAAGTACGTGGCTTATCTGTCTGTTTTCAAGAACATGGTTTCACCTTCAGTGATAATCACTTCGAAATACTTCGAATCCGTTAACTAACTTCAAATTTGTGTTGTTTCAGGTACCAGTCGCCGATGGGTGTGAACCCAGATACGACGTGTGCTTTTATGTAATCGTAATACAAGAAACTCTAGTTCTAGTTGGCTAAAAGATACTCTAGTGGAAATTGTGAAGAATTTGCTCAGTGTTTGTTGAAGTGCGACGGAAACTTGGATCCAAGTGAATTCTGTATTGGAAAGTGAAGTGCACTCTGCAGCTGGTCTCAAATTGTTGTGTGCAGCAAACAAGTGATTAGTGTCATTATTGGATTGTAATTGGATTCACAGCAACTAAATGGCTATTGTAAGTAGACTATTTAATATTCCTTTATTAACCTAGTCAAAAAGCTCTGTGACAAAAGAAATGATTAAAATTCCAGTGAAGGAAAAATATTTTTAGTTAATTACGAAGCTAGTTGAAAAGAAAGTGTTAATTAGGTCAGCTAGAGACTGTATGTTTAGATTGAGATCCACCAGATGAAAGATACATTTACAAAAATGAAAACAAATGCGTTGCGATTTATAGCGACGGCGGTGTTGGCGATGCCGTAGAAATAGAACAAGACGTCTCTGACATTTAATTATGCCACGAAGCCGATGAATCTTTGTCAACGTCGTTAATCAAGGTTTTGCAAATACTTAAATACCAATTCGAGTTTCTAAAATAAAAATGAGATCCGATAGATTGCTTGCAGTAAAATATTAATGATTAAGCTATCACAAAAAATACAAAAGATCTATCTAAGCAAGAACTGTGAGGCGACATCCAACCCTTTTTTCTTGTAGCATTATAAATAAATTTCCGAGTCTGGGTTTATTTAAGAGTCCGCGCAGGTGCATTGGAACTTTCTTAGAATTCTCACGCTCCACTGGTTAGTGGGCCTTCCAACGATGTTAGCTCCACGCTATATTGCTCATTGTGATGCGAATTGTGTAGGTATTGAGCAAGGCTGGCTAATGAAACGAGATGCGAACATACGGGCGCCATCTTCGAATTGACTGACGCTCGTTGCGACCTCGCGTACAAGTTCACTTTTAGATTGAAACGCAGTTGTCAGCTCGTGCCCCTTTTGTTTACTGTGAACTTTGATTACTAATAAGAATGTAATCATTGTATCAGTTATCAATTTCGGTCGCCTCCTAGTAAAAATCGAAGTCGTTTCTAACTCTATGTTCGCAACACGTGATAGGTATGCCGATCATATGGTTTTTAACAATTGAAGGGACGTTATTATTAAACACAAGCTGTTTTCTGCTACGCGGTTTCACCCGCGTAGTTCCCGTTCCCGTGAGAATACGGGAATAAAATATAGCATACCTATTTTATTTAGTGATAATGTAATTTCCGTCGGTGCAATAATTTTTAAAATCAGTCCAGTAGTTTTTGAGTTTATTCGTTGTCGTTACGTCGTGCGTGGTCGTGTGTAGATTCACCATTCACAAACTGCTAGCTTTATAGCCTTTCCAGCATTTTAGGCTCGGTTTGAATATCTTTAATATATTAATCTATCTATATACGTCTTTTAAATGTATCGTTTGTCTCGCCCGCAAGGTCCTAATCATTACTAGAAGACTGTTAGTTTTGCCTGGGAGAAGTGTACAATAGTATGATCTTCGATTCCGATATCGAGTGTGCGGTTTGGATCACGTTCACGTTGGCCGGTGTTGCGGTGGCGAGAGCTCAGTCGGAGGTGCTCTGACTCGGCCGAAGTGGGTCAAGGCGCACCGCCGGTGTTTCCTACCGCCGCGCCGGTCCGCTATGAGGAAGCCCCTCGTTACTCACACTTTAGCATTACGATTGAAATAAATTACTTAGAAGTGTTGTCGATTGCCGTCATAAAGAGGATTGTTATTATTTATCCGTTGCGAGATTTGATTACGTAATCTGTTACGTGTCTATTTTCCGCCATCGTGTTCTTCAGAAATTTTAAACCAAAACGCACGCTGATCGCAAGTTCTTGTCAAAGGCAAAGTTTTGCTGTTCAGACATACTGAGTGTCTCCCCTCTCTCCAGTACCTATAAAGAAAGGCTACAAAAGTTTTGCTTTATTTCGAAAGTAGGTACTCAATATCAGGTACTCTACTACTTAAAATTGTTGGGCAGTACTTTAGAAGTAGGGCATTGCATTCGATATTATCTCCTTCCATTTTAGGTCAAGGATGTTGATTTGATATATGTTTTAGTTTTATTGCGATCAAATGTCTTGCAACGATATTTCAATTTGGTGGCATGTCAATTGGATGACAACTAGCTTACAGCAGTCTAATTAGATCATCTGTTACGGAATAGTGCAACGTGTTAGTGTTTATATTGAGTAGGGAATGTAAACATGCAAGTGTATACGAGGCAGATAACACAGGTTCGTGCCAGTTTGTCCGAGCAACCTACTTAGATACCGCCTATCACTGTAACAGTTATGATAACGCTACTTTCTCTAGCACGCTCCACTTCGCTAAATATTATACGTCTTCGTCAGTATGTATGTGCACAATATCGCCTGTACCGTTACCGATTTCACTTGGGAAAACGTTTTGCCTTTAATATGCGATGTTAGTCACTATTTTTGATCTTTTTTTTTTTTTATTATAAATTTTAGTCTTATTTATTTTAGTCTTATGATCTTATCCGACGTATGTTTTATAGGACTATATTATACATTCTCATCAATTCATCATATTTTCCTTTTGATAGTGAATTTATATATACATATGTATTGGAATACCGAATGATCAATTTGGCAGCTTGTAATCGAATACAGATGTCATCATGTGTGTCAAATGCAACCCAGTCATCGGCTATAACATTGACTTTCACATTTGCTGGTCGCTGATGTAACGGCGCTGCGCTCGCGCAGTGATTAGGTAAACGTTGCGCGCGCCGCTTTCACCACACTTTCACCTACAGTTCCGCGTTGCTTCTGATTTGCGCTCATTAGCTCAAATATTACGCGATTGTTGCCAATTTATGGCAGGATAGGGGATATCATTGTTGCAAAAACATATTCCAGTTAGAAAAACTTCCTGGATTATTTTTAATGAAGCATTAGCTTCTTCTGTTAGAAAATCTCATGTTCCTCAATCGGATAAATTAATAAATAGCACAACGTTTTCGTAATTTATTTACAATTACTAAATACGATATGTATGACTGTAGGTATGTAGGTAAGCAGGCAGGGTAAAATGTCACCGGAGTTATCTAATAGCACAGAGTACAGGACAGCTAATAGTGATAACAGCTTTACGTCCACACATTACTTCCGCTCTTTGGAATTACATTACAATGACATATTATATACATGTATTATTATGGATAATATCATTTTACAAACACATGTCGTCGAGTAGGTAGGAATATTTCGTAGAATTTGTAAGCTCAGGTTCAGGCGGTCCGTGAGCTGTTCATGAATCATCGTGTTTTTGTTGCCTTTTACGAGAAATGTCGGCGAGGACCCACCAGTTTGTTGGCAGATTAGAGATAAAATTCCAAATTTACGACCATTTATCCTTATTTGGTCGTCTATTTTATGGAACGTGAATGGAATAATTTTTATGTACTTGTTTTCGAGGCATTATTATAGGAACGAATATTATACAAGTACACTACGAAATCTTTTCGTAAATGGGTGAATAATAACGGTCTTACTGATGCTGATGCTTTTGGAGACCGTCTCTAACTTTAAACACTGTTTTAAAGTTAAACCGTAAGAATTTTACGAATGTTTTACGGATCTGGAAATGAGAATTGAAAATGTAGACCAATCAAAGCTTATTTAAAAAACTAATTTTACAGCACCAAACCGGTAAATCTTCATCGATATTAAACAATAATGAAAAGTGTCAATGTTAATCAAACGTAATCTCGTATTGAAGTGTATGAGTTTGAGCGAGTGCGCAGGGAGCGAGCGGTCGCCGCGACATTGGCCCGGTGACCCACAAGTGACGATGTCTGCTACTCGCGATCTATTTGCTTGCCCAACTGTCTTGTGTTTGCTACAAGTCTGTCCGACCGTTACATGCATGTAAAATATACCTATTTACATGGTGTATTCTAGATCGCACAGAAGCAGCAAAACGACTCGGGGCAATTTGTCTAGTCATTTTCTTCAAATTCGTAATACTTTACAGAGTTCTATTCAATTTCTTTCGCTCAATGACAATGATATTTTTCTTCACTTGTTTGTTGTTCCCTAGTTTTATCTATTTATTTATTTTTTCCATCGAGCTGAGTCTTCATTGGGATTATTTAACGCTGTGTAAAACTAATGGAGATGTTTCCGCTTTACGCAATTGAAGGTTAATGCGGTCATTTATAAAATTTTTGCAAATTGGATAATTAGACAACCAGTTTCAAATTATTCTTTCATAATATATAATAAATATATATAACCATTTGAAATTTAACGCTACTATTTTGATTTTCTTTAAAAATCTAGGTACCTACAGATCGTTCGTTCCTTGTAACTATACTATAACTATTGTCATTAGAAAGTACGAGTAAAGGAAAATATTTTTCACCTCTCCGGGCGGAACGCGGCAACTTTCAGCCCGCTGCGCTAAGCACCACCTCCACCTCCGTCGAGCAGAAAAAAAAGTATACACACCACGGGAAGTAAATAAGAATGCCTCAGATCACATCTTTGTAGACCTCGGCTTCGCCTTGGTCGACAATTACATGTGATCTGAAACATTTCTTATTTTACTTCTATAAATGTGTATTATACTATTCCTCGGTGGTTGGTTGTTCAACTGGAAGATAGGATACAAAATTAAGGAGGTAATGACGCATAATATAGTAGCATAACAAACCGGTTTGTAGGCTTGCAATTCGCCCGCAGCTATTGACCCACTGACACACAAACCGAAGGAAAACAACTCAGTTGCGTGCTCGCCGCCATCATGATCACGATTGCTTTCCCACAAATATTTTAACAATTATAATTGCAACCATTGAAAAATGCGATATATTCACATTTTAGCCATTAAGCTATGTAATTCTAGATAATTATAAATATTTTAAGAAAATTCAAAAATTTCCTCGTAAATTAACATTCTAATTTCTAATTCGATCTTCGATCATTTCCTCGTTCATTCTTACTCAACTCAGCTGACATGTTCCTGAGCTCTTCAAGAAAGAATATTCTACTCAAGGAAGGTTTATTTATTTAGGACAACAAACAATTATATAAAGAGCTAACTTTATAATCTCGTTGTCCCCAAATTAACACATATCAATGTAATCACCAAAAAGATGAATGCGGCAGACGGCTCGTCGAACAACTTTATTCCAAATGATTTTAGGAACAGATTTCAGAATACAAAGTACCTACTCAAAATGCCCGATATGCTGTCAGCCGAGAATCAAGTTTAAATAATACACATACCTACTAATGAAAACGATATACAATCATACATCTATAAGGTTAGTACAAGACTGAGTTGTTTTGTCTACCTTCCCTATTGAGAATATATCACGGGAGTAATGTTACAACGCTTTGCCAATTCTCGACTGTCAATACAAACAACAACAAAGACGTCATTGAGGTAAACAGATGCCAAAAACTATAACAACGTCTTTGCGCTATCTCATACTTTCATTTTACTGAAATCCAAATTCTGATTAAACCATATTTACAAACATTTGTTTTTGACGTGATAACGTCTTATAAATTGATGGAGCCGGCGGCATTCCCGAAAAAGTGTGACGTATGCGTCGTTCCAGTGCAAGCGAGAGCGCGCAACGAACGACAAAGAGGCACAATCCATTCCATCAGTATTTTCTTATGACGTTGTCACGTTCAACTATCGTCAGTAAACCGACTTTACAGACAACCGATTTTTTTTTTAATGACTTTATTGCATTTTTTTCTAAAAGAAAAGTAGGGTACGAGTACATAACATCATCTAGATAAATAAGTTTATTTTAGAAACAACAAAAGGACCAGAGGTGTCAACATTCTTAGGTGAATGTTGGAGACATTCCAAATAGACTAGCTGCCATGTTACTCATCTTAAAATAGATTGTGGATATTGTATGCCAGAGTATTTCGCGTAACAGCTGGTGAAAGCTGCAGATAACATCGATACTGTAACAAATTATAACTAATTCACTGTACATGCTGTTTTACGCAGTAGCAACACTGCTATAAACTAAAAATTTTGATAAGAAGAGTATCGGAGAGGCAGTAAAAAATACAAATATTATAAATAACTGTTAATAAAATATCCCCTGTAAAGCATAAGTGTTCCACAGGAGATCAAGGACGATAGATGAACATACGTAAATTTGGAGTTTCGCAAGTTTCCTAAACCTAAGGTAACGTAGGATCGTAGGTTTTTATTACTGCATCGTAAGTAATCTTTTATCGAACGTCCTATATACTTTGGTGAAGTTCAGCAGTATAGTGTGAGATAAACAAAGGTTTTTACAACAATGCAGCTGTAACACTCAATGGTTCGTACCTAAATATAACAGAAAATTTACGACTGGCCAGATGAAATGCCGCTTAGGTATGTAACTAGGTACCTATATGCTGAACAATGCCTGTTTATAAAACAAACGACAATCAAACTGGTTATAGGTATTGACGATCTATTAGTTTTAGTTGCTTTACAACACGTGGGTTAACAAAACCGTGGGGTCATTAAAAAATAAGTATCGATAAGCAGAAGTAACGCAGATGATGGTGAAAAGGAAGCACCACAAATGTATTTTTAAATTTTGAAAGTAAACTAAAGCTATATTTCCATAAAAATGGAAGATTGTATAGAAGGTCAAAACCAAACAAGTAGATTTAAATCTAATAAGGAAAAGATTGAGCAAGAAGAATAAACAGGAAGTAATATCAGTCTGAATGCTCCATTTGCGAGGGCTGCCCGCAATAAACAATGCTGAGTTAATAATAGAGGGCGCTATTGGCCGGTGAAAAATAGAACACGAAATGTGGGCCACAGCCGCGCGTGACTTAAGAACAAGTGAAAGGCAGACTTATGGGAGTAATGTTTATTAGAGATAACTCCGATGAGTAAGAACACTTAAATCCTAATTACAATAGTATTTATATCTAATTAAATGCTAACATAACACTAAAACAAACACAGATTAAAGTTGAGGTTACTATTTTACTAGGTTGCTGATGTAGCAACCTCCTTAAAACTAGTACAATTAAACATGTGTTAAGTAAAGCTGACATCAGTCTTCTTCAAGGCCGCCGATGTAGTAGCTTCCTTAACTTCTCCATCCCTAATACAGGTTTTTTCAGAATCTAGAATAGGTTTCAGAAAAAACCGAAGTTAATTAAAAAATATATACATATATATATATACTATGAGTATAACAAACATAAAAAAAAAAAACCTACATATAAAATTACTGTCCATAACTTATCTTGAAATTTAAAGTAATGTCTGTAGAGGTATATACATATATTCAGTTAGCTCGTTCGTCAAAAGCATGAGTTGCTCCATATATGTCTCCGTAGGGTTGTCATCTTCGCACAAAAACAGCTGCTCAACTATGTCCATACATTTTCGTATAACAGGTATGTATTTCGTACCTGTCACTTATATATGGGTACTTAGGAAATAGGGTTCTTAGAGATAAGGGATCTTGTATACCTAGGTATTGGTATAATTTTAATAATTGATTTAATGTCTCGTCCATTCTTTAATATTTATTTATCTTAGCTATTTATTCAGTTTTGTTATCTTATACTAAGTATTTATTAAATTGCCAGTCGAGCGAGGTGTCTTTCGTGAAAAGGAAATAATTGTTATTTTGTGTGTTATATAAAACCAAAGCGAGGTGTCCGTAATTATATATAACACCTATCCCTAAATATTTATTATTACCTATGTATTTATTAAATTGCCAGTCGAGCGAGGTGTCTTTCGTGACAAGGAAATAATTGTTATTTTGTGTGTTATATAAAACCAAAGCGAGGTGTCCGTAATTATATATAACACCTATCCCTAAATATTTATTATTACCTATGTATTTATTAAATTGCCAGTCGAGCGAGGTGTCTTTCGTGACAAGGAAATAATTTTATTTTGTGTATTATATAATACCAAGGCGAGGTGTCCTTAATTATATATAATACCTATCCCTAAATATTTTTTACTTATTACCTATGTATTTATTAACTTGCCAGTCGAGCGAGGTGTCTTTCGTGACAAGGAAATAATTTTATTTTGTGTATTATATAATACCAAGGCGAGGTGTCCTTAATTATATATAATACCTATCCCTAAATATTTTATTTATTATTACTAATGTATTTATTAAATTGCCAGTCGCGTTTTATTTTAACTTACAAAATTGTCGTTTAATAAATTTGATATATTTTTTTTTATTTATTTTAAGTTTTATGATCATTATTACTAAAAAAAAAGCAAATATTTAACATAGAAAAAAAATATATAGTTCCCTAAATAAACGGAAAGGAATGGGAAAGGATAGTGACAAGTATTTACTCACATAACCTTCATTCTTGTTTTCCCCTCCGTGGATCTTCTCAGGAGAGTGTATCTTGTAATTAACATTCCTCAAGCCGCCTCTTCTTGGTTCTAAGAATTTGTTTGGTTCGTGGTCCGTCCCCAAAGCGTCGAAACACACGTAGAGCTGGTCCGTCGGAGGCTATACGGTCGTCAGGACAGCGTCTTCGGAGGTCCTCCATTCTGCCTGGCGTACAGCGTTACGACGGTGCCTACTGGGACGGCTCAACCGGCTGCGCCACTTAAGAACAAGTGAAAGGCAGACTTATGGGAGTAATGTTTATTAGAGATAACTCCGATGAGTAAGAACACTTAAATCCTAATTACAATAGTATTTATATCTAATTAAATGCTAACATAACACTAAAACAAACACAGATTAAAGTTGAGGTTACTATTTTACTAGGTTGCTGATGTAGCAACCTCCTTAAAACTAGTACAATTAAACATGTGTTAAGTAAAGCTGACATCAGTCTTCTTCAAGGCCGCCGATGTAGTAGCTTCCTTAACTCGTGCGCATCGTTGTGGCGTACTAAACTATCGTTGTGATTGGAATTAAACTGAGAATTCTCACTTGCCAATATTTTTATATTATTTCAACCTTTTTGGCAAGTTGTACCTATGTCATAAAGTCATAATTATATTAAATTTTGGAACTAAAATGATACATGAAAGTGGTGCATTGTTGACAGAGAGAAGGCAAACATCCATTACAAGGTGCTTACTATGTTGCTATTTGCATTCCGTGTTTACGTCTTTCTTGGTCTCTCATAGGTACCTACACTTACGTAGGTACCTCTATAATGACAGTTAATAATTAATTGTCTAGAGTATCAGTCGGCGTAACTGGTAACAATCTTTAATGTTCTCCTGTGCTGCTTAACGGGTACTTGTTTTCGAAAACCCGCTTCACCTTTATTTTTACTTATCTATCATAGATTCCATTTGAATTAGAAATATTCTTGTCTTGAATGTTCATTTCGTTTCAGATTTCCATCTTTCTCTCAATCATCATTCCCTTGCCCTGTTTATCATACTTCACACAATCTATCCATCTTCTCCTGGCCTTCCCTCTTTCTGTGACCTATATTTCTCATCATATATCCTCAAACATTCCAATCAAATAATTCATGTATTTGTTTAGGAAATCAATTAAAGTATCCCCGTATAGCCCTCGGGGTGTTATAATTTTCGCTCCCTCACCCTCTGTCGCCATAGGGCGCGGCGTGTCGACGGCAGTAGGTATTTGCTGTGATAAAACCTATTACGCGCAACGAGACGTGGGGAGGATAAATCGAGTTGAAAATTAGGTTGGGTTGTTTGTTACTGATACTAGGTATACGTATTAGCTAGGAAAATGTAATGGGTACACGTTAAAACGGACCAAGTCACGTATTTGATTAACAAATTGCTTCAAATAGGCAGGTACTAGAAAAAGCAAGAATCTGCAATTGCGACGAATAAATTAGTCACCTGAAAGTGATGTGGGATGCAAATAGTTACCTAGTATTATTAAGAATGATGTCATTCATCATTACTTGGTTACTTGCTTAAGGCGCGAATGGTGCAAAAACAGCGCGGACTCACATTTCAATAGTAGTCGGGCCGAGACAAAAAAAAAGTAGACGGTTCACCTTGTTTCGCGTTCGCGGGGGCAATGACCCGCCACAGCTGTAAGCGGGCGCGCGTGTACGTAAATAGTGTACGCACACAGTGACACGTGTCGAGTGTAGGCGTTCGATGACGAAAACTTTCGGAGGGTGCAGTCACCTTCAAAGTAATTTGTGTTGATAAGTGATAACTACAATGAGATCATGTTTTGCACTGCTCGGGACCAGATAGGTATGTTTTATTTGATCCGATGATATGCATATATACTCTTTTTGTGTAGTCTTTTAATTAACAATTTAGTTTTTAAACTATATCGTAAAATGCGTGTTTTATGTCCTGGTTCCTAAAAAGGCAAGTCGAAAATATCTTTTCAACTTTTAAAGTCCTTGAAAACCTGATAACGTTGCAACGTTTGAGGTAAACAAACTCTACGTAGGTCGCTACCTAAATCTAATTTGAAACTCGAGTGGAATAACATACAACAATTAATTGTTAGGTTTATTAAATAGGTACCTAGTTAGGTATTATAAACAGATAGCAACTGTTACAAACAATTACGTATGATGTTTTTCATGATCTGCCGCAACAAACCATTTATCAAAACAGATCTATTGTGCATTTTTATTCAACGATTTATATTAGCAAGTCAATTCTCGTGATATGCTGAATAGCTTGACAAACGGATGCTGTATGTAGGTCAATGTCCATGAGTCCAAATCGCTGCCTGCAACCAACTACTGCCATACACCGTTAGATTGATACAAAGAGATTTTGTGGGATACTACAGGCGTTTGCCCCTTACTTCGTAATGATAAGTTATAAACCTTCTGGGATGATAAGTTGCCTTTTTCTACAATACGCAAGGACGCTTTCTAACCCGCGAAGTATAACAAACAGACAGACAAGTTGCCTACCTCCGCATTTTAAATCTTGCAGCAATTTGGTAATATGATAACATAATATGTGGACGATTTAGAAACTAAAATTTTTAGCAAATGTAGAGTCTGAAATTATTGACAATTTTTATTCTGTGGTTACGTCTCAAGAAGGTCTTAGTCCCGAGGGATCCCGATACAAAAAAAAATAATTCTTTAAGGTTACAAAATCGATTTGTGAGCATTTTATACACTTTCTTATTTCATTAACTATTACATTAATCGTTGCATTCTGTAGCAAATACTCTACTTTTATAGTCTCTTATATCGATTCGCAAGCTAAACACTTTCTCAAAATTTACACTTTTAGTGCAAACAATGTGAGCATTAGATGTAATAGCTCAGAGTCGCGTCGTTTTTCGCATCTGGTACACTGTAAGTACAGTTAATCACACCATAAAACTAGTAAAATTATTTATAAGGAATTAGCGCGATTTTTGCGTTTAGGGCCAAGTTTGGCTTTATATAGATATAGTAAGGCAATATCGTTGTTTTATAAGACGCTATTCCAATAGGTATAAGCAATTGAATCTTGGTATGTATGTATCATACATGAATAACTTGCGGTTCCCTGTGTATGCCGATACCTATCTATGTTCTCGCAAATATGATAACATCACATTTTATTGTTTCAGGCAGACCAAATCGCAAAGCCGGAGTCATGAACGCCCCGAGGAGTTGTCATTCACACCAAGCAGGATAGCTGTAAGTAACAATGCCAACACATTGTTTAAGATACTAGCTTCTACCCGCTGGCTTCGCTTCGCTTTATTTCACCCCCCTATGGGTTTTAATTTTGCAAAATCCTTTCTTAGTGCATACCTACACTGCATAAGCTATGCTATGTGCAAAATTTCAAGTCTCTCATATAATATCACCAATCAGTCAGTCAGTTTATTATCACTACATAGTATAAAACAAAGTCGCTTTCTCTGTCCCTATATCCCTATGTAGATATGCTTAAATCTTTAAAACTACGCAAATGATTTTGATGCGTTTTTTTTAATAGATAGAGTGATCCAAGAGGAAGGTTTTAGTATTAGCATTGCACCCGTGCGAAGCCGGGGCGGGTTGCTAGTTTTATATAAGTATACAAGTCATTCGATTTTATTACTAACTAGCTGATATAGGTAGAAGATTGTTTTTTGAAAAAAAAATGCAAGATAGGTTACCTACGTTTAATTCGAATCATGTACTAATTACTAGGATTAATAAATTAACGTCTTTGTCTCTATTAAAAAAATAAGATGAATTATTAAACTCTTGAACCCATTTAATGGACCTTAAACTGGTCAATTAATTTAAAGTATTTTCTAGTATTTTACCATTACCTTTACACTGCCAGTGATAGTTGATTCCATTGCCACCAATGTTTTTTTTAATGAATCGTTTTTTTTTACATTCTAGACATATTCTTTCGTTAACTTAGGCACCTTCCGTAATTATATACCTACAGTACATACCTATTATAGTTTGTTGGTTCAACAAAGGGGTGGGCGGTCTAGCAGCGAACTCATACAAGTGCCCCGCACATAATTGCATCTCTGCGTTGCATGTATGTAGGTATGCTTCCGTGCAATTATGTATTTACTAGCGACCCGCCCCGGCTTCGCATGGGTGTAATGCTTATACTAAAACCTTCCTCTTGAATTACTCTATCTATTAAAAAAACCCGCATCAAAATCCGTTGCGTAGTTTTAAGGATTTAAGCATACAAAGGGACATAGTGACATAGGGACAGAGAAAGCGACTTTGTTTTATACTATGTAGTGATAACGCAAACAGCCTCTAGCTCTCAATAATATAAACATGCAACTTCTATGTAAACTCTTTCTGTACGTAAATTTCAATTATTATATCATTTCTGTCAATGAACTATTTAAGCATCCATAAGGAGTTTTTTTAAATTTCCACGGGAATCGGATAAAAACGGGTTCCATGCATACGATGTCATTCGGCACCGGCTTGTAACCATACGATTTTTAACACGTAACATCTACACTAATAGGATAGGTACGAGTATTATAAAGAGGAAATATATCTTTTTCATGTTTGTAATGAATAAGCTTCGAAGCAACTGGATTTTAAACATTCTTTCGCCAATGGAAACCTTATGTTTCTGTGAGTACCAGAGTACCATCTATTATTTTCCCACAGAAGCGGAACTTACGCGGTTGAAATCACAGCAACAGCTAGTGTGAAATATATAAGTATGTACCTATATAAAATAAATTGAGGACCCCGTAAAACACATAAAGCCTTAACAATAACATAAATACCCACACAATATATACGCAGATTAAATATAGACATCAAAAGTTCCGGCCACAGCGAGCTATCTGAATACCGGTACACAGGTAAATACCGGTATTTACCGGTTATATGGCGGTACCTGCCATCCGTCAGCTCGTCTAGGGCTGCGATCGATCGCCGTCGCCACGGAGACAGCTTCCGCCCGGGCTACAGACACAAACAGACACCGGGATGGAAATTAAACATACATGTACATTGCGCGTGGGGCGGGCTGCTCTACCCAACTATCGAGTGTTTTCCGAGTACGATAGGTAGCGAGTACAGTTAGTTCATACTTTATAGGTATATTCTCGTGCTTATTCTATTCTTTATAACGCCGATTCTATAGAAGTCTCAGAATAGTTAAAATGTTTACCTTCTCTAACCTATACCCACAAAGCCTTGAAATCAACTGAAACTAGTAGGTACACTTAAATAAATCAAAGCTTGTTTACGTAAAATTTTAGCGTAGAAAAAGGCAATAGATTTGAAAGTGGTCATAAAAATCAGCAGAATGAAGGTCAATAAACTTTTTACAAAGGTTTTGAGAGCCGTAAAGTAGTACCAAGTAGTGTTTGCGCGGGCCTCGCCGCTGTGGTGTGGTGCAGTGCCCGCACCGGCGCGGCGCGAGGTGGAGTCGCTCAAGGACAGCCGCCGGCCGCCGACCCCGCGCCTGCCACCATCCCGGCACCCGATACGATATCGGCATAATAAATTCACGAAGACTAACGACCCCAAATCGCACGGAACCGCAGCTCCGTGTGAAGTTATTAACTCGCATACTAATATGGCTCTCCCCCGTTCCAGGTGGCGCTCAGTGCCGAAGGAGCGCGTAGCATGGACGTCTTCAGCAATGTACTGCAAGGCACGCGCCAGTACTTCATGGGGCTGCCGAAGCAGGCTCAAGCGGAGGGCGCCGGGCAGCCGCTGTGGCCGGCGGGAGCGCCGCCCCCCGAGGAGGGGGCCCCGGCGCAGTCCGGTGCGCCCACGCCGTCGTCGCGGCCCCCCTCCGCCGCAGCTGCGCCGCCCGCCACCCCCTGCGTGCCGCCGCGGCCGCCGTCCGAGCCGCTGGAGCCCGAGCCGCACATAATCCACAAGGCGACGGTGATGCGAGAGGCGGCGGAGAAAAGACGCGAGCGGCCGGAGCCAGACGACGACGACGAGACGACGGGCGCGCTGTCGCCGCCGTCGCACATCATCCGCAAGCCACCATCGCGCGCGCTTCCGTCCCCGGCGGCGGCCCCCGGCGCGCCGAGCCCTTCGCCCGGGCGGCCGCCGTCCACCGCGTCGTCGACCGAGCAGCAGCTCGAGCCGGCGCAGTACCGCGCGGCGTCGCATCGCGGCCCAGCCCCTGCGACGCGTCCTCCAGAACACTTTGGGGCCGCTCGCCCGCCGGACCCCTACTCGGCGTCGAGGCCACCGGAGTCGTACTCGCGATACCACTACGAATCGAGCCTGCCGGACGGCGGGCGGCCCGGTCACGCGGCTGGGTCCTCCCCGCAGCCGCCGCGGCTCGGCCCGCCGACGTACTCGCGGCTGTCGAGCGCGCTTCCACCACACGCGGGGCGACTGCGCGACGGCAGCGCGGCCAGCCCTCCGGCGCAGCGCTACGTCATGCCGCCGGGGCCGCCGCCGCCGCACAATGACCGCGTGCCGCCCATTCACCACCCGCACGCGCCCTCGCAAAGAACCGCTCCGTTGGACAGCCGTACAGCGCAGTATCCGACGATAGGCCAACGCCGCGAGCCCTCGCCGTATGCACGGCCTACGCACTACGAGAGGCATCCTTCGATTCCGCAGCGAAAGTACGATCCCCAGCAAGCTTATCCGGGGTACCGGCCCGGGCCGACGGCGCCACAGCCGGTTCAGAGTCATCGAGCCGACCCTCATCATCAAGTTCAATACAAGCATGCCACTATAGAAGCGGTCGGCGCACCGTATCCTCCGAGGTCGATGGACCGAGTGCCCGTCGCGCCGCAGCCGTATCCTCATGAGACCCGACATCCACATGAGGCTCCGCGGCGAATAGAGTACCCCAATATGAGCAGGACCGTTGACACCAGAAGTGGATACCCTTATCCTACTCCTTCCACATCATCGATGAGATACGCTCCTCCTACACAGACCGCATCAGTGCCCGTCGCTCAGAATTCTTCGATTCCAACGAGAGTTCACCGTCCTGCCACAGCACCAAAATCAAATTATGAAACACCTGTATCAAATCAAGTTCAAACCTCTCCGGCTCGCTCTACGGTCAAACCAGGGTATCCGAACCAGCAGGCGCGAATGACGGTATCGGTGACATCGTTGGTGAATGAAATGAATCAGACAAAACAGAAGAGAGAATCTCCTCTCGATCTTTCGGTCAAAACTGTTAAAAATTCAGCTGACTCTTCTACGACGCAAGACGACGTGGTGGATTCAGCAACTGTGGAAATTAAAACTCTACCTTTGCAACCGCGTCCTACTTCAAATAGCCGGCATGCTCCTGTGGCCGCCGGTTACCCCGAGTCACATAAAGTCGATTTTGCACCAGACTTCAATCAATACAGAGAGAGAAGCTCGACTCACAGTTATGGTGTACCGTCACAACCAGCTCCACATCCTGTACGGTATAACGGAAGTTATGAAGCACCTCGGCCAGTCGTCGAACCTTATTCCGTAGAATCTCGTCATCCTGCGTATCCTGACCGTATCAAGTACCCTGCTACGGTAGGAAGAGCAGATTATGTCCCTCGAATAGATCTCACTAGACCTACCGTTGATGAACGCCGTCCAGACAATAAAATTAGAGATGATCGAAACTTTATAATAGAGGAAAGAAAACGTCCCGCCGCTCCGATTGTGAGTAACATTCCGGAAAAAATAGTTAGATATGAAACCTGGTCTTCAGACAGCCGGATAGACCGAATGAGTCAATCGGCAAGAGAGCAACATGAACTAATGAGCCGACCTGTGTATAGCTACAGCAGCCATAAACAATTTGAAGCCTATCAGAATGAACAAAAAAGAATCGCGTCTTCAAATGTTTATAGAGAACATTCTCATATAAATAATAGGTATTCGTACCCAACTGAACTACCTACACGAGATCGTAATGAATACCACTCACATTATCATGACCGAAATCCGTCTAGTCAGGACAGAAATCCGTCTAGTAATAATCGTCACGTTATTCAAAAGATTTCAAGCCATAGAGATTTACATCCTCACCATTTGGATCCTCATAGTGGTATTCCTGCCGATAAAAGAGTTCTAAGTATACTACGAAACAGCTTGGAAACAAAACAAACTGGCTTTGTAGAGCCAGCAAAACCAGCGAGACACATACCAGATGTTATTGTACTAGATGACGATCCTGTGATAGAAATAACTGATCTTACGAAGGATAATGACTCTGAAACTGCTAAAACTAATCCGAAGTCCGTTCATAGTCAAATTGGTTCCAATTTAGGCCATCATATTCAGATGCCTAAAGCTGTGGATTCATTATCACGAGATTCCGATTATCAGAGATACGATAATTCTGAAACAAAGAGTAAATCGCCAGAAAACGACGTTGCATCCAGAATAAGAACCAAAGCAGAACTAAAGGTGATGCCTCCATCACAAGATCCTTCTGTGAGGCCCGACTTAAACGCAGAAGTAACTTCAGAGGCTGGCAAAAAGATACAACCGAAATCACAAAAGCAGCATCTTTTCAATCAAATACGAGAAGACCTAAGATTAGAATCTGTGATTAAAAATGAAAAATCTTCTGAAGCTTTATTTCCAGAAGTAAAAACGGAACCAATGAATATAGATGAAATTGAAAAAGATGCTGTAGTTTCTATAAAAACAGAGAACAATTTAGAAGTAGATAATATGCCTTCGTGTCCTGTAGAAGATCTAGACTGGGCTAGTGCTTGTGATAGTTTTATGGAACAGCTAAAATCAGGGTGCCACAAAAAGAAAACTCAAAGAAAACGCGTTGAAACTTTAGATCAAGAAAGGGAAAGTGCGAAATTAGAACCAGTTGTAACCACATTAGAACATGTGGTAGTTACATCTGCAACTGCTACCGATAACTCTGAAACCGAACTTGTACCTGTTTTAATTAAACAAGAACCAGTCGACGATGATGAAACTAAAGATGTGATAGAACCTAAATTAACAATTGTTCAGGTAACCGACAAACCTGAAGAACAACTAGCGTGTGATAGTGAAGAACCTACCGTAAAAGAAGATGTAGATAATATGAGAGTAACACCGAGTATAAAATCTGAACCAGAAATTGATAACACAGAGGCCAGTACAACATCAGCAGTTAACGAATCAAATAAAAAAGATCCAGTAAAAAAGAATAGACATCAAGATCAAACTGAAAATGACAAAGATCAGCTGAAAATTAAAAGGTTATCTAGCCTCCGTGATGAAAAGAGTAAAGGTCTGAATAAAGTAAAAAAATCTTTAGAGCGTCATAGTGAAAAGGAGAAAGATCAAGAGAAAGTAAGAAAGTCTTGTGTAGATGAAAACGAAAAAAGAGGTATAACTAAGAAAATTTCACCAAGTCAAGAGGCAAAGGAAAAAGTTCAAAGTAAAGCTAAAAAATTCTGCGATGATGAAACCAGTGGAAGTGATAAAAATCGTCGGACAGATAAAAACGAAAAGACTAGGAGTATCAAGAAAAATAAAAAAGAAGTAGAGAGTCCCACTAAAGATAAAACACAGACCAAAATAAAAATCAAGACCGAGAAGAATAAGTCTTCATCATCATCTGCAACCATTATAAATAAAGAGTTGACCCAAAAAGACCCAATTAAAACAGTAATCAAAGAAGAAGTCGAATCTACTGACGATGATGAACCGCTTATAAAAAGTAAACAAATGAAGGAAAAGGAAATAAAATACCAATTATTAAAAGATTTATCAGAAAAATCAGCATATGTCAAGTTAGAATGTTTTGACGTAGATATGAATAAAAACACTAGAATATCGGTCGATTCCTTAACTAAAGATAAGGAAGAAAAACAATCGAAAAGTAAAAGTAGACAAACACAAAGAACCAAGGGGAAAGCAATATCATTAGAACACATAAAAAGTGAAAGTCTCCATGAAGATTCTAGTTCAAATAGTGATGATGAAGATCTTACAGTGGCAAGCAGATTAAGATTACGTAAAAATACTAAGACTGAAGATAGTAAAGCAATTCCGGCCCATAAGACCCCTGTTAAGTCATCTCCATCAAAGAAACATGATCACAGTAGTGCTAGCTCGAGCTCCACACCAGTCCGGAAACCAGGATTCGGAGATGGTTCTGATTTTCACCCAGGGTGGGAAGAGGAATTATATAAGTATAAGCGCTCTCTGCGTATGCCTACTAGACTTATTGCTATTCCAAGAGGACGTTCTGGTGGGCCTTTTGTTCGGGGATCAGGTGCCTTCTTCACGCGAGGTTCCACGTCTCTCCCAGATTTGGATCCAGCGCCTCTATCACCAGCCCCATCATCCGCACCGTCGGCCGCTACTGACGATCTATATGCACGCCGCCAAGATAAGCTAACACTTGACAGTGATCTTGAATCCAACTCAAGTTCCTCCGCTGCACCCAGACTGCAATATGATTCGGAAGCTTCATCATCAACTGTATTTTCAACTACTAAAGTAACGAAGAAAGCCAGCTCTATTGTAGACGTGCTTATACAAAAATGTGGCAAGAAGGAAGATACTAAAAAGAAGAACAAGGAAAAGGAAGACAAAACTCCTAAAATTATACAGAAAAGTTCAAATCCTACTGAACTACTCCCTACACCGAGTTTGGGTTTAGTAAAAAATGGGAACAAAGGCAGTCTTAGTGCAAAAAAAGAAAAACTGATGGAAGATATATTTTATTTGGGTGCATTTAGAAAAGAGACTGTTACTGCGTTTAGAAATGCTTTTATCAAAAATACAGATGGCCTGATTGGAGCCACTGAGGAGTTTTCTGCAGTTGTGCTCAAATCCAGGACACGGACCGAAAGCAGGGTGCTAAAACAACGAGCAACAATAAAAGAAGTTTTCGGAGACGAGAGACCCGCATCAGCTCCGCCAACATCTTGTAGAGAAGAAGAAACACAAGAAGATATTCAAGAAGAATCAAGAGTTCAAGTAAAGAAAGAACTAGAACCTCCAAAACCAAAACTAAAACCGAAGAAAATTATAAAAGATAAATTACTGCGGAGATCTAGCTCGATAAGGGACGGACTCAGAAGCACAAAATCATTAAAAAGAAACGATGCAAAAGGTAGACTTATGCGTTTGAAAAAAAGAAACAGTTTGATGAAATCTCTCGCAAATAAAAGAATAAAAGATTTGTCAGGAAACAAAATTAAAAGAGAAAAATCGGATGAAACTGGAGAAGACAAAGATAAACCGAAAGAAGAAGGAAGTTCGATAGCGACCGTTGAAACAAATACGAAAAGGCGTTTGAAACGTTTGTTCGGGAGAAGAAAATTTAGTTCAGGGTTTGATTATATCAGAAAGAAAAAGAAAATAATACGCAGAGAAGATAAGACTTCCACGCCTAATAACAAAATAAGACGACCAGCTGTTAAACCGAGCCCTGAGTCCGTCCATGATATTCAGAAAGAAATTAAGGGTTGGTTCATCAACAAAAGTATAGGGGAGACGCATCTACACCGCGCTGCTCGACTTGGCTACACGGTAGGTATCACACCTTGCGACCTTTCATTAACCTAATATTATCGTTTACTCGTTCGTTAAGTATATATTTTTTTCTAGGACTGCGTCGCATACTGCTTGGAGAAGATGGACGGAGATCCTTCAGCAAAAGACAACGCTGGTTTCACTCCACTGCACGTGGCAGCAGCCAAGGGTCACGTCAGGATATCGCGACTGCTTCTTCAGTACGGTGCCAACGTATCCGCGGCTGCTCAAGGAGGCATCAGGTGAATTTTAGATACAACATTTTGACGGAAATGGGCGCACTGCCAGAAAATTCAGATGTTGATCTAGCTAGAAAGATATCGTGTAAAAAAACTGGGGTATTTAGATTCTAAATTTGTTATTTATCTTCTACTTTTAAGATACTAAGAAATGCAATAAAGTCATTAAAAAAAAAATCGGTTGTCTGTCAAGTCGATTTACTGACGATAGTTGAACGTGACAACCATAGATAAGAATATGTACTAACGTATAGATAACCAAGTCTGGGTTTCGTATTATGACGCCATCTAGTTACCACACCCAGAACTATTAAGTCCATGTAGGTGCCAGGTCGATATATATACCTAGCTAGCTATCTATATGTGCACTTTATTTTATTTATTTTTTGTAATATCGCTAAGTTGCAGATACGCATTTTAAAAAGTTAAGAACACATTTTTGTATTACACTATTCATAACAAATATTGAAATTACAAAATATTGGCAGTCATTTACTAATGCGTTTCTGATACTTAACGATTTATATAAACAGACTTAGCACTTAAATTTCGTTTTTTATAAATAATGATGTATTAGTTTTGATTATGATTTTTTTAACATCTAAACTAAGCATTGAAAACATCAAAGCCAACGAATTTAAAGAGAAGATTGGATAATAATTTAGACAATCATGAGAAGAAAAAATAAACAATTTTATTCACTATATCTTTTTTAACGGTTTTATTTAGACAAGAGGAAGCACAACAGGTTTTTTGAAGCATGGTAAAGAGTCTATATCTCACGAAATTGCACTTAAACTAGAGAACATGGAGTCCTATCTCAACACTGTCTTCTTTTCGCAGTCAGGCAGTACTCCGTGAAGATTACGTCACTAAGACGGAGGAGTAGACACTCGATTCAACGTTTTTAGCGGAAAATCTCACGAAAAGAATGCACTGTTTAGTAAATAAAAAGCAAAATCCGTGTATGTGGAGCACAAAGTAGTATTTGAAGATTCGAATTTTGAAAAACAGTGGTATTGACAACCAGTTTTAATGTTGCCATATTGAAAATTTTAAATTTACCATTTCATTTAAAATGTATGATACTGAATTGAATGTATATCCGTCCTCCGCGCCGTCTCGAATTAAGGGGCATCACGGTGTAAATAAATAGAACGATAAAAATCAAACAAAAAAGACTTTCTAATAAGTCCATAATATATTTATAATTTTACATCAGTTAAACTGCCTTTACTAGAATAAACAGGTAGATAAAGCATAGTGTAAAACATGTAAAGGCGTCAGAAATGTTTATTATAAGATGATTATTCCAATAAAAAGCGTTTGCACCGAATAAAATTTTACTCAATTATAGGTTTTGTGTAAAAATATTGCAACACTGAAAGACATTATTTTTTTAAAGGGTGCGTTCTCTTTTAATTAATTCAGTGGTAATAACTTTTATTAATTTGTGTAATGTTTTAAAACAAAAGGGTTGTTTTTTCATTAATAGTTTAATCAATGTTATTAATTACTTCATAAAATATATATTTTGCATTTTTTTATATTACCTGAACGCATTTTAATGCTAAATTAGTACTGGGTTTAGCGGAAAGATGGCGTTATTTATAAATATTGAATATTCTATTAATGACAACCTAGCATGGTGACAACGTCATAAGAAAATACTGATGGAATGGATTATGCCTCTTTGTCGCTCCTTGCGCGCTCTCGCTTGCACTGGAACGACGCATACGTCACACTTTTTCGGGAATGCCGCCGGCTCCATCAATTTATAAGACGTTGTCACGTAAATACCCGCTGACAAAGTATACTAGCATTGTATTATACGTGAATCATTTAAAACAAAAGATAATTTTGTTCCCACTAGACCCTTGCACGAAGCTTCCGAAAACTGCCACGTAGAGGTGATCCGCCTCCTCTTAGCTTATGGGGCGGACCCACTACTGGGCACATACGCTGGCCAAACTCCCGAAGAGCTGGCCGAAGGACTAGCAGCCCGTTTTCTGAGGCTGCACATCGCAGACGTCCAGGGTCAAGCAATCGAGCCTTGGAGGTTTCCACCGCTAACTGAGATTATAGGTAAGCTGCTGGTGGCTTAAATTTTACAATGATAGCGTTAGTAAAAAGAACTGTAGCTTTTCTAACAGATTGAAAGTGTTTAAAAATATTGTAGATGAATAGACACGCAAATCAAATTTATGATTACTGTTAGAAATACCGATTGAAAATACACTCTATGGTACGTAGTTGTATCACGTTATTGCATCCCAAACATCATAACTCTCCTACCCTTATCCCATTATTTGAGATCGGCCCAGTATGTGATAAACTGTTGGAAGGTTGGTTTTGGATTTTCGGCCGGCCGACTGCCTTACACCAGCCCCGCCACCATCCCAACAACAGAGAACATTAAAAGTGTTTATGAAACAAAGAAGACTCACCGCGTACCCTAACATTTCCAGACCGTGAGGAGGTAGGGTGCGACCCTCTTTCTTCGCCTCCCCCCGCTTCCCCGCCGCCGCCGCCAGAGTCCATGTTGGAGATCCAGTGCACAGAGGCTCCTCTGCCGCCGTTCTACACCCTCAAACCGTTGCAAGGCCAGCCACCAGATGGGCTGTGGTGTCTGCTGTCGGATATCACTAATTTATTACAGGTAAATTTACTTTATTCCGGAAGTAAGCACCTACCTACTCGGTAGTTATTAGGAGAACTCTACAAAATAGCTTAGCCATTTGTGAGCTTATCTTCACTATAAAAGAATATTATATAGGTATAGGTACATGTGAGTTGTGATATAACAACATCTTTGGATTTTTTCCGGACGGCTATAATCTCCCACGCGAGCCGACCGCGGATTGGGAGATGGTGTTAAGCTAGTGGCCCCTTAAAAGTCAGAATTTTTCAAGCCACCCAAGGGTATCTGACATGGCTTAACGACTTCCATTGTGCGTAAACACAACGAAAACCGGGACCAACAATTTAACGTGACCGCACCCAACTTTTTATTAGTATCGATGATATCAAGCAAAAGCCGCAAAACAAGAAAAAGATTGTACCTCCACATTGCATGCAGTGTTCTAACTTACGTTATTGTTGCAGATCAAATCAAAGGAAAGTTTACTGAAGCAAATCCATTGTGGATCTGGTTCACCAAAGGAACTACTCCGGGAAATACGCACTCAAGAGTTTCTGGAGCGAGCTCAGTGTCATCAGCTTCTATGCGCTGGAGAGAAAGTCAACATTCGCGCCTCCAAGGTGTCACTCGTGAGGGTTACCGACAAACTCAGACAACTGCTCAAGATAGAGACTGAGCTTGTTAGCTGACAGGACGAGACTTAATTTAAATTATTCTTCCATTTTGATAACTGTATGATGCATCGGATTTCGTTTAGGATCAAACAAGTCTGTTATAAAAAATATAAATACGTACATTAAAATAAACCACCTCACTCGAGTCTGGATGGGTTTATAAGGGTTTATAGAATGATTGAAGACGAAAATATGTAGCTTTTGATCAACGAATAATCAAGTATCGATGACGGCTCAACGACGAGATCTTACCTTACGACTGATTATTGTAATCTAAGCAAAGATATCTCACTTAAGAACAAAATAAATATTCTTTTTATGAGACTGTGTAATTTAAGGCAGCCATTTTAAAGATTACTGCCACGACACTCAAGTATCGGGTACGAGTATTCAAGTGTGTAATGAACAACTTATGTGTAAATATTGTAAATATTAATTGTGCGTATAAATACAATGCTTTAAGTGTACGATATTCATGGGTGCTATTTAACGTTGGTGTATGGTGTTTATAATAAACAATAGGTAGTGCTCCGAAAATTCGGATAGGATAACGAGACGTAGTTACCATATTTTAGGTAATTTAATAATAGCATAATCTGTTTGTGCAATAGTGTGCATCGATTTATGTGTAGATGAATTTTGGATATGGACGTTCCGAGACAGGGTTGGCGAAGACTTAGTGCACTTGCTGAGCTAGGCCATCGTTGGTAGGCAAATGCTATTTGAAGTGTAAGTGACTTTATGGTATTCCTAATGTTATTTTGAAAACGAGTCTGCAACTCTGCCTTCCTGTGATTCCATAATAAAGTTGGTACAAAACTACTACTACATCACTGCACAGCTTAACTTTTATTGTTTTAACGAAAGTTATCTTCATTATTATGAGATTATGCTAATTTCTTCTCGATCTTATTATAGTATTGCAATTTTTTTGTTAATTGTTATGTTTGCCGATATATTTCTGCCCGCAATATTATATTATTGTACAATTATTATAATAAAACGAGTTATGTTTATATTTATACAGTGCTGTATGTAAGTAACTAGGGAAATTTATTAAATCATATTACGCATATCGAAAAAAACTATTAACATTGTAAATAAAATAAACTGTAAACAAATTATTGTTAACTTATTTTTGATGATGCGACCTACCTGTGTCAATAATAACACAATAATACCTAAAAGTAATTTTGAGAGTAGCCGGCGTAAGAACGTATTTTCGGACAATGTTGCGATAGCAATTTTTGCACACTGTATTCGAGGCCATGTTCCGCCCTTTCTATTTCTTTGTGGAGACAGAACGGAGAAGTACACGATTAATCTGTGATGAAATAATATTAGGAGAATAATCTAGAGCGCGGAAGATGGTGAAAAAAATTATTATCTTGGAGTAACTGTCGATTTATACGGAATGTATACCTACTTTTGTGAATGATAACAAAATTCATGTAATATCTATCTGTTATTAGCAGTATCTACAGTATAAGTATTATAATTATTGACACATATTTCTTGTTGACAACATGAAAAACAAAATAAAAATGAGAACAATCAAACCTGCATTTCATTAACTAGCTACCTGCCCTCGATCGATATCGTTACCGATAGGAACCTACTGAACTCGACTTCCTCACCTCGTACAGTATAGCCTACTGCAAGCTAGGTATCTCAATATATTTTTAATGGGCATAGCTGGGCATTAACTCGGTAATTAACGAAGTTAACATTTTGATTAACGAATTAACAGTTAAGTAAACTTTTAAAACTCTTAACGGACACGTTAACTTCCGTTAATATGCAGAAGTCCGTTAATCGTTAATCCAATGCCTAACGTAACGAAAATAGTTACCGCACGGCACCGACAAGTGCTGGGCGGCGCGTGGCAGCGAGTGAAACAATGGCATTCGGCCGTATTTTCTACGATCATAGTGCAGCTCTCCCTTCACACAATCCACACATGCCAAAGTTGTCTTTCTTACGACATGGACAGGGAAATAGATACAGCTGCCGCTATTCAATACTGATAAATCTTTATATCAGCAGTTACATAATACATAAAAAGGAAGTACTTACATACCTACATAAAATTTCAATTAATGAAAAAAAAAAATCATGAAATAGGTAGGTATTAGTACCTACATATTTTAATCTCTTTGGTACCTACTTAAGGAATAGTAAGTATAGTAGGTATATTAAATTACATACCTAGGAAAGTAAATTATGAAATGTTTCAGTGGCAACTTCGTTTAGCGCAGTGCAGTGGGCCGAAAGTTGACGCTTTCCGCCCGGAGAGATGACAATAACATTTCAAAATAATTCAAATTAAAAATGTATTCAAATAGCAATGAGGCGTTTTCGGTGACAGCTGTCACTTGAGTATTCAAAGGTGTCAATAGATGGTGCTGTAAAGAACTTTCATGGAGCTGTTATGGGCCATTTATACGAGGGCAGTCCAGTAAGACAATCCAGTATGACTGCATACAAAAAAAATTGAGGACAGTGAAATGGATTGTCCTCAAGTTTTTTTTGTATGCAGTCTTACTGGACTGCCCTCGTGTAAATGGCCCGTCATAAACTAGTACAGTACGGCCGTTTTAACTTGGCTTCTCTGAACATAGGCTTCGCCTGCGCAGATCCCCCTCCTACCGCCATATGGTCGCTAAAAAATGTTACTGCGCAGCCATTTGCGCAACTTCAGAGATGTCAAGTTAAAACGGCCGTGCTGTACAGTAACACCCATGCCACACATTTAAAAACTAGAAGTTGACATGTTGATAGTAAATAAATATTATCACTGAGATTTTTTTTGCTAAAAAAGGTTTAACATGATTATCAGTGACTACGAATATTTATGTGTGTTGATACATAGATGGGATGTCATAAAAGGAGTTCCAACATAATTTACGATAATTTGCCATTTTGCTGGCGTATAAATATAAATTAACATATCAGATCCACTCCGATTTTTTCGGTCCACTTTAGACTTTAGGCATTGTTGAATCGATTCCATTAATCGATTATTTTAGTGATGACAACACTAGTGAACTGAATCACTTAATTTTTTTATAAATATTTGTATTTCCGTTCTGAAAAATACAGCGGACATAAAAACCAATTAGACATTTGAGTTTCCGAAATAACATTTATTTTATCAAATACTTTACGTGTTTGAAAAAAGCTATGTAACACACAATTTTTTTTAATATTGTGTTTCATTATAATTCCAACTGTTTTAGCTATGCGTGACATTTTGTTTGTATATCTGTTTCTGAACGTTGATTGTTGATGGCACTTGAGCAGTAGGGCGAGGCTTTGGCTACTATTTTTCATGTTTCATTCAAATTTGAAACGATTTTTTGAATAAAATACTAATGAGTGTTCAATAAGGTAAGCTTTAAAAAAAGCAGTTTATAATCGATAATGTTTTTGTGTCAGTCATGTGCTAACAATTTGCCGTTATTTATTGCAACAGAATATGAGGAATCCCTTGCTTCTACTCGCGGTGGCGAGTTCTGTGTACACGCAAGTGCCCGACCTGACGAACCCCTACAACCAGAACTATCCGCAGCAGCAGTACCCGCCGGACACCAGTCAGAATGGGACGTTGTACCGTCCAAATACGCAAGTACCTTACGGCAGCTATCCTGTTACCGGAAACGACTACAGTCAACAGGTACAAAGCTCATTCTATCAGGACGCGTACGGTGACCACGACCGCGACCGGTTTAGCTCCGACAACTACGGAGACAATGATAATGATGTGGACCCACAAAACACAGCATCTTACTATGCCAATTTAGACTACGAAGAGAGGTACAGGTGCCCTCCTCATTGGATGCGCTACAGGGAATCCTGCTACCGGTTTACAAAGTCGCCGAACCGTCCAAGGAATGAGGCACGTAAAATTTGTCAGGCATACGAAGCAGATTTAGTCGCTGTCAATGGCCCCGAAGAACATGGGTTTATAATAAACACGTTGATGAAGATCGACCCTCAGAGAGGGTCCTGGTATATGGCTGCTCACCAGCAGCAGCAAGGGTACTGGGTGAACGATGGTGACGGATCCCAGCTGTCTGGGCTCGAGAACGCTTTCTTCGAAGATATGCAATTAACGTACATGAGTTACAACTTACTGCCTCGTGATTACTTAGTTTACAGATTTTCGCAGAAAGAGGGCCGGTGGGGCTTAGCTCCTGTAGAGGGTACTCAGTACTTTCATTTCATTTGTGAAGGTCAGACACAAAGGCTGAGGTATCTTGTGGAGGAAGAACGGTCATTCACTTACGGGTTAGATACATTTGATCCAGAAAAAATACCAAGAGGTCCTTACTTTATTAAAGAACCAGTTGATACTATTTACGATCCATTGAGGAATCAGCATGTTGAGTTGACCTGTGTGGCAGGGGGATTTCCATCACCAATTTACAAGTGGTATAGAGAAGACTATCAAGTAGATAGCCCAATATTCATGGAAATAGACCCATTAGCTGATACGAGATTCATACTCAGTGGTGGCACTCTAATGATTTTTAATCCTGACGCAGATAAAGATAATTCAAAGTACCACTGCACAGCTAGTAACAAATTTGGCACAATCCGTTCAGAGTCTGTGAGGTTGTCATTTGGTTTCATAAGAGAGTTCAATCAAAAAAGATCAATTGAAAGTGGCAATCAATATTGGGGTAAAGTTATGTACTGTGATCCTCCTTCGTACTATCCGTCTGTTAACTTTCTGTGGGCTCGCAACTATTTCCCAAATCTTGTTGAAGAAGATAGGCGTGTGTTTGTCTCCTATGATGGTGGCCTGTATTTCTCAGCATTGGAAACTATTGACAGAGGGAATTACAGTTGTAATGTGATGAGTAAAGTTTCAGACGCAGGGAGAAATGGACCTTTCTTCCCTCTTTATGTGTACTCTCATTCAGATTACCAACAACTAAAGTTCCCAAACAATTTCCCTAAAGTATTCCCTGAAGCTCCTGTGGTTGGCCAGGAAGTGCGATTAGAGTGTGTTTCCTTTGGTTACCCAGTGCCATCATATAACTGGACTAGAGCAAACGGCAACCTCCCGAAAAAAGCTCATCTGAGCAACTTTAATCGTGTTCTGACCATTGCCAACGTCGGCGTCGAGGATGAAGGGGAATATCATTGTGACGTGCGAAATGATAGGGCGCGTATTACTAACAGTGTCTTTCTGAAAGTTCAAGCAGAACCGAATTTTACTATACCCTTGGCTAATAAACACGTAGACAATAAAGGAGAGCTTCATTGGAACTGTGAGGCCTTTGGTATTCCAGACGTTAATTACACATGGTGGAGAAATGGTCAAAAGTTATCAATGGAGACCTTTGAACCTGAAGATAGAGACCGATATGTGATTCAAGATAATGTGCTAATTATAAAGTACTTAAATCCAACTAGAGACCCAGGCATGTATCAATGTGAAGCTAAAAATCAGCTGAGGGCGAAATACTCCACAGGGCAGTTGCGCGTGCTATCACTAAAACCGTCATTCAAAAAGAGACCGCTGGAATCTGAAACTTACGGGTCTGAAGGTGGTAACGTTACTCTGAGATGTAATCCAGAAGCGGCTCCAAAACCGACATTCATTTGGAAGAAGGATAATATTGTGATTGGAGCCGGGGGTAAAAGATTTATTACAGAAAGTGGCAATCTCATTATACGACAGATCTCTCGAGACGACGAAGGAGTTTATACTTGCGTGGCGAAGAATCAATACGGGTCCGACGAAAGTCGAGGTCGATTGATTGTGCTACGTGCTCCACGGTTTATTACACGACTTCCACCACGGATTACGACTCAAGTCAACCAAGTAATATTTCTACATTGCAATGCCGAAATCGATCCTGTATTAGACACTGCATATCTCTGGAATCACAACGGTATTCGGATGAAGGAAGCGGCGGATCTTTACGCTGATAATAGGATTAAGATCGACGGCGGTGAGTTGACTATCTTTAACATTAGTCTTTCCGATGTTGGGGACTACGAATGCGTTGTCAAGTCGGCGATTGGACGCATTTCTTCTCACACACAGCTACGCATAGAAGGCCCGCCTGGACCACCTGGCGGCTTACAGATATTGAATATTCAGCGTAATTCAGTTACGCTAGAGTGGACTGACAGTAATCCTAACGGCCGCCCTATATCTAGCTACGTTGTTACTGGCCGCACGCACTGGAATACTACTTGGGTAGTCGTCAGCGATAACGTGCCTAATGTCGTAGAAATCGACAGATACAATGGGCGAAAGCGAGCAACGTTGAGTACGCCGCTCATGCCTTGGTCTGTCTACGAGTTTAGAGTTCAGGCAGCCAATGCTTTGGGTTTTGGACAGCCTTCGGCACCGAGTCCGCAGTTCTCTACTCTTCCTGATAAACCAAATACAGCCCCTACTAACGTCGGCGGAGGCGGCGGTAAGATTGGTGACCTTACAATTACTTGGTCTCCAATGCCGCAATCCCTTCAGAATGGCCCAGGGATTCACTATAAAATATTCTGGCGCCGCAATAGTACCGAAGTGGAATTCCAGTCTCTATTGCTCAAAGAATACGGGAACGTCGGTATGCATGTCGTTCATGTGTCGATTGACTATTTCTACACGGCGTACGACGTGAAAGTGCAAGCGTTCAACGATTTGGGTGCAGGCCCGGAGAGCGATGTGGTGACTATATACTCCGCTGAAGACATGCCTCAAGTGGCGCCGCAGATGGTGTACGCTCGTTCTTACAACTCCACCTCGCTGAATGTGACCTGGAACCCGATCGACCAGTCGCGAGAGAGACTGCGCGGCAAGCTGATCGGGCACAGACTTAAGTACTGGAAGCAATCCAACAAGGAGGAGGAGTGTATTTACTACTTGTCCAGGACGACACGCCATTGGGCCCTCATTGTGGGATTGCAGCCGGACACCTACTATTTTGTCAAGGTAAAATGTTTTTTCTATTTTTTTAATTAGTTTTTGAAAGATTATCAGGTTTATAACATATTATGAATATGGTTTCAAATAATAATATCCACCTATTATGGATGATAAATATTATGATAATCCACACATTTACCACAACACGTAAAATAATTATGTGACAAATGGGATAGTATGTAAGTGTGAGCATCAAATGTTTTAAATTAAGAAATTAAATTGTATAAAAAATTAGATTTTTTCGGGATGTCAGGTACACTAACACTAATTTTATTAAATTTATGCTATGTATTTCTGTTTTTTGTGCTACCTGTGGTAATCCAATAAATGAATTATGAACAACCTGCGGGTTTACTCACGATGTTTTCCTTCACCGTCGAGCTAGTGGTAGATATAAATGTAAGCTTTAAAACTCATAGGTACATGTCAGTATTTGAACCCGTGCCTCACTGATTATCATCATGTGAAGCAGGCTTTTTAACCGTAAGGCTATCACTGCTTCTAAATGCATTTTTCCAGTAATGTGTGTATTTTCAGGTGATGGCGTTCAACTCTGCGGGTGAGGGTCCGGAGAGCGAGCGCTATCTGGAGCGAACGTTCAGAAAAGCGCCGCAGAAGCCACCGGCATCGGTCAACGTGTGGGCCGTCAACCCTAGCACTGTTCGCGTCGTTTGGCGCTACGTGCAACCCACAGACGAAGAGGAGCCTCTGCTCGGCTATAAGGTTAGTTTTCTTGATAAATTATTTTTATAATCATTACGGACACTGATGTAATGTAAACCATATTTACTAGTAAGACATGAGATTAAAAAGAGCTGCCCTGGAGTTTCTTGCTGGCTCTTCTTGGGGTACTGCATTTGGAACCAACAACTCGTCGGTGGAGATGGGCTGCTGTTTACATTTAGACAATCTTCATGGACGAGTTTAGTGTGCCTTGTTATTGACGTTTCCAAGTGTATTTAATATGAGTATGTACCTACTGACATAAATGAATTCGAATTTGATGAATGGTTATTTCTATGAAAATGTAAAATTCACAACACCCTATTACATTGTTAAATCCATCAAATTGGGTAGCTCAAATTTCAAAGACCTATAAGAAAAACAAAAGAAATCCTTACTAAAAGTGTTGTTACATTCCACAGGCAGACCTCAGACCGTATCTACTAAAAGCTTGAGAAGCTAAACATTAATTATACAGTGAAATAACGAAGTTAAATCTGTTTTCCAGGTCCGAACATGGGAAATAGACCAAGATATGAGTACGGCAAACGACACGATAGTCCTTGTGGAGCACAAATTGGAGGCTTACGTCACAAATCTCATTCCGGGCAAGTCGTACAACCTCCGGGTGCTCGCGTATTCCAACGGAGGAGATGGCAGGATGTCCTCCCCTCCCATCACCTTCCAAATGGGAGACTACCACAGCGACGCCTACGGATACTACGTTAGAAGTTCAGGTTATAAACATAGCATATCTATCGGAACACTCTTTCTAACATTCTTTATAGTTTTCATAACATGTCTGTTTTTGTGATGACCTTTCCTAGTGATCAAGTAGTGTAAGTTTAGTTATGTAACGTAGACTGTTATTTTTGTAATGATATTATGAGTAATAACAAAGGTCACTCTTATCATAAATCATGTGCAAGAGCGTATACATTATGATTATTCATTACTATACAAGCATTTCCAAATGCATATACTTGTGCGTACTGGGGTACGATTATGAATCTCGCTTTTTATACATTCCTTTTATGTCACTTTTGATATTAGGTTGTGATCTGCATCCGGCCATTTATTTATTTTATTATCTTTTGCATTCGCCAATAAGTTACCTGTATTTAGGACTAGTGTTTATGGTTTGAACTCAAAAAAAAAACTGCTATTGTGTAAATAAAATTATCATTCCAAATGTTTAATTGTAAAGTTTTATTTCAAACAAATATAGGTCACTTATTGGTGTTTCTAAGATCTTTATTTCTACTTAGATGTTTAATATTTTTATACCTTATTATAATGTCAAATGTTATTGACAATAATTATTTTATAGGGGGTTTTTAGTGTAATCACAAGCAACTTTCACAAGAACTTCTTTAGTCCATATCAATAAGAATCTCTCTCGTAGTTGTTAAGGATAATAATATTTCTATTGCAGCTTTTTTATGCCACTAATCCGAGCCATTATTATGCGATCTAAATACCTATAGGTAAACTTATTTCTTGTTTAAATTATTGTGGGCTTACCAAAATGTGTAATAGTACAAAATGATAAAATTGGTCATTGATGTTGTTAATAAAACACGTGAATTCTAAATGTAAATGAGCAGATGCCTTATGAATGTTAGAATTTGTAATTTATGTTTTTATAATAAACCAATCCATGAAATTAAAATGTGTTTATCTGTGTAATACACATTCGGTCGGTAAAGAGTGTGAGAAGCATTTTTGAAAGCATTTTGTGAAAACATTCACAATTTCTTCCATTATGTACGACGATTGACGACATGGATATTGATTGGCATTACTCGCACCTAAATCTTGAAATATCTGAAATTAATATGCAGGTACTTACATGAAATAGTGAGAGTGCTAACGAACATGAAAGTCATTTATCACGAGATCACAACATTGTATTGTAATATGAAGACTTGGAAGACACAAATGCTGCCAAGATTTTCAATAAAGCAGAAAGACGAAGTTATACGAGGGTTAGGGTACTTCAGAATAATACTTAAGAAAATGATGGAAGGTACTTCGAAATAATTAGATTAACAAATGGGGACATCCCCACCAGGAGAAAACCCCTCCCGACCTCAAGTTGCGGTAATGGGTTGATTTTTAATAGCAAAGACTTGAAGTTTAAACAGTGATTGATAGGGCACTGCCTTAACCCGAATCTGTCCTAAGATGGATAAAGGCAATTTAGGAGGCAAGATGTAATGATTAATCAATCTATCAGTTTTAATAATAAACTACGAATAAGGAATAAGTCTCCTTATTCGTAGATAATAAAGTTGTTTCGATCAGAGATCATGGCTCTAATGTACCTCTACTCATTAGAACAGTTGAAACAAGTTTTTAGAATTAATAAGATGGGAAGGGAAATTAAATAAAGATATTATGTACATCCATGCTATTATAATTATATTTTATTAATATCATGAATCTATAATCACAATTTCTTATGTTTTACCTTACGTTTTAAACATTTCGCATCTACGTTATCCAATAAATCGTCAATGGAATTTTTCCTTTTTAATAAACTGTTGTCTTCTGTTGATTCTACTTTTTTTAAAGGAAGTAATCCAACCGCAAAACGGATGTCGTTTTCTAATGCACCATCCATATTGTCATCATTTGCATTAGATTGTTGATTCTCTTTATTAGATGTATCGGCCAATCCGACGTCTTGCACAGCCTTCATTTTATTTGAGTCTGTTAAATCTATTATTGGATCTTGATATGTGGACAGAGCCTCCGATGTAATATCATTATGATTGTCATTAATCACTTCAGGACCTTCATTGCTCTCATTTTCCTTACTGAGGTCTACATTGTCCCATTGTAATCCGCTCGAAGTTATAGCAGCAGATAGGTCCTCGGTATTTTTGTTTTTTTCAGACTGCATATCATTTTGGATCCTATCAGTTTCTTCATTAAACACTGCGTCAAAGTCTTGATCATTAGAGTCAAAATTATTTTTATGGTCATCATTACTATTCTGATTCATATTCTTTTCAATGTTCATCAGGTCTTGAATTATTTTATCTCGTTCTTGGGCCCGTTTGTCAAGCTGGTTGTTGTCGTCATCATTTCTTTTCGGCGTGGCCATGAGACATTCTAGAGCGTCTTCTTTAAAATCCGTAGTTTGAGGTAGCTGCAGGCCAAAATCGTAACAATCTTCGTTCCTCTGCAGGTCTTCGTGATTTAAGGGATTATACTGTTGGCTCATATTTCCGCTTAAATGAGAACTCTTAGTATCTAATAGCGAGATACTGAAGTTGGTATCCAACGTGGTGCTAGTTGGACATAGCTGTTCCATAACCCTAGCGTCATTCAGATGTTGCTCCTCATAGTATTTCTTAACATCATCGCTCATGGATTTTGTGAAAAACTGCATATCGCCATCGATACACGAGAAATCATTTGAGTTGACGGAATCCATGTTGTTAGACTCCTGAAGTCGAGGGTCTAGCACGACAAAGTTCTGTTGCTCACCAAACGATTCTAGATTATCGGGTAAAATACAATTCAAGCTGTTCATAGCATCATCATGACGATTATATTGATTCGCATCCTTGCTATAGCTACTGGTGGAACCATAGCCTTTGGAACTCATGAGCATTTCCCCCCTTTCTATGGATTTGGATAAGTCGTCAATGCTCTTAATTTCGCTGGGATCTGCAACTTTTTCAATTATGTTGGGCTGCTCAATGACCTCATACTGAATCTCGCTGCTTTGCACCATATCTAAAAGAACTTGTTCGTCGACGTTAATGTAGGAACCGTCTCCAGACTCAAAGAGAATAGGCAAGTCTGTAGGCAGGCCGGCATTTTTGAGGGCGTTGACGTATTGAGACATAGCGGTGCTAATGCCACTGGTGGCTGTTTCGTTGGAACTCGTCGTTGCCGTGGAGTAACCGGAGGTTATGGTTTCGCTGGCCATAGTGTGCTCTTTGGAGTAGGATATGGATGGGTCGAGTGCGTTGGAGGAGACCGTCTGGTCCATGTACATGAGGTCGTTGTCGATGTTCATGTAGTTGTGGGCAGTGGAGGACTCTGGGCCGCAGATGCTGTTCACAGCTTGAGACAGTGTTACTCGCTCCATGTAATCCTGAAAAGTTTTATTTGTCCATGAATTACACAGGTTTTATAAGATGAGGAAGTCAAATTGCGTTAATTCCGTGTACATATCTCCTCCACATTTTTGATGCTACTTTTTAAAATCATACACAATCAATAATTTGCATTAAGCATTGGTGTAGATAGAACCAATTGGGTAGTTGACAGCATCGAAATTAAATTGCGAGTAGTCATACATTAAAAAGATTATCCCAAAACACCTCAAAATATGTATTTCGATTTTCAATTTACAATTATAGCAAATTTAAAAATAATAAAACAATCAAAAAAAGTGCTGCAATTGAGTACTACAAACTATGACGTCACGGTTTGCTATTTCAGTACATTTTTCATAGTAAAATTTCGTTTTGACAGATCGTAAAAAGTAACTGATTTGACTAGGTAGGACACAACCCTATTGTGCACCCATTATGCACAATTTTTTTCATCGACATATAATCCCAAAATCGTTTAATGTCCTGCCTAAAGCATGCCTTTTTAATTTACAATCATGTTAGCAAAATTTTCACATGACAAGATAACAGAGAGTGTGACCTCAATTTTAACAAAAGTAATGTTATTTTGTATACCGACCACATACCTGCATATGCCGAGATTGCAAGTGCTTCAACTGGTGTATGGCCTTCCGCGAGTCTTGCTCTCGGCGCATCAGGGCGCGCTCGGCGGCGCGGCCTAGCGTCCCCGCCGAGTCCCATCCGCTAGACCTCTGAAAACTCTGGATTTATCAATAGCAGATTTCAGAGTGAACCGGCTCGCTTTGGTAAGCCGTCAAGTTCGTTCGCGATTATGAACCTTATGCTCAAACAAGTTAAATGCAGATAGATATGTTTCTACATATTAGGGGACGGCATAAACTAAAGTCTGTAGGTACCTACATACATAAGAAAATTATATATCGGGCACTGCATCTCATTGAAATGACCACTGTTCCGGTGAGTCTCATCACAAAGACGAGATTAGTCAACAAAACATTTAGATGTTTTTAGGGTCTTTGGGACCGTATTACTAAGCCTCCACTGTCCTTTCGTCTACTAGTGGGTTAAAAATTAAATTAAACGCCAAAACGTGTTTTTGGCGTTTTTTTATTGTACGGTGGTGTGGTACGGAATCCTACGCGTGCAAATCCGACTCGCACTTGGGCGGTACTTATACTTCGCGGTATCCTCTCTATTCAATAGCACATTGTATGCCATCTTAATGTGGTTTGACTAATATCAGTTGAGACTAATATCAGTTGACTGTGGCCCTATTTCAGAATGAACCTCAAGCAACGACTTTCGGCTTGAGTACATAAGTAGGTACTCGTAGGTCACTGACATAGGTCAGAAAGATATGTCCTTTTCTAATTGGGCAGTTAAGTATTTCTTATTTAAATTAAGAATTTATTGAATAGTGACGTAGTATTCAAGTGAGAATAGTTATTTTGTTATTGAAGATATTTAAACAAAAGAGTATCGCACCTTTCGTTAAAGAACGTCGTAAGCGGAAAATAACCTATTGCGGTCAATTAGAGTTTCATGCTTGAAGTTCGTTCTGTAATACGGGCCTATATCTTACTCGGACGCTGGGCCTTCCACGGCGTGGCTTCATGGATGGCAGGGCGTCCTGGTAGCCGTCCACGCCGCCAGCCGGGCCGCCACCATTGTCGATGTCGAACGGAATACGCACTACCATGTCCTGTCACGAAATAAACTAACTGTGGGACAATCCCCACCTGCGGACATAAACTAGGTATTTCATCCCCGTATTCCCGTGGGAATACGGGGATGAAATATGTTACTCCCTGATAATGTTGCTTTCCATTAGTGAAATAACTTTTAAAATCGTCTTAGTAGGTAGGTAAGTAGTTAGTTTCGGATCTTATTCAATCAAACAAACAAACAAATCTTTCCTCTTTACGATATTATTTATTTAAGAAATAACAACACATCGTGAAATTTGAAAAATTCGTTTTTACATTCGAGTTCAGTCTAACTATATGAAACTGATCAACTTTCAATAAGGAAGCAAAGCAACCCCGGCATCGTACAGTCAACAAAGTTGTTAGTGTTACATGGGCAAAAATTAAGATTCACTTTTCTCTTAAAGCCTTAAATGTATTTATAGTATTTTTTTGGTAAATTGGGTAGTTGACAGCATCGAAATTAAATAAATAATATATAAATCGAGTAGTCATAGGTACATTAAAAAGTATATCCCAAAACACCTCAAAATATGTATTTCGATTTTCAATTTACAATTAAAGCAAATTTAAAAATAATAAAACAATCAAAAAAAGTGCTGCAATTGAGTACTACAAACTATGACGTCACGGTTTGCTATTTCAGTACATTTTCCATAGTAAAATTTCGTTTTGACAGATCGTAAAAAGTAACTGATTTGACTAGGTAGGACACAACCCTATTATAGGGATCAAAGATACCTTTCGAAATAAACATTAATCAATAAGATTTATTTATGACTTCCCCAGAAAAATGAATTCTTAGTTACTGGCCATGTAACCCTAACAACTTTGTTGACTGTACCAATCCCTCGAGAAATTTCTATACGAGTATAGCTATTTCGGGTATCTCTGAAACGGCTCTAATCATTTTGATGAAATTTTGTATAGGTACAGATACAGTTTTGAATTGTAAGTTCAACTGCGTAATTTTACATCCTTTAAAATCGCAATTTTAATCAAAAGAAGAACGAATCTCGGTCTCCCAGATACACGTAATACCTACTTACGACCAAAATGTTCTTACTGTTATGCTGTTTTTCTTTTACCTACACCATTTCGAATTTACTCCATCGTGAAATTTTATCAGATTCAGAGGTAGCTAGGTACATATGGCGCGAACCACTAAAACCTACTAACCTTGTTAGTGCGGCCCATGCTATCCACAGGTTGACTAGTGCTGCTTGCTGGAGTCAGCTGCGGAGGTGGCGGCTTCGGCTCCGCATTGTCCTTTTTATCGAAGAGACAAATCATATCATCAACCCGTAACACTGTTGAGGTCTTTCCTTACACATGAGAAAGACAATCTCCCATGAGAGCCCACGGTGGATAGGGAGATGGTGTTAGGCTAATAGCCCCCCATCAGTTTTCCAAGCCACCCACCTATACATGGAACGAAAATCGTGACCAACGTCTTAACGAGCCTTCCGAAACACGGGGCTCGTGTGTGCATAGGTAAGTCAAGGAACAGGTGGCATTATATAACTACAAATCATGTACGCAAGCCTTTAAATCAGGCAACATTTAGATACCTGATGAAATATCTTACCTGCGAGTGCAAATCTATTAGGGATTGCGGAGGACGATTTATCACAACTGGTGGAGTAAAAACTGGCAATTCGCCTGAAATAAATAGTGAATGCAATCGTAAGATGTCGCAATCCATTGTCTACTTATATTTTTTCCAATTCACCTACTCCTTTTGCGGTTTATTGGGGACTCAATAGGGTCGCGACACATCTGCGGAACGTACAGCGCCGAAGGTTCGGTGAACAACATACATTACGGTTGACGCGGGTGGCTGATCCATTTATCTTCAAAGTGAAACGTCAATGTATGTTGTTCACCGAACCTTCGGCGCTGTACGTTCCGCATATGTGTCGCGACCCTTAGGCCGCATTTTCACGGTCACATAGGCGTCAATAGAACACCGTCAGATCCACTGTCTGTCTGCTTGCATCAGAGTACACTCGGATAACGTCTTTACTTGATACGAGTAGCGTCTGAGTAAAGCAGAAGCTTTAAACAGAAGTTCAAGCTAGTGCTATGAAAACACGGCTTAACAACTTAATTGAATTAGGTAGGTAACTTAGATAGAATAGATAAAACAGTCTGCTTGAACAATAAATTAACAAATGAAATAATGCCAGGTACTAAACTAAAAATAATTTGTGACTCACTATGATTAGCAATACCAAGTCCTTCCTTCGTTACTTTGGAAAGCCCCTTGATCTTTAGAAACTGCGCTGCTGACACCAACTCGTCTAAATTCTCCTCTAAGCATTGAGTCTTCCCGCAGTACATGAATTCTACTAGACATTTTAGGACACTGAATCGCATTTTTAGTATTATAAGTGGCTCCCCAGTCTGCTTTTGTAACACCTCCTTGAAGAAAATGGCGGATAATTATTATTTAAGTTCTTAAGTAACATAACTTTTTATTCGAATATCCAACGAATTTCCATCAGTGATGATTGCATTAAAAACTAAGCTGAAGGAATATATTTTTTATATTGTTTCAAGTTTTCTTACCTGAAAATAAGCACTGCTAGCGGCCAGAACAGCTTTGTGAACTCGTAAAGCGTGCGAGCTACACATCAGTGTCATGTCGACCAATGATTGCATTTGCAACAATTTTCCGAATCTCGACATCAAATGTTCGGAATAATCTTCGTAATGGAGACTATATCGTATTGGAGCCATTACAACAGGTTTTTTTAGGCAAAATATTCATCTATCAATCACGTTTCCTCAATGCACTGACATGACAGCTTAATTGATATGTTAAACAAAAGAAAGACGAAAATGATTTTCGAACAGTATGAAGGTTAAGTATTTTTGTATTGCGCAAGTGTTTAGCTGCTAGTATTACAATAACAGTATAACCATGTAGATTTTATGTAACCTTTTTATAGTTGAATTTTATTGTTTTCCGAAAATACCTAGGTCCTTACTGATTAAAATGGTAATATATTTTTCAGACGCCTTTGAAACCATAGAAAAACATTTCCCGCGCAGTAAATTCTCTGTCCATATGCGCAGTTCGGCGGTACCAACCTATTAGAATTTAGTATTTGGGCTGCGGTTTTACGAAATACATAGAAGCACTGTACTAAAAAGGTTGGAAAAAAATAATTCTCTTTGAGAAACTTTTAGAAACATACAAACAAATTTATTTTTTTTAATTCATTTATTCTTTAAAAATGCAGAAAAAAATAGTATTGTGTTAAAAAAAGAATTTATTACAAATTTGTATTTATCTTCATAATTACAATGAATATACATATGAATTACAATGAGAAGAGGATATGGTAAAACTTAAGAATTGAATCCGAGTAACTACAACGGTATTTTTTTAAGGATAAATTCTATCACAGACTAATTTAAGTACCAAAACGTAAATAATATGTTCATGCGTACCCTTCCGCTTCAAAAATGTTATAGCTAACCTGACTGTATGTTACTTCAGAATAAAAATATTTATAGGTATACGTAAATAATTACTGGTACCCAAATGGCACAGTCAACAATAGCTAACCTTTACATAGGTATCAAGCAAAATCCCGTAATTTTCAGTTCAGTTAACTATAAAACTCTCAAAGGGTCGAAGACGACACGAGTACTTTATCATCAGAGCACAATAAATCTACAGTAACTTTTGAAACAATTGTACTTTAGAGAAAATGCAGTATCTACAGTAGATATGGAATGTAAAAGTAAGTAGGAATTAACTTGTTATTTGCTCATAAGGCACTTGAAACGAATACAGCAATAATGGTCAGATGTTCAGTTGATATAGGTATCCTATAATGCAAGCTCAGGCTAACATCCCGTAATAATATTACAATCTGAGTGGAGACAGAAATGTTAGCAATCTCTGGCTCTCAACTTACATCGGGCAGACTTAAATAATATCCTTTATAGCTTAGATAAAAGCAAAAGAGGAAGATACGGTATAGTCATAGAAATCATCGTTGACATTTGGACTACATACAACTACACGCGCAAATAAAAAAAGAGATAGAAAGAGTACCTACCCCAGTACTACGCTTGTGCCCGAGTACCCTAGTACTCGGGCACAAGCGCGAACGAGTTGACTACAAAGAATTACCCTACTTGCACCTAATTTAAAGGATCCACGCGCGAGCCGGTACCGTATCTTCCTCTTTTGCTTTTATCTAAGCTTTATAGTGAAATAAAATCTATACTTATTGACATTAAAGAACAGTTATACAATTTAAGAATTCTACTAATATACGTAATTAATAATTTTAAGAGCTATAAAACCATTAAATAGTTCCATAGAGTCTAATCACATTTATTATCTTTTTGAAATTTACATTATACACATATAAGTCGATCGTTTTTTATCAAGGAAGAGTAGCGACAGATCTACTAAAAAAAAACTAATGCTGAACACATACAATGCTAAGACAAAAAAATACTTAAGTAGGTATACGTTGTACACTTGTACAGTATACACAATACAATTTACATTTTCAAAGATACATACTGTAACATAACATATATTGGTATGATAGAGATAGGTAGGTAAGCTAAATTAAAAATACAAATTTGTAACACTTCCAATACTTTTAGTATCTTCTTAGATATCAATTATAGTACAATACATTAGCTTTTACGATTTTACCCTTACCTCAACGATAAAGCTCATAGGTGCCACAGCCGCAAAAGCTGCAGCGACATCTCACACAACTCACAAAAATACTGGAATTATATTCTGTTTTATATCTGAGACAGAAAATTTGTTAATTGGCCGTTTACAATCAGGAGTTACTCACAATGCCTTTTATGCCTTTTTGGATTATTAAGACAAGAAACAAATAAAATGGCGGATCCATACTACACGAATAAAATAGGCGGGAACACTAATAAACATTTATATTGCTTACCTTATTAAGTTTAAATTTTAAGTAAGTAGTAGGGTATATATGTATGCCCTACCTACATATTGTAGCGGTATAATACATGTACAATAAGCAAATTCTATCCCAGATACATTCAGAATCAATAAAAAATTAAGAAAATTATGACAGAAACTTAGTACAGGAAGTTACAGCCACTTTGCAATAATTTTATAATTAATATCTATCTTACAATTATTGTTTTATTAATGTCTGTTAGTTCTTATTCCATCCAATGTTTTATAAAAAAATATTCTTATTTAAAAGAGTTATGTTCGTTTCATTTTCGAAATGGTTATAGTTTCCGTAGGATTCCATATTTAAAAGGATCACCTAAACTAAAGCAAAGCACTGAGCTTGGAAATAGAAATTAGAAAATACTTATTTGACAGTTTTTTTGGCAGTACATGGAGTAGAAGGTCACAAAGCTCACAACTTATTTCCTGGTTCAAAATTTAAATCATTGAGATATAATTATGTAAGTATACCGTACATTATACTTCAATGGTTCAAAGACCTTTGTCTGTACACCCTTCTTACGTATATACGTAATGGAATCCTAAGTCACCTAACCTTAAAATTATTAACTATTTACAATTTGTAATTTGGTGTGAAGTTTAACTTTAAACATCTAGATACATTAAACAGATTGACTTGATAATTGACAGCTATACATAAATAAACATAAAGTTAGAATAAACACAAATTATTATTGTACTAATGTAAGCATGTAAACCAAAATATGGAGTAAAGAACACTGTAAAATATCGAAATTATAGTCTTTAAATATTTATGAACACTTGAAATAGGTTTGAGTAAATTTGCACAATACATAGCATGTAGAAAAAATAGAGATTCATTTATAGAGATCGATCAGTGAAACGAGACCATCGCCAGCGAAATATACATTTTTATGCTGTTAAACTGTTTCGCATATTTTATTTCTTAGAACAATAAATAGTTCATAAACTTTCCTTATAAGTCTATGTATAGATTGATAACTTATTCGAGGTATATTTTTATCACATGTGATGTACTTCTTATTATGCATTAGTGATATCTGCAGATTGTGTAAAGATGATGAGGTAAATATGTGTGTATTTTTAAGGTATGCGTTCACTAGCCTTCAATAATCGAACGACACGCAACGGATCGAATCATTGTTCGATAGTCTGACAGCTGTCATCACCATCAGATTTTTAACTTTTATCTGGAGGCACGGCATGCAGTGCCCCCGCCAAGTCGAGCAAAAAGCGGGACGGCCGTTATATTGACTCCTCTCTTATCCCTGATTGCGAGCGCGCGGCAGTTGACAACCAGTGAATTATGTTGTTCCATATTTTAAACAAAAACTGCGCAATGGTCTGTTTCAGTGGCATTAGTCCTAATTTTAAAAGCGAATTACAATATTTACATCGGCTGGCTTACACCTTGCGATAACCTAATATACACATTGATTATTTGTTCATAATTTCATAATAACTACCACTGGCAGTATTTCCGCAATGGGCGTACTAATTATCGATGATTTTTAAGAACTCCTCCGGGGAGATGTGGACGTCGTCAGCGGGTGGCGCCTCGGTAGCGTTAGGGACGGTGTTTTTCAGTTCGCCGAAAGTGTACGTCGTTCTTTTCTTATTGCGATTGGAAACGCGAGGGGCGGCGGGTAAGGACGCCTCGCAGTCGAGACTGGCGCGCTTGTTCCAGCAGAACGCCTGCCTTGGCTCCGCGCCCGCCGACATCGGCATCGCTAGCTGCACCCGCGACCGACACAGCTCATTATCACTCAGTTGCCGCTTCAACTTATCCTTCCCTACGACTAGCTGGAAGCCCTTCAAACCTCCGTCGGCCGGCCTGCCGAGCTCTATTTCGCTCAACTGCCTCTTCAGCTTAGCGGACACTTGAGTCGGACTGGAACGCGATGACTTATCGACTAGACTATTCTGTCGCGAAGTTCTGCTTGCCTGCCTTGAATAGCTGTTCTTCACCAGCGCGGCCTCGTGACGACTGCTACCCGATGAGCTAGTTGTATTAGTATTACTATTGTTCGCGTTATCTCGTCTCAACGTCTCGATGACGTTGTAGAAATGTTCTAAGTCTGTCGAGCTGTTATTTCTGGACCTACTGACGTTGTTTGTACTGTGTCTTTGAGGGCGGATTTGCACGCGAGGTAGATGGCCGTAGCTGCTCTGCCGGGATATGCCGGCGGTTGTCTGTCGCCGCGGCATGCTACAGCTCTTAGGGACAAAAGCGTCCTGGGACATTAGAACGTTTTCGTAAACGTGAATATCGCTATTGAAGTCGTCTTGAGCTATCAGGTTCTGCCGACTCTCAGTTGTCTCTTTCTTTTGTCCCACAGAGTTGCTCTTTTTGTGGCCGCTCCTGATTCTCACTTCGGGCAATTTCTTTCCTACTTTACAATCACTAGCACTTCTAGGCAGCAAATTTTCGTAGCCGTGGTCACCAGATTTTTGGTTCTGTGACTTCTCTACGTTAGGACTAGGAGTTATGTTGTCTGTACTCCTCGTCGAATTGGAATGTTTAGGTGCTTTGTTATTGGCAGGATTTGGTTTGGCAGCGTCGGCTGGGGAAGTCTGTTGCGGAGTGGTCTCGAGACGTTTCCTATCAAGATCAGGCTTCGACGATTTATCGAGAACAACCTTCGTTTTGTCACTTTTGCATATCTTAACACTAAATCGGAATGGAGGTTTAAAAACGACTTGCAGTCTAGTTTTTTCACCAGAGAGAAGATTAGTTGCGCTTTTGGACGGTCTAGTTTTCCGGTTTCCTTTCTGGACTTGTCTATGGGTCCTTTCGGTGAGGCCAAGAGGAATAGATTGGGATTTAGGGATCACTGTGGGCTGTGGCGAACTCAGTAGCCACTTCTGAACCTTCGTCAAGGCTTCAGTGTCCTTAGTAGGAGCGGATGGATGTTTCTGCATAGAGCTGTAGTCAATAGTTTCCTTTTTGACTTTAGCCTTGCGCTTTTTCACTTTACCTTTATGTTTGGAAAGTATGACGTGTTTTGGCGATTTTCCTTCAGCGTTAGTAACAATCGCTGTACTTTCTTTAACGACTTTGGGGCCTTCTTCAGGTTTCGGCGTGTTGCTAGGTTTCTGGAAATGGTATTGTATTGTTACGTAACATCTTGGGTAATCAACTTGGTCTAAAACAAAATACTTATTAAAATTATCACTTACCCTCTTTTTATTGGCACTGTGAGAAGGTGACGACTTGTGGTCTTTCTTATTGCGGTAAGCACGAGTTCGCAGAGCAACTTTCTTCTTCAGTGGAAGTTTAGACCTGAAATTATTATCATAATAATTTATTGTCATATGAATGTATTATCGTGAAGCATAATTTTATCCTACGGAGGCCTATAAACCCTATAGGCATTACTCGAGTACGGGTTGGTAGAGTTCAGATAAACACGAAAAACACCTGAACTTCATACATCTTTTATGTAACAAATTAAGGGTTTTTTCGTCGTCGAGGCCGATTATATTATGTTCTACCGTCTACTGATATCGCCACTCTTTTGCATATAACTCTTAGCTTGTTTATAAATATAGATTAAGATTCCATATACTAAAGGTTTTTCCGTAACCTTTCCTACAATTCTACAGGGCCAAACAATATAAGTACCTATTAATTAATTTAATACTACGACGCTCCGGAGATGAAGATGAGTCTGGCCATTTCTCACATTTCGAAGTCCGTTAACCTGTTTAGGCTACAGGCATCGACAAAGGAATAGACTACTTACGCCAGAAAAATATTACACGTCTTAAGGCTCAGTAATTTTTATATTATTATTTTGCATTCTTACCTTACTGCAGTATGGACTATTAGCCCTTGGTCGGCAGCATCAGGTAATCGGACGGTTTCGGTGGTTGAGGAGTGGATGATGGTGACAGACTTGATTTTCTTTCCATGGCGACCAAACCAGCGGGAACTGGCCACCTGAAAGTTGTGAAAAATAAATAATGGTGCACCAAGTAGTTAGGCACTTTAATAAAAAAAACAACAACTGGTCTGCATGTCATAGGCACTGGCAAAGGCTTAGAAAACCATACCCCTTTTCTAATGCAGACGATAAAATGTTGTCTATGACACTTTGGAGATGAAGACGAGCCTAGCGACACATACATACATAAATATGCTCACGCTTTTTTCCCAAAGGGGTATGCAGAGACTACCGCAGCCGCCGCAATAGCGACAGACTGCAATTCAAAATCCGTGAAGCCGTTCAGGCTAAAGACAGAGTCAAAAAAAGTGTTACAACTCATTCGGGTGCAGCCGAGCAAACGTTAGATTAAAAGAAAACACATGATAATGTATTTATATATCATGGATGCTTATGGTGATGTTTTTGATTTACAGAATTTTTACAACCACACAATATGGGTACTAGCGGGTACTAGCGTTTCTAATTTACGATTGATGATAACACTGATACCTTCCCAGAGGAGTTGCGTAACATTGACACTAAAACTTAGTGTCATTTTCTATTGCAGCGTCAAGAACGCTACAGGATCGCTAAAGGAAAATAATAGATAACATATAATTAAAAACAAAAGTATTTAGTACTCTTAAAACGTTTTATCTCTGAATAACCATATTCCTTGATACGTAGAATTAATAAAATAATTATCTTTAAAATAATAATAAATTATTAAGAGTTTGGAGATTGTTTGTAATCATGTTAGAAGTTGTAGTAGGTAATCTCTGAAACTAGTATTTCGATTCTGAAAATTATATCACTGATACAAAGCTACAGCTAAAGCTAAAGCTATTTCCCAGTGACGTAGTCTAAGTTTTAATATTGACGCAGGCAAAACTGCGGGGCGTAGCTTGTCATATTATATTTCAAAATGTAGAATTCTGATCTTTGGGTGCACTGCGCATGGTCAATTTCATATTCTTTGACATTCTTATTTGACAGACTATTGACCCGAACTCGATTGCATATATTGATGAATTCGAATGTATATAAAAGTTAGTATATAAGAGCTAATTGTCGCCTCGTTCGGGACCTACCCTAATACTGTTACTCCTCGCATATCAGTCTTAAAAGTCCAAGAATCTTACCAGTAAGGCGATGACACCGAGAAGTATCAGCAGAACCGCGTACCAATGCATAAGGACCCATTTCTTGAAGCCGGCGATGCTCTCGTCAGACAGAAGCAGTCTTCGGAGGGTGGCTAGAGGGCCAGACGGGTCCACTTCGCGACAGCGTTGGAACACGTCACAGTATCTGGAATTTTATAAACACTATGGTTTCTGCTTGATTTTAGGGCGTGGATGGAATGAAAATTCAAATAATCAATGAAAGCAGCGGATTCTAGTAGGCTATGGGCTTGAGTAGCGAAACTCAGAGGTATCATTTCTAACGACAAATTGCCGCCAATTGGTTTTTGTTATGCCGTATCAAGAATAATACGAATTCACATTTTTGTCCCTACTAATATTATAGAAAGTACTATTAGTTACACTATTTATGACTCGAGAACGGCTAGAACAATTATTTATATGATCTTTGATTTATTTCCACTCCGAATAGCAGAGTAACTATTAAAACATTGACAAAATTCGGGTTCCGCACGGGCAACGCCGCTAGTTATACATACAATATGTAACAGAATAAGCGCAATTCCTGAACTTAGTTTGTTCAGTATCGACTACTTAATCGATTTCAGCAATTTATAATACGTTTAATTTTTTTCCAAAAAGAATGAATTAATAAAAATGAATTAGCATAACTAAATTCAGGGCTACCTATGAAAACCGTACAATTATTAAGTTTTATTAAAGAAACTAGATGTCGCGCGGTGCGCGAGGCCGCAAGCGGCCACGCGTGTCTCTGTGCGGTTCGATTGTGACAGAAAAATAAAGTCTACTTTTGGGGCGGCCATCTTGTTTTAGCCGTTTCAAGTCAAAAAAAAAAAAAATTTTTTGTCAAATATTACTTTTCATGGCAACACTGTTTACTGAGACCCACAATCGCTCCATACAACCCAACATTCCAAAGTGTTGCCAACTTGCCTAAAAATGCCGATTATTATTAAGAAAATTGAAATTTTTCAGTAAAACAAAAATAACGGGGCGGCCATCTTGTTTTTTTCTATTTTTCGGGATTTTCTAGTAAACTACAGGATATACCCTATGCGATGACACCAAACACATCCCTGTAGCATATCGGCATCTGGGAGATCAATTCGGGTCTTTTGAGGTCTACCCTAAAAAATAAATCAACCATAACTTTCAGTGTTGCCAGACAAAAATCAAAAAACCTACTAAAAGTCATAGGGAAACACAAAATGTTTCACTGACTGTCACTTGTTTTTGCAAAATGGTAAAATTTACAGTTTTGACATTTTGTGTTAAAAGTAAAAAAATAAGCCAAATTTCGGGAAAATTATTAAATACGGCAACACTACGTAGCAAGACCTTTAACCGTGCTGTAAGGACCAACTCGCTCAGGTGTTGCCATCTTGCCGAAAATCGACAATCAAAATGTGGTAAAATTAATACTTTTCTTTGGGAGCAAATCACCGGTCGGCCATCTTGGTCTTTCAGATTTTCGGGATTTTCTTATAAACTACAGGATATGACCTATGTGATGACATTAAACACATCTTTTTAGCATATTGGCATGTAGGAGATCAATTCGGGTCAAGTGGGGTCTACAACCACTCCAACTTTGAAACACTACTACGCGGCCGCCATTTTGTTTTTTCAACTTTTTAAATAATATTCGTAAATCATCTAAGCAATACTACAGATGCCAAAAATTTGAACCGGATCGGCCGGAAAACAAAAGAGATACGATAGGCAGGCTTGGCCGCCATTTTGTTTTTTTGAAAAGTCGGAATTTTCCCGGGGTCACTCCGCCATCTTGCACACTTTTCTTATATGTGACTTGACTCCAAAACGACTCCTTCTGGGAGAACAATTATGTCAATCAGTCAGTGAGTCAGTGAGTGAGTGAGTGGTAGTCCAGATTTATATATTATCTATAAATCTATAAATTTGGTTAGCCAAAAACAAAGTACGAATGCATCATATTTTTTTTATATTAATATGCTACTTCAATGCGGTGTATGAGGAATTGCGCTTATTCTGTGACGCGTTGTATAATCTTTGTCTTTTAGTTTAGCTTACCCATTATAGTCATTGCACGGCGTGCCGGGTTTCGCATACATGTCGGGTACGTCGTACGGCGGCGTATTCCAGTTGAAGGAAGAGAGGCACGGGCCACTTGGTTTGCGGCAGCACAGCTCACATGCTGACCGTGGGTCGTCCTTCCGAGGGGCGCACTGACACGACTCCAGCCCATACGCCAGGCAGATGGAGCCCGTGCATTCCTGGAGATTGGGAAATTGTTGTTGTTAACCAAAGGTGCAGTAAGCTTACCGTATGGCTGATTGCATTGAGTAAAATGAACCTAAAAATAATAATAATAATAATCTCACGCCTTTCATCCCCGAGGGGGTAGGCAGAGGTATTCCATTACTGGATATACCCACATTTCACGAGATACATAAAAATAACTACCTAAAAATAAAAATGAACTCTTACAGCCGGCTTTATTATAAGTTAAACCTGGCTTATAATAAAGCCGGCTGTAAGAGTTCATGATAGGCATAATACAGTTTCATAGGTTATTTTTAGAACATACTTACATAGATTAGATTCAACCCTTTCGAGAATACAATAAAAAATAACAATTTAATTATACCTACAGTATGAGCCTTAGAGATTTTTTTTTATATATTTTTTTTATTATTTTTGGGAAGACTTACAGACTAATTACATGACAATAAATTCAAAAACTGAGTACTCTAGTTGCTGACAATAAGCTCAGATCAGCGCTAAGGTTCATTAGACATATTTATAATATATAAAGCTGGACTACCACTCACTCACTCACTCACTCACTGACTGACTGATTGACATAATTGTTCTCCCAGAAGGAGTCGTTTTGGAGGCAAGTCATATATGAGAAAAGTGTGCAAGATGGCGAAGTGACCCCTGGAAAATTCCGACTTTTTAAAAAAACAAAATGGCGGCCAGGCTTGCCTATCGTATCTCTTTTGTTTTCTGGCCGATTCGGTTCAAATTTTTAGAATCGGTTTAACTTTTTAGATGATTTACGAAAATAATTTTAAAAAATCAAAAAACAAAATGGCGGCCGCGTAGTAGTGTTTCAAAGTTGGAGTGGTTTTAGACCCCACTTGACCCGAATTGATCTCCCAGATGCCAATATGCTAAAGGGATGTGTTTGGTGTCATCGCACAGGGCATATCCTGTAGTTTACCAGAAAATCCCGAAAATTTGAAAAACCAAGATGGCCGTCCTGTAATTGGCTCCCAAAGAAAAAGATGAATTTTACCAGATTTTGAATGTCGATTTTCGGCAAGACGGCGACACCTGAGCGAGTTGGTCTGTATAGCACGGTTGAAGGTCTTGCTACGTAGTGTTGCCGTGTTTAAGAATTTTCCCGGAATTTGGCGTATTTTTTTACTTTTAACGCAAAATGTCAAAACTCGAAATTTTACCATTTTGCAAAAACAAGTGACAGTCATTGAAACATTTTATCTCTCCCTATGACCTTTTGTAGGATTTTTGATTTTCGCCTGGCAACACTGAAAGTTATTGTTGATTTAATTTTTAGGGTAGACCTCAAAAGACCCGAATTGATCTCCCAGGTGCCGATATGCTACAGGGATGTGTTTGGTGTCATCGCATAGGGTATATCCTGTAGTTTACTAGAAAATCCCGAAAAATAGAAAAAAACAAGATGGCCGCCCCGTTATTTTTGTTTTACTAAAAAATTTCAATTTTCTTAATAATAATCGGCTTTTTTAGCCAGTTGGCAACACTTTGGAAAGTTGGGTTGTATGGAGCGATTGTGGGTCTCAGTAAACAGTGTTGCCATGAAAAAAAATATTTAACAAATTTTATTATTTTTCGACTTAAAATGGCTAAAACAAGATGGGCACCCCAAAATTAATTTATTTTTCTGTCAAAATACGACCCCACAGAGACACGCGTGGCCGCTTGCGGCCTCGCGCACCGCGCGACATCTAGTTATAATATATAAAGCTCGACTACCACTCACTCACTGACTGATTGACATAATTGTTCTCCCAGAAGGAGTCGTTTTGGAGTCAAGTCATGTAGGAGAAAAGTGTTCAAGATGGCGGAGTGACCTAGGGAAAATACCGACTTTTCAAAAAAACAAAATGGCGGCCAAGCCTGCCCATCGTATCTCTTTTGTTTTCCGGCCGATCCGATTCAAATTTTTGGCATCTGTAGTTTTATTAAGATGATTTACGAATATTATTTAAAAAATTGAAAAAACAAAATGGCGGCCGCGTAGTAGTGTTTCAAAGTTGGAGTGGTTTTAGACCCCACTTGACCCGAATTGATCTCCCAGATGCCAATATGCTAAAGGGATGTGTTTGGTGTCATCGCACAGGGCATATCCTGTACTTTACCAGAAAATCCCGAAAATTTGAAAAACCAAGATGGCCGACCGGTGATTTGCTCCCAAAGAAAAGTATTAATTTTACCACATTTTGATTGTCGATTTTCGGCAAGATGGCAACACCTGAGCGAGTTGGTCTGTAAAGCGGGGTTAGAGGTCTTGCTACGTAGTGTTGCCGTGTTTAAGAATTTTCACGGAATTTAACGTATTTTTTTACTTTTAACGCAAAATGTCAAAACTCTAAATTTTACCATTTTGCAAAAAAAAGTGATAGTCAGTGAAACATTTTATCCCTCTTTATGACTTTTTGTAGGTTTTTTGATTTTCGTCTGGCAACACTGAAAGTTATGGTTGATTTAATTTTTAGGGTAGACCTCAAAAGACCCGAATTGATCTCCCAGATGCCGATATGTTACAGGGATGTGATTGGTGTCATCGCATAGAGTATATCCTGTAGTTTACTAGAAAATCCCGAAAAATAGAAAAAACAAGATGGCCGCACCGTTATTTTTGTTTTACTGAAAAATTTCAATTTTCTTAATAATAATCGGCATTTTGTAGCCAGTTGGCAACACTTTGGAGTTGGCTTGTATGATGCGATTGTAGGTCTCAGTAAACAGTGTTGTCATGAAAAAAAATATTTAACAAAATTTTATTATTTTTCGACTTAAAATGGCTAAAACAAGATGGGCGCCCAACATTAGACTCTATTTTTCTGTCAAAATAAAACCCCACAGAGACACGCGTGGCCGCTTGCGGCCTCGCGCACCGCGCGACATCTAGTCTATAATATATAAAGCTCGACTACCACTCACTCACTCACTGACTGACTGATTGACATAATTGTTCTCCCAGAAGGAGTCGTTTTGGAGACAAGTCACATATGAGAAAAGTGTTCAAGATGGCGGGGTGACCCCGGGAAAATTCCGACTTTTCAAAAAAACAAGATGGCGGCCAAGGTTACCTATCGTATCTCTTTTGTTTTCCGGCCGATTCTGTTCAAATTTTGGGAATCTGTAGTACTGCTTAGATGATTTACGAAAATTATTTAAAAAGTTGAAAAAACAAAATGGCGGCCGCGTAGTAATGTTTCAAAGTTGGAGTGGTTTTAGACCCCACTTGACCCGAATTGATCTCCCAGATGCCAATATGCTACAGGGATGTGTTTGGTGTCATTACATAGCTCTTATCCTGTAGTTTACCAGAAAATCCCGAAAATCTGAAAAACCAAGATGGCCGACCGGTGATTTGCTCCCAAAGAAAAGTATTAATTTTACCATATTTTGATTGTCGATTTTCGGCGAGATGGCGACACCTGAGCGAGTTGGCTTGTATGGCGGGGTTGGAGGTCTTGCTACTAAGTGTTGCCGTGTTTAAAATTTTTCCCAGAATTTGGCGTATTTTTTTATTTTTAATGCAAAAAGTCAAAACTCGAAATTTTATCATTTTGCAAAAACGAGTAACAGTCAACGGTACATTTTATCTCTCCCTATGACCTTTTGTAGGTTTTTTGATTTTTGCCTGGCAACACCGAAAGTTATGGTTGATTTAATTTTTAGGGTAGACCTCAAAAGACCCGAATTGATCTCCCAGATGCCGATATGCTACAGGGATGTGTTTGGTGTCATCGCATAGGGTATATCCTGTAGTTTACTAGAAGATCCCGAAAATCTGAAAAAACAAGATGGCCGCCCCGTTATTTTTGTTTTACTGAAAAATTTAAATTTTCATAATAATAATCGGCTTTTTTAGCCAGTTGGCAACACTTTGGAAAGTTGACTTGTATCACATGAGTAAAGAAACGGAACAGAGACAAAGCTTCATACAACCGCGCTGTCGTAGGTACACTACTACAAGCATGCAATGCTTGTGTGCGTTTCTACTAGCGCTGCGTCACATACGCGCCGCAACTGGATAAAACCGGCTCGGTCAGTAGAAATGCCGAGGGCCGCGCAATGGTTGCCGCTCGTTTCGCGCTCCTGCTTAGTGAGAAATGGTTATTTTAAATTGTTTATGGTAGAATAAAGTATTAAACTAAAAAGTCAAGAAAGTGTAAATAATTAGATTCGGAGGTGTAAAATGGTTACCTACTGTACAGTTTGCATGAATGTCTCGAAAATCACATATGTGACGAAATAAAATTGTTTGTTAATAGACCTGAACAACCTATAAATATGGGCAAAGATTCTTTAATTACTCATTACAAAGAACTCGACGTAAACATTGTAAATATTGGTACCTAATGATATTCTGAATCGAGTGTAAGATTGTAAAAATATTATGCCATGTGGAAGCGTCCTTAATGATTATTTGAAAAAACTTTATATCCATTAGATTTAGAATTCATCATTAGATTAAAAGATTTAATAATTTGTTAAAAATAAAAAGTTATAAAAAAATATTTAGAGTAGGTAATTTGTAAATAATCTAATGTACAAATAAAAGTCTAATAAACGTTTTGTTTATTTTATTCTCCTTTGCCAACCCTACTAAAATAGGTAAGAATTTTGCACGCTCCTTAGAAGCTTTGTCTCTGTTCCGTTTCTTTACTCATGTGCTTGTATGGAGCGATTGTGGGTCTCAGTAAACAGTGTTGCCATGAAAAAAAATATTTAACAATTTTTTTTTGTTTTTCGATTTAAAATGGCTAAAACAAGATGGGCGCCCAAAATTTGACTTTATTTTTCTGTCAAAATACGACCCCACAGAGACACGCGTGGCCGCTTGCGGCCTCGCGCACCGCGCGACATCTAGTCAGTAAGAATAAAATGACAAGTATCGTTTCAAATTCAAAAAAATCTTATGTATTTTAAAATTATACTAAAATGTTAAGTCCTCCATAGCTGCTCTTGTTTTATTTATGGCATAGCCTATTTTGTGAGCACTGGAAAAATAAGATAAATAATTTGGCGTAGTAGTTTAGCTCCCGTTCCCGTGGGAATAAGGGAATAAAATATAGCCTATGTTACTTAGGAATATTCTAGCTTTCCATTGGAGAAAGAATGTAAATGTTGCAAACAGTTTACAATAGTTTTCCCGTACTCTGGAATCTTCTAGCTTTCCATTGGTAAAAGAATTTTTAGAATCGGTCCAATAGTTTTTGAGTTTATTCGTTACAAACGTACAAAAATACAAATCTTTCCTCTTTATAATATCAGTATAGAAGTATAGTGGAACAATGGAAGTCGTTAATCCATGTCAGATACCCTTGGGTGGCTTGAAAAATTCTGACTGTTAAGTGGCCACTAGCTTAACACCATCTCCCAATCCGCGGTGGGCTCGCGTGGGAGATTAAAGCCCATACTTCCTCGTGTGCGAGGAAAGACCTTTAGCTCAGCAGTGGGCTGTTACGGGTTGATGATGATGATGATAGAATTATAGATAGGTATGAGTAACTCACCCCCATATAACACACGAGCTCCTTATCACAGCGGGTCCGGTTGGGCTTGTGCCGGCTGGCCGGGCAGGCGGCGCGCTTGCCGTCGCAGTGCGCGGCGTCGCGACACCCGTTGTCCGAGCGACATTTGTCGCCGAATTTGAGAGTGCAAGACGCAGTGCAGCATGGACCCTGTGAATAAGTTATAGTATGTTCTTGATACTAAGTAGTATGATACTACTTACATGTTTAGGGATTCAAAAAATATACTGATGAAAAGTGGGTATTCCATTCTTGGAAACCACCATACACCATCTCGGTGATGATTGAGCAAATAGCATGTAACAGTCCCGAAACTTGGTGAATGATTCCTAAGCCAAAGAAAAACAGAAAGTGGCTTCGCCTGTTAAGATGACACTGGCGAAACGTTACACTTGTAGTGCGAGTCTGGCCTGTAAGGCGATTGTAATAAGAACGTCACACAGTTCAATGTGTCAGGCTCAAGGTGCTCTTGACAATATACTCTTGGAATTACATAAATCGTGGGCGTTTTGGCTTACCTGGCTAGGGCTGCAGACGCTGTGTTCGGTGAGCGTGCAGGGTTTGTAGTGCGGTCGGGCGGCCTGCGGGCGGCAACACACGTCCGTGCATTCCGAGGCCCAGCCGCAGTCACACTCTTCTCCCTCTTCCACCACGCCGTTCCCGCAGATCGCTGGTTGAGGTTCTGAAAGTCGAAGTTTTTTTGACGTGATATTATTTTATAGTGAGATATGTGAGATATACTAAAAGTGACAAAATGACAGGTTGTGTTTGTTAGACTAGAATACTCATACTCACTCCTACGGAGGTAAGTCTATAAAAATAAACACGCTGAGTGTAATTTTACTTTAGATCGGCAAAAATAGGTACCTATTCTATTAAGTGGTTAAGTTGAGCTGGCGCGCGCGGCGTGTGTTGTACCTGACGCACCAGGAAACCCCCCTAAAGCTGCCAGTGAGGGCGGTACAGCGATAGCGGTCAAGCTATACAGGGTGTGTTTTTGTTCTTCCAAATCAACCTATTCGATTCCTGGCTAGGAATATTGATTTTTCAGAAATCCAAAGATGCAGTTTTATAGTTTTCATCAAAATCGAGCCCGAGACTCCTTTGAGTAGGTACTTTTCGCTATTCCTTAAAGTTTGTTATTTAGCCTACCACGAACACTTGAAAAATTCACCCTCTATTGCCTTCCGTAGTACCTGTAAAGCACCCCTTCGGCGATCGCGCTTTGTTGTTGAGCACGGGGTCGATGGCGCGCAGCGAGCACGGCGAGAACTTGTTGTTGTTCTTACGGTCGCCGCTCGTTGCGCGCGCGAACATTATGAAGTTGCCGTCCTCCCCGAAAGGCGTGCACACTTCCGGGTCATGCTGTGGGTACGATGGCACATGATGTTCAAGGTGTTTATTTAATGGACATACCTACATAAGTTCACGCCTTTTTTTTACAACGATACCGTAGACCGGCGGCGTAGGTACAGAATAAGGTAGAGACCACAACCTGATATGAACTGGTAAAAACTCTAGCGCTTCATGCATATCAATCGACTCAATTAAATTAGAGATAATAAAATATTTATAAGCCCTAAAGTTTTGGCAGGCCTGTTAGCTCAGTTGTTAGTGGGGCACCTTCTGAGTCCGAGGTCGCGGGGTCGATCGTGTTCGTTGCACATCTCTGTTGGCATCGTATCTGGGTATTAAATATTTATTGTATGTATACAATACACCTAAAAAATATTACTGGCGCTCTGAGGCATAGTTACATATAGGTATAATCTTAGGCCTATTTCCCATCCCGGTAAAAATACAATAATATGTTCAATAGCGTGACATGCACCTTATTCAGACGCGCGACAATTACCTATGCCTAATAATACCATATATTTATTACAATCAAGATCATAAACAAACTAACATCGACTATGTCTTACCGGCGAGCCGAAGTTGTGTCCGATCTCGTGAGCGAGCGTGACATGAGAGACGGCCGGAGGGACATGCTTCCCGTAGTTCAGTAGCGTGACAATGCCCGTGTTCAGAGACTTCATGCTGCCACGGTAGTGCTGCAAATTCAAAATAAATATCTTAGTGATTTTTTAAATTTATTTATTTAATAATTGTTACAGTATATATTACATGACATATGCAGCGTAAACATAAATCAATTAATGATTTTTACGTACACTACAGTCGTCCATAATATCCGGTGACAATATCAGTCAGTACATCGATAAGAATATACGCAAAATATTTATATAACTACAATCACACTTTAATAAAGAGACCCACAGCTTCAAAAAACTGAAAACAAATTCAGCCGGTCAAGCCACGTAATCGCAAAACAATAGGATTATCTGTTCCGCGTAGTTCCCGTTTCCGGGGGGAATACCGGAATAAAATATAACCTATGTTACTCAGGGATATTGTAGCATTCTAATAATGAAAGAATTTTTCGAATCGGTCCAGTCGTTTTAGAGTTTATTCGTCTTTCCTGTTTATAATTCTAGTGTAGATAAGCAGATCGCCCGCAGTAGACTGCTGCTTGATAAGGTAACACACTCCATTTTGAACGAAAAGGCCTTTTTACTGAGTAACAAATATTTTTGGCAATTTTAGGTGTTGCAGCATTAATCAAAATCATTTCAATTTTATGAATACTTTCAGACCATTCAATGTTTACAATTAATTGATTTTTCGCTTGACAATTTAAAATTTCTTTTAAACAAAGAGAATATGCGGCCTTCTTGCTATGCGTGGTTCGTTCAATTCAAATGCTAACTTGAATGTTCATTAGAATCAGTACAACAGGCTTTTCCGATCCAATAGTGCGCTCATTGATATTCATTGCTGCTTTTGGGAGCTAAGGCTGAATCCTGAGCGAGTTTTGTGTTCGGTTGAGATTGCAAAAAATACCTTCCTTTGCGTTAAAAACTTCAGTGCTGACTGATGATAGAGCGATATCCTTTTTATGGTTCCGGATCCCTTTGGCAACGGGACCCTATTACTTAAGCCACTGCTGTCCGTCCGGCTGTCTGTATGTCTGTCAGTTTTTATAAAATGTGTATTTCTATTGTAGCTATAAAAAACAAGTCTATATCTATACTAATATTATAAAGAGGAATTGTATCTTTGTTACGAATACACTCAAAAACTACACTGAAAAAAATGTCATTTCGGCGTAATCATAAAATAACGTGACGTTGGTCTAAAACAGGTGCATTATCGTAAAATAAGGAAATAATAGGTTAATACTACGCTATAATCGAAATATATTAGTTGGAATCGAATTGTTTGAGTAAGTAATGCGATATTATGATTCTTAGCATCGTAAAAATTTGTCACACAATATAATATTCTCTTCTTCAAATAATAACTCACTGTACTATAAATTTGTATGATATTGATAAAGTAAGATTATAATTATAAAACACAATGTCACCGTCGCCGTATTTTGATAGATTTCCTAGTTGAATATGAAGAAGTATCACTGAAAATACGATGAAGTCCTAGCACCACATTTAATTTTATAGAATAATGTGAATCCTACTAAAATTGATTACAGAATCTTATTTTTAGAGTAAGCATCATATTAATATAGTGATGATTACTAAAATACGACTACAGAATCTCATCTATGAGTATGCATAACATTCTGTGTGATTCCTTAAAAATAATATGATGACAGCACTTTCGGCATTAGCTCCAATCGCTCCATTCCGCTCACATAATTATAACAAAGACATGATATTTTTTAATTCTTCGTAATCATAAAATAACGTGACGTTTGTCTAAAACTGGAGCAAGCATCGTAAAAATTGGTCACACAATATAATATTCTCTTTTTAAATAATATCTCACTGTACCTACTATAAATTTGTATGATATTTATAAGTAAGATAAACATAAAACACAATGACACCGTCACCGTACTTACATAGATTTCCTAGTTGAATATGAAGAAGTATCACCGAAAATACGATGAAATCCCAGCATCATATTATTTAATATTACAGTCATATCATTTTATGCGCTAAGCATATTAATATAAGTGACACTACATAGAACGCGCCAATAGACGGCCGAGTTCTAAACCGCGCTATCGAAGTTTTCTAATGAGTTTGTATAAATACAACTGTCCAACATCAACCGTTGGACCGCGGTCCCCAGGCACGATCACTTCGCCTGGCGGAAAATCTTCCCTTTTCACAATGGAGATTCCACCTCCACTCCTCTGACCCTCGACACCTGGACTAGACCTAACTGGATATATGATCATCGGCAAATAGTAGAAAAATAATTATAGTGGAACACACTAGTGTTAACGCACACGTAACGCAAAACAAGTGTTGTCATACGTTCTCGATAGATGGCGCCATGGTCGAATTAAAACGCACTATCGTTTGACTCGGGGTTTAGATATAAGTAGTTAAGATGCATTTGACATTGTATCCGCTCCAGGGTTGAGTGCAAGGTTTGATTAGTAGAGATAGATTACAATAATTATTAATACCATTTTTCCATTTAAACAGTAATTAATACAATTTTACTAAACTGGAAATAAGATGAAGTCCTCGATAAATAGTAAAAAAAATAATAGGACATAATAACTGGAGGTACGAGGAAGTCATCGATAAATAGTAGGAAATATAATAGTACGTAACTCGAGATATGATGAAAGCAAACATAAATAGTAGTAAACATAATCACGTTATGTATGCTCGTCCGACTAAAGCCATGGTGACACGTCATCTTAAATGCAGTTATCATCTTTCTTTTTGGTGATATCAGTATTCTCCGTCCTTGAGGTGAATTCATCTTACTTATCCTGATTTCACGTCTTTTATGATTACCAGTTTTCTCAGTGTACTAGAATGATTTTGAAAATTCTTTCGCACCAATGGAAAGATAGAATATCCTTGAGTAACATTTGCTATATTTTATTGCCGTATTCATCGTAAATAAATTGTGGGACACATATTTCTTTGCCAGATATTAGTAATCGCAATTGATCGACGTCTGAAATGTTCGTAGAGTGTGTAGGTATTACTGCGAGTATAATCGATACGTAAAAGAAACCGTTGAAATAAACTTTAAAATTATAGGGGTTCCCCGTACATAAGACGTACCTACCGTGTTTGTTGATTTGTGAAAATCAATGTTATAGGACCTGTTATATCTAGGTATATTCGAGTAGGTTCTTACTCCATTCTTCTCGCAGACACCTCCAGCGTTCTTGAGGTCACCCGTCCAAGCCAAGCCCAGAGTTCCCATTTCGAAGTCTCGATACGTGAACATGTACGCCAAGCAGAAAGCGTCGTAGTCTTCCTCTGTAAAACCATTCACTCGTGATAATTATTAAAAATGACACATTGGAATTTCGCAAAATGTCGCATTAGCAAAATGCCATTTTCTCATAATGTCACATTCTCGATTTTTTTTATTTTGAATGTTAATAATATGGCACTTTGTTAGTGTGGCATTTTGCTAGTGTGGCATTTTGCTAGTGTGACATTTTGCGAATGTGGCATTTTGCGTCAATGTAGCATTTTGCGAATGTGGCATTGTGCGCCCAATCCGAAGAATTTTATGAACCTGTATAACCTGCTCAATATAACGTCTAGCCGAAATAAAAAAGGCTTCGTCATTAGTCTCGTAGCTCTGCACTACCATATATACGAAACTACTAAAGGATTCTAAAATTAGTGGCGTACGTAATTACTACTAGATACGGAGATATAAAAATGATTTTAATTCCTAGAGTCACCCTACATGTTTTGCCGTTTTAAATTTCAATATTTCAACTGAAAGTCTATCAGTTACATTAGAAAATTGCACTATTTAGTAAAGTGGCTGGCCGGTATGGAGATAGCTAATCGTACGATTCGGCTGGGATATATCCACTACTTCATATGAAAATCGCAGAGGTTTGTAACCCACACCGAAGTCTACGTCTAGTCTAGTCTTAGCCTACCTGAAACTATACCTACTGGTACTTCTATTGAAATTAGGATTCTGCGGCTCCCAAGTGGAAACTTCGCAGACCGTGTTGTTTTGCAACATGATAATATTACTAAGTCATACGTACTTTTGTGTCTGCGCCAGTGACGTGTTATTTATTAGGCTAGCCTCGCAGAATGGGGCCCAGGTGGGCCGTTCGTCCTTTGAATATGTAATAGAATATTGCCATATTAGAAAATTACCCGAAAACAGCTCCAAATATTTCTCGACGCCATAGTTGTTGGGGAAACGGTACGCGGGGTCTTTGAGCGCGTCCAGTGTGTGTACCTTGATCCTTTTGATCATGAAAGTGATGTTGTCCGCCTTGCCGTCTTGATTGAAATCTGAAAAGTTATTAGGAAATTAGGACCTCATTAACTAATGCGTGTAACTAAGTAATATGAGTTTGTAGTTCCGTTAATAAACATTCACGTTTCCCAGAAACCACAACATTGTAAGCTTCGTTGTCGTAAACAGTAACAACTTACCAGTGACTTTGTAAATAGCATTAACTTTCTGCACATGGCGCGTCATGACTTCGATGCACGCTTCTTCGGAGCCGTATCTTTGATAGAACATGTGGTCGGCCTGCAGGTACACTAAGCAAGTAGTCTTTTTTGGATCCACTGTGGCCCTCTTGTTGACATGTCGTCCGTCGTCAGTGCCGTTTGCTGACAGGACAGTGTACCCCACTGGTTCTTTCTTCACTACATCTTTACTAACAGTGACGACACCAGCTTTTGTTTTGATTACTTCAACGTGGGTCTTTGGCTTCGGTCTGGACTCTTCCGAATCGAGTCTCACTTTAGTGATGAGGTTACTTTTATCAATTTTAGTCTTCGGTTTCCTCGTGCTAAGTTTGTCGAAGTGATCATTGTTGCTAGTGTAAGGAAAGTCTAAATCTAACGGTAATTCGGGATTTTTCTTTGGCGCGTCGTCTTGCATTTGGTCTTCGGGGAGCCATCGCTTTTTACGTCTGTTTATTTCAGTTTTCAGGTCATCTGTGCTGTTATTAATTGGAATGTTTTCTAGGTCTTTGTTGTTTGTGAAGTTAAACAGTTCTCCCTTCTGCCCTTGAGATGTTTTTAGGTGGAGGAGATGCGAGGCGCAGGGTGCTTCCTCGTTTTGGGGGTCCTGGACGTCGGACCTCCGGTAGATGACGCTGTGCATAGAGGGATGATCCACATCGTACCGAGACAAAGGCTCCACGTAATACTCTTCTGTGGGCGTCCAAATTGTCCCATCGAAGAGGCCCTCGGCCGTGATGACTCCGTACACGTGCGACAAATCGTCATCTGCAACAAAAGTGATGGAATCAGCAAGGTCCATATTAAGGCCGTTGTGTTTCGAAACAATTACGAAAATGGAATTTAAATTACTCAAGACTTCTTAACCGTCAAGTTTATAAATTCCAACTAAAATTGTAATCGCAGAATTTATGCCAGCCACTCTCGTAAATATGCCATCAACCGAACAGCGGCCGAGGAGCAACTCACTATATCAAAGTAAACCTTTGAAATACAAACTGGAGACTCAAATAAATGGCTGACAATATTTTATGCAAACTAATTCGAGGTGCAAAGAGCCTTGGGACTGCGAATGAATTAAAATCACAGCTTGCAGTCGCAGTAGGGATGGAACCGCTCATAAATAACGGTAATTACTACCCCGAGTTGCCCTCTCCCCTTCGTTTGGCGATAAAAGGAAAAATCGACTGAAGAAGGTGCGTCGCAATCAGCGGAATTGAAATATGTTTCCGATAGACCGCGCCGTACAGGTACACAATTCGAGGTTATTTTATGCAAATTGTTGCTTTTCGATTTTCGGGTGAATAATCGTTATCAATAATATATATATTTCATTCATTAGAAACCCGCAAGCATCAGAATTGGTTCTGAGGTTTGTGTAATTGTTTACCTGTTTGACGACGCCCTCCCACCTGTCATACTTAGTGTTCCGAACAATACAATGATAAAGTGGATATTCCAGGAACGGAATAGATAGTTATAGGAAGGTTCCCTCTGCCTCCCTTGTGGTAAAAGTGTAAGCGTATTTTTTTTGCATAAAATATACGAACGAAAAGCCAGTAGAGTGAACCCGAAACTGACAAGCATGCAAAAGTCCCTGAGAGATGTGGATGAAGCGAGAGAAGTCAACCAGGTTCCTGCCAGGACGGTTCATAGCAAATTACTGTCAATGGTCCCTGCCTTCCCTTTCCCCTCCAAGATGGGAAAATGCGAGTGTATATGTATTAATAATTTAAAAATACATTTACGATATTAATCTCCCTGAATTATCATCTGGTACAGTCAAGAGCAAGTCAAGCTTTACACTACCAGTTTAAGCTGAGCTCTTATTTATACTGCGCTCCATAGAATACATGACCGGTTCAAAGTCCAAAGTGTCAAGCTTAGTGTGCTCTTGACTGTACATAGAGCATTGATAGCCTTACGGTTAAAGAGCCTGCTTCACATGATGATAATCAGTGAAGCTCGGGTTCGAATCCTGGCATGAACCTACCAATGATTTAAAAAAAAAACTTATGTAAGTACATATTTATCACTAGCTCGACAGTGAAGGAAAAACATCGTGAGGAAACCCGCAGGTCCCATAATCAATTTTAAGTCAAGTTTAGGGGTATAGAATATAACGTGAAAAGTGGGTATATCCAGAAATGGAATACCTCTGCCTACCCCCTAGGGGATAAAAAGGCGTGTTTTTTTTTTAATTATTTTATTTAATAACTGATATATCCTGTTCATTGTTGCTAGACACCTATTGGTAGAACCGTATACGTAGCTTAGTTGGTGATGAATAATGACTTATACCAGCTTATACTTACCTTATTCGATTAAGGCACACGAGCCTAACCCACGTTTCGTCTAATGAGAAACAAGTCTAATGAGATTGCCGTCGCGACAGGATTCCCCAAAAGGTAACTTCAAAGAGTGGAGGCGCCAAATCGGTTGGTTGATCACAGATTAAAACAAATTCCAGTAACGGGCATGCGCAATTTGACGGAACCCTCTTCCGACTAAAGTTTCTGCCCGTGAATTGACGAAGTAGAAATAATTTACGAAAATTAGAAATGTTGCTAAACTTGTGTTTATTATTTGATAACGTACGTAACGGTTTCAACGGTAAAGTTGTATGAAGATTCGTATGGTAAAATTGTTGCATCGACAACTGTGTACAGTCAACAAAGTTGTTAGGGTTACATGGCCAGTAACTAAGAATTCATTTTTCTGGGGAAGTCATAAATAAATCTTATTGATTAATGTTTATTTCGAAAGGTATCTTTGATCCCTATAATTTACCAAAAAAATACTATAAATACATTTAAGGCTTTAATAGAAAAGTGAATCTTAATTTTTGGCCATGTAACACTAACAACTTTGTTGACTGTACGATAACAGGCAAAGATTTTAAAAATAGTATAATGTTGTTATATCTTTACATATCTATAAATAGAAATATTATCATTGACAGATCTGTCTATCTATGATCTATTTATGGAAGTCGTTAAGCCATGTCAGATACCCTTGGGTGGTTTGAAAATTTCTGACAGTAAGGTGGCCACTAGCCTAACTTTATCTCCTAATCCGCGGTGGGCTCGCGTGGGAGATTATGGCCCATACTTCGTCATGTGTGATAAAAGACCCTTAGCTCAGCAGTGGGCTGTTACGGGTTGATGATAATGATGAAGGGGAAGTACATCTTAGGGTTTGGCGATCCTAAAGCACAGGCTAACGCCTGTTTTAGGTGCCAGTCTCCACGTGTACGAACCATTGTATAGATCTCTACAATACTGTACCTTTAAAATAAGTATATGTGGAGAAGCAAATTAAGCTTATTATTATTATTATGAGCTATCAATGCACTATAGAACGTGTTATTTTCCTATAAGCGAGTAACATTAAATTTAGTATGATAATCAAAGCTTCGCGTATGAAACGTATGTTGCTGGTGTGACTACTCACACATGCAAACACAGAAACATACCTACTCCATTAAACTTTAGAAGTAATTTCATCAAAATTCACTTTGTCTCGGTGCCGCAGATGGCTGGCAGCACATAATTTCGTTTTATTAAGTTAACGGTTGAGTGTAGAAGTTTCTGGGTCTTATGTTTAATTGGTTGTTTCAACAATGTGAAGGATTTGAATCCAAGAGGACATGGGACACAATATACAATGTCATTGAGGCATATAATCTACACTAAAAGTGTACTATGTACTTGTGAAACCAGCGCCACTTAAAAAAATTAAATAAAAATAAGTAACACTTTGGTTATCCACACTAATGTAAAAACGTGTTAAGTATAGTCAAAAACGGACTTAGGTATCTGGTAAAAACTTGTATTTAAACCTTTGTAATTTAGAGCAATAGATTCGGTGTTTGCTTTTTATTTAAAAAGTACTACAACAGTTCATATACAACTATACAGTTTCAACTTTTTTGTATCTTCTTTATTTGTAAAAAATATGTATTTTTTCTTAAGTGCTTTGCCTGCAGCTGCACTGCCAGCACCTACAGTATTCTTTTATGAGAGCTCTTGATCAAAGACCTTTTAAGAGAAAGTTTCTAGAAACGATATACTTATGTATTTTTCTTCCAACCTCTTTAGCATTGACATACTCGTATCAGCGGACGAACCTATAAAAGAAACCGTTGACATTTAAATTGGAACACGAATTTAAATTGTCTCTTTCAAGAAGCCTTCAAGACATCATGTAAGCATTACATTTGGTTCTTTTAATCTTGGGCCAGTGTTGTTTTGAGTGGGAATGTAATTGTTTTCAATTACAGTGTTCTAGATAAAAGGCTGTAATTACGAAACAAAGAGCAATTGGCGCGGGAACGAGGTGACAGCGAACAAAGCGCGAATACACGACTGTTACACAATGAAAGTCTATGATCATTGTGCGCTCGCCGAATATAAACAATAAACAAAAAAACATTACCCTTCTTCTGAGGCAGTCGGTTAAAAATAAGCTTACGCCTTATCCCTGAGAGTTGTTCCAATATAGTAGGTATTATTACTAAACGTGATTATTGGTGAACCGATTGAACCGGCGTTCTGTTACACAGGCTTCAGACTAGAACCAATTCATGGGCCTGCGGATTTCCCTACGATGTTTTCGAATGAAAATGAAGGTGAATTACCTTTGAGCTAGTGAGGAATATATACTTACCTATTACTTCTGTTTTTGCAAACATTTTCGTTAATGCTCTCACCAGATAAATTTATAATCAATTCAGTTAGTTACGCAGTAAACTTATAAGTAAATATAAAATATATACAAAATAAAATATAATCTCACGCCTTTTTTATCCCCGAGGGGGTAGACAGAGGTATTCCATTACTGGATATACCCACATTTCACGAGATATATTGGACCCCTAAACGTGATAAGTGGTGAGCCCATCGCCGCACCGGGTCTATTTACACATGTCTCAGAATAAATTCTGAGACCTGCGGGTTTCCTCACGATGTTTTCCTTCACCGTCTAGCTAGTGATAAATATGTACGTAAGTTTTTGAAAACTCATTGGTACATGCCAGGATTCGAATCCGAGCCTCACTGATTTTCGGCCGGCTCTTTAACCGTCCGGGCTATCACTGCTCTATAAGTAAATCTTTACTGTAAAAAAAACAAATCAAATCAAAAATAATTTATTTCTATAGGTATTAAACATACACTTAGAAACGTCAATATTTTATAATAACAAGGCACTCTAAACTCGTCCATGAAGATTGGCTGAATGCAAAGAGCAGCCCATCTCCACCGACGAGTTGCTGGTTCTAAATGCAGTACCCCGAGAAGAGCCAGCAAGAAACTCAAGGGCAGCTCTTTTTAATCTCGTGTTTTACTAATAAATATCGTTTACAATAATAATTATAATTAATAGCCTTACATAGCGTCAAGTCGGTTACTCCCATGCATGATGGTCTACTAAGTAGTCTGTAATTCTATAGTAGACTTTTTTATGTAATTTTTGCTAAACTATTGTTTTAAATTTGTCAAGAGGCAAATTTTGTAATTCCCATTGAATTTATGGACGAGTTTAGAGTGCCTTGTTACTATAAAATATTGACGTTTCTAAGTGTATATCTTATACCAATAGAAAATAAACGATTTTGAATTTAAATTTGAATGTTATTGTAAAAGCGTATGTACATTGACCCTTATAGGATTTGGTAACTATTTTTTTTGTACAACACCCTTCCGTTGTGTTGTGCGTAAACACAGAGACAACCAGTAGGTAGGTACCTTCCGATCCGAAACACTGAGAAAGCGAGCACCTTCAATCATTACAACTTTACACTTGAAATTACAATCTATAGTAGAATCGCCATCTGTTTACCGGTATGATAGTAAATGAGTCGGTTTATGTACCTACGTACCTATGAAGTGGTGCACAAAGGCTATATATCGCAAAAAAAATATAAAAATTGTACATTACAGACAGAATATACATAATTATTCATTGACGCCTAATTTACGCATGTCAAATTGGTAAACTGATCATTCTATTAAAGCAATCGGTTATTGATCTTATCGACCTCTCAAATACAGTTTTAAAGACCTTCGATATTTAAAATAAAAACAACCTTTGTCATCTAACTTTGAAACCTCCCATGCGTAGCAATAGAACCGTTAATTTTCAACTTTATAAAAGAGCTCGGCTTCCCGATAATTAAAAGAAAACCGAAACAATGGCGTAAGCCGTTTAAAGAAAACAATTTCATTCAGCGCCGGAAAAACAATTAATGGAACCCAAATAAAAACGGACTCTCGGTTTTTGGTACCAAAGAAAAGGTAATTCACCATTCTCACAAATTGCTTTGACCCGGGTATAATGTTGCTGGTAGCTGCAAAGTTATTGTTTTATCGTTGGCAAGAAGATTATTCGAAGATCTTTTCATTAATGAAGAGTGCCAATCAGCTTTTCGTATTTTCACTGTCCCGTTATTCTAAACAGCTGTTTGTTTACCTATCTTCACATCAGTTTCGTATGGTAATTATTTATTAGTATGATCTACGAAATAAAACTCCGAATATGTCTAAGAGACAACGCACAGCCTAAACCAATGAGTATATCAGTTTGAGCAGCACGTAAAATAGGGGATGCATTTTTTTATCCAAATTCGTAGTTTTTCCAAATCCCATCGAGCACCCATATAAAACAAACTTTATAAAACATTTACAAAATAATTATCAGTGTCACATATTCATACTAGAAATTAAGATTATTACTGTGTTATTAAATACGTAAACGTACATTTTCAAAACAAATGAGTAAAAATTTACATAAAATAAACTTTTAGGTACATAAATGAACATTGGTTATCTTCCAGAAACTGAATACCTCTGCCTACCCTCTCGGCAATAAAAGGCGTGAGAATATTATTCATTATAAATGAACATGTACACTATACACGGCAATTAAAACGGCTTCCGAAGGACCGACATTTTCAGGGTCTATTAAAACTAAACACGTTCCTCGGCATTCATGTAAATTATGGAATTTCGGTAAATGTACTCGTAGCCATGGGTTTATTCAGTTATTTGTGGAGTCCCAAGCGATTGGAAAGGCCGAAGGCTCGGGCTGGAGGCCAGGCACGTATCCAGGCCAGATCATGGGGGCAACGGGGAGGCCGAATTGATCAGGGATTTGATTTGCACTTATAATAAACTAGCAGGGCCCCGCGGTTTCACCCGCGTAGTTCCCGTTCCCGTGGGAATACGGGGATAAAATATAGCCTACGTGTTATTCTGATGAATAAGCTATACAACATGTAACACAATAAGCGCAATTCCTGAAATTAGTTTGTTCAGTATCGACTACTTATTCGATTTCAGCTATTTTTAATATGTGTTAAATTTTTCCCAAAAATTAATTAGCGTAGCTGAATTTAGTGCTTTCTATGGAAATCGTGCTATTATTAGTCGATATTTAAGAACATTGGTTAGACACAACTAAACTTCGATTGCATCATATTTTTTATATATTAATATACTAATCGGGGTGTATGAGGAATTGCGCTTTTTCTGTTACGCGTTGTATAACTGTAAAGTTTATTCAAAATACGCTCAGTAGTTTTTGCGTGAAAGAGGAACAAACATCTATACACAAATACAGTCATATAACCTTTAGCGTTTTTAATATTAAGTAGGAGGAAGTAGGATGATACATATAGTTGTGGGAATAGCTCCTTCAAGTTTTCCCCCAACTTTTCTATGTATCCGATTATGTCATTTTATTACTTTAAATTTGTATTGGCTAACATCTAACAGACATTTTTATATGAACCGTTTAGTAGAGACAATTACTATTTCACTAGAAAATAGGTGGGTCTATCGAGCCACTACATTGGCGCCTGGGGTCAGGCGACCCGAGGGCGAGATGTGATTACGCACAGACGAAGGTCAAATTTCAATCACGCGCAACCACGTCATGTGTCGAAAGGGTTGCCTAGATCAAAATCTGAAAATACCGAGCGTGCCTCGAGCTTAGAGAAAGGAGCAAATGGATTTGATTGTGTTTTAACATACTTTCCATAAGGTTTTTCAAACATGGCTTTTGAATTGACTACTACGTACGGGGTAGGCGTCTCGATATGCGACAGAGGGAATTAATTCTTCCTTTTCGGTAGAGACCGGAAACGAACCGATGTGTCCGGTTGCAGAGTATTGGGCAAGACATAATAATTATTTACATACATCAAAATCTATCATTAGGTATCCCAAGTACACCAACCCTACTCGGTGGATGCATGAATTGGCGCAAACGAGTCGCGGCGCACGTGACCTGCGTTTGCTATAGCTTCCTGGTTTAGGGCTGTTACTGTCACCGTACGTAGTTGTGGTCACAATAGGTTCATTGATTAGATACTTTCTATTTGGACAGAACATGAAGTCCCTTATGTCAGTACCTATTTAAAAAGATTATATACTTACATTTTTGACAACGTTAAAAGGTTAAACGTAAATCTCAGAACAGCAAAAACACAAAGATTGCTTCTTAAAGATGCTTTTTGAAAACATGCTAAATATACTCTCAATCATTTATCAAAATAATTGGAACGTAGAGTCTACCCTAAAATAGATGCTTTGGCTGAGACAGAAATAAATTGCGCAAATAAACGTTATCCAGGGGTCTCCCACCATCCTTTAATAAACTATCATACATACGTACATACATAATCTCACGCCTATTTCCCATTGGGGTAGGCAGAGACAACAGACCGCCACTTGCTACGAACCTGGCAGATTTCACGCGCTTCCTCCACATCCATCAAAGACTCATGCATGCTCGTCGGTTTCGGGTACTCTTTATCTGGCTTTTCTTCAACACATCACCGATCTGGTCGATGTAGGTACGCCTAGGTCGTCCTCTACCGACTCGCCCATTCACAACACCCTTGTATATTTGTCTCGTTAGACGACTTTCATTCATCCGCTCAATGTGACCAAACCACCTGAGCATTCCTCTTTCAATCCTAGTCACTATATCATCTTTCAAGCCGCAACGCTCTCGGATCACACTATTTTTCACTCTATCTATCAATCTTACTCCACTAATGCTTCTTAATAAACGCATTTCGACTGCATTTATTCTGCTTTCGTGCTTCTTCTGCCATACCCAACACTCACTGCCATACATCAACGTAGGTACTAACACACCATCATGTACAGCCAGACGTACTTTATTTGTCACATTCTGGCTCCTCATAAAGGAGTGCAAAGCTCCGTTAATCATGTTCCCTGCATTCACCCTCCTTTCAATATCACTGTCACACTTTCCGTCTCTTGTAAACTTACTTCCAACTAAAAACAAACTATCATAGTTTAGAAATATTTTATTATAAGCTTCAAGTTGTTTTATTTCTGCATAGTGATGCAGGAGAAGGAATGGTTGTCTCATTATTGTCTATACTCGTACAGAAAAAGATATACATTTTCATACAGCGTCATCACTTTCGCACTGTTTCTAAACAACCTTATATAAAGCAAGTTATAAAATTTTAAATAAAACGATATTAAAATAAACATAGGTACGTCATAGTATGTTAGTAAGTAAGTCTAAAGCAATATTGTTTTGATGCTATAAAGGTATTTTGTGCAGTTATATCACAATTTCCGTTTTATCTAAATGTTTGGCCGCACGCTTAACGTCCGCCATTTTATGATACAGTCAATTCTAATTAACAGTGGAGAGAGCCGATTGGCCTGAAACAATGGCGCGATCGGCGTGATTGCAATCAATCGCGTTCATTTTAATTAGCGGATTATTATAAGCCTCATTGCATTGTGTCCGTGAGAAATGTGCGCACGTGTTGCCAAATAACACGACTGTTTTAATGCCACGTATTATGTTAATTCCCTGTCATTAGGGTTCCGTACCTCATAATAAAAAAAGAAACCGTTATTATATCACTTTGTTTCCATTGTTCGTCTGTCTTTGTTTGAAGGATCTACGACGATTTTTTACCTTGAGGAATCTCGTTATAATAAATATATATCCAATACTAAAGCCTCATTCTATTATAAAAAAAAACAAAGCAAACAAAAGCCTTTTATACCAAAAGCATATTACGTAGCTAAGTCTCTCCCAAATTCATCATTAAAACCTATATAGCACTTTTTGATGACCAAAAGTTTTCACATTTAGCGCGAAGATAAGTCTTTTTGAGCAAGTGAAGGAATATATCCCAAAAACATTAATAAAAGAAAACATTTGAAATTATTATGAGACACGTAAACTTGTAATGGTACGGATCCCTGAAATGGTGGGTCCTACGCGCACTTGACCATCTTTTTAGTAATGTTTCAGCTCAGAGATGTAACAGTTGAATAATTAACTAGAACCTCTGTGAGTAATCGCGAAGTAGGTACTATGTTATTCTATTAAATTTTAATAAGTGCTCTGAACGCTGTTTGATTGCTAATTTTCATCCATTTTGACCTTGAAGCTTATGTTAATAGATCTACAGTACAGTACAGTTCATTAGTACAAAAGCAACGTGAAAATATTTTTACCATGCTTATAAATTAATTTGAAAATGGGTTCTCTTATATTTTCCTTCAATATCTCTGTACAAATTCAACTGGAATGTAGAAAATATTTTTTAAGTGAGCGTGCACTTAAAATATTTTGTAGTATCAGATAATTTGCGTTTCTGGCTGTATGCGTCGAAAGGATTTGAGTAATGTATTATTAGTGGATTTGTAGGCGTAGATACCGTCTAAAGATAAACTCTCAGGTATACATTTTCAGAGTGAAACCGCTGAACTGATCTTGATGAGTTTTTTCAGGGACATAACTAGCATCTCGAGATACGTATGTATGCTTAGATATTTAAAACTACGCAACGGATTTTGATGCGGTTTATTTATAAATACAGTGATTCAAGAGGAAGGTTTTAAAATTAGCATTGCCCCGTGCGAAGCCGGGTCGGGTCGCTAGTAGCCTAATAAAAGAAAAAGCTCAAGCCTTATCCCCGAGCGGCTCGGGTCAGGTACTCCATTCCTGGAAATACTTACTTTCCCCCCAATTTTTCGGTTATAGTCGCCATATAAACAATATAACAGCGTCGCACCGCCATGCAGCGATTTGAAGGGGATAAACTTTAGTTGTATTATACTTTGGTTTGAGATTTTTTTTTATAAAACTTACCGTTTTCGAGAAGAATCCAAAAAACCTCAAATTTTGACCTTTGACCCCGAATAACTTTTGTAGCACACGTAGGATCGATGAGGATTTTTAAAACTTTATTTGTAATGGTAAACCCCAGCTCTCCACCAATGTTTGGTTCTCCGGGAATTATTGTTATTTTAAATATCTATATTGACCGGACTATTATTGACAAACCTTCCAGCTTCCCTGAGTAGACGTGCGCTGTGTAGTCGAGGGGGCCAGCAGACGAGTGGAACTGCACGTCCTCCGCAAAAACGGAGCTGGGATCCGGCCGCAGTATCAGCTTGAACTCCCTGGAACAAAGGAATCAAGTGTCAGGGCATTGGCTGCGGGCATATGCCGTGCAATATCTCTATCTGTCTGTCTCCGCATCGGCGTCAGGACAAAGTATCCTCATAGATGTCAGGGAGGGGAGTTTGTTGACTAACTGGGAAACGATGGACAAGAGAGGAGAACACATATTGCGCCTTAATAGTATATTTTATATCGAGGGACTAAACGAAGCCATTATATACCAGAGAGTCATGAAACCGAGGGTATATTAAGTTGGCGTTTAGTCTCGAGGTGGAAACTGTACTTTTCACTTTGAGTGCGAGAAAAATTGTCAATTTAGTACAAATTTATTTAAAACCCAACAAATTTACACTCGACAAAAATTCAGAAATTTTCGCGGTCAGTTTTTTCTTCTAAACCTGTCAGGCTGTCACAGATTAACAAAGAGATTTAAATCTCTTTGCAGGTAAACAATTTAAAACACATGGCGCCACCTTCTTCGCGGAAAAACCATGGAACTAAAACTCTTCACATTTTCGCAATGAAGATGGTCCACACTCTACAGATATTTACTGGCTGTTTGAGGTTGTCTTTTTCTCATTAAGGAAATTAAAAAAAAATACTTTATACTCCCTAGGGACTAAAGTGGTCACTTTAGTCCCGCTTCGTAGGGCTATATTGGCGTACTTTTAGAGCATGAGAAGTGAAAAATCACTTAAGTCTTCTTAGCTAGGAATATAATTATATTACTACTTGGTTTGATCCTTCTTTTATGCAGCAACAGAGCGAGTCATGGGCGTCGAGAGTCGATCCGTGCGAATCGATTTTTTGGATATCATAGCATTTTGCACATATTCGACGACGAGGAAGTGACATAGGCTACTTCTTATCCTGGAACGCGGATGAAGTCGCAGGCAAAAGTTCTAATTAAAAATCTAATAAACTGTTATAGATAGCTTAATAACCACGTTTATTTAAACTCACTGTAGCTCGTACAACATGTGTACTTTCCATTGCGTGTATATCCACAGTATTATTAACGTGAACACCTTTAATATCACCAGCAATTATGATAGCACACCTATACATAATTTAAGCCCCGAAAGTCCATAATATGAGCGAAATATGTCCAGGCAGGCAAAACTTTCCAACTAAACGCATAAAGTGGTCGTGCGGTCCCAGTATATCAGAGTTACTACTTGTGATATATAACCCATTACACTGCTGCTCTGAATTTTAATACCAGCTCTTGAACTCTCCGAGGCATTACATTGTTATTAAACTTACAGGTGTAGCCCGAAGTTTCATTCGTACTAGTTGTGGGAATTGTGATTTTGCTCTGTGACCATCGGCTGTAAATACTACAAACATAACTTTACTTGTGTTAATACGAGCACTTTACCCTGGAAGGTGTTCTAGTGCAATCGACTTAATCTCGGAATCAATTTTTTTCAAAGATCGAAGTCATTTTTTCGAATATTGTATTTGGAGTCACTAGTCAGGCTATTTGTATGTAATTACTACTACAACGCACACTAATCAGCATCCAAACAGGTCAAGTATTTTTTAAGGCTTATGAATTGTTATCTTTCGCGAGATCCCACTTGCACTTCTAGGATAGCATAAAATAATTTTCACTATATAAGTTCGAATTCGACTTTTTATGGAATTGGAGATTAAGTTGATTTAGCTAATTGCCTCCCTAGTGCTTAACGCCGTTGCGCTCTGGTTCTCGTAATGTAGCGAATTAACCACTAATAAAACGATACTTATTTTTAGGTAAAAACGTTTCATAAAATGTTAAATGTAACTAAACCATATTGTTAGACAAAGCATTAGGGTGGTTAATTATGAAGTGATTATCTTATGGATTACCACTGAAGCATACCCGTGCTTAAGAAGGCGTAGTAGGCGTTACAATTAAAGTTTTTATTATACCTATCAACGAAATTAAGTCATACCTAGAGCGCGAGAGACGGATTATATGTTTTAATTTTCGTGTTTGTATGTACTAGATGGTACGCAAGAATAAATAACATGTAATTTTGTATACCTTAATTTGTACGGCAACCGTGAAATCTTGAATAAATGAACTGTGTATTTCGAAGCAAAAAACAATAAATAGTCTTATGTTTGGAGTAAAATTTACATAGACCCTGCAAATTTCGTTTTCTATCTTCTGCTGCCTAGGGTTTTTAGGTTCGCAAACATAAATAAACCTACCTCTATAAATAAACATTAAACTATACCCAACTGGGCTATCGGAATGTTTTCTCAGTTCCACCGCCACAAGCGACTGTAACGAGCGCTATCTAATCGAGTTAGCCAACAGACGGACAGACGGATGTCTCATGTTTGTGTGCTCTAACTTCGTTATAGGAAAACTTATGTTCCATCGTTCCATCCCATATGTGAAAGTATAGCGCTATATATTTGTAAGTTATACGAGTATCATAAGGTAATAAATGTTTCATATTTGAACCCAACGCTTACATATTCTAAGTTTTACAAACTGACCATGTCTATCTGTCAGTTTAGAATCTTACTCTTATCTTTTCTTATTGAGGCCTTAACTTCAGCCGTCAGCTAATAAACGAATTAATTAATTACTTTTGGGCAAATCCGCCACATTATTTCTGCTGATGTTGACTGGTAGTTAAGTTCACCATGTATACATTTTCATTTTATTTATTTCTTGGTAAATTAAGCTAAATAAGTAAAATGAACTATTACAAAAACAAGTAACTCGATCAACCAATCAGCTCGCATTTTGCGTTTCATCACACGCAAAATGACGATTTAACGTCTGGACACTGTCAGTTTATAAACTTACGAAAATTTATGCGATAGATTGTAAATTTTAGTAACCGTTTACAATCTATCGACACTTCACAATTTCACTAGATTGATCATAAACTAAAGGCTCGCACAAACATCCTGTGAAACATGTGTCTTTTACCTATGTATTTACCATAACTCCGACTATCCGACGGTGAAGGAAAACATCGTGAGAAAATCCGTAGGCTCCATAATTGGTGAGATATGTGTACCTAATAGTATCCTAGTCTGGAATTGGGCTCTCTGTCTGTCAAGTAATAGAGTACCTATGAAAACACTTTAGGGGAAAAAGCGAAAGTGTAGCCCTGTGATGACGGTTTCTTTTCATTGACCATACCGATTAATCAATTTCGGCGTGGTTATTTAGTAAATAGATTCGAGTTTGACTATTTCACTAACTGAACTCCTCCGTGATTCGGATGGTACTTAAAATCGTTGGCTCATATTTTCGATGTCTTCACACATAATGAAAATCGTTCAATCCACCTTTGGGTGAAATTTCTGTCAGATAGCCAATCATCTAATCAGTGATGGCTCGGCTTATGTAAGGCCTGATACGTCAATGATCAAATCATACTCTAATGGCCCATGAAATCAACTTTGGAACACATCACATCCTGTTAAATGGCCAAAATGGGATACAGTACTGCGCTTATTAAAATTAACCCGTCGCAGAGCGTACAATAGCTAATCAAGGCGTTGAAAAATGATCAGCGATGCGTAGAAGTGAGTATCATGATGAAATGGTTCTAGCATTGGCATTTCAGGCACAAATTATTTGGTAATAGGACTTTAGACTTGAATAGTTAAATATGTATTACAAGCCTTACACACATGCCTTAGAACAGATTTTTACTGCGTTTTTATTCATTGTCGATATTTATAACGTAAGTAAGTAGCAACTCTTTATTTGACCTAATTTGTTTTAAAACTTATTTGTATGCCTCTGTATTTAATTAAATGTCCTCACAAGCTACAGGATCGATTTTTAATATTCTTTCACCAATAGAAATCTTACATCTAGGAGTAACATGGGCTGTAATTTTTCAAGAGAACTGGATTTACGTGGAACAAAAAAAACATTATCATAATTGGCCAAATCCTCTGCAGTATGTAGGTATAATATACTGCGCCGTAGTAGGACGAAGATCAGGTGATGTTAAAGGTACTATTGGCCTATATATAAAGTTGCTTGTTTCTCGAATGATCTAATTACGAGTACATCCTCCGGCTGTTGAACCTCATGTGACATACATGTTGCAACTATGTAGGGAATCCAATTAGATCGTGAAGCGGAGACTGGAGCTTGGAGTAATACCATGCTAGGTTGAGATGGCAATATAATGAGTAACATAATTAAAAAAAAAAACACTTGTCGCGCTCTCGCTTATTTGTTCTCTCGGCCGATGCATTTGCTATGTTTAAACAAATTTAAATCGTAAAAAATCTAGTTTGCCATAACTTGAAACATGTATTAGCTGAACCCGGCCACGAGTGCTTTGACTCAGTCTGTTATATACGTATTACTAGCGGATGCCCGCGACTTCGGTCTCAAACTGACTCAGTTTTTAAATAAAATACAATGTAAGTACCTACCTACAGATAACTCGGCTTCTAGGCAGCGTTACCCGATTTTAGGTTAGACCAGCAACAATATAACTTTGAAAACCGCATCCATTTTGGTGCAGTTCTTTTTGCGTGATGCGCGTACAAATATACGGGTAGACAGAAACAATCTAAAAATAATGGTTCCGGCTTCTATTCATGTTTTAAAGACCCCTCGTATTAAGTTATCTTACATTTCTCCTATGTACATTGTACAGAGTATGAACATCGGCACGGCATGTTACAGTTTTATTATGTTTGTTGTATAAATTGTTAGTATATAAAAACCGGCAAATTCGAATTTCAAAGCAATCGCTGATGAACGACAATAGATTTAATATTTTTAACTAACGTTTTTTGAGAGTAGTAAATGCATATTCAGACGTTTAATTAAATTGTTGGACGACCCTGGAGAAATCAGCATCGCATTTATAATTAACTACAGTTGACTTAACAACAGTCCAAACACCTGCCTGTTTCAGGCTGCATTTCATATTGATTTGCGTTTTTCTTGTTACATTTACTATAACGTAAATTTATTGTATACTAGCTTCAAACATATCACATAATATATTGGTTTAGCAATGCGAGCATAACAAACAGACATACAGGATTTCTTTCGCATTTCAAATATTATTTTCGACTAGAGCTAGTTCGTAGTTTTGTCCACGTTCAATTTTACTTTTCCCGACCGAATTACGAAAGTGGAAATAGTTTCAAACTTCTATTTTAAGATTTCAAACATTGGAAAACCCCACAAAATCGGTTTGAAAGATTTTGCACATTGCAGATGTATCTATATATATAAAATGATAAACTGACTGACTGATCGGTGATATATCAACGCACAGCCTAAACCGCTGGGTCTAGAAACTTGAAATTTTGCACATAGATAGCTTATACAGTGTAGGCAGCCACTAAGAAATGATTTTGCAATACTCAACCCCTAAGGGTTTTGCTTGCGCGAGCGAAGCCGCGGGTAAAAGCTAGTATACATACAAAGATTTAGGTGATTGAACCCCTACTCTCTTTTAATATTATAAATGCAAACTGACAGTTACCTTTTCAAGGCTACACCGATCAACCAATCTTGAAGAAATTTAGGCAGGACGATAGTTATAGATAGACTGATTTTCATCCCAGACACACACATAGTTCCTGTGGGACGCGATAATCTTAAGTTGACGGGGACGGAGTCGCGGGCTACAGCTAGTTATAAATAAATATGAGAAATCTAAACTTTAATAACCCAAACGAATCGATTACACTCGAGATGGAATAAGTTAGTCAAATTTTGATGGAAATGTCGGAAAGCACCCGGGGTCTTATTTAGATTTGTTAAAACACAATCAAACAACAGCCCAACAAGTGATTTATAACACCTCTTAATCACAACAGCGGCACAAGTTTTATTGCCAAGTTGCCTACATCAAAGCGCCAAGCCGTCCATCCCCATTTGGTAACGGCACATCAAAACTGAAAACTCCCAAAGAAGTTATTAGCGAACCCAATTTCCAGAAGCCATTACTCATTTTCGGTAACAAGCTGGGCTCATTTCTGGTTGTCCAAGGTCGCTTCATAAGCTGCGGGACGAGAAATGTCGTGATTCAGACGCTTCACGCCCGCAGTGGTAAATGCGATTTGTCGCTTGCCCCCGAGGACTGTAAGTTTCCTCGCTATCATGACTGCGTCTGAAAACTTTTGAAATGAGAAAAAAAAATGCTCAACTTGGAGATTTATACATACCGTTTGTTTTTTCCAAGGAAAGTCGAGTCGTTAAGTAAGGACTTACGTTTTTATTACGGAATTTAAATATAAATTCCGTAATAAAAAAGGTAAGTCCGAAGAAATTATATTATTATTCAATATTCAAATTCTTTATGACTTAACTTAATAAAGCTATTGAAGCTGTGTCGTCCCGCTCCCGTCTGTCTGCAAAGCGACCTTTAATTACGTAATAGAACTAATAAGAAGTGACAATGTCACAATTGTTTAAAATAAACTAAGCATTTACGTATTAAATTGAACCAGGCGAAGAGGTATTGTGAAAATTTATTGTGGAAACTTACAACGAACGAGTGAAACTGGTTAACAAAGGAAGATATTATGATATGATAACAGGGCGACAGAATTCTATTAGTGAAAACTCACAGAAAATGATTTTTCCAGGAGTTGAGACCTAGCTAGATTGATTTACGACATGCTAACCACATGCCACGTTTGGTTATCTGAAACACTGGTGAAAAGAGGGTACTCGTAGCAATTAAATCATCATCATCAGCCTACATTTGTCCACAGCTGGACATAGGCTTAATTAAATAAGTCTGCAAAATCCCCCGCGAGGATAATTATTAATTTTACATTTCTTGTCATTGATTTGTTTTAGTTTGATACGAAAATTTTCATGTGGAACTTTTGTTTAAATTTAGTTTTAAGAAATTATTAATCCCTAGCAGGTGCCTAGCGACGTTGCCTGCGCGGATCCCATATAATTATAATATTTTTTTAGTGCTATGGATAAAAGATTTTTTTAGTGCTTACTTATTTTGCAGATAGGTTTTATATAAAAAAATTTTTGTTGATCTATCAGTCACTCAGCCAGTCAGGTTATGAATAGTCAGGGATATTTACGTATATAGATTAAGATTATTAATAAATAATATAAAAGAGTAGGTACATACTATTTTAAACTGGCTAAGCTATTTTAGTTTAGAAAAAACCTTGTAGCGAAACAATTTAAGTAATTTGGACATAACTAAGTTTTATTTCACGACTCAACCTCGGTCGACGCAAACTCGCATAGTTGAGGACTTTTGGACTGGAGATACAATTAAAGTTGCGGTTCGCGAGTCCACCCTCTCTCGACCTCTAACCCTTTTGGGTCTTTGGGACGCAAACCTGATTAGCAGTGATTGGATCACATCCATACACATACATATGATATGACTGGATCAATCGTAACATAATTCGCAGACGCCGAAATCAGTTTCTTCTGACTCGCGATTTGAATCGATTCCAAAGGTGTATAGGTTATAAGTATTTATAAATAAAAAAGGATCTATAAATAATTGTAAAAAGTTTCGTTTCAGATGTATCTACTATCTATGATGAATTTAGTTTTGGGGTAAAAAGTGGCTTATGTCCTTCTGCATGTTATCTTCCTGCCAAATTACGGTGTAGCCGTAAAAAAGTAAAATAGGCAATCCATACATAGTATACTAGTTTCGACCGCGTAGTTCCCGTTCCCGTGGGAATACAGGGATAAAATATAACCTATGTGTTATTCTGATGTATAAGTTATATAACTGTAAAGTTTCATTAAAATCCGTTCATTAGTTTTTGCGTGAAAGAAGAACAAACATCCATACATACAAACATCGCGTTTATAAAAATAATGATGATGATGATGAGCTCCGACCGTATTCGGCCATGGCGACCACTTCGACTCTTGGTCAGCTTGGCGACGCTGGTGCGCCCGAGTATAGCTAATGTAGCCAATCTTTGCGGCAAACTACCGTGCGCAGTGAGGGCACGTGAGCACGCCGCGCCGTTCACAAAGTTGTAGTTGATGGCGGCAGGTGGATGGGCTTTTAACTCATCGCTCTTAGCGTCGAGGTCAGCTAAACGTTGATCCTCGATAATAATAATATGATCTACTCGTACTTACACATTCATTCTATTAGAAGGGAAGTAAATATAAGTATTTCAATTGTTTTGTACGGCTTAATGGTTAAGCAAACGGATAATTTAATATTTTGTAAAAAAAAAAAACAATTTCTAGCGTCTGACTGCTATTGTGGCTAATACGTACTTTTGTTTGGTCGTGCGAGAGTGCATTGCCACAATTATATTTAAATATCTCTTAATTTCCATAATAAGCATTGGCCGCGTACAGCGTCACGCCGGACGCTGCCGACGACATTTGTATAACGAACAGCGCCTTAACCAAGTAGATAAGGCGATTTACTTATTGTAATTCACGATGAGTGAGTGAATGACAGTGCTATATAATAATAATAATAATTCTTTATTGCGGACACATGATCCATAGTTTAGAAAAAACAATACTTATGTTAAAATAAATTATAAAATTTAATTAAAAATGAAAGTAATCATTTAATATATACATATATTGTGATGCCACTACTCTACAATACTTAGCGCTATTTTCATACCATTTAATGCGTGCCATTACCCATAGTAATCGTTCTGCCTTGTGTCTTTAAGCAAATTGAGTCTACATATAATACAAAGGTGAACTTTCGAGCATGACCCTTCCCCCTTTCCTGGATCCACCCCTGACATAAAATGTACTGACTGTGTACTAAAAGAAAATAAATAAAACAACTACGTTCGCGGCACAAAGTAGCTCTTTGATGTCACCGTGAGCCGTATTTAAATTTAAACACCTCTTATTTGTGTTAACGGACGCGTGTAGTCGTCGTCTCGTGTAAACAGACTCGACTTTGCACCGTAAAGTGCTTTATTAACAACTACTTCTCTGGTATTTACTTTGGTCAAACATGTAATATCGTCGGCACAGACAGTTGCGGGCAAAGGATTCCGATGGTAGATAAGTTTCTTTGCTCTTTTTTTAAATAAGTACATATACCTACCTCCTTAAACTCAATAGTGATTTATTCCACGTCCGGAAAAACCTACTATTCAGCAGCACACAGCCGTAGCGGGATAATGGTTATTCTAGATAACTGGTTTCTACTTAGAAAGCAATGAGTCAATAATAGTCAACAGGTAGAACAGTATTTGTGAAAAATAATATAAAATAATTTTTCATTCCTCACATCTTCTACTCTGCTGCACCTAGCATGCTAATTAAAACTTATTGCCTGCGAAATATCACAGGTAAAATCAGATGAAAAATGTGAGTGATGAAAATGATTTTAAAAGTAGCCCAGTGCTAGACTCAATACCGGATATGCTTGAAACATCCTAGTGTGTTAGTAAGGACAGTAAACAGTACGCTGATGTTCTATTTTATTTATTAATACTTCTATGTTAAGGATCACATTTGTGATAAAAGTTTGTCGGTTCAATGAGATCGTTAACCTTTAAAATAATTACAATACATTTCATAGAAAGATGATATTACAATAGATTATTTAAAGGAAAACAAACGTACTACAGAGTCCTATAAAAAATGGACAAACCCAACAATAGAAGCGCCTAAGCGCCATAAGAGCCTTAGAGAACCTTAATTGTGCAATTAAAATGTTTCACTACACGCTTCATGCTTATAATATTCAGAGACAGGAGCCTTAGTTAAACACGGCACAAATATGTAACTGTGAGCATAATAAATTAATTAGATCTGTGACCCGCTACGACCGTAGCGCTACGCTTCGTAGCTATCTTAAAGGTATTTTGAAGAGTTAAAACAAAAAACTAAATATTTTCACGCCTTTTGTCCCCGAGGGGGAGGCGAGGGGAGTGGCACAGGTATTATATTTTTGGAAATATCACGTTTCAGAATATACTATTCTTTGAACCCCTAAACATCATTATCTATTTACATTAAACAGTGAAATCAGAAGAATATCAAGTATAAACTACTTGATCGACAGTCAACAATAAAGATTTGTTATAGCGACCTCCCTAAACGGATTAGGTACCAAGTTTTTTTGTAAACACAGCTTTTTTACAACATTATTAAGGTAGTAAGTAGAATGTAAATAACTAAAACTAATTATTTTATTTAGTAGTAATTTATTCATTTTTATTATTTTTCGCCGTGTGTAAATTTCTTATATTAGGTACATAAATAAAATAAACACAATAAAAAGTGAATGTGTGACATCCTCTACAACAAGCTTCTATGCCACGCTAGTGTAAAACAGTTTCACTGTCTAGATTCTAGAAGTTACGCCAACTTCTACAAGAAGATTTGTTTAGTAATACATTAGAGTGGCAGTCGCAACTTAGTATATTAGTTAGAGTCGCTTCCCTCTCATCCGCTACTCTCACAAAGAGCCATGTCACGTCGGATACCTACTCCGGAAGTCTTAAAGATGTCATGTACCCAAAGAGCTTAGACTTACAGCACTTTAAGTTAATATGATGAGGTCGTGGTCCTGTCTGAAGAAGTGCTTGTAACGATCGCACAGCTTAAACAATTTTGAGTACGGACAGTCAGTAATTTTAATCCGTTGCACTGTTTCGGAGTCTATTCAAGATAAACTTTCAGACAGACAGACACAAAAACCGGCAAAGTGTGAGTCCGACTCGAACCCAAAGGGTTCCGTAACACCGTAAAATAAAAATAAAACACGTTTTTTGCACGGGGACACTTTTAATTTTTACTTTTTTTGTCATTATTTGTTGATGTAGCGGCGATGGAAATACACATTCTTGATTTCAATTGTCTACCTATTATTGTTCATGAGCCCACTGACAGACAGAGAGACAAACGGACGGAAAAACAGCAGAGGCTTACTAATAGGGTCCCGTCGTCACCCTTTGGTTACGAAACCCTAATTTAGGATTAAGAATCCGCTTGTTCTTCGTACATACCTGAGTTACATTACTAGCTATGTATAAAGATGACATAAATAGCAGGTTCACATTTTTTTTTGCATTTTTTTAAAATCACAGAAAGAAACCTCAATTTTCTTATATTGGTAAAGAAACAAAATCCTTGAAAATAGTCTCGAAATTCTCTAAAACTTAGCAAAACTTTCAAAAGCCAAAGAAACACGTACAAGTGTAGACCCAGAATGTACCGTAAGGTCTGTAAGTAACTTTTGAACTCTGTGTCGCAAGCAGTATGCTTTCCACTTTATGAAGAAAATGAAAGGAGCCTCTCTCGTTCTAATATCCATTATTGCGGAATTACTCGCGTAAATAACTTCAACGTGGTTTACATTACGCGATGTAACACGTGGGGGTATTACCTAGTTGGAAATCATAATTTATTCAATAACAAAATGCGAAATAAGTACATGAACACATTAAAATCGAAATGTTGTAATACTAGGATTCAATAGTCATACAAAAATGTATATATATGTAACTTGCTTATAACTTTCCGACTCAAAGAGCATTAGCTCACCTGCCACGACTAACATGATTGACTGAAATAAGCGCAAATCTCGAGAACGGCTGGACCGATTTAGTCTGTTTTTTTGTTGAAATTTTCGTGACAAGATTTATATGAAACGTATTTTGCGAAATTCCATTCGGGAACCGGGGGCGCTCGTAGCCATGCGGTGCCAGTGTGTTTGTAACCGCATTTATATCACGAGCGCTTCCGTGTTTCGGAAGGCACGTTAAATTGTTGGTCCCGGTTTTCGTTGTGTTTACGCAAAATGGAAGTCGTTAAGCCATGTCAGATACCCTTGGGTGGCTTGAAAAATTCATATTGTTAAGTGGCCACTAGCTTAACACCATCCCCGCGGTGGGCTCGCGTGGGAGATTGAAGCCCATACATCCTCATTTGTGAGGAAAGACCCTTAGCTCAGCAGTGGGCTGCAACGGGTTGATGACGATGATGATGATGAACGGGGGAAAGCGGGCCCGCGCAGGCAACGCCGCTGGGCATCTGCTAGCACGGAATAAAACGTCCTAAATAAAATAAAAATAGAACTGCTGCAGTTAACGAGAGCGTTGTCAACCGTAAAAATAATTGAGAAGTTACGACGCTCGTTGGATACAGGCTTCCAAAGACTTCAGTTGAGGCATTGAGGAAGTGAATGAATTGAAATTGAAGTCTTGCTACTTGCCTTTAATGGATAGAAAGAATATAGATTTTAAACTAGCAAAGGGAATTCCCGCAATATATTTAACACAAGAACAAGTAAATTCAACATTAAAACACCAATAAAATCCGATAGCGCGTAAAATGCACCGAAAATATAATATGTAGTCCAGTTTTATTTTACCCTCTTCCTAGGTGGTTAAATACATTTTGAAATTTGTGTGTTCAGTACTATAGCAGGATTATTTATCGATTTCAAGAAATTCGTGTGTCGGAATAATCTATGTATATCAATTTGTGTCGGTTTGGAGTGAATACAAAATATTATAGCGCACATAGATATTCTTTTTTTTATTTTAGACTAGCTGCGCCTCTCCCGATTAAACCTAACATGGGCTATGTCAATAGGGAAAGCTTTCTATCAGTGAAACAACTTTCAAAATTGGATGGCTACTGCTAGATATTCCTGCTACAAACATACAAACAACATTATCTCTGTATATTATTAAACTCTACCTGCTATTATCTACTAAACCAATGCTCTAATATTTCAATTTTTTTAAAAGGTTATGTCATGTAGTGCATGATCCACTGCAGACGGACGGGTGGACTTAGTAATAGGGTCCCGTTTGCATGATTTGTGTACGGAACCCTAATAAAAGCACTCAGTGGATCATCTGACTGTCAGGAAGCTGTATCTTAGGAACCGTAGTAGGTACAGTATGTAAATTTTCACCGAATTTCTATTGCCGCTATAACAACATTATCACTATCACTACATAGTATAAAACAAAGTCGCTTTCTCTGTCCCTATATCCCTATGCCCCTATGTATAATAATAATAATAATAATAAATTGTGGGACACTATTTACACACGGTTATTTAGTACCAAACTAGGCAGGGCCTGTACTTTGGGTACTAAACAACTGATAGAGATACTTAAATAAATATTAAACGACCAGACACGAACCCAACAGACATGTTCATGCACTTAATTGTTGGCTCAGAGCGGGGATCGAACCCGTGACCTCCGACTCAGAAGGCAGGGTCACTATCAACTGAGCCAACAGGCCCGTCATATGCTTAAATCTTTAAAACTACGCAACGATTTTTGATGCGGTTTTTTTTAATAGATAGAGTGATTCAAGAGGAAGGTTTTAGTATTAGCATTGCACCCGTGCGAAGCCGTGGCGTGAATAAAGTTAAAAATTAAACATACTATACGAGAACCGTGTTTTTCTTATTACACGGTGGCACGGCATACTTTGTGCGCGAGTTCGACACACACTTGGACAGTGTTTACAACTGCGGTCGTCGAATTATAAAGCGTTATTTGGCTAATCAGGGCAATAAGACCTCGCAGACCAAAACAAAAGTCAGGCGTTACAGCTATTTGCAGCAGAAACGGCTATTAGTCGGACCATTTAGCAGCTGCAGCGCTGTCGATTAGCAGAGATTGTTCCGCTTCATCGCTCTAAGTGGCGTCTGTGCTTAAGCTCTCTAGTTTTGATCAGACTGTATTGAGATAGATTGTGTAAGACGATTCTTTGAAGGAGAACTCGCTCAAAGAAGTGTCCACGTGGCTTCTCGGATGGCTGCCGTTGAGCTGACGAGATAAGTGCTAGCTTTAAGTTTCAGATCTTAGCTAAGTACTATAGTATTCTAATATCTGTGGCTAAGTGCATACAAAATCGCAGTGAAATACTATAATCTAGAACGTACACTGAACCCTACTAAAACGAAAGTCCAGTCATAATATCTTCAACCGAGTACACATGAAGCGTTGATGTATCTGTTTTATTTTAGAGATCGAAGGTTCAGACAAACAGAATAATTCTGTGCATTTCAAGATTCAGTACATTTTTAGATTTTACACCCAGTAATGGACGTAGCGTAGAATGCTTCTCAGGTAAAGTAATTTTGTCTACGCAATGCCTGGATGCAGTTGCATGCGCCGGATCGAAGGTTAGTGCTAGTAATGTGGGCTAATGATGAATGAATGAAATGAAAACATGATTAAGTGAAAGTTAGTATTCATGTATTATCACAGAAATGATGTTTGGGTTTGTAAATTATACAGCTGTCAGTACTTTCAATCGGCGATTGGCCGCACGTGGTGGTTCCGTAATTTTTGTTAGAAATAATATCAAAGCGAAAGACCGCCAGGACGTAATTAAATTATCGGTGGAAAGTACTATTGAATTGTCATGCGTTGAGTTGGAGAAACACATCATTGTATGCGTATACAGACCCCCTTATAGTGTAAATTTTGATAATTTTGAGAACAAAATGGACGAGGTCTTAAAGTTGTTAAGTAAAAATAGTAAAAGTGTTGTGGTCTGTGGTGATTTTAACGTGGATCTGCTTGAACCAAGCTTGTATAAAACTAGGATATTAAGTTTATTCAAATCTTTTAATTTAATGAATGTATTTACAGATCCTACCAGAATCACAGAAACTTCGGCAACTTGCATTGACAATATCTATTGTAATTGTATTCCTAATAGTAAAACTATAATAAATAAGCTAAAATCCGATCACAGCGGTCAGTGTATTTTACTCCCTGTGGACAATCGCGATTTATCAGTAAAAATTCAGATAAGACCTGTCACAGTATGTAAAATAGAGAAGTATAAAAGAGCACTAGAGTGTAAGTTACCTTTGCCCGATCCTGTTGATTCTGATCCAAACGGCTATTTTAAGAAATTCTTTTCTGTTTTAACCGAGGAATTTGATTCACATTTTGAACTTAAAAATAAAATACTTTCTAATAAATTTAAATTTAGCGAATGGGCTACCAGTGGTATTCGTAAAAGCAGGGTCAAATTATTTGAATTGTATGAAAAGCGATCATATACCCATGATGAAAAGTTTGTGAAATATGTTAGAAACTATTCTAAAACATTCAAAAAGGTTTGTGCTTGTGCAAAAGCTATGTCCATAAGTAATACTATTAAAAAATCGGATAACACAATAAAGGCTGTTTGGAAAGTAATAAACAGAGAAACGGGTAGAGTGAAACCACGTGACCATGACTTAGCTATTCAAACGGACCACGGCCTATTTACCAAGAGTGAGGATGTGGCTAGGGAATTTGAACATTTTTTTACTAATATACCTATTAAAACAACAGAACATCTGAACTCATCCACATCTCTTGCCATAACTTTTCTACGAAAAAATGTAAATAGCTGTAGCGAATCTCTTATATTTAGACACACTAGTCCGGATACCGTTATTAAAACTTTTAGAGCACTTAAACTTAAAAGTACTGAAGATATATGGGGCATGTCTGTTAAGGTATGTAGCTTCATCATAACCTTAGTAGCACCATATTTAGCTTATATCTTTAACAATTGTATTGACAAAGGATTATTTCCTGACCTAATGAAACATAGTAAAGTTATTCCTCTTTTTAAATCAGGAGAGAAAAAAGACCCCTCAAATTATAGACCTGTCTCTGTTTTACCAGTACTTAGCAAAGTTTTTGAAAGGTTATTGCTTGATCAAATGATTTCACACTTCAATCTAAATAACTTATTTAACACATAACAATTTGGCTTCACCAAAGGTCGTTCAACTACGGATGCTGGAATAGCATTACTCAAGAATATTTTTAATGCCTGGGAGAAATCTCAAAACGCAATTGGAGTTTTTTGCGATCTATCAAAAGCGTTTGACTGCGTAGATCATGAGACCTTGCTATGTAAATTAAATCATTATGGAGTCAACGGTAAAGCGCTTGATATTTTACAGTCCTATCTCGAAAATAGGATACAAAAAGTAAAAATAAATGATTGTAAATCACAGGGCGCACCCGTAAAAATTGGGGTGCCTCAAGGTTCGATTCTTGGTCCTTTTCTTTTCCTTGTATATATAAATGATCTTCCATTCATGGTAGAGAGTTTGTCAAAGATAGTGTTGTTTGCTGATGATACATCTCTGATTTTCAAAGTAGATAGACAAGCTCAGAAGCTCGACGAGGTAAATGACATTCTTCAACAAATTCTCACATGGTTCACTGCAAACAATCTAGTGCTCAACGCTAAGAAGACCAAATGTATAAAGTTTGTACTCCCTAATGTTAGACGAGTAGAGAATGAGATAATTTTAAACAATGACAAATTAGATTTCGCTGATAATACAGTTTTTTTGGGGATAACGATAGACTCCAAACTTCAATGGAATTCTCATATTTCTGCATTATCTAACAGACTGAGCTCAGCTGCTTATGCCGTCAGAAAAATCAGATGGCTTACTGATGTAGACACAGCAAGACTCGTTTATTTTAGCTACTTTCACAGTATAATGTCCTATGGCATCTTGCTGTGGGGCAGAGCTGCTGATGCAGAATCTATTTTTATTTTACAAAAAAGGGCTATACGCGCCATTTACAAATTAAGATGTCGTGATTCCCTAAGAGAACTGTTCAAAGAAATTAATATTTTAACAATGCCTTGTCAGTACATTTATGAAAACATTATGTATGTACGGAAAAACATATTACTGTATACTAAAAACTGTGACAGGCATAATTGTAATCTAAGGAATAAAAATAAACTAGAGCAACCTCAGTCACGATTAAGTAAAATTAATAATTCCTTTGTGGGGCTTTGCATACGCTTTTATAATAAAATACCAGAAGATATTTTGAAATTGCCTGAAACTGTGTTCAAAACTCATGTTAAACATGTACTTTGTAAAATGGCATATTACAAACTAGACGACTATATAAATGACAATGATGCTTGGAACAGATTTCCTCCAGTCCAGCGCAATACGATAGCGAAAAACAAACGAAATTATGTAACCCAATCTAGTAATATGTAACAATTGATTATAAGAATATTGTGTTGAGGAGTTTCTTGCCCCGCTTCTTCTCCTCAACCATACATGCTGAAGCGGTTGAGTTGAAATGACGTTCAATAAGTGGACTTGTAAGTTCCTATTTTGAATAAAACATTTTGACTTTGACTTTGACTTTGATTCATTGCGTATCTTTGATAGAATTTGACAGACGTAGCTTAGGTGTCGCAAACGGCGAGTCTTATAGTCTCATTTGATTCTGACGCTTACCGCCTTGCACTTCGGTGGTGATATCCACCAACAACTCCGAGGAAGCAAGGCTTGTCGTTAGGCAGGCCTGAACCATAAACAATACCAACATCTTTTCTAAAACAGTTCCAGGAGCAATCTCATAACGTGAAAATTATTTCATAAATAAAATAGGTAAATAAAAATCCTTAAGACAAAGATATCCGAAAGTATTTTGATAGTGAATAATATATTATCTTGAAACGAGCCAAATGGTCCACGACTACGGTAAATAAACAACAATTTCGTACAACTTAAATACGGCTGGCAAAAGAGAAAGTTTTGTTAATGTTTCCGATGTCGGGCTTTTCTCGATTTCGTTCCATGTTTAGAGGTTTCAAACTTTGTAGATACTTATTTGTGGAAACAAAACGTATTGGAGTATAGACTTAACGATTTGTTGAAAACTACAAATTAGTTGAGCAAGCCTTAATTAATTGGTTTAGATTACTCTAGATTACCGATCAATGTAACCTTGAATGTAAATAACTAACTCTCAGCAAAGATTAGTTAGACTCTTTGAGTATTAAACCAACAGGAGACGTCACGAGCACTAGTTTCTTTGCAAAAAAGTCTGCCAATTTTTGCACAGGGGACGAGGAAACGCACACAAATAATGTTAAAACAAACGCATTTTTTGACAAAACAATTAAACACTAGCTTGAACTAGATGCACACAAATACATTGACTAATCCGAGCACTCCGTGAACTCAAAAAAACTAGTTGTATATACCAGGTATGAGCGGTGACCGACACTTTTTTTGGCAGAGGGGAACGCCTGTCAGTTGCGTCTCCGGTTGGTTTAATACTACTCAAAGGTTAGACTGCATATCAATTTCACACAGACATAGTAAAAACCGTACAGTGAAGACCGTGTCTCTACTCGGATACTACTCGTATCATATAAACACGTTATCCGATTGAGTTTACTCGGACGCTCGCGCTGGCAACCAATCAGTGGATCGGACGGTGTTCTATTGGTACTTCGTCCGATCGTGACACCGTGAAAACCCGGCTTTAAGTAAGTAAGTAACAACTCTTTATTGTACACCAATAAAAAATATGCAACAAGTGACATAGTGATACAAAAAAGTACAATGGGCGGTCTTATCGCTTTAAGCGATTTCTTCCAGACAACCTTAGGATGGATGTAACTGAGATAAACAGATGAAGGTTTAAATAAATTTATGAAGCTTTAGTAAAGAGAACTCGATTTGATAAAATGTTTTCGACACTATGATGTGCGTTTAAAATTAAAAATTCGCCTGGATTCACTCCGTCATCGCAGATCATTTCTTGACCAGGTGTTTTTATTCAAAATCGCAAACGGGTTAATAGATTCCGCAGACTTTCAAGGTTAAACGTGATAACCCCATACAAATTTCCTAGAGTATCCAGGTTTAAATTGTTCGCGTGCGCTTCCTTTAAAACAAATCTGGGCCAACATTCACCAATGAACAGATTGATAGCGACGTATAACTCCGCATCAATGAATAACCCTGAAGTGGATATATTTGGCTCACCTAAGGCCCAATTTAAACGGTCAATCTCAAAATTTTGTTAGTCGGTTTATTTTTATTTTGTTAATTTGTTACATCTCCTTTTTGTTTCTTTATATTTTTAATTTCTTTCTTTTTTTTTATGTTGTTTTATATATTATATTAGTTACCACACGTCTATGATATGCCCATGTTGTGGTAATCTATAATTAAGTCAGCACTTAGATACCTTATTGTAGTTCCTAAGTGTATTTAAATGTTTTAGTGTATGTCTTGTTGATTACCCAAATAAATAAATAAAACGATATTGCCGGAAACATAGAATCAGTAATAGAGGTAGAATACTCGATTGTGTCATTTATTATCGATATTGCGTGGCCATTGACAACCGCGCTCCGTTCCAGAGGCCTGTGGACGCGATCGTTCAATTACAACGACCGCAGCATCAATTAGGCCGGTTGTGAATGCTCTGCAATGATGCATGTATTGTGGAATCAGTCTGTTTGGTTTCTGTAGGCGTGTAGAAACGCTCAATTTGAGCCTCAGTTCTGTAATATTTTGTAGTGCGGCTTTATTGTTTCGCCTATTCCCACAATACAGTAGGTTGGTTGCTTTCCATTTGGCTCGCGCTTCTCTTGTATACTTTTCAAGGGCTACAAAACTATACAACGCGTAACAGAAAAAGCGCAATTCCTCATACACCCCAATTAGTTTATTAATATAAAAAAAATATGATGTAATCGAACTTTAGTTGTGTCTAACCAATATTCTTAAATACCGATTAATAATAGCACGATTTCTATAGAAAGCACTAAAGTCAGCTCCGCTAATTCATTTTTAGGAAAAATTTAACACATATTAAAAATAGCTGAATTTGAATAAGTAGTCGATACTGAACAAACTAATTTCAGGAATGGCGCTTATTCTGTTACATATTGTATAATTGCATATTGGTGAGGAACTGAGCTAATACTCACAGCATCATCTCGGAGGTGGTCGGCAGAAGTATTCCATTCCGGGATATATCCACTTTTCACCAGTATAATTTTTGTAATCCTAAAGTGACAGATGATGAAGCCATCGAAGCAGCTGGTTGATACACATGCCTCAGAATCAATTCTTGGACCTGAGGGTTTCCTCACGATGTTTGTATGTAGTTTTTTGACTCTTTGGTACAGTCAAGAGAACGTAGAGCTTGACATATTGGACTTTGTATATTACAATATGTCTATCGTTACAATCGATTTAGAGGTCAGACTCGCTCTACAAATGTAAAGTTTCAGCTCTTGTCTGTACGTCCCTCACCAGGATTCGAAGAGCTATTACCATTGAACAGGGCTACTACACGTTAACAATGTTAATATTAATCTATCAGTCTTTATCCTATGGTACTCTTTTTGTCGCATAGTAAACATGGTACAAGGATCACTTAACCAAGTAGGAAGATGCACCGTAGCCACTCAAATGGACAACATCCATCACTACAATGGCTTGCTTCCTCAATTTTAGATCAATTGATCAATTTGACGTCCTGTGGCGTCCTGATCACAATGGCAAGTGACCTCTGATGTTAGTGGGACATGTTCCATTAATCCTTGAGCGCAAAAGACTTTGTTTACATTGTAGAAATATGCCGCTGATAAGATTTGGAACGACTTTCCTGCACCTATTCGTGGTGAAATATGGCGTTCAGTTCAACACATTCAATTCGAAACCTAGTAAGTTGCTGTAATCGAGGCGGGGTTGTAACAACGTGGTTAAGAACTGCAATACCGTATATTTTACATAACTTTTTTATCTAATGCACAAAAAATCTGCAACTAGAGTTACTTTATGATTATTTTGCTGGCTACAGCTGAAAATCAGCGGTCATCTGGTCATCATCATCAATAACAACATTTTATAGCTCACCGTACCCCCATTTTAATCACACATTTTTCCTAAATAATCTTTGATGCTTAACTCTGTCTGCTTATTACCTACTTTACTTTTCACAGTGGAAAGATGAAATGTGGATAAATGAAATTGACCAAGGACATAGGGGTTATTTTCATATTGGAAAAACCTTCAAAGACGCGATACTCTAACGTTCTCTTGGACCAAGTTGGGGGCAAGAGCTAGTTTACAAATGATTTCCAAACAGCTTTAGATCCGACACGATCGATTCAGTAGACGAAAGATTCAGTAGGAAATCCCATTTCATAAACAAGAAACGTCCATAGATATTTAAAAAATAAAAATCAGATCGCCTCGAGCGAAATTAAGTTTTCAATTCGAAATTGGAACACAAGATAGAAAAGCGGCTATTGAAAAGAGCGATAACGAGCAACACTGTATCGGATAAAAACATCGGGCGGGATCGACTGCATTTGTATCGTATCGTCCGATTGGGGGGTTTAATTAAGGGAATGGGATGCAGCCGCACGGCGGGCGTACCGTGTCCCTAGCAAATGGATTAGTCTGAATGCATCATTTTATTGGTCGATTCTAGTTTAACATTTTCTGAAAGAATTCGAATTTCTAGCATCTAATGGATTTCAGTTCGAGTCTGATATTTTGTTCAACTAGGCGCATAGTAGAAGACTCTTATTTCATTCTCTGATTACTCTTTACCAAATGAACACAATATCTAAAAGTTCGCCACGATAAAATTTTATAATTTGTGAAAAAAAGTATGTAAAAAAGTAAAAGTATGTAGTATGTATGTATGTATATACCGATATATGCTTATTTATTTAACTTCATGCACCAAGAAAATGTACACATTACACTTGTTTCAGAAAAAATATACTATCTTCAACATTTAATGTACTTTCACTCCGTGCGGGTCATGGGACGCCCTCTAGGTATATAGCTAGATTTATCTTTGTATGCTCTCTGTCGACTATTCATTAAAATGCAATTGGAATTTGAGTGGTTATCATTGTCATCCAGAAATTATAACGGCTTTAATCAATATGACCCCAATACAGAATTCAGTCAATGATTGATTAATATTTTCCCATTTGTCGCATTGAAATGAATATGAGAAATATTTCTCTTTTCAGGCTTGTGTAGTACTAGCGACCCGCCCCGGCTTCGCACGGGTACAATGCTAACACTAAAACCTTCCTCTTGAATCACTCTATCTATTAAAAAAAAACAGCATCAAAATCCGTTGCGTAGTTTTAAAGATTTAAGCATACATAGGGACATAGGGATATAGGGACAGAGAAAGCGACTTTGTTTTATACTATGTAGTGATTTGTAGAGTCACAAGGCAAGTAACAAGAAACTATTTTTCACATTGATTTTTATTTTTCATCGATTGATCCAAAAATTAAAAAAAAAAATCTAACACGCCGTACATAAGGAATACACGCACACTATCCAATATATCAAAATAAATAGTAAAATCCGAAAAAAGCAGCGTTTTAGTGCGGTAGTGAGGGTCTTTTCAAAGCATGTTTACAAAATAATAGATATTTTTTTGTTAAAAAAACAAATGACCTTATATAAATACGAAAATAACTCGGGTTGTTTGTCTGTTACCTTATCATTGCTAAATTGCAGAACCGATTTTGATCAAATTTGGCAGGCACTTGAATCTAGATTGAGGACCTAGGATACTTTTCATCCTAAAAACATACCAACCTAAAGACACGCGGACGGATCCCGAGTCCGTAAATCGAACGTTTAATTGAACCAACACTGTAAGCTTACTATTCTGTGGTGAGACCTCAAAGGTATAAATAGACGGCCTACGCAGATATTTACTTAGGCCGGATGTAAATGCCTAACAGGATTACGGTCTGGGCGATTGAGTGCCTGCTCCGATGTAAGTAGCAATTATTCCTCCCTAGCTTATCCGTGGGATACGAGAAGCTAGTATTTGCAAAAAATCTATCGATTTATCTATGAAACATAAAACATTATTTAGAACAGCTATGGAACTGAACCCTAGATGTTCCATTATAAAATAGTAACTCAGTTTTGCCTAAGGACGACATTGTGCAAAAAGAGTTGTTATTGTATGTGTGTAAGTGTACAATAAGATTCCTGATACATTCAAAATAAGTCCCACTAAGATTATGACAAGGAAATTAAAGGAGTGGTTAATTAATTACGGTTTTTATAGTGTGCATGAATTTTTGACCACTTTGCATGTTAGCTGAATAGTGAACTAAATGTACCTACTTTAAGACCCTGTAGTCAACCTATTCAAAGCAAATACAATAATTTGACTTGATATTGAAATGGAAATTCTAAAAAGCCTTAGTGGAGGTCTACTGCATGTGCAACAGCAACCCAGTCTGATGGGCTCACCACCTGTCACGTTAAATGGTCCAAAAATGCACTGGTGAAAAGTTGGGGATACATTTGTATCTGGGGGCACGGCAGTACCCCCGCCAAGTCGAGCAAAAAGCGGCACGGGAGTACCATCCTTTTCTCGAACCAATTCACGCCACTTTCGACCCCCTATAACTTCGTTGTGGATAAACCTAGAAGCCTGAATTTTCAGTAACCAAGCAGGCATTGTATAAACACAGTATATTTTAAAATTCATCCAATTTAAACCAGTAGTTTTAAAATTATAAATATTCAAAGTTTCCTAATTTTGTCACTCACTGACTGACTGAATATCATTATTAAAAATCTTTTATGTTTTAAATAAATAGATTGACTTGGCCATCGCATGAAAGCCCAATTTATCTTACAAGTGATACATATTATATTAAATTAGATTGTTTAGTGCGATTGCCAAGTCAATCTATTTATTTAAAACATAAAAGATTTTTAATAATGATATGGTCACTATAAGATGTTGTTAGGTTAGCTAATTACATAATTACTTAAGACAGAAGGTCCCTTAGTAAGGACTGAATAAATTAACCGACTTGGTATTACATGGATCTCACTACTTTTTACGGTAGAAGAACTGAGTTGCGAGACTTGGGTTTTTTGACAAGTTTTGTTTTTGATGGTATTGTATTTATCGCTTAAAAGAATAATGTGTTGAGGAGTTCCTTTCCCAGCTTCTTCTCCTCAAGTATAACATATTTGAAACTCTACCGAAATTAAGCACCTCCGTCAAGCATTTATTAAGTCGTCCTTATAGCTACCATTCTATTGTCAGATTCCTAAATCTAGCTTTTGAAGTTCTTTATGTATTTAGATAGAATAGATAAGAAAACGTAAATATTTGAAGATAAAAACGTCCTCTAAAAGGAACCATGTCAAATAGTATCCATAAGGGAGGCACTTAATATTATGATATCTTCATCCCCTGACCTAACATTACCACATAACTGTCACTGTAGTTGTTATACATTTTAATTACAAACATTAATTTATTATCCACATGAAAGCAGGTATTAGAGGTCAATTATACGGCCGAATGTACTGTATACAATTATATGTAAACTGTGCTAGTCTGAATGCGCATTAATGCTTGTATAATTGGATGTGAAACCCTCATTATTCATGTGTAATGGCCTCTTGCCAGCGGACGGTAGTGGATCAATTAATAATTTGAGAACCTACCTTTGCCTTGATGAAACTGTTACGGCATCTCTGTATCGTTTGATATTAAACGAGCAATCCCCATTCCCGTTAATATAAATGCTAGTAACTTTGTCTGTCTGTGTGTTTTACAGTAAAGCTCCGGCACACAGAGGGCGAGAGGACGACAGGAACGCGTGGGCGAGTATGTGTTACGCTGCGGCCAAATATTCGAGCGAATATTCGTGTCGCGGTAACGTGATATAAAACTTCGGGTTCGTTGTATGGCGAACTACATGCGGCCACATTGTAGAGAGTCAGCGAAGGTTCGCTCTGTGGGGATAAAACCCTTTGATGTCTGGAGGAAACTGACAGAAGCCATTGGAGTTCGCTCGAATGATTAGAGGTATATCGAACTATGTCGAACATGTTGCGACAGCTCGATCCTTCGCTGAATCTAGAATAAGTGTCTCGCCGAGGTTCTGTTCCGTCGGGCGTTTTCGACTCAGTGTAGCACCGTTCTTACTCTACCATTGAATAAAATACTTTTGCAGAACTGAGCTTAATGAACATTAGCTTGGTAGCTTGCATCTTAAGGAAAAAGATAAGCTAGATAAGAGTATTTACATCCCGGAACTTATATTTGCTATTCTGCTGAAATTATAACCATCTGCTTATCTTTTTTATTGCTTGCAAGTTTATTACAAAAGTATTTTACCAGTGCCTAGAAGAGTCCATTGTCTAATTGACGTAAGTGAGTGAGTGTGTGAATTGTGTCCCACAACTTAATAATTTATTAATTTTTATTGTCGAGGTCTTGATTTTGAAGTCTTACCTGTTGTGTGCTCGGAAGGACAGCCGTATTGGCTGGGGGGGTGGAGGCGCGGGGGGTGGCTCGGAGGCGCTGCGCCGGCGCCGGTGCTCCGCCAGAGGCTCGTACACCAACGGCTGCCAGTGTCGCACGAACGGCGTCAGCGACAACCCTGGGGACAAGAAGCGATATTTGTATTTGGTGATTTGCAATGCAACTAACATGGGAAGTGTTGCTAAACTGTCTATTATGTACTAGTTAGCTACTTACCTACTGTCCTTTTTAAACCTATATTAATTATTTAAATTAAAACATTTAAGACACAAAATAATAAGCAACAAAATAGAAACCTAAAAATACTAATTTTGTCCGCGGGTAGGAAAATAGCGTAGGATGTTTTTATATAGGTAAGTATTACTAACTTTTGCCCGCTACTTCACCCTGTTAAAAATATAGAATACTAGCGACCCGCCCCGACTTCGCACGGGTGCAATGCTTATACTAAAACCTTCCTCTTGAATCACTCTATCTATTAAAAAAAAACCGCATCAAAATCCGTTGTGGAGTTTTAAAGATTTAAGCATACATAGGGATATAGGGACATAAGGACATAGGGATATAGGGACAGAGAAAGCGACTTTGTTTTATACTATGTAGTGATATAACTCTGTTTCTAGGCGGTGTAGCAAGATAAAACAAGTAGCATAATATTTTAAGTTAGACCGGCAACAGTACAACTGTGAAAATCGCATCTAATTTGGTGCAGTAGTTTCTGCGTGACACGCGGACAAACATTGGCCAGTTATAATTCAAAACAAACTTTTATCCCCGAGGGGTAGGCAGAGGTATTACATTTATGGAAATGCCTACTTTTCATAAGAACGACCCCTAAACGTGATAGGTGGCGAGCCGTGAATCGTGGTACCTAGTTTTTTAATATATATATATACAGGACGTCCCAGAAGTCAACGATAAGCCGGAAACCAGCGATAGGCCTAGTCATGAGGGTAATCAGAAAAATATAAAAAAAAATCTATGTTCCTTTTTCAAAATGTTATGAAGGTTTAAAAAAAATCCTAAAAAACGGACACCCTGTAATGAACTTTCTTGTACCGTGACTGTAAATATTTAAAATCTATAAAAATAAATAAATAATCTCACGCCTTTCATCCCCGAGGGGGTAGGCAGAGGTATTCCATTACTGGATATACCCACATTTCACGAGATACATTGGACCCCTGAACGTGATAAATATTTACGTGATACCTATCACGTAAATATTTACTTTTTGAATTTTTTTTTTCTGTAATGCTATAATGAATAGCCGTGCTACAATTTACAATAAAAAAAATTACATAACTGCCCCACTTTTAAGTAAAAAGTTAAATTTGTTTCCAACATTGAATTCTAAATAATTTCATCAACCAACTTAAACCAGCTGTACTGTAAAAAAAATGTATGGCTACTATTTTGGCAAGTATACTTAAAAGTTGACGCATTTAGTCTAAATTCTGGTATAACACATGCTAGGTTTTGTTATAGTTGAGGCATGAAAATTTTTTTTCTCGATGAATCCGGATTCTATGCCAATCTAATTTAATGAGGTGAAATGTTGGTAACGCAACCTTAAGTCTGCAGCTGACCTGAACTAAGCCTTTTTATCCTCTTTCTTAACCCTCCTTTAAAGTAATGATACTTAAAATAAGTTTGTGTAATATTTTTATAAATCGGGTAGTTGATTTTGTAGGAAATCTAAATAAACATGTCCATTTATGGTCTCTGGCAGCTCAATCGGACCAATAACTGTACCGTTTAAAATGCCTGTCCACATGTTTACTTTAAAACGGTACTGTGAATGATCTTCACGTATTAGGTGAGGATTTTCCACGTGCCATTCGTGTAAATTGTGTAAGTTCATGTAACCGTCCTTTTTAAACGTTGCTTCGTCGGACCATAGAATCGTTTCAAAAAACTGGGGATCTTCAGTGTGTTTTTGCAAAATCGTTTGACAAAATCGCACTCTCTCTGGGTAGTCTAGGGGAAATAAAGATTTTACTCGTTGTACAGTCAACCAAGTTGTTAGGGTTACATGGCCAGTAACTAAGAATTCATTTTTCTGGGGAAGTCTTAAAAATAAATATTATTGATTAATGTTTATTTCGAAAGGTATCTTTGATCCCTATAAAAACCAAAAAAAAAATTACCAAAAAAATACTATAAATACATTTAAGGCTTTAAGAGAAAAGTGAATCTTAATTTTTGGCCATGTAACACTAACAACTTTGGTGACTGTACATGGAATGGATGCAGACGGTTTTTTTTTTTCAGAATACGATGTGCACTGCTTTTAGGTACTCCAAGGCTTTCCTCAATTCCACGTACGGATATACTTGGATCTTCTTCCACAGCTTGCATGACTTCGTCCTCGTAGGGCAAGAGGGGCCTTCCTTCACCAGCCATATGATCAGGGAATCGACCTTCGGATAGTGATCGATGCAGATTAATAAAAACTCTCTAATCAGGATGACGCTCTAAGTTTGGATATCTCTCGCGATACACCCTAGCTGCAGCATTGGCGTTACATAAGCATTCTCCGTAAATAAGATGCATGTTGGCGTACTCCTGTACGGTATATCTATTTGGCATGATAACTTCACGTTACGAACTCGTAAGTACACGCAAATACAATCTAAGCAACAGACTCCAGAATCTTTACTTCTGGGACAGATGGATTTAAATCAAAGCCATCAAACAAATGACATAAACAAAAGATGTACGAATAAAAAATCCCTGTTAGGTTCTCTATTCAAAATTATGAGTCCGTCTCCATTCAAAAAGATTTTAACCTGGATTTACCTAAGAAGGTTGCGTTACCAACATTTCACCTCATTAAATTAGATTGGCATAGAATCCGGATTCATCAAGAAAAAAAATTTTCATGCCTCAACTATAACAAAACCTAGCATGTGTTATACCATTTTAGAATTTAGACTAAATGCGTCAACTTTTAAGTATACATGCCAAAATAGTAGCCATACATTTTTTTTACAGTACAGCTGGTTTAAGTTGGTTGATGAAATTATTTAGAATTCAATGTTGGAAACAAATTTAACTTTTTACTTAAAAATGAGGCAGTTATGTCATTTTTTTTTATTGTAAATTGTAGCCCGGCTATTCGTTATAGCATTACAGAAAAAAAATATTCAAAAAGTTAATATTTACAGTCACGGTAAGAGAAAGTTCATTACAGGTTGTCCGTTTTTTAGGATTTTTTTTAAACCTTCATAACATTTTGAAAAAGGAACAGATTTTTTTTTATATTTTTCTGATTACCCTCATGACTAGGCTTATCGCTGGTTTTCGGCTTATCGTTGACTTCTGGGACATCTTGTATATACAGTGTGAGTCTCCATAAAGTGCACATATGAAAATGGGTGAAACTAGGCACATTTTTATCGACGGAAAAAATGATAAAAAAATCTGATTTTTTTTATTTATTTTTTATAAATATTTTTTCTTTTGATTACGTACTGTTGACTTTATGTAAATAAAACGTTATAACTTTTTAACTAAGAAGTATATTGTGATAAAATAAAAACAAGTATGATGTAAAATAACAGAAGATACTAATAAAATAAAAAAATACCCAAAAAACGGTACCAAGAAATAATAAAAAGGGACTTTTTGAGGAAAATCTGTATTTTTATTCGTGTTTTTTTTAATTAATTATCAAATTTCTCTAAATAATTCCCATTTTATATGTAGTTTTTATTACTTTATGTTATTCTCTATCGTATTACCTTCCAAAAAACAAAAATCCCGTATCTTTATCCATATCACAACGTTTACTATGAGTGTTTGAACTAAGTCATTCCGGATGCACCATTCAACGCTTCGTTCTAGATTGTCCCATTTTATTATTTCTTAGTACCGTTTTTTGGGTTTTATTTTTATTTTATTAGTATCTTCTGTTATTTGAAGTCATTACTGTTTTTATTTTATCATGATATACTTCATAGTTTAAAAGTTATAACGCTTTCTTTACATAAAGTCAACAGTAAGTAATCAGAAGAAAAAATATCTATAAAATATAAAAAAATAAAATCTCAGATTTTTTTTAACATTTTTTCCGTCGATAAAAATGTATCTAGTTGCACCCATTTTTATATGTGCACTTTATGAAGACTCACACTGTATATATACTCGTAGATAATACATAGATTGTAAAAACACTATTAATCTACCTGCTATGTTACATAGTAAACTTAGTAAAATCCAAAGAGATTAAAATATAATAGGGCATAGAGGGGACAAAGCGAGGAAAATTTGAAGCCAAAAGTTATTCCAAGTGGAATAAGCCTAGTAAAATTTCGACCAAATGACAGCTTGCATTCATACTAACTGACATGACTCTTAAGCTTCAAACATGCTTCAAAGTTTTGTATGAAAATATTTCTAATGCCCCCTCTATGTCCTATTATATTTTAATCTCTTTGGTAAAATCCATTAAATGTTTCGTTTGATAGCCAACATATAGGTACAGATAGACTCAGATAAGGCTTTGTTTAAAAGCAGTTGAATTTTCGGGGAAACGTTCCAATCCCACTGACCGCTTCGGATAAACCGCTGAAAGCCTCGCATTTCATTTGTTTTGCTCAGCAGTATGAGTACATAATGTTTTTGATGCTGTTTACATTGAACAAAAGAACGTCAAAAGAAACGCTTTTGAGTTGGTCATCATATTAATCATAATTAATTATTTTTATTATAATAATTGTTAGTAAAATAAAACGGGTTCTAATCCTGACATGTACCAATGAGTTTTTTCAAAAATTTACGTATACAACATGTAACAGAGTAAGCGCAATTCCTTTCAGCTTATTCGATTTCAGCTATTTTTAATATGTGTTAAATTTTTCCCAAAAATGAATTAGTGTAGCTGAATTTAGTGCTTTCTATGGAAATCGTGCTATTATTATTTGATATTTAAGAAAATTGGTTAGACACAACTAAAGTTCGATTGCATCATATTTTTTTATATTAATATTCTAATTGGGGTGTATGAGGAATTGCACTTTTTCTGTTACGCTTTGTATATTTATCACTAGCTCGACGGTGAAGGAAACAGATGTTAGGAAGCCAGCAAGTCTCAGAATTGTTTCTGAGGCATGTGTAACAGTAGCCCGGTCCGGCGATGGGCTTCACCACCTAGGACGTTTAGGAGTCCAAAAAATTAATGAGTTTAGAGAAATAAATGAATTTTTATTTGATTTGAATACTGAGACACCTGCTTCCGAGAGTTGTTTTGTCATCTCATAATGAAAGTACATACTGGCTGTTGAAAACGAAGATGTTATCAGTACGCGTTATGTTTGAGTTGTAGCAGGTAGGCTAATGAAAGTTACTTCGGTTTACATTCTTTTTGTTATTACAATTCGAATTGTAAATTAAATTCTGCTGCTACACAGCTGGAGATATTAAAACAGAAGTAGGGATGCACTTGCACAGCGTTCGTATTTGTATTATTAAACTCAGTCCAGCTTCATTACTGCAACAGAGCCAGGGCCGTAGCTAGGGAAGGATAGGAGAGACCCACAGTACGGCAAAGGCGCGTTAAGAACAGAGGACTATAACAGACACATTTTGCTACTAAAACTTGAGTTTTATTTTTTAAGTATTTTTTTTTTCCTTTCGCAATAATATAATCAATTTTTGTCACTACAATTAGTTTTTTTTATTTGGATTTTTGACAATTTTGATATGGGGTGAGTAAGCTTAGTATCGTCACTACTAAATCCAAGGTAGGCGCTATACATACTTGGGCCCCCGAATTACTAGATAAGGTCCATGGTAACTGGAAACTCACAGGAGATATTATGTTGAGGGCATTCACCCTTTTCCAGTAGAAAATTTACAAATAATGTTTTAACTGTCTGTTTCTACATGTTGGATTTAATAAGTTATTTGTTTGTTCGCTGATTAAACAAGTAACAATTAAGAATGGATTTTTATCAAGTGATGCATGTAGATGTGATTCTTTGAATTTGAGAGGAAGTGGAATAACTGGGCTCAAAAGTTTCAGCGTTTCTCTAAATAATTTAGTAATTATTATTCATTATCAAATGAAAATACTAAACGCCGGTTTCCGAAAGGTAAAACAAACTAAAAATAACTAAAAGACTGTAAAATCTCTTGTTCGAATAAAATCAAAACGTTTATCGCCAGCCAATCAGAAAAGTTGACTAGAGATTTGACAGTCTGTCATATAATCTCAGTTTAATATGCCTTTCTGTAACCGGGAGTAAGTGTTTTTTCGTATCAAAATATAGTCACAATTTTAGTCACTATATCTTGACTAGAGAATTCATAGCCAAGTTTTCCATTATTCTGGTTTAAACGGCTTGATATCGCTTTCGAATATTTATGATTCATCAGTTTATTGATTCGACGTAGTTATTAAAAACAGTTAAAGAATAGGTAATGATATTTCCAAGAATATTTGAGACAATTAAATAGTAACAGAACAGGTAGATTTTTATTGAATTAATAAATTCATTGCGATTTGAGCACCACCCCGGTGAGGTGAGGCATTTGCATAAAACGCTCGTTACAACCCGCCTTCCGCGGGTTTTTAATTAAAATATCCCAAACTGGTGGCTAAAGTCCACTGATTGATGGGAATTTAATATCTTCAGAAAAAATACCGAATCGATTCGAATAAGTTGTTTTTTTTATTTCTTTTACCGATTTAAACAAGAGCTAGGTACCTTATTTTTTTATTTTCTTTAACTACTTAATCGATTTCGATGATTTCACTGATAAATGATACATTTTCTATATGCATCACTGAAAGCCACTACAATTAATAGGAATAAAATAATATTTGTAAAATTTTATCCCATATACATATAAACATGATACCATCGAAATTGCATAAATTTAAGAGATTACTTAGTATTTTATATTTAAAAAAAAACATAAATACTATATTATGTTTTAACCGTATAACTATATCGTGTATAGTGAACTGTTTTCCTAATGAGAGAGAAGTTCAAATTATATCACACTAGCGACCCGCCCCGGCTTCGCACGGGTGCAATTCTAACACTAAAACCTTCCGCTTGAATCACACTATCTATTAAAAAAAACCGCATCAAAATCCGTTGCGTAGTTTTAAAGATTTAAGCATACAAAGGGACATAGGGACATAGGGATATAGGGACAGAGAAAGCGACTTTGTTTTATACTATGTAGTGATGATGATAGTGATATTGGGTGGGTGGTGTTACATATCGCCCCGCGGTTGGCATCCGCACGGAAATATGAACCAGTGCATCTAATTGGAAAATCACGGGCCATATATTTCCGAAAGCCAAGAGGGGATTCTAGAATTTACACGCGTCGGGATTGGGAGTTAGTCTAGATCAGTTATCCTCAAACTTAGTTGGAACGCCCTGGGGGTTGCAGAGCTGGTAGGTAACTTCTAAAGTTATTCGGTTTGATGACCGAGGCTTCGAAGTTCGTCATGACCGCATGAATGGTTTCGTATTAGTTAGACTATAAGTACCTAACCGAAAACTATTTTTAGAGCTCGCGAAAAATATAAAAATATCAGCCAACTACGAGTTCGGATTTGTTTACAGTGTTCAATATATACCTAATATTATATGCAAAGAGGTTGAAAGAAAATCATTCTCTTTCCTATAGAAACTTTTTCTTTAAACGTCTTTGATTATATGTAATGTATTTGTCAGAAAACTTTTTTTTCTTTCACTGAGTTGATGTCGAGCCCAAGTCGCATATGGCCAGTGTTTTTATTATTTGTTGATTGATTTTCGAGTTTGCTCTATAATGATAGATACCTATAGATAGAGAAAAACCTAAAATCATTGAAGGGTTTTTGTATCAACCAACGCTTACTGTATGTCTGTCTCTCACAGCTGTTTATTTCAGCACCTACTAACTAATGCTATCAACTTGAAATTTGAAAGTCAAACAGTCTATTCAATAAGTATTAATCGAGTAGTATTAACTCGTCTGTTGAATTTGATAAAATAATTATTTAAGTTTCATTTAATTTGGTAACTAGTACAATCGTTTCGTAGCACAGAATAAGTAACTAAATATACAAACAGGGTAGAATATTGATTACTGACAGCGGAATAAAACACAAAGAAGTATTATCTGAAAACTCTTGGGATCTTACAAGTTTGAGTGGCGCTGATGTTAGGCTACAGGATTAGTGGTATAGCATACGGAGGCGAGATTTATACACGTCGAGACTCCCCGTGACACCGGTGACTCAGTAAATAGAGTATGTAGACGCGATCTTTTATTCATGGTCCTGAAACGTCTAGGTATATAAATCTCTGATGGAGTTCACGTAATGCTCGTGTTGGAGTTCTTACTTCTTGATAATGTAGGAACGTGACCATAAACTTCTAAGTTCTATAGTTTTTCATCAAATTATGACATGATACGGATAATAACCTGTTTCTCATGCATGAGTCTTGGATTCGATTTCAGGTCGCAGTATTCCAAGACTAATTAAAACTGAATAAAACATTATAAAGAGTAGCAGTTACACATAATTGTATCACTAAATATATTTTGCATAGTATTTTGTTTCATAAAAATGTATTGGCAACTTTCAGCGAGAGGCAATAATATTGAAAATGGGAAAAGAATATTATTCCAGCGTCCCCTTCCGGCCCGTTTAACAAAGATTTTTTCAGACCTCTCAAATGAAGATTCGTCTAGAAAAAGAAATAGCAATGATCCATCAAAAAAGTATAATAATACATACATTAGTTTTTTCTCTCTCTTCCATACATAATTCACCTTTATACTACACTAGAAGTGTATTTGTATCATTGCAAGTACATTTCTAAAAGTTTCAGAGAATTATTGATGTCTAGTCGAAATTTCAGATGCGTCCATAAAGAAAATGGCGGCCGGTGAGCGGAGTACAGAGGGTAGTAAATTACGCTCGTGAACTCCCGGTGAATTCCAAGTGTATAATTTTTCGCGCCATTTGGCGATGGACGTGCGCGGCGTCAGCATGCGAGGACGTGACGGCGACGGCGCGTATTTGTAAGTCAGTCTCGATATTTTCTGGTTCCATTATGTATACAAGCTAATAAATAAAATTGAAGGTTATCTATCCATAAATACTTATTTACGAACTCGATATCGGACTTATTACAAAACGAGGTTTGAAGTTAAACAGTGTCAAGAACAGATGCTGTCACTTTCTTGACAATAATGTTAAAAAGCGACAGCATCTATTCTAGTGTGTCAATAAAGTGTGTCACTTTAGCCTCATTTTTTAATAACACGGTTAGTGTTTAAATCGCAAATATTTTTTTCCCCTAAGTGACTGACCTAGTTTTGTCCACAGAAATCAATGTATAGTATTGTATTAAAATAGCATTAGAAATGTGCAAAATATCTCCCCAAACTGGCTGTCCTCGAGTGAAATAAGTAAAAAAAACAGTCATCAAACAAGTGTCACTATTGCCTTTTTGGTAGCATATTTATTTATTTAAATTAATTATCAACAAGGTAAAGATGAGAATATTGGGCAATGTTATTAGATATTTACTATAGTCAACGTTTCCTAAGTGTTAAATGGATCCAATTTCATCCAAAAACCCAATAATTTATTTGAACAACATTTTATTAGGAGCAAAATAATTAAACTACAATAGGTGCCTTAAGGGCGCTAGTAATTTGCGGGTATTTCGTATTGTATTGTTGTGAAATATTACTTTAGAACTTCGCAAAATAAGCATAACAAAGTTACAGCTCTGCTAGCAAAAGAGACCGTGTTGTTTGTTGCACTAAACTGACTCGAAAAACGGAAAATAGGAACGTAGACGTCGAATGAAACCTCATTTTTCCGAAGCACTAGCGCGCCTTTGGCGAACCAATAGCGAGAGACTGAAATGTATATAGACGCGGACTTCAATGAAATAGCAAACCAGTGAACGGTCCTCGTTTGCCACACCTCTCCTATTTACTGGAGAAAGCTGCTGAAATGTCGATGCCAGCTAAATTGAATTAGATTCAGTGAATATAAATTTTATAAGACTCGTGGAGAATCAATTCGTTTCTGGCTGACGTTTTAATCCAATTAGTTACCTATACATACCTGTCCAACTACCACATTCTACTCGTAATCAGCATTAAGTACAAAATTTTATTTAATACTTTAGTTACGAGTATCAAATTTTTTTTTTATATTTTTGACAAGACATTTAGTGTACTGTTTAGGCAGAGACAATAGATTACCACTTGCTATGAACCTGGCAGATCTCTCTTACTCCATCCATTATGTATTTTGAGTAAAAATGTACCTTTTTGAAGTTCTTACCTGAAACATCACACTAATTGACCAAACCATTGACCAGTATAAACTTGTCTTTGGCCTCAATAAAATCTTTTTAATGGGCTGGTTATTATTCTCATATGTTTGATTTTTATTCTCAAAATAAAGGTATCTTTATCTAAAGCTAAGCTTGGACAGGTTAGCAAAGGTGGCCGTTATTAATACTTGACGAAACACGACAAAGAGAATGCATAGTGTGGCTTCATTGAAACCTCAGTGGCGTGCCCGCAGTTACCTTTATTAGCAGACACTAGTGTTGCCAGCCGCATGTGATATTTCGGAAATGATCTCTTGCTACGGAGGAATATACATATTATATAGGTTCGATTGAAAGATAAATATAGTTCACGGTCCTGTTGGCTCAGTTGGTAGTAACCCCGCCTTCTGAGCCGGAGGTCGGGGGTTTGAACCCCGCTTCGTGTCTGGTCGATTAATATTTATATAAGTATGTCTATCAGTTGTTTAGTACCCATAGTACAGGCCCTGCCTAGTTTGGGACTAAATAACCGAATGTGAATTGTGTCCCATAATTTATTTATAATTTCATACTCCACCGCAGCTGAGACCTATTCCTTGTTGGTCTCAAACAATGTCGAATATCAATACTACTAATTTCATTTCATAACATTTTGGGCAACAGCAAACATTGCAGTTTAAAACTTGTTTTTTAGTAAAGAAAACTGTTAGTTTACGGTTAAAGAACCCGCTTCCCATGATGATAATCAGTGAGACTCGGGTTCAAATCCTGACATGTACCAATGAGTTTTTCAAAACTTACGGCATACTCATCAGTAGCTCGACGGTGAAGGAAAACATCGTGAGGAAGCCCGCGGGTCTCATAATGAGTTCTTAACAATACCCGGTCCGGCGATGGGCTCACCACCTATCACGTTTAGGGGTCGAATATTCTCGTGAAAAGTGGGTCCTTATTTCCAGAAATTGAATACCTCTGCCTACCCCTAGGAGAAAAAAGCCGTGAGACTTTTTTGTATAATTTTTTTATTTTTACCTTGGTAGTTTTCCGTACACCTGACACAAATGGGCGAGGCAATCCCTAGCGTCCTCTAGAGGAGCGCACACTTATTATTTAAAGAGAATTGTATTACTCTCACAGCGTTAGTTTTAATTGGGATGGTTAATAATTTATAGGGATTCATAGCCGGTATGAATATAGGGGTAAAGTTTCTACCTATAGTATGAATATCTAAGACCATTTTGAGCTCTCTTGAAAGGTTGTCAACCAAGTCTATATACTTTTAGCGGACTTATTTTCTTAACAATTTTTGTAATATAAACTGTCTGGCGATATAATGACTAATAAATGACATACTCGTACAATATTAAGATGCGATGTAAAGTAAGTCAAAATAAAGCCGACGGATGCATTAGCTGCAAAAATGATTAAAAACTCAACAGATTGATGATACGTTAAATTATTTTGCTTTTGATTGTTAAAAATATCCACTTACGTTTCTTTTCTACGATATCAAACCATGTTTGATATCTATAATAAATTCCTAATTAAAGACGTTTAAAGAAAAAGTTTCTCTCTCTGAGAATAATTTTCTTCCAACCTCTTTGTTCCTAATATTTAGTTAAATGCCACCAGTGCTCAAAAACCCATCCACTGGTTAAAAAATGAAGACATCAAATCCCTGAGAAGCAATGCCTTGTCAGTGCATAATTAATTTTCTCGCCGCAGCCGATGTAACAACCTTAGCTGAAACAAAATCAATAGCTGTTCCTCAGTCGTGGCTTAATGAAGACTTGAATAAAGCTTGAATGCTTATTAGCCATCCCGCCGACTTCGTTCAAAAGAGGTTTAATGGTAAAGAGGATTGAGGATACTGTCTCGTCAGCCTAACGAATCATATTCCAGATTAGTTCCAGCGTTTCACAAAACGAGTTTCAGCGCCCTCATAAAATTGTGTACCTATTTTGTATTCATGGCTTTACTGTTTGTGTTCTTTGCCATCGATGATTTATTAGCTTTAGCTATATACACAAGGGAGAATTTATTCGGTATTTTTTATATTTCGTTCGTTTGTAGATGGCTGCGTAGGAAATGCATAGAGTGCTTATAGTTTTTTATTAGTTTACTAGCGGTTCTGCTCGGTTTCACCTGCGTAGTTTCCGTTCCCGCTGGAATACGGGAATAAAATATAGCCTATGTTACTCAGGGATCTTTAAGCTTTCCATTGGTGAAATATTTTTAAAACCGTTTCAGTAGTTTTTGAGTTTATTCGTAACAATCATACAAAAACACAAATCTTTCCTCTATATAATATTAGTTTTGATGTAAGTAAGTATGCGTTTTTATTTCTTTGCCGTAGCCTATAGGCTAATTAAAAAGTTGGACGGATTTTCCTTCATGTTAAGAGTATACCTACATGGATATTTTTTTACAGACTGCACTTTTTTATATATCTTTTCAGTGCCTTTTACACGCTATCTGGTTTCTTAGTTGCTCCTTTACTTGTTTGTGTATTAAAATAAGATGAGAATATAGGCATCGAGTAAGAAATTCAATATCGTGAACGAGAATAGGGGAGGGGTGGATATTGCCACTGTCTAAAGAAATACTGACTATCAAACTTCATAATGGGATGTCAGATTTCGAATTCTTCCTTTAGCTTATAAAACAACTATCAAGGGACGGAGGCAGACTAATTGACGAGCCGTATTGGAGAAACACAGAAACACATTAATAACTTAGTGTTGTGTAAGTAAAATGAAAGTGATAATTTCATTTTTCAGTTCGGGGCCTACCCTTTCTCCGATTTATGATATATTGACATCTTTGGACCGATCGGTGACAAAGTGTGACATCGCCGTAGGAACGTTAATAACGAAAACCATAAATAAAGGAAGAGAGAAGAACCGAAGTAATCTGTTGTGTCAACAATTTTTTGTCTCTGTTTGTGCTCCAAAATAAATAATTATAATTAAAAGTAGTGCGTATATCCCGCCTGCACTAGAAGGTTAATGTTTGTCGGGAGAATCCATGTGAGTCTATTTCTTCGGCGTAGCGAGGTAATACTTGGATTGCTGTAAGTTGTGAGAATAAGGTCTGAGTTGATGATGTCACAAAAAACTGACATGTCAGACCCGCTACACAAAACTTAATATAATTTTACACATTATCCTACTACATATAAGAGTATCAGTTATGAGATGCAGCCACTAAAGCTTAACACATTCCAAAAACAAATTATGGCGGACATGTTAATTGTGACCTGTTGTAGTGTTAAGGTTAAAGCTACATTTCTACACTAATATTACAAATAGGAAAGATTTGTATATTTGTAACGAATAAATTCAAAAACTACTGGACACACATTAAAAAAATTCTTTCCCCTATGGAAAGCTTACTTTTCTGGGAGTAACATAGGCTGTAATTTTCCCACGGGAACGGGACTAACGCGGGTGAACACCTTGTCAATCTTAGGAACTTCATGTCATTTCAAGGTAATTTCACTTTCCTTCGTCTGCATATAATATATGAGCTTTGGTAGTTCTATAATTAACATTTAATTATTATATAGGTGCCTCGCAAGAGGTTAAAAGCCTCATAAGTAAACCAGCGCACTGATAACCGGTGTGTGAAATAGGAAAGTAACCATACACCACCCCATTCATTCTACCATGCGATCTTTACTCGACTAAGGTAATGTTTTAACAGACTACATATTAGATATGTATGTTTCCCCGTAACGATTAAACTACTTACTTAACCGATTTTGATGAATAAGGTGTCAATACATTCGTTGTTACGGTTAAGGTTATCTAGCCTATATAAGGAATAGCTTTTTCCCGCAGCTTTGCTTGCACTCGTGCATTTACGTATGTTCCACCGTAGCACATAAACTACTCATCGATTTTTTATGAAAGAGGTGTTAATCGATTTGTTATTATGGTCTGGTTGACATAGACTTCATTTTTCCGTAGATAGGTTTCAGTTTCTTTCACTTGTTTGTTTTAACATAGATACGATCGCATAGAGAAACAGCCCATTATGAATCAATGGAAGAGGGTTGGCTTCCATACGAGGCTACTTTGAATTTCCCTCGTGTTATGAATAATATGAATTTCAAGTATCGCGAGAGCAAATCTATAGGAAATGCGAGCTGAAGTTGGATATGATCTCCATGTTTGTTGAGTCACTGGATATAACAGGGTTGTATTAAGAAATACGTGTTTTATGCTCTACTTATGAGTTCGCTCGAAACTTTTGGTGCGGTCGGAAGTTGCTCCGCGTGGCGACACTCGTATGCAAAAATATTTCTCTGTCAAAACCTAGCCTGACAGAAAGAGACAGTGCTATTCACTTGCTTAACTGCGGAAAGAGTAAACATAATTGTATAAAAAGGAAGCTTAACAATTATAGTTTACAGTTTTGAAATGAAATTGAGTCATTAGAACTTGATTATTAAAAATATAATCTCAAAAAGTGTAAGTATTTTAATGTTTATTTTAGGTACATTTATAGTGTAGCTGTTATAATATCGCGTCAAATTGAAAATATGTTTCTGAAACCTCTTTAGCCAAGAAAATGAGACACAATTGATTTTTAATTATTCTGTTGCACATTGGAATTGCACGGTGCTTGAATGCTTTTGCTGATATAAATTTGACTCTGTTTCATGGCGCGACTTCTAAATCCGTCTGCCATAGCGGGGCGTCTCGTCGGTGTTTTCAGGACCGCCGGGAAATCTTATTATAAAGTAGTGGCACTGTTAGGTTTGGAAATGGCTTTTCTATTTGGTGCACCGATCCCTGCAACTGGGGTTTGAATATAATACCGGTTATGAGGAACATTTACCATTTGCACGAAAAGATTAGAAAATGAAACATTTTGTCTGCATTTTTGCGGTTTCTGTGTAAAAGAAATTATTGATGAGAATGAAGATTTTGAACAATAATATGTATTTTTAAAATTTAATTTCAAATTTTAATTTTTTTTAACCTTGTTTTTTGGATGTAGTAATCTTGAGGATTACATTGATATATTTTTTTTTTATTATAAGTACATATTCACAATAAGTAAACTAAAAGTAAAATTAAGAGTAAAACTAAAACTACGAACTAAACTAAACTACAGGAGATGTAAAAAATGAGGGCCCCGTGGCAAGGTGCCCATCACTGGATGGCAATACTTATCCTTTGCGCGAGAAAGTCGCCTGCTCGGGGGTCGCCTGATGCTTCCCTGAGTCGTCTGCTGAGCTCCTTGAAGAGCCCGTGCGCGCCAGGACCCCACGGACCAAGTGTCTCGATGCCGAATGCAATAAAATCGTATTCGGCACCGAGGCACCTGTACTTGCCCACCTTATAGCGTTCGCGAACCTCCGCCGCCGCACCGGCCCGCTTAGTGGTCGCCGGAAGATAGGTCGACGCCAGTGTGTCGGCGCATGTGGCGTCCCACACAAGCGCTCGGCCCATCCTCCAGGGTATCAATGACATACCGTCAGGCCGCTTGCCATCATCCCGCAAAATCTGGGGCTCCAGTACTGCAGGGACGTTGGTACTGACGAGCGCCCTTCGGAGGATGTCATTGAGCGCAGCGTGACGGGAAAGGCGGCCAGCGCCATAGGGGCAGACGAGTCCGTGATGACCAAGACGATCCGCACCAGCTCCACAAGAAGCACAGCAGTGATCAACGCACACCTCAGCCCCCAACCGGAGACCAACAGCTATACGAAGACTGCAAGGTTCAATAAAGGTTCCCGTGTTTGGTGATGGATAGGCTGCTAGCCAGTGACCGGATTCTGGTCTGGACACTGCCAACAGCCTAGCACGGTCACTGCCAGAAGAGTTGGTTTGGTTGTCTTATGTATGGTTTTGGTAGAAGAGCTAGTTACAAAAAGCCAATTCTCATCAACTAAACTTTGTAATCCTGGTCATATGTTTTTACCATATTGGTAAAACTCAGTTTCATTAAGATGTACTAATGAATGAGTTAATAATGAAGGGTTGACTGACAGGGGAGAAGGGGGATCGAATCTTTGAAGAATCAGAGAGTGACGACGAACAGTGGTTCTACGAGTAATTTTATTATCGGCGTCTACTTTTACTAATATGATGAAGAGGAACAGTTTTTTGCATGAATGAAATAAAACTGTCACTGAAGTCAGTAAAAAATATTTCACTGGGGGAAAGCTTCTCTATTCCAAAATCATATAAGATATTTTTATTGAACAGTGATTTAGGTTATTTTGGCTCAACTTTATCTATAACTAGCGGTTGGTGCATGGGCGAAAGAATTTTTAAAATTGGTTTAGTAGCTTTTGAGTTTATTCGTAGCAAACATACAAAAATACAAATCTTTCCTCTTTATAATATTAGTATAGATAGACTAATGGTCCCCATCGTATGCAACTGGTTGCCTAACAAAACAAGGCAAAGTAAGCACTCGTACTTATCTCAGAGGAAAGTAAAGCTGCATAGAGCTACAGAAGCTGAAGTATGTCCATTAATTTACTGCTTTTGTGGATTAGTCAAATTAGAACTTAGTTCGAATTCGGACAAGAGCGTAGGAGTTTGCCAGTTCTGCCGATACATCAACTTTTTGTATCACATAGATGGGCCATATGTAAATGTAGGACAAATAGTTTATTTATACGCGACCCCTGCCCCGCGGCCTCCATACGAGGGGTGGCATATAAACATCTGCTGTTTATTCAACGTCCCAGATATCGCTACGATTCTCTGTTCCCAAGTATTCCCTTTTTGTTTGCTAAGAAACGGTTCGTTTACAGATTTTCGCGCGACAAAACTAAAAGAGAATTGCAAGCTTTGAAAGACATTGGGAACGGATATCCTGACAGTATTTTCAGTACACAATAGAGGGAACGTAGTTATTCTTTTCGATACCCCGGTGGCGATGGGCAGCGGAATCCATAAGGGTCCACGTCGGAAGACACAAACTTTTGAAACGTCCGCCAGGAAATTGAGAATTTCTGTTGAACGTGTCACAAATGTTATTGTTCAAAAGGAAATCGAAATTTTAATGTTACAGACATGAAATTGGTTTGGAAATTTCTTTTTGCAGAATACTTTTTGTTAGCTTCGTAAGCAACCTTTCTTTAAGTGTATTTTCTGAGTCGAGGTTCAACTGAAAGTATTTGAAGCAATTTGGCATCCATAACAACTCAAAACTCCGGTAATGTAGTCAGGCGAGCTAATATTTGTTTGTGCCATTCGCAGGCGAGACGATGGGTTATAGGCCCTTAAATTTATATAATTATACGAGTACATGCTCTCAGTGCGTCTCATCGGGCGACAACGGTTGACTTACGGACTGGCGTTGTTTTAGCCGCATCACAATAGACAGGACCAATGCTCTTAACCTATTAAGTACCTTGTGATGCGATAGAGTTTGTTTGGTAATAGCGGTTGGAAGTTATAAGTTCAAGGACGACCTAGGCGTAGATACATCGGGCTATTCCACTAGTCCCTACCAGTTGTCCCTCCTGGTAGGGACAAGTGGATTTATTTTTCCACTCTTCCCTACCACGCCGTCAGTGGTTGGGATAAGTTGAATTTCATTTCCACTCATCCCTACATCCATCAAACGAATCATGCATGCTCGTCGGTTTCGGGCTTTTCTTCAATACATCGGCGATCTCGATACATCGACCAGATCGCCGATCGTTTGATGGATGTCGAGGAAGCACAGTCGGCCAGGTTCGTAGCAAGTTACAGTCTATTGTCTCTACCTGAGATTATGTATGTATGTTTTCAGCCTACCATTGCCATACATTATTTATTATAAACAAAGCATTTAAAAATGAAGAATATTTAAAAATAATATTCAACAACGTGGTTTTTTATGGCTTATCTATCTTAGCACGACTTATCTTACCGAGCGCTCTTCGCCGCGCCTCTCAGACTTAGCACCTCAACATTCTCGAGTCTTAAATTTTAAAAGTAGCTAATGAAAGAGCAAAAAATGTTTTCAGGTCGCGAGTCAAAGTTAAAAAGGTTGATGTAGCGCTTTATTTTTCCTCTCAGCTAATCTGTAAACATCAGATTAATAATTCAGATTAGAACGTTGAAATATTCATAAAAACACCAAGTCGGGATGACATCGCAAAACAAAACCCCCGGGACATATAGCAGAGCTCGGCTTTTACAAAGTAAAGCCAAAATAAAAGGTATAACGAGAAATAAAAGCGCGAAGATAAGAAACATTATTTATTCTCCGAAACAATTTGGGACACCATCACGCGGTTGCTTTCACACCGACGGGATTATTTATGAATAATATGAAGTATTTATAACTAATATGTATACTCGAAACAAAAAAATACTTACAGACCAACATAGTTATAAGAGGATAAATCAACATAATATTCTCTATGAATCATTGGAATAAATAAGGTCTAGTTTGAATAGCCTGGTGATAATAATATTATGGACTATAGTAGAGTTAGAGTTTCAAATGGAAATTATAGAATATCTGCTACATTATTATTAAATTGGAGGACAAAAATTGCAATAGTAGAATATTTTCATTATACATGTTGCAACGTCAATACAACGAGTAATTTTGACTTGTCTAATTTATTCGTTTGAAATACACATTTTCAAAAAGACCACGATGAACTTGAAAAGCTGATACGAGTAATTTAGATTTTTTTTTTTATATACTTATCCGATGATACAGCTACAGCAGAAGCTTTAACCGACCGATTTTAAAGTGATTTAATAACTAGACTGCAAGGGATATATAGCTATTACTTTATGTACTTAGCTATATTTCGTTATGACCTCCTACGTTCACGAATTTTAAAGTACTAGGTGTTGCTAAGCCAGTCTTCAACTCCTGAATGTCATAGGCTACATTTTTACTTCACTGCACCAGACAGAGGTTAATGTTTAAAATATATAAAGAGCATTTTACACGAAGCCGAGTTTTTTTGCTACTTCAGTAACGAATGTACTTGTGTACTAATCGAGGTTATCTACAAGAGACATAAAAATATAAACATTATAATTCAGGGTAATGTTCTTAACGGTGTGAACAACACCGATGTTTACCTTTGTTCAGCCAACGGCACAAGCCCGCGAACAGCCGATGGACTCATCAAGGTTTATCTACAATTTATATCTAAATTGCTGTTTGTACGTCCCGAACACCTACACCAGTGAGGAATGTATGCAAATGGATTGTCGGAAACGAGGTCAGTGCCCAAAGTTGCCCGTATGAGCTGCATTATGCTAATCCTGTGAATGAGAATCAATGGGAGAATGGAATTCCAATTTGGTTGGTAAGCCATTTTGTACGAACGTGTTGTGGAATTGAGAACCTTTAATAACATAACCATTTACATGTTTAGTAATAAAAAAGAGCAGTGATAGCTGTTTCGACTCGACGCTATGTAAAGGCTACTAATTATAATTATTATTGTAATAGTACATTAGGATATAAGTGCGGTAGGTTGAAAATTACAGCCGAGGCGATATTGATAGACCGAGCCGTAGGCGAGGGCTATAAGTAAGCAGAGGCTGTAGTTATCAAAGCGCACGTATGTCATACGACGTTTTATAACACATTTGCGAGGAAATAAAATAAAACTCCGACTATGGTAAAATAATAAAAACAATACAGCGTTAAGAAACAGCGCGCGGCGCGCATCATCTTTTTTTTTTAGGCAAAGGCACAAAAAACAGCCAGTATTACTAATAAAGTAAACTAATATTTTTGTGTTTTTGTTACAGATTAATTGGTTGTAATTTACTGTCAAAGTTAATTAAATTAAATAATTATGTACATAAATATTTTTTAAGCTATTCCATAGCTTCTATCGCGGGCCTTGAGCGCGGGGACCGAATCCAGAAATTCACGCTCAAAAAACTCACTCTATAGCTACAGAAAATAAATGATTTTGACTTGACTTTGACTTTCAAATGATTCCGCCTCTCTCCGACTTAGGCTCGATTTCATGTGAGGGCATGTCCCAAATAGTTTTTCAATAAATTTTAAATATTTATCAAAAACGGTAGGTTTTTAACCTAGTGAAAGGCATTTGTAATAGGTCTAACTGCTCCGCCAGTCCGGCAATGGTCTGTCACGTTTGCTACGAAAAATACAATAGTTAAAGAATTATTTTATTTTATGGTTAATGTACATGAGAGATTGAAAAGTTTAATACTGAGATATGCATCATGTTGAATCAATTTTACTATTTAAATCTGTCAGAATGATATTTCCTGTAATCCCGTCAGTGCTACTACGTGGTGCTACCTATCAATAATAAAGAATAATGCTGACGTTTCATGATAAACTGTATAAAGGAAGACTGCAGCAGCTAGTTACGTAAGTATATTATTGTTTTTTCTGAGAACCTAAGATTTAAAATACGAACAAAACCTAGGAAAAAAATATTTGGTCTTTATTGTGATAAATATCAGTATTCTTTCCCAGCTCTACCAGCCAGCATTGAATGAAAAACGACTTACTTTACATACTTGTATACACACACAATTCGCCCATTTCTTTTTAAGCAATTTTAGCCCCTGTTACGTCCGAGCAGGGTTCTTTTTGTATTCAAATCGGTTACGTCGGATCGTTATTCACGTTCACGCACTACATGCTGTGTTTAGAGTTTAGTAGGTAAGGAGGTCGAGTTATATAAACGATTTTTTTGTTGTAAACACTCTATTGAGAGAGATATTTTAGCTTTCACTAGTGTTGTTTAACATTTTTATGGGTGTTTTGATGACTAGTCAAGGTGTTCATTGGAAAGTTATTTAAAAAATAGTTATTGTATGTGACTTCACCAGTTTCAAAGTTAAAGTTAAGTAGCATATGCTGTTCCTCAAAATACAGCTGGCAAGCAATTTTCCTGTCAAATATAATCAAAGAAGGCGAAGCATTAAAATGTAGCACACACACCCACACACAGACCGAATTCCGGGTGACGACGAATTCTGCGACATTTGTCAACTGTTTAAGGTCCCAGAGTCCGCCATATTGGTTTTTTGTGGCGTCCCCAACGGGTAACACCAACCTAACGTCATTTAATTTATTAAAATCTATCAACCCAAATTGTTGGCTGCGACAAAAAATAGACTTACACATTTTTGTTAATACTACAAATGTTTTTTGTGTGTGGAAATAAATGGTTTAAAGTACCTACTTTAAACCATTTATAACCACACACACTCTTTGGCTGTGTGTGCGTGTGTCGATAAATTCGAATGTGTTTGTGACGAAAACTGTATAATAGGGACGGGCACAATTGCAACTTTTAAATCATTTTCGTTGAATGAAATTTTATATTTTTTACATGATCTTAAGTTTGTCTTAAGTAAAACTTTGCAGGCAATGACTTTTAATTAGTATGATAAATCACAATGACTGCTGGAAATGAAATGTTAAAAGTGAAAAAAAATAGTAGATTGTTATACAAGGGTCGGAAGGAATCAATTCCCATACAAGGTGTTTAGACGCCCGAGCGTAGGCGGGACTCATAGCCCTGAATCTCTCTGTGATGGGAATCATCTCTTCCGACCCAGTACTCAGATCAAACATACAGTACTTTCGGAGTATGAGATATGAAAAATACATATTTTTTTATAAGTAGTATAGGTAGGCGAGATGAAGGACAGTAGAAAAAAGTATACACACCTCGGGAAGTAAATAAGAAAGCCTCAGATCACGTGTTTAGACCTCGGCTTTGTTTTACTTCCCTAGGTATGTATTACACTATTACATGCTACTCATTAAATGACCCACCTCTTATAGTCAGTAGCTTTCAAAGGCTTAGATAATACCACGGGGTTGCCGAGCTTGCCCACTGTGCCAAATTGTTTTCAATGTACGCCAAAAAACCTTGCGGGTTAAGTACTATGTAGTTTGTTGTTGTGTAATTATCATTACCATGTTATGAAGTAAACGTAATGTAATGGTTTGTCATTCATTATTAATGGTTTTACGTTCTTGTTGTTGTTGTTACATCATTACCTTGATGTACTTACGTTAACTCAGGCTTTCATAATTTATTAATTCGTTTTAAGAAGGTCTATAAGACGTTCAAGTATGAGCAGATCTCACGCCCTAAGAGGATTCCGTACCAATGCATGTTTTATGTTTGGTAAAAATTACACATGGAATTTATTATTAATGATTTTCAGATTTATTCCTTCACTTCTGCCAATGCAATGTAATAACGAATAGTTTAAGATTCAGGGTACAAATATTGCACAATTTATAACCACACTTGCACACATTTTGTAAAAATAACTTGTACTGTGGTTTTATAAAATAAACAATTATCATTATTATTATTGTGTGTCTTTACCAATTCAAGGGACTATAGCTGGACATTTGGGAAGTCAACACGTAGAGACAGAGACAGAGAGTAGACAATTATACTTTAAATCAATGGGAAGAGGAGACACGACCCGGCGACTATCCCTAAAATACATTATAGGAATACATGTGTCTATTACTACTATTATTATTAATACTATAATTAAGATTGCACATTGCGAGGAAGTGGGTAGTATTCACAACAGCGAATGTCATCATATCAAATACTTTACATCGAATGGTCTGATACATTACGAAATTACCTTATAGGTTTTCATGATTAGGAAATGAGTGGACCTTTTTGTGAGAAATACGTTTTTTTATTGTGCTAAACTATCAACTTGTATTTTTCACAGCAGTATAAGTCCTTAGAATTCGATATGCATTTCAACTTGAAAAAGATGTTGCTACAGACACCTGGACGGCCAATGTGAACTCCCAAGGGTTCTGTTTTATATATTAAAAAATGAGGAACCCTAAAGACCGCTTCAGTGAGATGAGGCCCGAAGTTTTTTTTTTTTTCAAATTAAGTTGGCAAATTCACCGTCTCGCCGGCCACGCTAAACTTAGGCTCGTATTTCTATCTAAAATTTCACCTTCATTATAGTTTTAATAAGGCTTATGTAGCTACTTACTAAACTTTAGCGGGCATTTTAAACGTCCTTTCTTGGAAATTATAATTTCACCCTTCAAAAGTATATTTACCTCAACTTTTATTATTGAATTTAACGTTATTTCTTTTTATCTTTTATCTCATCTTACAATATTTTTTTTTCAAAGCTTATAATAAGTATAGTTTATTTATTGAACCAACTATAGTTTCAGATGCGTTAATTGTGTCACAAGTTATATAACCCACTGTATTTTTAAGGTCTTATGCTGATTCATTAATTAAAGCAACGAAATGATGGTAAGAGTAGAGCCATTCCCACCATCACGCAAAATAGGCGCAGAATAGCCATCGAGTTGCGGAAAAAGGCCCGCGTTAACATACATACATACATCATCACGTGTTATTCGACGAGGCCTAGCTACTGAATTGTATTTAAAGGTAACTAAAATAAATACGCTTACGCACTTACAGGGAATCGGTAGAAGTGATCCATATAGAGGAGTAACCAATTTTCATCAGTGTATTTCATGAAACCCTGAATATCACAGGTGGCGATCCGATCGCCAGACCAAGGTACTGTTTCATATACCTCAGCATCATTTGTGTGGCTTGCGAGTTTCCTAACAATGTTTTCCTAATGAGCCAGTGATACATACGCAGGTAAAATAAAAGCACTTCATTACAGTATTATATCATATTTAGTTCCTTTACGGGCCGCGAATATAGCCGCGGTATAAGCCTGGTTTTACGCTCATTTAAGGCCCGACCTGCTTTTGGTGTGTTTTAGTTAGCTTTTAGTCCTAAACTAGGCAGAGCCTACCGACTACTGTACCTATTGTAAACATCTTTAAACATACTATATGATAGCCCTATGGCTCGGGTTCGAGTCTTGGTGAGGGTGTGTACCAATGAGTTTTTCAAAAACTTACTTATACAAAATGTAACAGAATACGATTAATTCCTACAATTAGTTTGTTCAGTATCGACTACTTAATCAATTTCAGCTATTTATTAATGTGTTAACTTTTTCCGAAAAATGAACTAGCATAACTGATTTAGTTCTACCTGTGGATACCGTACTCTTTATTAAAGTAATTTGTTTAGACAAAACTAAAATATGAATGCATAATTTTTTTATTAATATACTAATTGGGGTGTATGAGGAATTGCGCTTATTCTGTGACGCGTTGTATAAATATCACTAGCATGACGGTGAAGGATAACATAGTGAGGAAACCCTCCTCGTATTAATTCTGGTGTGTGACAGCATCCAGATCCGGTGTTGGGGTCAGCACCTGTCACGTTTAGGGGTCCGAAAAATATACTAATGAAAAGTAGGTATGTTCAGGAATTGAATATTTATGCCGACCCCCTATGGGATAACGGCGTGAGCATATTTAAAAGAGTCATACAAAATCATGTTCAAGGAGAGTAGGCCATTCGTTTTCATAAGCAACAAAGACCGCAGTGCGTTCAATAGCCAATAACGTAATATAGTGAAACCCTTCTTATTTGGACAGTCTCCAAATATCTCGTCCTCGCGACCACCATTATTTCTTGAACTGTCTCATCCTCCAATATGAGAGCAGCGATTGGTTTTTTTCACTTATGTGTTAAACATAGGGTGCGAGTAGGAGGAATGTATGGGCATAAAGAGGTAAGAAACGAAGGGCAAACTAGAGGTCTTCTTAAGATGTATATTGTACCCAGTGCTGGCTAGTGGCAATAGTCAGTCCTATTCCTATGTAAGTCTAATAAAATGGGATTAATCTTCGCAATATTGCCTACGCAGCGGTGTTAATTCATCTTTGATGTTCTCTCCGAGTTTATTAAAGTAAAAGCTTTGTAAATTGCATAATCTGAAACATTTTGCATTGAAAATACCGTTAGATTATAATCTATTTCGCAATATTGTAAACATCCGAAAGATTGTGAACCGTAGCATACCTACTGCTTACAGTAATTATGCTCATTATTTTCTGTTTTCCTTTTCCTATCCTATAGAAGTTACTAGAATTAATAACATACCTAATGAAGTAAGTTCGACTTTTAGTCTTTAGTCTAGTTAGTCTGCCCTATAAGGAAAGTCATGTTTTTTGAGTGTATTCTATGTCGAGTCTAATTCTTTGGAGTAAACGGGTTGATAGATGGAGTCGACCGGTTTGACAATTCTCGTATATTTTCTTTACAACAGAAATAAACAACTACAAATGGTTTGATGGATTCTCCATGCTTTTCCCATAATTCACGTTTCATTGGGATACTGGAAATATTGAACAACCCTTTTCATATCAACCCTTACATATAAGGGACAAATTTCGGCCCGCTGCGCTAAACAAAGTTGCCGTTTTCCGCCTCCGTCGGTTAGAAAAAAAGTATACACACTTCGGGAAGTAAAATAAGAAAGCCTTAGATCACATGTTTGTAGACGTCGGCTTCGCCTAGGTCGACGATAACAAGTGGTCTGAGACATTTCTTATTTTACTTCCCTTCTCATGTAATATACTATTCTTAGTGTGTCAGCTGCCCTGCGTTCAATAAGCTACACATTAAAAGATCAGTAAGTTAGATCAATAGATTATTTAATTACGCCTAATCTTTAGAGACTGTTAAAATTAATGTTAGCAAAACGAGATAAGTAAGTAAGAAATTATTTATTGCCCGGAATCATACAAATAAATAAACAAAGGTAGAATAAATGAAGAACAATATTCTCTGTATTCAATCAAATATATAGTTTGATAGATGGCTGGTGCCCGATGTAGCCATAGTAAACAAAAAACGATGAAGCATAGAAAATAGATTAATTTAAAAAAAAACAATACATTATCTGTGACATTTACAACAGGCAGAGACAATGATTTTAGATTCTCCACTGGGCGCATTCAAAATATTGCATCTTAAATTTTGAAGTTCAATTTAGTTAAATTGCCACTCTTGGGATCAAATTCAGTAAATTTTCCTTAGCTTATGATTCAAACCCTAATTTAAATAACAAGAAGACGGCTCCACCAGATTAAATACTTAGAAGGTAACCTTTGAATAAATAATAAATAAATCTAACTTACAATCGATAGATGCTTCCTTACTTATTTAATTATTTCATACACTACATCATATCATCGGGGCAATGGTATGAAATAACAGAAAATATTCTATCTACTCTAAAATCAGCTGTAATCTCTCAATATTTTACTAAATCAAATCTTCTTTCTCTTTTATTAACTAAAATTTATAGGATTAGAACTTGTCTATTAACCAACAGAGATGTATTAAGACTAAACTTTATTTAAGAAACACTACCCACAAAACTACAAAATTGGTATAAAATCTACCTACTTTTAAAAACTATGATCGCTCCGATATTTTTTCCCAACTCCATGTCCACGACACGGGCCGAATCACTGTTAAGGTTCGACCTACGCATTCGTTATCATAACAATCGCAGATAAATATTGATGACCCAGACGGAGTGTAGGATACGATTTTAGTAGTATTAACGTAGTAATAGGTAAATACAAGAAGAGGGAATGTAAATATAACACGCTGTATTCATTAATGGGAAATGTGAATAGTCATGTAAGGAGAATTTAAGAATTTCGACATTCGACTTACATGTCCCTTTGGATTCTCACTTTATGTGTTGTTTCCGGAAATTGCACGAGTTTTCGGTAATAAATCACCCATAGTCTATACATATAATATTAATTACAGAATAAAAATCATATTAATGATTGCACTATTTGCAATTAAAAACAGAGAGCAATCGTCTGGAATCTGGATGATGTCATTAGTAAAGACAGATACTCGATTCAGCGGTGAGGCTGTTTGCTTACGCACCACAGCCTGGCCCCCTTCTACCCTGTCTATTGTTAACATCCCGAATTCAGTGCAATATTTAGAGACACTTAAAAGTCTGCTGAATACATATATATACAAGCAGATTACTGCCCGACCGTTTGGTATAATAAATCCAGAGGTCACATTGCCAAAGAGTTATTTTGACAGGGTCAGAGGACTTAGGAAACCTCTGGGTCGACATATTTCCATGTGCTCTGTTAACATCCATTTAAATTTATTGATTGCATATTCTCCGTCTTCGCAGAAGATATTTATTCCAATGTTCTCTAGTCGTCTTACAAAACAAGACAAACAGAATATGAGGAATCAATCTCAGATAAAATATACAAATCACAATTGACATGAAGTAAAACATCCCACTTAAAGCTTCCGTAGATGGCACAAAAGCAAAAGACAACGAAGAAACTAGCCCAATCACATCAGTTATTGAAGCTATATTCAGCAGAGCTAGCAAATGCCTGACGTTTCTTTCGGAAATGCGGCGTCTAAAACATGACATAACAGAAACACACACACGGACAAATAAGTAAAAATTAACTACATATATAAACGGAATTACAATCAGTATTAACATATAGAAACCAGTAGTAATTGGTATTAGAAACTTCACTATTGCAACAATAACAGCTGCTTCTGCAAACATCACTGACGTGAACACGGTAGCCGTTGTCTTGCTGATGTTACCAGTGTACAAAGACACGAGTTTCAGGTAGGCGACGCCCAAAGCGCATGTCGACCAGCAAACCGAAGCTAGCCAGCAGTAATAGTAAGCTTCTACGTATTCTACACACACAGGATCATTGATAATGTCGCTAGAACAGCAGAGGTTGATGATAACCACACAGCACAACTGCGCGGTGCCTGACGAAATTTGCGCAATGCTTATGTAGTTCCTTAGAGTCCGCCAAGGTGGGACGAGGCACCAGGTTGTAAGAAGAGCAACGACGCCCAGTGCCGATCCGATGGTACCGACATATAGTGCGACTTCAAGCAAATAAAATAACATATTTTAACTCTTTTTGAAATCTGTAACACGTTCGGTGCACGCCACTAAACTACACTGAATAAATTAAAGTATTTTCCTTGATAGTGATTTTATTATCTATTTTTGATAATAATAGTGGAAAAACCACAGAATACTATGAGCTGTAAAGTAGGTACTGTAAATACATTAGAGAGCAATTGTTTTTATATCTAATAGTGGGCCCGGGCAGATGTTTTCCTGCCGTAAAAAAAAAAATCAGATCTCGACAACAGCGTCACCTATTGGTTCCTAAAGTATTCCTACCCCTAGACAACGTAATAAATAATAGTACTAAAAACTCTATCTTACCCTAACACACATTTATTTTAAAAAAACTTTGAAATTTGTTGGACGGTTTCGACGATGCGTGTACGAACATAGTAACACGGGGTTTTTACATATTTAGATTATGATTGTATTTATAGTACTTGTTAACATTGACTTTAAAGACTTTACACAACACTACAAGTAGTAAGATATCCTTTATGGCAAATACCATGAGCAAAGTCGTGGACGGTCGTTAGTATTTTATAAATATATAAAGCTTTTTGTAATAAATCTGATAACGATAAACAATAACCATTTCGCATATTTACGACAATCCCCGGATGTTTTAATTAATGACGTTAACATAATTAATAGTTTAACATTATAAAGTTGTGCATCGATCCTGTTGCTCACCTATCACCATACCTAAGCACCTATTATAGAGTTAACAGAAGTACTTTTCCAAATGTCTGTCTGTTTTCTCTACTGGGCATTAACCATTAGTTTTCCAGCAGCGATGCTGACGTCATAACTGACCATTAAGCTACAACTACCTACATTGCGCCCGCATGTTGTGTCGCAACGCGCTACGAACTTATATGGTAAGAACTATACTTCACCCGCGCGTGGTGTATCGTCGGAAGTGTGTCTTTCTTTTGCTGACCCTAGTAAATTTATGAAACAGATAATGACACGGCGATGCTCGGTGGAATATTATGGGCGCGTACGGAGTACGGACGCACCACAAACCCGCGAGCTTCAGAATTGATTCTATGACAAATGTGTAACAACAAGCCGGTCCAGCGATCGACTCAACATATGTCACGTACTTAGATTAAAAATAAACTGATGAACAGTGGGATTTTAAAATTTAAAGAAATATCCACTTATCGCTATTTCTTGTACATTAAGGATTCTTGAACTTAAACCAATTCCGGGTCCTGCGAGTTTTCAGTAAATGAATGTATAAGTTGAAAATCGATATTTTACGAAGATTTAAACGAGTGATTCCATAGTGAATAGGTTTGATATTCAGATGCGAAGTGGCTAAACGGGCCATTCAGATTTACGAGGTACTTGCACCAATGACGGCATAAACAGGATAAAGACATGAAATAAAGCTTTTATGGTGATACCCTGTTGAAACGACGGATTTGACATTTAATATTCCAGATTAACAAAGGAATGGGGAACGTTATTCTTACCCTGCCTGCAAGAAGAAGAGTTATGCTTTCGGGTGTAAGTAGTTTGTGAGCATATTTCATTGACGAAGCCTGTAGCGTAAGCGGAAAGGTAGGTAAATATTATGTGTCTGTCGCAGGGTTTTGTAAAAGCCGTGATATTATAATTTCAGGCAGTGATTATGGTTAAAGAGCCTGCTTCACATGATGAAAATCAGTGAGGCTCGGGTTCGAATCCTAGCATGTACCAATGAGTTTATCAAAACTTACGTACATATTTATAACTAGGTGAACGGTGAAGGAAAACGTCGCGAGGAAACCCGCAGGTCCCAGAATTAATTCAGACATGTGTAAATAGACCCGGTCCGGCAATGCTCACCACCTATCACGTTTAGGGGTCCAATATATCACATGAAAAGTGGGTGAATCCAGTAATGGAATACCTCTGCCTAGCCCCTCGGGGATAAAAGGCGTGAGATTATTTTATTGATTTTATTATAATTTCACTAGTGGTAGGTATGAACGGATTCAGTCATTGTCAATTGTCTTATTTCCATACAATATCATGGGATAATCTTAGCTAGGTACATAATAATTTCAATAAGCAGATTCAGTGACATTGTAATAACCCTAGTAAAATAAATAAATAATACATAAATAAATAAAAATAAATAATCTCACGCCTATCACGTTTAAGGGTTTTTTTTTATCATAAAAAAGGGGGCAAACGAGCAGACGGGTCACCTGATGGTAAGTGACTATCGTCGCCCATGGACACCTGCAACTCAAGAGTCACAGCTGCGTTGCCGGCCTTAGGAGGTGGGAGTAGGGGGAGGGGAGGGGGATTGGGGCCTCCGGTTACCTCACTCACTCAACGAAACGCAATGCATTGCTTTACGCTGGTTTTCTGTGAGGCCGTGGTATCACTCCGGTCGAGCCGGCCCAAGCGTTCCGAAGCATGGCTCTCCCACGTCAAATATCTCGTTAAAAGTAGGTATATTCAGAAATGGAATACCTCTGCTTACCCCGTCGGGGATAAAAGATGGAGATTATTTAAATAATATTTTATAAATTTTAGATTCACGCCTTTTATCCCCGAAGGGGTAGGCAGAGGTATTCCATTTCTGGATATACCCACTTTTCAAATAAATAATAATAAGATAAGAACAACCTTAGTTGACATTTTTAAAATCTTAAGACTGTCTTTTTCACGGAATTGGATTTTTAAATTAATGTACTTAGGTAGGCAGATAGGTACTTGTTTTAGATACTAGACGGATATTCTAGGAGTGCTTAATTCTCTTAGGTACACTGTATGAAAATTAAGCAGTACCTACTCAGTGAATAGCAATGTTAAATAGCATTTACTGAAGTTACTGGGTTAGCTTGCAACTTTGTCCGCGAAACGAGTATCCCTCCACAATCCCCAAGCTTTCTTAATGCCAAATTTCATAAATATTGGTTCAGCTGTTTAACTCATAATAAGAGAGAGTTAATTTCGCATTTATAAGTAGGTACTTCCATGTTCATTCCTCTGTAATCTAACGCGATAACGCTGGAAACTTATTTAATATTTCATAGCACAAGTTTACATAACATCAACATGGATAAGTCCAAAGGTAAATAGATTTCAGCTTAATTATTAGTACCTAACAGAATGAACACATTAACGAGAGTAATTAAATTATAAAACGGTTTGTTTGTTTACTTTTTGTTTACACACTTATGTTTGACTATACAATAAATAAACAGTACCTATATTAATTATTAAAACACCGAAAATCGCATTGCGTGTAAAATACACTAAAATAATTAACGTCAAACCGTTTGAGTTGCGCCAACGCAATGACCTCTCATACATCTATCTATTAAACAAAGAGAATGAAAAAAAAAAATCTCACGCCTTTCATCCCCGAGGAGGCAGAGGTATTCAATTTTTCCAACCTCCTCCTTTTTTAACGACGGTTAAAATTTGCGATAGTGAGTGCCAACGTATATATTGTTAACAACATTTATCCTGAGTGCCAAGATATAATGTGAACAAGAATCAAGGCGTCGTCGAATTACGTTCCACCGAACGTCGCGATGACGTTATGCCCCATACGCAATGAGGAATATTGCAAAAAATCCAATAAAAACATCGGTGGGGGGAGAAGGGGGGTTGGCAGGAAATTGGAATGGTGACACCTAGGCGATGAGCCCCGCAGCACCTGCGCCAATTACACTCGGGAGCAAAGTAAAACGCTCAGTCGGAAATTTATGTAATTGCGTCGCTTAATTAATGTTTTGTGAGAACTTAGTGTGCTGGTGAAATGTAATTGCCAAAACAACTAATTGTTAAGACCCCCAAAAATACGAATACGTGTAACAGACACTGACATTATTGAAAACTTTGCTTCTAGTAAAAATTTTGACTACAACACTAAAGAGATGAACACTAACAACAATCGCATTTCGTGGTCACAACGAAATGTACTCTCCTGATAAATATTACCCTCCTTTTGGTGCAGTCGGATGATAATAGGCACCTAAAATTTATTTAGTTATAAAACAATCCCTCATGACTCAAGATTAGGGGGTGCGTAAAATCTATATATATAAAAGGAGAAGCTAAATCTAAAAATCAAGGCCCAGCCCAAACCGCTGAACATAGAAACATGAAATTTTGTGTGTAGGTTACGTTTATAGAGTAGATGCTCGCTAAGAAAGGATTTTACGAAATTCAACCCTTAAGGGGATGAAAGAGGGGGTTGAAGTTTGTATGGGATAGTGTGATTTCTGCGTGTATCAACTTTAAACTTGGCACAAATACTCTTCAAAACACACTATGAAATATTAGTTCTAGGATTTTTTGAAAATCATCCTCCAAGGGGGTAAAAGTAGGGGATGAAGTTTGTATGGAAAACCTTCATTTTTGGGTGTATCAATTTGAAACTTTGTAAAAATACTCCTCAAAACAAACAACAAGACACGTATTTCCGGATTTTTCAAAAACCATCCCCTAAGGGGGTGAAACAGGGGAGTGGAGTTTGTATGGAGACGTGTTGTTTTTTACGTCTATCAACTTCAAACTTTACATAAATACTCTTAGAAATAAATTATGAGACACATATTTTTGGATTTTTCGAAAATCATCCCCTAAACGGATGAAAGTAGGGGTTGAAGTTGATACGAAGAAGTTTATTTTTTGCGTCCATCAACTTGAAACTTGGTACAAATGCTTCTGAAAACAAACTATGAGATATTAGTTCTAGGATTTTTCAAAAATCTTCCTCCAAGTGGGGGTTGAAGTTTGTATGGAAAACCTTTATTTTTGGGTGTATCGATTCGAAACTTTGTAAAAATACTCCTCAAAACAAATAACAAGATACGTATTTTTGGATTTTTCGAAAATCACCCCTTAAGGGGGTGTAACAGGGGGTTGGAGTTTGTATGGAGATGTGTTATTTTATACGTCTATCAACTTCAAACAATGCACAAATACTCTTAAAAATAAATCATGAGACACGTGTTTTAGGATTTTTTGAAAATCATCTCATAACGGGGTGAAAGAGGGGGATAAAGTTTGTATGGGATAGTGTGATTTCTGCGTGTATCAACTTTAAACTTTTTACAAATATTCTTGAAAATAAACTTGATATATTAGTTCTAGGATTTATCGAAAACCATCCTCCAAGGGGTTTCATCCCCTTGGGGGTTGAAGTTTGCATGAATACCTTCATTTATGGATGTATCAATTCGAAATTTTGTAAAAATACTCCTCAAAACAAGTAGGTATATCGCGATTTTTTTGCGGGTTAAACGGGGTTGGAGATTGTATGGAAACGTGTGGTTTTTTTACGTCTATCAACTTGAAACTTATCACAAATACTCTTTAAAATAAATGATGAGAAACGTATTTTTGTATTATTTTAAAATCATTCCCTAAAAGGGTGAAATTAGGGGGTTGAAGTTGGTATAGAGAATAGGGGTTTTTTGCGTCTATCAACTTGAAACTTGGCACAAATATTCTTTAAAAGTCTCCATACAAAGTCTAATTTTATTTGATAATTTACTATGGGTTGCTAGGAGAAATTTGTTTGTGCATCCCAAAATGTTGAAAAAATAAATTTCCACCCGTGCGAAGCCGGGGCGGGCCGCTAGTTTTATATAAAATTCAGTTTTAACTACAAGAGCAATAATAGAAATCGTGAATAAAAAAGTCTCCACGACCAAAACATACAAACGGACTCGTTAGTGAATTTAGTAATTCTTGTATTAGTGAATTTGATCATTTCATAACATTATGTTTACATTTTTTTTTATCTTAAGAGTCAAGTTGTACACTTTTTGTGGCGTGATGTGTAAACCAATCGCCGTCAGGAGTAATGTGATGTAAACCAGCGGATCCACTCTAAGATTACAAAAGATGGAAATTATTGATGAGCACAAAAATATCTCAATCCTACTTTGATAGATGAGAAGAGTTTCAATTTGCAATCAAGTCAGAACCATACGTAATTACTGTAACGACCGTACCATAGCCAGAGTAACTAGAATTACATGGTTATTTTAATTTAATGAGAAAGTGTGAATTTGGTTGGTAATGTAAAATACCTAATGTTAATAAGTCTATAGATGCTATAGAAAAATATCCCATATTAAACAACACGATATTGAATTCTATGGGTCAAGTGTTCTTAGCTTTTTTGTCTTACCTATATACTCGTAACTTGTTTATTCATGAATTTGGAAAATTATAAATAGCTAAACATACATAATGGGCTCACCACCAATCACATTTAGTGGTCCAATATATCTCGAGAAATGTAGGTATATCCAATAATGGAATACCTCTGCCTACCCCCTCGGGGATAAAAGGCGTCAGATTATATTATATTACTAACCATACGCTTACGCTTTATTCTCGATAGGGTTTGTAGAGGTTCGTGGAAATATCTAGTCTTCATAATTTTTTCGAACTCTAAATGGTGACTCCATTTCAGGACTGTGGTGCTGTACACATGGAGGTTACTCTAATACATAATACAATATTTTTTATTATTATTTAGGATAACTACACTAGATAAACGGCTTTATGAATGAAAATGTTTTAAAAGCGTAAGTATTAGTTATACATTTTATATTGTATTCACCGCTACAAATAATTTATACATGTTTAAAAAATACTTCTTTCCTTGAACACAAAAGCGTACTTTAGAAATTCAATGTATAATCTCTTTGTGAACCCTTCTTCTGTCAACCCACGTCATTATTTCGTATAAAAGTTTTATACTAGCTCCGGTTGATGCTAAACGCTTATATACCGTAATATATTTCTGTTCTGAGTGATAAATTCATCTATACCTATAAAAATATACTACGACTGACTCAGACAAAGCCCTCAGTATATCGATGGACTTAGTTATATATTTTGGTATTCTAATCAAACAAATTTAGTAAAATGGGGAAATACGATGTCTGAGGAATATGGTTTACAGTGTGGGGTGAGGCAGGGTGGGGTAACCTCAACTACACTTTTCAATCTCTATGTAAACGACCTGATTGAGGAGCTGAGTAGGATGCATGTCGGCTGTCATATCGACGGAGTAAGTGTCAATAACATTAGTTACGCGGACGACATGGTCCTGCTGAGCCCCTCAGTCAGCGGTCTAAGAAAATTAATTAGCGTTTGTGAAAAGTATGCCTTAAGGCACGGCTTAAGATACAACACTTTGAAAAGTGAGTTTATGGTTTTTAACTCGGGAAATAAATTTCCTTATAGTGTACCTGTGATCGCTTTGAATGGAACACCTATAAATAGGGTACACTCATTTAAATATCTGGGCCATATTGTGACAGAGGATTTAAAAGATAATTTAGATATAGAAAGGGAGCGCAGAGCCTTGGCGGTGAGAGCGAATATGATGGTTCATAGATTTAGACACTGCCCAGCTGAAGTCAAAATAACATTATTTAGGGCGTACTGCACCTCGTTATACACGTGTAGCCTATGGACCAAGTATTCGCTGAAATCGCTTCAGGCTCTGCGTGTTCAGTTTAATAATGCATTCAGAATGTTGTTGGGGCTGCCGCGCTTCTGTAGTGCGTCCGGCATGTTTGCGGATGCACGCGTTGACGGCTTCCCCGCTGTGCTCCGCAAGAGGTGCGCCGCCGCACTGCAACGAGTTCGCGCCAGCTCAAATAGCATTCTGTCAATGATCGCACAAAGGTTCGACAGTGGCTGCGTCAGGCACTGGTCGCAGATGCACCGTAGTGTATGTACTAACACACTAACCTAGTTTTAAGGTTAAGTAAGGCTACTAACCAACTAACAATCTATGGACTATTTGTCTGAAATAAATGATTTTTATTTTATTTTATTTTTTATATGGAATTTGGGAAATTTTCCTTGGGTACGCAACACTAAAGAATTATGTCACGTATGTATTAAAGTAAGGATTAGCTACTAAAGCTATCGTTTACCACTTATGTTTACCCGGCGAGAAAGGGGAATCTTTTTAAAACCCTTTTGTGACTTACCTACATAAAAACACGTTTTTGTTTAATTTATAGTTCTTGTGTATCGGCTGTCTCTGCCCACAACTAGAGCTATATTCTCGTGTCTCGCTGTACTAGGAGTATCTCGAGTGGAACGGGGTAATTTTATTTAATAGTTACTCGCTTCACTTCATCACCTGTACGGTTAATAATTGGAAATTTGCATGCGCAGAACCATTTGGGAGTAACGTTGAAAATTGACGATTCGAATGATATAGTGTGGACCCATTTGGAACTGTTCTAGAGAAATAACTGAAGAAATAACAATTGTTCCACGCCTTTATTCACGAAAAGCAAGTATTCCATTCCGATACTTCACCAGTATCTTCTTTGGACCCTAAATGTGATAGGTGGCCCATCGCCAGTTGAGGAAGTTGTTACGCATCCCTCACCATCAAGCTATAATAATAAATATGTACGTAAGCTTTTGAAAAACTCATTGGTACATACTCGAACCCGAACCTCACGCAAGAGAGGCGGGAACATAACCACAGGGCTTGCACATATTAACCTAGGTACTCAACGTTTGATCGTGAGATGTCCGCAATGCGGTTTGGATTGGCCGTTACTGTGACATAATTACGAATCGACCTCTCTCCGACCTTGACTTAGATCCATTCCTCTGTAGTCTTGGCACCCATTGGTAGTTCGCCAAATTTGGAACATCCTAGACGTTCCACGTGAATTCCAATCTGACCTTGGAATGTAGGATTCTGGGGTATTTGGATGGCAGCCAAGCTATGGCTTTGACCCACTGAGTTGGGAGCCATAACAATGTTATTTATGTGTTCAGTTAAATATCAGACATTTAAGTACGTTAAAAATGTTCGCTTGGATTTTGACCAGTCATCGGAGTCACATACTTTGAATGACTGAAATCACTGAAATATATCCGGAAAACCGTTTTAACGCCTGAAAGCTAAGGTTTGCGAGCTAACACATCTGCTACCACACATGCGTAACTTAACCCATTCCTTTAGGATAAATTAGTCGTATACTGGCATCATAACCGGCCCTTGTGTTCAGGTTTATTAGCTTCAAGTCTTTACAGAGACAGTCGGAGCGGCCGTAAAGACGCGTTTACGGCGGTAAACACATGCTGCGGTGAAGTGGTCTGGGTAGCCATCCTCGTAAACGCCGCCTTGTAAAACGCAGGCTTCTAGCGTCTTGGAATTACGAGCTGACTCGTCCGGGATTATTCGCGCATTAGTCGCGTTGCTTCGAGAGCTCCTTGGGTCAGTACATTTTACAAGAGTCTATTGAAACAGAGAAAAGAGGTATTTCTGCAGGACTAAGTATTTTCGATGTTCTTATGGCCACTTTTATACATGCTGTAAAGAAGAAAAATGCTTTCGCCGCTATCCCCGAGGTCAGCATTCCTGGAAATATAGCTACACTTTTTACCAGTATTTTTGTTGGCCCGCTAAACTTGTCCGCCCGAACCGATGTTATAATAAAGATATTTCAATATTATTTTATCCTATTGTACTTGTTTGAAATTTTTTTGCAGCTTTATTGACTCGTATATTTCTGAACTATGGATTCAACATTATCAAGTATCTATATATAGACTTCTCATTTTATATATAGGTACTTTATTGCCTCAAGGCGGTACAAGCTTAATATTTACACCCCTTATTTAGTGGTGAATTCTTTGAACATTTGTCACATTTGTATATATCTGTCGTAATAAATTATTAAGAGATCATAACAAAAACAGCCCTATTTAATAGATAAACGAGACAATTTGCTACTCGTCGACTTGATACGTCACTTTTCACACAAAACATCATGACAAGACGACAATTTCATTGTCGCAGGATACGTTTACTGATGTAATATATTTAGCATTAACGTTCCACTAATGAAACTAAAATATTTTTTGCCATCCTATTTTTTTTTTTCATATGAAAGGTATTGTAATTTGTGGTATTAATAAGGACTTCATTTTATAGATAAGAGTATACCTTTTTTCTCACTCTTCAGGCTAAAATTAGTTGCTTCCATGGTGTTATTGTAGGTGCAGCACTATTTACTATTTTATGCTTAGGATTTTAATATTTTTCAGTGTGTTAACAGTATTCGATTTGTAGCAGTCAACACATGAATTTTTCTTTACTCGAATAACATTACATATTATTCATATATTTACTAAATTGAAGTTTCATCTTTTCCTTGCTGGATACTATGAATTTTTAGGAAAAAGCGAATCCAGGTTAACATGAGTCCCCACTCGCGCTAATCGGCACTCGGCGAGCGGATTGTTACGGTACAGTGGCGACACTACCGAGCACCGTTTACGACTGTTTTAAACTTTATTGTGTGTCTCATAAGGTATTTATTTCAACGCAGTGATAGCCGGGTTCTTCCGAGTCAGGGCAAATGCCTCTTTCAAAAACTTTCGTACTTAGGTACGTTAGTAATGTTTAGATATTTCTCACTGTTGATGGTAAAGGAAAACATTACGAGTAATCCCTAGGCCTGAAATTCTTCTGCAATTCCCTGTTCACAACTGAGTGATTATGTAAACATCCTATGTCTGCTCATAATTCAAAAATTCATTACCTATGTTTTTACACACTGAAGACTATATTTCTGTAAATAGACAGAGTTGGTGTTACATCAATAAATCATTTAATAAAAAATATGGTATCCGACTTCGTATCTTACTAATTTTATAAAACTCAATAGATAGATAGATAGATAAATCATTTTATTTGCAACACAATACACACACAATAGTTTGTGTCGATGCATGTTTGTTACTCTTTCACGCAAAAATTACTGAACTGTTTTTTTGAAAATAAAATCTTTTAAGTAAGTATACGTTTTATTCTAGTATTATTAATAATAGATTTTATACAAAACGATATGTCCAGAATAGCTAATAAGCATTTTCAGCATTAACAAACTAACAGAGATAAAAATTTTACTTGTGAAAAATAACGTAAGTAACTAACTTTATGCAACTCAACTAGAACCGCGCAGTCCGTTGTTTGGCTGACTTCACAAGTATTTGAGTTAAGTTGAACTTCTTTCCAGACCTTTGGACCGCGCTGAAAATTTGCTAAAATAAACCGAGAATACCATTCAGAAAGAACTACTTTTCTTTATGTCAAGGAAAATAACTCAAGACATAAATTAGGGCATAGCCAAGTGGATTTGAAAACGTAAAGATTAGTTGAATAGAAATAAATGAATGGGATTGATATTAGTGCTCGACTTGTCACGCGCGCAGTTTTATAGCGCGACCAAGTAACATTTATGCAACCGTCTAAAGATGTATAAGAAGTCACTGACATGTAGTTAGTTAGTATAGTCTTCGTTTGCCACTTGTCTGGGGGGTTGGGAAAATATAGAATTGCTCAATAATACAACAGCTTTCTGAACAAAGTTTTACGCAGGCTTGGAATCGTCATTCAATATTCATGGAATTAAATGGGGATGGTATCTCACGGATAGACTCCTTGTACAAAAGTTTGCGAAACTGCCGGTGCCTTTATCCTCAACAATAAAGTGCTGAAATAATGATAGTATTGTTAAAACGCTTTATGTATTAATGTTGTTATCCATATTGTGTTGTTTTTGATGTACAATAGAGACTTGTATTTATCCTATCTCCTTTAATATTGTTAAAACATTTACAGGATAGTTTTAATAAATTCCTTATTTTATGTTTTTTCGACTTTTCAGATATGTAATCCAAGTGTATTTTGATCTGAAAAGCAGAAAGTAAATCATTTCACCGTAGCGCTTTTCTAGGATGAAGTAAATCTTAGCTCTACCGTATAAAAGCTCTTTATCCTTCTTCCTTAACTCTATATTTTATAAAATACTTAGTGGTGAGCAATTTTTAAAGCTTTGGTCGTTGCTATTGTATGCAGCTATCTTGTATGTGTATAAAAAATAATGTTGGTACACAGGTGAATTTTTTAAGTTGATGCGGTAGGCGTAGATTTAAAAAAATCAATATTCCTAGCCAGGAATCGAACACGTAGATTTTGGAAAAAAAACACACCCTCTATTATTACACCATTCGATGTCAAGTCGAGTGTCGCTATAAGGATTGAATTCTGAGAAGAATTTACATACGGCAAATTTAAGGAAAATGTTGGATGTTAATAAACTGATTCATATTTTAAAGTATAATGCTTTAATTTATACCTACTACGCCCACTTCAAAAATTCACCCTGTATATAGTATTGATATATATCGACACCTCTTCACCGATCGCCATTAAAGTTGGCGGATCTAAGTGTTATTTCATGTAGACTGACACAATTTTGTAAGCCACACTTTCAAAACCGGGACCTACTGTTTAACATGCCTTTCGAAACAGATAGTTCCTGTGGGTAGTTCGTTCATGATATAATACCACTAGGCGATCGCCTACTCACGGCTAAACCCTTAACATTGCTTAACGAGTATAATTGTTATAAACTATTGCATCTACGAGTACATAAATAAAAATCAATTGCCGCATGTAGATACCTACTGTATAAATGATAATTTCGAAAAACCAACACTGCGAAGCGGGTCGCAAGTAATTATAAAAGCTGATAATTCAACAAATAAAACACTATAAACAACTCATGACTAGAACAGAATAACTATTTCACTGGCTAAAACTAATTTGGCTTTGTTTGTACTTTGTGTTTCTGTTCCACTTTTGTCCAGTGAAATTCATAACAGTTGGTAACTACGACAGTTAGAAAATTTTGTTAAGGTTTATGTATTTTCCCTAAATATCAGTACGTCGCGTCGTTAAACGATTAGTGAAAATTAGTATCAATTACAAATCTATCATTTGTTTTCGTTAAAAAGAAAATATTGAAAGAGTTTAATTTAACCATTTATGGTACCAATACAGAACAGTATTATGTGTATGTGCATGTGTGCGTATGAGTATGTGTGCGGTCAAAACCTAGTCGATTTTGGACACGGCGCAAAACTCCGCGATATGTGTTTCTCGTATACTGTGATACACTTTAGTCATCACAATCAACCCTTAACAGCCCACTGCTGAGCTAAGGGGCTTTTCTCACATATGAGAACACACGAGCCCACCGCGGATTCGGAGATGGTGGCTAGTAGCCATCTAACAGTCAGATTTTTTCAAGGGTGTCTGACATGAAACAACGTATTCCATTGTTACGCGCAATGGAATACGTTTAGAAACGTGCCTTCCGAAATACGGAAGCGCTCGTGATATAATGCCACTAGGCGGTCACCCATTCACTGACTGACCGCGACAGACTTTGCTTAACCAGTGTGATTATTAGAGAGGCACCATGAATGTCAGATACGCAAAATGATAGATACGCATAATGTCGGATAAGCAGAATACAATATTCTGCTTATGCAAAACAACGGAATTTTGAAGATACTTCCCACCACGACACTGCGATATACGTATTTGACGTATTTTCAATAAAATTGTGATAATCCAGTAGGTATTTTGAAGAGTTCAACAGAAAAGTCACACTGGTACCGCAGGGCTACGCTTCAATTAGTGCGATGCTAAAAATCGTCGCTACGTCTTCTCTGTGATTGTAACAGTTGGGTACACACTCGTACCTGCATACGAGCTGACTTCTAATTAATTTACGTTCGCCGTAACCCGCTCCGATAAGCAACTTCTGACAACAATTTCTGTATTCCAGATTAGAGTTTAGTGAGTTCACAAACAGAGTTAAATAACTCAATTTATATTTCGGACTCGGCTTTTAACTGGAGACGGCTCTGGTGAGCAATTTAATTGCGTCTTTGACGAGAATTCCGTGAGGGTTGGAAGTATTTTGGAGCCATAAATACACTAACAACAATAACATCTAAATAACTTTCGATGTATTCATTAAAAGCGTGGAAAGCTTTTAGTAGCAGGCTTTTAGTTTTGCTCTTTTAAAAGGTTAATAAAAATGTTTTAGTGAACCTTTTTACTGTAATCAAATCATAAAGTATTTTTTTAATACAAGGTCTTGTAAGTGTAATGAAAATAATTGCAACTACAGCAGCTTCACAAAGGGCCGGAGGCGCACTGCGTTATGTGGAGACTTCAGGTGACCAGAGCGCTGACAGCTATCTTTGTCAGAGGATTAACCTAGCTATCCAGAGAGGGAATGCGGCCAGTCTTCTGGGCACTGTCCCACATGGTTCCTTTTTGGAGGATATTTTTTATCTATAATTATTGTCAATGTATATTTTCTTTGTAAATAAATGTTGTTTATACCCAATAATAAATATGTGATAAGTGACATAATGAGAAAACAGTACTATGTGGGAGTTGGTGCTATCGCTTTAAGATTTCAAATAGGTCAAGTAACCTACAGAACTTGACATCTAAACATCCAGCAACTCTTAGAAGAAGAGTCATAATCTACAGTTACAGCTATTCCTTTTCGTATTCCCGAATCATTTTATCAAAATGTAAAATAATTCCATAGCTCAGTAAGTTCAAGCTTCACCAGAAGCTTCGGCGTATGTAATTATTAATGGGAAGACAGGTTCCCATTAGGTATTCTGTAGCGCATGCTCATAGGGCTTAAACACCTATTACGAAACTTAATATTCTACGTGACGTCATGTTTGCTACGGAGAAGCCATCAATGTCACGAACTTGCACTTTGTACGAATATGTGCTGTTGAAAATGTACCACGTGCATCTCATCCTGTGCAAGTCGAATTTCGGGACAGAAAAGTTATAGAATTTTTCCTTTGTACGTTTTTTGACAGATTCGCTTACGATAGTTTAGCATTTCGAAGACGCGTAAATAGTAATTGCAGAGATCATAAATTAGGTTTAAGAAATGTGAGTGAATGCGTACTTCGCTGTACATCAAATCTCACAACGATTGGTATAGGTAAATACTCCTGAGACATTCTTCATACGCAATTTAGTAATCTGTGTAAATATTTAAATTTAGACCTATTTATCACTAGGCCTGAAGCAGCGAGACGTTTACTGAGCAAAGAGTTTTTTGACTGCATTGGTTACGAACGAATGATTGAAATATTAACTAATAGGTTAATTACGCTGAATGTTATTGCCTAATGTTTTTTTTAGCTGCGGAGACTTATTATTTATTTGCTTTCTGTTATCATCTGCATTAACAGTGTAGTTATTTGTAGCTGTTAGTCTTCTTAAGATTAAGTTAACAAATAAATAAATATTTTTTTTACATTTAATTAAAGTCTCCTCAAGGGTCGGCCGACCTCCTAGAGGTCGATAACTATTGTTCTTTAACTATACCTGGCAGCTGAACTCTTACAGCGATATGCGCTTACCAGTATGCTACTATTAACGGCTTGAGGAATTTTGAAGTGCAAGGTGTCGTAAATTGGTCTTTATCTCCACAGGCTACATTTTCAAAATATTTTAGTAAGTATTTTTTTATTATTATTATAGTATAGATAAGAATGGAAATTCTACCTTTTTTATACCTACCTACATAGACTCTTTCTGCATTTTCGGACTGATTGCCAAGGTTTTAGATGACGATGTTTAATCAAACAATTTGCTTGCGTTAGTAAGCTGAAGTTAGAAGTATGCCGAAAGCTTTGATTTGGGCGCTAATCCTTGCCGCACTCAAAATCGTCACGACTCACACGAAACTCAAACAGGGATCAATTCCATATATCCACTAATACAGTCAGCCACGAAATAAAATAAACAAAGGCACTGCAGACAAAAAAAATATTTCCCTTAAATTTTGGAATTATACCTAATTGTTTTAGAAGTTTAAGCTTTTTCTTTTACATTATAAAGGTTTTTCGTAGGGATGCATCCGATACCGATACCGATATATCGGCGAAACTTCGGGTTTCCCGATATATCGGTATCGGAGATATTTTTATGGCAGATTCAAAGATACTTTTCAAATTTCGCGCTTTAAAAATGTAATGTAAACCGCGTGTTGTCCCATCTATTTCTTTGCAAACGAGGCACGAACTAACTATATTTGGGGAAACCCCGCGCTTTATATTTATAAATGTTAATTTTGATTAATAAAACTATTAATTAATTGTGTTTTATTTATTCTACCTTCCTTTTTGAATTCAATAAGCGTATCGGTATCAGTATCGCCGATATTTTTATAAGAGTATCGGTATCGGTATCGTATCGGAAAAAAGCGTATCGAGGCATCCCTAGTTTTTAGTTCCGTAAAATCTGAACATTCGTGGAAAACTGTAAGTGTTTTTCATGAGATTTGGAGAGGAACGTATAAAGGGTCAGCTACTGTATCGTATTTTTTAAACATAAATACAAATCTATTTCAATGAATAGCACTCAAAAGAATTACAATAATTGAGTTAATTTAACTTGAATATATTATTTCAGGGCACGAAGTATTTACAAAGAGGTTGTAAGAAAAACATTATCTAGAGAAACTTTTTCATAAAACGATTTTGAGTATTTATATGAAAAACGGTGAAGGAAAACATCTTGAGGAAACCCGCAGGTCTCAGAATTAATTCTGAGCCATGTGTAAATAGACCCGGTACGGCGATGGGCACACCACCTATCACGTTTAGGGGTCCAATGTATCTCGTGAAATGTGGGTATATCCAGTAATGGAATACCTCTGCCTACTCCCTCGGGGATGAAAGGCGTGAGATTTTTTTTTATATTTTTTATATGTAAAACATACGCATCGAATTGAGAAGCTCAATTTTTTTAAGTATATTAAAAAATAAAAGACAAATGCAAATTTTCTAATTCCTTTTCAAAATTGCGCTGTACCAAATTTCAATTGCTAAACGGACAATCCCAGACAGCCAGGGGGATGAAACTCCGTGATCCCCAAACTTTCGTTGGGAGAATGACCGCCTTATCCAAATATCCCAATAAACATTTTGTGATTGAATTGTATTCGTACAAGAAAAACGCGGTCGAAAATTGTTTTTCCATTGCTTAGTTGTTTGACACCCATACTAGGATAGATGATGTCAAGTTTTAAAAAGGCTGTGTTTTTTGTGCATTCCGATAAAAAAAATGTAAATTTATTTTTTTATAAATTTTTTTTTTCGATTTTCGTTTTTTTTTTTTTGAAATATCTTCTATGTACCCAAGTGACTGGTTATTTTGCTCGTCAGTGTTGTTGGTTAGTTTAATACCGGGGCGCAGTAGCCATCGTATTTACTTTTCTTAAAGATTTATGTACACAATAAACACAGCCCTACTCGGGTGCCCAATCACGCACCCAATACTTCGGTAGGTTACGTCCAGTCCTAAACAAACTCACGTGGTAGCGCTAAAATGCCCAAGTCTAACCCGTAGTGAAATCCGAACAAATTGCTTCTGACCAGTTAATCTGTAGAGGGAGACGACAATTGACAACATCCTTTGCTAGAGATGTTATCCTAGTATACCTCGGCTATGACCTTCCTTTGAGCCTTGTGTTTATGATAGAACCTCTTCACACTGTGGCTTTAGATAACAAGAGATTCAGTGATTACAGCATTCTTCCGAACATTGGCTTTGAATATGTTGTGTAGTTTACGAAATCACGCCATCTGTTAAAATTTCTGAATATGATGTTAAATAAATTTGCACGGTACAGCTCCGTGTACAACGCTTTTCCGTTAAGGGGAAACATGTGCGTGCCATTTTTTGGTGTTTTTAATCAAGGCAATAAACAGTATAAGTAATACCTATACGTTTATGGTTTACAGTATATTAATATACACATTTTTATACAACAAAGGGAAATGTGGGTATATCCAGAAATGAAATACCTCTGCCTACCCCCTCGAGGATAAAAAAGGCGTGAGATTATATTATTATTATATAAATAAAAATGATTATGCACAATACATACGCAGTCTTTTTTCAGATCAATACAGAGACAATGGATCGCCACCTGCTACGACCCTACCACAGTCCTCGCACTTCATCCACATCCATCAATCGACTCATACATATTCAACGATTTCGGTACTCTTTTCATCGGTAAGTATATCGCTTATCTGATCGATGTAGGCAGGTCTATGTCATCCTCTACCGACATCACAATGAAAATGACCCGTATTGTAAATAAACACCAGCGCAATTTTAAGCGCCCCCTATTCCATTATCCCAAGAGAAACTCGGGAACCCTAAGGGCTGTCAAAGAAATACACGGACAGGATATGTACTAGGATCGTATTTGATAAGAAACATAAAGGGAGGTACTTTTAAATTATTGCCCGAACCTGTAAATACCTCTGGGATTGAGGGACATCCCTTTCTGGGTAGATATGTTGCTACTTTGGACACTTTGGTACTAGTGTTGGAATGAAAAGAAAATATATGGACTGAGATTTGGGATTTCGATTGGATCTTGTTGGTAGGATTTTAAGGGTAACGTACTCGAATCGTCATCGGGATATTTTTATTTATCGTACGAAATTGGATTTATTGGAAAATGAATTGAGTAAATTGAGTTGGTACTTTTTTATTCTTCACAAAAATACAATATGTTGCTTATTTTAATTAGGATTCTGCCCAACCTTTAGAAATGTTTTTTATGGAATTGACTTAAAAACTTTCGAAATGTATGGATCGGAATGTTGGGCCGTTAAGAAGGAGGATGAAAAGAGTCTGCATGCTGCGTAGATGAGAGTGTTGAGATCTTTGAGATGGATGTGTGGAGTAACAAGTATGGATAAAATTAGGAATGAGTACATAAGAGGAAATCTGAAAGTAGCACCCGTGAATCCCGTGATGGAGAATTTAAACGATAATAGTCTGTCTTGGTGGACATATAATGAGGAGGGAAGAGAGTAATGTTGTAAGGCGAGTGCTTGATATGAATGTGTAAGGTTATAGGAAGAGGGGTAGACCAAAGAAAAGTTGGATGGATTTTCTGATGAATGATATGTGCAAGATGGTAGTGAATGTAGATGTGACGTATTATAGATCTATGTAGAAGGAAAAACATACTGTGCTGACCCCAAATATTGGGAAAAGGGCAAGTAAATTATGAATGATGATGACATACTTACGAAAAATATTACCTTTCTTCTGGTACAAACTAATCTATGATTTAAATATCGCGTCCTAATGGATCTGATACTAAGGTTTTACCTAATAAACTGGAATATACATAAATTCGAACGGAATAAAGGGGTTAAAGCAATCTCACGTACAATGTAAAGCCATTTGCACAGTGAGTCAACAATATTCGTATTTCCGTAACCCAGCGGAAGTCCTATGGGATTCCCATATTCCCAACAATAGAATTCGGGAACGCTCCGGACTCGTCAGGTACCAACTTCACAAGTGGTGAGACTCATTGAATTCTACCACTGCTGTTTTGGATTTTATTTGAAATCTGGGATTATTAGAATCACGTTTTATTTATCTAGAGAATTTTTCGGGCCCTATGAAATTGCGGGAAAATTCTGACTTAAGTCTTAGTAACCAATTTCTGTAATTTTGCTATTAACCCTAATATTATTATTTAATTCTGTAATGGTAAAATTATACATTCACAAAGTAATTTCTGTTTGAGTTGACTGCTTGATAAATAAGCTAGAAAACAGTTAGGTAGTATCATGTGCTGCCCAATTTAGATTTTATACGTAGTACTTACACCCAATATTTTATTTAAATATCATCTCACCTCATCCCATTATTATTATTTATTTTAATATGTGTAAGATTAATAATACTTTGATTTGCAGGCTTTTCGGTAAGTACATTATGTAGGTTATAATAATGCGACATTCCGTATTGCTTCTTAATACAAGTGCTTACTGTAGTTACTGCTCTTAATAACGTAAACCCAACACACCGGTTCGAAACCTGTTCGGCAAAAACAAGAAACTGTTGCATAACCTGCATGTCACTAACGAGTTCATGAGAACCAACGATGAATTTTTCTCAGAACACATTTGAGACGTGGGTGTCGGAGGAGGCGGCGAAAGAAAATGTATTAGGAACATAAGTGTCCGCTTGAAACAGGAGGGCCTAGCCTAGTGGCTTTGTAAAACGTAGAGATTAGTTGAATAATTTAATAACTGTATGGGATTGACATGACATTAGCGTTCGACTTGTCATGAGGCTGTCACTGTCTGACACAATAGAAAGGAAAAGTGACAGGTGATGTTAATTCTTCAGATAACTTTTAAGTAAAGGAGTATCGTCACAGATCAGTGTTACAATTAAGTGAACGGCAACAAAGCGAGTAAAACATTCGTTTGCCACTTAACTAAGGCTGACCGTCTTACTTAAAAGATACATTAAATATGCGCTTACCTGATCTAGTATACATATTTGTGTACTCAAAACCGATTAAGTACTTGATCTAGATTAAACCGAAAACAATAGCGAAGTATTCTGAATATAATATTAAATATAAACTGTTAAACCAAATTGCTAACATAAACCCATATATAGAACGAAACGGGATACGTAACAAGTTCAAATATCCAAGCGTCCCGAAATTGATTCCAATTTATTCGCAATAAATTCTATGACGTCATCGTTTGATCCGAACGGTTTCATTTTATTGGAGAGAGCGAAAACGTAAGTTGGTTATTCATCGTAAATAGTCTGCAAATAATGCTTGGAATTTTATTTATTCACTCTCAAAATTATTTTTCCTGCATTCATGCAAAACAGAATACAATCTAAAAAAGTCAGTTGGTAACTTTAAAAACAAGAACGATTACTCTGTGACGTACGTCAATTTTTTCTTCTTACGTAATATTTCCTAAGAAGAATTCTTGATCTTCTATCATTTACTAGTTCGACGGTGAAGGAAAACATCGTGAGGAAACCCAGAATAGATTCTGAGGCATGTATAACAACTACCCGGCCCTCCGATGGGCCAACATCTTTCACGTTTAGGGTTCTACAAAAATTAACTTGTAAAAAGTGGGTATTTCTAACAGTCTAATACCTAATCGCAAAGGCGTGAGCGTTATTTTTTTTTTTTAATGAATTTTAAATAAATTCAAGCAAATACTGTGTTCGCATTAACTCTCCCGCACGCACAAAACGGGTAACCCGGGTGTTACCACACAAACCTTATGAGCAAACATATTTCTCAACGTTTCGAGCAAAGCCGTTTCTCTTTTTCGCAAGCGCCACGTTCCTGTAAAAAAAGTGGCTCGCAGTTAACTCTAAAATCCTGGAAACGCGGACGTAAAAGCTTTTTTCAATGAATTATGTAAATTTAATTTAAATAACTGACTTTGCAGGTTTGCATACACGCTCGTGTGTCGTACACAGTTATTCGCTTTACATTAAAACATTAAAACTGGCAGCGTGTTCGCGTGAATTCCAAAGTGAAATTTATAATGTACCGATTATCTCAAACAGACAGTATATCATAATAAATTCGGTTTATATGGTATATAAAAACCTTCATCTCGAATCATCTATTAAAAAAAACGCATCAAAATCCGTTGCGTAGTTTTAAAGACTATATATAAGCAATGAGCATACATACCTATTGTGGCATTTTTATTTAGTTTCAAATTTCAATGTACAGACAAATTTAGTTTTATGTTTTATATATTATGTAGATGTCCGATGCGTGATGGCGCACGGTTGCTATGGTGACTGAAATTTGTTAATTCTCTTATGTCTATTGCCTGCTGAAAATATACTTTTATATTTGCCGTGTTTAATCCTTCTATCATTTACAACAACTACACCTATCACGTTTAGGGGTCCAATATATCTTGTGAAATGTGGGTATATCCAGTAATGGAATACCTCTGCCTACCCCCTCGGGGATAAAAGGCGTGAGATTATATTATTATTATATTATTATTAAGCATACATAGGGACAGACAGACGGGAAGCGACCTTGTTTTATACTATGTATAGTAGGTAATAGTGATTGCTTCAGTTTAAATTCAATATTTTATTATTCATCGACAATTTTATTATGGATTTAAAATAAAATACCTTGATAGTATTGAAAGCTCGCTTTAAAAGCTTTTCCCTAAATTCATTGTATAAGTCGCATGGTTATTGTTAAAGCCACGATATTTTAATTTAACTAGTGGTATTATAATTGCACGGACTTTTTTCAATCCTCTTCATTTCATACAATACTAGCGCCCCGCCCCGGCTTCGCACGGGTGCAATGCTAATACTAAACCTTCCTCTTGAATCACTCTATCTATTAAAAAAACCGCATCAAAATCCGTTGCGTAGTTTTCAAGATTTAAGCATACATAGGGATATAGGGACAGAGAAAGCGACTTTGTTTTATACTATGTAGTCATACAATGTGACGGGACCATCTAAGTTACATTACAATTTTCCAAGGGGCATTCAGTGACAGTCTATACATATAATAAAACTCTAACGGGGCCGTGTCTGTACATTAAATATTTTTTGAAAATTTTAACGGTAGTGTATATAGTTATCGATATAGATACCGAAACACCAATTTTTGGAATTTTTGTCTGTCTGTCTGTCTGGTTGTGCACGCATCACTCAAAAACTACTGAACGGATTTTGATGAAATTTGGTATGGAGATAACTGAGTACCCGGGTCAACATCTAGGGTACTTTTTATTCCAGGTTAATATCTCATTCCCACGGGAAAATATAAAAACTGGTTAAAAAGAGAAATACGTACTACTCCGAAACGATAACACCTAGAAACTTGAAAAATGGTATGAAGGTGTCTGATATGTCATAGGAAATTGGTATGAAGGGATTTTTGGAAATTCCCACGGAAACGGGAATAAACTAAATCCAAACGGGAAAACGCCGCTGGGCACCCGCTATTTAAAATATGGTATGTAGGTGTCTTAAATATGTCGTAGGCAACCACTATGAAGGGATTTTTGGAAATTCCCACGGGAATGGGAATAAACGCAATCCGCGCGGGCAACGCCGCTGGGCGTCCGCTAGTTATATAATAAAAAAACACGGGTTGCACTCCGGGAGTGCCGGCAGAAGTGAAAACTTGATTATCGATTTCGGTGTTACAACACTACTCTCCAACCGTCTTACGGTTTTTCGATCAGCACACGTGACCTGACGCGAGTTTCACAGTTTTTACCTATCGCACAAAAGTGCTCAAAGCCCGCTAAAGAAGTGTTCACTTAAAAAATCGGGTTCGTTACTAAAGCTAGTTATGAATAAATGAGATACAATAACCCTGCGACACCTACATAAAATGGGTCTGTCGTTTGTAAGGGATCGTTTTTTTCGGTACAGTGTTAAAATTTGCGGCAGTAAGTTGACGACACTTTGCTACGTGACGTAAAAAAGACATAAAGGTGTTGCCAGTTTTACGATTATTAGACACTTTTTATATTAGCACGTTTTGTTATTACGGCGAGAGTAATACAACAACAAAGAGCAACATTTTTCAATAACATTTTAAAACTTAGCAAGGAGTAAGAAGTGATCAAACAATATAATTATGTGCCTACCCCGATGTGAAAAAGGAGTGAGATTATGTATCTGTTTATGTATTTTAAACCCTAAAACAATCTGTTATCAACGATTCTGCATACAATTTACATGTTATTTACAAACTGATGTACGAGTAAGAGTAGGTATCTATCACATCTGTCTGTCCGTCCGCCAATCATCCAAACACGGAACTGGGGTTACAATGTTTGGTTTGACCAGAAATTATTCGCCGAAGTACAAACAATTATTCAAATATCGAACGAATGTGTTATTCAAATGTTGTTGTTCGCAGAACTGCAGTAAATATGTAAATTCGATCATTGTAATATGCTTCAGAACACACGAATTTAAAATTAATTTTCTAGATTTGAAACGTGGCCAGACGTTCTCTAGACACAATAGCTTGTTCAAAAAGTCGGGCTGTGTTGGGACACACAGCTGTTTGTATAACTTCAAACATATGTCATCGAGCTAAATAATACGTTAAATAATGACACCGCACTTATGTGTCTTAAGACAAAATAAATAATCTCACGGAGTTTGTATCCCCGAGGGGGTAGACAGAGGTATTCTATTTCTGGAAATACTTACTCATTATTTATTTATATAATTAATCATAGCTGCCATAAAAGGGGACGAATGGGTAGATGGTCTCAAATTTTTTAATGCTCTAGTATAATACTCTCATTGTCTTAATCCCTTTAACGGGCATAGACAGTTTAAATTTTTCATTGGTTTTGAAACTTATCTCAATTACATAGAGTTTAATTTATGGTGGTAACTATTGTCCATCTGCCTTATAAATTGTTAATATGGACAATTCCGCCCAAGTAACATTTTAAACTGTATAAAAGCTGTATTCTGGACTATTTGTTTGCTACAGGCTGTTAAACGTTGCTGTATATAGACTGTATAGCAAACTATACAGCCCTTGTAACTCCGGAATGGGCCCCAAAATTATACAGCTTTAAGTGTAGATTTAGCTGTATAACCGCTGCATAATAGCTGTACTATTTGGCTGGCTAAGATACTATTTAGATACTTTCATACAGCTTCCATTCTCTAATTTTCCTTTTTATTCTTTTATACAGACTCAGGCTTGTGAAAATCTTAATAGAAGAATAAATATATTATAATTGTGTTCGTGGTTGAATTCATTCTCCATTTTATCTCTTAATTTACTATGTGCCAAGGCAGAGACCATATGTAAAGTGTAAGTGAAAAAATATTTAATAACTAAGTGGTAAGAACTCTTTACTGTTTATCGTTGTTGTTATGCTTGCGACTGATATTTTTATGTGAATATGTATACTAGTTTTAAGCTCAAAACTCACGCCCCTTCGAAATAAGGAATATACATACATTTTTTCTGTAACTACAAATATGTGATCATATCTGAAAACAGTTTTAAGAGTAACCCGGACTGTTCTATTGATAGTAAACGTAATTGTGTATACTATACAGTTAAAATCCTTTGTTAATTTGTACTGAAATTTCAAAAACAAACAAAAAAATATCTCGTAAAATTGGAATGCAATTTATAGGTTATGATAAAATGGCGTCCTTAGTTTATACAGCTCTTGCTCTTCTAGTACCCCTTAATGCAGCTTTTTGCATAACAGAGTCGTTATTTAAGAACGTATCTCAGTCTAAAGAGTAACATTGTCTGTACATTAGTATTTAAGTACTATAGATGCTGTCTTAAGTCTTATTCATATTCATTAATACAGTTAATTAGGGTACAGTTGAAAATATAGAAAACCTCATTATGACCCAAACCAAGGCCCGTTTAGTTTATTTTTTTTTACTTATTTATCTTTAGTTTATTTTTAGAAGGAAAGAAAACTGCATTCAAGGTTTTTACTATATTGCTTTTTTCAGGATCAACATGCCATTCAAGATTGTAGAGACAATCGAAAGAGGGAAACCTAAGCTATCCATCGTGCCAAGTTGCTGGGAAAAGAAGGGATTATTAAGATGGCCTCCTAAAAAATATCCAATAAATAAACTTATAACAAACGAAAATTATTTTTTTTAATGCACTTTGCAAAATATTCTTTACAATGGCCCCTTTTTTTTATATGACTGCGAAACAATAAATTTAGATTTGCTTCGTCTTCATCTGATGAACTTTCAGACTCAACAATTTCGCTATAATTGTCCATACTTTGCTCCATTATACCCGATTCTGCCTGTACAGAACCCTCACCGCATGTCACTAACCCAACATACATATCTTCAGCACAGATATTTGCTATTTCATCATGATCCAACAATTTTGATTCTACGGAACACTTATTGCATGGTGGTGATACCAACTTGGAATTTGGCTGTCCGTGCCCTTGTAAAATTATATTTTGTTACGTTAATTCACGTTCGGAATAAGCTTTGTTTAATTTTCTTCTTATTCCACCGGTTCTTTTTTGTTTTTTCAATGGTTTTATAGCCATCTTAACTCTTGTTCACTTAAAAAATTGGCAAATCATCCAAATTAAGACTCAGTTTTGTTATTTGTTGTATCCAATAAATAGAATGATTTTAAGCTATATTAGTTTCAAAATAATCGATAAGCTGGATAATTGTGTATGCGAACACTAATAATAATAACTTTAATCTTCTAAAACACGAAAAACTGTAAAAAGGGAAAAATGTATGCCAATCGCATTAGGCTTTAAAAAAGGGTAAATTTAAACTCTTCTACATGAGATAGAATTGTATTACATTATTATAAAGGGAATTGCTTGCTAAGAGTATCCTAGATTTCCGTTGTACAGCTATTATCAAGCTTAACTTGAAGGCTGAACAATAGAGTAATTTTACACTAATATTCAGGCTATAACAATATTTAATGCTCTTGTACAGAAGTAGGTTATACAAAAGTATAATTTGAGAGCAATATACAGTTTTTGTCGTATAAAGTTGCTGAAGGCAGTTTCTTACGCCGCAGTCTGTATTTTAGTGTTTTCCAATGCTATTTAAAAGCTAAAGGTAAAAAATTAGGCTCTATACAGCCGTTAATCAGCTATACTGTATACAGTTGTACAGTTATACTTTAGTACAGTCCTAAACATATTTTTACACTCTTGTACATCATTTATTAAGCTTATAGCTGGTAATGCGCTGGCAAATATAATATTTTTTCGCTTAAATGTTACTTGGGCGTATTATGGCAAACCCACTCCAAGATATTGGGTCTCTCAATTACCTATCGTTTTAATGTGCAAACAAAGGTCTTCTCCAAATAAAGTATAAAGTAACAATGCCTCGTGGCGTATACAAACACACATAAAATGGCTTCATTTATTGAAGGGAAAATGGTCGGAATTATTTCAATTTGGGTAACGCTTCCGTGTAACATTGTCCAAAATTAAAATTAGTTGGTTAGGTCAGTAGAGAGTAGAAACGTTGGTACATTTGTGGCTAAGATGGCATTAACGACGGATTAGACGCAAAATGCCACATTCGCAAAATGACACATTGGAATTTCGCAAAACGTCACATTCTCAAATTGTCACATTCTCAAAATGTCAAATTATCAAAACGTCACATTAACAAAATGCCATTTTCATATGGCACTTTGTTAGTGTGGCATTTTGCTAGTGTGGCATTTTGCGAATGTCTCATTTCGCGCCTAATCATCAATTACGACAAATGGACAACCCAAACGCCCCCTGCGCGCATTATTTTTTACTTTTCTATCAAACCCCCCACATTCCAATAACGTCATATTATACTCGTAGGTACGTATCTTTTTGTCGTGTATGTGGGATTATTAGTTTTCGATCCGGTAGTTTTTAAGGTTCCCAAAGTTAGAATTAACAAGCCTATGCCCTCTGTCCTATTTGTAACTTATCGGATCTTTTGAACTATAATATCGCCTGTTTAAATTGTCAATGTACCTAATACGTGACCTACACAAATTATACAATAAATCAAGGGGCGGGAGGAAGTGGACCATAAAAAAGAAACATGAATCTTCAATTTTGCGTTAGCTCTATCGTGAAAACGGTACACACAAGTGTCAGACTTAGAATCAAAATCAGACCAATAATGAAGATACCTCGTTTATCACAAGCCGAAATCGCATTGTTAGGAACCCTCCACACGACCCACTAAGTACTTGACAGTTGACAGTCAACCACACGCCGGCCACACTGCGCCGTGATTAAACGACACAAGTATAAATGACGGAGTCTCGCAATTACGCGTGCCGCTGCCCTACATCAATCTCCCGCAAGTATCCTGGCTCGGTCGCGTCACTGATTTCTACGCGCCGTAGCTCTGCTAATGATATTGTGTATAAGCTGAGGTAGATACGTCGACAGTGCTCAAAATATGGCAAACCAGCGGCGCCCCGCGGTTTTACCCGCGGTTTTACCCGTTCCTGTGGGAATACGGGGACAAAATATAGCCTATGTGTTATTATGATGTATAAGCTATATAACTGTAAATTTTCATCAAAATTGTATTGTGAAAGAGTAACAAACACTCACAAACTTTCGCGTTTATAATATTACTAGCAGCGCCCCGCGGTTTTACCCGCGTAGTTCCCGTTCCCGTGGGAATACGGGGATAAAATATAGCCTATGTGTTATTCTGATGTATAAACTACATAACTGTAAAGTTTCATCCAAATCCGTACAGTAGTTTTTGCGTGAAAGAGGAACAAACATCCATCCAGACATCCATACATCCAGACATCCATCCATACAAACTTTCGCATTTATAATATTAGTAGGATAATAATAATAGGATAAGCAAGGTAATAGGGTTGTGTCCTACCTAGTCAAATCAGTTACTTTTTACGATCTGTCAAAACGAAATTTTACTATGGAAAATGTACTAAAACAGCAAACCGTGACGTCATAGTTTGTAGTACTCAATTGCAGCACTTTTTTGTATTGTTTTATAATTTTTAAATTTGCTATAATTGTAAATTGAAAATCAAAATACATATTTTGAGGTGTTTTGGGATAATCTTTTTAATGTATGACTACTCGCAATTTAATTTCGATGCTGTCAACTACCCAATTGCCAGAAATTGGTTTAACCTGTGTTCCGAGAACAAATGTCTAAATTAAATATTATTTCGCAATTCTGATTCATTATGTAAAGTTAAATGTATTTAGTTGATATAGGATAGTCTATTCGCAATATGACCCAGTTGTAACGGTAACTATTCGCGGCCTACCTAGTAGAATTTGTTATTTCCAGTATAAGACCAATTATTCTGAATATATCCTATTCCACTTAAAGTTTATTCGTGCAACTTATTCATAAAAATACTTTTTGAAAAAGGAGTCATAACAATGACTCATTTTTCGACACCCCATGTAAAAAGTGACACCAACTATTTTCGTTATTTATTTTGTGTAAGAATATAACGTGTCTACTTGTAAAATGTCATTGGTGCTATCTGATTATCAGACCTTCCTGAGGTCGGACCTTATCGAATTTACCTTTTTGATTGAAGATTATTGGAAGCTTCGAGACGCTTTTTATTATTATAGCTGTTGGGTATTTCTCTTTTATTAGATACTGTCTTTTGTTTTATAATCAATTAAGAGATTATGGTAAGCAGCTTGATATAATATATAATTCAGTCCTTAGAGTCTAACAAGTAGCAAACGTAAATATTAGTCGAATAGAATGAAAAATGTATGGGATTGACATTAGCGCTCATGCGTGCGCATAGTCATGCGCGCTGCTCTATAGACCAAGTAAAAGTAAAACGCAACACTCTAAAGAAGTATAGTCAGAACACGTAGATCTTATTAGTTAGTATTACAATTCATTTATAATTATTCGTTGTGTCTATGTCATATACAATGGGAGTCGTAAAGCCATGTCAGATACACTTGGATGGATAAATTCTGGCAGGTAGGTGGCTACTAGCCTAACACCATATCCCAATCCGAGGTGAGCTCGCGTAGGAGTTTATGACCCATACTTCCTCACATATGAGGAAAGATCCTTAGCCCAGCAGTGGGCTGTTACGGGTTGATGATGATTACAATTAACCGGAACTCAGTTTGTCACTTGGCTAGAGGAGCAGATGCATCTATTTCTCTATTAAGTCAACGGTATCAATGTAATAGAGCAGTGATAGCCCGGACGGTTAAAGAGCCGGCTGAAAATCAGTGAGGCTCGGGTTCGAATCCTGGCATGTACCAATGAGTTTTTCAAAAACTTACGTACATTATCACTAGCTCGACGGTGAAGGAAAACATCGTGATTCCTCACGGGTTTCCACCCGCAGGTCTCAGAATGAATTCTGAGACATGTGTAAAAAGACCCGGTCCGGCGATGGGCTCACCACCTATCACGTTTAGGGGTCCAATATATCTCGTGAAATGTGGGTATATCCAGTAATGGAATGTTGAAGTATGTAACGCTGGCCACTAGATACTCTATGTTTTTAGCTACATAAAAACATAGGTTCATAATTTAAAAAGAGAGTTGTCAAAAATGGGTGATCGTAAAAGCAATGTTTTTGGTGTCTGCTAATTAATATTTTACAAATAAAAGGTTATGGGCCCAGATTGAAATTGGAAAATGTCTGAAAATAAAGACCAGAGTATGACATTAGAGAAGCTCAAGGGCGCTGCGAACTACAGAGATTGGGCGTTTCAAATGCAAAATGTACTCATTTTCGAAAATCTATGGCCATATGTTACTGGTAAGTCTGATACCGTAACCGGTGAGACCGCTGAACAAAAATCTCGCAAAGAGGAAAAAGCTCGGGCGCGATTATGTTTGTGTGTCAACAAATCATGTTATCCCTACATTGTACAGGCTAAGACGGCTAAGGATGTGTGGGATGCCTTGAAGAAGGCGTATGATGACACCGGATTGCACAGAAGGCTAGGATGTCTCAGAACTTTGTGTTCAGTCAAGCTGGAACAGTTTGATAGCATGGAGTTGTATGTAAATGAGATTATGTCGCTAGCTGACCATCTCAGTAACATGAATAAACCTCTTGACGATGAATTTCTTGCTGCTATTATGCTTCAGGGGTTGCCTCAAGACTACGAGCCAATGATTATGGCTCTTGAGCACTCAAGCATAGATATAACCACAGACATGATAAAAATCAAACTTCTTCAAGACAAGCGATGGAAAGGGTGCGCTGGTGGTAGCAATGACTGCTTGTTTACACGAAATCGTGCTGAAAACAAAACCAGTTCCCGAGGAGACAAGAAAAATGCCTCAAGTACATCGAAACATGCTAGTACCTCGTCGAATAATAACAAGAAACAGTGGTGTTGGAAGTGTCGATCGAAAGGTCACGTCAAGAAAGACTGTCCTCAACAGGATAGAGCATCTACGTCTACGGCTATGGTATTGACTGCACTCAATGCGGATAGAAGTGACAGTTCTTGGATTATTGATTCTGGAGCTACAGATCATATGTCTGGATATCGAGGATGGTTTGAATCTCTCGATGAGTCGTCGACGAAGGAGGTCTGTGTAGCAAACGGCAAGAAGTTACCAGTGAACGGTAAGATTTCAACGTCTCCACCAGACGATTGTCATTGTATACCACGAAAAAGTCATCTACATACAAAGCAATATACACAATTGACTCACCAGATTTCATCATGAAGATGCAGTCCTCTTGTTTGCATAGTTTGTAACCTATAGATAGTAATACGACTTTTACCTTTTGATACCAGGATCGCGAAGCTTGTTTGATCGTTTTGGTATGACAGATTGCAAGTCTGTAAAGTCTCCTATGATAACTAATATTAGTTCTGTCTGTGAGAGTTATTCTAATACTACGAATGACAATAATTGTATAACCAAGTTTCCGTACCAAGAGTTGATTGGCTGTCTCATGTACTTATGTGTGACTACACGACCTGATATTTCGTTTGCCGTGTCATATCTAAGTAAATTCAATAGTTCCTATACTGAATTCCATTGGAATCAGGCGAAGCGTATATTGAGGTATCTTAAAGGGACTAAGCAAAAAGCTTTAGTATTTAAGAAATCCGATGTAAACCCCATCTTGGAGGGCTATTCGGATGCAGACTGGGCTTCAGATGTAGATCGAAAATCGTACACTGGCTATGTGTTTAAATACGGTAGTAATTCGATATCATGGGGTAGTTATAAACAGTCATGCATTTCCTTGTCGTCCACCGAGGCGGAGTATATTAGCTTAAGTGAAGCTAGTCGGGAGGCGGTGTTCCTCCAAGCTTTATTAAAGGAGCTTTTAATGATACCTAGTTGTCAGATTATAATGTATTGTGACCATCAGTCGGCTATGCAATTCGCCATTAACAAGATGCATCATAAAAGAAGCAAACACATTGAAATTCGGTACCATTATGTGAGGGACATCGTGGATAGGCTTAGAGTTAAAATACTGTACATCCCTACAGACTCAATGCTTGCAGATGTGTTCACCAAGCCACTGGGGTATATCAAACATTTAGAATTTACCAGACAGCTTGGTGTGGTGTAACTGCACGGTGCCTACGTTATGGGGGGGTGTTGAAGTATGTAACGCTGGCCACTAGATACTCTATGTTTTTAGCTACATAAAAACATAGGTTCATAATTTAAAAAGAGAGTTGTCAAAAATGGGTGATCGTAAAAGCAATGTTTTTGGTGTCTGCTAATTAATATTTTACAAATAAAATGGAATACCTCTGCCTACCCCCTCGGGGATAAAAGGCGTGAGATAATATTATTATTATTATCAATGTAAATGATAGGTTACTGCTCACGCATGGAAATCCCAAGGCGTTACGCGTCATAGCGGCACGTGATTTTGTTGAAGTTGGCCCTTGGGGTCCGATCGATTTTGTCTTCAGTGTAGTCTCTACCTTTGCACGTTTTTTGGAAATACCTGCTCGTCGAAAGGGCTGGCTAGTAGTCTGTTGTTATTGTTACAAATTACCTGAAAGAGAAAACAATAATAATTAGTTTCAAACAACGTTGTTTTGGCAAGATTGATGAAAACAATATTTACAGGAATTGAATACCTATGCTGACCCCGTCGATGATAAAGGCGTAAGCATATTTATAAATAAACTATATAGTTTAAGGCAGCAATAAAAAGAGGAAATGTTCACGTTACATTTGTTGTAATTGCGAATCCGGCTCGAAGGATCATGTTGAACGTGTTCAAAATGTACTGAACGATATTATGACGGTTAAACGAGCGAGCACTAACTGCACGAGTTTATTATTATGGTCTTAATGAAAGGTTTAACAAAGATAAAAGGTTTGATTTTATTTATTAATTATTTATTATTAGATTCTGTAACTAGGCCCTACTTTAATTGATGTCGAATTCTGTTACAGAATATGTTGTACTTGGTTTAATAAATTATGTTTTTTGAATTGGAGACAAGTTGTGTTCAGTCTTAAACATTTTTTAATACATGTTATATGGTTCTTGGAAAATCATCAACTGAAAATTCAGGCTTCTAGGTTTATACACAACGAAGTTATAGGGGTTCGAAATAAAAAAAATTGAATTGCTTCGAGAAAAGGATGGTACGGCCGTGCCGCTTTTTGATCGACTTGGCAGGGGCACGTTTTCTTACAATATAACTTAATCATAATGTGACTTAGGAGAATCGTTTTTTAAATTTGTCTGACTATTAGAAGTAGAAAGTATGAAACAAAGTTATAAGCTATCCCCGTTTGTCTGTTTGTGCGCTTAATTCTTCAACATTAGGCAACCGATTTTGATACTGTTTTCACTACCATTTGGAGTTTCTTTACAGAATGAACCCGTGTCATCTCGGGGCAGACCATAGATAAAGCATAGGTCGGGGCAGATACAGAAAATGAAAATGAACATGAAAATCGAAATGAATTTTTAGAGGTGTTTTGGTATAATCTTTTCAATGAACTCCTAATTTATTTCCATACAATCAAATACTCTACCATGTTCATGCTCTCAAATGTTGTGCCCAAGCGTGAATGAAACCCACTCTGATTCAGACGAAGGAGTCACAAGTAATTATTATAACACGTTCTAGATTTAGGGTTTTTCAATTTGGTAATTCATTGTAGCAATAAAATGCAAAGCGAGCTTTTTAGTTCCCAGAATAGCTCTAAGGTATATTTATGACGTCATTTTAGTACGGGCTTAAGGGTTTACTGCGAGAATAAACTTGCCCTTAAACTCCTATTTTCCTCGTTACCTACTTTGTTAAAACCTACACAGTTAAACCGCTAAAAGGATAATTATGAAATTTCTCAAAGAAAGATATAGTCCAGGATTTATATTACAAAATGAGGTGTGAGGTGGACTGGAACAAAGATTTTTACATGGCGTATGGTTTTCGAAAATTTCCAATTAATGTGAGTACAGTCAAGCGCACGTGGAGATTGAACTTTATAACGTTCTTATTACACTCGCCTTAGAGGTCAGACTTGCAACAAGTGTAAAGCTGTACTCTGGACTACTTGTTCTTAAACGTATAGCAAGTAGCAGTGAAGCCCCGAAGAGAAATTACACAATAATATATCGCTGATCGGTTCCAATAAAAATAAGAGTTACGTTATTCAATACTACGCTCTTGTGTGCGTGTCTGTGATAATGTTGTATTGTTCGGCTGTCAGCATGATGGAGCGGCTGCCGCGATACATCCGAGCCAGGAGTGGACGGCTCGTTTGAACGGGCCAGTTGCCTAACCAAAAATGAGGCCAGTGGCATCTCCACTTCGCCCCGTCTGCTGTTGGTGGACTGTAACCCGACTGCAGGAAGGTAATGTACCTAAGTATGTTTTTAAGTAAATATGTAAGTCTATCTCGTTGTCGCGCGCGGCGTAAGTTATAAACCCTGAATGGTTTTACAGAATTTGAAGTCAAAAACGTTTGTAGTCAAAAACTGATACTAATAGGCTCAATTATACGAGGCGGCAAATTTGAAATTCTCAAAGAGAACATCGAATTTACAATGAAACAGTTAGATTTTGCTAAAAGTACATATTGTTGAAAGGAAAAATTTGAAATATCTAATTTTAAAATTTGCGCCGCGTTTAGTGTGTTTGGGCCCTTAACGGCGCCTACACTACCGGATAATGTGAAACCCTCCAATATTATAGATTCTAGCAAGCCGTAAACTGAGCAAGTTTGCCTTTATCCTTCGTCTCGGAGCAGATACAGGTGCCGGCTCCGGAATTTTCCAATTTTATGATCACGTCACGAAATGTGATATCCTTACTGGGCTGTCATTTAAGATGGAGTTGTTTTCGTCACATCATAATATTATACAGACTTTATACTATTTGGGGTATTTTTATTGGTTCAGGAGAAGAAGTGGATTTTGCATATGGGAGTGCATTCACTTATTGCTTAGGATTAAGTAGTAGTTTTTGTTCTTTGTTTTTCTCACCCAATTGCGCTAGAGAAGGTTGATATTTTACTGGAGTATTTATGTATGCCTGTAGGCACAAATTGTTTAAATATTTTAATTATAAAGTGTCGTTAGATTTGTCTAATTCTTAGTTATATTATGAAGTCTCCAACCCACATTGAGGTGAAGGCGTTACAAAAAACAATGTGGAGGTAATATCATCTAATTTCGAAGTGACGCTAAATTCTTCATCTCCCTAAAAGCCGGCTTTTATACGCAGTTGGTTTTTGTAAAAAATATTACATAGCGTCACTGCTAATCGACTTACCCTTCATCATTGAGCGTGTGAGTAACGAGGCATATATAATTAAATCAGTACACTCACCCGCGCCGTGGTGCGTGGGAGTGCAGTGAACGAACTCCCGGACATGCGCGCACGCACGTATTGTACCACCCACATGACATTGTATCAGCCCGTGCCTTTGTCCGATGGCGTAAGTTATGCTCGTTACGCTAAGCTGGCTGTCGTTAACAAAGTGGTATAAATAAAAAAACCAGCCAAGTGCGAGTCGAATTCTTAGCGTGAGGCCGGAAAACGTTTAGTTGGTTTTCATATTTTTTTGTTTAGGAGTTTGTCTGTGATTCCGATTAAATTGTTTACGATATAGATAAAAGAAAAACAGAAAAAAACCGTTTACTATATTGTTATTTTAGGTTTTAGTTTTAAAATGTTTGATAAGATTTCCGCTGTAATAACATAGACATATTCTGTGAAAATTTCAACCGTCTATCTATTACGATCAAAAGATACAGCCCTGTCAAGGTTAGACAGTCTGACAACCTAGTAATACAGTATAGTCCCTTCCCTTGGGAAAGGTACCCTAAAAAAAATTATTGAATTTATTTATGAATCGAAATTAAAACAATATTAAATTGAATATACCAAAAGAAAAATCACAGCTTGAATAAACATTCATAAAAATTTAAGAAACGTTAAAAAAGGTCGACTTAGTATCTATCAAACAAATAGTACTAGGTAAACTGATACATAGACTGGTAAATGAAGGTGAAATCAAACTAAGAAAAGAACAGCTACATTAAATATGCCTATCAAAACAAGTAGGAAAGAGACAAAAATACTGATTAGTAACTGTCCATTCGCAAGACAGCGGGAAAAGTTTTTGTCGCAACGGAACGAGATAGGAAGTCGTCCATATAAATTGCACGTTTAGTTCTAATTTACCGACGCACTCGCTTCAAGAGACTTGCTCCTGCATTAATTAAGCACAGTTCAAAGTAAAGATGTAGTCGGTGAGATAGTATAGCAGACGACACTTGAAAGTTATACCGCCTGATTTTATTATACCGTCTGCAAAAAAAGTATAGTATAATAAGTAAATGTAATAAATTCATTTGGCATTGCACCATTTTTTTTGTCAAACTAATAATATACATTACTCAATTGTTAAAGTTAAATACTAAAATATTTAAAAAAGTATTTTAAAAAGTAACAGGCTCGTAGCTTTCATTCATGTGCAATCTACCTACAACCGCCAGCTGCTACATAGTAGTGTGCGTAGTTTTGTAGACTTTGTAAATTGCATTAAACATGACTATATTTAACAATTAATCTCGTGTTTAACTTTGGCTCTAGATACTTTATACGTCATATTTTTTTCCAGACGGTAAAAAAAATCATCCTGTATAAAGTGAGGCTGGAGTCGCGAGTGTGCCCCAGGCCGCAGGGACCGATCCAACACTTTATGTTCTCGCGTTGGCGAGAGATTTTTTACAAAGTATGCATATGAGACGGAATATATTTCCCAAAGTTTACTCACTTCGGATTTTCTTCTCCGGAACTTACACGCGCCTCATAAATATGTAGTTATTCTGTGTAGTACGAAACGATTCTCGCAAATTGGAAAGCTATGCATACCAATTCCAACTTTGAGCGCAACTCATCGTGGCCGAAATTATTTCGAGCAGCAGCATGTTTAGATACATCCGGATATCTGGAGATGGGATTTGGCAGAGGTATTGCATCCATTAGTTAGATTTAAGTAAATCGAACCGAAGTTATCGACATAGCTCAAAGAATTTGCAAGCTGAAATGGCAGTGGGCCATATCTTCGCGAAGCACCGACAACCGTTTGGGGTAAACGTGTTCTGGAGTGGAGACCGCGACTCGGCAAACGTAGTGTAGGACGCCCTCCGGCCAGATAGGATGACGATCTGCGAAAGGCTGCAGGCATAGGCTGGATTCGTCGAGCCGAAGACAGGGCGCTATGGCGCTCATTAGAGGAGGCCTATGTCCAGCAGTGGACAAATGTAGGCTGATGATGATGATGATGAGATGTAAAAATACACAGTTTTCATACATGTATTTTGGACCCTTAGACGTGACAGTCGGGCCTGTTGTGGGAACTGCGGGTTTCAGTCAAAATTTCCTAATTAAAGTTAGCCGATACCCCGGAGTAGGGTTCAAAATTGAGTTAAAGCGTCGTGCCACGGATACCCATTCACATTGATCCACGATTACGAATAATAGGCACTATACAAACCACCATAATTGCTTTGATATTGTGATTGGGAAACAACTTAAATTGAGGTTACAGTAACAGAGTTACCAACGCAGATATGGTTTAGGATTTTCAGGAACCATCTCAGTCAATCGGAAGTTCATTATTGTCTGTTTATAATTGTAATCGTAGTCGTCTTTATTTGACATGTGGAAAGGAAATTTATTTTGTTCATAATACTACAATGTTGACATGTTGTTATTTATTTGACATGTTATTTGACATATATTACGCGATAAGTGCTTGCTCTTCCTTCACTGGCTGTATTGACAGATTGACGGAAGAAGCAACGTACATCAAAATGAAGACGATTGCGATTACAATTACAAATAAGGCCCTTGTAGTAATATGCTCGGTATTCAGTCTAGAGGAATTTCTCATAATCCCTAGATTACGGTTGACTTCTCAGTTAAAAGATGGCATTGAAATGTCGTTGGCAGGACCTTAATTTCATTCCTTTATATTTCGGTAAAGAGCTGAGTAGAAATAAATTTCCGGAAAACCAGATTCTCATTATATTTGTTAAAAACGTTTTGGGCCTTCGGCCATTGGTTTATTTGGTACATAATACAGTGTGTTAAACGAATGTTTATTTGGATTATTCCAATTTGTTCTCGTAAGGTTGTATGTTCTATAGAAAATTCCAACAAAAATGTTTCTTATACTAGGAGCATCTAACGACCTTACCCGGGCGAAACCCTTATTTCTCGTTCTCGTGGGAATTTCAAAAATAACTTTCTTATTCTCTGCCAACATTTTCCACTTTTTAGGTCCAGCGGTTTAGGCTATGCGTTGATAGATCAGTCATGTCACCCTGAATGACTGCTGAATGACCTGAATGACTTTATACAAAGTAGAGGCTTTTTGGTGGGAATCCGAAGAGGGACGTCATGTTACTAGCATATTTTCGGATTACCTCAAGAAGCCTCTTTAAAATCTTCAGTAAAAGTGTACTATCGATTTACTTTTGATAAACAAACCACACCTAAAGACATCTGGGCACAACCAAAACCAACACAGACCAAACTCTGTAAACTGAATATTGGCGAAACCTAAAAGGACCGCCATTATAAAAGGAATTGAATTATACAAAGTGGAAAAAAGGCCGAGGTTGCAGGAAAAGTATTTTGGCAAATTATGGCAAATTAAAAAAACTAAAAGCAAACAATGCACGTACTTTAATCTTTTTTGCAAATTTCAATCAGGGCTTCGTTTTCCACAGTTTATACAAATACCTATAGTGTTCTATCCATTTCAGTTTTATCTATAACACATTAATTGCGGTAGTTGGCAACCGCTATTTGTGCTAAATATGAACTTATTGATCAGAAAACTTTCAATAAGTTATGATCCAAAGTGAACAATGGAATACTTAATTATTACTATACGCGGGGACAAGTGTTGACCTATTTTTAAGTGCTAAAGGGTCTAGAGTGCTAACAGCAATCGAGTAGTTAGTTAAAACTTGAATAGGTCCCGTGCATGCTCAAGAATTAATTATTGTAAGTAAAGTTTTCGCGATAAAGGTTAAGTATCTTTTGTATAAACAATTGAATACACTCAACTGTTTTGTCTAATTCTTAGCCGTGTGATCAGTGAATATGTGGTAGTTAACGATAAAAGATGTTTAGTTCTTCATTATTACTATTAGAGGTTTGTTTCGCGTATACCTAACTAGTGATTACCTGAATTACGAATTACTGCCGGTATGTTTTTTTCTGTTAGTCACATAAGTTGTGGATAACTTTAATTGGCTTTGAAATTGTCAAAATCATCATCATCATCAGCCTACATTTGTCCACTGCTGGACATAGGCCTTCTCTAATGAGCGCCATAGCGCCCTGTCTTCAGCTCGACGCATCCAGCATCTGCCTGCAGCCTTTCGCAGATCGTCATCCCATCTGGCCGGAGGGCGTCCTACACTACGTTTGCCGAGCCGCGGTCTTCACTCCAGAACACGTTTACCCCAACGGTTGTCGGTTTTATTATACACTAATCGTGACTACTAATCGTAATTAAAACAGTTCTGTCATTGATAAGTCGGCGGCAAGTTTATGTGTCTCTCAAGTTTGTCGATTGACGGGGTTTACATTTACACAACTCAATTATTTTTTCTTTTTAGATGGTTCGTTTTTAGTACAAGAGAGGGAGGAGAGGGGGGGAGTTAGTCAGTGCTAATTCTTTCACTCATCTAACCGCGCCCTAGCGTTGTTTCTGTTTTTGATTGATAGTAATTGATTAATCTTCTTTTCTACTATATAAAAATAAGTCGGGTTTTCCTTCCTGACGATTTAACTCGAGAACGGCCGGACCGATTTTGATGAAACTTTTTGTGTGGGTTTGAGTGGGTCCAGGGATGGTTTATAGCAAAGAAAATTCAGCATTGCACCCATGCGAAGCCGGGGCGGGTCGCTACTTACTTATGATGGCCTATCTTTCGTAGTTCAATAACCATGTGAGCTAAAACCATAAAATAAATCGGTGTAGACTACGACTCCACATATCACGTGGAACTGCTAGCAATATTGGTTCCCGCCGGATGAAGCTTGCCCGAGATGATATATTGGCCTAATATATTCAGAGTATGACGAACGGTAACAGCCTTTTATGGACCCAGTCGGAATCTTTCTTTACTCAACACGCCATGCTAGGGTTACCGGATAAAAGCTTTCGAAAAGTAATATAGTAGATGGACCACTAGCATATTCCCACGATTTTGCCTGCATTCCGAAATAAAAAGTACCCTGTGTGTTATTCTGTATTAAACAATATAAGTGTTAAGTTTCATTAAAATCGATTCAGTAGTTTTTGCATAAAAGGGCAACAAACAACCATCCTTCTTAAAAAAATTCTAGTGTATAATATTAGTAGGACATTCCACCCTCAATTATTTAGCAACAACTTGACGACGTAATTATGGGAAAACCGCTTCGTCGGTTAGATTAAATTTTCTGTGATTTTTTTGTGAGTGTGCTAATAAAAAAGTACCAAAAAGGTTTTATTAAAAAACGTATTGGAATTCTGTGAACTAAGAACGTATTATTAAAAGTGAAAATAAAGGGAGGCAACGAAATAAAAGATTCAATAAATACTGAGTCAGTATCTGCTCCGAGATCTGGGTGCTCCCCGTGTCCAAAATAATTTCCCCGGCTGTCCCGCACCGTGGCGCATTAAGCGATATTTCCAATCTCACCCACTTCACGCTCCGTTTTATTAGATTTTTCACAACATTCCCCCTCCCCTTCGTCGGCACCACCCCCTCCCAGCCCTTCACTATCGCGGATCTCCACCGGTGCCAAATAATAACGAAATTCAGCACAATTTGCGTTTTCTCACCGCTTTCTCCGTATCGTGAAAACAACAAAGATACAATCTTTTTCAATACCACAATAGAAATAAATCGTGAGGAAATTGCATTGAGCCAAATTATTTTTCCACTTCCCCGTCTTTGGGGAAGCTTTTAAACATTTAAATGTGGAAAGCGGAGTATGTTAATTGGGAAATTTTATGCGGACAGCAGCCGCGCGGATAGTTGGGCCGCGGCGGAGTACTCGAACGTTTTATTGCCGCAATTCAACGTTTTATGAAAAATATTTTTCAACTGCGCGTTTGCTGGCAGTAATAAAATTGTCTGCGAGCTGCGGTCGTGACGTCGCTCGCTTTGTTCGCTTGACCCCCGCCACGAGGTCGACAACTTGCGAAATTGGCGCAATCGGTACTCTTGTTTTATTTATCTATCTGATTCCTATACGGTATCGTAATATCATGATCCCGCGGACTCACCGCAAGAGTCTTATTTCTTGGAGGCGTGTGAAAAGCCGTTGATCCGACCGCAAGCACACAATTTTCGATCCGCTCGAATTTTACGCCGAATCAACCGCAAGAGTCCCATTTCTGAGGCATGCTACGCTGCCTACGGTACAGGTCGCCAGACCACGCGCATGCACATGCATCCGACGGATTTAATCAGCTGCCAACAACCGCGAACACGATCTCAGGTCTGTTCCACTCCGCCGGCCCCACCGGCTTGGGTCACTACCATGTTTTTACCGCAATTCTTCGAACACTTCGACACGAACCGACACTTGTTTTCTATTAAAGGTCCTTCCAACACGTATAAGGCGGAATTCATTACCTCATAAACGAAAGTGAAAAGAAATCTTAAGCGTAAGTAATAAGTGTTAATATCGTTAGAACGCGCAAGGAATCATCGTCACAGCATGCAATGAATTCGGTTCGTCACGATTCCGAGAAAGGTATCGTCGGACAAAGAAACAAGAAGAGCATGAAATCTTGTTGGAAACTTGAAAATCAGCGTGATGCTGCCAATCGGGCGTCGAACCTGTGACCTCAGGGTAACACAGAGCAATAGGTTTACAATGGCGAGTAGATTAATATTCTCCCACGCGGGATAACGTATTCTGGCACTTAGATACACCCGCTCCGCAGTTTGCATAAAGGGGAGCATAAACACGGCGCCCTTATCAAGCGGACGAGCATCTTGCCGGGGACAACTAATTATTAAAATTAACCAGCTTGCCTGCAGGCAGACTCGACGTTGCTGTCTTGCATATTGAATTTACCCAATTTATATGCAGCCACGGAGTTGCAGCGATACGCAGAATTGATTTACACGTATGGTAAACATTGCTCGTTGTAAAAATAATAAGTCTAATTAATTCATCTAGCGCTGATGCAGAATGATTACCTAAAATACTAGATATACTTACCATTAAGTGATACACCTACCATTTTATACATACGTACATATCACATATACCTGCGAATATTTTAAATTAACACCGGCCGAAAATCAGTGAGGCTCGGGTTCGAATCCTGGCATGTACCAATGAGTTTGTCAAAAACTTACGTACATATTTATCACTAGCTCGACGGTGAAGGAAAACATCGTGAGGAAACCCGCAGGTCTCAGAATTAATTCTGAGACATGTGTAAATAGACCCGGTCCGGCGATGGGCTCACCACCTATCACGTTTAGGGGTCCAATGTATCTCGTGAAATGTGGGTATATCCAGTAATGGAATACCTCTGCCTACCCCCTCGGGGATGAAAGGCGTGAGATTATATTATTATTATTAGTTATGAGTTTAAAAAAATAATGGTTGTTTTCGCTGCAATTATTTTACTCTAGTGTCCGGTCCGGTGATGAATAGACAACTCAAAATCTGTTGTGTTTGGTTTACGCTTTTTGTTTAAAGAAAAGAAATCAGGATCAATCAAGCTAATTCAAGGTAGGATTGACTTGAATAGAGATGCGATGTACATGTACAGTTTATTCCTCGAGCATCAATTGAATCAAGACTTTATTCCCGGATCTCAGAGTACAATGTGCGTCACCGTCAATCTCGTCTGCGGGCTAAGGCAACACAGTCGCTCGAAGCCGCCTTTATCCGAGGCAATAAATTGCATTCAGCTCAATTTGTCGACTGTCACTAGGCACTACCGAGGCTTTCAAACAGTTACGTCCGCTGGGTTTTAAAAGCCGAGCCCAATAATCTGCGAAACAATTTATTGAGTTATTTCAACTTTGTAATTGTTTTATTGTTGAATTATTTTGGATTTAAATTACTTACTTGGGTGCACTTTCTTAGGTGTAAAATATTTGTATGTATTATACATACATTGGATATTTGGATGTACTATCTAAAATACCCTTCATTATCGTTAATTTATAAAAATATTTTATCAAAAGTTGGATTCAGTAATATTTATTATGCTTTTTCATTTTTGTTGGTAACACAATAATTTACTGTTCTCGCACATAAACTCTCATTCGGGCACAATCAAATATCGAAAAAGTACTAACTTTCACAATTATAATATTAACTAGCGACCCGCCCCGGCTTCGCACGGATGCAATGATAACACTGAAACCTTCCTCTTGAATCACTCTATCTACTAAAAAAACCGCATCAAAATCCGTTGCGTAGTTTTAAAGATTTAAGCATACAAAGGGACATAGGGATATAGGGACAGAGAAAGCGACTTGGTTTTATGCTATGTAGTGACTAGGGTTGTAGAATCACCAACATGTGAAAACCCAGAGACCACCGCCGGCAAACTCAGAGCGCGCGAATGCTGCGAGTTATACAAATTACGTTCCATTCGTCGTTGAAAAATGCGAGATTCACACAAAAAGGGTTCCCCGGAACGGGACGCTCTCACTAACATTACATTTTTGAAAAAGAGGACACGGAATTCCGTCCCCAGAATCATTGTAGTGTTGACAAATGACCGCGCCCGCGGCGGCCTCTTTACGTAATATGGAAATTCTATCAACCGAGGACGAATGCATTTCGAGGAAAAGCTTTTATATTAGAGCAGTTTTTCTGTTCGAGATGGCAACTGTATTGTTTTTGATAAATAGACACGCGCCAGGGGGGCTAGAAAAAGTACTAATGCGTCAGCAGTTTTAGTTTACTCTCTAACTTTGCTTTTTGTTCGCAAACAAGCCCCGGCTGACGGCACAACTTTTCTCAACAAACAAAAGTATTTAGGAATTACGCGCGTATTATATTTGTACGGCAAACATCAGCTATCGAATCGGCGCGCAAAAACTTGAAAGGGATACAGTTTCCGGGCGGAAATATTCCGAGTAAACAAATATTTATGTTGGAAGGAAATTTAAAACTGTCTTGAGATTCGATACGTTGAAAGTTGGATCGATCTGTCGTCGGGAATAAATGGCATTTTCGCGTAATTTAGCGGGAACATTCCGCGATTGTATTCAGGGAGCGGCGACGTCGAGTTACACAAATTGCGCCGGTCGCGCTCCGCGCTCTGAAAAATGCCTTCCTTTTAACAACTAGATGGGGAACGGTGCAGGTTAAATGGTCATATTCAGTCAACTTTTGCTCGTATAAATGTGCTCCGCGGAGGATTTATGGCTGCTTTTTATGAAACTAAAAATTAGACTTGGAAAATGCGATATACATTTATTTCCGCCGTCTCGTAATCCGTAAGACGCTCAGAGTGAGGCGACCACTCAAGCACCTGTATTTTTTTAAACATTCGCAAACACATTGCAGAACTCTTATAAAAAGAAAAACATGATAAATTTCATATCATTTATTCGCAAGAAATTTTTAAACATACTACTACGCGTATACATCATCCAATGGCACTACAAAGTGGAATACCTAATTAGTGTTTTAATCCAATTAAGCTCTCTCGTCGCGCTTGAACTCCAAGTGAGCTCGAATTAAAAAGATAATAAAAAGTGTATGGGAGGCTGTTGCGACGATACTCTCGGAACATCTAGTCTCTGCATAGTCTAGGGCTTTGGCGCGAAGATACACCATGCTATTTAAACTCAGGGTCTCTATTAAAAGCTTTTATTTAACTTGCAATGTATGTATGTAAGTATGTATGTAAGTATGTATGTAGGTAACTATGTATGTTCGGGTGGAATCTTGCAACTCAATTTTGAAGCAGATATCTTCAACCGATTGAGCTGAAATTTGGTATACTTATGTAATTGCGGTGACAATGCAATATTATGGTACCACCGAGCTGATCTGATGATGGAGCTGGAAGATGGCCATAGGAACTCGGTAATTAAACGACACAACCCCATTTAGTTTGAGCTTGTTTGATTCATCTTGACGAGTACTTTGGTACTAGATGGTAACCAGGGTCTGATGATGGAGCTGGAAGATGGCCATAGGAGGAACTCAGTAATTAAACGTCATATTCCCATCGAGTTTGGGCTCGTTTGAGTTGTCTTGACGAGTATTTTGGTACTAGATGGTAACCAGGGTCTGATGATGAAGCTGGAAGATGGCCATAGGAACTCGGTAACTAAACGACACAATCCCATCGAATTTGGGCTCGTATGATTCGTCTTGACGAGTTCTTTGGTACTAGATGGTAACCAGGGTCTGATGATGGAGCTGGAAGATGGCCATAGGAACTCAGTTATTAAACAAGATAACCCCATCGAGTTTGGGCTCGATTGATTCGTCTTGACGAGTACTTTGGTACTAGATGGTAACCAGGGTCTGATGATGGAGCTTCAAGATAACCAATTGAGCTGAAATTTTGTATACACGTTTAGTTTGGAAAACAATGCAGGGTTAGCCATGTGACGCCCTTCTAAATCCAACTAAAAAGTATAAAATAAATTAAGTAAAAAATATTTTTTAAAACAAGCTTTTATTTTAATGCGCTAAAAAGAACAAAATAAACTTTTCCTTTAAAACTGTCTTAAAACGTCATTACACAATTTATTATGTAATAAAAGCTTGTCGCGAGATCTGAGTAGGTACCTACTCATATTTAAGTAAATATATAAGTAACTAACTGATTGAATTAAATTTTTAGAATTTTCAGACTAAGTTAATATGGGTAGTTACCTAATTAATCCCGCGACAAGCTTTTATTACATAATAAATTGTGTAATGACGTTTTAAGACAGTTTTAAAGGAAAAGTTTATTTTGTTCTTTTTAGCGCATTAAAATAAAAGCTTGTTTTAAAAATTATTTTTTACTTAATTTTTTTTGAATCGTGACTATGACTACGAGAAAGGAAATTTCGTATTGTTGAATTATAACCACTCATCGCGAGACAAGCGCCGGAGGTAAATGGTAGAATAAACGTACAAAATTTTAGTCGTTTTACTCTTTTTAACAAAAGGGAACAACATTTCCAAATAACCTGATTCATTTTAAGTTTTCATTGCGGTAATTACCGGTTTTAATCTTTATACATATTTTTAATTATACTGGCAACACCGGTGAGTAACTAATAACTATTCAAAAATGTCGAAAATCGACATCATGTGACTTGGATGTCGAATACGACGTAGCTCCCATACAACGAGGGATGTCAAAAAATTTATCTGAATATTTACAGAAACGATTTTGTGAAACGCCGGGACACCTACAAGAAATGAACACAATAAACGACAATCCCTAATAGGAGACACAAAGGACACTTTTATTTTCAAAAAAAAATCTTCAGAGTGACCCCATTTCGATCGCGCTGATGGACAGACCCCTTTGTGGGACCTTTACCCCAATGTATCTCTTTCATTTCAATGCACTCCACGATCCTTTGCCGATCGCTTCAAAGGTCTTGTAACTGACAGCCATCTATATTTAAACATCGTTGGATCCTTTCTTGGACTCAGAATTCCCGTAGCGTACAAAACAGGGTAGGTACATACATACTAAGGAAATCTAGATAACGGTTACTGAAGGGACTATTTCGATCGAACAATGTCTGTTAAGGTATACACATACCTACGAATGACTCAGGTGAAAGACAATATTATTAGGTCTTACCGTTAAATTACCGTTTTGTGTGAAGAATTTCTCAAGCAAACGTTACTTTTTGTACATTCACAAATTCTGACGAATTTTTCCCGACGCGCGACGTCGGCGTAGTAATTTTTCATACTACAACCATTTTTTTCTAGATTGAATTTTTCAAATTCAACAAAATCTTTTGTGTAAGTTAGAGAAAATCTCAGCATTACTTTTTAAGATCCAAGAAAAGATGTAAACAAAAACTTGAGTTCCGAATCGCTAGGCAACATATGGCACGAACTCTTTTCTAACCTATTTATGAAGCATTTAAACAAACATAACTTTTTTACCATGTAGAATTTTACTAACACAACTTTTGAATTAAATAATAGTTTTCTGGTTAATCGAAAATTACATAAATTGGAAAAAAAATACTAGTCACCATTATTTCGGCATTTTTATAGGTAGCCTAGTATAAATGTTGTCTAAATAGTAACCGTATCTGAAATGTTTTAGGTACTCGGCACTCGCTAAAGAATAGAGAATGAAAACGCGATAGTCACTCCATGGAGATTACAAACAGTCGTAAAGGTTATATTGGGACAATTTATTACTTTTAATATTTGCTCTAACTCCCTAAATAGCAGTTTTGACTTTAACAAGTGTTCATAATTAAATTATAAATTTTGAACAGCCATAAACCCTTCAAAATTATGGTAATAGATCAATTATGTTTAATAAGTGATAATAATTGCACACTCATTTATTTTTCACTGAGAAGTAAAAAAACCGGCCAAGTGCGAGTCGGACTCGCGCACCGAGGGTTCCGTACAACCTTGCAAATTTATGGTTTTCGTAATTTTTCCTTTATCTATGCTATAAGACGTTGCTTCGTACCAAATTTCAAGATTCTGAGTTCACGGGAAGCACCCTGTAGGTTTTGATTCCCTTGCAAGTGTCGAAAATTTGCGGCATAAACGGCTGTATCTTTTGATTGCGTTGGCTTAGAAGTTTGATTTTTTCACAGCTTCAAGGGACAGTAGACCTGAGTAATTGATATAAATTTCAGCTTCATACCTCCACGCGTTCCTGAGAAAAAGGGTCTTGACAGACGGACGGACAGACGGACAACAAAGTGATCCTATAAGGGTTCCGTTTTTTCCTTTTGAGGTACGGAACCCTAAAAACATAATATAAGAGTATAAATACATAGATAATATATAAAAAGCTGTTGGTCGCTAACAATAAGACATTTCTCTTCAGATTGTTACAGAAATATCATTATTAAAATATTACATACGTCTCTCTAGTGGATATTTATAGAAATGGATTACCTATGCCTCCCCCTGCCTACCCCGTCGGCGAAATAAAAAAAAGATAGTAAATAATTTCTCTTTCTCAACCCTGTTGTCCTTTTACCTAAAATTGCGTAATTAATATCACTTACACAAAAGTTAAACAGTTACAATTACATTGTACCCACTCGTTGCCTCAAATATGCGATTAAGGTAAGTACATGGTCAAATTAACCACTCGACGAAACACAAAACGAGGCGAGCGCTAAACAATTCCCGGAAACCGACAACTTTGAAACTTACAACTCGATCCTCGTAAAATTCCATTAACATTGTGAGCATGTTGGATGTGTGAACTTTTACAACGCGCTGACAGTTAAAAGACGTATTAAAAGCATTTGAAGAGCGCGCGAAGTTTCTCTCCAAAGTCCGAACTTTGTTTCAGGAGTTGAGGCCGTTATTTAAGTTTGTTCTCATTAAAATTCGATAACAAACCGGGGTCCTAGCTAAATAGATTATGTATATCGAATGTACAAAAGCCTGAAATATTATATCGCTTTCACAATACAGCGTCTTGACGCAAAACGTGGGTATTAAATAAACAACCGCAAATCATTAAAATTCGACAGTGACAAAGCGAAGTCCCTTATTGATCGGTGTATGGTGACGCCTCCAAATGTAAAGTACCTAATTCAAGATGCGACAGTGAAATATTTCAGCATGGCGCCCAACGTGGGCTAATAAACAACGAATTTTGTCTTCAGACTCATTAAAATTCAATAACGAAACAGCCGGGACTATCGATCGCACGTGCTGTATGGCGACTTCCCGGCGGCGACAAGCTAGCGTAAACAACGCACCGGGGACTGTACGACGCCAGTGTGCATCTTGGCGCCCACCGTGGGACTAATATGTGACTCATATTTATTTAGTTAAGGCCATTCATAATTTATTAACTTTAGCTCGCGATTTAGTCATTTCATTTTTATCATAGTGCTACAAATTCACAACCGAAGAAAGTCTGCTAAAAACCAGCATCTCTTATTACTTGTAATTTTTGCACAAGTATATAGAACGAATATTAAATAAATAAAGAAATTTCAATTAAATATATTATTGTACAATTATTTCCTAATAATATATTACATTATTATTTATTTTAACATCAAAACCAGTAGATAAACATTTCCGCGTAATTCATTTGAAATGTCAGAATTCCTGGAAGAAAATACTAATGTAACAATTTTGTTCAATGAACGCTTCGTAGGATATAAGCTTGTTTAAATAACAATGATAAGAATGAAAGCGTACTGACGTCACATAATGTATTTAGTTAAAAGCCAATATTTTACTCGGTACCGAAGCAATTTGTGTGCTCCGAATTATTTGGTATGGCAACATGGACCGATAGATTAGTAATTTAATAATAGAACTACTCACGTCAGAGGTTCGCAAATAGGACAGTAAATACTCTAGGTCGAATGCAGTATACACAATTGGACTACATAGTTTATTTGTAATCAAATATTCATGAAATTTACCTCCATTACTCGATGTTAGGTAAAAGTAAATTGGAGCGTTACCTGAAAAAGAAAGAATCATGATTATAATTTAAACGTCGGCTCTCAACTTAAAAAGAAAACCTTGTTCTAGAACATTAAGTATGGTTATATTTTCATGTTTGAAAGAAACACTTTTCATGTTAGAAGAAAAATGTGATCCACTAAAGATATTACCTACCAAATTTTGTATAACAATTGTTTTTAGAGAAAAACAGTACTAGCACTCTTGGAAGGTTTTGCCTATCTTGAGTGAGGTTCCGTTTCTATTCTTGGAATATCAATGAGTTTTGGTAAAACTTACGTAAATACTCGTATTTATCACAAGCTCGACGGAAGTAAATCACTAAAACCATGTAACTTGTAGGTACTTTGTATAATATTGATTGTTTAAAAGAATACGTGTTGAGGAGTTCCTAAGGAGTAAGCGGGGATTTTTCTCCTCAACTATACATACGAAGCGGTGAAGTCGCAATGACTTTCCGTCTTTGGGCCCATTTATGAATGAAATTGAACGCGTTCATAGGTCTATCAATCTATTTTGGATATAACAACTACTCACTCCCACTTTAACATAGAATTAGGTAACAAAATATGCTCAACATGTCATGTACTAGCAAAAGCCATAGTTTAATTTTGTTCTTTTATAATTTTACTAGCGACCCGCCCCGGCTTCATACGGGTGCAATGCTAATACTAAAACCTTCCTCTTGAATCACTCTATCTTTTAAAAAAACCGCATCAAAATCCGTTGCGTAGTTTTAAAGATTTAAGCATACATAGGGATATAGGAACAGAGAAAGCGACTTTACTTTATACTATACTAGCGACCCACCCCGACTTCGCACGGGTGCAATGCTTATACTAAAACCTTCCTCTTGAATCACTCTATCTATTAAAAAAACCGTATCAAAATCCGTTGCGTAGTTTTAAAGATTTAAGCATACAAAGGGACATAGGGACATAAGGATATAGGGACAGAGAAAGCGACTTTGTTTTATACTATGTAGTGATAGTGACAACACAGACAAGGCAGTTTTGAGGGCATAGTAATAAACACTTCGACTGCGAATTTATATCTTAATGTCTTTTTATTTAGACTTTCTGTTTAGAGTCTCAGGTTGGAATCACGGTGAGTTTTTTAATAACTTCGTACATATTTGACTTGTTCAAAGATGAAGGAAAGCATTGTGAGGAAACCCGCATGTCCCATAATTGATGATGAGGCATGAGAAATAGCAATCCGATCCAGCGATGGGTATGTATTTCTATGACATAGGAATGAAATTCCTTTGCCGAGTTCCTCGAGGATAAAGACTTTTTAAAATAGCTATTTAGACTAAAATGAATGACAGCTGTAGCAGATTAGCATTACCTTGAACCCGACTAAGTACTGTGTAGTAAACGCTTCGCTACAAACAAAGAAGAGGTACCTACGCTTCGGTCATTAAAGGCGAAGCTTTACTATACGTTTTGAGTCCCCTGCCGTTTCACTTAGCAGTGTTATATTGAAAATAAAGCTGAAAGCAGTCTGTAATTATTTTAAACTTAAAACCAGCACTTAGTGGCGAACATTTGAACGTAGTTCGTTGGCAAATTACTCACTGGCCAATTCGAACAAATTGCTGTTTCATTTGTACGGATTTTAATGTGGTACAAATGTGCAACAACTGTGTTTTATTTTAGTTACAGTAAAATAAAAAGAGATATCTACAGATACATAGAAATGATATATATAAAGTAAAAAAAATACAAATCACTCGTGTCTATCTGATATGATAGGAAAGATATATAGTTGACTAAATCAAAATTAAATGGCGACTAATCATTCATTAAAAATATTCAACGGGTCCTTTGGCTCAGTTGGTAGTAACCTTGCCTTCTGAGTCGAAGGTCACAGGTTCAATCCCCTGGGTGCTTATTATGTATTTAAGTATATTTATCAGTTGTTTAGGACCCATAGTACAGGCTCTGCCTAGTTTGGGATTGAATAACCGTGTGTGAATTGTATCCCACAATTTATTATTATTATTCACAAAACACCTCTAAGAATGAATTTCGAGATTCATTTTACAATCTTAGCAAAATGTTAAAGAATTACAATAGTGAAGCAATTGAATGCAAAAAATTATGACGTAACATGTTATCATTTCAGTACATTATCCATAGTAAATTATCGTTTTGACAGATCATAAAAAGTAACTCAAAGTTGACTTAGCAGTCAACTACCGTATAGTGTCTGGAACTCTGAAACGACAATGTTTAAGAGGAGTGGTGTAAGGATTTTATTCCTTTTCAAGGTTATTTACGTTCACTTTTCTTGCATCATATTTATTTATTTAGCTTCATGTACCAAGAAAATGTACATGAGAAACTTAATGCCTAAAGGCATTATCTACCAGTGAACCATCAGGCTAAGCATAAATAATTCATATTCAATTAAATTTTTTATTGTCAACATAAATATTAAAGATAGAATAGGACAAAGTAAATTTACTTTATTAGTTTGTTGTCTAAAGCCAAAAAGCTATTCATTATTTATCTACAAAACAACTAGATAATATCAACAACCCAGCGTAGATAATATCAACAATCGTTTTAATTTATTTACACACAGCAGAACTTTTGAAAATATCACTAGGCAAACACAGATGAAACTACTAGGATTTTGATTAAATATTGACTTGAAACCTGTCGGCAGCCTTTTATAACTTTTATGGCTGTGGTTAATGAACTTTATTAAGTCGTTACAAAAATGTATTTGAAATTCCATAGCAAATCGACACGTTCATAAATAAACACATGTATAATTAGAACTCCGTTCATTATCTACATCATACTCGTAAAGAGCGATACCTATATGGGGGATAGATGAGGAGACTGGAATAAATCTGTATCAATAAACAGAAAACAAATACCTACTAGTGCCAAAAAATAGTCCTACGAGAACTACAGGGGTGATCAAGTATGAGTAGAGTTCAGAATAGTCGGAAAAAGCAATACATTTTATGAATGAGAATTGTCAACTTTTTTAAAGTAAGTGAGTACTTGTACAAACCGAGATATTACACTAACTGCTCATCATTCATTGCAACTACTACCCATTATGAAACACATAATACCATCTAGAAGAACGCCATCATCATCATCATCAACCCGTAACAGCCCGCAGCTGAGCTAAGGGTCTTTCCTCACACATGAGGAAGTATGGTCCATAATCTCGAACGCTATTGGGAGATGGCTAGTTGTGTACTAACTGTATGTTTTTAATCCATTCGCGGGTAATTGACACAACTTAACGACTTCCATTGTGTAAACACAACAAAAACCATCTCGAAACACGGAGACGCTTGTAATATAATGCCACTATAGCGCAGCGGCGCAAGAAACTCTACAAAAGAGTAAACTGTACTGAGTCTCCATTTCTATGTAATGCACATTACATAGGAATGACCACTAATCAGATGTATATGTCATTATGAACGTACTAAGATTCGCAAGAATAAAGTGGATTATACTCGTAGAGACCAAGCACAATTTCACTGGCGTATCCTCAATAAAGTCTCAAAAACGCAAATCGATCCTGAAAACCCGGCTCGCTGCAAATCGACAAATTGACCCTGCAACCCCTTGGCTGTTCAAACAATTAAATTCTATTTCTACAATGAGTTCTGTAGCTTCGTTCTCAAAATGGAGAAGTATAGAAGGTAAATAGAAGCAGGAATGGAACGGAGCAACTGTTTGTTTGCTCGATCTGTATAAACGGACCCAGTTCGGGCACAAAGGAATAACTTGAATAGTGGAGACGTACTCGTAATACCGTCGAGGACGACGAACTTAAACGTTACCGTGTATACGTAAATTAAATAGTTTTTTCGTTTTTATGGTCCGGAATGCTTTTGCTAAATTCAAAGAAATAGGTTGGGATGTTTCAAAATATTTTTGTCCCTTTTTCGGTTGTCTATCGTTTTTTACGAGCATTAATTTTTAGGGTTCCTTTACCTTTATAGGATTAATTTGTTGTATATGTGTTTACGCTATTCTCAGAAACGGCAGGAATCATGTCGAAATGAATATCAATTACAAAGTTATCGATGTGAATACAAAAAACCTATTTTTGAAATTTTTGTCTGCTTGTCTGGTTGTGCACGCAACACGCAAAAACTACTATACTCTAAGATTAACCCACATACGGGCTTCTAAAGTAACATAAACATTCCTGCTGAAGCCTTCGGAGATAAGGCGTGAGTTATTTATTTCAGATGACGAAGGTTCCTCAAAAATACATGAAAAAAGTAGCAGTAAATAAACATGTAAAGTCAAAGTGAATTCCAACGCGGTGGTTTACAACGCACAACAAAGCCTTAACAATCTGTTTAACATTATTTCAAGTCTATGATAGGGCAAATGGGAATCTTGAAAGATAATTTGCCGTCAAATTTCACCAATACAATTGCCGAGTTCCAAGCAAGTTCTGACTTTGGAACACAAAACAAAATTAAATTTACCAACAAATTGCCAACCATTCTCTTATTCATGATTTCTGGAAATAATATTATTTGAAATAATTGTGAGATACCCGACTGGTGCTATTCGGATTCCATCTACCTACATAAAGTTTTTGGAAAGTACCTATGAGTTTGTAACTTTGATTTAAAATATCTTTCAATTTTAGAAGCAAAAAATAATAAAAACGATGCCAAATTGTGTGAAAACCTCACATAATTTATTAATCTCGTACTTTGTGAAAGTATAACAATAGTTGCTGCTGAAATAAGCAACTGTGACGAAATATAGTATTTTATGTTTTAATAAATTCCTTTTTTTTTTGGAATTACTAAGTCAGCACCATTATATTCCAGTAAACATTTTTAATTATACTTCAAATGGGTCTGTTATATCATAAAACAGACCCAGGTAGATAAAACTTTTATCCGGCTCATTGATAGCGAATTCCGGGAAGGACGTATTTTGATGTGCCCTGATACTAAACGGATCAAAGGTCCTATAAATTAAATTGGTGACGGTATCCTCCTACTGTGTGGAAAGCGATCAACAAAGGTATTTGGATACAATAATAAAATACACGCCTTTCATCCCCGAAGGGATAGAAAGGAGTATACCTTTCTTGGAAATATCGTCTTTTCACTATGTATACGCATAAGTATATGGTCGTGATTATGGTAAACCACTTGATTTTTACATTGTATATTGATTTTCGTGTAGTTTTACATTTTTTTTGTACTTTTGTATTAATCTTTCGTTTAATCTACAATGTTAGGTTAAGAATAAATTAATAAGTAAATACATTCATCCCGATATAAAACCTTATTACACCTTTTGTTTTGCAATAAATTATCTAGAGTCTAGACTAATATTATAAAGAGCAAAGATTTGTATGTTTATATGTTTGTAACGAATAAACTCAAAAAACATTGGACTGATTCTAAAAAATCTTTCACCATTAGAATGCTATAATATTCCTGAGTAACATAGGCTATATTTTATTCGGGTATTCCCACGGGTACGGGTGAAACCGCGATGAACTGCTAGTTGTGAAATAAATAGATTTTGGAAGTAAGCTTCTTATACTCAAGGCCTTGGTTTGATTCCTGGTGATATTCTAATGATTTATAATCTTACTCACATGCTTGAAAACATTGCGAGGAAACCTGCAAGTCGTAGAGTTGGTTCTAAGGCATGTGTAGCACCCCAGTCCGACAATAGGTTTAGGTACCACCAATCACGTTAAGACCTCCGGAAAAAACAGAAGGGGTTCTTCTAGAAACGGAATAGGTTCTCTGCACCCATGCAAACCCTCTCCTTTACAGCCTAAGATTATAATCTACACTATATTACAATAATAATATTATTATCATCACTACATGCATAGTATTAAACAAAATCGCTTTCTCTGTCCCTATATCCCTATGTTTAAATTTTTAAAAGTACGCAACGGATTTTGATGCGGTTTTTCCAATACATAGAGTGATTCAAGAGGAAGGTTTTAGTATTAGCATTGCACCCGTGCGAAGCCGGGGCAGGTCGCTAGTCATATTTATAAAGATGAAAGATTTGTATTTTTGTATGTTTGTAACGAATAAACTCAAAACTAGTAGAGCGATTTTGAAAATTCTTTCACCAAATAAAATCTTACTTTCCTGGGAGTAACATAGACTATAACTTTCCCACGGGAACGGGACATACGCGGGTGAAATCGAGCGGAACACCTAGTTTTGCTTATATAAAGAATATGTATAATTATATAAATTCGTTTAAAACGTTAGATGAAAAAAAGTTTTCACATTGCGTCCCGACCGTCCGTACAATAACGAGGTGTTCCACTCAACGGTCGCAAACTTTTAAAGTAACTAACACACTTCTGTTGCACATGGTGCGGCTTCGTCCAAAGTTCCCTCAGACTACTCTTAAGTAGATAGACGTACCGCTATCTCCTTTAAGAAACTGACTAACTGACCCGTCAACAGAAACTAGGAAGCTTTAAATGTAGGAGCTTTTAGAACACAGACAAACTTTTAGTTTTCCAGACAAAATAGGTATATTGTACATTTCAGTCAAGCATAAGCGCCCCTCTGACGATAAAAAAAAAACGACGACTCTGACGATCAAGGACAATAAATAATAATATTGTGTTTCCCTTTCGTTAAGAAACAAGTTACGCATTATATGAATTCGAATAGCCTTGTGGTATGAGGTAACGGTTGCGAATACTATAAACCAATTTTTTGTTGTGCGTGGAGTAAGAGACGCCTAAGAACTAAATTTGACCGTGCCGGTTACCCGCTTGCGTTCCGGTCCCCGTATCGTGGCGGATTAACCACCAACAATAACATTCCCAAGGAGGGTAGGCGTTCCGAAGGTGGCGGAGTATGGATGATATACAAATAATAGGAAGCAGGAGAATTCATACTATTTCAATCACCACTAGTCTTGAGCTAGCAAAAATAAAACAGCAAATAGATAACAGCTAGTGGTCTACCTGTTATCAATTTGCTGTTTTCTTTTTGTTGGCTCAAGAAGTATCCTTAAAAACTTAGCCTCAATTACTTACCCGCGTCAGTATTCATCAGAAAATTGCTTTCCAACTAAGTCCACAAATCAAAAGTTTGAACCCAAGTCTCGCAAGAAGTTACATTACGCTAATCAATATAAAGTTGTTATTCTTATCGTTTTAGAGGTTGATTTATTTGCGGGCTCCGCCATTTATTCAAATCTAGTAAATGTGATTTGTTTTAGATAAATTTAGCAATTAGTTGCGATTAAGTAGCTAACATTTATACTACGAGTCTGTCTGACCGCAAGTGTACCACGCCTTAGGTAACTGCGAGGTGAGACGGGGGAGAATTCAACCATCCCGCACGCTAGCTAGCCTCACCTCCCCCTGTCTCCCGCGCTCGTTCGTCACCACGAGCTGTCAAGCTATAATAAGATTTATAGAGGTAACTATAAAGTCTATAACAAAAATAAACGACATTTCTATTAGTCGTAGTCGAAACGCAAAATCATTAATTACTACGAAGACGATATCCAAATGATTTCGGCCATGGCATATCCTGCTGAATTTGTTCCAATGCACTTTTTATGTTCGATGAAAAACTTATTCAAATATCTTAGCACTCATGCTGTTGGTAATGCATGTGATCTACTCTTCAAAGACCTTCATTTAATGAAGGCACATCATCAACCTATAACAGCCCACTGCTGAGCAAAGCTGAGAGAGATGGTGTTAGGATAGTTGCATCCAAACAGTTTTAGGCTGGTAGCAACAAATTTTTCAAGCCCCTCAAGGGTGTCTGACATGTTTAACTACAAAGGCACGTACTAATGTAATAGTAACCCGACATGTGACAACATTCCGAACTTTTGCAACCAATCCTACAATTCACATAGTATTTGTCTGGGAAACAAATATTGAGAGATACAATTTCGTCTATTGGTACTTCCGTTTTTATTAGGCTCAACGCAAACGTCAACCTTTTGTGGGTGTCGATGGCCGAGAGCTGTCGATTTGGTTCTTTGGTCTCCCTTATATCAGTTTTAACTCTTGCCTGCTTGTTTTTTCTTTGGATGGAGAGGTGTAGCCGTAACTAGTGAAAATTTGATGGAAACTTATTATGGATGTATCCATTAGTCACTTGATATGTTTTTCGCTATTATCTAGGCTTTATTAGGCAATTATTAACCTGCCATGCGTCTAAGCGTAGCATTTAGATAGCATAGCAAAAAAATGTCTGACCAAACTTCACAACAGTTTGTAGGAGAGGATCGGTCACTTCACATATTCACTTACCTATACCAGGCACCCACCATTCAACCGTTAATAAAAGTATTGTATCACTAATTAGCTTATCTCAGATTTATCATCAGAAACCAAGCGTTCCATTAGAGTTCTTTTTAATTTAGACTGTATTATGACACCAAGTTCATAATTACTTAAAAATCAAGACACCGATAGTCTACCGCATGAGTTTGACTACTACTAGATTATTTTCTCTACATATAAAGAACGAATATACGTATAATATAGGGTACTACAGCGAGTCACCGAGGAAGTTGAACAACGTTTATAGCTCGCCACTACCCGCATAATTTTCACATCTCGTCAGACCAGGAGTGCCGCCCATAGAGCCTCGTCAACGCGTAGTCGTCGTGAGATTGCGAACTGGGTATATTGCATTTCTTTCGACCCAAGCGGAAATGATATTGGCAGCGTGTGTTTCCAAAGAATTTCAGAATTGATAGAGGTGGAAAATAATGACTGAAAGTGTTTTAAAGGGGCGAGCGGCAACGCAGAATACACATGATTTTGTCACCCGACTATGGCGAAGTCAGAAAGAAAGGTTGTTTTTAACAGGTTATGTATGTATGAACTACCCCTCTAAGTTTCCTCATTGAGATGTCAATAGATTTTTTATTACGGGCCGGGTGACATAGGCAACTTTTCCCTAGTCGGATTTTAGTTTCACCTGTTTTCTTGCACTGGTTCAGAAGTAAATATCTCAATATCATAATAATATGTACGAGTATCTGTAATTTATCTGATCTTTCCCAGAATTGGAAGCGAGACTCGATATTTTCTAAGAACCTTTGACTTAAGAAAATGGTTCTTCTATTTACATGGTTCAGATTTAACGAAACGATCCATATTCAATCAGATTGCGAATGACAAAAATAAAACATCAAACTGATTTTACCGCCAATAAAAAATATTTATTCTAATTTTCATTTTTTTTAAAGGAAACGTCCGGCAATGGGCTTCCCGCCTGTCGTGTTTCGGGGTCCAAATATAGAAATGTTGGTATTTCAAGAAATGGACTCAAAGGTATTCAGAAGTATCCTCATCGAATTAAATTTAATATTTTAATTTAATTTTTACCCGCAGATCTTGCTTTACTCCATCTTCTAGTATTAACAAATATGCAAGACCAATTCGTAATCACAGTCTTTCTCGAACAATAATTCTTTGATCCGTTTGAGCTCATTGTGCGCTGATGCTTATATCAGAGGGGGGGGGGGGGGAGGGGGGTCGTTGCCGCGACGACATTATGTGCTACACACAATAATCCCCGGGAGACGGCGTTTGCCGACTCCAGACCTTACCTTTGACACCACTTATTTATATAACATGGGAATTATAAGCAGCATAATATGGACGGTAAACATAGCATTGTAACTGCCTATTGAAGACGGCGTGGGATAAGCTATAACTATGTAACACGCTTGTAAACAGATGTTGTTTGTAACACACTGTGTTATTAGCGAATCTTGTAATCATTATTTGAGTCATACGGCGTCAACTGCTGATTGTAGGGTTTTTATAGACCTCAATCTCATAATAGAAGATGAAATGACCTTGAAACCTAACTGGTCAAAGTAATATTTTGTAACCTAGGAACTATGTTTTTCTGATATGATAATTAGCCTTATGATAAACTATTTCATCAACATCGGTTCACTGTTTTCTCGACTCATCTCATGCTCAATGTAACGTGACATCCTGTTATCAGCTACTTAATTAATCCTGTACTTACTTATTACCTTAGAACAGTTATACTGTTCCATGTCGAATCCATACTTCTATACTAATGTAGACCTCTGGCGCCTGAGCGATATTATAAAGACGAAAGATTTGTTTTTTTGTATGTTTGTTACGAATAAACTCAAAATCCGATTTTTAAAAATATTTCACTAATCTAAAGCTAGAAGATCCCTGAGTAACATAGCCTATATTTTATTCCCGTATTCCCTCGGGAATAGGAACTACGCGGGTGAAACAACGCAGAACCGCTACTACATAAACAAACGTATCTATTATTGGAAATGACATTACAAGGAATATGAGTTCGTAGCTCGAATAAATGCGTAAATGTTACCTCAATTTCTTCAAAGTAACAAGTAGCTACGTCGATTTAAATCAGTCATCCAGGAAAACCTTTCGATATCGAGGCCAATTCATGAAAATAGCCGAAATCTTACATCAATTTCTCTCAAACAATTTTATTGGGGCTTAATATTGCCGCTACTTGGGTCCGTGTTCACCAACACTTCCGACCGTTAAAATAATAATTGTGGCTAAAACTATACCAATACTCCTCACTTTTTGTGTCAATTAATGATAATAAGTCTATATTAATGTAAACTAATAGAAAAAATCAGTTAGGCGAAATAGTTAGGCCACGAGGAAAAAGCCTATAAAACAAAGTCGCTGTCTGACACTGTGTATGCGTCGATCTTTACAAGTACGCAACGGATTTTGATGCGTTTTTTTTTTTATAAATCGAGTGAGTCAAGAGGAAGGTTTTTATATACCATATAAACGAAGCGAAGCGAGGGCGGGTCGCTAGTAACCATTATTATTACTGTAAAGTTTCATCTAAATTCATTAAGTAGTTTTTGCGTGGAATAGCAACTATTCTGTATGATTTCACTAAAATGTGTACTCGTATAAGCGTGGTTATCTCGTTTAGAAATTTTGATTCTATTCTGAATTAGCCTTGTCTTGAGATAACATCGCAACATAAGTACTTGAGGTTTTGCATTTAAACCCGGACTATGTTGGAGTTCAGCTTTACTCACAGCTCAAATGAGATTAGAAAAAAATGCCCTTGAGTTTCGTGCTGGTCCTTCTCGGGGTACTGCGTTTGGAACCAGCAACTCGTCGGCGGAGATGGGCTGCTGTTTACATTTAGCCAATCTTCATGGACGAGTTTAGTGAGCCTTGTTATTAGACTATTGATTTTTTTGAATTTTAGACTATTGAAGTGTAATTCTTATTACCTACAGAATAAAATACATTTTAATTTTTTTTCACAGCTTTTCCTGAAGGAGTTTCGAAAAAGTATTATATTTCTAGAGAGACCTATTTTTAGGACCGATCTATCCTAGGTGTTGAGTCAATCACCAGACCAGTTTCCTGACAAATCAATCCAAAATACTCGTCCATCCAAATAGTAATAACCGTTTCCAATCCACCACAGGACACGTAGAGCAGTTATTGAGCGAATTGATCGTAGATGAATCGTTGACCAATGCGGCGACACTGCGGTTCGTCTTCCCGTTTGATTAGGCTTTGCCCTGACACCTGTCTAGCGAGATACGGTTTGGTTTATTTCACAAGTTCTAAAAGGATTTTCTGACGTTTGTCCCAAATCTCTTATAAAAAAACTTTCGCCTTTTATCCCGGAGGGGGTAGGCAGAGGTATTCCATTTCTGAATATACCAACTTTTCACGAGATGTTCTTTGAACCCCTAAGCGTGATAGGTGGTGATACCGGGTCTTTTACACATGTCTCAAAATTAATTCTGAGATCTGCGGATATATTTAATAATAATATAATGTCACGCCTTTTATCCCCGAGGGGGTATTCCATTACTGGATATACCCACATTTCACGAGATATATTTATATATATATAATATAAAGGAATGATAGATAAAGGAATTTTGTGGTGGTTTAGACATATTGTCCCGATAGATGGAAGACATATACTAGACAACAGGTAGTGAGTGGCTGAGTCAGCAAAGGGCGACGCAGACACATCGATCAGATCGGCAATGTACCTACTGAAGAAAAACCCAAAAAATAGTACCGGAAACCGACAAGCATGTACGAGTCGGTTGATGAATGTTAATGAGAGGTGTGCCAGGTTTGTAGCAGGTGCAAGGTGTTTGTATGTATATTGCTAATACTGAGAGATAATGCGAACTAAAATGGGTAATTCTCAAACCGACTACGTATTGAAAATGTTGGCGTGAGGGATCTCAATATTTCTCAGCAATTACAAAACTTTTGGAGTTGATATTTATGTCTCTCTCTCTCTTTCTTTCAAATTAATATATTATGCATTTGTTGTTACTTGCTATTTATCGTTATAAATTATTAGTATAGCTTATCGTATCGTATCGTATAGCTTCTCTGTTTTTCACTCAATATTGTACATCAAGTAATCACGGTACAAAAGCACAGTAAACTTTGCGACAGTGGTACCCGCTCCCGCTTCTAACTCGGACTTTGCTGTCCTGATTAATTGCACCTATCCGCTAAGGCCGACGACCTTGTGCCTAAGGACGTTGTAGGACCCTTGCTTGCGGATTTCACTTCGATGGATTGGGTTGTCTCCCAGCTGTAACTTAATATCCTTCTGACGTAGTTTGCTGTTTGGCTTGTCAGGGGCTTTGTAAAGGTCACATGCGTTGTCACGCACATACGTGGCTTTACAAAGTTTTAGGTAACTGGCAGCTAGCTGACAGCTTATCAGGCCGTAGACGTAGCATAATGATATTCTGTTTCAGAATTAAATCGTTGAAGTCGATAATATGTTTACCGTAACACTTATAACTGTATACATTTAAGGCCAAAATCATGATAAGTCAAAATAAATTTTGATGTACCAAATAAAATAAAATAATAATAATAATAATAAAACTTTATTCTTGAACGATGTTACAAAATAAAATACAGTAACATGCACAAAACTTACTACAAAACACAAATATTACTTGTGCCTGAACTAGGATACCCTGTTTTTCAGGCGAACAAGGCCATAAATATTTCTTTACTAATTACACATAATCACATACAAACTAAAATCACATAAAAATGTATAAACAATAATACAATAACACAATTAAAATAAATTTACTTTAACACTACTAGTAAGTTCTCTGTATCTTCGTAGGACATAGTCATCAGCACAATTGTAAACTGGGTCAAAGTCAATGTTGAATATTAGGTATAATAATATCTTCTACTAGTTTATTTACATAAATGCGCTTTGCGTTCTCGTGTAGCGAGTTTTCATTGATTATAACACCTTTTTTGTAGAGCTATTACATACCCAGTCTGGGTATAGATATATCAAGTATTTTCATCTGCAGCGCTTGCATTAAATAGTGACTGAATCCATACGAGTATATGTACTCGTATTTTATGTTTCATGGGATCTTAAATCGCAACCAGTATATTGGTAATTTGGTATCACATAAAGATTCAATAAAATATCCTCATTTGGAAGGGCTTGACCGAGTTTATTACAGTAAACTGGATCCATAAACCCTGGGTCCAATAAAAACACCGTTTCCCTCCCCACCCGCGCGCCCTTCGCTGCAAAAATACGACCTGACCAATCAAAGACCTGTATTATCTCGTGACCCCTTCGCATTCAGGGTTACGAACGTATTATTTGTTTGTTATCTATTTTAGACGTGACCATAAGTCTTTGGAGATGAAATGTAAAACTCATTTGGATTTGGCATGTTTTGGAAGTTCGCATGTTATTTTTGGTACCATTATTACATACCTACACATATTCATACATACATAGGTATGGTCACCATTTTAACCTGGCACGACTCTCCCGCTTAATCTACATTAGACTCATACATGTCACACATCAGTTTCGGGTGATCTTTATTACTTGAGTAAATTAACAAGATATTCGGATAATTTGGAGATTTTTCGTACTGTCTTAAAATGTTCCATAGTTCCACATCTTTCAGTCACGTCACGTCATATTAAACCAAAAAGTTGCAAAGTCAAGAATTTGAAATTTTATGAGCATTTCTTTTAGGTTTTCGTTTTCTGGAATTTACGCGTTAGAATCTTTTTCTTTTGAATTTAATTTTAACTTCTTACAGTGGAGAAGATTGCACGAGAACTCTTTGAGCTTTTAAAGAAAAATATCCTTTTTACGCTGCCCCTCGAATCGTTTGCATTTCCTTCCGAATTGAAGTTTTCTTGGTTGAATAATTGAGATGAAAGGAAATATTTCAAAAGTTACACTGAAAAAAGTCGTTTGTATAAAGTAAACAATCTAAATACCTACGTTTGCCAACATTTCGCTTTCGAAAACAAGCAAAAGTCGAAATGGCAGGTATCACGAACCTTTATAAAGGCTCAAACTTAAATACAAAGAGAATATTTTTCGTCATTTTCTATTTAGTTAAATATACTCACAACACATTCGTTATGGACCCTTTCGGTCCCGCAGGTGTTTTCGTTGGGACGTGTGAACCTCCGACCTTAATATTCACGAGTCGCAGCAAAAATGCCCAGTGACCTCGAAATGAGGTCCCACAAGAGTCCTGCGCAGGTAAATTTTGACACACTTTGACCCTCAAGCGGAGCGCTTCGTAAATTAAGGGCGTCTAAATATTTTCGTGAAATTTGGGCCTGAGGAATATTTAGATTCCGTTACGGGACTTGTTATTCAGACGTAGTTGGGAATATAACGTAAATACATTTATTTTCTTATTTCGTTACCTACTTGTGACGGAATATCAAGTCTGCTGCTGTTTACAAAGTAGGTAATGAATGATGTCGATATTATTGTCGGATTTTTTTATTATTTTTGTAATAATATAATAATATGATCTACGTATGAAACCTGAGAATTGATTCTGAGGCATGTGTGCAACAGCACGCTGGTCCGGCAACGGGTTCTACACCAGGGTAGATGATAATTTGATATATGAAAACTTTTATTTTATTTTTGTGCCCCCAACAAAGCTATTGTTTGTAATTATATTTTTTGTTTATTGTCTGGACAAATTTTCAATTTATTCTGTTGTATCAGTAAAATGTAACTATAGTCTAACTTAAGTCTTAACTTTTTCTGTGGCTAGAGATCTCATTAATCTAGTTCTAGCAATTTTTAATGCAACGTCTACATTTTAACATAAATGATTTTTTTTTTTTTGGCCTTTAGTAACTTCTTGCACTCGTATAGTAGGTACTACTCCATCGGTACAGAACATTATTGTTTATACAGCTATACTGTAGGACCGGTTACGAAGCCCTAAATTTTCTTAGGGACACGGGAAGGAGGTCACTCGCGTGATGAATAGTTAATTTAAGGTTAATGGGTTTAGACGTAGTTCAAACTTGCTAGCTTGGGTGATCCGCTGAGCCTTAAGTTGTACGGATAGATTTGGTACAACAGTCGGTTAATCAATGTAGGGAATGATAATGTAGATCTCAACGCCTACCTCAAATTACTATTCAAGACATTATATACCTACCTAGGCATTATATACGTGGGCGTAGCTACTGATTTTACAGGGGGGGGGGGACTAGACCTCCGTCTACCTTCGTTCAAACGTATACTATATTATTGACCCCGACTGACCATGTGTAGTAAAATTGTATCTATCATTCAACCGAAAATATCAACTGCCTACATAATATCGATGCAAAAACATGATATTCAAGGAAAATTTTCATTTTCTCGTTTACTTATATTTGAAATTTAAATAAATTTCTTATTCACAATATATTTCTAGGTACGGACGTATATAAAGTACAGGTTTAAGGGGTCTGGACAAAAAAATATACTGGTGTAAACTAAGTGTTAAAAGGAATTGTATACCTCTGTTCTGAACCCCTCGGAGATAAAGGGGTAAGCATATTTATTAAATCTTTTGAGCCTTATACTTTGACTTAGCCTTGATTTAATTCCAAAAGCAAGGGGTTCTAATTTTTACTACGCAATTATATTCCGATGCCGGATTCAGAAACTACGAAAGGGCACCGAGTTCCGACATTGAAAGGGATCAAAAGGGTTGTTACATTCACCGTAAAGTCACCGTTGTTTTTAGCACAATGTCACATTTTTAGAATATCACAGTATCAAAATCTCATATAACATTTATTGGTGCCGTTCTTGTACCGTTCATTATCTTCAATCCTGACATTAAACCATTTTGCATGTGTGTAATTTTTGATGATGACAGTTGCGAATTTAACATTATGCGCCTTATTAAATAATACTCTTAAGTAAACATACTTCATAACATCACTTGATTTAGTGCGTATTTAAGCATGCGCAGTCAACCATACTCATTGATTGACTTCAAGCCTCACTTATTCGGTGAACGGACGCGGTAGTCGGTGTAATTATTTGCCTGTAATTATAAAGGCAGGTGGCCAGAGGACATCGCACGGTTACCGTACCGTGAACGGTGAAAGTCGAACGTGAGTGCACTGATCTACGCAAATCGCGTTTCGTTTTCTATGGTTACATTTTATTTGTAGGTTTTTCTTTGCACCTTAGGCGTGCTTATCATCCTCTTGCCTTTCTTCGACTAGCGACCCGCCCTGGTTACGCACGGGTGCTATTTATATATAAACCTTCCTTGAAAAATTATCTTACTAATGATGAAAACATCAAAATTCGTTTGGTGGTTTAGGAGGAGTTACCGGATGAACAGACAGCCAGACCTGCAGGCGTATTCACGGAGGCTCGATACCGTTTCCGTTCGATTCAGATCGAGTGAAAGATTTTCCGAATTCTTATGTCGCATATGACATTAGTTTTCGACACCAACATCAGCCCATCTCGAAATTGTTGACAGATTTTCCGATTCCGAGTCGAATATCGAATATCGAAGCTCCGTGAACACGCCTGCTGAAAATCCACTTTATTTTTATACTATGTAGAGAAGAGATGTTATAGATACAGCAAACGGTTTCGGCATTTTTGCTAAATTCACACAAATACCTGACTAAAATTACTCACATTCAACCACTTACGCAAAGCCTTCCGTAATTGCCCCCTCGTCCTAAAATACCTCCCAGAGTAGGAAATAAAAGAGAATTACCCAAAAGGAAATCTCAAAGAAAGTAAAATTCGGTTTCGTTATTGAAAAATTCAAAGAATCGAGCAACAATGCTCCAATTTTCCGGCTCATAATCCTCGCTGTAACTCGGAGTAATGTACAAATCGCGAGCTAATTGCTCGACTTGTGAAACGTCTAATTAACTCGGCACCCAAAAGCGGAATAGGGGTCATCAATTTGCTAGCGTGCCGTGATTTGATTTGTGTAGTGTGAGAGTGAAGCAATAAACTAATTTTAACTTAGTTATATTTGTAAAGCGAAATAATTACACAAAGAATTAATACCATTTCTTTTAAAATCTGTAAAAAATATGATTAGATAAGTATTATGAACTATCAGGGTGTACGATAATAATAATAAATCATTTATTTAGGATAAACAAACCCAATTTTTTTAAACAATTTTTTTCTGCCAAATTGCAAGACATGGGATAAGGAGGAATTATAAACTTCCATGGAGGGATGAAATTTTAAAAATCCGTTCTTAGTGCTCACCGCCGAAAGGGCTATCACTGCTCTTTCGTATTCTTGTATTTTTTCTCTCCAAATGAATGTGATTGATGGGTTCAGTCGCATGCAGCTAAAGCGACCACTGTCGAAATAAATGTGTTAAAATATTACAAACTAGTCTTTACCACTTACATAGTAGCATTCATGATAATATAACACAGTATATCTCGGTTTCACTAGTACAATTATGGTGAGTATTCCAACTATAACCTCGCAAAACCTTACGTCAACCCTCAGTGCTCGGCCCAGCAATATCCAGCAATAACTCAAGCACAGCTTCCGACAACCCTAAGGATCTGCGGAGCACATAAACAGTTCAATTTAAAGCCCCGTGAAACAGAGCAAGTTTGGCAATGAAAGTAATGAAGCCACAGAAGTAACACCGCAATTTATTGAAATATAGCTATGCGTAATTAAGATACCACGAGATTAAATGGATTGTAGGCAATGTAGCAAATGATGTCTACACTAATATTATAAAGAGAAAAGATTTATATTTTTTATCTTTGTAACGAATAAACTTAAAGACTTCGGGACCGATTAAAAAACTAGTCTAAAATAAAAAAAATATAATCAAATTGTGCATGTCTAACTATAAAACGTAATTGCTTTTGTTAAGGGGACTGCACGGTAAGATTGCGTACGCACACAAAACGACAACATGATATATTAGGAGTTTGCTTGATTATTTAAAACAAAACAATTCACGGTACATCAACGGTAGATTTTGTGATGAATGAGTCAGTCAATGGACTCGATTCTGCAAACCACCTAAAATTCCTAATTTTAAGTTAGCTCTAATTCTTTTCCACCGCTTGGGAAAGAAAAGGGACAGAAATAAGCGCCATGTTTATTTACAACGTCACAAATGTCAAAATAACAATTGAACCTTATGGACGCATTTAAATACACGTTTTTAGCAACGATGTAAGGAGGTCATGGATAAAAGTGACAGATAAGACATAAAATTAGTCGGTTTTTACACGTTTGACATTACTCTATAATCTATGGTTTGTTTCTGTCTTTTCTTCCGTATTCTATAAAGAAGGATAGGCTAACTTAAAATTAGGAATTTTAGGTGGTTTGCAGAATCGAGTCCAATGGTGTTACTCTATAGGTATACATAGATTTAAGCTTTGCTAAGGTGAAACCGAATGAAAAGCTCACAATAACTTAAATACATCTTTCACATTTTTACGTTAGAATAATACCGCGTGAAATATCTGTATCTGAGAAATATAACCTATCAAAACATTTTTCCGGTTCTTTATTTATCTTTTTACTCTGCGTAAAAGACATTCAGTGTCAAAGCGACTAAAATAACTATTTGTGGACATTTCCATAGTAATACCATTTCTCAGATAAGTGTTTGGTAAAGTGGGAACATAGGCCAAGAAAATCCGTCCCTAAGGTACCTTTACACGTGAGGATTTAGAAAATGCCACTACTTTTTACGCCTAGCAACCTGGCACCGCTTAAGAATATTACACATTCGTAATATATTCGTAACAAACGAGATTTTCACGAATTCTTTGAGATTTTTTTGTTAGGCGGCACAAACAAATAATGAAACCTTATCCTTACATTCAACAAAAAATACTCGTGTTACTTTATATTTTCTACGTCTTATTTTTGTACGAAGCTAAGTGTTATTTTGTATGATATTGGACTCGATTCTGCATTACAGCGACTTAACTTATTTTACTTTAGTCCTATCATTTTCTTTCTTCTAGAAAAGAAAAGAGACGAGAGATATTTAGTCCTGTCAAATTAAAATTAGTCTTCTCATGTATGGCGTGTTTAGCAATTTTAACGACGATTATGAAGGTAATGGATAAAAGTGACAGATAAGCTCATTCACAGTTCAAATAAGTAGGTTTTTAGATGTTTGACATTAACTCTTCAATCTATGGTTTGTTTCTGTCCTTTTTCTTTCGTATTCTATGGAGACAGATAGGCTAACTTAAAATTAGGAATTTTAGGTGGTCAGCCAGAATCGAGTCCAATGCATATTTACAAACATTCTCTTTAGGAGATAAAAACTTAAAACGTCTTTCAACCTTACTTCTTCTAATACACGCAAGGGATTTTGATGCGGTTTTCACTAATAGAAAGAGCGACAAAAGAGAATGTTTATTTACTTTATGTTAATGTTTACATTTCGAACAGCAGAACAGAATTAAGCACGGCTTGTATCGCAGGGCCCTGATAATCAATTGCCGAGTAGGATCATATCAAATGACCAAATAGACAATCCGTTTCGCAAACTTGCTCTTTCCGCTTTTATTCGCATTTGTCACAATCCGCGAAACTGAAACACTAAGTTATATAACTTTAAGAAGATTTCCTATTATAGTTTCCCCATATTATATTAAATAAGACGCTTTCTCCTACAATATACCGAGATCTACAAGTCGAGCATCCTCCAGAGACATGTAGTGGCCACTTGTCTCTAACCCAATTTGTAGTGAGGCTTCTCTGACGTGATTTCGCTTGACGTCGATTCGGGCAACGGAGGGCACCTAATAACAGACAATCTTATTATAGGTACGACATCATTGCTAAGTAAGTACGTAAAAGCAGTGATAGCCCAGTGGTTAAAGAGTCTTCTCATTCGTGAGGCTCAGGTTCGAACCCTGGCATGTATCAAAGAGTCTTAGTAGCTTGCAGATTGCTGACAAAGGATTGAAAATTACTACTTTTTATTACAGAACGCGGGCGAAGTCGCGGTCAAAATCAAGTAAAACATTTTCGAAGATACATCCTCCTAGCGTTGCAGGTTATTGGCCATAAAAGTAACTCTTCTTTGTATGTAAAGCCTGCGGGTAATAAAAAGTTACAAGCAGACAACCTCCACAGAAAATTACTCACAACCCGGGAAACGCTCGTTACGCTACAGACAATTTCCAGTCACAAAAAGGAATATTGGCGAATTATTCGAAATTTACTTTCAATTTTTGTACTGGAATTTTACAGTTCTGTGTAACGAATTGCTATTTCCAACACAGAATGATTTAAAAAAAACAAGGCGACTTCTCTATTGTACTATTTTTCTGAGGCGTCAGTCTATATACCTGTTAATAATAATCTTGGCTTCAATCTGTCTTTTGGGTCAGTTGGTAGAGACTTTACCTTCCTAGACAGAGGTCGCGGGTTCAATTTCCGCCCGGGGCTAAACAGTCTAAGTATGTGTTTAATTCAATTCATTTATATGCATTACATATTAATTCTAAACGCAAGATTGATATGTATGTACATAGTAGGATTATTCGTGGTCCTTGATCGCCCGTAAGACGAGATACTTGACTACGTATATTTTGTTTATCCCTTCAGTTTGGGAATAAATAACCATGTGCGAATTGTGTACTACTAGTAACATTGTAATATCACGGGTTCTACAATAACCCTGAGTCATATAGTTTGAGTTCAATACGTCATTGTGTCAGTTATTGCATATTTTTATTCGTGTACAATAACCAGTTGTTGTTTACTTACGTCTAAACTACGTTTGTGGACTCCAAAACAGTAAACAAAAACGACATCAAATTGTTAACGTGAACGTAAACACGTGGCATCCTCGTTACGTCCACCAGCTTGAGCCAACAATGGGCCCAGCGCAGACACATCCGACTCGTTAGAGCTGCTTCCACTCCAATGCGCACGCGCTTTGTATTTGCACTACAATGATGTTAGAGCTAACGTAGTTAGATATGGCGTAGACTACCAAAGCTAACTACAGCTACTACCAATTCGAAATATACAACGCGTAACAGAAAAAGCGCAATTCCTCATACACCCCAATTAGCAATCGAACTTTAGTTGTGTCTAACCAATTTTCTTAAATATCGATTAATAAGCACGATTTCCATAGAAAGCACTAATTTTAGCTACGCTAATTCATTTTAACGAAAATTTAACACATTAAAAATAGCTGGATTCGAATAAGTAATCGATACAGAACAAATTAATTTCAGGAATATATATATATAGGTATTCAAGAATCTAATATAAAAATAAAATAAAAAAATAAATCTGTAATGCTAGTTTCAGTTATTTGAATAAATAAATAAATAAATTAATTAATTAATTACATTAGAAAATATAAACGACCATGTTTTCAGTGATGTACTGTGATAGAGAAAATTTACACCAAATATATAATATAATATGTACTCTATATTATTATGCTATCAATACAAAGATATTCTGGTGAAAACCATGTAGGAACCCTGATATAAGGCATTTGTTAAGAAATTGAACTGGACTAAGTAACAACTCTTTAATAACCAACAAAATATAATTGCGACAAGTGAAATCGTATTCTTATAAACGCATTTTTTTACCCATGGAGTAGAATTGAATAAAATAAATATGCAACCCTCTCAGGTTAATTTTATTTTAATACATAATCTACTATATAAAAATAAGTCGGGTTTTCCTTCCTGACGATTTAACTCGAGAACGGCCGGACCGATTTCGATGCAACTTTTTGTGTGGGTTCGAGTGGGTCCAGGGATGGTTTATAGCAAAGAAAATTCAGCATTGCACCCGTGCGAAGCCGGGGCGGGTCGCTAGTATGCTATATAAAAGAGCTCGTTCAAAATAAATGAGCAAACTTATTTTAGAAAATCTTACAACTCAATCAACACACCAAATTTGATATATTTGTAACAGGCGAGACTGAACCAATAATCTATATGCACATTTTAGTGACTAACAATTCTGTGAACCAAGTATTTGAGCGCCACATACACAAAGCGGGGTCGGCGCAGGGGCACGGAGGCGATCTTTTCTATAATATGAACTAGAATTGACTTCAGCCCCAATGAAAATACCGGTAAATAATAATGCCCCTTTCGTTTTGGTTCTGTAGTACTGAAGGAAGAAGCGTCCACGCCGCGTCGCCGCTGCCGCCTCAGTCTTTGTTGGGCTTGATAAAGAACGGACAAGAAGGCACGGTTATAAAAGAGTTACTTATGCTGTCCAAGTAAAAGTTTATTTTTTTTAATTCGCTCAGTTTGTATGTACAAAACGCGTGGTACAACACACTGTCGCGTAGGTAATCCGCCAATCAAAGCGGAGGTGAGTATACTCGTGGCTCCGGGCTTCAGAACAGTGTGCGATCCCTTTTTCTTGGAAATTAAATCTCAAAATGGTATAGAGATTTATCTTTGGGATAAGGCTTAGGTACTCCACGTTGAACGAATCCCGCCTTTGAAAAGAAACCTTAAATTGCGATACAGTAGATACATTTTAGTCTCAACAATAATAAGTTGTGAGTATCTAATAGTATATTTTATATCGAGGGACTAAACGAAGCCATTATACCTATACCAGAAGTGGTTTGACTCCCAAGCTTGCGAGAGGGAGTCATGAAACCGAGGGTATATTAAGTTGGCGTTTAGTCTCGAGGTGCAAACTGTACTTTTCACTTTGAGTGCGAGAAAAATTGTCAATTTAGTACAAATTTATTGAAAACCCAACAAATTTACACTCAACAAAAATTCAGACATTTTCGCGGTCAGTTTTTTCTTCTAAACCTGTCAGGCTGTCACAGATTAACAAAGAGATTTAAATCTCTTTGCAGGTAAACAATTTAAAACACATGGCGCCACCTTCTTCGCGGAAAAACCATGGAACTAAAACTCTTCACATTTTCGCAATGAAGATGGTCCACACTCTACAGATATTTACTGGCTGTTTGAGGTTGTCTTTTTCTAATTAAGGAAATTAAAAAAAAATTACTTTATACTCCCTAGGGACTAAAGTGGTCACTTTAGTCCCGCTTCGTAGGGCTATATTGGCGTACTTTTAGAGCATGAGAAGTGAAAAAGTAAATTTATTTCAGCATCATTACTGCGCCGCGCCGATCCGTTGCCGCCAAATCAAATACCTTCAAGCTTATAAATCACCGTCACGCCTACGCGGCCCTCGGTTGCTGTTACAGTCGTTCCGATTACGAACCAAATTAACAGGCGACTGTTTGTCATAGCGCCGAGACGCCCAGATTTGACTTTCTGCGTAATTCGGAACGTAAACACTTTATCTACCGAAATTGAATTTGCTTTGAGATCGGCTACATGGCTGAAGGAACTGATTGCTGAGGGCCAATTATGTTTGGTTGTATGAGTCATTGATATCAAATAGAGAAAGAAAGAAAAATATTTATTTGGTAAATATTTCTAAATATTAGAAAATTACTTTAATCTAAAAGGAACTTGTCAGCAAAAAGGCGGACAGTCAGTATATCACTGGCGCAAGGACCATCTTTTCCCGATGACTAGTTGTAAATTCATCATCATCATCAACAACCCGTAACAGCCCACTGCTGAGCTAAGGGTCTTTCCTCACACATGAGGAAGTATGGGCTATAATCTCCCACGCGAGCCCACCGCGGATTGGGAGATGGTGTAAGCTAGTGGCCACATAACAGTCAGAATTTTTCAAGCCACCCAAGGGTATCTGACATGGCTTAACGACTTTCATTGTGCGTAAACACAACGAAAACCGGGACCAACAATTTAACGTGCCTTCCGAAACACGAAAGCGCTCGTAATATAAATGCCACTAGGCGGTCACCCATCCACTGACTGACCGCGCCCAACTTTGCTTAACCAGTATGATCGTTACAAACACACTGGTACCGCAGGGCTACGAGCGCTTCGGTACCGCAGGGCTACGAGCGCTTCAGTTGTAAATTACAAAACTTAAATTGTACCAAACATAAGAAAGTTACAGCCAACAACAATTTACATGAATTTAGAGCAAGACAACAACAAAATACAAAATATCAGTAATCAGTTCTAGGTATTACAAATATATAACCTATGTAGGTATGTGAATATTTATCACTAGCTCGACGGTGAAGGAAAACATCGTGAGGAAACCCGCAGGTCTCAGAATTAATTCTGAGACATGTCGTGTAAAATAGACCTGGTCCGGCGATGGGCTCACCACCTATCACGTTTAGGGTTCCAATGTATCTCGTGAAATGTGGGTATATCCAGTAATGGAATACCTCTGCCTACCCCCTCGGGGATGAAAGGCGTGAGATTATACATACATACATAGGTATGTGTACAACTGCGTTGAATTTGGTAAAGTTCTGCTCGTGATAGTTCTCATAACATACTTAATTACCGCTTTAATATTCTTAAGCTGATATATTATTTAAACTAAGGCAATCGTTTAAACAAACATGAAATTCTAGAAAACGTGATTTCGTAAAATTAGATTAGCTCTTGTATCCAATGTCGCATAGTTTAGTATAAATTGCGCATTTTTTTGAATTAATGAATGAAACTGATGCTTAATTTGCTTCCATGTAGGCCAATAGTGATTTTATCAAGGTCATCAGAACAAACGAACAAGAAATCACAAACCAGTTTCATCGCACAGCTTATAAATCAACATACCTACTTCATTAATATTAATAGAATTATTAGTTTATACGTAGGTATAACTCTGCATCTAAGAAACAACTCCAAGTTTATTTATATATTTGCAGCAAAACTAGTCGGATATAAAAAATATATTTGCAAGATTTTGTCTTTTATTGTTGTGTTTTTCTTGTATTTATTTTAGTTTTTAATTACCTATTTTTATATCACGTAATGATTGTTCATGATGTCGTAGTCTGTAAGTAGGTCAGCCTTTTACCTTCATTGTATTGTAGATTTTCGAAATGTGTGGATGTGTATAGGATATACTAATAAATATATTAATAAATACATCAGGATCCAAAATTAAGCCAAATAAAACAATCTACTTAACGTGTTTTAGGACTGAAATCGTAAAAGTGCTATCCTCTTAGGCTATAAAACCCAGACTACACTAATACAACCTACGCCTTGTTTGTCGACCAATCTGTTTGTAACTAAATTCCGATGTTCTGTTAAATGTATATTGTAAAATTTAAATCGAACTTACGAGTATATTTGAAATCTTAACTAACTGTGCCCACGACTCCCTCCGCTTGAACTTTTAGGTTATCACTTGCCCTAGGAACTATTTGTTGGATTTTTTTTTTCGGATGAAAAGTAGGTACCATTTCTTTCCTTATAATGTAACTCTCCCTCCTGCAAAAATCAATCTACTCATTCCATTAATTCATTCATTCATCCATCCTTTCAAACATTCAAGTTTATAATATTAGTACTTACGATAGGATAGAAAGAAGGATATGCGAAGGTTATGGTTTCTTTTTAACCGACTTCAAAAAGGAGGAGGTTATCAATTCGTCTGTATTTTTTTTATGTTTGTTACCTCTGAACTTTCGACTGGGTGAACCGATTTGGATGATTCTTTTTTTATTTGAAAGATAGTGCTTCCAGATTGGTCCCATTTTAATTTCGTAAAGTTCTGACAACGGCATCCATTAGAAAACCATAAGTTGAAGATTGAAGGCGGTTTTTTTACTCTAGAGTGGTTATTCATATCTTATTCATATCATGCGCGGTTTTACCCGCGTGGTTCCCGATCCCGTGGGAATACGGTAATAAAATATAGCCTATGTTACTCAGGGATCTTCTAGCTTTCCATTGGTGAAAGAATTTTTAAAATCAGTCCAGTAGTTTTTGAGTTTATTCGTAACAAACATACAAAAATACAAATCCTTTCTCTTTATAATATTAGTATAGATATAGATTGAAATAGCAGTGGCCATCGAAACTTTTTCGGAATATGAGTGCGTAAAACAGACGGAAAATCCCTGTTCTATACGAATCCAATTACGGAGAGTATTGATTCCAATTCTATTGCGTAGACAATAAAATAACACAGGGTATCCAGCGAAATTTGTCGAACGAGACTTTTTATTACAGGTTGCCGTCTGCCTCAATTTGATGGCACTTATGATTCGCAAAGGTAAGACAAGTTACAAAGGAAAGGAAGAATGTTTTATTCAGCATTTACTAGAAAAAAAACCTTGACACTTAAACTGTTAATAATAAAATTATAGATTCGGAAGTAATCTGTTATTTATTATATTATAAACTAGCAGCGCCCCGCGGTTTCACCCGCGTTGTTCCCGTCCCCGTAGCAATACGGGGATAATATTATAAATATTGCCTGAAATAAAGATTTATTATTATTATTAGTTATATGTCTGTTACATTTTCACGGCTACACCGCACCCGACTGACTTAATTTTTATGAAAGGAAGATAGTTTTTATTTTGGGGATGGAGATAGGGTACTTTTAGTGGTAAAAATACTTAGTTCTTAGGGGACGCGATAACCTAAAGTTAAGGCTATCCTTAGATTAGTATAGTATATTATAGCAAAAGGACTATTAATATCGCAACCTGAGGTAAGACACTGATTTTCATCGGTCAACTTCAGTACTTACAATATACAATAACAAAAAATGAAAAAACTGCCTTCATCTACATCTACTCGTACATCTACACTAATAATGTGATAAAGAGAAAAGATTTGTAGTTTTGTAAGTTTGTATGTTTGTAACGAATAAACTCAAAAACTACTGGACTGATTTCAAAAATTCTTTCACCATTAGAATGCTACACTGCTATTGCTGATAAGACAGGTTATATTTTATCTCCATATTCCCACGGGAACGGGAACTACGCGGGTGATATCGCGCGGAGAGCTATCTTAAATATTATTGGTACCTATAAATATACACCCTCTCCAAACAAATCCTGTTGAAGACAAAACTGTTATGCCAAGTACTTGTACGGAGGAAGAAAATACATTTGCTTTTTATTTGAGCTAAAGGAGTGGGTTAAACATTTCGCTATAAACCAGGAGAGACGGAAAATTACCCAAACAATACTTTTTTATTGCCGAGTCGTAGCAGTTGATATTTTTCATGTTTGCGTAGCGCTACGGGTTCGTAGACTTGGCTACGACCTGTGTTTTATACATGAGTTATGAGTTATGACTAGCTTTTAGCTTTGACTTTTTTTTTGTCAATAGGGCAAGCTATAGGTTTATAATATGTTTAGCTATGGGAAGGTAATAAAAGTACAGAGTTATTATCGCATTTACAATACGTGTATAAAGACCTAAAGATCCCGACTTTTGATGCTATATAATAGAACGTATTTTGGAGAATATCAAATTTATATTCTTTAAAAGACACTCGGAGAACTTCAAATATTTTAAGTATTTAAATTAAAGAAAAAATCTGCGCACTGCCTTGCAAACAATTCTTTGCGATTCTTTATTCAAAAGCTACGTATCAACTCTCAGCTCCGCCTGAGTCAATAATTTATTCTTTTTAGGGCTTCCCTGTGTCCTTGTGGCTGAACTAAAGCTTCAAACGCTGAATCAGTATTCTAGGTACGTAAAGGCCCAAACAATCACTCTTTGGTTATAGTGCTTGGTAATAGCCTACGGTGTGAAGCGCCTTAATTAGATTCTTTTCAGATAAATGAATCTCGGTTTTAGGGATAGAATCCCTAAAAAGATTCCAATTTACCAGGAATAGATGTCGCTATTAAATATAAAGAGTACATTAACTTTTAAAAATTAAATTATCGGATAGCATGTAGAAGGCACCTATTGTTTAAGTTAAAACATTATCATCTCCATGAAGCAGTCGGGACTGGGAGAATTTACGTTTATGGGAAAAGAAATGAAATGGAACTAAACAATCTATCTGGAAGAAGAACTCTTAGCTTCGTGATTTTATCATTTCTATAATTATGAAATTTCAACTTCTACAATAGTAGATTGTTATACAAGGGTCGGAAGGAATCAATTCCCATACGAGGTATTTAGACGCCCGAGCGTAGCGAGGGCGGATATACTCCGAGTAGGAATTGATAACTTCCACCCGCGATAAACACTCTACTTTTCATTTCGAATTCAAAGAAAGTAAACAAAAAAAATTACAATTTTACAAAAATTCAAACATGCAAAAACGCAATTATACCTAAGAAAAAAAACTAAATTGTCAACAATACAACCAAAGAGGTTGGAAGAAAGAGAAACTTTTTCTTTTAAACGTCTTTGAATACTACATTATAGAGTACCTAACCTAAATAACATTAAAATAATATGTACAAAAGTACATATTCTTATAAAGCCTTCTGTGCTTATTAGTGTCGATGAAAAACAAGATTTTGAATTTCGGAACAGCTTACCAAATTATTACTCTTATTTTAATTTTCAAATATGGAACGCGTACCGCCCCGCGCGGGCTATTTTCTGTTGTTTGTACCTACACTCACAAGATGTAAAAAGTTTCGTATCCCTACTGAGCACCCAAAGAGGTTGGAAGAAACTCATTCTCTTTCCTAGAGAAACTTTTTCTTTAAACGTCTTTGTCAAATGTAGTACTATTTTTTTTTTATTTATTCCCGCCCTAAGGCCGGAAGCAATTACTATGAGTCTTTCCCGACCGAGGGCGGGAATCACAGCCCTGAATCTCTCTGTGGTGGGAATCATCGCTTCCGACCCGGTACTCAGATCAAACATACACTACTTTCCGAGTATGAGATATGAAAAACATATTATGTTATACGCTTTGTAACTTGAATTAACCCAACTGCACCAGCAGGCAATAATATTCGGGTATTTTTAAGTATATGTGTGTGTATATTCCATTTCAAACTAATTGACGGATTTTGAAGTGCGATGTTTCGTAGTACTGGAGTGGAGACCACCTTTGGGTAAGCGCAGTGAAGGATGCCATCCTAGGTCCCAGTGGCGATGGCGCGTCTTTGCAGAGACCTACGTCTAGCAGTACACCGCTAATAGGATGACGATGATAATCTGCGGTGTGAATTCGTCTTCATTTATGTATTGTTATATAGGCTTTATTTTTACCTGACTGAACCAGGAGAATGATAATATTTTATTTTTCCTTTAATAAATAAGATAAAAATCCCGGTATTCTACTAAGAAGTTTTGACAAATATTTTGTTAAACAAAAGGCGTGTACTAACTCGACTTCAACTCACAATGAAACACTCTAACTTTTATTTAAGTCTAAAGGGAGATATCTTGATAATTCTGCGCTTACCCAAGATAAATGAAATTAGAGTACAGGTAAAATTTTACGATTCATAAACCTAAAGGGTTTTGCTATCCGCTTTATTTATTATTTTAATAAAAGGTTTAATTTTTACTTAGGTCCTCGATTCCACAATGCAAAAGGTAGGTCCATAAGCTTATGTGGTATTTAATTATAACCATTTTGACCCACGTCGCGTGTTGCGACACATAATTGGGATTCTTATTACAACAAATAGAAGTACTCGTATTTACCATCAACTTCGTTCGGGTCATAAAAATCGCGAAACAAAAAGCTGCGTCTTTCCTTCTTCTCTCTCCTTACTCTTGAGTAAGCTACCTCCCGGCCAAATTTCATCACGATAGTTTCAGCGATTTTGCCGAGAAAACTTAACGGACAGACTGATAGACAGCCAAAGTTACTTTCGCGTTGACTATATAGGTACTAGTAGGGATTAAAGTAAAGACAATCAGCAATTGGTCATCTAGAAAAAGAATTTATATTTTTTTTAATGTTTATTTTTAAGGAGTTAAAACTTTTCAGGTACGAAAAGATAAGTCTCAGTAAAATGATATGTTGTCACTAGAGTAGGTACATCAAAATATTTTTTTTGTAAAATTATTTCACAGAATTTTTGAATTTCTATTAAATAACTATAAGTCCATACTGTTTTTTTTAAAACCCATAGTCTTTCTTCGTCGTAAAGCATAGATTCGGAAAATCTGGACTATAGTTGCGAGCATGTTTAGCGGTTAGTATATTAAAATCGTTATGACGAGTTTACGCTTGACGTTCTACGTAGTATGAGGTTCTTATTCTGTAGAATGTCTCAGCAATCTTGCTATGAAAGTGGCAGTCTCAAGAAAGCTTAGCAAGTGTGGGTTGGGGAGGATTTACTAAAACGAGTCTCGGTTTCATTAAGTCGACTCCTGAGCTCTGCGGAGCGCTTTTGACATGCCGTGTTGTGTCAGCATGGCAGGTCGCGTATTAAATTCAAGTGTTGAGCTTGCTTTAAAAGTTGGGAGGCAGACCGTCAACACAAACTTTAGAGTGAGAGCCCAGGCTTGTCAGACCTTCGTCATTTTGTAAAACCTCAAAGTTTGTCTGTGTATGTCCCTACTACAGGTGTAAACGATCCCCGAATATGAAGTTTGGATAACGGTTCCTTTGGAAGTTATCAAGCAGCAAAGGTCCATAAAGTTCCACCTCAAATCGTTAAAGTTTAAAGCCCAGTTTTTATATATTTTATTCGGATTAATATTAGAAATCACGTCGTCCATTGTCAGACACTTGGTGCGGTGGAAACCCCCTGTCAGACCCTTGAATCATGGTGAATTGAGGGTATACTTTCATGACATGATTTCTGCCCATATATAGCTACTAGGCCGCCGCCATAATTTATTATAATACTTACTTGTAAGTATTATAATAAATTATAATGCGGCGAGTTGTTGTATTTTTTTTGTGTATGTAGTGTAATTCTTAATACCTACAGAATAAAACACATTTTCATTTTTTTTGCGCTGTTGTTGGTTGTAGAAATAGCTTAGCTTTTACACGCGGCTTCGCTCGCGCACATTTATTTCACCCCTTAGGGGTATAATTTTGCAAAATCCTTTCTTAGTGGATGCCTACACTGTATAAACTATCTAAGTATATGTGCAAAATTTCAAGTCTCTAGACCCAGCGGTTTATTCTGTGCGTTGATATATCACCAATATATATATATATATACTAGCGACCCGCCCCGACTTCGCACGGGTGCAATGCTAACACTAAAACCCTCCTCTTGAATAACTCTATCTATTTAAAAAACTGCATCAAAATTCGCTGCGTAGTTTAAAAGATTTAAGCATACATAGGGACATAGGGATATAGGGACAGAGAAAGCGACTTTGTTTTATACTGTGTAGTGATAGATATTAGTTGTATAGAAATCCTGGCGAGGGCATGTACAAATGAGTTTTTCGAAAACCCGTATTCCAGAATTTATTCTGATGCATGGGTAGCAGCACCCCGGCGCAAAAATATACTGGTGAAAAGATGGGTATTTTCAGGAATAGAAAACTTCTGCTTACTCCCTCGGGGATAAAATTCCTGACCATATTTGTAATTTATTTTATTCTATAGAAAAAAAAAAACAAATTTCTTTTCAAGTCGCTTTTCCTAAATTGACTACAGAAGCACATGAGTAAAGAAACGGAACAGAGACAAAGCTTCATACAACCGCGCTGTCGTAGGTACACTACTACAAGCATGCAATGCTTGTGTGCGTTTCTACTAGCGCTGCGTCACATACGCGCCGCAACTGGATAAAACCGGCTCGGTCAGTAGAAATGCCGAGGGCCGCGCAATGGTTGCCGTATTTGTTTCGCGCTCCTGCTTAGTGAGAAATGGTTATTTTAAATTGTTTATGGTAGAATAAAGTATTAAACTAAAAAGTCAAGAAAGTGTAAATAATTAGATTCGGAGGTGTAAAATGGTTACCTACTGTACAGTTTGCATGAATGTCTCGAAAATCACATATGTGACGAAATAAAATTGTTTGTTAATAGACCTGAACAACCTATAAATATGGGCAAAGATTCTTTAATTACTCATTACAATAAACTCGACGTAAACATTGTAAATATTGGTACCTAATTATATTCTGAATCGAGTGTAAGATTGTAAAAATATTATGCCATGTGGAAGCGTCCTTAATGATTATTTGAAAAAACTTTATATCCATTAGATTTAGAATTCATCATTAGATTAAAAGATTTAATAATTTATTAAAAATAAAAAGTTATAAAAAAATATTTAGAGTAGGTAATTTGTAAATAATCTAATGTACAAATAAAAGTCTAATAAACGTTTTATTTATTTTATTCTCCTTTGCCAACCCTACTAAAATAGGTGAGAATTTTGCACGCTCCTTAGAAGCTTTGTCTCTGTTCCGTTTCTTTACTCATGTGACAGAAGCACTATCAAAACACCATCTGTGTATAAAAGATAAACCTTTTCGATAAATTTTATGCGGCACAATGCAAAAGAAAGTGTTATCCATTATTAATAAACAGAACCTAACTGCATACAACAGCTACAATCACAGACCTGTATGTGGCTACAATTAAGCAAACGCATGACAATGGCAATGAAAGACACTGTCGCCGGCAGGGCCCGATCATTGTTAGTTGTAGTTTATGGAGCGTGCGATATTGTACGCCACTCATTCATGGTTGCTAGCCAGGGACGCATTCAGGACTAAACAATTGAGATAATTTTCAAATTCATACATTTTCCCGATGGCTATAATTATCGAAGATAACAGTAACTTCCCTACTTTGTACTAGTTTCTGGACTTTTTCTTGTAGTCATAAAAATGTCTCCAATTATCACACACATGAATACCCTGCTTATCATAAAGTATTTCGAAAATACAACTCATAGAGTTTCAGAATCAGTCTCTTGCACTTTTCCCATGATTTGGGGTCGGCGCAACATATGTTGTCCTTAAATTGGTTCATATATCAACCATGATATCTGGTCTTATTGCAAATACCATCCCTTAATCCTTCAATCTTTTTTAGTTTATACGTAGAAACTCTTCGCCTGGAGCAGTGGCTCGTTACAAATAGCTAAAGACGAAGTAGACGCTATCCTTTCCCTCGAGTTTCACATAATGGGACAAAGGGGGTATGCTTGTGTTAGCTGCCTGGAAACGCGCCCGAACTTATCTAACGGCAAATAGTCGGTTTGAACGAGCTGGTTGTTCAGATGGAACTACGGAATTATTAAAATAGGTATTGAGGACTGGTGAGTCCTAAGTCAATATTAACAGTTGTTGAACTAACATTTACTAGCGACTGAGTTGGCGCGAACACGAGATTTCCTAAGGAGCGGTATTTTGATGCGGATCCCAAAAAGCTGAGGCGCTGAGGCCGTCAAACGTGAAAGTATTTTACCCCGAACATAACCTAAGCGTAAGAGCAACATGTTTAATGTTGCTCTTACGCTTAGGTTTTAATTGAATGTAGGTAGATATGTTTTGTAACTAAATCAGTTCTTAGATGATATTTCACGATGGCTCTTATTATAAGTGTACCTACGCAGAAAACTCAGTGACGGACATAATGTTAAGAAAAAGGTGTATGCACAGATTTGTAGAAAAGCTACAAATCTTATTCAGATTATAGCCGATTTATATACCTAAAGTGTTTTGATTCAGAATCTATTGACATTAGATTCATGTTGTAAAGTTAAACCTGTTGTTTATTGTAATGCTGCATACGTGTTGTGTTCAAACTTAATAGAGCGGATACATTAAGTAAATCCCACAAGTCTATTCTTTTAAACTTGCTTCTCTCCACGAAGCCGTAACATGAACTCTCATTATTCCTACTTCTTCCCGCGAAATAATTATTCAATTAATGGTGTCACAGAGTAGGACAACCTTATTCCAAACTCTGTCTAGACATTCATTCTTAGTAGAAGCTACCTCTAGAAAAATATAGGCACATTGAATTAGACTCACAGGCTTAGCAAAATATAGGTACATTAAATCACGACTCATAGGCATAGTTGAGTAAACTTCTTTGTCAAACTAGCTACACCAATTCATTTGCGACTAATAATGAAACTAATAATTTTGCCGCAAAAGGCGTCCATTACCAAACGGACGTGCTAGTCATCGAAGATAATGTCAAGGCCGAAATGTATACACTTGTAAGGCAACTTGACAATCATTTGTTAGCCCAACCCTGTTTAAAATCCATATTAATTTTGAACTAGCTCTGGCTCACGACTTCGTCTACGATCCGGGATAAAAATTAGGTTATGTCACTTCACAGTTTTCCATCTATATATATGAAAAAAACCAAGACAATACGTTGCTGCGTGACAGAAGGACAAACCAACAAACACACCTTCGTATTTGTAACTATAAATTAAGTCTATTAAGTAGTATTTTTAAGTCATGGTGTTGATAACATATCCGACGCCTTGTCATATTCAATGCCAACACGATTGCCATTTCCTCAATTGAAGGTAAACTTGATTCACACGAGTTGTTTACATGTTGGCTTCCATCTGATATCCGTTAATGGAATAAAATCATCAATCAAAATTAGGGCTCACCAGTAATCAAACTTTCGGAACGACTCTCGTACAAATATGAAGTTATTTTTTCAACACAAATAGAAACCTAGAGGCGTTACCTGAAACAAAACAGAAAAGTAACATTAATAACAATATTTTATACGTAAAATAACACAGTCTATCAGTAAAATAATTTATGGTCATCGATCCAGTGAATTCCAGTGAGATAAGGTCGTACCGCAAACTTAAGTAATTATGAGAAGTGCACAAAATAATTTATCTATTTATTACTACTCGTAGCGTAGCTAGTTCCGCGCCTTTTCACCCGCGTAAGCATATATTTTATCCCAGTATCTATACGGGCGGGCGGGCGGCGGACGGGCGATATATGCGGCCTATGTTACTCCCAGAAAAATCAGCTTTCAAAAATGAAATAAAGACAAGTAGTAAATGATGGTATTATTTAAAATGACGACTGCTTATTTCTCAGCGAAGAAAATTCAATCAATTCCAACTCGTCGGATACCTACTCGAGTTTAATTAACATAACCAGCAAGAAATAACGAAGGAAATTTAATTTACTTCCATCGATGAACCAAATTAAATGGTGTCGTTTGAGAAGAGATTGAACACTCGCATCCGAAATGCCGGGAGCTTAGAGAAATTCGCTCTGCGATTCCAACTCGAATACCGACGGTTGAAATACCTAACGTGCAATATACTGCGAGCCAGGTTTAACTATATAAGTAGGTACATAAGCTTTCGGATTCCCAAAATTCATCGCAAAGATATTGGATGGAATTGTCGAAGATTTTTCCAATATGATAGCGATAGGAGACGGAGAAAAACTAATCTATCTAGGTTTCAAGTTGTTGGTTCATTTTTTGCGAGGCGAATCTTTCCCACTGCTTGCGCAAGTTGTCTCAGACCTTTTGTTATAAAGGACCAATAAAAGAGGAATTCAATTCAATTTCAGTGTTTTAATATATCCAACCTTTCGAAAATATTATAGCTGTGGTATCGAGCTTTTTATGCTTGATTCTTTGTATGACATGTTCAAAAACTTTCGTACTAATATTTATTATTAACTAGCAGCGCCCCACGGTTTCACCCGCGTAGTCCCCGTTCCCACAGGGATATCGGAATAAAAGGTATTCTATGTCACCTGGTTCTAAACTTCTAAGCTACCTCCCTACCAATTTCCAGCCAAATCGGTTCAGCCGTTCTTGAGTTATAAATAGTGTAACAAACACGACTTTCTTTTATATACCTATATAGATTAGGGGAGGGGAAGGAAAACAACCTGAGGTAACAGATGTGTTCTAAGGCATGTGTAACATACTCCCCAGAAATACACCTAAAAAAAATTAGTAGTTACTTCTAGGAATTGAATACCTTTGCCAATAAGGCTTTAGGATATATTTAATATTCGTAAAGATTGTTAGTCGTTTAAATAACGCACTTCACAAGCTACAGCCTCTTGAAGATCAAACTGACAAATGCAAAATTCTTACGTAACGCCAAAAATCTTAAATGAACAAAGGTTCAGCGAAGTGAAACCCAAACACGTGGATGGACTTACGCTTGGCCACTTTTTCGTTATTGGAAAAGTTCTATGAAAACCAAATCGGTTCTAAATGGATGAGCATGCGTATCCCGGACTTTCTCAAAACCAGCAAAACGAAATGGATACGATCTTTCAGGACCAATTGAATGGCGATTTTATGGAAGTTAAGTTTCTGTTCTGCCCTACCTGGAAAATGGAACGTATGATTCTGGTAACAGCGTTGATCTGGAAATCAAAATAATATCGGGAAAAATTGCAAGTTATCATTCTACTTGTTTACCCAATTGCACAAGTTTTTTTTTTTCCGACTGAATGTTACATGCATTGAATGTATTTATTCATATTTCGTTTGCACAGGTTTAATCTCCGGAGTGACTAAGGCTAAATTTTTACTCAACTGCACCAGAAGGAAGGTAATACTTAATTTTTTCTATGCTTTTTACACAGTCGGGTTTTTTGGTGTTTTATTAAAATACTTGTTTGACGCCGTGTTTCATATTTTCGGTTACAAGTTCTTATTATTTTAGTTGAATTTGTATTTTGTGACATTTTATTACAAGTTTTAAAATCCGATATAAGTAGGTAACTAACTAATCTTATGTTTTCAAGTAGTTCGGGAGGTGCATACTAGCTTAATAATTAGTTTTTCAACACACTTGCTCAAAACGACGTTTTTATTCCACCGATTTTTGGCTCATAATCCTAGATATTAAACACGCGTGCTTTTCCAGTATATTATTGAACGAGTGCCTTTAGTTTATTAACCCGACCAATTTACATTTGTACCCTAGTACCAAGTCCTAAGTAAGAAGAAGAAGAAGCGATATAATTTAGTCGGGTTATGACTTTTTTATTTTAGCAACAAACAGTATTTATGCGAAAAATAACAGTAAATGGTAAATCCAGATTTATTATTAAAAAATAACTTAAATTCATTTAAAATTTTCTGTAATTTCTGTTTTAAACATTACATTTAAATTTAATTATATTTTTAATCTTGGCTGTTGGCCGATCTAGTTCGCACCTCAGCCTTGCGCGCGCATCGGTATCGCGGCAAGAAAAAAAACAACGCGCCATTTTTCGTAAATAATTGTCGGCTTTGACGAAGTTTGGATTAATTGTGAAGTTTAATATTAACGAAAATGTCTACTTCAAGTGAAGAAAATGAAGAAAACCTATTATTAACTCCGCCGGACTTACGTTACGAGGCGAAAAACGCGTGCGATAGTCTTTTGCCATCAAAATCGAGTGAAATATAAGTATTTAGCGGCCGGCCTATGAAAAATTTTTAAAATGGAATACCGGCAAGAACGCTCATTCTTTCTCAAAAAAACCACGTTTTGAGCAAGTGTGTTGAAAAACGTCGTATGAAACACGTGTGCCTGTGACCATAATATACGCGGCTTTCTTATGGCGCACTCGCTTTCGCTCGTGAGCACACAATATCGCCTTGTATATAATGGTCAACTTAGCACACTTGTATCATAATGTACTATTAAAGAGATTTGCGTCTCAATTTACTAAACTATCCGCTTAAAAACTAATTCAGGTAAATCTTTTCCTCTTTAAAACACGGCATAATTAGCATGATGCATGTAAATGGAAACTTCCGTAATATCTAGTCAAAGAAGCTAATTAAGTAATTATGTTTTGTGTCCCATTTGTTTTTTTTCTTTGTCTTTCCAGTAGGTACGGGTTTTAAACATGCTAAGACTACATGGAAAAGATATTCAATTCTTTACTATTCTTATAATGTAATATTTATTAATTTAAGTTTTTATAAAATTACGGTGAATCCATTGCACATGCCACATTTCATGAAATGGTCGACCACATTATGAAGTGGTCAATTGTAAGATAAGACCACGACATATTTAACCATACTGAACGTATGCACCTGATATCCTTCTGATGCGTCACGACACATACTTACCTAGTATGTTTTTTTTATAGAATATCCTGAATTATTAACAAAAAATCCACAAAGTTTTGGAAAAAGATTGATCTTTTTCTAAAACTTTGTGGATTTCTTTGCAAGTATGTTATTTTTGCTGTATTGTTAATAATTCAGGATATTCTATAAAGCTAAAACAACTACGTAAGTACCTAAGTGCAATTATCTAAGAAAATAACCTCGAATTTACAGATGCAAATCGGTGAACGACATGGTATTCTGTTTGTGCCTATACCTACTTATAGTATACCGACGTCTAAGACTGGAATATTAAACAGCTAAAATGCGATCTTATTATTTTTAAAACTCGAGAATGAATACCTTTTTAGACGCAGAATAGTGACTAAATTGCAATAAAGGACTTTATCCCGGTCTCATTTAAATAACGAATGGATAGATATAATCTTCAATGGATATTGAAGTTTGCGAAAGTTGGTAATAATAAAGGCTAGGACAAAAGAGTCGCGTCTTTTGCTAAGGTAGAGGTCACACGAGACGCGCGGTCGCTCACTCAGCGGCTTTATTAGAACTGTTCGCTGCCCTATTGTGTTTTATGAATATTGACGTCTAGTTAGTATTAAACACGTCTTGAGATGCCATTACCATATGTAATATCCGTGTGTTTATGTGCTTGCATACTAAATAGCTTTGGATTTCTTTACTGCCATGCATTGGCGGTACATTGCAGTTCATTGTAGGATATAAGTCTACATTTATTGAAACTTTATCGTTGTAGGTAGGGTTTACCCACAGCTACGATTACGTGGTTATAATAGTAGACAATTTTGCAAAATATAAGGTTTATTTTGCGGTAGTACGAAATCCTCGATTGCGACTTCGATTCGCACTATGTTGGTTTTTTCCGGTCCCGTGGGAATTTCTCTTAGCGAAAGCATACCCCACCTGTCAAATTTCAAGTTTCTAGATCTTACAATTTCGGAGATTTCGCGTTAAGTGACGGGGTCAGTAGTATTTCTTTTTTCGTATCATAATCCAGATTAGGCTTCTCCGTATAAGGTCAGAGATTTGAACTAAAACAAACACCCAAACTGTGCCATACAATACATTTCACATTACCAGAGAAAAGCCTTATGACAAGAAACAGAACGAAATGCAAATCAAGCAAAGCATTAGCATGTTCCATACTAAATTACAGATACTTATGTTTTTGTGTAGTGTTTGAGGCATGTGGGCCGATTTAGGGTAATGTTCGGTGATTCAGAGGTCGTCGCAGGCGCAGATAAAGACAGTACCGCAAAATAATGAATGATTCGGATACACCTACGTTCTGATGAACGGAAAAAATCGGGGCTATTGACCCCGGTATTGACAAAAACTTTCCTCGCGTGGACATTGAGTTCAACGAATTTTGACGTAGCGAGGTTGCACTCGTATGAGTATGTATAAACTGTTATGATAGTCATCAAAACAAATGACTGTCAATTGTACTTTTAAACTCGGTTCTGTATAAACTAAACGATGTTTTCTCATTAACTTATCCTCCATCGTCATCTAATCTACACAATCGGAGTTACAGATTTTTCCTGTCAACAGAAAAAAGAAGTTGTTACTGCTCCAAGCTATACTACCAACAATTCTTTTAAACTTAAGAAAATCGTAAAACCCGATCACCCGATGAGCAATTCAAACGAATAAAACCTGTGTCTGTTGTTACTGGGAAAATCTAGCTGACTGATTAATTTTTCAGGAAATGATTAGCATTAAAACATACTTATCTCAGACAGATGCCTTTGAGACCAGTCATTTAAAAAAGCATTAATTATTTACACGTTGCATTGAGGTTCTCAATAACAATGGTGCTTACGTTGGGTAAAAACAGCATGATGTATTAACACCGTTAGCCAGTAAATGGTAACGTGTTAGTTTACGTCAACACGGGTTGGGGGCTCCATAATTATATCCATCTTACAACATGCCTCCTCAACTTGTAGATTGAACCAGAAAGTTGATTAAGCAAAATTAATCTCAATTGTCTTGCCCTTTTACCATTATTTGGGGTCAGCGCAGTATAATCTTCCGTTTATCCCTGTCAACCGCAGTATTATCTACATTAACATTCTTGCAAATCTACTATATAAAAATAAGTCGGGTTTTCCTTCCTGACGATTTAACTCCAGAACTGACGAACCGATTTCCATGGTTTTGCATTCGTTGGAAAGGTCTAGGGCTCCGCAAGGTTTATAGCAAAGAAAATTCAGCATTGCACCCGTGCGAAGCCGGGGCGGGTCGCTAGTCATTCATACAATCTTTATCTATCTCTTATTTGGTCTTGTTCTTTCTTCCTATAACTTTCCATATTAATATTAAGCACTCTTTTTAAAATATTACTCTCATATCACGACAAACGATACAAGCTCTCTGTCAGGTTTTTTCTTGTACTTATGTATTAATTCATTTTTTTCTTCATCATCATTTATTATTTTATTAATCATCATTTTATTCATTCTAATCACACATCTCCACATTCTAAGTCGATCAAAATGAATGAAATTACAAAATATAAAATTATTGATTCAAGTCCTGTTGAAGACGAAACAAGTTGTTGGGAGCTCATAAATTAAGTACATAGTTGTGTGTGTTAATCATATGAATACAATCTGAAATATGTTTAGTTTTTACAACAGAACCTATTGACGATTAAAATATCTACCATTTTAGGTAAAACACTGTCCGACAAAACAAATTAGTTCTAGTTCACATTTTATATAACTATTTTAATTAAAGTTACAACATAAATAAAATTAAGGGCCCTCTGGCACGGTATGTAAAAGACCTATTAACCTTTATAAGAACCTTAATAATGTAATTTGAATTTTAAAACACGTCATGACCACCATTGGAGGTTGAAATATTTTAAAAGCTTTACCAAAGATTCGCCCACTATTATCTATAGTAGGTAAGTTTAACATCAGAAGCAAATAAAAACTACACTTGGAACAGCTATTGAAGGGGGAATACCTATTTCATTTTCAACGGGACGTAACCGCAGACACGATACCCGGGGCTCTAATTATGCAATTTAGGTTTTTCAATAGCTCCGTGAGCCATGAAGGGTATGTGGGCCTGACTCTGCGTGAGTTTTTTACCTTTTGGCTATATAATAGTAGCAACTTAACACAGTGTATTCAGTAGCTTCGGATCGAGATCATGGATAGATCACGCTTCTCTGCTGATCTTTATGCTTAAAAGATTCGTGCTCTATAGTACATTAATCAGAAGTTTGAATAGGACGATACTGCATTTATTTAGTCTATGCTTTGACTTGCGGAGGTAAATCTGAAATGTTAGTTGATTCATAGAGATCAAGCAAAACTTGAAATAGTAGATTTTTTGTAAGATCCAGTGGGTTTTTAAAGTTCAAAGGATATTTGTCTTTATCTTGATGTACCATCGGCTAAGCAAAGTTTCGAAGGACGTATCAGACCTCGCGTGACCCTGGATCCGGGCCATGCAGGGTTTAATTGAAAGTCGTTTCCTTGAACAATTACGTTGTCAGCAATGGAGAAATTTGCACGAGGCTCCGCGGCTACGGGCGCTACCTGTTTCGGAACAAATAATTGCTTTGAAAATTCCCTTTCTCCACCAAAGCAATATCCACGACGAATGCCTTAAAGTGTTTGCTGTCTCTTAGTTCTATCAGACTTACACTGTTAGGCTCAGTTTTCGTTATGTTTAAGCAAAATAGTGGAAAGTTGTCCACGCCGGATACGTTGTGGCTTGAATTGTTCTGCGGACCACATAGTGAGTACTTTGTGTGTAAAGTACTGAGTGTTTAAATTTCCATCCATACCTTCTGATGCTATTTCTAATGTTTTTCTTTACTTCTATAGTTCTAGTCTACACGGCGTGTCTGATCAGGCATTAGATGGACCTCTTCAATCAATGCTATGGAAAGCCATCAGATCTCAGCTAAATAATGCTATAAAGGAGAATTAAGGCTTTAAAATGTCCTCGTATCTATGAAAATGTCACTATAGACGGTTCATTGCGCCTATAACTGTAACATTTCACATAATATTAATTAGAAAAGTCCGCTTCTTCTCGTAAACCTACTCTGCAGCGAGAGGCAACTCCTTTAATTTTATCTTTGCAAAAAATTTGCAAATTGGAGCTCGCTCTATTTATTGAATAATTCCGTGCAACCGGCGAACAATTACAGCGGAACGAGAGCCATAATGTTTACTATGCACTGCGAAATTTCCCACAGTTGTTTTTCCGCGGCCCATACAAATAGATTGTGGGAACGGTCCACGAGTAACTGGTAATAACCGGTTATGCAATGAAACGCGAACTAAAACAGAACACGCGGTGAAATTAATTGAGTAATTATGGTTTTGGAACATTTTCTTGGTCGTAACAGGAGTTGTTAGGGGAAATTAACCTAGTCTTACTATGACACGAAAAATCAAAAATAAGACCTCACCACACCTATCCATAAACAACCTATTTTTGCAGCGTAACATATAAATTCGTCTATTAATTTCCGGGTTGGTTAAAGTAAATTCGACTTTGATTGGATTGTACCAGAGTAATGTAATACTTATAAATGTATGTAAAACTATTTCTTTGGTGCAGCCTTAACTTTATAGATTTCAATAAAGGTTTCGATTCGTCTTCATCAACGTCTTTATATACCCGACTGAGTCAAGATAAATTACTTTTAACTACCTTATTGTTGTTCGTATCTATCTCATCATCATTTTCAAACCGTAACAGCTGTGCTTATTCTTCAGCTGGTTTTTCCTCTAATAAGAGGATGTTTGTGCTACAATCTCTCACGCGACACGAATATTTTGACATATATGACATTGCTTAACGCTATTGTGTGTGAAAACAACAAAAGTCAGCAACAACAGAAATGTCTATCTAGTCCCCGTCTCGAGAATTAAGTATCAACGAACTTTTACTCAGTTACATAGCGACAGCTATGAGTTAACCAAATCCAATCAATTTCAATTCATATACGGCTACTATGAAAGTAAAAAGCTATTTTAAATTGTCGGGACTATATTTTACCGATTAAAAGCGCTGCCATCCAATCTTTTGAAGTAGACGCATCATGATCATTTTTTTTTACAAAAATATTATTTATTATTCAATTCAAATGTCGCAAACTACTGAGTTTGTTTACATAATTGATACCTTTTTGTGCCGGGGAACTACCAACCAAATAAACAAATTATTTCCCACTTCGCCACCAAACAAACATTTAAGTACATTTACGTTCTGCGCCTAAACCTTATAAACATAAGCCGAGCTATAAAAGACATTGAAGACTGACTGATGGGGTGAAACAGCGACCTTTAGCCATCTTAGCACGCATTTGGCCTTTCCTAGACATACATACCTGTTGCGTAGTTGACACACACGTTGATGCTGCTAACGTGTTTCTTCAACCGTAATGTCATTTATTGTCACTGCAACGCTCATAGCACACAACTGTCACTCGTGTCTATATTATCTATACCTACTCTCTATAAAAAGGGACAGACTTGTATTTTTGTATTTTTGTATGTTTGTATCTTTGTTACGAATAAACTCAAAAACTATTGGACCGATTTTAAAAATTCTTTCATCAATGGAAAGCTAGAATATCCCTGAGTAACATAGGTTATATTTGATTCCTGTATTCCCACGGGAACGGGAACTACGCGGGTGAAACCCGCAGAACCGCTAGCATATAATAAAATTGTAAGTGGCCGATGTCTGTATTACTTATAAGAAATCCTAATAAATAAAGGGTTTTTATAAAAGCAATAGAAACCAAAACAATCATTTTTAAATTTTTATCTGTGTCATATTGCAGGTCCAAGATTGGGTTAGGTACTATGAAGTCGAGGACAAAGCATAGTTTTGAGTACCTATATACAAGTTTAGTACGCACCCACAGTGGAAAGTAACATCGTCGTGGTCGTGTATATTTTCAAACGAGTTTTTCAAAGATCATATTCTGACCTAAATATATATTATGACAGTCAGACGACAATTTATGTTTTCTTCCTAGTGTATCCAAAACCAAATAGGTTACAACTGTTTTCACCTTCAAAGTTGTAACCTGTAAATTTGGTTTAATTTGGTTTTGTATGAGGAAAATACTGAATAATTGTTGGTGTCCTTAAGATTTCTCCGTTTCCGAAACACCGAGAAGAGCTGCTATAAAATAAAATCGCTTTTCACGTCTGTACCTACCTACTCATAATGATGCGGTTTTCACTAATAAAAATAGCAATAAAAGGGGAAGGTTTTTCTATATCATATAAACCGAAGCGAAGCGAGAGCGGATCGCTAGTGCGATATAAAGCGCTATCATTCAGTGTGTTGTGGTACAGAGAAGCGGAATTGTAAAAATTCTGACTACCGTTTTGTTGCAATGTTGCAAACCACTGCATTTGAAGCTTAATTTTCTGGAAGTAACATGAGTTTTTTTCAATTTCTTTTTTAATTATTTTACGGGATGGTACAGAACCTTTCATGTGCGAGTCCGACTTATATATACGCCAGTATTTCGTGACTCGTGTAAAGTCAATACTTACATGTGGAATTTAATCCTTAGGCATCTTAGAGAGAAACCTTAGAAACACTTAATCCAATAAGCGCGGTTCTTGGCTTAAGCACGCCAGCATGCCGTAACGGCAATTTACGTCATATTGGCATCAGTACAACACCTGAATTACCTAGTATCTATTTATTACGAGATCATGTATTTAGTATAAGGTATAACGAGTTTAAGTTATATTTAAGCCAAAATCTAGTTAATAATAGTAATTTAAATTTAATTTTACCTCGCCTTTGTAATATTGGTGCAGATGTAGAAATAAGCTCACGCGTCTATCCCCGATGACTAGGCATAGGTGTTCCATTCCTAGAAATACCGATTTTTCACCAGTATATTTTGGACCCCTAGAATAGGTAAGGTAATACCGAAGTAATAAGGTGCAGACTCGTATACAAATAGATGGTTAGCATTCAAACAGGATTGTTGCGTAATGGGACCCTACATCCTTCCCAACTTTCCTCTGGACTTCCGGTAACAGGGAAGACAAGAATAACTAACTATGAGGATTCATCGGATGACGTCATACGTCTCATACCTGATGACCTCATCTCATACCTACAAATAGGAGGATAAATTATTGACTCAACTCTGGCCTTTTACCTGAAAGCCTTGGCTAAAGTTGATTTGAAAAACAACTATCTTTTAAAATGTACAAACGTTTTCTACCAACAACATTATTATTGAGATCAATATAATTATATTTTAATCTCTTTGAGTCTAACATTCATTTTATTTTGTGCAAACATCATATTATGTGAAAAATATTGTTGAAGATACAACATTTTATTGAGGGAATAAAACAGCGCTATGAATTGAGATCTAACTTTTTTTTCCTATCCAGCAATATCAGAATCCCACATTCCAATGTTAAATAAAAACATTTGAATAGATTTCTTTGCTCTTAGCATACATATCTAAATAACTCGTCAAGCAACAATTTGCAGACATAACAGGATTCTCTATTGTCCTCGTTGACCAATATTTGTTCTACGTCTATTAGATTAGAAGGTTTATAAAATTTTGGTACTTCAGTAATTAATTATTATTATTATATCGCATTCGCATCAATATTATCCAAAAATAATACAGCTTGTTCGGCCATTATCGAGAAGCAATTAATTTTTGTCATTCCCGGACAGGTTTAACGAGAACTGACAATTCGACTAGAAAAGATAAGCAATATCGTAAACTGCTGAATAATCCAATTACTACCACCCGACTTGAAGACTTCAATTGTATGAGGTTCACTAAACAACGTCAGAGATATAGCGTTGGTTATAAAATAATTAAACCCGAATAGATCAGCCATATCTTGATGGCGCTTAATTAATTCGGTATAATTAATTCTTACAAATAAACAAAGGTATCTTGATAGGCGAATCTTGATAAAGTGGAAGGCCACTAAATACCTCGCTGTAGCTCCTACAGACGCAATGAGAATTATGTAGGAACTCGATTTAATAAGTACCTATTCAATTTGTACGACGCAAATATTATGTACTTACACTGTAGGCGTCAAATGGCGAAAAATTCGTCTTTTCTTTTATTGAAGCACATCACACAACAGTAATGTCAATATAACTTATCATTTTTACACCCTTTTATTTAACTTACAATGTTTGTGTATTAGTTTAGGTCAAATCTTGGAACTGTATTTTAGACTACTTACCTACCTGATTAACACCGAGCTGATCTGATGATAGAGCCAGGAAGTGGATATGGGAACTCCTCAATGGCTCGAAACGAAACTCCTAAACCCCTGGAGTTTGGAGTCATTTGTTATGACGAGTGCCATACATACATAAGCGCGTTTTTAGTGTTCATAAACTGGAAATACTTATTATTGTGATTGTATTTACCTAAGTGGTTGTCATATTTAATTTGTCTGTTCTGCAATATAAAAAACTACATTCAATTAAACTTGCTACTTTCAGTAGGTGTATCTAAGTAGCTGCTTACCTTAGATAGTGATCAGAAATTTAATTGCTCGTATCTACCTACACCACAGGCACGCGGTATTAATTGGCTTGTGTCGAAATAATTAGACCGGAGTAAGGGGACGGGCATAAATGACCTTGTATCTAGCTTATTCACTGACTTCAAAGAGAACTTTAATGGCATTACGTCACGAGGTCCACAGGCTTCAGAAGAAATTTAACCGTTTGGTCCCAGTTTCCATTGTTTTCGCATTGAAGGTCGTTGATCATAACAAATCGAAGATGGTGGATTCGCTTAATTTGTCTAATCTACAGTAATATTATAAAGAGGATTTATTTTTATTTTTGTATCTTTTGTAAGCTCCGAAACTGCTGGTCAGATATTAAAAGTTCTTTCCCCAATGGAAAGCTACAATAGCCCTAAGTAGGTAACATATGCTATATTTTAATCCCGTATTCCCACGGGAACCGGAACAACGTGGGTGAAACCGCGCAGAACCGCTATTAAATTAATAATTGATAGAACGCAAACCTTGCGTTGCGTTGCCAGAGAACAAAACGCCTTTAAGGTATGACATAACCTACAAAACAGAAATCTGCAGGGAACCGAATCATTTGATCGATTGGTTCAAGGTAAGTCCTTTTTCGAGGCGTCGGGAGAAGTTTCCCGGATTCAATGAGTGGTTAATCAAATGATTGATCCCGTGGGATTCGGCCTTCTCCGAAATTTTGGAGTTTTATCCTGTTAAGACACTTTTAGAGACGTAATTTGGTGAAGTTTAAAAATGCAATAACAAAGTCGTGTTAGGAAGTAGGTACCGTTAGCGTGAATGACGTGCTCAAAATTCGCCGCATCATTCTTTTTTTATCAAAAATATTTGATTGATTGTTACCTGCGGCGCCTCAGGAAGATGCGAAGGCAGCGTAACTACCGGATTTCAATTTTAGCTGCAATTTCGTGACCGCAAAAAAGAATCGCCCGAGGAGACAAAAGACCATGTTTACAAAAAACAAATTGCTTCTCTAAAACTCTGTTCCCTCTTTTATAATGCCTCTATAAATCACCTGTTACAAAGCCAATCGTGGAAGTTGTGATTTAGGAGACGCGATGCTTTTTTAACATCATCGTCTCTCTACAGGCGTGAAATAAAGAGCCCAATATTTACATTATCATTTAGGTATTAAAAGGAAAATGAAAAACGTGATCATTCAGAAATTACAGTGCGTTTCATGTAATTTATTTAAATTTTATGTCAATCATTTAATTGAGTAAATCACAGACGCTTACCGCTTTTCTTTTAGACTTCATTCATTAAAATTAGTTAGCATTTTATTCATAGATAAAAAAAAAACATCTTGTCGAGTACCTACATACACATTGCATTATCAAACTATCTCCGGTTGCAAAAATGACTGATGGTAGAGGCAGCATTTGTTTTCATGGATTTCTATTATGAATTTGATGTAAGTACACATTGTTAAACAACTGTGTTTGGTGTTAACGGTTACTTTAAGAGGTCTGATAGCTATCAGACCTCTGAAACTTTAACCGGTCATGACATAGCAAATTTAAAAAAAATAACGTAATAAATTTATAAAACAAATTAAGTCTAATGCACCTCTTCATTAAGTAACAGCTGTGGTAATTAACAATTCTTTTAAACTTCTTAGCCATCAATCACCGGCCGAGATTATGACATTCACCTTTTTGCGAAACGCTGGGACGAATTATGTAACTTGAGAATCTCTTGTCACAGCCTTTGAGAAAAATTTCGATTGTTCGCAAGCTGAAGCAATTCATACCTCGGAAACAACATGAGTTTTTGTAACTAATAGCTTGTCTTGCGTTTTTGAGGCGCAAAAATCTGATTAGGTATACTGCTCGTAGATTTGCTGATATACTTCTTTGGAAGTAACGCCTCCTCTTAGAAGTTCTAGTCGATTCTTTGACCGGGCATATAATATATAGCACGCAGGCCACAAAATTGATGTAGCGTGTGCAGCGACATCTATTGGTCCTACAGAGAACAATCAAGCGTCATACACAACAAGGGCGTGCTGTCAGGAATCTAAACCGCGGTATCGAAGTTCTCAAAAGACTTTGTATAAGTACAACTGTTTAACACTATCATTGGACCGCGGACCCGGTATGATCACTTGACAGAGGATCCTCTGTTTCCCTTTTGAAAAGGGAATGCTTTTCACAATGGGTGAGCATTCCAAATTCACTCCTCTACATGAGTAACATCTAACAATCATCCCCAAGTGAGATCCGAAGTAAGAGTCTCGTGCCGTGCTAGTGCTTTTTACTTTACTTTGATTTGTTGATGTAATATAATATCAGTTCTCTAAGGCCCGTATTACAAAACGATCCTCAAGCATGGAATTCCGTTTGACCACAGGAGTCAGCTTTTTCTCTTACGTGACTGTCCTCAAGCAGAATTACGAGTACGGCCCTAGGCCTAAATCATTAGATTAGGGAAGTGTTACCTAGAAGTTGTATTACCGTGTTTACGTGACTTTATTTTCGTAAGATATAAAACGTAATTTCAGCTAGAAACGTGATATGAAACCTTCCAAGCTAAGGATTACATTAAGTAAATGTCAGTAGTCACAGATTTTGCGTTCATGTTGGTTAAGTTTATTACCTCAGAACTTGCCGTAACCAGTAATCCTAGATAGATTGACGTAATCGAAGCAACTTGAAACAGTACTTTAAATGCAAATCAGTACATAGCGTCCCTTAAATTGTAATGGTCTTACTTCTAAGGTGCTAAGTTCGTTTGAGTAACTTTCCCAATTATCGGAAATCCGTCTTAGGAACATTAAACGAGAGCTACCACTGATTCATTTGATCATCGTATCTACTTACCTACTTATATAAGGAAGGTTCTATTTATAAGCAGTGGGATCCGTATAGGAAGTGAAGTTTGGGAACGATTCCGAGTCAGGCTATATACCTACAGAAGAGTTTTTCAAATACTTACTATATACTGGATGATTTTTTTTTGCAGTCTACGCGTGAGTTATTACCTTAGCATATATTTCTCTAAACATCGGAGTTCTGGAAAAAAATATGACGTATAAGGTATCTAGAGCCGAAGTTATACACGAGATTAATTTTAAAATATAGTTATGTTTAATGCAATTTACAAAATCTAGAAAACTACGCACACTACTATGTAGCAGCGGCTGTTGTAGGTAGATTGCGCATGAATGGAAGATACGAGCCTGTTTCTTTTTAAAATACTATTTCAAATATTTCAGTATGTAATATTGACTACAATTAAGTTATGTATATTAGTATAACACAAAAAAAAATTGAAAAAAAAATATTTTTAAGTAACAATGCCAAATGAATCTAATACGCTTACCTATCACACCATATTTTTTTCCAGACGGTAAAAAGTCACCCTGTATTTATGACTACTTCAACGGTGCAGGAGAACTTAGCCAGGGCCCCACAGGCCTTAGAATTGGTTCTAAGGCTCTTGTAAAGTATCTCGGTCGAGGGTTCACCAACAGCCACGAAAATATAATGTTGAAAAATAAGTAGTTCCAAAAATAGAAGCTCTGCTAACCCCTTTGGTTACAAATTTATTCGATTTCAATTGCAGTTATAAAACTAAAGATCATTACAATTTCCTCCTTCTCATATACTTATGTATTAGGTAGGTATACCAAACTGGTTTCCTTTTCAAAGATTACCTATCTAGCTAGGTAATATTCTTTTATAAAAATGATTTCGTATTACTGATGTCATCAAGTTTATTGAATGAATATAGAAAGACTAAATATAGGAACAAAATCCGTAATTAATACAATAGTGCGTAATAAAAGTATTACGAATTTACAACAGCATATATACTTGAATATTCTAGTCAGGAAGTTTGATGAGAATGTACACCTGGTCAAAGACTTGACTAACCGTAAAGCAGATGAGAAACTTCTCCGACCCGTCAAGTAAACACGACACCTGGGCGGGTCAGAATGAGCTCAGGCTCAACGGCGAAGCTACAAGAGGTTTAAATAGTTAGATAGGTAAATACCTACCTACATAGAGGCATCCTAATCCTTCCCACACTACAATACGCATTGTCATAGTTCAACGTAAGCACTAAAGATCTTAGTTGAGCCATTAATTTAGCGGTACTGAAACTTGAACAGGTATTTATTAATTTACAAAGCTGTACGTCTAACTAAATGGATGTTTGGTCTAAAAGTAGTAAAAGGTCCTCCATCGGGACAATAACTTAAAGAACGTTTATAATTTCGGTATTGCAAACCGATCCTATACCGAGGCAAGTAGAATGTATAAAATGTGTATGTGCCTTTAAAATTGTCCGCTCTCATAGATCTGACACATTTTATACATGTATTAATATTTGTATAGTTACACATAATTCAGTTACACACATGACGTAGCTTCGTTATGATCTTACTTCGTTATCTTGCATCAATCTGTTGTTGAACTGCAGGTCTGCCCGTAAAACTATCTTCATTCGCTTTGATCCGATCGACTCTCCGCCTACCGTCAAATATAACGTTTCTACAATTGCGGTCTCCATATCCAAAACAAAGTAGGTATATTCGCTAATTTTAAGGCTCAATTCGCATAATGCCAAGCAGGTGCCCGAGGCCAGTCCATTCTCTGACGACAATCCTGTCGCAACATTCGCATCATTGATAATTGTGGCGTAATCTCATTATGCTGCTTACCCACAGGTAGTTGAGATTTCCCTATAGAATTCAACTGTTTTCCCAAGATTATTGGGTTCTATGCGGGTATTGTTCAGTTATTTACGGTCTTGAGTTAAGAATGCAATAATTAGAAACTGTTGTATTTTTATAAGATTACTAGCAACCCGCCCCGACTTCGCACGGGTGCAATGCTTATACTAAAACCTTCCTTTTGAATCACTCTATCTATTTAAAAAAACGCATCAAAATCCGTTGCGTAGTTTTAAAGATTTAAGCATACATAGGGATATAGGGACAGAGAAAGCGACTTTGTACTATGTAGTGATGATACATTATAACGAAATGCTTGTGAAACCCAAGAATGAGCATTAATAGTGGACCATAACAAATAAATAACATAATTATCAGAATTCCAAGGGGTATCATTCTTAAAAAATCCGTTTTATTTTTATCTCGCAAAACATTTGATTGGTATGAAACATAAAACGTCGTAAACAGTACCAGAGACTCATAAACGTCAAGCAACAACGACAAACGAGTCAACAAATTTTGCGTTTACCTTTTGCAATACATCGGGCTCACACTTATCCCAAGGCCGGCTTCTCGGGACCTCGTTAGCAGGAACAAAGGCGACATCAAACGGCCCATTTCTTTATACATCCACGACATTTATAACGACTCGTGAATTGGATTCCTATTTTATTGCTTAAGTCAATTTAGAGATGTTCATCGACCCAACAAATTGCTCGGTAAAATTTTTAGTTCCCGTTTGTTTGGAGCAAGTGATCTCTGAAATACGCGCGATTTCAAGTTATTTCTTTTTAATATACAATTCAATTTTCAAACACTGCAATTAATTAAATAAGGTTGCCGACAACTGAGAAGCCTTTTCAAGGTCGTCTTGTGCGGTGACGTTAGTGTATTGGCATCTTGAGCCGTTATAACCGATCAGTAAGAATTTACATACAAATTTGCTGTAGGTAAATCTAAACATAGCCTACTCAGTCTCAGCCTCTCGATTCACGCAAAACGACATTTCCATACGTTAGAGTTAGGGCATGGAATACCGGAATGATTTTCAAACCGGTATTGATACCGGTATTGAAATTTCAATTACCGGTATACCGAAATTTCGGTATTTTTTCGGTATTTTTTAAAATACTACTGGTTACTGTTTAGATGATCACAAGAACTACGCTATATGTCAGAAACACAAACTATTTATCAACTTCCTAGAAACCACAAAATGAGTTATTAAAGTAGAGGTAATACCTAAAGAATACCAAAGAAAATACGTTATTTGATCCAAAAAATATTTACATAATATATTGTTTATTGACACAAATATCACAATCAAATAGGTATTAAAATCACAGTATTAACTCAGGGTGGATGAAATGGCGACTGAATGCCTCTCAAACTAAAGGAAAAAGTATGAAAGGCCATGATAAGATCTGTCATCATGTATGGTTCGGAATATTGGGCCCTTAACAAGGAGGATGGAAGGAGACTGCATGCAGCGGAGATTAGAAAGTTGAGATGGATGTGTGGATTAACCAGAATGGATAAAATTAGGAATGAATACGTAAGAGGAAGTCTGAAAGTAGCAACAGGTGATGGAGAAGTTGAGAGGTATTCGTCTGTCTTGGTATGGACATATAATGAGGAGGGATGAGAGTAATATTGTAAGGTGAGTGCTTGATATGAATGTGGAAGGCTATAGAAATAGGGGTAGACAAAAAAAAAGTATGGGTGGATTGTGTAAACAATATATGTTATGTGCAAGATGGAATTGAATGTAGATATGAAGTATGATAGATCTAAATGGAAGGAAAAAACATACTGCGCTGACCCCAAATAATGGGAAAAGGGCAAGTAAATGGTGAAATAAGTATTAAAATCAGTTTTACTCTCTAATGATAAGAAAACTTGTAGTAAACATTTTGAAAATCTCTCTTAATCATAGCCGATATTATGAATACGAACGTATTATTAAAACCAAATAAAATTAAAAAGAAGGTATCGTCGAAAGTAATTATTTTAAAATATACCAAAATGTAGGCGCAGGCGCAGATTAACTCAACGCCATCAATCAGGCAGATCGCGTTTGTTGAAACATCGAACGAAGGAAACACAACGCGCTCAAACTTGATGATCTCATTTTGTTATATTGCAGCTGAAAAGGCTAGTTCTGATTTAACGCTTGTGGTATGGGTAAAACATTAGATTAACAACTAAAAGCAATATCATAAAATACCAGCTAGAGCAGAAGTGTATAGATAGTATAATATGTGCATGCAGTGTTTTGCGCAGTTGGTTTTTGTAGTGATTTTTTTCTATAATCGTGGTTATTCGTGTCATGAAAACTCATCTGCAGTATGAACAACACTATGAACCATAGAAATCAAGCGTTCTGCATGGTCTTTAAAAACCCTTGCAAAAAAAGAGCACTATTTCGAAATACCGAAATAACGGTATTTCATTCTCAAATACCGGTATCAAAATACCGAAAAAATTTACCGGTATACCGGTATTTCGATATACCGGTATACCGGTATCCATGCCCTAGTTAGAGTACCATTTTACTTTTTTCAATATTTTTATTAGGAGACAGGTAGGTATGTATATAATTATCGTAAGAAATCCAATCGAATCAACTAGAATAGGCAGGTCTGACTCCTAAATAACTTTCATCTGCTTAAAACATTACCATTCATTCGAATATAACGTTTAAAACATTAATCGCGATTGTGAGATTGCCTTGCAATATTATCAGGTAGGACTACTCGGCAACAACCCTCTTACTTATACTGGCTCTCGAGCGCCAGACTGGAAGTGCGCCTGCCTGCCAACTGCCGCGAAGAGGTTATCTGACTCGATGACATTATTGCAGCGTAAAAAACTGGTAATCTTTTTCATTTTTTTCTTATGAATAAAGCTTATTTTCAGATAAAAATCTGCTATCATAACAATTTTACTATCTTACTTCTGAGGGATAAGGCTTAATATTAATAGTTCCATAATTCTGTACAATCGGTAACAAATATACTGTAGTTCCAAGAGTTCCAAGACCTATCGACATATATGAAAGGACAAGAAAACATGTATTGGTGTCATCCTACTAATTTTAGAAACGCGAAATTTGTGAGGATGGATGTTTGTTACTGTTTCAAAAACTACTGAACGGAGTTTGAAGAAACTATACAGTAATATAGCTTGTACATCAGAATAACACAAAGACTACTTTCATCCGGTAACGCTGACGAACTCGGCAAAAGCTGGTATTGTAATAAACGCACATACTCTATGTGTGCCTTTACATTACGGATTTTTACAGGTCGCCGAGCATCATAAAGAACCAGACATGTCCCTAGATAGACCTGCGTCTCGGCCGAGTGAGCCGGTAGCTTTGCGTCCTTTCACGCGGAACGAATACTTGTAAAGGCGGAGGCGACCTTAGGCTACGAGCGGGTCATTTCTAACTGTAAGGCTACTAGTTAGGTAACGGATAACAGTTTTTGTGCTGTTAATATTGTTTTTATTATTCTTGTATTTAGTGAAACTACGAAATGTGGAGATTTTATCATTATTATCTTATTTTACGAACTGTTTATTTAGACAGTAGAAAATAATAACCATTCATTTATTAACTTACGCTAATCGACAGGAAGCGATGTAAAACGTTTTAATGCTATGTGTTCTGTTCAGTAAGGTCTACAAAATATTGGTTCCTTATGACTAAGTATTTCTACTTTTGACATAAATATGATAAGATGTTTGACATGAATCAAATATCATCTTTGACCTACAAAATGAGTCTTGTCTTATGATTTTGATGGTCGAATGTTTTAAATTATAGATGTAGCTAACATAGGTACTGTGTACGAATACTAATGCTTCAAAATCTGGTGCAATGCAACCAGTCTGGCGGCGGTGCGGGCGCACGCGTTCGAGCGTGAGTAAAAAATAGTAACGGCGCCGCCCACTGGCTTGACCATCACCAAACTGTGAATTGGGCCTTTCTAATTCAATTATTTTTAACAATCTATTGCTTGTCTGAGCCATTTGCTGTCAGCGGATAAGACACCATGATTCGAGAACAAATGACTCTTATGTTTTTTTTATTACTATTTAATAAGTTAGCAACCGATTGATGATTCTTTTTCGTTGGAAGATAGATATCCTAAGGCTGTTAGCATGATAAGGAAACCAGGATCTGATGATGGCATCCCAGAGAAATTAAGGGGAACCCTTCGTTTTTTTTTTAGTTTCCTGTTTGAATTCGTTTTTTTTCGTTGTTTAAAATTATTGTGATTATTTGTGATATACCTACTTAGTGTAATAATATTTTAACAAAATCAAAAAGGTTTTTATTTCATGTAACGGCGTACGATGTCACTTACTTTGAAAGTCATTGCAGTGACAACTTTAACAACTAAAAAGAAGCGGCAGCGCACGAAACCCCACAACAACCCATTATCCTCCGATCGATCCTAAAAATAGTCGTCTAACCTATCCTAGCATAGGGTAACCGTACCGGTTTGCCGGCCACTACCTGTTATCGGCCACTTCGCACGTTATTTTGAATAATAGATAGTTTATAGACAGCTCCTTTCTGATTTCGCGCCATGGAACCCGGACGAAATTCACGGTTCATAATCCAACTTCATGACCTCGCAATTTGCAAACTAAGCCTTCAATTGCCATTTCAAAATTCGGTATGTGGACGCGAGGTAAATTTAGCAAAAAAAAATAGCGGGTGGATTGATTTTCAAAGAAAAAATTTTAGGTGTTACTTTTGTTTTATTGGTGACAGATTTGGCTTGTGTGTATTTAGCATGTTTAATTTCAATTTTCAAGTGTCTAAACTCATCAAACTTTGCATAATTTGTAATATATTCGATGGTCGGACAAGAGGTTATTGATTAATTTCAAAATCTAGTTTCCGGCCGGGTGGTCGCAAACCGGTTTATTCACGTCATTTCTATTTGCCTACATTGCGGAAACCTTAAACTCACCAACATAGATTCCATTCTATTAGTGAACAGCAAGATTTTTGTGAATTGACAACTAGATTCCGGCCGCCAGTATACCTCATAGTTTCAAAGATATGACCTTTCAAAAATACTGAAAGTTTAGCGGCCGATAACCAGTAAAAACAAAACCTTTTTACGGCCGTCTAAAATAAAAGCGGCCGAAAATTGGTAAAAATTACACCTGATTCCGGCCTATCAAAGAAACAACGGCCGATAATTAGTAAGAAATAAATCTGTTTTCGGCCTAAGAAATTAAAGGCGGCTTATATGTTAAAAATATTAATGTAACTTCTTTCTGGCTGTTACATTTTGTTTGTGATTTTATGTTTGTTAATCCTTTATGCTTCAACGGCTAGAAGGGTTTGAATGAAATTAAATTGGAACATTGTACGTGAGCCAGAGCGGCCGATTATTCCAACCAGCCCACCTTCCCTCAAGAAGATCAAATTTCAAGTCTACTCAAGGAATTTTGGTGTTCCAAGAATTTTCTTGCGGATCTGGGCAACGTGAACGCACTCGAGGAGCACATGCACTACCGTCTCCTCTCCCTCAATGCACGCTCTGCATAGAGGGATATCGCTGCTGTCAGTAAGACCTAAGGTTGTAAGTGGTTATTCAATGAGCAGTGTCCGGTGATGGTCCCCGATACCATTCGCAGGCTGTCTCTGTTCAGGCGCAGAAGGCGCTTGGTCAGCTTCGTGTCCAGGGATGTCATAGCCTCCTTAAATTGCCTAGATCCTGGCGCCGAGGTCCACCATTTCTCCGCTTGCGTTTGTGTGTATTCCCGTAACCAGTTCCTAAGCTGGATAAACGGAATGGGTACAATGGGTTCGGGTCTGATGGCCTTCGTGTCCACGCCAGTCACTGTGCCCTTTAATCCATTGAAGTGTCACTGTGTTGTGGTTTAGTACCGTAACGCGTTTTAGTACTTATGGCACTCCAATATCAGCCTCGAAGTGATCTGGTTTTTTTAAGGATTGAAGGACTGAGGCACTGTCGGAGAATATACGGATATGGGTATCCGTAAATTCTCTGGCCTCTATGGCGTGTGCTGCCTGGATAATGCCTACACATTCTGCTTGATAGACAGTGTTGAGCATTCCTAGTGGTCTGGAGATTCTAATGTTTAGATCATCTGAGTAGACTCCGACTCCAGTTTCAATGTTGGTTTTTGTTCCATCAGTGTAGATCATTAGCTCTTTTGGACCTGAGTGATCATACAATTCTGCTGTACGTTGTAGTGTTTTACGAAGCAGTATGTTTTCTGGGTCCTATCGCTCGGTGATGCCATCATCGTGTGTAGAGACATTGCATCCTCTTTTATGCGTATGTGTTTCAAAGTCAAAGTCAAAAGTTTTTATTCAATGTAGGGACTTATAAGTCCTCTTATCGAAAGTCATTGCGACTCCACCGCTTCGGTATGTATAGTTGGGGAGAAGAAGCGGGGCAAGAAACTCCTCGACACTTGTTTTGTTTGATTCTGGAATCTCTGCTTAAGGTGCCGGATAGCTCCAGCCTGATCGTAAATAGAGTTGCATCTTTCCTTACGACAAGGTGTAGGGGTGGTAAACCCAGCATCGCCTTAAGGACAGCAGTAGGTGATGTTTTCATGCTGCCGGTAAATGGTACGCAAGCAAATCTTTGTAGATTCTCGAGGTCTTTCTGGGCTGTGCTCAGATTGGTCCTGAGCCACCACACATGCCAGGCTTTCCGGTCGTGTTGCTGATCAAAGGAGAAAAGTTGTCGTTGGTTAGTAACGACATCAAGAAATTTCAGGTGTTTTTTAAATTGATCCTCATCTATAAGAGTTGATGGTGTTTCCAGAGCTGACGCTATGAAATACTAAGTATTAATATGTTTTCTGTGTCGTTTATTTTACTGGCATTTCCCGATTTATTGGTACCTATTTTAGTTCGCATTAAAGTTTAGGTTTTACTGGGCATAGAATTTCATGTACTTTTAAAATTTAATTTTTATATGATTGTGTTAGGAGATCTTTATAAATACCAAAGCCAAAAGTAGCTATTTGTTTGAATCGAGATTTTAAACTGTTAATCAATTGTATTTTCAAGTCTCAGAAGAGAGTAAAAATATACAGCTTTTTTAATTTAGTACTCTTTTGCTTTCATACTATTATAAACCCTATGAGCTATTGAATAGGAATCGTTTTTGTACCGTGAATTAGGCGGCCGATAACTAGTGCACTGGTGGACAACAACTAGTTAAGAAGGCCGATAACCGGTATATTTGCTATTTTTACAAATAATATTTTTTTTTAATTATGTCTCACTCCAACATATATAAACGTTAGGTTTTCTGAAAATAGACTATTGTAGGATTAAATGATAATTTTTTGAAAGTCTTGACTTACACAGTTATGATAGAAATCAACTCTTGAAGTCAACAAGTCGCTTAAGTGGCCGATAACCGGTACTTTTACCCTACAAGATGTCTTGCTATCAGTAAATGGCTACCAAATCGGCTGATATGCTTCGAAACCAATGAACTATTCGATTCCGAAATCCTCAATACTTACCGACAATACCGACTCAACGAGTTATGTAATGCGACCTTGTTTACTTGCATGTAACCACTTGAGTAAAGATTTCACGCATTGATTTGACAAGAATGGTCGCTTCTTTCAAATCGTAGAGACAAATGCCGCTACGTTGTGCATCGATAAAACGTGTTGCAAGTCTATAAACTAAGCATAGGATAAAAAGCACTCGGTAGGCAAGCTCAGGCAACTAATAGCAATAACCAGTTCGATGTACGGAGCAAACAGGAACCGCGGTGTGCGCCTTCCGCACCGCTATCGTATTATGAATCAATCACAATTCAAAGGTATCCAGTAACAACGCTATCAAAGGATCTACATACATAATGTGCTGTTTCCAACGCTACAAGGTTCTAATAAACACCAGGCTTTAGTGAAGCTATAGGCAGGTACTTTAATGTACCAAATTATTATTATGTTTTGTATTTGATACCTAATTTTTACAGTTTCCATTGTCTAGTTAAGAAAGTGAGTGAAATGGAATGGACAACTTAAATAAATACAGCTGTAGGCGGTACACACACAACCTACTTACAATCGTATGTTCAAATGTTTTTAAAAGATGCAGGCACTCGGCATCATTGCATTCGCAGACATTGTGTCCGATCAGTTACGGTCTCGTTCACGATCGCACGAGCAGACCCGTAGCGACTGTACGATCATTCGAAATCCAAATTTCGTGATCAGTAATGACGAAATAGGAAAGATTCGTGAGGTCTTACTGCGCATTATGATCAACGTGAGATCATCTCCGAAATGTTGCAAATGATCAGAGAAGCGATTGTTAAGCTGGTATATACCTAAAAGAGATGGAAATCAACATCACCCAACGAAAACGGACGCATTAGCAGGAGTACAAATCTGACGAAAACCATATCAGTATTTTGTGGGCGGTGAGACCAAGAGTAACTACATCACTAACAATACGAGGATGACCTGACAATGTCATCCAGATATAGTCAGGTCTACCTCACGACATTCAAAATCGTTCTTACGTAAATCGCTTGACTCGTCAGTCGGACTGAAAGTTTCGATAGTCTCGTAAAACAGCCCACGGCTCAAAATAAGATCGTCCGCGCTCGCACCCGCGTCCTCTTGTTCCAAGTTTTGCAGGCCCAGTCGATCCGTCGAGCTCGCGCCACTGTCCCGTTAGCCGGATGCGAAGCGCCCGCTTGTTATGCAACTGATGTGTCCCTCGATCAACGGCGCGGGCGCTGGCAATTCAAAAGATCTATTGTGCCGTAACTTAGCAGCTGTCGATTAGAAAGGTTACTTATCTGGAGCAGCAAAAAACAGGCTCGGTCCATAAGATATCCTATAGGCAGTCAAATAATTCGTCCGGCTTTTATGAAGGCACACAACTTGAACATTCGACCTTTAATGAAACTTTTTCTTTGACGCATCAGTCGTCGAACAAGACTACTCGTCTCTTTGTTAGGTTTAAGTATATATATAGCCTTGAGTTAATCGCTGTCTGCATTAAGAGCGAATAACCGCTCACGTTTCCGACAAAAACATAAGTGCAATAAAAATGGAGAGAACTTGCTGGTCCGACTTGTCTACAAGAGTTGCTGTTGCCTAAAATGGAAACGTTCAGCACCATATTAGCAAAGTTCTCGACAGGTTTACGTACCAAAATAGATGTTTCTTGCCTACCAAATTAATATTCTCTACGTTAATATTAAGACTAAGGTATAGTGATGCCTAAAACATTATCAAATATATACGGAGCTAAACTGGATTTGCTAAATTAAACATCACCTTGGAGTGAATATTAACTTGGTTTAATCCCGCTTGGCGGACACACAAAGAGATTAATTAGGAACTACCCGCGCGGGGCGCGGACTGCTCCCCCGGACGTGCAGCTCTTATGTAACATTCATTAGTCAACCACAGAAACCCTTGTCTGCGAACTCGTGACTTGCAATGAGAATTATGAATTTATTCGTTACACGTATTTTATCAGCGTGGTCTCTTCAAATCGAACAAACGCTATATTGGCAATGAAAGGGTTCATTTTACAGAATAAAATTCTCCCAATCCGGGAGAACATTCAGTATTATATTCGCTCGATTAATTAATTGTTTTATTAATTTGGAAAGCTATTGTGACCAGTATTGGATGGGTCGATTGAATGAGTTTCAAAGAAGGAAAGGAGGAAAGTATCGAAAGTATAGACTTCACTAATCGATCAAATCTGGGATGGAAGTTTGATGAAAGAAATAGGTACCGGAGACAGCGACAGCTTTTCGATAAGATTTAACCTTCGGAGGAAATCTTGCCGAAGACTAATAAACCATCAATTCCCATCGAGAGCGATTTAGCGCGGTCTCCTTGGACAAATTATATCGGACCCACCCATCCGGCCGCAATAACTAAACGATTCCAGTAACGAGTCCGGAACAAATTGAAAGCCGAAAACGCTCAATGCAGCCCGATTAAAAGAAAATGAGAACATTCCAGTCCGTATCGGCAGCTAATATGCGGGGAGGAGATACCCGGCCTATGGGAGCCGGCGCCCTTTATCCGTAAGATTTTTGGACAGAATATACTAAACACGTAACAGCCCACTGCTGAGCTACGGTAATTTGCGGTACTATTGTGGAGAGTGAGAAAATATGGGCTGTTAATATCTGAAATCCAAAACTATTGAACTTTGTCTAGCCATAACTGGTTCAACTAGAGCTAAGGGTCTTTCCTCACCCAGGACAGCCAGGACTGGTTGCTAATGACAATTATTATATTAGAGCAATCTTCAGACATTTTGGGATCCAGATCATACGCACCGCATATTCTATTTTGATCAATAAAATTTAGATCAAAGAAACGTTAGACCGTTCCACCTATAATCTGTGTACCTGAAGCTAGAAATACGAAAGGGTTGTAAAACCTTTAAGTTTGCGACCCCACGATAGAAGGTTCGAGAAGGATAAAGCCCCCCTGCCCCCCGATAGCTGCCAGATTATCGTCTCTGGGAGCAATTTGTAGGGATTTGCGGCCGACCTCAACGCCAAATAAAGCGATCGGCCGTCATTAGTCCGCCCTCGGCAGACTAAACTAATACGAGATGTCTTACAAAGTATCTAGATTAATGTAGTTCTTTGTTACGTCTTAAGGGAGAATTAAGGTCTTACTGATGGAACATCATTCGCGACGATAATTGGTTTCATTTATTAATTTACAAAGTGATTTGAATGATGTGCAATGTTTTGTGGAGGTTATTTTCATAAGCACAGTCCACTGATAGACATAAGCCACAAGAGTGACTATAATGGCTCGGAAGTAGAGGGAGGAGAGACCTCTTGTTAAGGGTTTTTGACATACGTTCTCATTTTTATGTAATTTTGATCCCTGGATATTGTATACTATGCACCCCTGGTAGGCGCCAAAACACAAAAAGAAAAATTCATAGATAAGATGGCAAATGTAGCGGGCGATGTGCCGTGCTTGGACAATCTAAAGAACTTTTTGAGACTTTCACGGACATATTATATCAACTTAATATACCAAATTTAAGTTAAATGGGAAATTAAATTCAATCTCGCTCTACCCTATAAAGTGCTGCCGTTTCAGCATTTATCAACCAAGGGTCGATCGATCAAAGGTCGCGCCACTCTGTCGCCACGCCACTGCATTGCTTTCCTTGGACAAACATCTCACTGAAGAATCCTGTTGTGATATGTATAACATGCTAATTTATATTGCTTTAAAATTTACATAATATTAACATTTTTAAATAGCGAAATATTTTAATTATTCACGAAAGTACGCTAATGTTAACTTTGCAAATAAAAAAGCAGCATTTTAACATGCGAAATTAAGAAAATTAGTACCAACCAAGTGCTCACTTTTTATTATACATCTATACCTACACTTTGCATTGATTTTGATTGGAGGAGTTTGAATTTACACCAATTAAAGACTGTTAACAGTTTTGAGTACTCTTTCTCACTTATGGACATATCGATTCGCACGACTAATCTCCAAAAAGAAAAATGTCCAAAATGACGAATGTCCAAAGGCTTGTCCAAGTGATAAAATTGACAAACCATAAATAAGTCCAATAATAAAATTACCCAAATATAAAAATGACCAGTATTTATATAGTCAAACTATAAAAATGTCCTATAATAAAATGGACTTAACTTAAAAATGACCAGTAGGATTCACTATCACTACATAGTATGAAACAAAGTCGCTTTCTCTGTCTCTATATCCCTGTCCCTATGTAGGGCTATTCCATGCTTAAATCTTTAAAACTACGCAACGGATTTTGATGCGGTTTTTTTTAATAGATCGAGTGATTTAAGAGGACGGTTTTAGTGTTAGCATTGCCCGAAGTGCGAAGCCGGGGCGGGTCACTAGTTAAAAAATAAAAAATCTCACACCATAATTTTATCATCGAGAGGGTAGCTATCCACATTTCACCAGTATAATCTTTGAACCCCCTGACGTGATAGGTGATGAGCCTATCCGGACCGGGTCTGTTACACATGCAAAATCAATCTTAATATCAAAATCAAGAAGACAACAGTCATTTATTTAACCCTACACACAAAAACAGAGGGGTGTTATGTATTGCTCTGAACCTCTGCCAGTTGATAATGCAATCATCAAGCCGCAGGTTCCCAATTAAACTCTCAGGGGTTTCTGCCGGAAAACCTATATACGGAGATGATCTGACAAGTCTTATAAGTAAAACTTTAAAAACTCACGCGTTTTATCACCAGGGGGGTAAGCAGAGGTATTCCATTTCTAGAAATACCCGTGTTTCACCAGTATATTCTTTAGACCCCTAAATGTGATAGGTGGTGAGTTCATCGCTGGATCAGGTCCTGTTACACATGTCTCAAAACTCATTCTGGGACCTATAGGTTTCCTCATAACATTTTCCTTCACCGTCAAGCTAGTAATAAACATGTATGTGAACTTTTTGAAAAACTTATTGGCACATGTGAGGGTCTGAACCAAGGCCTCACGAATGAGAAGTGGGCTCCTAAACAACTGGGCTATCACTGCTTATATGTACATGACTTTAAGTGGCAAGTTATGTAATATAAGTAAGTACCAGGTGTTAAGGAGGTGCCTATACAACATGTAAGCGCAATTCCTGAAATTAGTTTGTTCAGTATCAACTACTTATTCAATTTCAGCTATTTTTAATATGTGTTAAATTTTTCAAAAAAATTAATTATTGTAGCTGAATTTAGTGCGTTCTATAGAAATCGTACTATTATTAATCAATATTTAAGAAAATTGGTTAGTCACAACTAATGTTCGATTGCATCATATTTTTTTTATATTAGTATACTAATTTGGGGTGTATGAGGAATTGCGCTTTTTCTGTTACGCCTTGTATATACCTACCTATGCCTTTTTAGAGGACATTCTATAAACATTATACAAAAAAATCTGTAAATAAATACTGTACTATTTTAAAATAGACTTAACATTGACTGGGACATTTATAGTTCTATTTTAAATTAGGGGCAACCTTTGATCACAGAAACCAAAATGTTAGAAATATTTTTATTTAATTTAAAACGAAATTTTATCATCTGAGAATTTAAATTTACCTAACTTTAATGCAATATAAGTTATACAAGACACTAAGAGATAACTTCGATGGCAAAGTTACGGTTCTATAGGATACATAACATGAAAGATGGAAAACTATAGCAAATCATACTGGAAGAATGTTTATTTAAATGGACTGTTATTTCTCATCCTCGAGTTGTGTGCCAACACATTTTTTATATATGGTTTACTACAATTATTGTAGTTTTGATCTTCACTAACTTCTTAAGCATTGCTGTAACTAATGTCTACAATTATTTTACACCTCATAAATTTTATGAATCAGTGATGTCCTTGTAGACAATAAGTATTATGGCATGCAAAATAAAATAAACTAAATTGTTGTTCATATTATATTTATTGAAACAAGGCAAAAAGTTAATAACATTTTTTTATAAAAGCGACGTAGTGCATAGCACATGCAATGTTAGCAAGCATCGAGCCAGCGTAGGTGGCAAGGCGCCTCTCACCTTGCAGACTCGGCGCGGGTTCCAGGGGCGAAGCCGCCGCCAGCCGAGTAACCGCCTCCACGGCCCACAGCACCCCCCACATGTCCCACAACCACATCACACCACAACACTATCTCATTATTGGCACAACATTCACAAAACTTAACAAACAACACCTAACTATGCTAACAATTCCTATTGGCACGATCATGCTTTGGGAAAATTCATGTCGCAATACAACTGAAGGCGCTCTTTTCTAGAACTATCTATCACATGATTTTATATAATATTCTAATAAACTACAGTAATGTTATTGAAACAAAGGCAGGTTGCTGCACGTCATAACATCCCTCCGAAAAACACGAAACACAACCCTCAACGATAACGTTCCGTTTCATACTAGTTTACTAGTGTTGTCGTTTGTGGTTATGTTAATGTCAAACAAGTGCGCTAGTGAGTGACTCAGTTCAGTAAATCGAGTCAACTCGAGCATTTTCTTTATTTTACATGATCCATGAAGTTGAACAACCTACGTTTATAAATTAATAACAATCTCATTTTTTAATTTTCTTTTGTTTTCAAAATTTAAAAAAAATGTTATCCAGGTTTCCTTCAAAGACTGTTTAGTGGATAGACTTCTTTGTTTAGTTGCGCGTCCGTTTCAACTTTAGGTTGATTCTTACAACGATTTTATTACGACGCACTTACTGCAATGTAAGGAAACCATGCGGAATTACCTACAAAGAGATGGACGTAGTGCGTATATAGTCACTCTACAAAAAAAATTTCAGGGGCCACATTTTTTTTGGAACATTGTTCCATTTATCCCTAAAGGTGGGCATGAACTCGTACGGATAGATGACGCACGTAAAATTTGCAGTTCTCTTGTACGTCACCTAGTACATACACATACAAATAGCTCACTGAGAATTTTATATGATATTTTACCAAACTCCCTTTTTTTTATAATATGTAGTTTTACAAGAACATGGCTGATACGGGACAATTGGAGGTAATTGTCCTCTTTCCAGTTTCATTGCTACTTCAGCCGTATATTGCAAATACGGTAACTTCATTTGAGCATCTCGAGGTAAAAAATAATCGCTTGCAGGTTTCCAATGCTGACCATCAAACCTAGCAGGCTGAGAAAAAATCCCATCAAAGTTTAATCCGAAGGAACCTAAAAATAATGCGTCTTTGTCAAAATTTGCAATGTTTGGCCACTATTGACATATTGTTTGTTAGACAAACAGTTTAAAATTCGGTCATAAGTTTACGTAGAGAAACAGTAGTTGAAAAGTTTCGTTTAACAAACAATCATGGTGCAATAACCTGTGGCTATAACCATGCGAACAATATCAGTTCATCACAATATATAGGAAAACTACGTTAGTAGATACCTACCGTCACAAGGAACTCCTAAGTTCAATACATAATCTGGATTTGGATCAAATAGCCATATTTTCAGAACATACAATGCGGCTAATGCTTTATTAATTTTTATATGACCATGGATATATTTCTGAAAAATAAGTAGGTAATTAATTACTGAATATTAGGTTCTTAATAGATTAACTTAATTCAAAATAACTGACCACTAAAAAGTACCTACCTACCTGTCTACTGGTATTTGTATGTCGATCATGTTTTTAAGAAGAGGAGTATCTAATAGTGCATAAACTTGAATAGGTGCCTTTCTACTCAAACAAAAAAAAGCATAATTCGGATATTAACATATTTCAATAGTGTTTAAGTATGGTTGTCAATGAAATTACTTATTTTCATTAGAGGTCTGTGTTACTGGGTACATTTAACAGCTACAGCTAGAAACAGGGACCCACGGACAAGGACAGTTGATCATCTAGTTGTGGCAGTTGTATCTGTATTTAAATGCTTGATTGGCCGTAGAGACGATAGAAATACTACATATTATTATATTGTTGTATATTGTTCAAACAAATATGAATCTGTAGATTATAGTAAAAAAATGTTGTCTGTAAAGTCGGTTTACGGGCGATAATTTTAAATGATAACGTCATAAGAAAACATTGATAAAAATTGCATAATGGAGTGAAAGAGAAATAGATGCGTCACAAGCCGAACGCTTAGGCCGATCGTGCCTCTCTATCGTTTATTCCGCGCTCCCGCTTGCACGCTCGGCTCAGGCGAAACGTGTCACTTGTTCGTGCGTGCAGCCGGCGTTATTCGATTTATAAGACATTATCACGTCATTAAAATGTACTTGGATAGGATGAATAATAACGGTGGTAATAACATAGGAGCTGGATTAAACGTAAACCGTATAAGTACAAAGGACTTACATTGTTTTCTGCTACTTTTACCCATAATGTATCGTCAAAATACATTAAATATTCTAGAGTCCTCAATTCTGGTGTTACAGATCCTATGTTCAGTGTTGAGTTTTTTACTTTCACGTATCTGTTGTAGGGATCGAATGAATTATATTTGTGGACTGTAGTTCTAATATCAACCAAGTGGTTAATACCCACAAACCCCCACACCGGCGGGCAGAAAATATATTTCAAGGGCACTTGAGCAATCTCTGCTATAGGGCTCAACGCTTCTAGGCCTAAATCTGAAGTAGCCACAACAACGTTGTTTTTGCCAGAAATAGAATTCAGCAGTACAGTTGCATTGTAACATGCTGGTCCAACATTGGGGAAAAGAATAAACATATTTCGTGATGCTGATGCTTTTATAAAAATTGATAACTCATGCATAAGATTAGCGTTGTCATGCAACCAATCCCCCATACTCATTTTTTCTCTGGAAAATAATTCACATTATGAAATACACAACGTAAATAAAAACATATTAGGTGCCTACTACTACCTGCTTTAATGAATGGCCCTATTTTACATGGGTATCCAAAGCTTATATAAATATTAATAATACATTACTTACTCGAATTGCACATGATCCAAGACTATAAGTAAATCAGTATGAGTGAGTCCTGAACCTATTTTTTCAATGTACTTGACAACCTTCCCTGGGTGTTTAGTGCCTATAAATCCACATTCACGTTCTACGTATTCCATGAATTCATATGAACATTTTGAATCATACAAATATATTTTCGAAATGCTTTTCTCGCCTACACACATTTCTAAGAGTCCAGAAATCAGGTGCATCGTCAGAGGACATGAAGCTCCAGATATACAAACAACAAAGTTATTCTTAATGGGGTCTTCGGCAACTTCAAATTTGGTTTTTAACTCTTTGATAGTATTTGTGTCTTCCTTAATCTTCCTCTGATATTGCGAAAAGTTTTTTATTAAGCCTTCAAACTTGGAAAGAGAAATAAAAGCTTCAAAATTATAATAGGAATGGCAATACTCCAAAAATTGTGAAGCCCCTCCAATGTAATACGGTTTGCTTCCCTTCATCAACACTTCCTTCCATACTAGTGGTGAATCGAGATGATGCCACCTATTCTTTACATTTATTTTGCAGAGCCATGCCTGTGTATGGGACAAATTAGAACAAAAGTTGCAAATAGATTGGATTCCTTTCATTAAGAACTGTCGAACATTAAGGTCTCGTATGCCCGGCTGCGAGGCATGGTTACCTATTAATTAAATTTATAATATACTAGCAGCGCCCCGCGGTTTCACCCGCGTAGTTCCCGTTCCCGTGGGAATACGAGGATAAAATATAGCCTATGTGTTATTCTGATGTATAAGCTTTATATTAACAAGTTTCATCAAAATCCGTTCGGTAGTTTTTGCGTGAAAGAGGAACAAACATCCATCCACACATCCAGACATCCATCCAAACAAACTTTCGGGTTTATAATATTAGTAGGATAATAATGTGAAACAAAGATTTTTATTTATTTTGTCTGCTTGGAATCTCCTTGTATTCCCTTGTGATTATTTTAAATAACGTATATACAATATCTTAAGCCACATAAGATACCTACTTGTTTACCTAGTAGTCGTTTGGGATTATTTAACCATTTATTTATTATTAATAACCCAACCCAACTGCTTACCGGCCACTCCAACACAGGTTTTTCAATACGGTCATAGCAAAAATTAGGAAGATGTTGACTAAGATAATCTGCTACTAAACTTATTTCTGCAAAAACTTCGCATTGTGACACTCCGGCTATTATTATACGAACGGACATTTCAGTAATTCTCTTAACCAATTTTTTCAAAACTCTCCTTTAGAAATTATTGAAGAATCCTGTAGTTTTAAAAGTCAGTTTTTCTTTTTATTTATTTCCGTGGCTTTGGCATCATCCAATTTGGAAAACAATAACTCTTATAATGTTGTCTATAGAGATTTTTATTATTATTTTATTACTATTACTCACTCCTGAGATGAATCACTTAGGATTTTTGAGTAACTTTTTTCTCTATGGAAGTAAACTGTCAAACTGTAAGTTGACAATAAACATAACCTCATTCTTTCTTAGGTATTTCTCATTATTTGGGTATAATTTATTTAACTAGTATAGTCCCGTTCAGACAATTTGATAAAATAAACACTATGGCATATAAAAATCTGGGATTTTGCGATTTATCACTCAGTAAAAATTATGACTGTAATAAATTGGATTTGTTAGAGAAACTCGGCTTCAATACAGTTGCGATCAACACACATGTCGAGGAACAAGACGAGGAACCGAAGAAAAAAAAGAAGAAAGGAGAAAGCAAAGAAAAAAAAGATTATATTCCTGCTCCTGCTGTAGTGCCCAGTGATGTCGCCTCAAGAACAAAATTGAATATTTTTCAAAGGGTCACTATAGAATTTTCAGATTCCAGTATATCTCATAAACTTAATCAGTCCGAAAACTTAAAACTCTATGATATAATAGCAGTAGTCCCAAAAACGCTCCAAGCCTTCCAATATGCTTGTGGTACCTTAGATGTGGACATCATTACATTCTTACCAGAAAGCAGGATCCCATTCAAAGTAAGCCGCAAACTGTACAGGCAAGCAGTGGAGAGAGGACTCTTCTTTGAGCTGATGTATTCTCCAGCAATCAAAGACTCCACCTCAAGGAAGAACATTATATGCACTGCTCACATTTACCATGCAGTTGGTAAATCAAAAAATATTATTGTAACGAGTTGGGCTGAAAATGAGATGCAGGTCAGAGATGTGCATGATGTCATCAACCTTGGGTTTATACTGGGACTAAATAGTGACCAAAGTTTGGAAGTTGTAAGGAACAATGGCCGGAAACTCATTCTGAAGTCAGAGGGGCGAAGATCTGGTAAACTTTATATGGTAGTCAGTAGAGATGAAAAAGATAATAAAATAAATGAACAATGAATGTGAATTTTAATTATAAAAAAATATCATAGCCATTATACAAAATGAGATTATAATATCTATAAAGTCTTAAATTAATTAAACATTAAAATATTAATTATAAATAAGCATCACAGATTTTAAATATTTTGTACAATCTATAAAAATATGTATAAATAATTGGATGTTGTTTTATATTATTTGTCTTTATTACAATAGCTTTAATCAAGCAGACTTATATTTTTACCTTTTTAAGAAATATGAAGTTTCATAATTTTTCAGGAACATAAATCAGTCGGACTTCAAATGTTCTGATTCTGTGTTTAGCTCTGTCTTCTCAACATCTGTTCTCTCTACTGATGGTTGGGCCCCCACTGGGTTGACATTAGGCACATTGTGTTCTAGGGTGAATATGTCGGCAACCCACTTGAATCTAAATGAAATAAAAGTTTGCCTCGATAACAAAATAATAATAATAAATCATGTCAAATAATAATTCATGGATTGAAACAAAACATTTTGGTTTTCGGCATAATTATTACTCCTTAGTTTATAGAATTATTAAATTTTGTTTAAATCCATTGAATAATAAACCTATGAGACTGAACTAATTATATAAGAAAAATCTTTAGGGCAGCGTGTCACCTTAGTTATAACTAAATTTGATGTAAAGCTACTGTCTCAAAACTGCATTCCGTCTAGCAAAAAAAAGCAATGTGATTAGAAAGTGTGAATGGGTAAGCTGGGTGACTGCATAAAGCAAAGTTATTATGTGCCAATTTTTTGTGTGTAAGGGTACGAAGCAATAAGGGTGCAAAGTAGACAATAATTTAGGGATAAATAAAAAGAAAAATTCATCAATTTTTATAATTTATATTTTTCTCAAATGCAATCTCAACCTTTGTTACAATACAAGGTAATACAAAATGTATAAAATTCGCACACTATGTCCACAAAACACACGAGGCTTACAAGCGAAAACCTACATTTAACAGCACTAAACTATTCAGAACGTGATTATTAAATTTATAATAATACATTAATTATAATACGTAGTTGGTAGCACCACTGTCTTTTGGATTATTAGTTCGACTACTATTTATCTAATACAAAAGTTATAAAAAAGTAAAAACTATTATATGGAAAATGTTGATAAATACAACAAGGTTGCTATACCACTCACAAATAATGTTCATCGTAACCAAAGCTTGGGTGCTACCTAATAGAGTCCTCCCTTTATATTTTATAACCAGTCAAGCTCTATACAAAATCATACAAAACATCAATAAACTGAAAATATAGACACAAGATAATGCTCTTTTTTTTAGACTATATTAATAATTTCGCGAGTATTTAAATGTCACATTGGTTTAGAATAGTAGTTATATTAACAATCAATTTATATTGTAAAACATCTAAATATTTTTGTATGTGATCTATTTTTTTTAGTGGCATGAATCCAAAATACTATTATTTACTAGCCTATTTGTTCTATATATTATTCTTCTAATTCCATAATAAAAAAATTCAATAATGCAAAATGTGCGCGTTAGTAATGATAGCGGATGAGGCTGAGGTTCCACTGTGAACAGTTAAAAAGACAAGCGAGCAAACATTAAAAAACTTCAACGTTCACAATAGCATCTCGGTTAATTTATTTGAGATTTTTTTTATCCAGACACACAATTCAAAGTGTTTCCTGCAACAACTTTAAGAGATCCTTTCCGACTAGAAGATGGTCTAAATAGCCTTAAAAATGGCATGGGGATCGAGTTCCGACTTCTCCATGCTATTGCAGGATAAACCGTGACGTATTGAGCAAACAACTAACAAAGGCTACTCAATTTGTGATACAGAAGACCACTTCAAGTTGCCTTTATTAATTTGTAACTTCAACAAAAGCAATTAAAATCTAGAAAAAACAGTCTTATTTATGTCTTTTATAGGTGACAATGTTTTTACAGAGCAAACAAAATTCCTACTACACATAAATTGTGGCTTTATATTTGTGAAATTCATTATCAATATTTTTATATAATTACAAGACACCACAAACTAACACATTATCAATGTCATGGCAGAATATCGTAACATAATATTTTACAATCACATAATATCTAAATTATTAAAATCAAATTATCCAATCACAATACAATAAAATAAATAATCTCCTGACATTAATAGTAATTATTTAACAAATTCAGTCTCATTGGTCGTAAAAATCGAATTCATTATAATTTAACGCGTCTTCCTTCAATAACTCAATAAAAATTCACAACTCACCGATGCATAACGTTATCTAATAAAAACTAGGGCTTAAATAAATTAAACGGATAAAATAAATGCAAGGGATACTCACAATAACGCCAGTTAGTTAATCTTTTAACATTTGTTAGTACATAATATTTTCTGCTTTACTATTTTTTCATTTATTTATCTCAAACTGAAAAGTGGTCCGTCCGAATCCAAACCATTGTAAGATATGCTTTTTCTAGGCCACATTAAGGCCTCTTTCTAGCATGTTAGTGCCACACCATACTAATCAGTTCCCTTATTTCAGTCCTATACCATCATCACTATCACCTTTTACTCTTTTTCTTAAGTTTTTAAACTAAGACAATGATACAATCAATATTCCAATGCAACTATGGTTTGCTCAACTTCAAATAACTTCATATCAACTATGTAAGGCTTTTTATATTATGTATTGGTTTAAGTTTATGACTTTCAAACTTATTAAAATAAATATTTCTAAAATACATAAATCAAATCCTTATCTCTCCAAAGTTTTTCAGATTCCATTTTTAATGCTGTTTTTAATACGGCAAAAAGACTGAGGTCCTAAAAAATTACCTATCAATTTTTTTTTTATTTACTTCATATAACATTACTTTGAACCGAAGACAACCCAACCAGTAGATCCCTCACTAAGCATAGCATGTTTCTTTCCATTCACGAACATTGGCATTTGTATTTGAAATAGTCAGACTACTAGATATTACAGCCAATCGCAAGGCACTATCCCACTTACTTTGTAGATTTCAATTTTGCTGATTTTATTGCTTATTGCCGATTGTACTGGCTGGGTTTTCAGTTCAAAGTACACTAAAATAAAATGTCAAAATCTAAAATCACAAATTTTTCCTTCTAACAACATTATTAAGAAGCTGTAAATTTATAGTGTGCAAAACACTTGGCATCTCAAGAATTCACCACCGTGAGTACCACATATATTGCAATAAATTCATTTAATACATCATGAATACCATGCATGATGTACACCTAACTTCTTCAGTTAAAACTGGATGCGGCCAACACTGAAGAACTATCATTTCATCCACAGAACATCCGCGGAACTTTCCTTGTATTTCATAACGATCGGATGATAGTAGCAAGCGTAATATTGAAATAAACTTTCCTGAACTTTGATAGTTTTGTGAATATGGTTGTAGGTCCCGTTATTATCTTTTGAATAAGCCTTGCCCGAGATTTAATAGCGGAAATTCAAGTTTGCTATATAACCTCCAGATAATAGTTATTCGTCCCTAATATCTATAGTTCTGGGATTAAACTTTATAGTATCCTGGGAGCCTGATACTTTGTTGGGCCCAGCGCACACCGCCGAAAGCGCGGCGGAGCACATTTGAAGGCAACAATTTAATATAAGCCTTAACGATTTGGACATACGGCCAATAATTGCATGACAAGAATAAATACGGGGCACTCCTATAGCCGCGCGCGTATTTATTCTTTTCATGCAAATATTGACCGTATGTCCAAGTCATTAAAGCTTATATTAAGTTGTTGTCTTCAAAATGCGCTCCTGCGCTGTGCGCTGGGCCTTAGACGAACCCAGTCTAAAGAACCTCCATAGCTGCACCGGAATAGTGACGTCACACGTCAGTTGTTGAGGAAAGAGACGCAGTGCGCGACAGTGTTCACGTTCTCAACCAACCTGTTGTACAGTTCGCGACGCACGCTCGCGGTGAACTTGCTGACGAGACAGAGTGTCACCGTGGCAGCGAAAATCGCGTTGTACAAAAGAACCAGCTTGAAGTTGCCGAGCCATTCGATGCGACCGAATTCGCCGAGCAGGTCGAAGTTGGTTATACCTGATGAAAAAGGAAACAGAAATCTATACCAATACCTATAATAAAATTGATTGTGATTTCAAAGTGAAACATTTTTTATTTTCTTTATTAGATTTTTTCTAAATAAGTAATTTTATTCAGTTTTTTCAGCATCCTAGAACTCAAAATTAGAATATAATTAACTTTTTATGATCTGTCAAAACTATAATTTACTATGTAAAATGTACTGAATATTGAATTGTGACGTCATCATTTTTAGTACTCAATTGCATCACTTTTATTATTGTTATAATATTCGATACAGTCCAATACCCAATTAAAAATGCGCAGTTTCTGTGCGTACATACTGCTTCAGATTATTTATTAACTGTGACACGCTGAATCTCCTTGGTGCAAAATTTACTATTACTAACCTAATATTTTGACCAGCAACGGCTGCGCGGTGGAATGCGCCAGCAGCAACGCGCATAGAGCTATGATGCGCGCGAGCGGCGTGCGTCGCGCGCGCGGCAACATTCGCAGCGCGCTCATCGGCGTGCTTAGCCCCGTCAGCGACGCACAGTGCAGGTATAGGATCAGAAACGCTTCGAGAGCCGCGCCTGCCCAACCCAACTTGGACAAAGACGCTATGCCCAGCGTGAATTGCTGGAACGTAAAATGTCATACAATACTATAGGTTATTTTTTGACCTCATTCGGTCATAGCACTAAAATATCATCGATGGATACAATTTGACTTTTGTTGGATTTTAAAAACCCGCTCGACCGATTTATATAGAATTGAAATGAAATGACAACATTTGACAACAAGTCTGTAGAAAAAATAATTTGAATGTATAAAAGAGCCTACCCGCGTGCTAAGCGGCAGCGCCTTTATCCCGATGAGCAGCTCCAGGGTGTTCTGTAGCACCATGAGGACCGTGATGGTGGTCAGAGCCAGCAGCAACAGCATCGCCAGCGGGTACACCACGTTCCGCTGCAGAGAGGAAGTCTTCCGCTGGCTTTCTACCTCCTGGAATGTTCCATTTTAATTCAATAATCTTACACCTTTTATCCCCGAGCATTTCTGGAAACACCCGCGCTTCACCAGTATATTCTTTGGACCCTGAAACGTGATGGGCGGTGAGTCCATCGATAGGTGGTGAGCCCATCGTTATTGATTTGTATAGCATATTTAAAAATAGAATAACTGTCTCAGGCTTGAGCAGATAGCAGACTTATCCGATGGTGGTATTCCTGTGTTTTTCGAAAGTATTTGACATTCGTTAATTACTAGGTTCCAGTCAAGCAGTAGTGATCCACGGGCGGACGACGACAATAGACGACCCTAATATGTTTGCGTATTGTGGCACGTGCAAGTTTGAGAAACGTGAACACCACTGTCTTCTAAAAGGTCAGGGAAGATATAGCTAAAAAAACTCTGTAAAAAATCTCCCTATACGAAATCGGCATATTTTATTTCACAAATACATAGTAAAGGATGGCGTAACGATATTTCGACGTGACTTTTAGGCAGATTTCTGAATCAAACAAATCCTCTTCTCTTAAGAGCTTTTTTATGGTTTTATTTAAGTACGCCCTATAAAGATTTGTGGACTATTTTGAGACTACAATAGAAATAATACCTACAATTACATTGGATTATGGGCTCCGTGAATTGTAATTTTTACTACTACATGGTAGTAATAATAGATTGATTTAAAAACATCGTGAATGCAATGTAAACTTAACATGAAGTCTCAAATCAAAGCATGTTAGTTCTAGCACGATTTGACATGGGTGTTAACGTAACCACACAATAACTGATAAGTTACTAGCTACTACCTCGGTAATACTTGGATACACAGATTGTGTGCTGGAATTGATACCGCGCAGCTTGTGATGGCCTCAATTTTGGTATTTTACAGGGTGTGACAAAAAGTACTATCTACTAATAGATAGTAATAATAATAATAATAATAAAATATAATAAAATAGTAATAATAATAAAATGGTATAAAATTCAAACACGATTACTTTTGTACTAAAATAGGCTTGCACTTGCACAACTGATAAACATACTTAAATATATACGAGTATAAACACCCCGACACGAAACCAACATAAATAATTAACTATACATTTTAGATATATAACATAAAAGTATAGGGTATATTTTTGATCAAGTTACTCTAATTCCACATTCTATTGATATTTCTATTTTTAAGATGACTTGTCCGACTTGAGTGAGCTAACTCCGATTGAATGGCCAAAAGTTTATTCACGTTTTTTTTATTAAATTAAAGCAGATGGTCTACTGAAATTAAATGAACTATACTATTTATAGTCGTAGAACGTATTCTTAGATACTGTATTTTACTGATTGACACTACAGAGCAACATCAAGTAGAAGAATAATTATTATGTTTCAAGGTTGCTTTGCTGTGTTGCATTCAAATTAGCCAAATTCAACACTACCGGGTAATATCACATAAGGTCGTGATCACAAAGCTGAATGTATTACTAAAAAGATGACATTTTCGGCCAAGTCCAGGGGGTCGATTTTTGAATCTCACCAAGTGACTAATTCTCACCGATGTCAGTGATTTCCGAAAGTTCGTATTTTTGAAACTCATTGGTGACTTACATTTGTCATACCTATGATATCGATTTACGAGTGCCCCTACCCACTCGTAATTGAAATCACCATGCGATTGTTTTTGACAGTTGACGTAGTGCTATCTGCCAAAGTATGTTTTTGGAAGAATTAGCAGCGCGGCTCGATTGTGATATTTTGTGATTGCGACGATTTATTGAAAACAGCGTGTGACTTTCAAAAATACGGCTTTTAGAAAATGGTGACATTAAAGTCATCGGTGATAATTTTAGTCACCGGTGATTTTGATATCACCAGTGAGGTTCAAAAATCGCACTCCTGGCCCCTTCCTTCTATGCCGGGAAATAGGCGCTTCACAATAACTAAGGCGAAGACAATGGCAAAATACCCCATTGATTGCACACAGAAAAGTTTCCACGTATTATTTTAATAAATACGAGCACACAATAGGATAGTTGGAAGACACAATGCGAATTCTTTATACTGATAACTTTCCTTGACGAATAGCTTCTAGATAAAACTCATTTAGTTGAGAAGCTCTCAGATTTCTATATTATAACAAGGTATGTTACACAAGAGAAGAGGCGAAGGGAAACCGTTTTCGAGAAAAACCCAAAATAGAAAGAAAAAGTCCTAGAGAGAAGTTCGATATATTTCCATTTTACTTCCAATAACGAGTTTATTGTATTGTCTCTAAAACTCCTATGAGGCAATATTTTACCGAAGCGTTTACAGCAATTTGGTACAGCCGAATGTGTACAAGTTTAGATGAACCGTTACTAAGATTATTCACTAAGGCACAATACAGGCATTTCGTGTATTTTACGAGAGACTTACCCACTTTACTACGTGGCGTGAACACTGAGTATTATCACAAGTAAAAAAACTGCTATTTGAATACAACAGTCCGCTAGGCCTTATTGCCTATTTGTAATTGGAATCGGAATGGTCCTTATTTGACATTTATTACGTGACCATCGCTTGCGGAAGAGACACTGAATAATGAATGACAGATGTACGTCAGAAGCAATGTGCGTCAAAATGAAGCCGATTGTAATAGACAATAAGCCAATGCACGTAATAACGCACTTGTGACTCTTGAGTCCATGGGCGACGGTATAGTCACTTACCATCAGGTGACCCGTCTCCTCGTTTGTCCCCTATATTAGGTATATTAAAAAAGCCACCAGTGGGTCTAAAATGGCCACTTTGAGCAATTCCTCTGAGCAATTCTCCTTTTCTGAATTCCCAGCAAATCCTAAGCAATTCCTCTAAATTTCGTAAAATGGTCCCATAATTTAGTGATTCAATTCATTAGCAGATTCGTATTTGGTGAAAATTTCGAATATGAATCGAAATAGAATTATATTATGATTCACCCGAAACGGCCTTTTTAGACCCGCTGATATACCTATTCTCAGGGCACAAAGTCTAACCTTCCTAGCAGCGACCACTCGCTGCAGCCTCTCGTTGAGCCCAGCCTGCAGAGCTCCGTTCCTCAACCTCAACAGCGGGGCTTCTTTGCCCGGCGGGGAGCCCTGCCCATTCTTGGTTATCGATACATCCGGTTCTACTGGCGCCGATATGTCTCCTCGGTCCGGGTACATCGGCTCCGGTGATATGTAGCCGATCCCTGGAGAAATGATAAGATAATCAAAATTAGACATGCATGATTCTGGTTAGTAAGAAGACTTGATTTATTTTATGGTTTAAATTAAAGGATTTTCGGAGCTGTGAACTTCTATTATCACTAATTTAAACCCAGACAGATACACCTTCAACCCCTTAAAAATAGCGAACAATATAATTGTACCTACTCCGTTGAAAGTGTTTGTGCACTTATGTTATAGTAGGGTTCTACATAGCTGTATACATATATTTCAGTGGACAGTAATTCACCGTGATTAGTAACGTAGTTTTATTAGTGACGATAGCTGTATAATTTCATAAAGGCGGTAAGTTGACTAATCAATCACTTCCCAGATCCAGACTAGTGTTATTTTCAAGGCATTCGCTTTCTCAAACGTTTAGTTAGTCATGTCACAACATACTACAGCAGCAGCAGATCTTATAACCTTTACCCTTCGTAATCGAACAATTAGTAATTTAACGGTTTATCGAGTACCATAAATCAGTGAGTGAGCTAATATATTATGACAGGGTGATTAAGCAGACGGGCCGTATAAATAGGATCTACTTGCAGATGGGGTAGCGTCGTAGTAACCCTGCCAAGGGAAGGCAAGGGTAATAATAATATTTTATTGTTCATAAAATAAGCATACAAGTCTAAAAAACAACGCTAAAGGCTTAATGTAATTTATTTATTTATTTGGTTCGCCAACAGTTACTAAACTAGCAAAAGAAAACATTTCTTAGAATAAATATTTTTTTAAATGCGTAACTAATTATAGGCAATCACGAAATGCGCAACTACCTGATAAAAGTCTGAGCTAGGACAGTTAATAAATTATTATGGTTGAAGGCGAAATGCTTATTTGGTGATAGACGATATCTAAAATAGGATACCCTAAACTCTAGGTGTCAGCTGCAGGATATCCCTTATTCGTCTAAGGACAGATTTTGCTTTAGGCAGATTGTGGTTACGCAGAATCTTTTGTATACAGATTAGTGTTGCAGCAGATATGTTATAGTCACACACAGATATCATTCTAAGCGGAGGAAACCTTTATGTTTACTCTATACTCGTACCCGATAGTGCTAATTAATTATTATGCTTTGCCACAATGACAACTGTAAAAGGGGTGGCAATTTCCTTGCGTATAAAAATGCCGAAGCTAAATCCAAAACTTTGGATTTATTTACCTTAAAGATCGACAAACGGTCGCAAGTGCCCCCAAGTAATATGGGTCAACTATATCACGTTGATGCGTAAATAGGTATTGTTTGTAGCCATAATCGGTCGATGTCTATTGTTTCTTAGTTTACCGAAAATTGCTTTACTCGGTGACAGTAACAATACTGTCATCATGATGTAATAAGTTCTTGTCGTGGACACAAAACTACATACAGAAGTAACATGTTATATGCATTAACAGGCGGCTAGAAAATGTATATTATAGGGGGTCGAAAATGGCGTGAATTGCTTCGAAAAAAGGATGGTACGGCCGTGCCGTTTTTTTGCTCGACTTGGCGGGGGCACTGCCGTGCCCCCAGATCGTAACTTCAGTAATATTTTAATTCGGTTTTTTAAATATATTTTACTAGTGGCCCGGGCAGACGTCGTTCTGCCACCGTATAAACCATCCCTGGACCCACTCTAACCCACACTAAAAGTTTCATCAAAATCTGTCCGGCCGTTCTGGAGTTTTAATCAGACTAACGAACATCAATTCATTTTTATTTATATAGATAGATAGATAGATTGGTCCGACTTCGGATGTCAAAATGTAAAATGAACATTCAAATCATGACACGAGAAAATATCAGAGACACGAATCATAACAATTGTAAAATCTTACCTACAATATCATTCTCTAAATAAATAAACTCCCGTATCTTGTATTTATAAATAAATAAACGCAGTTATTTTTGCTACTCACCTTCCAATGCTCGTGTAAGTATTATTGAAGCTGGTAAATAAAGAAACACGTGTTACCTTGGTGTAAAACCATTATCAAGAAATAGTATCTTGTAAATAAGTTTAAGATGAGTATTAAGTAGGTAATATTTCCGTATTGTGTGTAAAAGAAATTATATAGGATGCTAAAAAAACTTTTCACAATGCATGCACACCTGTATTTAATGCATATTAGTCGACTTGTCTTATCTTCCAGAACTGGATTTAAATAATTATACAACCCATGTCTTTCATTAATTACTTGTCCGCGTTATGTTTCAATGTTGCAAGAAGCCATTTATTTTGAGATAGACATCGGCACACGAGATGACACGCTTGGCTGGCTCTGTTATGTCGACAAACTATCATTTGTACAACTAATTCAGTATCTCGATATAGTCATGCTAAAGATATAGAACAACTGGCTAAGTACAGCATTATAAACATCTGTGACATTGACCCGTGGCTTCCACTTTTTCACAAAATCAGTTAACAGTTAGGCAGACAGTTTCGAAAGCAATCGATTGTTTCTAGAGCTATATGGCTGAATTCACAGTAATATTATGTACAGGCTTTCTGCGACTTCGTCTGTGACCCTTACTCTGGCTTTTGTCAAGATTAGTTATTAATAACATATTATGTTACATATAATGTCAAGGTAACAAGAAGACGGAGTTTTTTGCGCATTTGCATTACCGTCTGCCCACGATAACAATTCTGTGCATTACCAATTGCTACAATAGTGATTCATTGATGTATCAAAACGTAATTTAAAGTAAGAAGTTTCTTACTTTAAATCAAGCGGATTACAATACTAATAGGAATGCGGTATCGCCTACCTACAAACCTAGTTTAGGCAATTTGACTTGCAAGTTAATGCTAATACTAAACTCATTGATCTATCTATCTATCTGCTCAATCTCACGTACAGACAGACGCAAAGAATAACCGTACAAAATATAAATTTTTCTTAATAGATTTGCGTTTGCATTTGAATTATTTTCATACAACTACAGCTAATCTTAACGACATTGACGAAAACAAATATTCATGATGTTTGCGAGTGCTGAAAGCGATTCTTAATACATCATTAGTCTGTAATCTGTTTGTACTTTTTGTATCGACATCATTCGTCGATGGAACTGAAGGTCAAGTGTGAGGTTATTCTAGTCGAGCTAGATGTAGGAAGTACACATAATGTACTTTAAAAATAAATATTTTGGACGCTGCTGCGTTTTTATCCTAATGATTTAGTTCCCGCGGGTAATTTTGTTTAACTGGTTTAAAGAAACATCATCATAAACCTCTGACATTCTTTTTATATACCTACTGCTGGCCCCCCTCTTCTCGTTCAATATTCATTTCTTTATTGCATGATCTATGTTTACTTACATTTACAGGTTTCAACATAGACTGATATTCGATTTGATTTCTCACTCGATAACTATTTAAGTACATGTCTTGTAGATTTAATATAAAACTTAATAGATTTAATATAGAAAAAAGTGAAATTTTACTAAAGTTATCATATGGAAAAACAACGTGAATCGGGGGGCAGGCTAGATCACGAATTTTCGCTATTTATAAATTTTCGATTTGGTATATATATGGCCATGTGATAACGGTTGTGAATACTTACTACCTACTACCCCAATTCTACTCGTGGCTGTCGTGAGAGGTGAATAGGAGTTCCGTGTGACCTTGGTCATCGAACGGAGGTGACTACCAACAGTAATATTCCCGAGGGTTCAAGTATGGCGGCCAGCCGTAAAAAAATTAACAAACTCTTTTGATGTGGTAACATACTGCTCTAATCCCAAATAATGGGAATAAGGCAGGAATGATGATACCACCAGCATCATTAGTATCACAGTAGCGTCCTTCCTGCTGTATGGCTGAAGCTTTAACCAGCACCCTTGGATAAAGACCTTATTGAAAAAGAGGCCTTATTGTCTATAGAGGGGCTATTGGCTCAGTTGGTAGTGACTACCTTCTCCGGGGCCAACATCTGTGTACATGAACATGTCTGCTGGCTCTATGTCTGGGTGTTTATATTTATTTAAGCATGTTAATCAGTTGTTTAATACCCATGGTCAGGCTCCGACTAGTTCGGAACCAAATTACTTTGTATGACTTTGCGTCCCACAATTACTATATTTGTTCATAATTCTTCCTCATGTGTGAGGAAATACCCTTAGCTCAGCAGTGGGCTGTTACGGGTTGATGATGATGTTCATAATTGGTATCGGAATAGACTTTATTTGACATTTACTACGTGCAACCCTTGCTCTATAAAAACTGACAGATGGACCTGACGATAATGACAGATGTACGTCAGAAGCAATGTACGTCAATGAAGCGGATTGCGATTAAGGTTGATAGATAATAAGCCCCCAGCTTAGTACTAAGTTACGTACCTGAGGCGACCGCGTTGTTGATTCGCCGGCGCACAGTCTCCTCTTCAAAGGAGTACACGTAGTACTCTTCGTTGAGGTCACGCAAAAACTGTGGTTTCACCAGCACGCCGCCAACCACGCCGAACAGCCTCACGAACCCCAACGGCGTGAATACTGAAACAAACGCATTTCCATAAATTAAAAACAATATTCTGTTCTAACGAGGGCTACATCATGTAGCCCATGTTGTTGCCGTTTGGGGTGAAGACCATGGGACTGTGGGGTCCGGAGGCGCGACAGCTTATCAAAGAGCTCTCAGTGCGTTTGGTCGAGTCTTCAAGTGACCAGGGGCTGGCAGTTACCTCTGTCACAGGATTAGCCTAACTATCCAGAGAAGGAGTGCGGCCAGTCATCTGGGCAATGTCCCACATTATTCTCTTTGAAAGGATTTTTTTTTATTTGAGCGATAAGTCAGGAGACTAATTAAATAACTGCTAATAAGTATAATTGCTAATTCGATCGTATCATTGATTCGGACTTTAAACCTAATTATAGATTCGGTAATATACTAGTCATGCAAGTTGAGGCATTAATATTGAGATTTGAATTCAAGAAATAAATGAAAACGTCTAGAAGTATTTATGTAAAAAGACAAATACCAATTATGCACATTATTGAAGAGTGATACACGCGGCAATCTCGTTTGGCAGGTTCCACATTATAATTATGTACCTACCTACCTGCAAAACGTGTGAGGTATTGCGCACACGTAATTACATAGACAGACATGCGTTTGCAGACGCACGAAAATCTACGAATTAAGTTTTATTGATTGTAGAATTAGATAAATTGCCGGGTGCTATTGAACAAGAAAATTATTAAACCTGTGTTAAAACTGCATATTTATAAAAAGACACTGAAAACTTTTAAAACATTACCCTCCTTCTAATGCAATCGGGTAAAATGTAGACTATTTGGTAGTCAGGCATTTCGGCCAGATATGATAACAAATCTAAGGACATCTCGTACATTAAATTCCGGCAAATCGTAGCCTAAACATTTACGACTACTTACACTCGTACATACACATAGAAATAGAATAATAACAAGTAGAGTTTATTAGCTCCTCTACCTAATCAAATATTCTCTTTACATCCATCGTTCTCAAAAAAGAATTCTACAAAAAGACTGGCTAAAAATAACAACTAAACAAACCCGTCTCTTGGTAACCGTTGTTATGTACGTTGTTGCGTCAATTATACAGAATTCTATAAACAAAGAATCATTGCTGAAAGTAAAATAATATTTATATTACCTGTTTCTTATAAACAATGAGTGCGATGAAGAAAAGTGCACTGTTAAAGTTGAATGAGGAGAAAGATATGGCATTGAACGAGGAATGGAACAACTTCATGAAGAGGATCGGCGAAGTCGGGAACATTGTGAAGGATCTTGCGAGTGGAGACACGGATAAAGCTGAAGCAGCCAAAATCCTAGCAGACCAATACTTAGACGGCAAAGTAATCCTGGATGAAGATGTCCAAATGACTGTCAAGTCTGATAGGACAGTTATCAATCACAAGGCCTTCAAATCTTTAGAGAACAAGGACTCGGTAAGGAAAATTATCAGTTTCCTTACAAATCTGAGTAGAAACAATTTGTTCAATAAGTTTAATTAATAATAAACGATACCTCGTCTATTGTATTAGTTACTTTTCAACACACTTGCTCATAAAGTGGCTCTAATTTCACTGCAATTAGGCACATAATGACACCTATAATCAAACTGAGACTTTTTGTTTGCTATTATTCACTAGTGAGTTATAGATTTTTTTTTTCAATTTTGTTGCTAGAGTTGCTTTGTTCTTAAAAAAGTTTCGATACAAAAAAGATCGTATTCAATCGTACTAATAAATTAATACACAAATATGGCTTGCTCATTTCATGCAACTTCGTATTTAAATAGATCATTTCAACTTGTACGTGTTTAATAAACAAAACTTTCACTCAAATATAACTTTGGTTTTCTCTGTAAAAACTTTAAATACCCCATTTTGTACGTGGCTAAAACGCTATCCACGACAAACCAAAGAAAAAGAAACCTAATTTTTTTAGTCCATGGCCGATCGCCATTGTAAGATGCGAGCGCATAGGAAAACGAGGCTGTATGGGCCTAGATCCTTTTGCCTTTTCCAAATTATATAAATAAAAAATTGGAAAACCAATTAATTTTCCCCGCCATTGCGAATGATTATTTTAAAATGATTTTTTAGTATTATTTATTCACAAGTGTGTTGAAAAACGTCGTATGATACACGTGTGTATTGATGATTACCGTCCTCGGCTCTCTTATGACCCTCGCCTACGGCTCGGGTCTCAATGGCGCCTCAGCGGTAATCACCAACTTTACTCACTTGTACCATAATGTACTATTCCTGGTAAAGTTGCAGGAAAGCAAATCCATTGCAGCGAATAAAATCGCGGTATGGATGCTAGAAAAAGTTCTGTTTTTATTGTATCGTCGTCAGTCTAAAGCAATTTATAGATAGTTGGTCAAACAAAAAGTACAACGGCATTTTCTTTTCTGATTGCTCACAAACCATCAGTATCGACCGGTTTTTGTCAGATCATTCTGTCTACTGCGACAATGGAGCTAAAAATGGAAACAATAGAAAAACCTACGCCACGTTTCTACCCCACACGTTAAATGTATCTAGGTTATCAGTTCCCTTCCTGTCAACTGCAGACTCTTGCCGACTATATTAAGAGAGGTTGACATGAAGATGACCACTCTCATATTGAAAGCACGTGTAAACGAAATAGAACAAAACAAGTATTTAACCTTCACACCATGTCCTGACGACGCCTAGACCCGTCCTTGCCACATCACGGGTCACTTTAATCATAACCGATTAAGATGACACACGGTACGAATGGCGCCGTAACTGGCCAAAGAATGCAATAATTAATTGTTCGACGCATAAATATGAGAGCAATGCATGAGGTGTTGTATTATTTTATATCGGTGAAAGCAATTTGGCTCCGATTCCTCTATAAATAAACATCTTGTCATTTATAGGTGTTCTTTCTATTTGCGGCTGACTATTAGATTGCTCGAGACTTGGTTCATTACAGTTTTTTTCGAATGTGCAAGACTTTAGATCTGTTATTTCGGTCTACTTTATTTATATTCTCTAATAGATTTTACAGTTTATTTTTGTAGAGGGTTACTTTATATTTATACAAATATTTTGATATTTCCAATTATCTATGTAGCGCTATCGGTGTTAGATATATTGTGTTAATGACTTACAATTGATCACTAATGGAATTGAGGTGACACCAATTTTGTTCAAGAGATGGTTCACATCAATTATTTGGCTTGATTGTAGTAATTGTCGGTTTCAAGGACTCAACTAGCACAGTGATAAAAATCATTTGTTTTATTTCGGTATTTTATCCCGTCAAGCATCAAAAACGAGACACAATGGAATTATCTATTGTCGTTGTCCTCCCCTAAAGCTCTGAGGCTTGATTGGTCATGGATGTGTGGCAACTCTAAAGTACAAGTCCGTTTTTTTATAGTGACCTAACCGATTGAACTTCTACAAAAAAAATTGTTCAGCTCTAAAAAAAGTACATAATATCTCAAACTTATCGACGTACTGCGCAGTATCCAGGGTATTCCTTTACCTGGCCTAATGTGTCTAATCATCACTCTAAGACTATCATGGAAAAAATACGTAAATGTTTAAAATACTTAGATAAAATTATAGGCTAAGTTAAAACATAAAATTTAAATAGGTTAATAACACCAGAGTCAATTATAGGTGCAACAAGATAACCATAGATACAAATTTAAAGATACTTGTATAACTAAACAGCACAGTGGGCTAACACAACTGGTTTTTAGTTTAGTTTTTTCATAGTGGTAGAATAGAATAATGAATTCATGAGATTGACAAAGATTGCCGCAACTCTCTAAGGAAGTATACGGACACGTAGATTTTAATGTTTAGTAACATAATAGAAACTTAATATTATATAAGTCCCAAGTCAAAATAATTTTATTCAATGTAGAGGGTAATAACTCCATTTATTGAAAGTCATTGCAACTCCACCGCTTCATAAGTTTAGTTTCTTCTACTTATCCAGGGGGGAGAAGGAATATTAATAGTAACGTACATGTGTCAATTTATAACAGTTACGAAACAATCAAAGCAACTGTATGTATAGTGCCCTTGATCTACCTACAGTTCAAGACAGAAATAAACTCAATGAACTTATTGTTGAACTATTTAAACCTCTATGTTACTGTTTACGCACGTATATACGCACTTATATTTTAAAGTAGTAAAGTCATAAAGTTATATGGTCGTAGAAGGTAATAAGTGGGTTATATCGAGAAGTAGTGATCCGATTCTTAAATTCTTTCACTGATATAATAAAGCTACACATTTACCGACTGACATAGGCTGTCTTATTGACAAGGGTAAAATTTTAGAACATCACAGCACAGCATCTATACATAAGTATTGTATAAATAACGGTCCTGACTGACTGATCTTGATATAGTGGCCTGCGAGTAGTGAATATTTCAAGTCGGAAGTGCATTAGTGTTTTCTATTTTCCCCAATTTTTTAAATTACATATTGCTTTCTAGAACCTTTCTAACGTAAACATAGGTACACTGTTATTAGATAGGTGACCGCTGGTCGTTGGTAGCTGTAGCTTATTACATATTGATTATATGGATTAAAGATAAAGCACTTACTGTTATCGATAATATCATTTTAATGTCTAAAAGGAAAGAAACATTGTTAATGACAGTCATGATCAATACTGAGATGAAAGAAAAAATATTCGATAGATTATAGAATAATCGTTAGATTTATTGTTTCAACAATTGAAGACACTTTAGAAAGTTTCCTAGAATAACAAAAATGACGGTCTGTGTAGAAAGAAACTGTGCACTTTTACATCTAAGGCTTAGAAAAAAAGCTTTCCATAAGCAATGTCATTAATTTACCATCTATGTAAGACGTGTGTTGCATATGTCAGCATTAAAAGAGCTATATTTCCAGGAAAGAATGGACCCAGAAGTATGGATGGCAGAAATGAGTAAGGACGCCCAGAAGCGCTATCAGGACCGGAAGATACGACGCGAAAAGGCAGACACTTTCAAGACCCAAGCCGTGAAAGCGTTTCGCCGCGGAGACTATGAGAAGGCCTTGTCCTGTTACAATAAGGCTCTGGAGCAAGTTAGAGATAACTCCATGCTATATTGCGAAAGAGCTTTGACGAATATTAAGTTGGGGAACTATGAAAAGGTGAGTTTTAGTGTAAGCCAGATGATATCTCTTAAAGAGGTGGACCTTGGATCTAAGGAATATTAAGAAATTTAAGTAGTGACAAAGCTCAGACAAAAGAGGCTGGGCGTATATCTTAGAGTTGAGTAACGTTTTTAAATGAACTAGAATTAGTGATGATGACTGCGGGTATCAGACGTAAATGTAATCGTATGTACTACTTAACCTCCAAGCAACCATAAGAGCATGAAAAAGATTACTAAACAAATGCTATAGCTGTTTATGAGAACAATATATGTAGTTTATAAAGATAAGACAGAGATGAGAAGGTTGTAGCAATGCAATGCATATTCAAGCAATGTTATTGACCGTTGGATAAACAAATGGTGTAGCAAGTTATTTGTTAAGCAGTTATAGAAGACTATAAGGTAGAATTCATAATATGTATGTAGATATGTGTTGTGAACAGAGATTAAAATATATTGGTTGTGAAAGTGCACTTTTATAATAAGATCTTATCGATGCAACAAAAGATCATCATCATCATCAACCCGTAACAGCCCACTGCTGAGCTAAAGGACTTTCCTCACACATGAGAACGTAACAGAAGATAATACGCATGAACGATTGTTCTCGAATAGTCGCGATTGAAATCTGTTTCAGCATTGACTTAAAATCGACCGGTCTCGCTACGTTCCGATTGTACATTCCTCTAGCTAGCAATGAGGTATTTTTATCTGCATTATTATTGTACTTCAATATTTGAGCAATTATTACAATGTCTAAGTATATAGCTTGATAAATTCAAGAACTACACAAAAAAAATTAATACAGTTTTTAACAGTACCATCAGTAGGTAATTTGGTTTCGCCGAAAAATTTCGTTAGCGTGGCTTGACTTCCGTTGTCAAGCAAAGTTCGTTGCACCTCTCTTTGATTATAGTTACACAAACTTGTATAAACAGGAGGGCAATTCCACTAAATGTCAACGGTTACAGTTGGATGACAATGACATGTCAATAGTCAGTCGATGGTGTTATATGCTCTGAAAAGTGTCAAAATAACACTATTGTCTGACCATTTATATGTCATTGTTATCCAATTATAACCGTTGACATTTAGTGGAATTGCCCCCCAGGTTTATTAGCCAGAAAAGCAATGTTTCATTGGACAATCATGATACGACTAAACGATAATTGTCAATACATATTATTATCGTACCTACGTGTTCGTTTTGTTAAAAAGTATGTCTAGGTTAAAGCAGCATCCTATCACTGCCATTTGACTTATTTATCAATAAATATTTAAATAACATTGTTGTACTAATTCACAGAGAGCGATAGATACGTGGTGACCCTTTAATATAAACTAGATGTTCCGCGCGGTTTTTCCGTTCCGGAATTCTGGTAATACGGAAATAAAATATAGCCTATGTTTCTCAGAGATAATGTACCTTTCCATTGGTAAAAGAATTTTTAAAATCGGGCCAGTAGTTTTGAGTTTATTCGTTACAAACATAGAAATCTTTCCTTTTTATAAATTAGTCGTATCGATATCCATGTCGAATAGAAAGATTACACGTATGTGCCTATACTAGACGCACGTTCATTGAGTCATTCAACTTCAATTAAAGATACAGAATACTTGCAATAATTAAGTACACGTTCTATTCATCAAGTTAAGCATCACATATTCATATTAAAATGTAATAAGTTAACATGGTCAAGCCTTATCTCCGAGGGGGTTGGCAGAGGTATACCGAATCGACCGCTGAAATACCCATTTTACACCAGTAGATACATTTTTTGAACCCCTATAAGTGACAGATGGTGAGCTGATAACTGGATCGGGTTATCGATTTGATGATTTTCTTCACCATCAAGTTTTAAAAATCTCAGATTCATGTTTAGTGGTATTTTTTATATATTTTATTCATAGGAAAATCTACGGCGTACATAACATGCGGGCGCTTATGGGTATAATATATGGGTACATGCAAGAGTGTATCATTACTTCAGCGTCTATGTACAAATAAAGACCATGACAGTGAAAAACAATCGACCTTCCTTGCTTATTTCACGATAAACGTTCTAGATTCGTTTATCAATTCTCATAATTCATAATGTTACGTTACCAAAAGCGAACACATTAATTATGTCATTATCGCGAACTTGATCTTTAGCTAAGTGGAACATTTTGCTTGGCTGGTCACGTTACATAATAAATTGCGGGTTTTATTACATTTTCTATTGCTAATCGCAACAAACCGCAACCACAGCAATACTGTAATCTTTTCCGTCAACGACGCAAAGTGTGTTCCAGTGAAAGAGCTAATCAAACTTTCTACTATAAACGCTGAAAAAGCCAATTGTATATTGAAGCGTTTAACCCGTGTAAGTTAAGTTTTTGTCATTTTGGACATGTTTCTCATTTTACTTACGTACATAAATATGTCACTAGCTCGACGGAGAAGGAAAACATCGTGAGGAAACTCACATGTCCCAGAATTAATTCTGAGGCATGTGTAACTGACCCGGTCCGGCAATGGGCTAACCACCTATCACGGTCCAAAGAATATCTCGTGAAAAGTGGGTATGTCCAGAAATGGAATACCTCTGCCTACCCTTTTGGAGAGAGAAAGGCGTGAGATTATGTTATGTTATGCTCATTTTACAATTTTTGCAACCCATTTATCATTTTGTCACTGACCTTAAGTGAATAAAGCCTGTAACAGCTGTAGGTCAATACTGTGACGTACACCAATGGCCCGAAATACCTAACAGTAAAAGTGTACGGTGTCAGCACAAGTGTATTTTGCACTGTAGTGATAATGACAAATATGCTATTTGCTCTGACAAGATAGGAACAAAACTTTGAAGTAATCTAGAGAACCGGTCAAAACAGTACCATTTTTACTTTCTTTTACGAATACCTGATTTGCTGACGGCTTTTCTATTTTATTGAGTCAGGTGTAAGTTTTTGATGCGTAGAACGCTATGAAGTATTTAATCAAATTGATAGGATTTCTTTACTATTAAATAATGACTATTGCATTACTTATTTTCACAGTTGTCATTCACCTTGTGCATTCACATTACTTTGTGTGCTACACCCAACAGGTTTGTTGTTTGGTCGTTGTCGCGTCTTTGTTTTTGAGTTCGGAATCCTTATATTGAACGAGATGAGTCTATTGTCTTTATCGCCAGAAAATTTTAATGTTTCATTCCATACAGCTACTATTGTTTTGTTTGGTGGTATTTTCAAAACTAACATTTATAACAGAAAAACCTTCAATTGTCTACTGTATCTCCCAGACGCGGTTAGAAGCTAAAAGCCGCAGTATTATTATCATAGCTAGACTTTGTTTGAGCACAGATCGCATCTCAATACAATTAGGATTTAAGGAAGTTAGCAGATTAAATAGTAATTTGTGTAAAGAACTTAAAGCATCAAGCTCTTTATCTAAAAGATAATCTTTATGGTCATGCTTGATATAAAAATACAACATCAAAATAGTTTTCTATAGAGAACATAAGTTTGAACAGACTGAATAGTATGTGATGGAATGACCATTAGAAACAAACCCATCAAGTGGCACAATGAGTGGACATGAATACATTAGTAGATTTGCTTAGGGCATTGGCGTACCTATAACAATAGGTACCTTGGACAGAAACATGGATAGTACTGAGATCTAGAGCTCGAATAATGAACTGTAGTGTTGTATTATATTCGCTCATTGTGGTACCTAGAAATCTCAAAGTCAAATATTATGACAATGTTAAACGGAATTATAGTTTAGGGACCTACCTATTATACGAAATAAAGACTTTGTTTACACGAAATACATTAGTAAAGCCGCTACTGCGCAGATCCATCACCCCGCCTGCGCTATAGCGTCACTTATACAGGGTGGATATTTGAGATGGGTCGGCCAGGGCAGCTACCTTAACCGTTGTAGCTAGACGAAAATGGCCTGAAGAGACTATCCACCATTTTTGAAAATATTTAGAACTGCATTTAAAGATTTTTGAAAAATGGTACAGTCAGCGAGAAAATCGTCGATTCCCACAAAAAAAATTTTTGATGCCATTCGATCCAGTTTCAGATCAGGATCAAAAGTCTCTAAGAGACTAACTGAGGTCAAGGGGGTAGAAAAGTCAGGAAACGCAAAAAACGTTTTACATACATTTAGTAAGAAATAAAACTTTAACAGGAAAAAAAGTTCAATGAAATGCTAAAATCTCTTTGTTGGTGATTCAACTTATAAATCTGAGCAGCGTTCTCCTTGGGCCCTGGCCGACCCATCTCAAATATCCACCCTGTATAGTGAGGGGCAACTAGTGTAGTATAGTCAATAAATATGACGGGCCTGTTGGCTCAGTTGGTAGTGACCCTGCCTTCTGAGCCGGAGGTCGCGGGTTCGATCCCCGCTCGAGGCCAACATTTGTGTGCGTGAACATGTCTGTTGGCTTCGTGTCTGGTCGTTTAATATTTATTTAAGTATTTATATCAGTTGTTTAGTACCCATAGTACAGGCCCTGCCTAGTTTGGGACTAAATAACCGTGTGTGAATTGTGTCCCACAATTATGACTAACACAATCGACCTTGTTTCCAGGTTTTCGATGACTGCTACTGGGCGCAGCGCATCCACGAAAACAGCTTCAAAGCCCGCCTGTACAAAGCCAAAGCGCACAAAGAGCTGGATCAGCTGGAACAGCTGGAAGAGTGCAGACGAGAGCTGGAGGAAATGTTTCCAGAGCACCAGGACCTCGTCATCTACTTCCTTAATAAGAAGGAGGGTTATGAAGAGGAAGAGGAGGCAGAAGGCGATACGTCTACTATTACAGTCAATATTTAAATAGGAAACAAATTGCTTTTTTAATTTTTGTAGCGAACCTTTCTCGTCGATCACATTTTCTTTTCTTTATATTCTCGTAGTGGCATATTTAGTCTTTTAATAGAAACTCGTGACATCGATATAAAAAAAATTAGACACCCATTTTCAATGTGAAAAGACATTTAGATTGTTTCCATTCCATCTTTACAGTTTTGTTGACAAGTTCATATTGTCAACTCACGACTATTTCTTCACATCGTGTCAAGGTAAAAAGAGAAATTTGTCGTCCGTTGCACTTGCCAAGTTGCAACTGACTGCCTAGTAACCTAAATGAGATCGGGCATTTTACGAAATAATTAATTATACTTAATACATATCACTGTTTTAAGCTATTGAAGAATATTAGTTCCCTTTTTAAAACACATGTTTGCATCTTTTTTTGTTAAATAGCTTTTGTTATATTACGACATTTAGTACGGAAAATAAAATGTTTCGCTCGCAGCACGTGTTTTGTATCATTTTCTTTCATCACCGCGATAAGCAGGTCGGTTACAAGTTTAATTAGATTAAAAGTTATATAGTAAGTAATCTAAATCCCACAAATACCACGATTATCGCTTGTCCTACTTACAAACTGTAAACTTACTTTCATACTTTTAATTTCAGCTGTTCTTTCGTTAATTATTCCTAAGGGTGTTATATCTATACTATTACTAGCAGCGCCTCGCGGTTTCAACCGCGTAGTTCCCGTTCCCACAAAGTTCCAGTTACCGTTCCCGTGGGAATATCCGAATAAAAAGTATCCTATGTCCGTCTCCTGGTTCTAAGCTAGGTACCTCCCCACCAACTTTCAGCCAAATCGGTTCAGCCGTTGTTGAGTTATGCGCTTACCAACACATTTTGCGATTAATTTTTATAATATAGATATAGAGAGGAAAGATTTGTATTTTTTTATGTTTGTTACGAATAAACTCAAAAACGTCTGGGCCGATTTTAAAAATTCTTTCACCGATGGAAAGCATGAATATCTCTAAGTAGCATCGGCTTTATTTTATTCCCGTATTCCCACGGGAACGGGAACTACGCGGGTGAAACCGCGCAAAAACCACTAGTTCCTTATATTTTGTTTATATTGAAGCTAAATACCACTTACATACTGATGAATCACAAAACCTCTAAAAATATATAATTACTAGCGACCCGCCCCAGCTTCGCACGGGTGCAATGCTAACACTAAAACCTTCCTCTTGAATCACTCTATCTATTAAAAAAAACTGCATCAAAATCCGTTGCGTAGTTTTAAAGATTTAAGCATACATAGGGATATAGGGACAGAGAAAGCAACTTTGTTTTATATTATGTAGTAAATAGTAGTGATACTATGTAGTGATAAAAAAAATTGGCAAGCACTATCTTATTGCAATACCTATGTACTTAGGGTTTTTCGAAAATGTCACTCGAGCTGGTAAAACCGGAATCAGCTTTGGCAACGCCACCGAAAACCAGTTTGGGATTTGATAGAGGGGCTACCCCTATACTTGTACCATGTTACGCACCGTGTGAGTGATAGTAGCTTATGAGAAGCAATAATAATTTTACGCATAGGCTTCCCATCCCAGTAGCATATTCTAGCAGCTTTTTTTAATCTCTAGTCAAAATTGCAGTAATAAAAACGACGGACACTGTACTGCAAAGTTTTATTGCGATAGGTCATTGACCTACTACAGGAATCACGGCCAATGCACCTTTCACCTTGCAGCCTAATGACTGTTTCACTGACAAAGTCATATTTAGCATTAACAACTGTTAACAGTACGACGAGTACTGAACAGTAGACGGATGAACTAAGGACGCAATGATTTATTTCTGCATAAACCATGGATGGAACTAAGATTACAATATAATCAGGGATTTAATATACTCAACTATCGCTAGATATATTCCATTATTTTTCATTGACTGTAGCCCGCGACTTCGGATAAAAAGTGTACTGTTAATCCAGGTTATAAACTACCTTTATATGTGTCAAATTTCACCCAAATCCATTGGCTGCTTTTAAATGACTGACTATCAAATATCCAACAGTTTTTGTCTTAGCATCTCGTTTGGATTCTTAATTCTTAAACTTTTGTATACATTTTATTGTTGTTTTGCACAGATGTTATAACGAAAATCATTTTTTCTTAATACTTTAGAATTACCAGTTCATCTATGACGGAGCTGTTGGTTCTGCCTTTTGATTGCGTTCATGCGCCTGCGATCGAGTCTGGCTACGCTAACTCTGCAATGGAATAACCGGGCAACCCCAAAAACATTTGCATATGGCAATTTTTTTTATCAGTCAAATTCGTGGTAGTTGAGTTGTCAGATCGAGTTCGAATTTGTGGTTTTTTCTTATTTTCAAGAAAAATAATGGTGAAACCTATAAAAAGTGGCGTGCGGGAGTTATTATATAATATGATACGTCAATTCAATGACGTGAGAGAAGAACAAAATATGATCCTGAGCATAAAAATACAATGTTTACAAGATATAGAAGAGTTGACGAGTAAGTAGATTGAATGATTTTGATACATTATTGATATTCGGTCACTTTGAAAGTTTCATATTAATAATTATATTTTACAATAGCAGGTGCGCAGCAGCGTTCCAAAAATCCCTTTATAGTGGTTGCCTACGACTTATATGACACCTACATACAATATTTCAAGTTTCTAAGTGCTATCGTTTCGCAGTAGTACGTATTTCTCTTTTAACCCAGTTTTTTAATTTTCCCGTGGGAATGAGACATTTTACCGATATAAAAAGTACCCTTAATGTTGACCCGGTTACTCAGTTACCTCTACACCAAATTTCATCAAAATCAGACACACACACATCCACAGCCAGACAGACAGACAAAAATGTCGAAAATTTGTGTTTGCTTTGCTTGCTTGCAATTATTTGCTTTTATTCCAGACCCTGTACGATACTCGAAAACGCTCATCGCAATGGCTGAACCCTGGCGAACCAGCTATATCCTCGGCCAAGCGAAAATTTACTAAAAAAAACTACTTGTTAGCGTTTGGTGGACTAGTGCCGGTGTCGTTCACTACAGCTTTCTTAAATCTGGCCAGACGATTACCATATTTTTCAAAATTTGGATAACTTCTTGCAAGGGAAAAAATCTACTCCGATGGGGCAGTCCAAAGCGCCTTCAAAGATTTCATTAATTCCCGTCCGAATGGTTTTCTTAGTAAAGGGATCAATGAACTACCTATGAGATGGCAAAAGTGCATAGATAGCAATGGTACATACTTAGATTAAATAAATATATTATATTAAAAAAAAAACGTGTTTGTGTTCCTCCCTTACAAAACGCCAATTTCATAAGTAACGACCAAATATTTGTCTTAAAACAATTCTTCATTATTTATAAACTGTCCTTGAGTAATTCTAGAGATATTCATAATGTATGGAATGACATTTTATTAGTAGTTGTAGTATTTTAGTAGTCACGGTCAAGGAATTAATCATATATTCTAATACTAAACTGGTCTGTGCTAATACTCTAGAGAGGAAAGATTTGTATTTTTGTATCTTTGTTATTACTCAAAAATGAATAGAGCTATTTTTCAAATTGTTTCACCAATGGAAAGCTAGAATTTCTAAATAACATAGGCTTTATTTTATTCCCGTTTGATGATTCCCACTTCATAGATTTAAACTCTATATTTTATTTTTATTTTATTTATGGTTTGCAATAGGTGGTATGGGTACACAAGAAATACAAGTATCAAATACTATTTCTGTAGTATAGACAGTATTACCATGTGCAGTTTTTTTATTTCCACATTTTTTTGACTTCTGCAGAGTTAGCGTGGCCAGACTCTGGCTGGTTCGACTAACTAACGCACGTTTTTTTTTTATTTGTTCAAGTCAAACATATTCAAGTATATATCATGAAAACAATCATATACACAAATAGAGGAGTTCCACCGTTTATAAGGATTAAAGAAAAAAAAACATTTGTATTATGAACATATCTGTTGGTTCCCTGTTTTTGTTTAGACGTAATACGTCTATCAGACGTCAACCATAGCACAGGCTTTGACTGGTTCGGGACTAAATAGCCAAGTGTAAGATGTTGTAAAAGCAATTATATCGTCCATATAATCACTGCTCAGAAAGTGAAAACCTCAAGAGAAAATGCCTGTCTGGTTTATTCGCTCCATGTTTACTACTAGTTTCCGCTCAACGTTGGACGTTGATCTATACTAAATATATAATGAGGTAAAACTATTTGTTATTTGTCAGTGTACAAATATACAATGTAAATATTTTGTACTGTGGCTGTAGCCTTTTTTTACCCTTAAAATAAACTGTGTCAAGAGGCACCGCTATTCTAAATGTAATGCTTAATTTGTCAAGCACCGCGCGGTTCCAATGCGCATCGTAACAATTAAAAATAAATTGTGTCTATGATGGTCAAATCTTTTATGGATTTATTCCATATTCGTCCCTATCTTTCGTCCCACATTCTAAAAAATTCTTGTTTCGTCCCACATTGATGTTGGATTCCGTATTCGTCCCATTGAGAGGTTAAGTATAGATTTACTTATGATGTTGTTTTAAAAAACGTTTTAATTATCAATATTAGTATTTCAAGTCGGGAAAAAAGGTGCTTGGTTGCTTGATCGGCGTGCGCAGTTGATATAAGCCGAAACAAAGCAAGGGTGAGGCTCTATAGGAAACAATAAACTGCGGCACTCACCTAGCAACATGAGAACACCGACGAATGATACACAGGAGTACAGGAACGGCAGGTATGTCCATAGATCTGTTGACAAAGAGACTTCATAAATGTACTTACTTGCAATGCACATACTTTAGGTCAGCAGTGGTGTGTGGGATAAAGATAGAGCAAAACAATAATATATGGTAGAAAAATAAATCTGCATTTGAGGTCTAAGCTCTGGCGATCCTTATGACAACAGAAAAGATGGTAAGTAAAATGTTGAACCTCTAAAATTTTTTTGTTAAGTATTTTTTGGAAATTATTATAGCTACTAATTAATACTTAACAAATAGTATAAAACATTCTAGTACTGAAAGTAATAATTTTCCATCAGTTTTTATTTTCAAAATTTTACCTTTCTAGATCTAGCTGTGGAGACAGTGCGTTAATAAGTCAGGACATTTCTCTATTTATATAGGTATTCAATAATGGCATATTGCTCACCTACAACGCATCGGATTAGTACTTAGATGCAATTACGATCAAATGTACCAGACAAATGTCAAAATTCATTTAAAATCATCATTATAGCAATGGCAATGTTTTATTCAGCCACTCATTATTCAATATTAGAATAAGCTTTGTATTCTGTCCTGGCTAGTAAAGTATGTCAAGATACGAGCGTAGAGCGCATGCGTATGCGCATGGCATTAAGATACGAACGAAATATAATAAATAAACAAATACGTGATAATTACATTAATCGTAAAACAAAGTGGGAGTAGAATAGTAAAATATTTACAATGATTGGAGCTTACATTATAATGTACTAAGATAAATATTCACAAAAAACTGCATGTCAGTAATAGCCCATGACTTTCTCTTCTGATTATATGCGGAGCTTCAAATACATACCACCTCATTGTTATTAGTAGAAAAGCGAAAGTCTTTAAATACTAACGAAGTGTAAACGTAGCAAATGTACTGAAAAGTTATACTTAAGTAACCTATTTTGGTTATGTCTAGGTACAAACAACTTTTAGAATAACATTTTTAGGGTTCCGTACCTCAAAAGGAAAAAACGGAACCCTTATAGGATCACTTTGTTGTCCGTCTGTCCGTCCGTCCGTCCGTCTGTCAAGACCCTTTTTCTCAGGAACGCGCGTGGAGGTATGAAGCTGAAATTTATATCAATTACTCAGGTCTACTGTCCCTTGAAGCTGTGAAAAAATCAAACTTCTAAGCCAACACAATCAAAAGATACAGCCGTTTATGCCGCAAATTTTCGACACTTCCAAGGGAATCAAAACCTACAGGGTGCTTCCCGTGAACTCAGAATCTTGAAATTTGGTACGAAGCAACGTCTTATAGCATAGATAAAGGAAAAATTACGAAAACCATAAATTTGCAAGGTTGTACGGAACCCTCGGTGCGCGAGTCCGACTCGCACTTGGCCGGTTTTTTTTTATTCGAACAAGTTAATCCATAGGTGTATGTTAGTTAGTTGATGTAAATTGGTAAAGAAACATTAAAAACCCAAAATTGATTATTCGATCTAACCCCTTAAAACTTTTCTCTCGCTCTCGTCAATTACGAATTATCAGCGATAGAACGAAGCAACATGACCGGAAATGGGTAGCTCGAGCATTGGCCCTCTTTACGTAGGTTTAAAAAAATCATTATTACAACCTTTTGACACAGAAATCCTGACCGCATTCATGAGGCGAGCTGGCTTACAATATTAACATTTAATATATTTACAGCAACAAATAATTCGTTATTATATAATTCCTATGACGCATCGCATCTCGCTGAAATCTAAACAATCCCATTGCTTTAACGACACAGGATTTCATACCATCCGGCGCGCCCAGTGTCACAGATCCCGAACAATAGTCACGCCCGCCACATTCTGCGCACCCGCAATTAAACACAGACAAAGCCGGGCGTACTTGCATGCAATCAGTTTACGCTGAGAGTGGACTTTGACTGAACTTTACGATAATAAAGTTATTATTAGTTATTGTAACTTTAAGGGATCATTTGATAAGACACTTTGTTATCGAGCAATTATTTTGTACCACGGTCGAGCGGTGGTTTACCAATAGGGTATTAAGTTAGGGTATTTCGCTGTATCGAAATTAAATTACGAGTAATCATTAATTGAAAAGATTATCCCAAAAGACTTCTAAGAATCGGCTAAATATGCATTTAGATTTTTAATCCCATTAGGCGTAAGTTTATATTAATTCATTTCATAATTCGCGGGATCCACGCGGCGTTGCCCGAGTCCTGGTTATTAAAGTTCCCGTGTAAATTTCCCACGATCCCTACTTAGGGTGGCGACATATCTGCGGAACGTACAGCGCCGAAGGTTCGGTGAACAACATACATTACGGTTGACGCGGGTGGCTGATCCATTTATCTTAAAAGTGAAACGTCAATGTATGTTGTTCACCGAACCTTCGGCGCTGTACGTTCCGCATATGTGTCGCGACCCTTAGTGCTCACTTACGTCATTTATGGAACACTAGCAGCGCCCCGCGGTTTCACCCGCATTGTTCCCGTTCCCGTGGGAGTACGGGGATAAAATATAGCCTATGTCTTATTCTGATGTATAAGCTATATAACTGTAAAGTTTCATCAAAATCCGTTAAGTAGTTTTTGCGTGAAAGAGGAACAAACATCCACACATACAAACTTTCGCGATTATAATATTATAGTAGGATTTGTGCAAACTTTCATGCTCCTAGACACAGCTGTTTCGGTTGTGCGTAGATCGATTAGTCAGTCAGCCAAGTCAGTTGCTTATTTTATATAATGTCGGATCGCCAGCGGAGTGCTCTACGAAACCATCAGGCAGGTCATCCCGTCAATACATACTGCCTACACGGGAGTATAGTACAATCTAAACCCAATATAAAATAAATGACAGTTAACAGAAAACGACAACGAATTCGTGGGATCAGAGTGCCTGCTCGGCAAAGAAGCCTATGGCTCGAAACAAAGAACTTTATTATGTCATTCAACACCCAAACTTACGACTACGCCGCAGTCTAAACAAACTTAAGAATGCGATACTGCTCCGTTTCCAGGTACTTAAAAACAAAGGGTCTCATTATTACTTTAGATAAGTGCTAATGCTGATAATGTAAATATTTAGTCACCCGCGCCCCGTGGGCTCCCACGATGCTCATGATCATCGGCGTCGGAGAACATGTAAGATCTATTATTTGAAAAATCATGCATCTCTTTAATAATACTCGTCCAACCGCAAATGGCCAATTCAAAATCCAACTCTACCTATAAGAGAATAATTCTCTAACAGCTTAGTTATTCTGTTTTCAAATTAATATTCTAGTAGCAAGATAGGATATTTACATATTTAGTTATTAACATACATTCTAATGGACGTATAGATAAATGTCAAAATAATATAAGTAGGTTTTTGTCACGAATACGTGAGAATAAAATTCACTTCTGTGCAAAACTCGTGAAAAATAATCATGGCCAGATTGTACACGATTATAGGAGGTAATAAAATTAGCTTCAATTGTCTGTTGACGTACTCCGATTTACGATGTAATGGTCGTTGCTTGTAATAACGGTATGGATGGGGTCAAAGATTTTATATTCGCCTTCTAGGACATGGAAAATTTACTGCAATCAAAACAGTACCAACATGCCTTAATCAAACAATACTGTAATTAAAAATAATAAATAAATATTGCTTAGGCCTATCTCATAAGCTTGTCTTGTCATATTCTGTGAGTTTCTGACCAAACAAAAGCTACACAAGCGACATATGTCTTCACCCATACCTTACGTCTATCATCTCTACCCGTGAGGATCAAATTCTGAAATGTGTTGAGGAGTTTCTTGCCCCGCTTCTTCTCCTCAATCATACATGCTGAAGCGGTGGAGTTGAAATGACTTTTAATAAGTGGACCTATATCCCTGCTTTAAATAAAACATTTTAATTTTGAAAATGGAATACTTACTAAGCAAAGCGTCAATACTGGAACGGTCCCCCTCCAGCCACGCGGATATGACGTAGGCAAGCCCCAGCATGGCTACTCCAAGAAGAGCAAGCACTAAGAAGGTCTCATACACCCTCCCCCGAAGCCCCCGGCAGCCCGGAAACCCCGCCGACTCCGAGAAGAGGTAGGCGAACGGCAGGAACACGAACAGTGATAGGTTTGAGAAGAGAAACACGTGGTTCCATAGGCCTGTAACAAGGGAGATTTAGTTTGCAACAGTCTACAAAAACTCTATTGTATTGTAAACCAGGGAAAAGGTGGAAAAGTTAAGCAAGTTAACAGTGAGTGTGCAATGAACTACGAAGAATTCCTTATTCGTAGGCAATGAAGGACCAAAGTACTATACATGATTTTATTTGAGTCAACTAATTATAGAACAAATCTTCAGAGATGTCTTGTGTTATGTGATTTCACAAACTCTCAATGACTCGTTTGTTTGTCATGAATGATTTTAAAGTAATATTTAATTATTTTGGTCCTGCCAAATGTAATTTTAATTATTCATTCAGAAATAAACATTTTTAATTTTATAAGTTTTGTTTTTTAAATTACGTATTTTAGTAAAAACTGTAAATAGACCTGTGAGTGAGTCCATTATGCGAGTTCTTAATAATAATAATATTTATTTATTTCAGACAATATACAGCCCATTTTTTTAAATGCATTTGTTAAGCTTAAATGTATAATAATAAATGTAAATAAATCCATGAGTAAAAAAAATTATTAGTAACAGTTCAAATATGTTGAACCGTTAGTGTGCGATTTTCATAATGTAAAGTTATAAAATATTACATCAGCTATATAACACATCAGTTTAAACCTGCAGTCAAGGTTACAATATACCAAAGAGATTAAAATATAATAGGGCATAGAGGGGACAAAGCGAGGAAAATTTGAAGTCAAAAGTTATTCCAAGTGGAATAAGTCTAGTACAGTTTCGACCGAATGACAGCTCGCGTTCATACTAACTGACATGACAAGGACATGACGCTTAGGCTTCAAAGTTTTGTATGAAAATATTCCCAATGCCCCCTCTATGCCCTATTATATTTAAATCTCTTTGCAATATACATTTAGTGAGGGTTCAAACAATAGGCGTATGTATTAACGTAATTAATTGGTTTCATAATATCAGCAAAAATATTATACGTAAGTAAGAGATGGTATTCAAACATAGCAAACATATTGTTTATTTACAACCATACATTTCCCATTACCGCCAGTGTATATAGATAGGAAGAAGTGGCTGAGTAGTTTCTTTTAAAGGAAGATGATTCCAACTATAAATCTAGTGGATAATTGATAAAATTCAAACACTGACCGGACCGACTGACTGACAGACAATGAAACAGGTGGTCTAGAAGCATGATTTGTTTTACAAGTGTTCCTTATACAAAATACAAATGTAGGTGAGCAATTTGAAAAGCTTTTAGAAAATTCCTGATTATAGGATTTTTTAACAAGGCAGAAGGTTATCTAACTAGACTGTATGTTGATGTATAATAAACTTTATGTGGTGCCATATTGAAATATTATAATAGAGGCTCGGAAAACGTATTTCTGCATAGCTACTCGAAAAAAAAAGAATCTTGGTTGTTAATTAGATACATAAATTATGTTGTGGCTCAGCCATGGGTTTGTACCTAAAAGTTTTTGGAACTCACACATTATATACATGGGCAAACAACGCCAATTATTGAAAAAAAATACCTACATTACAACCAAAAACGCTAATGACATATAATTTACGTATAACGGGTAGTAGTTATTATTATGTTCCTTTACGAATTAAAATCTCGAATCAGATTTAAAATTACTTGTGTATTCAATGTCATTACACAAACATTCATGTGAGTCTGACGAAAAAATATTGATTTTATAGTCGATTATGAACATAGTACATACATACTAATATTATAAAGAGGAAAGATTCATGTTTTTGTATGTTTGTAATGAATAAACTCAAAAACTACTGGACAGATTTTAAAAATTCTTTCACCAATGGAAAGCTACAATATCCCTGAGTAACATAGGCTATATTTTACCTAACCGATAGTAATTAATACATTTGTAAATTATACTTAGGTTATACATGACTATGTGCAATCCCCTAGCGACCTACCCTCGCTTCGCTTCCGTTTATATGAATTACGCACGCCGATAAAGCAGCCAAGCGGAGCTTTTTATCCCGACTTGATATAATTATAGTGAATTGAAAACTTGAGGTTATCGTGTCTCCTAGCGACTATACGTTTTTCCTGGATAAAAAGTAGCAAATGTCTTTCAACAAATCCCATCTATCTATTCTACCAAAACTGATCATATACGGTTCACGGGTTGACGCGTTTTCACGAATAAATAAACAAGCAAACCTATTTTATCATCTATAATAGTAATTACGATTACCTTATCAGTTACAGAAAAGTGAAAACTATAATCACTTCTCTTTGATAAATTAACTAATGCTCTTTATCAACTTACCCTGTATCAATGAGCTGTTGAGCCATTTCACGTAATAGCTGTTGGGGTACAGTATGAGCACTTCGTTGCTGACGATCGAAACGGGCAGCAGGAGTGCGGACCCCAGGGACACGGCCAGGGCGAACGTGCACAGCCATAGGCTGATACGGTAGACCTTGACCTCATCCTCGTCTGTCGAGAAGTAGTCCTCGCTGTCGCGGCGACGGAACTTCTCAATCAGCATGAATGAGAAGAGGTATAGTAGGATGAAGAGGAGCAAAAAGATCTGGAACAAAGAGATTTTACTGTTGAGAACAATATGTTTTTTTTTTAGTATTTGTCTGTGACATTACATAATAATAAGAAACATAGATTTTTGGTCCTTAGAAGAATCAGAACATATCAGTAGGTCACTCCCTCCTGTCTGCAAAATACCTAAATATCGTCATAATAATTGAAAGACTTGTAACATGGAATATAAACAACAATTTGTCACTAGTCTAAAGAAGGTAATGAATACTGATGTAAGGAAATTTGCATAATATTATCTGATAACAAGATATTATGTAATCCTGATGTTTTATTTGAGCACTTCCTGATTAATTTATAATACCTAGCCTAGATTACCACAAAATGGTATTTAGAAGTTAAATAAATATATAAATAAACATGGTCACACCTTGAGCCCTGAAGGGTCGGCAGAGGTATTATATTCCCGAAAATACCCACTTTCCTCAGTAAATTTTTTTGGTCCCTAATCACGACAGGTGCCATGAATGAGTTTTAAACTTAAGGTGTTTTTTTTAATAATGTTAGGTTTGACAGCTATATGTGGAGACTTGTCATCAGCAACTTGACTTGACATAGTTTTTAAATTTTTCATAAAATTACTCTCCCTAAAAATTATGCAATAAAGTAGACACAAAATATATTAAACAAGATTTACTCGTAGCTGTCACAGCCTCAATACAAGATTCTTGTTTTTAGATACCTTGTTTTGTTTTTAGATACCTTGTTTTTAGATACCTGCGAAGACAAATAACTGGACAATTTTCAGATTGAAATAAATAAAATAGCTCAATCCCTTGAACAACCAAGAGGAACTTTGGTGATGTTATCCTTTATGGTACTTGACATTGGCGGAATCATTGTTTTATAACGCGGGAAAAGCCATAAGTTAAATTTGAAGTATGCTAATGCATACATCTGCATACATCAAAACATTAAATGTTTGTAGCGATAACATCTATGTCTATAAACAATATTAGCACCAATAACACTGGCTACTTACTTCTAACACTCATTAGCAAGAGTGTAGAGACACCTTTATGTGTAAACCGAGATTTTTGTTTTCATAATAGTGTTACTGGGTTTACCAGAGAATAGTTAAATAAACAACTAAAAGCTTTTACTACATTCAACAGGATTGTTTATAAAATAAATTGGCTTGAGTCTGTTAGTTTAACTAACAGTTAGGTAGTGTGTAGCTAGAATTTTACATAGGTGTGATACTGATAATGCAGACTGCTTAAGCTAAGACCACATCACTATAAAGGTTTTTTTTTACAACCTTGTTATTTATGTAATGGAGATAAAGAGAAAAAACCTGGTGGTGTTTATGTCAATAGGTAGGTACTATATTATGTTGCAATAAATTGAACTGGTGTTTGTTGAAATACCCCTGCAAGATTATTTCATTACACTTTACCGGAATCAGAATATTTTATCAATCCACACAAATTTTTTTTTGCTTTAGCTTTATTTAGCTAAGGTAACAATGCCAATATCAGTATTTTAAGTATATTTGGAAAAACTAAAATCTGCCTACACTTTTGCTAAAGCAGTTAACTGATCATAATGAAATTTGGGAGGAAAGCAGCTAGAATGTTAAAAGAAAGGGAATAGGCTTTATATTTTGGAATCAAAACAGTCATAGGCAGAAGCTCTAGTGTTATACTTTATTAAAAAAATTAAATAGGTATTATTTTCACGCCTTTTATCCACGAGGGCATAGGCAGAGGTATTCTATTTCTAAACAACCACCTTTTCACTGGTATTTAATAATATACCTACCTAAATCATTTTTACATACAACACTAAAAAAAACCTAAACATAATATATTTAGAAAAAAAAGTTCTGTCATGGTCTTCGCTTTTTCACACATGTAGATAACAATCTGAGATACTAAATAGTTTGGTCATTAGAGTTTTGTATAATATATTGCATGGTCACCAAGATATGGACCTGCAGCACTGGAGGACTAAGGTAGGGGCGGAAGGGGTGGTCCGCCCCGGGCCTCTAGTCCTAGGGGACCTCAAAATTTAGAGAAAATTTATCTTAATCAATTTCTAAACAAAGATAAAAGGCACTTGGGTGTTGGTTGGAGGCATCATAGATACAAATACGATTAAAGCTACACTTAATTTAGAGGCCCCAGGCCTCAGGAGCTTCCAAATTTAGCGAAAAGTTTTCTTGATCAAATCCTAAACATGGATAAGTTGCAGTTGGGTGTTGGTTGGGGGCTTCCTAGATACAAATATGATAAAAGTTATGCTAAATTTGGAGTCTCCCCAGGACCAGAGGCCCGCCCGGGGCCCTCCAAATCCAAAAATTTCTAAGATTGGGCGGGCCTCATTCAGGTTTTCCGCCCTGGGCCTCCGACAGGCTTAGTCCGCCACTGAGACCCCCATTTTTATGCAAGCAAAATAGAATAGAACCACAGAAGATGTCACTCCACCGAAATTTTTACTACATTTTTGATTCACTTACAATTTGCTCCCTCACATTGTTGTGGAATATCTGCTCACGCAAGTCAGCCTCTTCATCATCCATTATCCACAACCGGATATTTCTATCTTTTTATAGATATCTCTTCAAATTGGTCCTCATATAAACACCACTGCATTTTCACATTCATAACATTAGAAAACAAGAAAACATGCACAGCTTTTTTTTCACATTTTTAGGAACCTCGCAAGAGATTTATTCAAAAAAGTCTTTTGGAACCATTTTTTGAAGATTACACACAAAACACAAATTATTAGCGGACAGTAAGAAGCTTTCGAAACGACAAATTTTATAGTGATCACAGTGATCAGCTGAAAGACAAAAGTCAGCAAAACCACAAACGCAACGTTGAGCACACGAGCAAATGAGTGAGTGAGTGAGTCCACACCACAGAACACTACTCCTAGCGGAGGTCCAGACAGAGTCTGACAGTGACTAGGGATGTAAAAAAATTATCGATTTCTCATAATCGATTTCTTAAATAAAAATAATCCATTTTTTATTAGTCAATAATATAAATTACAAGTTTTTAATCGATTTTTTATAAACAGCGATCTATGCAGTGGCTGAAAAACCTTAAAGTAAGTTTCAATATTATAAGATTTCTTTCATATTTTAACTTTTGAGATCACAACGTATGTAGTCGTTTAGTTTTTTAAATTATGGTTTTAAGTATTTTATATCAAAATACTTTTTTATTTGATTTATATTTCGGTTTTTGAGACAATAGGGTTGTCATTTTGTTGGAATGCTCATCATTTCATTTTTATTATAGTAAAATGTTTAATAGTACTGAAAATTTGTATCAATAATGATATTTTATGGATATGAGTCAGAAGTGTTTATTACTATAATTGTTATTTAATTTTACAATGCTTTCGTGGAATTAATAATAACTACGTTAGTAAAAAAATAATGTCAAAATCAATAATAATTGTCAGACTTATGCCTAAACTTAACCTAATCAAATAACCCGCCCCTTGCCGATCCTGACGCAAAATGATATTTGGTTTCCTTATTCCTTACCTTGAAAGTTTAAAGGAACATTCGCTTTGATTTTTAGTTTTGAATTGGTTATTTCTTTTTTCATAGCATATCATTTTATTTTATATTTAATGTGATAAAATGTTAATATGGATCTCTTAGGTTTATTAGTAAAATATAAAAAGCATATAAATTTTTAAATATGAAATCTAAACTGTCTTACTGATTGTTTAGGCACGTAACGTGCAGGCCTGTGACACTCTTGACACTTGTTAGTACCGATTGGTTCACCAAGCGCTGCAATCGCATTTAATTTTTATTTCTAGTATGGTAGTAAGTATCCACCATCTTGCAAAACATCACACTTTTATTTTACTTATCATATTGGTCACACTGTCTGTCATTGTGCCGGCCGGCTGTTTTTCTGACGTTTCTTGGATTTTAATTTGTTTTACTTAATTTTCGTTATAGTTTGATTACTTTGTGTATTCCTCGCTTTCAAGCTTGAGTTACAAAGTAATCAGTAAACATGCAAAGTTGACAAACAAACTATAAAGTGTTGTGTGAGTGTCGTCATCGCTTGTATAATATTCCGAGAAACGATGATTTACGGGAACTATGGTTATCTTTTCTAATTCATCACAAATACTCACAATGAAGAGTTAAGTGGGTTGTCGAAAGACCAATTACAGAAAAAACCTGTGTGTCAAAAACACTGCTAAATACTAATTTGACGGAAAGGGTGATCGCATTCAGGCTGTTTTGTATCCCCTCAGACCAAATAAAATCCCTCACTGAAGCGGAAATAATGCATGGCATCCCACTGAATACTTCTGGTAAGCTTTTGAATATTAAGATTTTCTGACCAATCTGATCAAATTGTATTAGTGTTTATTTTTTATTTAAATATGTATATTTTCCATTTCCAGATGGTTTTTTTTTAAGTGAACACACCTATTTAATTAAAATCTGAAACGGAGGTCAATGAATTCACTGTAAAAATAGTAAAAGATGGTAAGTATGTATCATTGTTTATATTCTGCTTCTAAAATATTTTTTTTTTATATCAAATATAATTTATTTTCTAAACATACAAAAAGTACACTAAGAAAGGTCAATAGTCTAATAACAAGGCACTCTAAGCTCGTCCATGAAGATTGGCTAAATGTAAACAACAGCCCATGTCCACCGACGGATTGCTGGTTCCAAATGCAGAGAAAAACCAGCAAGAAACTCAAACTCTTTTTAATCTCATGTCTTACTAGTAAATATGGATTAATAGCCTTACCGTCGAGTTGGTTAATCCCATGCATGCTGGTCTACTAAGTAGTCTGGATCTTTTATTTTCTATAATAAAGTTGTATGCTTACAGAAAAACTTTCGAAGGAGAGCCCGTCAACGAAACCATGGAAACAACAGGGGAAGCAGTAGAATTTATAGATAAACTGTGTCAATGGCTAAAAAACAACAACAAAACAAGGAAAGCTTCACGGCTCTATTCAACCCGAATCTGAGCATTTCAGTTTTTGGCATGAAGCAAAGGACATTATGAAAAATGTTTCATTTGTAGACTCAACCAGTAAACTATAAAAAATAATAAAACACATTATGGGCGTGTTCCTTCGTTAGAAGGATCGATCACGACAATAGAAAGCTTTGAAAGGATAGGAAAGTTGCTGTTCAAGGAGCATAATATTGTGTACATTTTTCAAAGAAATCCAAATGAAGACCCATTAGTAAATTTCTATGTCCCCAAAATTTAAGTGCAATAATTGCAAAAGAACATACAAATATTACAAATGTAATAGAAAACTTTGAGATTAAAGAACAGCAACTTAGCTTATCTTTACCAAAAACTTTTTAATGATGTACAGAGAAGTAACTTTTTTGGTCCATACTTTAAATAATATTATCAAATTAATAAACTTATTTACTGGTTGGGCTGCACCATTCATAAAAAAGAAATTAATAAGTTTTGTATGAAATTAATATTAAGAATGCACAATCATAATTGGTATAACATTATAAACAAGTTCATCATCATCATCAGCCTACATTTGCCCACTGCTGGAAATAGGCCTCCCATAATGATTACATACATAAATAAAGAAATGAAAAGAAGTAACTTCGAATTGTTTTTTATGGCTTTTTGAAAAATAAAACTTAATAGTGGCCCTATATCGATCTTTTTTAAAAGCACATCACTAGCCATGTCGATATCGATTACAATTGAAAGGGGTACTTTCACAACACTATGCGACACTAGCGCTCGGTGAACTTTTAGGAACTATTGCTTAAACGGAAGAGTGTCCTATCTGTCTCCGACTAGTTAAAGATATCTGTGGTAACGTGTCTAGAGATTGGTTACACTGTCTATAGATGGCATTATACCCTTCGGCTGAATCACGCTATGGTTTCGCTCATAGCGGCAGCATAAGTAGGTCTCCATTTTTCTGTTAATTGTCTTTAGTTTCTCATAGAATAAACGTCTCAATATCTAACAGTTTTTTAATGGTGAACATAATGGTCCTTCGAAGCCGTAAACAGTGAGTACAGTGATAAATAGTTATTGTAATAATTATTTAGAAAAAAGTGTTTAATAAAGACTCAGTGAAAAAAAAAAATAAAAAAAAAAATCAAAAATTCGGACATGAAAAAATAAATTAAAAAATTGACGTAAAAAAGACGGAACTATAAAAAAAATATAGTTCTTGAAAAAGTTTGAACGTTATGATTTTGGTATCAATGTCAACGTGTCAAGTGTCATAAAAATATATTATTATGGAAGGCTTACACAAAGTTTTGATCTATTCAAGAAGAAACCTATAACAAGATTAGAAAGGCACGCATTAACTTTGGAAAATCTCCTAAAGAAAGAATCACCCTTGGCTACGCAGAGTCAAGGTTAGAAACATTGGAGAAGTACTGGTTAAATTTTAAAAATACTCATGATCAATTGGTTGCCGCTATCCCTCTTGAAGATAGATCTAAATTACCCTACTTTAAAGATGACATCTACAATGAGTGTGAGGAAATATTCTACCAATACAAGGGTGAATTGAAGACGACAACAGCGAGGTTATCTGAAACAGAACAAAGACGTGGAAATTATGACAAAGAACAACCAAGCAAACACTCCACTGAAGTTCTACTGCCACGCATTAACCTGCCTACGTTTTCTGGTGACTACACGGAATGGCAATCATTTCATGATCTTTTCCAAACATTGATCCACAAAAATAATGCTCTAGAAGATGTACAAAAACTGCATTATTTGAAGTTGAGCTTAACAGGAGAAGCCGAAGGTTTGCTACGAACCGTTCCTACAACTTCAGACAATTACGCTCAAGCTTGGGCTATTCTTAAAAAACGTTACAGCAATAAAAAATACATAGCAAATTGTGTATTTAAAAAACTCTTTGGCCAAAGAACCTTGACCCAAGTATCATCGCAATCCCTAAAGAGCCTACTAGATACGACTGTAGAATGCCTGAACGCTTTAAATAACCTAAATCTACCAGTAACACAATGGGATGCGATTATAGTTTATATCATAGTCTCCAAACTTGATCTTGAGAGCCACCAACAGTGGGAAGAAGCAACTAGTGCAGATTGTTCAAATGAGATAACAAATTTTGAAAGGCTGAAGAATTTTATAGGAGCATCAATCATTTCAAGTGTGAGGAACACACTTGAAATGATTGAATCTTCAAACAAGTTTCAAAAATTTGGCAAAACAAGAGCTTTTCTTGCCACGGTTTCATCTCAGTGCGCTTTCTGTGATAGTGACGATCACTACATCTACCACTGTAAGAAGTTTGCCCAGCAACCAGTAGAAGAAAGATACAACTTTGTACAAATCAATGGCCTCTGTTTAACTTGCTTGATACCTAATCACTTAGTTCTGAACTGTAAACAAACAACATCCTGTAGAATTTGCAACAAAAAACATCATTCACTGTTACACCTTGAAAGAAGACGTCATGAAATTGAGAAACATGCTCAAGGAGTTAGTCATAAAGACCATGAGGTGGAGGAAAAGCAAGTTACCTCACATTTCTCCACACACAAACAACCCGGTCAAAATGTTTTATTAGCTACAGCATTGGTTGATGTTCCTTCGGGAAATGGAGATACACACATCTTCCGTGCGTTAATTGACCAGGGCTCACAAGCCTCGTTCGTTACTGAGAATATGGTTCAATTATTGGGATTGAAGCGTAAGAGAATCAACGGCGTGGTTACTGGAATTGGTGAAGGCAACAAACACACAAAATATATGGTTGAATTCACACTTAAGTCGAGAAATAATGCTGCATTCACGATTCAAGTTCAAGCTTACATACTGAATACACTAACTACCTATTTACCATCTCAAGAAGTCGATATAAACTGGAAAAAGTTATATACCCTAAGATTGGCAGATCCGACATTCAGTAAGCCAAACAAGGTTGATATTCTGCTTGGTGCAGATGTATACAGCAAGATTATGGACGCTGGTTTAATCAGGGGTCCATCAGGAATTATTGCCCAATCAACACACTTAGGCTGGATTTTATCAGGAGAAACTACAGCTGTAACTTCCACAAACCAAATAGTTAGTATGCATACACATACCCTAGACAATGATATATTAAAGAAGTTTTGGGAACTAGAGAATGGCTTATATATACCCAAAAGCTTAATGACACAGGAAGAAGAAAGATGCGAAGAAATATATATGAAAACTACCGAAAGAGATGATACAGGAAGATATATAGTTAACTTACCTCTGAAAGGAAGTCTAGAAGAAACAGTATACAGATGTGGAGATACCAAGAGACTTGCAACTAAGAGATTACTACAATTAGAAAAAAGATTTGAGAAAAATGATAAACTGAAAACAGAATATACTAAAGTTATAAAGGAATATGCTGAACTAGGACATATGGAAATGGTTGAAGATAATAATCTGTCGATTTACTTACCTCATCACGCTGTTGTTAGAGAAGATAGAGACACCACCAAAGTTCGCGTAGTATACAATGCATCGGCAAAAGGTTCCAAGGGTATATCACTGAATGATAATATGATGATCGGTCCCAAGTTACAACCTGACTTATATACACTAGTGATTAAATGGAGATTACACAGAATCTGTTTGATCGGAGATATTGTGAAAATGTATCGCCAGATTAAAGTAACAAAACAACATGCAGATTTACAAAGAATTCTCTGGCGTGACCATCCTCATGAAAAAATACAATGTTACCGATTACTCACAGTCACCTTTGGAACTGCGTCAGCACCATACCTTGCTGTAAAAACATTAGAAGTATTAGAACAGTTGGCAAATGATGAAAGGTCTTCATATCCACAGGCATCTGAAATTGTAAAGACCTCGTTCTACATGGATGATCTGATGACCGGAGCTGAAACAATAGAAGAAGCTAAGATGATTTACAAGGATGTCAGTGAACTGACTCATTTGGGTGGATTCAAAATGCAAAAGTGGTCTAGTAACTCAAGTGAATTGTTAAAAATTATTAGTCAAGAAAGGGATACTACAGACAATTTAGAATTCAAAATGGACCCAATAATAAAAATCCTTGGTTTAACATGGGAACGATATGATGATATGTTTCAATTTATAGTTAACCTAGGTGAAGATACTCACCCTATCACAAAACGTTCCATACTGTCCTGTGTGACAAGGCTGTTTGACCCGTTTGGTTGGTTAGCTCCAGTTTTAATAACGGCAAAAATAATGATTCAAAAGCTGTGGCTTTCTGGAGTAGATTGGGATCAAGAAGTAACAACTGAGATGAAACAAGAGTGGATTGATTTTAAAGAGAGCTTAACAAGTATACAGTCGATTGGTATACAACGTTGGCTTAACATTAACTCTAATAGTGCTCAAATAGAAATACATGGTTTCTGTGATGCATCAATGGCGGCTTATGCAGCGGTTGCTTATTTGAAGGTGATAGACAAGGATGGAAATGTACACATAAACATAATTGCAGCAAAATCTAGAGTAGCTCCGCTAAAACAAATATCTATACCAAGATTGGAATTATGTGCAGCTACATTATTGACTAAATTACTAAAGGATTTAATGGACATTCTGAAAATTCAAAAAACTTTTGTGTTCGCGTGGACTGACAGCACAATTGTACTCGCATGGCTTCAAGCACATCCCAGTAAGTGGCAGACATTTGTTGCTAATAGGGTATCAGAAATAATACAAACACTGGATAATACAAACTGGAGACATGTGTCATCATCTGAAAATCCTGCAGATCTAGCATCAAGAGGAATAAATGCAAGCGAGTTAGCTCAAAGTAAACTTTGGTGGAAAGGGCCAGAGTGGCTCAGTAACAAAGAAATAGAAGCCAAAACATTGACAGTCCCACCAACAGATATAGAAAGAAACATAAAAAGGAAAAACACCATTACAATACATGCAAATGTAACAAGAGTACCAACTGTGGATGATAAAGATATAAAGAAGGAGAAGCCTTTATGGGAAAAATATTCAAATTTACAAAAATTGATGAGAGTTACGGCTTATTGCAAGAGATTCATTACAACAAAACAACGTACGCATGGTGAAAAGCTTAGCATACTGACTGTATCAGAACTACAAAAAGCTTTAGAATTATGCATTAAATATTATCAAGGTGTGAAGTTCACAGATGAGATTAAGCTACTTAAGAGGGAAGGTAAGGTTGCTTCGACAAGCATCATATCATCTCTCTCTCCGTTTCTAGATAAAAATGAGTTGTTAAGAGTAGGTGGGCGACTCCAGAACGCTGAGATGACATACGAGAAGAAACACCCATATATAATTCCTAGTAATACTCACCTTACTACATTGCTTGTACAAGATGCACACTTACGATCTTTACATGGAGGAAATCAACTCACATTAGCGATTCTGAGATCACAATTCTGGATAATAAACGGTCGCAAGGAGGTTAAAACATTTATCAGAAAATGTATCATTTGTATTCGACATAAGGCTAAGACGTCACAGCAGATAATGACTGACTTACCTTCCTGCAGAGTAAATGTTGGAAGACCATTCGAAAACAGCGGCGTAGACTACGCTGGTCCTATACAGATACGAATGTCCAAAGGGCGGGGGTACAAATCGACTAAAGGATACATTTGCCTGTTTGTCTGTATGAGTACACGAGCGGTGCACATCGAAGCAGTTACAGATATGACAACACACGCGTTTTCGGCGGCGTTCAGACGATTTGTGTCTCGCAGAGGACACTGTAAACATTTATGGAGCGACAATGGCTCCAATTTTATAGGAGCTGCTAAAGAACTTAAACTTTTGCTACAAAAAAGCAAGGCTAACATTTTTACAGAAATTTCTGAATTACTTTCTAATGAGGGTACTACATGGCATTTTATCCCACCCAAGTCACCCAACTTCGGCGGTATTTGGGAAGCTGCTATTAAGTCTACTAAGTATCATCTTACTCGAATTATTGGTAATCAAACACTTACTTATGAAGAACTGGCTACACTGTTGACACAGATAGAAGCGTGTCTCAATTCAAGACCTCTATGTAGAGATAATTCTACTTCGGATATGTTGACACCCTTGAGTCCGGGTCATTTTATTATTAGAGAACCTTTAATCGGAGTACCAGAAAACAATTTTGAAAGTTGCAATATGAGTTTATTGTCCCGGTGGCAGTTAATTCAACGTATGAAGCAGCATTTTTGGAGGAGATGGAGTTCTGAATATTTACATACTTTACAACAGCGTTATAAGTGGAAAAATAAAATTAATGATCCAAAGATTGGTGATATTGTCATTGTAAAGGAAGAAGACTTACCACCAACTAAATGGCTTTTAGGAAAAATAATTGACTTACACCCCGGCAAAGATAATAAAGTACGTGTAGTCACTATACAATGTAAAGGTCATAAAACGTTGAAGAGGGCTTTATCAAAGTTAGTACTGCTTCCAACGGCGAAAGAAGAAGTTTAATTTAAAGAACAGTGTTCTTTGGGGGCCGGCATGTTTAGGCACGTAACGTGTCTAGAGATTGGTTACACTGTCTATAGATGGCATTATACCCTTCGGCTGAATCACGCTATGGTTTCGCTCATAGCGGCAGCATAAGTAGGTCTCCATTTTTCTGTTAATTGTCTTTAGTTTCTCATAGAATAAACGTCTCAATATCTAACAGTGTTTTAATGGTGAACACTGATTGAATTAGGGATGTGAAAAAAATATAGTTTTTTTTAATAATCGATTTTAAAATTCGATTTGTAATTGTAATAAAAAAAAACGATTATTAATTAATTAATCAATGTGACAGTCCTAGATTGAATGAAGTCAAGTTTGTCTGACAGTTTGTTTTTGTACAGGCTAAGATCAAAGATCATACTGCTTCGTCTTCAGTCTTTAAAAAGACTGTATATTCAGTAGTATGTACTAGCGTAACCAAGTCTTTCTCTTTTCTTTTTCTCGTTTATATTTTATTCTTATTTAAATGAGCGTCTGCCCCAGAGTCCATGCATAAAAATACAGTGTCTTCAATACTTTACTTTCTTTAGTATCCTGTCGGTAATCGACAGTTAATAGTACTTTTACTGAAGACTTTATTGTGACTTCTTGAGGCAATCCAAAAATGACCGTCCCAATCATTTTATCTACTACTATTAATTTCTATGATGAGTCAAAACCCGAAATATACATCAAAATAAAAATATCACAAAAAACCTGACGTTTCTATTCGGATTCCCGCCAAAAAGTTGATTGCATTGCATTTGAACTATAGGTAGTCTATTTCACACCAAGTGGGTTCGGTGACAGTTCACTGTTGACTTAAAGTGATGCGTCCTAATGAAATCCAATTGATTTTATACTTTATTGATACAATGATTTTGAAAAATTACTTTTTATTGAATATGTTTAAAATTCACAGGATAGGTATAGGTGTTCAGAGTCTTTTTGTCTTTTTCAGCATTTTTCCAAAACCAAAACAACAATAACAAATAGTCCAAACAAATCCAACGCGCGAAGCAACCACTACGCAAACACAAAACGCATACATTAAATAATAATAAAAATTTTACAAATAGCATTACAACTTTTTTCGGATTCCCGCCAAAAAGCATCGATTCTTCGATTTCATGTATATTAAGTAGTGTCAATCTCTATTATAGTCTATTTCCTAGTCTATTTCCTAGGACCAATACTTGGTCCTAGTCTATTGGTACGGTCCAAATTGCGCTTTCTGCGCTCGTGTGCGCTATATTCATGCAAACAACTGTTCAAATTGCGCTGTGGTACGCTGACATGAGCATTGTGACTTCATCGATGACGTCATCGATTGGTGCAAACAGTGCTAACAACGAGGAGGTAGTGCAATGTCTCCGGATCTGTCAAACAGTTGTCAAACTTCAATGTGCGTGGTGTTTTTTTTCCCGCGAACTTTTTTCATATTCGTTATGTAATTGATTAATTAAAATTAGGTATGTCGTCATTAATATTAACAGAAGCATTACATTGTGAAGCTTCGGGGGACACTATACGACTCAAATACAACTGAATTTAACTTCAGAACAGTATCAACCTAAATATTAAAAGAACTGTCATTTTTGACAAACGAAAACCTGTTCAAATTGTTTGCATGCTAACAATCGTAATCATTTTGAACAGTCGTGTGCGTGCTTACGAACGTATTTACTATTTGCACAAAACGGACCGCAGCCTATTTCACACCAAGTGGGTTCGGTGACAGTTTCTAGTTACAGGACAGTTCACATTTTTCCTTTTTACGCATACAACTTTCTAGTAAGAAAAATAGATGGTTCACAAAATAATGAATAATTTATTATTATGTCATTGCTAAAATGCAATAATTGTCGCCTCTAAAATTCTAAATTAAAATTTCAGACTATAAATCAAGAAAAATATAAAAAAACAATAGATAAAAAAGATATCCTAAAAATACGTATTGCGTGGAACGGAACTTTTACTCATAGGGATTGACACTACATAATCTACATTAAATCGATGAATCGAAGCTTTTTGGCGGGAATCCGAAAAAAGATGCAAAGTTTTTGTAAAATTTTCATTTAGTTGTATCTTTTGGGTTTAAAATAGTAATAGTGTATTATGTGGCAGGGGTCTGTGAAAGTGAGCAGTGATTCGATAGTGTATGATATTTTCGTACTGCATCAAAAAGTCGATGATATTTTTTTTTATTTTTTTCCCTTACATAACCTGTGAAATTTAAACATAATATTCAATAAAAAGTAATCTTGAAAAATCATTCTATCGATAAAGTATAAAATCGATTCCATTTCCTTTACAAACTTACTCGAAACTTTAGAAAAATCGATTGGATTTCATTAGGACACATCCGAACCACGTAATACGTATGTTCCGTTCCGGTAGGTTCCGTTCCACGCAACCACGTAATACGTATTTCTTAGGATATATTTTTTTCTGTAGTTTTTTATTATTTGTCTTGATTTATAGTCTGACATTTTTATTAAGAATCTTAGAGGCGACAATTATTGTATTTTTGCAATAACATTATAATGAAATGTTTATAATTTCTGGAATGGCTCATGGAAAGGCCTTGTGTGGTCCATTGGGAGGTCCGCTAGGAGTAATAGTGTTCTGTGGGACAGACCGATGAACGTGAACGAATGAATGGAATGAAATGAAAACAAACAGAATTCACCACCGCCACGCTGAGTTTATTCGAAAACTTTGGTGAATATCTAAAAGTTAGGCCAGGAAAAAAGGACTACAAATGTAAATAATAATATACAGACGCTATCATTAAAATAATGAGCGCCCAGATTTGTAAGTAATTCTATGTAATTTGGTCTTCATTACATATTATTATAAATATTTTAGTTATTTTTATCCTAAACCATAATTTTACACAATATCTTTATATCCTATATATTCTTTTGATGTATGAGCTATATTTCTGCCAAGATTCATCAGAATATGCTAAGTAGTCTTTGCGTGAAAGAATAATAAACTTCCATCCATCCTCACAAACTTTATTGTTTAGGTCAAAGATATTATATATAGAGAGACGTAGATATGTTACTAGAGCACGGAAAATGAGGCCGACAAATGTAGTTAATTAACCACATTTCAAGTCGTATTTTAAGCGCAACTCTTAACAGAAAGCTCTCTTTTTCTTTATTAATCGTTTCGTATCATCTTTCCCCGTCATTGTTGTGTCCTTTAAATATGCTAAGAAGTAAGTATGTACATGTTGTAGAACACTCGTAGGGTATCAATTTTAAAACGCAAGCAGTATGAATATAACTCATCCTTACTTTAATATCTTTGGTTTAGGTATAATGTTATTTTAATAATAATGTTATAGTCAGTCACTCCTTGATTAGGGGTATCGGTCAAAACCACTTGACTGCAACAATCAAGCAGTAGGTTAGGTTATAGTTGTGTTGTGCAGAGCTGCGGAGCGAGCTAAGCAGGCAGTTGCATGCTTGTATGCTGTCAAGTTTGCTTGATTTCTTGCTTGTCCTATGAATTTTGACTGATAGTCTGAATTTTAAATCAGACTATAGCACTTTTGACTGCAAAAACAGTCAAAGGCGGTTTTGATCAGTTATGAGTTTTGACTGCAACATAATATATTGTGATTTTTTAGCCAGCGGCCAAGTGAAGCCAGAGTTTTCAGTCCGCATTGTGGTTTGTGACCATTACTTGACCAAGCCAACACCAGGAATAGATGTGATATACTCAGATTTCAGAGGATCTGACATAAAACAGGTTTGTTACCCGGTTTCACTATTTTGTTCTGATAAGATTATAATATCTATCGATCAATCTGGTTACAATTCTGCTAGGTAATAGAAATAGATTATGTATTGTGCCTAGACCAAATGGTCTAGGGACGTAACTGAGTGGTGCCCTAAGGCAATTTAAGAGAAAGAAAGGGAGACAACGTCGAAGATGGAAGGACAACATAATAGGAGTAGCGGGTTTTACTTGGAGGAGAAAAGCACAGAATCACACACTATGGCAAACTCTAGGGGAGGCCTATGCTGGAAAGCAAGACAATCTTTAAGAAAAAAGAAAAACACTGTTGTAGTAACTTAGAATGTATATTTAAAAGTAAGATTGTTATATAAAGGCTATTATTATTAATATGTATTGTGAACATTGTGATTGTGTACCTGGGAACCCGAGTTGATATGTGTACTTTATATGCACTTAGTGTACCAGACTAAGCCCACATAAAGTACACACTGAACAATCTAATTTAATATACATAATATGTATTACTTGTGAGATACATTGTGTTTTCATGTGATGGCCAAGTCATTCTGCTTATTTGAAACATAAAACATTTTTGGTATTAATATGGTTACTATAAGATGTTGTTAGGTTAGCTAATTATGTAAAAACTGAACCTGACCGAATAAATGAACCAACTTGGTATTACATGGAATGGAACTCACAACTTTTTACAGTAGAAGAACTGAGTTGGAGACTTGGTTTTTTTACAAGTTATGTTTCTGATGGCATCTTACTATTTAACTAAAGAAAGCATCTGTTATTAGGTGCCTGTACTCAGAATATTCGGGCCTACACCAGACGGTCGCAAAGCATGTCTTCATATTCATGGGGTTTTTCCTTACTTCTACATTCCCTGCCCTACTTCGCACCCTGAGCCTCAGTTACTATACCAGGTAAGTTAACAGCTACTGATTAATTCGTGGAGCACCACGCGGTTCCAATTGGCACCATAACAATTAAAAATCAATTGTGTTTTATTTTATTGGCTTAAGAGGTTGATGATTACAAAATATTTATATTAATTATCGACAAAATATTTTTACTAGTTAGTGGCACAATGTTCAATGCACGATTAGTGAGACAATATAAGAGTAAATGTTATGCTTAAAAATAATAACCTTTTCAGATTGCAGCCAGCTTAGACAAAGCCCTAAATATTGCTATGAAGCAAGCAACTTCTGCAAACCAACATGTTTACAGCATCTCTATTGTAAAAGGATTGTAAGTTTTGAAGTCACATTCAACAGGTTTTTCTGTTTTAAAAACTACAGATATTTAATATAATGGAATACCTCTGCCTACAAAAAAAGGCGGGAGATTATATTTTATTTTTATATATTTTATATATTAGATATTTTAATTTTACTAATACTTACTTGTAAACATTTTCAGACCTTTCTATGGATTTCATGATAAAGAACATTTATATCTAAAAGTCTTCTTATATAATCCAGGCTTGATAAAGCAAGCTGTGGAACTTTGCAGCAATGGTGCCATTTTAGGTCAAACATTTCAACCTCATGAATCACATCTCAACTTTACATTACAGTTCTTTATAGACTTCAATCTCTTTGGCATGAGCAATATTGATTTACAGACCGTAAAGTTTCGAAGGTCGGGCTTATCACAAAACAGTAATGAGCCTGTAAGTCTCGAAGACTACAGTCTGAAACCAGAAAGCGTTTGCTATTATGAAGCAGATTGTGCGGCTTCCCACATAATTAACAGACAGAGGGTAGGCAGGGGGGATGGAATTGAAAACCCAGGCCTAGAAGAAGTATGGAACCAAGAAAAAGAGAGGAGAAAGCAATTAAATGTGTCGATGGCCTCAAAATCCTTAACACAAGGCAGATTAAATACTGATGAGACAGAATCCCATTACAAATTTGAACAAATACTATTAATAAAAATGTCCAATTTAATTGATAAGCCAGTTGATGTAGAAGCAGATGTTAAAAAAGTTCTTGATGAAGTGTATTATCCTGCTGAAAGCTTAGAAGGGTCACAATTGTATAAAGCTGCAGATATTAGTATGCATATACCTGAGAACACTAATACAAGTATATGCGATAGTCTGAGAAGAGATTACGATACTACATTAACTGAAGATGTTGATAATACTATTGTCGATGAAAATGTGGTATTAAATAGTAGTCTTTCTCTTCATTGTAGTCAAGTTTTACGTGAGTAATTTAAGACCGCCTCATTTATACTCGTATTAGAAACATAAACAACATTGATCATTTTTTTTAAAAAGTGTAAACGTAAAAACCTATTGAGAACAACTTAACGTCTTAGTAGTGATATGACATCACTAAACTCTACTAAATTAATATTTTAAGAACCTGAAAGTATCCATACTTATTTACAAATACTTGTTTGTTATTTACAAATACCTATATCCTAACTTGTTACAAATTGTTTGTTTAATATACAGTGGATAATGAAGATTTAGAACTAGTAGATATGCTCCAAGACATGGATGAAAAGCCTATTGAAGATGATAGCATCATGGCAACACCTGCAGAAGTAAACAAAGAAGCAGACGATGATTCAGATGATGCTGAATATTCGCAAGTGTTCAATGAAGAAACAATATTACTTGAACCATATGAAAGGCATGTAGGCTTCATCATACATTTTATTAATATTAATTTATTATGTAAGTCGTTTAATAAGAGTGTGCTATTTATTTATTTCAGTAAAGATGATCTCAGTGAGAACCTACAATCATGGAACGACTCGTTCTGGGAGGGTGCTAATATTCCGCAATTGGATGGAACCTGCGATGACGATCGTAAGTACAATCAAATAACATATGTTTTAACACTTTTTGACACTGAAATAATAATTCCATAAATATTTAAGATGTGAAAAAAGTAAGGAAAAGAAAAATGAGATCCTTTAAACTTGGTTTGTCGAGGCCTAAAAGCAAGAGAAAAAATTCTTCTAATCATCATACAGACGATAAATCTAATTCAAACTTAGATGTAAGTGACATAGATGAAATAAATGCCTCTAGAGATACAATCGATAGTATATCAGAATTACATCTCAAGAGAAATACCATTACAGAAACACCGAGTACTTTAAATAATGCGGTGAACACTAATGTTGAGAATGCAAACGAGTCTGTGATAGATTTAGTAAACAAATTATCAATAAAACATGATAACAATAAATTGAGTGCAGCTGTAGCTTATGATTTAAATAACAAATATGAACCTGTGGCGGGACCATCAACGAAAAAACCAGTGGCAATCGGTAACCTTAATACTAGCATTGATTATTTAAATGATTCATTTGAATCATCTCCTGAAGATAATAAGTTAGGCATAATAAGTTTTTATGACTCTTCAAAATTCTTTGATATGTCAATAGAAGATAAAGATACGAGCCAATTGAAAATCATTGAAAACAGACTGGAGAATGAAGTAAAACATGATGTGTCTGTTACTGAAGAAAATACGATTAGTACAGATTCTAATTCTCAGTTAGATTTTAGAGAAAGATCTGAAACACCAAATTCAAATAAAAGGAACAATAAAAATGTTGCTTTAATTTTCACACCCAAAATAAGGCCGCCTACAAAGAATTACATAATGTCAACCCTTGAAAGATATAAGATACTAAAAACAAAAAACCCAGAGCCCTATTTCTCTAACTATAAAGATGTTGGTGATAAAGTTGAAATAGGTCACATGATGTTAAAGCTACAGAGTAAGGTAGCTCGAGAACAGAAACCATTCGAAAGAGTACTAGATGTAACTAGTATAGAGGAATGGCGCCAGTTGATGTTTATACAGACCAATGAAATGGATGAAGATTCTGCTAAGCCCGAAGTACTTAAACAGTTATTAGCAGGCAACAAGCATTGCATATTAAAGCCAGTAAAGACGCCTCCAACTAGGAATGATGTACTAAAATGGCTGAAACTAAAAGACAGTCAAATATCGGAAACAAAAGTAAACATAGTTGATCAAACAGAAATAAGTACAAATGGAGACGAATTAGATAATTCGCAGGCTATAGGTTTAAATGAAGATGAAATTAATAGTAGTATCAGTTTAGAAGCCAGTGATAAGGTTAGTTTTGATTTACTAAAATATGTGCACAATCAAGAGCTCGTCGAGCTTTACACATTGTACCGTTTGTTATTACAATCGAGTAGAGATAAGAGTCGCACTACAAATGTAAAGCTTCATCTGCTCTTGACTGTACTTGATTTATGGACTAGTCACTTCTAAATGCCTTTTTATTTTAGGTAAAAGTTAATGATAATACCAGCCTTCAAGTAACAATGCAAACTGATGGATCGTTTCTTTGTTTTGGGAACACTGAAACTCCAAAAGAAAGCTCTATTGAAACACCTTCAGTTGAAGTAAGTCGTCGCAATTATCAACATTTGATAGTAATGTTTTGGTTAAGAATGATTTAGTTGCAAGTTTTATTTTTCAGGTAGACTTTCTTACTGTAATGTTATTGGAAGTGCACACTTCAGTGAGAGGAGAATTACATCCTGATCCATCAAAAGATCCAGTTCAGGCAATATTTGTAACAGTGACGAATGACTGTCCATCTAGTAATTTTTTGAAGAGATCCATTACTGAAATAGTTGTTGTCGATGAAATGTCGCACCCAAAAATACTAGACCGATGCGTTTTCAATGTAAAAGTTACTTACGTAAATAATGAAACTAAGCTTTTAGAAAAAGTAGTATCATTAATAAAACTACACGACCCAGATATAATGTGTGGGTATGAAATAGAAATGAACTCGTGGGGGTATGTATTAGAACGCGCACAAATGTTAGGTTTCGAAATTGTGAAGGAAGTCTCCAGAATCACGGAGAAACACCGCCAAAAGCGGGCGAGAAACGAGGAAAATGACTTTGAAGGTCGAATTATTGGTAGAATCATGTTCAATGTTTGGCGTTTGTTTCGTTACGAACTGGCTTTATCCAGTTACAGTTTTGAGAATTGTATGTTTGAAATTTTGAAGGAAAGGGTTCCTAAATACAGCTATGCTCAATTATGGGACTGGTGGAGTGACGAGTCGAGGATTTTAAGATGGATACCTGTGGAGTACTACCTGACAAAGTTGTCTGGAACTGTAAGGATGTTAGAAAAACTTGATATAATTAGTAAGTATCTTCTTACCTTGACAAAAATGCTGAATCACTGCTATTAATATAAAAGGCGAAGAGTATATTCGTCGAATTGTTACGTTTGTACGATTAAACCCTTGAGGGGTTTAATCGTAAAAACGTAACAATTCGAGCTTTATGAAATTTTGCACACTATCGAATGGTTTAATATACATGGTGTGTATCTTTTTCAAAATCAACGTGTTCGATTCCTGGCTAGGAATATTGATTTTTCAGAAATTCAAAGATACAGTGTTAGTTTTCATCAAAATCGGGCCCGAGACACCTTGGAGTGCTTTTCGCTATTCCTCACATTCTCTGGTTTAGCCATCGACGCCCACTTCAAAAATTTGCATTGGTGTCTCCAGAAATGAAATACCTATGCCTACACCTCGGGGATAAAAGGCGTAAGATTTTATTTATTTATTTATTATAAATCTAATTTTTAAATTTTTATTCGTCTAGACCGTACATCGGAGCTCGCAAGGCTTTTTGGCATGCAATGGTGGGAGGTACTATCGCGAGGGTCACAGTTTAGGGTGGAGTCATTGATGCTTCGCGCTGCAAGGCCTCTAAATCTGGTTGCGTTGTCGCCGACTGTGCGTCAAAGGGCCGCTATGCGCGCTCCTGAGTGTCTACCTCTCATATTTGAACCGGGTATGAATTTCAATTAATTTCTTTAGGATTTACTAACTAGAGTAGTTTTATCCCTAGGTTCATCATCGCACTCACAGGACCTCCATTGTTTAATAAGCTTGTTGATTGTATTCACCATAGCGACCGATCGAAAGCAATCTGCATCACGAGGAGATATCGCAATAACAAATATGTAATATACCATAGCCAGGGAAGGTGTCCAAAAGAAATATGTTTGGAATTTTTCAGGGGAGTAGGTTAAACAGGATCTACGCCCCACAGATAGGTCCTCAATTCTAAGGTCGGTGGGTTTCCTCACGATATTTTCCTACACCATTGAGCTCATCAGAAATATGTAGGTTTTTTGAAATTGAAATGCGTAAGTTTTTTGAAAAACTCGTTGGTACATTACCTCACCAAAAAGATCCTATCTTCATACATATCTAACTAATGTATGGCTGTGGTAACTTGTTTCAGAATCTCGCTTCTACTCGGACCCAGTCATCGTGCTGGACTTCCAAAGTCTGTACCCTTCGATGATGATCGCATACAACTACTGCTTTTCCACGTGCATCGGACGTGTCCAAAATATTAGCGGGTAATACTTATTTGATGAAGATTTGATGGTAGTCTTATTTTCTAGGGTTACTGTATTCGACAACATAAACTGGTGCTGGTAGCGAAGCCTGCGCAAGTCCAGTTTTTCCCGGTACCGGGCTTATTTTTCTATCCCGTGGGAATCTTAGATTTCTTTATAGACATCGGAGGTTTTGTGTATGCAATCGAGTGAATAGTTTAGGAACGCATAAAGGACAAAACAAAATAAAAATACATATTAATTTTTGAATAGGTATGTACTTATTATTATATAAATATTATTTTCTTGCTTTCAATGAGAAATAGTCGCTTCGCTCCAAAAGTCTGTGTCTGTATACAATATTATGATAATGGACATTTTCAAAGCAATACCTTTACTAATGTCCTCATCCAAAATACTTAATTTGCATCATCACGCAACTTGTTTTACTCCTCTCCAGGGACACAGCCTATGAATTTGGCGCATGGCGTCTACGAATTCCCAAAACGAAACTGGAGACCCTCGTTAAGAACGGTCTTGTCCACTGGTCACCAGTGGGCGTGGGCTTCGTGAAGCAGAGTGTCCGACGCGGCGTTCTTCCAGCTCTTTTGAGGAGGATCCTGGCTGCACGTCAGGCTGTCAAGAAAGGAATGAAACTGCAAACAGATGAAGCTGTGAAGAAGGCCATGCATTCCCGGCAATTGGGTAAGAATACATCTCAAAACTTTTTATTGCAAAGTATCGTAATATCAGGGGAATACCGGAGCAGGTATATCAGGCAACAATGTGAAACTACAAAGTCAAAATCATTTTTTCTGTAGGTATAGAAAGTACACCTAATAACAAGACACTCTAAACTCGTCCATGAAGATTGGCTAAATGTAAACAGCAGCCCATCTCCATCGACGAGTTGCTGATTCGCATTAATGTAGTACCCCGACAAGAGCCAGCAAGAAACTCAAGGGCAGCTCTTTTTAATGTAACCAATGTTACTGGCACCAGGTGGTTTCATTTGACTGTGGAGGTTTCAAACTGATCGATCAACGCACAGCCGAAACAACTGGGTCTGGTTCCTTAAATGACGTAAAGGAGCACTAAGAAGGGATTTTTGAATATTCCCATGAGAACGGTATTATGTCACAGTAATTTCCATTACTTTATGTACAGGTCTGAAGCTAATAGCGAATGTAACATACGGATATACCGCGGCTAACTTCAGCGGACGAATGCCGTGCGTGGAAGTGGGGGACAGTGTCGTGGCTAAAGGACGCGAAACGCTCGAACGTGCCATCAAGCTGGTCAGAGACTCCAAGCGGTGGAACGCCAAAGTAAAATCTATATAAGAAGAGCTGTGACAGCTCCAAATAAAATTTTGATTGGACCGGGGGGGGTGTCTTAACGAAGTCCGTCCTCGAATAAAATAAGCTTGAGGGGCGGAATTGTGATTACCAAAAATAATCACTTACTTATGCAAGAAGAAGATTTTATTTAATTTATTTTTGATATGCTATCTGTCGCAGGCGCTTCTCGAATTTAAGGTTATCGCGTCGCCTATGAACTATAATTATGCTTTTCATGAATCAAAAGTAGCCTATGTTCTTCCTCAAGGACTCAAACTATCTTCCTCGCAATTTTCATTAAGTTAGTCAAAATTCCAATTGATAACTTGTTTATTTGTTGTTCTTTTGTTTATCTTTTTTTAATTTCTTATTTTGATTGTATGTGTGTGTATTGTGTTGCAAATAAAATGGTTATCTATCTATCTATCTATAACCAATATAACGCAGTGAAGAGAATGCATGTAGTCGATTTTATTAAACCGACTTCAAAAAAAAGACTCTCAATTCGACCGTATATTTTTAAATATTTTGTTGATAAGTTATCTAGCATGTCTTCTCGAAGTTTAGGTTATCGCGTCGCCTATGAACTACTTATATGTTTTTCATGGATCGAAAGTATCCTAAGTTCCTCAAGGGGCAAACTTATCTTCCTGCCAATTTTCATCAAGATCTGTCCTCCGTTTTAAGCGTAAAAATCCACAGTTACTTTCACATTTATATATTAATAGGAAAATAGAGATGAATACAAAGTTCTTCGCGAACCATGTTCAACTGAAAATGGAACGCGAAAAACTTTGTAATGCCAACTGGTATTCGAAGGTGGTATACGGTGACACGGACTCTATGTTCGTGGTGGTACCGGGCGGAACGCGCGCAGAAGCCTTTGAAATCGGTCAACAGATCGCTGACGCGGTAACCGCTGACAACCCTTCGCCGGTGGCGCTAAAACTAGAAAAGGTATCATTACCCTGCATCATTATTAACTAAATTGTCGTCTATTGATAGTATAAATGGATACGTAAAAATAACCTAACCTGTATATTATGGATAACCTAAAATTTATCGTCTATATAATTTTTGAGTTGTCCAATGATACAATGTAAATAATATTCGATGTAACAGGTGTACCAGCCGTGTATCCTGCAGACGAAGAAGCGGTACGTTGGCTTCATGTACGAGAGCCCCGATCAGCTAAAACCTGTTTACGAGGCGAAAGGGATAGAGACCGTCAGAAGGGACGGTTGCCCAGCTGGAGTTAAGGTTAGAATATTAAACTTACTGATTACTTGATAAGTCAAGGCACAAGTGCGTGGCAGAATACAGCACAATAAAAAAAATGCTTATGCCTTTTATTCCTGATGGGGTACGAGGTAATGCATTTCGGAAAATAGCGATGTTTCGCCAGTAGATTCATTGGATCCCTAAACGTGTAACAGCACCACGGTCCGACGATGGGCTCACCACTTATCATGCTTAGGAGTTCAAATAATATAATAATAATAATGTTTATTTCACTTAAGAAAAACATAACAGTGAAGTACAGTATTACTCGTATAGGCTAAATGAAAAATTTACATAATATTAAAGTAGGCCTCTGTAGCCGAACTAGGTGAAAACCTGTATCTCAGCATACAGCGCCAAACACCAACGGAACGAATGGCCAATTTTTAGGTTATGAAATTGGTAGTTAGATATACTAGTGAAATGTGGGTCTTAACAGTCCTAACCCTCTCTTTTGCTTAGATTTATGATATACAAAAACCTTCCTCATTTATCGCTCTTTCTATTAGTGAAAACCACATCAAAATCCGTTGCGTAGTTTAAAAGATCCAAGCGTATGGCGGCGGGAATCGAGTTTATTTTATACTGTGTAAATGATTTAATTTGACAAACACGAACCCAACAATTCGTCCTTGGTACCTTGGACAGTTGAATCACACATATCCTGATTCCTCAGCTCCTCCAGCGTTCCCTCTGCGAGTTATTCGATCACGGTGACATGTCCCGGGTAAAAGGCGTCGTGATGGCCACCCTGGCTCGGCTGGCGGATGGCTCCATGCCTCCCCAAGAGCTATTCTTCACACGCGAGTATCACGGTGCTGCTGGTTATAGGCCAGGGGCCGCAGCGCCACCGAACGAGATTGCCAAGTTAGTACGAACTGTTCGGCCTATCCCACTGTTGATGTAGCTGTGTTGTGTGGTTTATGTAAATAAGGCGTTGTTTGAGAAAGTATGACTGGTGACTGAGGGCTATAGGCCGAACGAGATTGCCAAGTTAGTATGACCTGTTCGGCCTATCCCACTGTTGATGTAGATGTGTTGTGTGGTTTATGTAAATAAGTGGTTTGTTTGAGGAAATATGACCGGTGACTGCTAACTACAGGCCAGGGGCTGCAGCGCCACCTAACGAGATTGCCAAGTTAGTACGAATTGTTCAGGATTTGGATATTGCAACTCCTCTGTGGCTACTCGTACCCCTCGAGTTTTGTCTCATTTGATTTTCTACGGCGCGTGGGGTACATGCAAAAGCTTGTTTTTTAGTTTTCATGAAGTTTAACTTATTTATAGGTATAGATGTGTATACAGGATGAATTTTTCAAGTGGGCATGATAAGCTAAAACAGAAACAAGAGGAATATCGAAAAGTACTCAAAGGAATCTCGGGCTCGATTTTGATGAAAACTAAAACAGCATCTTTGGATTTTTGAAAAATCAATATTCCTACCCAGGAATCGAACACGTTGATTTTGAAAAAAAACCACACCCTGTATTATTACACCATTTGATAGTGTCGCTAATAAGGATCGAATTCTGGGAAGAAATGACATAAGGCAAAGTTAAGGAAAATGTTGGATTTTAATAAACTAACTCATATTTTAAAGTAATGCCTTAATTTCATAACTGTTTTACCTGTACCTTGTCCGAAATGATTCTCAATAATTTTCTCAACACACACCCGCAGCGCGGTCATCTTCACAACATTATGTTCGAATTTCTTTTTAATACAGGGTGTGTTTTTTTTTCAAAATCAACGTGTAGATACAGTTTTAGTTTTCATCAAAATCGAGCCCGAGACTCCTTTGAGTACTTTTCGCTATTACTCATAGTTTCTGATGTAGCCTACCACGCACACCCACTTTAAAAATTCATCCTGTATAATATAGATTATGATTATAAGTTATCATTCACGGTACCCAGGCGAATATATAAACGCGATCGCCGCGCAGTCCCCCGCGCGGGGTCCCGTATCCCCTGGCTAGTATGCTCTGGGCCTCCGGGGGCTCCGCTCGTGGCCTTGGCGCGGTCGCCTTCCGAGCTGGCCCAGCAGCCCTCTTTGGGCGCCCACGTGGCCTACTACGCCACTAGGGTGCTTCTGCCGCCGCTACACCGCTGCCTATCGCTGCTCGGCGCTGACGTCTTCAAATGGTAGGTTCGATTTTTTTTTTATTTCATTTTCTTATTTCTACATTATGTTTATCAGTTGTTTAGTACCCATAGTCCAGACCCTGCCTAGTTTGGGACTGAATAACCGTGTGTGAATTGTCCGTCCCACAATTTAATATTATTATTTATAGTGGTGACTAAATTCTTAGCCTTATTAACCTCTTTAGCCAAGAAAATGAGATAATTGGTACGTGGGAGAGCCATGCTTTCTCCACGCTTGGGCCGGCTCGACCGGAGTGATACCACGGCCTCACAGAAAATCAGCGTAAAGTAATGCATTGCATTGCATTTCGTTGAGTGAGTGAGCTAACCGGAGGCCCCAACCCCCCCCCCTCCCCTCCTCTCCCCCTACTCCCACCTCAAAGGCTGGCAACGCAGTTGTGACTCTTGAGTTGCAGGTGACCATGGGCGACGATAGTCACTTACCATCAGGTGACCCGTCTGCTCGTTTGCCCCCTTCTCTTATAAAAAAAAAATATTTTTAATTGTTCTCGCGCATTGGAACCGCACTGCTTGACTGATTAAGGGTTAATACGGCAGGTGGAATGAGCTAGGCTACAGCCGGGAGTCGCAGCAGAGACAGACGCGAGGCGGGATCGCGCAGTACATGTGGCGGGTTAGGTGCGCGGTGTGCGGCGCGAGGGGAGCAAGGGCGCTGTGCGGGGATTGCGCGGGGGGCAAAGGCAGCCGCCCTCAAAGGGCCGCCGCTGCGCTCGTCGCACGGCTCGCCACTGCACACGGACATGTCTCCGCCTGTAACACGGTAAGTGCAGGCCGTTTTAACTTGGCATTTCTGAAATGAAATGAATGGTTTATTTGCAAGGATACAGTAATCGAGGATGACCTCAATTCTCAGCTGTTAGCAGAAGTGTGTATCAGTATCCAACCTGTACACAGGCGTGCAAAACAAATTTATGCATTAAAAAACACTAATTTTGTTAATACCATATTATAAGATTGTATATATGCCTACCCCCTCGGGGATAAAAAAAAAGGCGTGCGATTATATTATTATATATATTATTATGTATGTCAAAATTAAGATTAAAATGAAATGATAATATGTATGCATTCATGTACTCTTGAACAGAATAGAAGCACTTTTCACTCAACCAAATTCTTACAGCTCTTTTAAATTTATTACCTGCTAAAGATTTTAAGTCATCCGGTAATTTATTATAGATTTGTATGATCATATAGTATGCATTTTTTTTATGTATGTAAGTGTGAGAAGGCGGCTTATATAATCAATGCTCATACTGTGAACGTACCCTTCTGCAAATGGCTGCGCAATAAAATTTTTAGGTTTGCGCAGACGGAGCCTATATTCAGTCAGAGCAGCGCGGAAATAGTATAGGCAACTTCAGTTTGTCCCGTCCACCCTCCACAGTCACTAAGGGGTAATCCTCTAATCATGATAAATCTGAGACAATGTGACAGTAACAGTAGTATTGTTTCACGAAAATTCATATTATCCTTGTGTTTTCACAAGTTACAGGTATTAGTAAATTACTTTCAGAAAGCAAAACATACCAATATTCTATAAACGGATATCTATACCCTGTAAACCGCTGGGCCGGTCGTCCTATGACCTCGTTCTATTGCACCACCGCCTATTTAAATTTTAATCCTAAGCCATTCCGGTGTTTCTGGATCACCAGCCTGTTCGATAAGTCATTTTACATGGACAATTTTGAAATGCCATTGCTTAACAATAAGTATAAACGAATCAAAGATAGATAGATAGATAAAAGATTTATTTACTTTTACAGCACATATAAACAGGTTCATAATAATAAAGCAACACAGCTAACATTGACATTACTTAAAAAACTACCATTTGAAAGTATATTTAGGATTTTTAAAACTCCTTACCAAAATTACCTATTTCACAAACGGTATTTACGACTTAGAGATAGTTATTTAATTTCTACACTGCTTATTTACTTTATTTTTTAATTAAACTTTTGCAGATATGTAATTCCTGCTGTGGGCACTCGCAGTCCCAGGGTTGTGAGAATACAGAATGTCCCGTTTTGTGGAGGCGGCTGGCCGCACGACACAAACTCACAGAAGTTCGTGACATTGTCGCACATTTGCCGTCGCACTTCACCGAAGAAATGCTCGATTTTTAGTACAGGCTGCTTTTATGTAATAAAATATTTTAAGAATGCAATTATGTAGAATATTTAATTATAATTTATAATAATATATTTTTATAGGTGTATACTAATTTATGTGTAATGGTATAGTTGTATACTAATAAATAAAACAAAATATTTTTAAATCATTTATTGTATCAATTTAACAAATCCTATCAATTTGTTTATAATATAACAACAATGATAATAGGTTCATGGAAAGGACACACGTGGCGAACAGAGCCTCAACGAAATTTTCTTGTGTAGTAAGTAGTTTGTGAAGTAAAGATACAGATATGACTCGAGAACTACCTAACAGATGCTCTCATAATATAATAAATAAAACGTAGGTAAGTTGTACATTTAATTTTATCTATGGATGTTATTTGGTTTTGTACTCATTACTTATGTCAAATATGGGACGGTCCAAATTGCACTTTCTGCGCTCGTGTGCGCTATATTCATGCAAACAACTGTTCAAATTGCGCTGTGGTACGCTGACATGAGCATTGTGACGTCATCGATGACGTCATCGATTGGTGCAAACAGTGCTAACAACGAGGAGGTAGTGCAATGTCTCCGGATCTGTCAAACAGTTGTCAAACTTCAATGTGCGTGGTGTTTTTTTTCTCGCGAACTTTTTTCATATTCGTTAAGTAATCGATTAATTAAAATTAGGTATGTCGTCATTAATATTAACAGAAGCATTACATTGTGAAGCTTCGGGGGACACTATACGACTCAAATACGACTGAATTTAACTTCAGAACAGTATCAACCTAAATATTAAAAGAACTGTCATTTTTGACAAACGAAAACCTGTTCAAATTGTTTGCATGCTAACAATCAGAGGTATTCCGTTACTGGATATACCCACTTTTCACGAGATATATTGGACCCCTAAACGTGATAGGTGGTGAGCCCATCGCCGGACCGGGTCTATTTACACATGTCTCGGAATTAAGTCTGGGACCTGCTGGTTTCTTCACGATGTTTTCCTTCACCGCCGAGGTAGGGATAAATATGTACAGAAAAAAAAAATAGTGGAAAAACTCATTGGTACATGCCAGGATTCGAACCCGACCCTCACTGATTTTCATCATGTGAAGCAGGCTCTTTAACCTATCTTTAGGCTATCACTGCTGTTCGTTTTCTAAAATACCGGATAAAATTGCCATGGAGTTGATAAGGTACTACTTGCCTACTACCATGCTATGCGTGACGTTATGCCTTTGACAGATAAATAAATTATGTCAGCGCCATCTATGTATTGTTATGAATTTTTTTTCCTGTCTGGAACTGGAAAATCCCTCAGATCAAGTTGACAGTGTTAAATAGTGTTGCCGATCTATCGCTAGTTTTGCTATCGATGGTTGACTTCGAAAAATTATATTAAGAAATATGTAATGAATGCTATTGATTTTAATAAGATAGATATAGAATTTAGGTACTTAAGTTACAACATTGTAAATTTATAATTGCGGTGCCCTTACAGGGTTCTTGTTGATCTTATGAATAATTATTTAAGACCTTTTTTTTTGTACAACAACAAAGCAATAAAGATTATTATTATAAACGAGTCTTTAACGCTAGCACAAAAGCTACTAAAAGTTAAAACTATTAATGAGAATCATTAGGACGTATTAAATAGACCTTATAAATTATTTTCATTTGATGAAATTTATTTTTTTTGTAAAGTAATACCAGGTAATACTGACTGTGAAATTGCACAAAATCAGATTTTTAATATAACAAAAATACATAATCACAATTAACCACGTTACCGACATGACAAGTAAATTCAGTTCGTCAACCAAAAGTTTGAAAAATTATCAAAGTACACCGTGATCATACTACCTACCTATTCTACCATTACAAGATAATCTAGACCTTACACATCAAAGGCCTATGGGTGAACAACAGGACAAGGACAATCTGGACAATACATAATCCTATTTTGTCTCATTTGTTTATATTTGGCGAATAAACTAATCAAGTTAAAATGTCACGAGGTTGCAGTAATTTCGTTTTACTTTCTCTAATGTTAGTAAGCCCGATTCGTCGCTATAAGCTCGCTCTCTTTAGTTTTACAGATTTCACGAATAGCATGTAGAGAACTAGACTATGTGAAGAAGAGTAGCATTATATGTGACGCTGGTGGTCTAGGTTACCTCGTTTCATTTATTTTCATATGCTACTCATGAAAATAATTATGTTCTCTTTCTCGATTAAATTAAATAGTAGCTATCGATTGCATACTTGCTATTGACGGTTAATACTGTTGACTCTCATCATATTTCGTATGTACTACTTTTGTGATATCGATACTTATGATATTTGGCTTTTGGTTCTATCCATAGATAAGGTTCTATCCTTTGAGTATTAAACCAACCGGAGACGCCACTGACAGGCGTTCCCCTCTGCCAAAAAAATGTGTCGGTCTTTGAGCACACCGGTTAAATACAACTAGTTTGTTTGAGTTCACGGAGTGCTTGTATTGGTGAATGTATTTGTGTGCACCTAGTTCAAGCTAGTGTTAAATTGTTTTATCAAAAAATGCGTTTGTTTTAACATTATTTATGATTGTTTCCTCGTCCCCCCCGCAGAAATTGGCAGACTTTTTTGTAAAGAAACTAGTGCTCGTGACGTCTCCTGCTGGTTTAATACTCAAAGGTTCTATCTATCGGCAAAACGGGAATACGGCAATATCTATCGAATCGATCTGCAATACGGACGGGTCAGCACTAACATAATATGTCATATCCTGTGGTCATATCCACAGACTTAGTAGAGATGCTACGCATGGTCATATCTGTCTGTGATATCTGTCATAATTTATGTTATGATTTTCCTTGTAATTTTTTTTACCTCAAAATAAACTCAAAATCGGAGACCATAATCACAAAGTTGCGGATTAGTGAATATCACCGTGGATCTCTCTGACTCTGGCTTTGTATCCACCATGTATAAAAACGTTGAACTGCGCAAACTGCCGGCTGCGACACTGTGTAACATCGCCACTATCTTGGAAACAAATAATGATTGGAAGAAAGTAATGTCCCTCATTCCAAGGAACCCGAGGAGTGAACACTTTGAGCCTAAGTACACCAACGAACATATCAAGTGAGTTTTAATCCAACAAGCTATACAAGTGCCTGAAAATGGTCACTGCAATGCTGTTATTATTATTACTTATTAGTGGTCTTAATTATTCTATTCTATTTTTTCTTCCTGTGCGTTAAGACCTTCATTTTATTGTTGTGTCTCTTTTGAATTGCCTTTGGTGTACAATAAAGAGTGTGCTGCATCAAAGATATTATATATAGAAAGACGTAGATATGTTACTAGAGCACGGAAAATGAGGCCGACAAATGTAGCTAATTAACCACATTTTATTTAGTCGCATTGTATTTCAAGTCGTATTTTAAGCGCAACTCTTAACAGATAGCTCTCTTTTTCTTTATTATTCGTTCCGTATCATCTTTCCCCGTCATTGTTGTATCCTATAAATACGCTAAGAAGTAAGTATGTACATGTTGTAGCACACTCGTAGGGGATCAATTTTCAAACGCAAGCAGTATGAATATAACTCATCCTTACTTTAATATCTTTGTGCTGCATTGATTGAATGCCTGGATCAGAATGATTATGATGGCATGGCAACTGAGAGGTGAAATTATAACGAAAATAGTGTGCCTAGCAATAGGTAGATGAATTATCATTAGTAGAGACCGGATTATATGCAACATAAAAAGCTTGTTATATGCATGCAAATATGCATGAAAAATGCTTGAAATATGCACGAAAATTGGCAGAATATGCGAAATTAAATGATAAATTTAGGAAATCCCTAAAAAAAGATAAAAGTAAATTTTCATTTTTTTTATTTCTAAATCAGCATACAATGAGTAAATTATTTTTTGATAGGGGATAATAAGTACAGTAACATTACATGACATAAAATTTATTAAAAAAAATTGTAAATGTAGACAATCAAGATTTTTTCCAAATTTTCAGTGGTAAGATTGTGTCTTCGATCATTTAGAATATTTTTGTAAGTGGAGAGGTTCGCGAGTTTGCGATATTATCACTTTCATCGCATTTCCGAACCCAGGGTGAGTGCACTGCACTCGGAAAAATATTGTAAATATACCGATAATATGCATCATAACTAGATCTTTGGTAAAATATGCTATTACCGCTGAGAATGGCTTAAATAAGCAAATGCATATGCAAATATGCAAATGCATATAATCCGGTCCCTAATCATTAGTATAGGTCTATTGTGGACCAAACTTGCCTATGAGTGGAAGAGGCATACTCTCTGGATAAAATGCAAAATAAATAAATTTGTTAATTCCCTAAGCTTGCACTGCATCTATTCAAAATATTTTACATTGAATTTTTTAAATTACTCTGTTTCAATTTTCAATAATAATAATCTCACGCCTTTTATCCCCGAGGGGGTAGGCAGAGGTATTCCAGCTCTGGAAATCCAACTTTTCACGAGAATATTCGAACTGTTAACATGATAGGTGCTGAGCCCATCAGAGGACCGGGTCTGTGACACATGCCTTTAGAAATAATTCTGAGACCTGCGGGTTTCCTCACGATGTTTTCCTTCACTGTTGAGTGTTTTCCTTCACAGTGATGAATATGTATGTAAGTTTTGAAAAACTCATTAATACATGCCAGGATCTGTACCCAAGCCTCACTGATTATCATCATGAGAAGTGAGCTCCTCAACCGAGGCTATCACTGCTCTTTCGAATTCATTAAGAAAATCCTTATATTGCATGTACAGTCAACAAAGTTGTTAGTGTTTGTTACATGGCCAAAAATTAAGATTAACTTTTCTCTTAAAGCCTTAAATGTATTTATAGTATTTTTTTGGGAAATTATAGGGATCAAAGATACCTTTCGAAATAAACATTAATCAATAAGATTTATTTATGACTTCCCCAGAAAAATGAATTCTTTGTTACTGGCCATGTAACTTTGTTGACTGTACTTGGAAAAAGGTGAATATAAAATGTGTCCTGTCAGTTTTTCCATCTATTCTGTCATTAATTAGTCTGAAAGATGTAACACCTTTTAATCAATTAAGAACTGCCGGTTCCAATTGGAACCGAGACACAATTAAAAATCTATTGTGTCTGTGATTCATGGTCTAAGAGGTTAATTCTCATCTGTGGTAGTATTTACTATTCATAGTTTTGTTGCTAGAAAATTTGCATGATTTGATAGTCGAAGTTAGTAACTTTTTTAACAACTGTCTGAATGGCATGAAGCAAAGGGACTTTCTGTATGCAATCAGTGGGTTGATAATGATGAATTTTGCAGGCAAATTGAAGACTATGCGAGAACCAGCAACCGCAAATGTTCAGAGATATTGTTTGAGGAGTGGGGGACGTCAGGGCGAATCAGACCAACATTATCTACACTGAAAGATGTGGTTCAAAAAGCAGAAGTTTTTCGGGCAGCCGATGAGATTGCTATAATTTTGCAAGGTACTAACTTCTTTCATTCTTAACAGTTTTTTTAAAACATTTAACAAAGTAATACATATAGTAACTCCATTGAAAAATTGGGTATTTCACAAACTGGCACTGATTCTATCAATCATTTATATTGCACTGCTTTACCAATATACTACATAATTATGTCTTTGCTAGAATATTTTCCTCTGATCAAATATGTTTTTTACTTCACAATAGATTACATCTGGGATCTTTTTGATACTGGAATGAAGTTCTGAGAGTTTTGTGGCAGCTTTTTAAATGTTCTATGTTAGGGGGTTTGGTTTCCGCACTTAGTCCTTAAAACGGACCATTGTACGTGAGCCATAGCGGCCGGTTACTCCAACCATCCTACCTCCTTCCAGAAACAGATCAAACTTCCGAGTCTACTCAGAAGTTTGATCTGTTTCTGGTCGATTCCAGTCCTGGTTTGATCTCTTTTTAAATGTAATATGTATCCTATATTAAAGTCATCTGTATCAAGCATGTGTGACCATATACTGTACTTATTGTTCAAGAGCCAAATAAATAACATTTTATCTGCTGAATATGAAACATACTATTCAAACTTACAGAACCCATGCCAGACCGCCCAGAAGATGGCCCTGCAGCAAAAATCGATACAAACATAACCCTGATGATGGAACAGACTGGTGAACAAAGACATAATGGAACTACTGCTCAGATGAAGTCAACTCCCAACCTCCACGAGCCAAAGTCACTGGGCAAGTGGACCACAGCTCAGATGAAATCTGAAGCTGACTTAATTAGATTCTCTACAGGACAACCATCTATGAATGTACCGGATTTCAGTGCATTAGATATCAAAACACAAAATTTAGCCGAAGCAAATGCAGCAAGCACAGGTGTTGGATTCCAAACGTCATTGCCGAATATAGACTTAAGTGGCAGTGGCATAGACACTGATATACTAAGAAATGAAAATTTGATTCACTTTGAGTATAGAATGCTGGAAAAAATAACGAAGAGATTTTCGGAGAGGCTTATTTATACTCCAGGACAGCCCATTGGACAGCTAGCTGGTAAAATTGGCAGTGGTGGCTTTGGTGAAGTGTTTGTAGGTTATCATCCTGAGCATGGGCACCTTGCAGTGAAGAAAGCTCACAGTAACCTAGCATCTGATCGTAAACCCGAGATAGCTATAAAAGTCTTTAATGCAGAAGTAAAATTTCTGTCCAGGTTCAAGCATGAAAATATTGTTCCTATAATAGGATTCTCCCGAGATGGCCCAACACTTTGTGTTGTCTGTGAATATATAGATGGCGGGTCATTGGAGCAGAAAATAGCAGCAAAAATATTGACAGAACAGGAGAGAATTGATATAATGATCGGAACAGCAGAAGGCTTGAAGTATTTGCACAAAAGTGGGAAATCCATGTTATCTGACGATCCAAATTTTGGATTCAAAGCCGATATGGATTCAGATAATTCGAAAAAGAATAATTTTGTTCATGGGGATGTTAAAACTGCAAATATTTTGTTGACTAGGAATTATATTCCAAAGGTAATTTTTTTTATAATTTTGTGGTTAGTACCTAACTTTAGTGAGTCCATACGATATTCATATACTCTTCATTTAGTCCTGGAGGTCATGTTACGAGTTTTTCAAAACTTACTTATATATTTATAATCTCACGCCTTTTTTAAGTGGGGGTAGGCAGAGGTACCTATTCAATTTCTGTAATTACCCATATTTCACCAGTTTATTCTTTGCACATCCAAAGAATATAGGAAAGATATACTGGTGAAATTTCTGGAAATATCCGCTATTTTCCAGAAATTGCACACCTCTACTGATCCTATGGGGGGTAAAATGCCTATATTTTTAATATAATTTGTTTCCAAACTTGTTTCAGCTCTGTGACTTTGGTCTTGCCAAGCAGTATGACTCTACATTTATAACCACTTCAATGATGGGTACATCGGCATACATGGCCCCTGAAGGGTTTAATGGTACTATAACTCAGAAAATAGATATATACAGTTTTGGAATAGTACTTTTAGAACTACTTACTGGACAGAAGCCCCTTGTCGTAAACAAGGATAGAGAAAAACTGAACATAAAGGACTATGTGGAAGAAAACTGTATAAATAATGACATAACTCGACTTCTGGACCCCTTTGCTAAGTGGTCAAAAGCGAAAGAAATATATGCCCTAGCTCACAGTTGTTTGGAAAGACAAAGAAAAAGTAGACCCACATCAGAGGAAATTTGTGAAGCTTTGTATAAAATTAATGATTCAGAACTATAGTAATATAATACTCCCTTTACAAAATGAGATTAGGATGTAAGTGGCTTTAATTTTTTACAACCATATAGTTTTAAGATTAAGATCATCATGGTGCCTTAAAATTTGGATATTATTGAATAGTTCATTTTATATAAATATTGCATTTGACTTAATATGTAATTATTTTAATAGGTAAATTTAAGATTTATATTAAATAACAAATGTAGAGGTCAAAAAAACTATATTTTACTATACATATTAAATTTTTTTCTTTATTAAGCTTATTTTTTCTTGAAATACCTTATTTTTGATAACAGAATTTTCTAAGCTTGTCATAATATTAGCCTTTTCTTCTTCAGTACACAGTCTAATGAGAGTTACAATCAATTTGAAGATAGTTTCAGCAATCTCATCTTTACAGGCATATAGTATTTTAAATAATGTGGAAAGTATTTTATGGTCCGTAGACAGTTGCCAGATGCACCAGCAATGTTTTATCCACTCTTCAAGGCACTGTAAAATTATAAACAAAAGCTAGTTTTAATAACTGATAGTCTGTCACAGCTAAGAGTAAATTATCCGTACAGACTACAGATTACTCATAACTACTGTTAAACAAGTTCAGAAAATATCTTGCATCATGCCAGCATATATTATAATAAATTACCAAATATTGTAATTCTTAATCCATCATGGTTAGGTTGGGACATTCAACAACTTTGTTATGAAATAGTTTTAGATTTAGAGGTTGGAAGAAAAAGTTCATCTATAATAGACTCAGGTTCTTTTATCATGCTGATTGATACTTTTGAGACTTTTTCTGAATTTAATTTAAATCCTTAATTACATTTGTTTAGGTTAATGAGCTTTAGACAAATTGGTTTACCTCCAAAACATGAAGTAATAATATGTCCCCAACAGCTTGATTGCAGCATATATCTATGTTATCCTGAATTATAGATAAAAACCTTTTCTTATGTGAATACTGAGCTCCATGGATTTGTAGGACATTTTTAATAAAATCAAACAGCTCTGCTTTTCTATACAAGTTTGATTCTGATAGTAATTGTTCCATAATAATTGTGTGCACCTGGTCGGATATGTGAACCTGAAAAATTTATTTATAATAAAATAAATAATAACTTTAGAACTGCCATTTCAATGATGCTTGAATTAATTAAGTACATATTTGGTTAGTTTATTAAACTCATATTCATTTATTAATATCGGTGATGGATTCCACATGCACCGTTCAGTTCAGTTTAGAGAAACGGAATATATCCCCCTTGACCATGACCCCCTTGGGGATAAGGTGCGAGCACATATTTTTGCAACGGTAATGATTATTATATTAATAGTATCTAGACATGCGGCAGCATGCAATTCAAAGGAACTTTATTACCTTAATATACAATGGTAAAACTCGCAGTATTTCCCGAAAACACTGCAGTACTATCTTTGTAACTTCTAAATTTTTTTCTGTGGTGACCTTTTTTAGGCTTCCAAAAACAATTTCATAATAGTTTCCCTCTTCAAAATCTGATGCAGACTGAAAATTTATTTAAGGTATATTTTTTACATTGATCTTTAGGAATTTACGAAATATTTCACATTTCTTAAATGGAGTATCTTTGAAATACATACCAAACGTTGCAAAATAGATCTGCAGCATTTTAGTCCTTTGACTTTATTTGTGATTGCATAGTCGTCAATGAGAAGCAGAGATATAGGTAATGTTTTCATTGGATTCAGCATAAGGTCAGTGTTCTGAAATTCAAAAAGTAGCTATAATGACTCTGATAGGTAATGTTTTCATTGGATTCAGCATAAGGTCAGTGTTCTGAAATTCAAAAAGTAGCTATAATGTCTCTCCAATTAACAAATACAGTTTGGCATATATACAGCCAAACATAACTATGTAACATATAGTGTAAATTGTAATAGCGGCCCGGTACGTGCTTCGCAACATATAAATGAAGAACCATTTGACAGATTTTAAGCAAACTTTACATAAACCATCTGCTAAATACTCCGAATAAAGCCTAAAAATTTGGTTTAGATAGGTGAACCCGTTCTTGAGTTATAAAATAACAACGAAAAGTGGCATTGATTTTTATATAATTATATAGAATATAGATTGATTGTTTAAGACTAGTGTATTGAGTTTCGTGCATAATTTATTGTGATGTTTTCTCCAATACATAATATAATGTAGGTATTATTATAAAATTATACCTCTACATTCTCGATCAATGAACAATACACCATGATGAGACTTGGATAATGGTTAAACTCATTTGTTGTCAACTTCTGATGCAACTTGACAAAGCACTGTTCCAAAATTTCTTGAGAATTAAATCTGTGCTGCCCTTGTAATAACTTGTCCAGTGGCACTTCATACAACATCTCAAAAGTGCAGTTGAGTTTTGTACAATATTCTTTTGATTTTTCATTATTCCATGGACCAAGGGTTTTTAGTTCTAAGTACATAATTAAAAGGTGGGACAAAATGTGCGATGAAATATTCCCGTCTTCTCTTAGATCTTTTTCTAGTAAATTTTCAATTATTGGAATGTATTTGTCCAATTTGTTTTTCCGAATTTCATATTCAACGTGATTTTCGCATTCGTCGAAACTTTTTGCAAGTTTTGATAATAAAACATTCTCTAGAGACGATGGGCCCTTGGGGCCCTGAGGCTAAGATGTTTTTAAATGACATATCCGCGCGTCTGATCGAGGCAAGTGGTGACCCGAGGGCTGGCAGCTACTTCTCCCAAAGAATTAGTATTGCTGTTCAGAGGGGGAATGCTGCCAGTGTTCTGGGAACATTGCCCCGATGCAGAGCTTTGGACGAAATTTTCTATTTGTAATAGTTTTTAAAATGTAATAACTTTTAATTATTAATATATTTATAAAAAAAAAAAAAACAAAAAAAAAACATTCTCTATACTTTGAATTAAAACTGATTGCTGCATTTTTTTTATTAATATTCTATCAAGAATAAATGTATGTACCAGAACCACTGTTTTATCTAACCAAAATCCATCAAAATCAAACCAACCAAAATAAAATGTAAGTAAAATAAAAGGTTTTGACCTGATAGATCTGTCTGTCACAAATGCTTATTTCGGTAGCTACTAAATTATCAACAAATAAATGCTTGCCCAACACTTTTTTTTAGTACCTAATCCACAAAACACACAGACAGATCCACAACAATCCACAATCACAGATATCTTTAACTAGTCGGAGTCCACAATCCACAGACCATAATAGACCACAATCTTTAGCAGAGTAAAAGTGTTCTGTGTGATCAGTGCTGGCTGCCAACTAGTTTTAGCGAAAACGCGCTGTCAGCGCTGTACAAAAGCGCTAGAACGCGCTAAATGCCAATTTTTTAAAAAGCGTTATATTTCGCGCCAACCTCAAATGGTTTTAGAGAATCAGAATCAGAAGAAAATTATTATACCTAGTATGAAATGAAACAAAGATACATAAAATCTGATAACTAACATAAAAAATGAAATAACTTGGAAGTAACAATGACATACCTACATAAGAAACAATATTTTTGATTGAGAATCAAGCCGGGTTAGGTAAATCTTCATCATTGTCGGATTCTTGGATTTCTTCTTCTTTTATATTTATTCCAGCCGGAAACGATCTTAGTAAAGTTCACTACGGAGGAATACAAAATAATATGCGGGGAATCCACGAGACATAATCGTTCTCATAGCATACATGATGAGTCTATGATGAAAACATAGACTTCGTTTTTTAGTTTTTCAATGTTGTTAGTGGGTAGTAGTACATAATTTTATTTAGAACTAGTAAGTTATTATGTTTTACGATGTATTATGTAATATAGTTTCATATTTAAAAAAGCGCTAGATTTAGCGCTAGGCGCTAAAACGCGCTTCGAGACAAAAAAAGCGCTAGATCTGGCGCGGAACGCGCTAAGTTGGCAGCACTGTCTGTGATCTTTAGCATAAACAAGAAGTTGATTGACAGCTCCATGAAAGTTCAGTTCAGCACCATCTATTGAACCTTTTGAATACTCAAGTGACAGATGTCACCGAAAACGCCTCAATAAAATACAGTCCGAAAAAAAAGTAATACCAGAAAAGTTACGGAAAAAATAGAAAGTATATACCTACTTATTTTTATCTTTATGAGCGACGACGAAAATATGTAGAAGTCTTGATTTTTGGTTTTATTAAGGTCATTGAAACGGCTTTTTGTGCGGAAATCCGAAGAGGGACGTCATGCTTTTTGTCTATTTTTCATTTTGCTGTATATTTCGGGTTTTGTCTCCTGTGTTAGTGATAATATATTTTGTGGCAAGTATCCGTAAAGGTGTGCAGTGAATGGGAAATTCGATAAAATGCGTGGAATAGACATTTTTGGATTGCCTTAAGAAGTCACAATGAAGTCTTCAGTAAAAAGTGCTATCATTTTACTGTTGATAACCAAGGGAGGGATGTCGAAAGTGTTGAAGACACTGAATTTTTGTGAATGGTCTCTGAAGCGGAGCCATTTATCTAAGATTAAAACATTTACTGTGAACTTTGAAACATATGACTTGGCTCTTTAGCCTTACCACATTCGGATAAGAGGAAATTTACAACAGTCGAGTCTATATGGGCTAGATCCCTTTGCCTTTCCCTAAAGGGACAAAAAAAAAATCATTGACTTACTTTACTTACTTACTTACTTAAAAAATAATGAAGTAGTCGTGGAAATCATATTATGAGCTATTTGTCGTGACTAAACGGTTTCGAATTCCTGTTAGGTTTTTATTTAAATGCATGTTTCACTAGGATTTTTGACGTTAAAATGGTGGCCAAACTCAAGACATGCTTCTGAAAAAAAGATCGCTTATTTCTCTGTCCCTATTGCGTCACATATGTAAAGAATGTGTTTGTAGCTGTCACATATTCCGTCACATTGGTTTAAAATGTTAATTTCGCCGGTACATGGTGTGATTCTCTTGGAATTCGACGATTTGTCTGAAAACCATAGACAAAGCATGTGAACCTCCGTGCCACCTATTTTGATCCATCCTTCTGCGAGGAAGCCGTCACAATCAAAATGATAGCAGAAATCAGCGTCACAATCACCGTCACATTACTTCTAGGTGGTTTTCGAAAAGAATTAAGAGGTGGTACGGAGGACCACATGCTCACACAAAATATATGATGCTACCGGATGCTACAAAACCGTAGATAGGGAAAATAAGCAAGCGTAGCAGCTTAATCTCTGAGTACGTACCACAGAACACTTTTACTCCTAGGTACTGAAACCAATACTCAGAGGAAGTAAATAGTGTTCTGTGATGGCAGCACTGCTCGGTCTGTCAATGTCATTACGCTGTAAGGACTAGAATCCAAAGACCAATAAAACATTTTAAAATTTGATGTCAATTGTTGTTTTGAAAACAACCGTTATTTTCCGGTTTTCAGGAAATCCGGTTTTTTAAAGGTTTTCTTAGAACCGGTTACATCACTAATGTCAATGTCATGTCACTCTGATGTTGAGGTTATCCTGACGAAAAATTACATAAGTTTTTGAGAAAATAAACAAATTGTGATATTTATGTTGTAATTTGAATGTGTATCTAGCATTCACAATGATAAAGTATGTATCTGTAATTTTTATTCATATACATTTATTGAACAATTCCTTCCAGAGGTAAATTTCTAAAACATAATTTCAGGTTTGGTATTAAGTCTGCTGTACTGGGCTCTGCAGTTTATTACACAATAGACAAAGGCGTATGGAAGGATAGTGCTACAACGAGCGCGCTGTATGAAGAACTTGAGAGAGGAGTTTCCCCATATGTGGGAGAATTAAAAAAGCAAATACCATATGAGGTAACTAAGTCATGACTCGGAGCAGTAAAATATTTATTGTTTTAAATGTATAGATTAAAATGATAATATTGTTTCAGTTGCCCCCACTTCCAACAAACGATAGAATCACATATCTGTTCAAATACTACTGGAACAGCGGAGTAAAAGCCACATTCAGATTCCTCATTGACCTTCCAACACATGCCTCAAACGCAGCTACCAAAACATATGACTTTGTCTCGTCTTCTCTAGAATCAGTTGAGCCTGTTGTCCATCAGGAAATTAAAGAGAATATAGAAAAGTAAAGTAGGGATAACTTATATTTATTTGAAACAGTCACTTTATTTTATTAAAAAGTATATTAATTTTGTTTTTTTTTCTTATAATTAGTATAAAAGCACCAAAATGATATAGACCTAACGAAACACTAATTATGATCAAAGGTCAAATGTCAAGTCCATGTGGCATGTAGGCAGATAGAAAATGAATTTTTGGGGCTAGAGACCCTAACCAAAAATCATGCCTGGTTTCTTTAAAGTATATGTTAAATGAAAATGTATATAAATAATAAAAGTGAAGATTAAGAACAAGGCATTCATGCCTTTCTAGCCCCTTTAGGTTTCCGCAATTCCACACCTTTTCTGAGCCTATTCTGCGTGATGGTGGTGGTGGGACAGTACATACTATATATGTATATACTTATTTCATTACATTAACGACTATGAATTTGTACCATATCTTTTCATTCTGCAATTTTTCATCTGTTGCCTTTTATTTCGTTAATTAGAGATACAACAAGCAAACTGACATGTTGTGTTTGCTAGACAAAGAATACTCATACTTCTACGAGATTTTAGTTATATTAGATAAGTTAATACATTGAGTTAAGTTTTCCTAGATCAACTCCCATGATAAGAAATAGGCATTCAAATGTTGTTAAGTTTAGCTGTCTCATTCGGCGATTTGGTCGCCCACCCCCCTCAAAGCCGGTACTGATTAAGATAATAGCGTGTCTACATAGACAAGCTGTAGACAAGAAACTAACAACATCGTGGAAAGTATGGGAACAAAAGAAGAAAAAAGTTTTTGGTGGGATCCAGTGAGACAGCATTTCATGTACTATATGGGAATACATGCAATAAATACATATATATATATAAACTTTACTTGTGTCCATGATTGGTTACCAAGTTCAAAATATTGTTACGAACGCGGGGGTTATGAAAAATGCCGGTGGTGAGGATTAGTTACACTTTATTATGCGCACTTACAGAAAATACAAAAATAAACAATTTACAGTAACTACTACAGTCACAGTACTCAAACACAGTCCGCAGAATTGCACTTAAATCGCTTCAGAGATTCCGATCGCTGTCGCTTCAAATAAACAACTGACCCCGCTCGACGAACGCCGCGGTTTATAAACAAGGTTGCAATAATAATCGTTCACTCGCTACAGGCAAAATTCAACCTTAAACACTTACGTACAAGGTCCAATGTTATCTGATACTTCATGTTGTTTGTGCGCTGCTTGTTTGTTTGCTTTTTATCCAGATGATTCGGAACTATTCTCACACAATGTAGGTGTATTCGAGATTGTCTAGCGTGTACGTACTCCGTGCGTAACACTACCTTCCTCTTAGTTATGCTCGTCCCGAGCATCATTAGAGCCAAGATACCGCGCTAGTCGATCCACGTGAACTACTTTCGGTTTTCCTCGGAGTCCCTGCTTGATGCGATAAGTCACGTCGTTGATCCTTGTTATAACTTTGTAGGGTCCTTCCCAGCTGGCCTGAAGTTTTGGAGACTTTCCTTTCCTTCTAAGCGGATTATGTAGCCACACAAGGGCGCCTTCATCGAAACCGTTTGTGTTAGCTCTTCGATCGTAGCGAGTTTTCATTTTCTCACTGACCCGTAGGCTGTTTTCTCGAACGGTCTTATGAATCTCGTCCAACTGGTTCTGTAGATCGGCCACAAAATCTGTCACCGGTTTTGGAGCATCGGGAGGCGATCCTGTTATTGCGTCCACTGGGAGTCTCATCTCCCGGCCGAAGTTCACTTTTGCTGGAGTAACACCTGTACTGTCATGCACAGCCGACCGGTACGACATCAGGAACAGTGGAATATATTGGTCCCAGTCTCGTTGGTGCGAATCAACTACTTTTGCCAGATGATTTTCCAACGTCTTGTTAAACCTTTCGACCATTCCATCTGACTGTGGGTGCATTGGAGTCGTACGCGTCTTAAAGATTCCAAGAAGTTTACAGGTTTCTTGAAATAAATTTGATTCGAAGTTTCTCCCCTGATCAGAGTGCATCTCCAAAGGTACTCCATATCGGCTGAAGACTTCCTGAACCAGTTTCTTCGCAACGGTCCTTGCTTCTTGATTTGGGGTCGCAAATACCTCAGGCCACTTGCTGAAGTAGTCTTGAACCACTATGATGTATTTGTTTCCTTCTTCAGTTTCCGGAAATGGGCCAGCAACATCAATAGCGATACGTTCCCACGGTGCTCCTACATTATACTGCTTAAATTTTCCTCGGTTTCTCGTTTGCGGGCCTTTTACTGCTGCACAAGTATCACATTTGCGACACCATTCTTCCACATCTTCTCGACAACGGAGCCAATAAAACCGCTGTCGAATCTTGGCCAAGGTTTTGTTTACTCCGAGATGGCCGCCAGACACACCATCATGGACGAACCGAAGCAGCGGAGCTACTTTGATCCGTGGAATAATTATTTGCATGGTGATCTTCTTTCCGTCGTTTGATTCCCATTTCCGATACAGAACACCATTCTCTATCACTAAGCTGTCCCATTGAGCCCAGTAGCTTTTGGTGGTGGCACTGTACGCTGACACATCGCACCATCTTGGCTTATTCCCGCTGGTAATCCAGTTTATAATCGGTCCTAGATCATCGTCATCTCCTTGGGCCTTCTTCATTCTTTCATCGGTCCACTCGTCGTCAATTCCGTCAGTTTGTATAATCCGTACTTCCAGTGTTTCCTGTTTCTGACAGTGGCGGCAGTCCAGAGAGCAAGGTCTTCGTGACAAGGCATCAGCGTTATTGTGAGCTTTTCCACTACGATGTTCCGCTAAGAAGTCATATTCCTGCAGTTGTTCCAACCATCTTGCCACTTGACCTTCCGGGTTCTTGAATTGTAGGAGCCATTTTAATGCAGCATGATCTGTCCTCAGTGTGAATGGCCGTCCGATGAGGTACTTATGGAAATGCTGCAAGGTCTTCACTACAGCTAGCAGTTCACGGCGAGTAACACAGTAATTTTTCTCAGGTTTTGAAAGCGCTTTACTGAAGTAGGCAATTACCACTTGTTGGTCTCCTTGCACTTGCGACAGAACTCCACCTATCCCCGTGTTACTTGCGTCTGTATCCACTATGAATCTGCCGTCTCTGTTTGGGTAGCCCAAGATCGGTGCTTCACATAAGTGTTGTTTCAGTCTGTTAAAAGCTTGATCACAACTTGAGTCCCAGTTGAATTCACGTTTCTCTTCTGTTAATTTGTGTAAAGGTTTCGCAATGTCCGAAAATCCCTTAACAAATCGTCTGTAATAAGTACACAATCCCAAGAAAGATCGAACTTCCGTCTTATTTCTTGGAATGGGCCACTCTTGTACAGCTTTGATCTTCTCAGGGTCCGTACGCACACCGTCCGCTGATATAATGTGTCCAAGATAGGATACTTCCTTCTTGAATAAGAAACATTTCTTCGGGCTTAATTTAAGGTTTGCTTCGCGAATCCGTGCGAATACTTTCTCCATGTTCTTCAGGTGTTCTCTTAAGTTCCGGCCCATTATGATGACGTCATCCAAGTATACTAGGCATACGTCTCCAAGAAGTCCCACCATTACTCTTTCCATAAGTCTTTCAAAGGTAGCTAGAGCATTGCACAACCCAAAAGGCATAACGTTAAATTGCCATAGCCCGTTTCCAATTCCTGTGCTGAACGCAGTCTTCTCTTTATCCTCCGGGTTAATCTCGACTTGCCAGTAGCCACTTTTTAAATCAACAGTGGAAAACCACTTCATGCCATTGAGCATATCCAGGGTGTCGTCTATGCGAGGTAATGGGTAACTGTCCTTCTTGGTGACGTTGTTGAGCATCCGATAGTCCACACAGAACCTCGTGCTGCCATCTTTCTTCTTAACAAGTACCACCGGGGATGACCATGGGCTCGTAGAAGGTTCGATGATTTTCTTCTCGGCCATATCCTTGATTAATTCTGTTACTTCTGCTTCCTTTGTCCAAGGTATTCGCCGTGGTCTCTGCTTTATAGGTCTAGCGTCACCTGTGTCGATCTTGTGTTTCACTAGGCCAGTCCTTCCGCATTCGTTTCCCTTGGCGAATATGTCTTTAAACTTTGCTAGAATTTCTTCTGCTTGTCGCAGTTCTCCTGGTGACAGATCTTTCTTAGATGACTCAAGTAATGGCCGAACATTCTCGTCACTGGTTGGGCTTTCGTTTTTCAGTTGATTCAACCGTTGAATATAGTCTACCTCTTCGCATCTTCCAATGGCTGTATTCTTCTTTAGACGTACTTCCGAATTACTGAGATTCAGGACTCTTACTTTGACTTTCTTCTTAATCATCACTAGAGTTCTTGCAGTGATCCAATTCGGGTGATTGCCGTTGTCTTCCACTATAACACAAAGCCCATGCTTAATAGGCTATTTGACAACATTGAAAATATATTACAACTTGTAAAAAATCCTATTAGATAATGGCCTAAAAAAACATATTTAACTTTATTATATACATATTATAGTATATTTATTGCAAATTACACGAAATAAAATGTAGTAATTTAAAATTCTTTATCTGTGACGGAGAACGCCCTGTCATTGGTGGCAACTCTGGTGACGTCACATGCAAGCAAACAAAAGATTGTTGTTCGAGTTTTATGTTTTATGGTTGTTCAATTTGGTTTGTGAGCTATTTCGGAAGCACTTTTCTGACAATTCTTATAACGAGTGGCATAAATATTTGTTTCCAACCGAAATATGGAGTCAAATTTTGTGCGAACCGATAACAGCAACCTACCCAAAATAGATGCATTTATGGTTGCACTTTTCTTGAAGAATAACGCAGATTACTATGCTGCGGAACTCAAAAATGTGAAAACAGCAGTGTAAGTACCATTTAGGAATTATTACTTACATACCTGATCTATAATTCATGAATTTTGCAACATCTCATTTTGGGGTTCGTTGAAACAGAAACAAACAGTTTGTTTGGACTATTTAAAGACGTATTTGAACACTGTGGCACTACACACCATTTATAAACCATTATAAACAATATATTTGAAGTAAAATAATAAAATTCACTTCCTAGGCGGTGTTTTGGAACTTGTTTACTTGCGTGTGACGTCATGTGACCAGCGCCATTACAGAATCATCGTTTTTGGCGCAGTTTCGAAAATTTAAACTATAACATAGATTTTTATAGTTAATACAGTAGATCTCCCAGAAATATCAATGTTGTGTGCTTATTATGTAATAAAGAATATTTTAAAACTATTTGCAAAATTTGTCAAATAGCCTATTGTTTTCGGAAACTTCACTTCCACTAGGTTCTCTGATCTCGGCGCTAGTATTGTATCTTTCAAACAGTAAAGTGTCCCCGAATGTGAACCCTGTAGAAATACCTCTTGTTCAGGAAATCTTAATGTCCCTCTTGCAACATCGACGACACAGCTGTATTTCTTCATAAAGTCCAGTCCTAGAATACAGTCATCGGTGATATCGGCAATCAACACTGAATGGTGGTATCCTTGGTCGCCAATTCCGAACTCGACTTCTGTATCGCCATGGACGGTAACTGACTGGCCAGTAGCTGTACGTAGATGACACGCTGGTGGTCTTCTTCTCCACGATATGGTTCGCCTTAAAAGTTCAGGTCTCACAATCGTGCGTGATGCTCCGGTGTCCACTGTGAAGCTACATGGTTTTCCATTCAAGGTGCCACAGACAATCAAGCTATTTCCGTTGTTGACTTGAGTTATGGTGATAGTAGAGGGCTCATACTGACCAGCCAGCGCCCGCCCCGCGGCCCTGGCGACACTTAGTTGCAGCTCTTTATCAACCTGGGTCTCAGTACTCGAGACCATCTTCTTACGTTTAGGGCAATCCAGTCTTATGTGCCCTTTTTCGCCACAGCCGTAGCAGGTAATGCTACTTCTAAAATTTATCTTGTTTTCCACCACTGCTCTCAATTTGTAGGACCTTGCATCCCGCCGCACGGCTTCCACATCAAGAGCGTGTGCTAGAGCTGCTTTCAATGTTTGGTGGTGTCCCAAACGTACAGCTGCTCTAATTTCAGCATCCCGTATTCCGTCAATGAATGCTTGCGGAAGGTTCACTTCAACTGTGGCTGGCGATGAAACGTAGGCACGTCGAACCAATCCTTCTATTTCACTGGCCCATTTCTGAAGAGTCTCACCGGGTTTCTGAGCAGCGTCCTTTAATTGCGCTCGATAGACATGCTCTAGATGTTTGTCGCCGTATCTTGTTTCCAATGCTTCCATGAGTGCTTCCAGGTTTCTGGATTCGGTGGGTAAGTTCTCCAAAACAAGTAGCGCATCACCTCGAAGAGCAAGGGCAAGAGCTGTGTAGGTCTGTTCATCACCCCATCCATTCGCTAATGTCTCAAATTGCAGGCGGAATGCAGACCACGACGAAGTACCATCGAAGTGAGGCACGTCGAATTTCATCGGCGATGCGCCTGCTGGTGTCCATTCACGTGCCTTCAATTTTGTGATGTCCTTATGTATTACTTGCAGGTCGTCGTCATGCTCCTCAACCTTTTTCTCCAGCTGCTCAGTCCTGTTGTCGACTTTCTTGACGTCCTTTTCCAGGTCTATTACCCGACTGCTCAGGACTTGGACGCCAGCATATAATTTTCCAAAAAGGGCCTCTTGTTGCTGACGGGTAGCCTCTTGTTCCTGGCGGACAGCTTCCTGGTTCGCCTCCATTTTCTCCATCATTTCGCGTCGAGCAACCTCTTGTTCGCGTCGCGCAGCCTCTTGTTGCTGACGGGTAGCCTCTTGTTCCTGGCGGGCGGCTTCTTGGTTCGCCTCTATTTTCTCCAGCATTTCGCGTCGCGCAGCTTCTTGTTCCTGGCGGGCAGCTTTCTGGTTCGCCTCCATTTTCTCCAGCATTTCGCAGCTGCTCCTGGCGTGCTGCATCCAGCTCCACTTGCCTCCTGGTGCGCGGAGTGCGACGCTCGTCCTCACGCGGTAGTAGCGGCATTTCACTTCTGACACCAATTTGTTACGAACGCGGGGGTTATAAAAAAATGCCGGTGGTGAGGATTAGTTACACTTTATTATGCGCACTTACAGAAAATACAAAAATAAACAATTTGCAGTAACTACTAGTCACAGTACTCAAACACAGTCCGCAGAATTGCACTTGAATCGCTTCAGAGATTCCGATCGCTGTCGCTTCGAATAAACAACTGACCCCGCTCGACGAACGCCGCGGTTTATATAGCTGAGGGCAGGTGGCGACGGAATTATCTAGACCTTCCAGAAATCCGGAGTACGTACCGCGTGATAACAATAGGCGAAGATGTAAACAACTTGAAGACGTAAACAAGGTTGCAATAATAATCGTTCACTCGCTACAGGCAAAATTCAACCTTAAATACTTACATACAAGGTCCAATGTTATCTGATACTTCATGTTGTTTGTGCGCTGCTTGTTTGTTTGCTTTTTATCCAGATGATTCGGAACTATTCTCACACAATGTAGGTGTATTCGAGATTGTCTAGCGTGTACGTACTCCGTGCGTAACAATATTATGAAAAAAAATAAAAGCCACATTTACAAAAACAGCGCACATTTGTGGCACAGTTTGATTTATTCCTTTCTCACAGTGTCACATAGTAATTATACAACTCAGATGACTTCTCCCATTACTGCAAGTTTCATAACATACAGTCACACCATTTGAATATTGCATAATATGCTTTTCATAAAAGAAAACCAAAATATTTCTGTTTTGAAATACATGTCATTAAATATCTATCTAAATGATACAGTACTGTTATTTTTAAACATTATTATAACAGATGATGTAAATAACTGTTTCATAGTACATTCCCCAAATGAAAATGAATTTGTACACTTATGGATCCAACTACATAGATATGCACACAAATCACAAAAAATACCAAGGCTCTAAGAATCCCTATTCTCATTCAAAGTAAAGATGTACAAGTTGAATTATTATCTTTACTTTAAAATTAAATTTTAATAATCAATTACAAATGGGATTTCACAAGACGGTATTGCAACTCATACACAAATTATAACATACAAATTGCACAAAAATATGGAGTTAGAACGGATTTGTGCAAGGCACATCACACATTCACAATAAAAAACATTTTATTAAGGAATGGTCTTCAGGTGTGCAGCCAGTTTTGATTTTAAATTATGCATTTTGCAAAGTCAATGCCTCTCCGGGAATCGGGTCACGGCAGGTTAATGTACAATTTATCTCTTATCATTTTGATATTCCTCAGATTACAGCGATTTTACGAAATGAATAAGCAAAACTGGAGTTAGGACCTCTTGCTTTGCGAGCTACATCTACATGTTTAAACAAAAAAAAAACACACACATAAGAAAAGGCATTGTTTTGTACATATTTTTTTTAATTTATAAATTAGTAAGATGAAAGTAGAACAAGTATAATTTGATGGTGAATTACAGATTAAAAAAATATGTACATGCATATATTACGTTGTGTTGTCAAGAGTTATCTAGTTATACTATATTAGTCTTGTTCTACTCTAATTCTGCCTATTATCAAATTTGATAGCTAACCAAAATATGGGAATGGTCAATTTGAAACATATCAAAGTTTTTTAATCTCTACAACAGTTCGGCTTGGTCAGAAACATGTAGTGCTGCGCAGAGCAGATTTACGTCCGGGGAGTGGTAGGAAAGCTGTCGACTTCACTGTTCGTTCTAAAGGGGGCAGAAACTCCGTTGCTAGGCAGCGGTTTCGACTTCCATAGGCTCTTCAGCACCAGTTTTCTTTTTCTTCTTCTTGTTTGCTTTCGCGGAGGAGTTCAGGAGGGACTATGGAGGGATAGACATAATCTTTAGTAACAGTTTAACTTGAAATATTAATAAAAAAAAGGTGATTTTATTGCAGTGTAGTGATGGTTCAAACCGAAATGTAAATAAAAACAGATCGGCTCAAAAAGACCACATTATTCTACCCTGTGCTTGTTCAAGACATACTATGACAGATATGTTCCGAAAGATAGCAGGGAGAATCAAATTTTGTGGGTGCTTCTTGAAAACATGCGATACTCCTCAGGCAAGATAACGTAAAAAATATAAATTTTTATAGAATGTTATTTATTTACAGTTCAAACAAATACATTTAAATATAATAGGACAGAAAGGGGCCATTCGGAATATTTTCATACAAAAACTTTGATCTCAAGTGTCAGTTCAGTTAGTATGAATGAGAGCTGTCATTCGGATGTATCAAACTAGACTTATGACCTTAGGTTTTAATTTTTGGCTTTTATTAGCTTTGTCCCCTATGTCCTATTATATTTAAATCTCTGAGTAGAAATACTTATTTTTTATACCTAGTGAAATAAATAGACTCTTATTTCACCTTCAAAGTGCGATAAAATATTAATACTGACATTAAGTTCGGGGTCCTTGATGGAGCGTTCACTCTTGCACTGGCTCTTATCGAAGGGCAACCCGGTGATGCGGTGCGTGCCGCTCGGCAGAAGTAGCGCTGTGAATTTAAACTGCGCCACCAACTCGCCCGGCCTTTCGTACAGCACCTAAATAGTAAAGAATTATTTTTTAATTCTACAGCTTTAGAGCTATTTGCCATTTTTCCAGTGCACCTTGATTACGCTGATTCGAGTGTCGCACTTCGATTTCATTCACATTCGATTCGATTCACATTTAAAAAATTAAATAATCCCACGCCTTTTATCCCCGAGGGAATAGGCGGAGGTATTCCATTTGAGGAAATACCCCCTTTCCACCATTATAATCTTTGGACCCTTTAACTCACACTGTTTACTTTAGTGCAACATTCGTCCAGTGTCACTTGATTTTAGCTTTGAACTGGATCACAATTACCGCAAGCAGGAATAACACTCTAAACCTAATTTGAGTTCACAAAAAAAAAAAATATTTGGCAACTACATGATGTAACAGAATAAGCGCAATTCCTGAAATTAGTTTGTTCAGTATCGACTATCGACTACTTAATCGATTTCAGCTATTTTTAATATGTGTTAAATTTTGCCGAAAAATGAATTAGCGTAGCTGAATTGACTGCTTTCTATGGAAATCGTGCTATTATTGATCGATATTTAAGAAAATTGGTAAGACAAAACTAAAGTTCGATCGCATCACATATTTTTTCTAATAATAAAATAAGTGGGGTGTATGAGGAATGGCGCTTTTTCTGTTACGCATTGTATACTAATAATAATAAAGGCAAAGTTGTGTGTAAGTTTGTATGTATGTTTCTAGCAGGAATTCTCTACTTCAGTTCAGTAACTAATTTCAAGACTAAGCTACACTATTCCCGAGTAATATATAGGTTACTAGCAGCGCCCCGCGGTTTCACCGGCGTAGTTCCCATCTCCGATAGAATGCGGATAAAATGTAGCCTGTTATTATGATGTAAAAGCGATATAACTGTAAAGTTTCATCAAAATCCGTTCAGTAGTTTTTTCGTCAAAGAACAACAAACATAAAAACTTTCGCGTTTCTAATATTAGTAGGATGATCTATTGATTCAGTTGAAACTGTGTGGCACAGATAGTTATATTATAATTTAACAAGACTAGAGCATGAGGATACAAACCAGCCAGTAAGGGGGAAAGGGTAGGAATAGAGGGGAGTAAATTATGCAGTAAAAATTATTTGTTTATAATTACTATCACAGATATGATTTTTTTTAAATGTGTGGACATCTAAAATGAAAAGCAATGGCGAGGCATGAAATCGTCTTTAAGTTCACTTCAAGTCAACAGTTGCAAAACAGTCAAAATTCAATGTTACCTGGAAGGGTTCAATGAGCTTGTGGTTGACACACTCGACGACACCGAGGCGAGCGCTCGTCTCTTTGTCAAAACTGCGCAGGTTGAATGGCATCGAGCCGTGCTTATTGCGGACCTGTAGACCAATTATCATGTTATTAATTACTTACGGAGCTAATAAAAAATGAGAGATGGATTGGACATAATCTCAGGCTGGATTTGACCAACACAGAAGACCATGTATTGAGGTTACATTGCAAAAATTGCTATAGGATTTTAGATACCTATTCTTTGTTCTGAATCCAGGAGAGAACCCTGGAGAACCTCTAAAGTTTCAGCAGGGTTCGAATATTTATACAATGTACCAATCTGTTATCTCTGACATCGACTGATAATAAAGATTCGGAACAATTTAAGAGAAATGTTGTAATGATCTATACCAATGTACTACAGAAATAGATTGGTTCAAACGCATTACTCTACTCTGCCCAGAATTTGAACAATATTACACTGGTAATACAGTCATAAACAATTTTCGGGGCATTTCTGAGATGCTGATAGCTAGAAACTGACCTCACTGTAGAACATCCTGGAAGCTTTCAATTTCAGTTGATACACTTCATCAGTTTTCTTGTATATTGTACACCTTGTGTCCATTTCGCGACCCTAGAAAAAAATCAATGCCCATTATATATTAAGTTTAGCACAGAAGTATGTAATATGGAAACATGAATAAATCACAATAAAATATAAAATTACAACCTACCTATAAACATTCCTACCAAAAAAAGAATCTGGTAAGATTTAGAGCTCAGGGCCAGAAAATTTATTTTGCGTTAAGAAAAGCAGATAAAAGTAACAGTCCTAATTGAGCCAAAGACAAACAACAAAATAGTCCAATTATTTTAAATTAGTGTTTATTTTGTCTTTGTAGTCGTATTTTTTTGTTTATGTGGTCAGTACTATGAATAAGGAAGGTCAGTATCTGTCTGTTGTACAAATAAGTGTATTCCTTTCAAATAACTTCACATATTAATTAACCATTAAGCTATATTTATGTTGAACTGAAGGTGACAATGTACTATCTACCTAAATGTAATACTTACAACTCCCTCTCCAGTTGAAATCAGGACATCCATCGCGTACACTTCATATGTCTCCAATGTTGCTTTCTCATGCTCTTTGCGCTGAGCTTCCGAAGGATTTTGAATAATGCTCTTTTCTCCATCAATACGGAACTGCTTTAGCTGATGAGAGAGCATGCCTTCTACGGGCTTGCAACCATATTCTGCACTGATCTTTTGAATGGCATCTGTCACTGCATAGTTCTAGAAAAATATGTTTTTCAAGTTTACTTAAATACAGACATCATATCCATTCCATCTGATTATGGCTGGACAGCCAATTGCAGATTAAATAACAAAAAAAAAAAAAAACAAATGGTTTTACTATGAATCATTGTAAAGACCTTTATGGATGCTGTCACATTAAACATTATTCCAGGCATCAAACATAGCAATGGCACTTTGTTGAAATCAACAGATTACCATGTCACAGTAAACAAAGGAAAAAAAAACCTTATTTTCAAGAAAGTGACAGCAACAATGTCTATCTTTTGAACCCTGACTTGCAATGTTTTGTAATGAACCCAAAAATTATCTACTATCCCACCTACATACAATTATTTTTATCAAGTGGCTACTGGATTAGTGTCAGACAAGTGAAGATACAAAAGAATTATTTTTTATTTGTTGTAAATCTTATCTTCATTTGTTGTATTAAAACAAATGGCTAAAAAAGACATTACTTTATTCTACCCTGTGCTTGTACCAATAACACTATAGTGAAGTGAAAATGGAAAGATTCAGGGCATTATCACTATCAGCAGTGTCCTATTTCCATTTAAAATTGTATCTTGCAATATTATCTAGTAGTCAAGGAGTGAGCAGGAAAAAGTCAATGACCTTTTAAATATCAATTTATAACCACAAAATGAAATTTGACTGTTGCACTGGTTTGTCTTCACCCTGCATAATTTTAAGATCCATTTGAATATTAGATATATCTGGTGTAGAGTTTGCATTAACAGAATGTTAGATATATGAAAGAGTGAGAAGATTGAGTAAGTGAAAAGGGAGATGCGTTGAATGGAAAATTTGAAGTCAGATTTGATAAAAGATGAACCGGAAAACAAGGGAGTGTATTTTCAAACAATACAAACATATTTAAAAAAGTTCTTTCACACTTTTTGACTATAATAATAATCTTACGTCATTTATCCCTTAGAGGATAGGCAGAGTTATATCATTTCTGGAAGTACCCACTTTAGACAAGTACCTATATTCAACCTCTAAACCTGATAGGTAGTGAGCCCATAAATCTAACTTCTTGACTACTATAACGACATACCTCATTGCTAGGCCGCAGCAGCCTCAAGGCGGCTTCACTTGCGTAGTGGGCAGCAAGGAGGACATCAGCCGCTCGGCCTGAGACCTCACCACCCCCCACTGCGACTGTGTGCGCCACCACAGCGATGAACCCATCTATGTGTGCCCCTAAGTCACTACAATACAAATTAGAAATTGTTAATTATATCCTTTTGTAGACCTCATAATCTTTTCTACAGATTGAGGAGACACACTCTGAATAATAGGGTCAGTTTACACCGGAGTGGTAGCAGCAGTGGTTAACAGTTTTATAGTTTTCAAATAATTTGAAGCTTTATCCGCATTAGGAAACAAATCCTTTGAAAAACTTGGGTTAGACGAGCAGCAGCCTCGGAGTTGCAAGCCGACTAGCCTTCAAGCAATACTATGCATTTTCTAATGGAGACAAAGCTTCAAATGTTTTATCAGTGAATTGACCCAAACAATTACTATACTTACATCTTCGCCAGATCACCAGTCTTCAAAATATAGTCAGATTCACTAGGAATGGGCGAGAAGTGACATATGCAGTTGTTGACGGAAACGCATGTTGAGAAAGCTATGCCCTTTTTAGAATCCTTCTCCTTCTTGAAGACCTTCGATGTCTCCTCGAGGATGAGTTTGTCACCGAACTCACATATTTCTCGCGCCGAAGCGTCGGGAACACATTTCGCGAGGACTTGCTCTAGGACACCTAGAATATGCAATTTATTAATTAGTACCTACTGATTGAGTGGAAATGTACTACCATCCTAGCCAGATAAACTTGGCAAGTTAGCGGCAATTCGTCCGCATGGCCAACGATGACACGCGTCCACCCGTACCAACAACCCACTGTTACAAGAACTAATGGGCACATATTCACTGAGGTATCGCAAAATTCAAATACATAATTAACTTACGGTTAACAATTTGTCCTGCAAGCTTGTACTTGGTCACAACCAAGTCTTCTGCGATAGTTTTTTCGACTTCCTTGTCGTCAGCCATTTCTCTAAACTGTGGTTAGGTATTGATACTGATCTCCTATTGGCTGTTCTTGATATAGTCACGTGACTGTGACGTCAGGTTAACAAAAATGGCGGGCAATCCCAGAAAATCAGCAGAAATTACGAGTAGTATGTATAGTTAAACATTATAAACGCGATTTTATTAAATTTAGTTGCGCAATTATTAGTTTCAAGATCAAAAACAATATCCTTTATCACTAAAATTCAGTACATTTCGATAAATAGACGCACTTCTGCATGTTGCTATGGCAAAAATAGCAATGTTATGATTGGTCGTTATGGTGACATAGGTGACATATTTCAAATTCATCCAATCAAATTTCTACAAAATTTTATCACTGAACTCTATCATTTCGTTCGGAAATATTGCTGAATGATACCCTAATCATCTTTGAGTATTAAACCAACCGGAGACGCCACTGACAGGCGTTCCCCTCTGCCAAAAAAACGTGTCGGTCAATGAGCATACCGGTTAAATACAACTAGTTTGTTTGAGTTCACGGAGTGCTTGTATTGGTGAATGTATTTGTTTGCACCTAGTTCAAGCTAGTGTTTAATTGTTTTGTCAAAAAATGCTTTTGTTTTAACATTATTTGTGTTTGTTTCCTCGTCCCCCGCGCAGAAATTGGCAGACTTTTTTGCAAAGAAACTAGTGCGCGTGACGTCTCCTGTTGGTTTAATACTCAAAGCTAATCATGGACAAATTATGGGTTGAGGATTAAATTAAAACGTAGTGTTTGCGAGGGTGCACACTTGTGTGAGTTGAGCGAGCCACTGGAGCACAGTAAACTATTACTCCTGTGCTATGAAGTATGAACAGACAAAAGAACAGCGATGGACAACGAAACAGGAGAGCGTAATAAGTTCCAGGCAACAGAAAAATCTTTACATAAAATAAAATTAAGTCGCTTTGTCGTGTAAAAGTTACGATGCCTAGAACTAGGATTATTAAAAACAAAACTTCACCTCACAGCTGACATAATTGACTCATAATAGTGATAGTTTATTATGTGGCAAGTGTCCGTGAAGGTGTGCAGTGATGCATGTTTTTGGATTGCCCCAAAAAGTCACAATGAAGTCTTCAGTAAAAGTGCTATCATTTTACTGTTGATAAACAAGGGAGGGATATAGAGAGTGTTGAAGACACTGAATTTTTGTGCATGGTCTCTGAAGGAGAGCCATTTATCTAAGATTAAAATTTACAACAGACTAGGCTGTATGGGTTTTAATAATAATGCTTTTATAGTGGAATACGTAAATAGATAATATAATTTAGAGCAAACAATAATGCGAGTACAATTCTCTATAGTGAAAAATATAAGTCAAAGAATAACAATCAAACTGTAACTAGGTAACACAACCATAGATCACAGCTATAAGAGCAAAGAGTATATGTAGTAGATATATCGTCTCTTATCACCCTCTGAACTTTTTAGAATTTTTAAATTCTCTTTAGGCCAATTCTTCCGCTCAAATCTTCAAGCCTAGGACCAAAAAGTGGTTTGGTAAGCATATCAGCCAGTTGTCGCAGGGATGGTATTTGTTTGACTTCCAGTTCACCATTGCTTACACATTCACGGACGAAAAGATGCTTCAGTTTTATGTGTTTTGTCCGCTTATGGTATTCGTATTTGGGATTGTGCGAAAGCTTTACTGCTGATTCGTTGTCCAAATAGAGTATTGGTTTTTTCAGGTTCGTCAAATCTTTCAATAAACTGTTCAGCCATAAAATTTCTTGTGCAGTTTCACTGGCTGCGATTATTTCTGCTTCGGTTGATGATAATGATACAACCGTTTGTCTTTGGCTTCGCCAGCTGATAGCTGCTCCTGAGAGTAGGCACACCGTTCCAGAAGTAGATCTGCCTGTACTTTGATCTCCTGCTAGATCAGAGTCGGAATAGCATACCAGATTTTTTGGTGATTCCAATGTATGCCTAAATACCAGGCCTTTGTCCGCTGTTCCCTTTAAATAGCGGAAGATTCGTTTAACCAGCGTGATATCAGTATCCTGAGGTGTCTCAAGGTTTCGTGATGCTCTGCTCACAGCATAAGCGATATCAGGCCTTGTACCTACAGCTAAGTATGTTAGAGCTCCAACGGCTTGTCTGTAAGGAAACTGCGTTCTGTTTTCTAGATCAGTTTCTTCATCTTTATAGCTTTAATCCATTTTTCTTTATGAGTTGAGTCCAATGCTTGTTTGTAAGTCACTGGATCCTTTGGTAAATTTTCGACTTCAGCGACAGCTGCCATAACAGAGTCATCATACCGTTGAGGCGGTTGTATTGCTGATCTGTCTCTAAGATTGTAGCGATTCGGTTCAGGTTCAATATCAGCTGCGTTCTCGTTGTCAGTGATATCATGGTTAGGAATTTCATCATCTAGTTCGTTGTCAGTATCAGCTTCTTCGTCGTAATCAATATGTTCACCGTGCTGAGTAGAATCGGCATTTATGACATTTTCAATTATATCATTTTCTTGAATATTGTCAGCGTCAACTATTTGTACTTGAGATGTCTTCGTTTCTGGAACCAAATCACAATCTTTGTTTTCATTATACACCAAGTTGTTGGCGTTGTCTGTGACGTTTGAGTAGTAATTGGTCTTTACAACTCTTACATCTTTAGAAATGAGTGTCTTGCGTTTGGACGGAACATACACCCTGTATGCCTTGCTGGTATCTGAGTATCCAACAAATATTCCTGGTATTGCCTTGGAAGCAAACTTAGGACCCCTGGGTCCTTTCTTCAGTATGAAGGCTTTGGATCCAAAAGGATGGAGATGATTGACGCATGGCTTTCTTAGAACCCATTTCTCGAATGGTGTTTTGTTCTCGATAGCGCTGTTTATGCTTCTATTTGATAGGTAGTTGGCGGTATTAACTGCTTCTGCCCATAGATGCATTGGTGCTTTTGCGTCAATAAGCATAGCTCTAGCTTTCTCCACTAGAGTCCGGTTCTTCCGTTCTGCGATACCGTTCTGGTGTGGTGTATATGGAGCAGATAAGCGTCGCGCAATTCCATGTTCCTTCAAATAAGCTTGAAAATTGGCGTTCACATATTCCGTACCGTTGTCCGTTTGCAAATGTTTTATACTGTTGCCAGTAAATTTTTCCATTTCTTGTTTGTACTCTTTGAACTTGTCTAGTACTTCGGTTTTGTTTCTTAAGAAGTAGACCCGTCCGTACCTACTATAATCGTCAATGAAAGTAACGAAATATCTCTTTTTTCCATCAGTAGGTGTGCTAATTGGGCCACAAACGTCGCTGTGAACTATTTCTAGACGTTCGGTAGTTCGAGGAGTAGTTCTCTGGGGAGGACTTGGCACTCGAGACATTTTAGCTTGAATGCAGGTTTCACAATCTGACAGAGTCTCATTATTATTGAAGTTCATTCCAATCACTGTCTCGTTGTTGAGAGCTAAGTGGAGATCTTTGTCATTCATATGTCCAAGCTTCCTGTGCCAGTCAAGTATGGAGCTTTGCTTCGTGTTTGAACTTGATGCAGGTGTTACTGCAAAGCTTCGCTCAATGTTTGGAGATCTGACATAAAACAGACCATTTGACTTCTCTGCGGTCATTAACAATTTCCCCGTCTTATTGCGTATGACTGCTTTGTTTTTGTCAAAAGTTACTGTAGCACCGTGTTCGGTCATCTTAGGTACTGACAGTAAATTTGTTGATAGTGAGGGTACAAATAACGTATTTTCCAAGTGTATTCTTCTTTTCTCATGATCGTTGTTCAGCGTAACTCTGCCTTCACCTTTAATTTCAGAAGAGTGATCTTCAGAGGCAAAATTGAGTTTTCTTGACACAGTTTTCATGTCTTTGAAGTACTCATGCTGATGAGTCATGTGAGAGGTGCAGCCACTATCAAGTACCCAATCGTCCTGATTGTTCCGGTTAGAAGTAAGGAGGCATTCTTCTGCGTAGTGAGAGTTGTCATTTCTAGAATTTGAAATCTTGTTTTTATTTTTCTTCCAGCAGTTAGAACATATTTTGTGTGTCTTTTTCTGAAAGATCTTGCTTCCTCTCCTGTTACACTGTTTGCAAGAAGCGTATAGTGCATTTTCCTCTTCATGTCTTTGTTGACCAGGATCTGTATTATTTTCACTGTTATGATGTCGTGCGTCGCTCTCTTCTATAATTTTAATTTTAAGTTCCTCCGCTTTAGGTAGGACGTCGCGCGTCAGACTGTATAACATCATTATCGTAAGTAAGTCTTCATTAATGTTTACATCCATATCGGAGAGCTTATCGACAGTGTCCATGAATTTATTAAGATGAGTGCGCACATCGTTTCCTTCAAGTTTTGTAAGTATGAGCTGCTTTAGAAGGGTTGCTTTACGTGCGGGACCTTTACTCGCATGAATTTGTTTTAGTTTGTCCCATAGTGCTTTAGCTGAGGAGCATTTTTTAATTTCTTTTAATTGTGAAGGAGCAATAATTAATATTAATTCAGACTTAGCCTGTTGGTCTCCTTCGATGTCCTCGGCAGTTGCAGTTGAAGTAAGGAACGTGGTAACATATTTCCACAATTTGCTCTTTACTAGTATGGCTTCCGCCTGGATAGCCCAAGTATCGTAATTATCTTTATCGAGTGGATCGATGTGATACGTCTTCGGCATGTTTACAAACGCTCTGCTACCATTTTAATAATAATGCTTTTATAGTGGAATACGTAAATAGATAATATAATTTAGAGCAAACAATAATGCGAGTACAATTCTCTATAGTGAAAAATATAAGTCAAAGAATAACAATCAAACTGTAACTAGGTAACACAACCATAGATCACAGCTATAAGAGCAAAGAGTATATGTAGTAGATATATCGTCTCTTATCAATGGGCTAGATCCCTTTGCCTTTCCCTAAAGGGACAAATAAAAAAAATAAAATGACATAATAGGTATGTGTCACTGTCATTTTCAGCTGTACGCGTTGTATTCTCTTTCGTTGTGTTGTGTCGTATACCTACTTTGTTTCTTGTTTGGATTAGTATTTCGTACGTAACTTTAAATAAATTACAATAAAATGACTCAATCGTTGGAAGATCTATTGGCCATGCTAGATGAGAAGATCAAATTTGGGGAAAATCTCATGCTCCAACTGCAAGTAATACCTGAAATTGATGGAGTGATGAAATTGCAGAGGAAAATTCGGCAAGAGGTGGAATTTCTAAAAAAAGTAAGACCTTCGTACACTGCAGAAGTTATTTTGCAAATTTTATGTGTTTTTACTAGTCATAGTCATATCATTTATTCCACAATGTGGTTATGTAGTTGCATGAAGATGGAATAGAAAGTCTTGAAATTTTATTAATAATACTATACATAATGAAATTAGTTAATACCTTGTGAATTAATTAATGTGGTTTTGAGTTGGTTCTATCAAAAACTTAAAAATAATAAAATTTAGATTTATTCCTGTTGCTTTATATAAAATGATTGCCATTGCTTTATTCCAGTTGCAGCGTTCTAAAAAAGTGAAAATAGAGCAATTGTCCTGTTCCAATCTACGGCATCTTGGTGCAATGGTTGAATGTGCCTTGAGACCTGGTGTTTTGGCTGTATGTAAAATTTTTCATATAAACAATGAAAGCAAGCTAGTCATTGACATTATTAGTGATGAAGGAAAAACTTGGATTAAGGGTAAGAGTAAACTTTGAATTACTAAGTTTTAATGAGGCACCATATTGGATGCCTAATTTAATTGTAAAATGCACTTTATACATGTGAGCAAAATGCAAATTCCTCTTGCCTAAAACATATAAAAGCAGTGCCGGATTTATACATTTTATAAGTATCGGTCACTTCAGAATGTGCAGCCTTTAAAGAAATTTAAAATCAAAATACCTTCTCCATGGCTCATTGACATGAAGTTATTTTGTTTTTTACTTTATTTGTATAGGTCCATGTTTTAGAGAAACATGGTAAGATACAAGTAAGTATCCATTACTATTTTTTTTGTAACCCAAGTAATTTGTTATTTTATTAATATTTTCCGTAAATTACTTGCTTGAAATTTGTTAGGACTATGTCATAGTAGCAATGTTTCATCAGAAACAAGAAGAATGATGAGAAATTAGGGGCTATAAATATATATATAGATGACAAACTAAAGAAATATTTAATGTTTTAATTGCAGTTATAGCTCGAAATCCCAAGTCACTGTCTGCACTTAGTTCAGGAAAAGCTTCATATGGAGCTCGGTCAATCCTTGACCAAGCTGAAGATTATTTGGAATGTGCTAAGCTATACCCTTGCATGTATCAACCCCCAAAGGTAAAAAAACAATTCATGACAATTAAAAAAAAATTAAGTAGTTTTAATTATTGTCTTTTTTCTTTACCCCATTTTTAGGTAGTGTTTGAATTTACCAGTGGTATAGAAGAAAGTTTAGCTTATAAACTGAAGGGTGTAGGGATAATTGTTAAAGGTGATGTGCTACCAGACTCAAATCCTGTTGAGGACTGCAGTGATGCATGGGACTCCGAATCAAGTGATGATGAATATGTTCAGCAAAGGTGAGAAAGTCTTATAAGGTTTATGGTTTAAACACATCAAAAGAAGAAGCCTTATTGTCTATTGGAATCGGCATCATCTTCATTTGACATTCATTACGCTGCCTATGCTGCTTAACATAATAGACATTATAAACTGACAGTGACGGTAATGAAGGATGTACGTCAGGTTTGTTGTTTTCTTTTTTCAGTCCACAAACAGTATTACAAGAAGTATCAAAGTGCATAGAAGAGCACCCGGAGATCACGACGCTGAACCTAGATGTTACTGCTACGATGGCGTATGTCAGTAATATGACGAATGGCTATTGCAATTACGTGTTTCCACAGGAGGTTTTAACGCAGCAGTCGGCGTGGGAGGTGGACAGACCTGTTAAACCTATTTTGGAGAAGTTATTTAAAGGTAAAAATTACGCAATAGGGTATCGAAATTAAATTTATCGTAATTTTTCAAAATATGTCTATAAATTGATGTTCATTTTACAACTAATTATTAAAGGTACGTTATAGTAAATTTTAAAATAAAAAAGACTAAAGAATGATGACTCAGTGTTCATTGTCTCCATACTTTACCCTATATTTGCTTTCAAATACATAGGTAATCATAAGATTACCTATAAACCTGCGTATAAACGCAGGATCTCTCTTCACGATATTGAAAGGTAGAATCCGAAAAAATTGCAACCACACCTAAATTGTTTCCAGGAAAATCATTGGTTTGCTGCAGAACTGCGTGGGATGACTTTGAAAAGATTGTGAACACGTTAGGAGGAGATATGGAGAAAAAACGGACACTGGAGCTGAAGCAAGTGCTGAGAGTCTATCCTGATGATTTTGGAGGTATCTTATTGCGCCATGAACGCTGCTTTTATATTTTACTAGCGACCCGCCCCGGCTTCGCACGGGTACAATGCTTATACTAAAACCTTCCTCTTGAATCACTCTATCTATTAAAAAAACCGCATCAAAATCCGTTGCGTAGTTTTAAAGATTTAAGCATACAAAGGGACATAGGGACATAAGGACAGAGAAAGCGACTTTGTTTTATACTATGTAGTGATGAAATGCTTTATTATTATTACCCGATTGCACCAAAAGGAGTGTATGTACAGTGTATGTATGTAGCTTAAACGGTTTTTGAAGTGGGAGGTGTTGTTACGTTCGTCTTTATCTCTGGTGTGTCATAGGCTACCTTTTTATAATTAAAATATGAGGGAAAAGTTTTAAGTGAAAAAAAGTGGTCTCTGCCTACCCCTACGGGAAAGAGGCGTATTTATATGTATGTAAAGTTTTAAATATTTTCAATGACACACTACCTGTTTTTTGTGTTTTATACTTACTTGTTTTTATTCTTATTTAAGGGGAAGACGACTTTCCAAGACAAAACCTAAAAGTAAGAGGGCATGTGCGGTTAAGGTCCAAAATAATTTTTAATTTCGGACATCGAATAAAAGCGCTGACAGTATCAGCTAACGAAGGCTTTGTTAGAGCAGCTAAACAGCAGGTAAATTATTTTATACTTAGGTACATATAAATAAAATTTTTGAATTACATAATGACAATATTTTTAAATATAAAGCCTTTTTTTTTCAGGGTGTAACGTATGCCGCATTTGTACACGAGTCTCGGGCTCTTACAGAAGGAAAAGAACCTACTGCCACAAAGATCTCTTTATGATAAATATTCAATTGATTTTGTACTTCTGCTAAGAAAACGCCAAGATACACTGATGTATTTTATCACCCTCTCAGATGGTCTGAAGTGGTCCTTGTAAAATAATTCAGATGAAACAGTTTTTAATCTTGTAGGGAAATATATTTACTAAGTAACTAGCTAAGTAGCTGTTGCGGGCAACGACTTGCAACTTTTATAGGTAATTACGATCCCTATAAACTATTTGTTTTTCTCTGCAAAGTCTCATCATCATCAAGATCAGGAAGATTATTGTCAAATCATAACCGTAATCGCCATCGGCTTCATTTTGATGTACATCTGTCAATATCTTTTAAATGTCTTGAGAGCAGGCCCTGGACGCGTATTATCTCAATTAAAGACGATTCCGATTCCTTTTCTAAATAAACAATAAGGCCTACTAAGGCATTCAGCGGTTCATATTCATAAAATACTACGTAAGTACTTACTGTCTTTTTTTAAGAAAAACATTTAAAAAAAAGACGTGTGGCACTCGGGGACTGCCGCGGTAAAGCTATTGCATATCATTTTTTATCAACAAGACTGCCGAAAACAAACGACGTTAGACAATGCACGCCCTCGATAGAAGCTATGCAATATCCATCCATCCATCCGTCCGTCCGTCCGTCCGTCCGACCGACCGACCGACCGACCGACCGACCGACCGACCGACCGACCGACCGACCGACCGACCGACGGACCGACCGACGGACCGACCGACCGACCGACGGACGGACCGACCGACCGACTGACCGACCGACCGACCGACCGTCCGTCCGTCCGTCCGTCCGTCCGTCGGTCGGTCGGTCGGTCCGTCCGTCGGTCGGTCCGTCCGTCCGTCGGTCGGTCGGTCGGTCCGTCCATCCGTCCGTCGGTCTGTCGGTCGGTCGGTCGGTCGGTCCGTCGGTCGGTCGGTCGGTCGGTCGGTCGGTCGGTCGGTCCGTCCATCCGACCGTCTGTCCGTCGGTCTGTCGGTCGGTCGGTCGGTCGGTCCGTCCGTCCGTCGGTCGGTCGGTCGGTCGGTCGGTCGGTCGGTCGGTCGGTCGGTCGGTCGGTCGGTCGGTCGGTCCGTCCGTCCGTCCGTCCGTCCGTCCATCTACTATCATAACTTGGCTTTGGATTATGCCCAATAAACAAGCCACGCCTCCGTGCCCGTCGGAGTGGGGAGCGTGAGGTTTTTTCGTTACGGAATTTCTGGATTCGGTCCCCGCGCTCAAGGCCCGCGATAGAAGCTATGCAATAGCTTAAAAATCTTTCTGCCGTTCATTATGGTGTACTACGCTAACAGCCGCTGTAATTTAGCCTGTATGCAGCGAATTTTTTAAAATTAGAATTTTTTGCATTAAATTATTTTAATAAAACTTTAATACTCAGGTATTATAGACAGAATAAATATTTTATATTGTTGAAATAGTAGTTTTTTTTTCTTATACTACAAACAACATACATGGGTATCTCGAAAATAGAATAGTTTGTCGCTTTATATGTTTAATTTGTCACGTTTAGGGGTCCAAAAATATACTGGTGAAAAGTGGGTACAGCCAGGAACGGAATACCTCTCCCTACATCCTTCGGGTAAAGGCGTGATTATATATATATAAGTATCGGGTGCGCTAATCACGGGCGCTGCCAGCCCTGAATCCGTTTTTTCCCGTTTTCGTGAGAATTTCGAAAAATCCCTTTTGTGCAAAATTTCATGCTATGATCTAAGTTCCAACCCCAGTAGTGGTTTCGGCTGTGCGTTGATCAATCAGTCAGTCAGGTTCTTCTTTTACATATAGATACATAGAAACCGACGAGCATGTATGAACCGATTGATGGATGTGGATGAGGCGCGAGAGGTATGCCAGGATCGTAGCAGGTGCTATTGTGTCTGCCTACCCCTTCGGGAAAAAGGCTAGAGCATATTATGTATGTATGTATAGGTTTAAGATGTATGTTTGACGCTACTACAGTTTAGTACCGATACTTTACAGCCTCGATTACTCGAGGGTTTTCAAGTATGTACATATCCAGGCTGCACCTGCATTACCCCCCGGCTATGAAAACGAAGAACTACGTTTCACATAAGTGGTGCGGTTCGTTTTGTGTACAGACCAGTAAATTGTAAATACGTTCGTAAGCACGCACACGACTGTTCATAATGATTACGATTGTTAGCATCACAGAACATGATGCAAACAATTTGAACAGGTTTTCGTTTGTCAAAAATGACAGTTCTTTTAATATTTAGGTTGGGTTAGGTTACGTTGGTTAGGTTCTGAAGTTAAATTCAGTCGTATAGTATCCCCCGAAGCTTCACAATATACTTCTGTTAATATTAATGACGACATAGCTAATTTTAATTAATTACCTATTAATCGATTACCTTGTCGATTACCTAACGAAAAAGAAAAAAGTTCGCGGGTTTAAAAACAGAACAATCAACAAACCAAAAAACACCACGCACATTGAAGTTTGACAACTGTTTGACAGAAATGACAGATCCGGAGACATTGCGCTACCTCCTCGTTGTTGGCTAGTTACCTACTGGTCTGTGGTTGGCACTGTTCGCACCAATCGATGACGTCATCGATGAAGTCACAATGCTCATGTCAGTGTACCACAGCGCAATTTGAACAGTTTTTTGCATGAATATAGCGCTCACGAGCGCTGAAAGCGCAATTTTGACCGCAACCAAGAAGTGTGTGGTAAACTATTTTTTGGTTGGCAATTTTGTCAACTGTCAATGTCACAGTGCCGGTTACGTCAAGATTGACACATCGCAGATGGGTGAGATGATATGATAATGGTTTGATTTGAATTTGTGCGTGCGGGACCGGTAAATCATTTTATTTATAGTAAATTATATTAATTGATGTGATTTGGGATGGCCAAAGCCGTAGCCGAGGTTATAGATTCACAAATAATAGCAGAAAATGTTGGTTTTCTCGATAACTTCTTCGACAACTCTTTTTCTTTACAAAGTTCACTTTGTGTTTTGAAAGAATACATCGCTGGAGAACAAAATGAACTATCCAGATCAAAGATAAACGGTAGTCAACCACAGAAGAAAACTAAAATTCTATTGTCTAATAAAACTCTGGGACCGGACGCTACGGCTTGTTACAATGCTACAGTCGTATCCCATTATTCGGAAAAAAATAATGACGTCAACAAAAACTTAAAGGACTGGGGTTTGCCTAATGAAATTGCCCGAAAATATGAAGGCAAAGGTATTAAAGAAATGTTTGATTGGCAGGTGACTTGCTTGAGTAATCCTAAAGTTTTGATGGACTGCTGCAATCTGGTGTATTCTGCACCAACATCCGCAGGCAAAACACTTGTAGCTGAAATCCTTACTATTAAAACTCTGCTAGAGCGTCAGAAAAAAGTTATCATCATTTTACCCTTTGTGTCAATAGTCAGGGAAAAAATGTTTTATTTACAAGATATACTGTCAAGTTCTGGCATCCGAGTCGAAGGGTTTATGGGGTCTCAGTCCCCTCCAGGTGGCCTGCAAGCAGTCCATGTAGCTATTTGCACAATAGAAAAGGCAAATAGCTTGGTAAATAGACTTTTAGATGATGGCAACATATCTGAATTAGGTGCGGTAATTGTGGATGAACTGCATTTGTTAGGGGATCCTCACCGTGGATATATCCTGGAGCTTCTGCTTACGAAAATCAAATATGTATCTTCCAGATTGGATGATGTACAAATTCAAATTGTTGGTATGTCTGCTACTTTACCAAATTTAGAGGTATTAGCACATTGGCTGGAAGCAGAATTGTTTATCACACAATTCAGGCCTATTCCTCTTGATGAGTTCTGTTTAGTTCGAAATAAATTGTATGATAAATATGGAAAATGTCTAAGTATGATAGATGATACTAAAGCAACTGATGACAGTGATAATGTAATAAATATATGTTTGAACACAATCAAAGAAAGTTGTTCAGTGTTAATATTTTGTATGACGAAAAATAGATGCGAAAATCTTGCAAAAAATATTGCATCCTCATTTTTCAAGTTAGGATGTGCTGGTGGTGAAATGGGACAGATATTAAGGAAAGAGTTGAATTCAGAAAGTATTTCTGAAGTTCTAGAACAGCTGAAAAATTGCCCAGTAGGTTTAGACCAAGTCATAAAGAATGCAATATCATTTGGTGTTGCATACCATCACGCTGGCCTTACATTTGATGAAAGAGACATCATTGAGGGTGGCTTCAAATCTGGGGCGATACGAGTATTAATAGCCACATCAACATTGAGTTCAGGAGTTAATCTACCAGCAAGAAAAGTGATCATTCGAACACCTGTGTTTCAGAGACAGCCAATAAACATTTTGACTTACAAACAAATGATTGGGAGAGCTGGACGAATGGGCAAGGATGTTAAAGGAGAAAGTATATTAATCTGCACTGAGGCTGAGAAAAAAATAGGATTTGATCTAATGATGGGGGCATTGGACCCTGTAAAAAGTTGCATTGAAAGTGAGGACAAATATATGAGAGCAGTGCTAGAAATGATTGCAAGCCAGGTAGCTTGCACTAAAGAAGAATTGGATTTATATTCAAAATGTACACTGCTATTTACACAACAAGAAACCAATTCTCATAGTCCACTTTTAGACAATACTTTAGAGGAGCTTAGAAACCTTGAATTAGTGAGGGTTCAGACTGATGGTGATGAAACACGATATGTAGCCAGCCCTTTAGGAAAAGCATGTCTTTCGTCTTCGATGGCGCCTAACGATGGCCTGTCATTGTTTTGTGAGCTTCAGAAAGCACGCCAATGCTTGGTTCTGGAAACAGATTTGCATCTAATCTACTTGGTAACACCATATAGCGTCAGTAGCCAATGGGGCGAAATAGACTGGTTACACTTGCTTACTTTATGGGAAACTTTGACGAAAGCTATGAAAAGAGTGGGAGAACTAGTAGGAGTACAAGAAAGCTTTATAATTCGATGTTTAAGAGGAACGAATAAACTAAATAACGTTCAGAATAAACTGGGAATTCATAAAAGGTAGGACCAGATATCTTAACTGCATTGGAACCAGCAACTCGTCAGTGGAGATGAGCTGCTGCTTACATTTAGCCAATCTTCATGGACGAGTTTAGAGTGCCTTGTTATTATAAACTATTGACTTTTCTAAGTGTATATTCAATAGCTACTGAAAATAAATGCATTTGACTTTGATAATAAAATAAGATAGGTAAAACATTTTTAATTGATCTTGACTTGTTTCTTTTTAAGATTTTACACAGCCTTGGCATTGCAAGATTTGGTAAATGAGGTTCCACTATCGGAAGTAGCAACAAAGTTTCAATGCGCTCGAGGCTTTCTGCAAAGTCTTCAGCAGTCTGCTGCAACATTTGCAGGTAAGTAATAATGTTTGAAATTTTATTACTAATTTAATAATAATATTCATAATATAATGTGACTGTGTAATAACAAATTCTAGGAATGGTGACAGCATTTTGTCACCAGTTGGGTTGGAAAAATATGGAAATGTTAATATCACAGTTTCAAGATCGTTTACATTTCGGCATTCACTCCGAATTACTGGAACTAATGAAGTTGCCCTCTTTGAATGGCATGAGAGCTCGAAGTTTATTTGATGCAGGTTTTGAAACCATTTCCAGTATAGCATCTGGTGAGCTAAATTTGATAGAAAATTCACTTCATAAGGCTGTGCCTTTCCAAAGTGAAAAAGAAAGGGAAGGTGACGACAGCGACGATATTAGAAAACGAAATAAAATAAAAACTATTTGGATAACTGGCTGCTGCGGCATGACTACTAAAGAAGCAGCTGAGAATCTGATCACTGAAGCCAGAAAGTATCTGGAATATGAAATCGGTGTGACGGAGATTAAATGGAGTAAACCAGCAAATTTAAATCAAACTGAACATAATACTGTAATGAACACTCTTGTGCCCTACATAACGCAAGAAAGTACTGGCTCTCGGAGTACTGGAGTCCTACAATTAGCAGTAGAAAATAAAACAACTTTAAAAGAGGAGATTTTAACAAATCTAAATGATTTTGTTGATAATTTTACTCAAGTTTGTGAAACCAATGAAATGTATCTTAGTGCTAATGCATCCAGAGATAAAGATGAATATTTTAGTATTAATGATGAAAATACTTTGGGTCAAAAATCCTCAATGAACCACGAAGCTAATGACATGATTAAATCGAAAGCAATGAACACCAGCTCTTCAGTTGTCAATGTATTAAAAAATGATGTAACTGAGATTTCATCTAGTCCGTTAAATGAAATTACAAATACAGAATATAGCCCCTCTATACTTAAAGACGAGGTTATATGGGACACAATAAATTTTACTGAAGCTTCCTTACAGAATATTACTAAAAAGTTAGTAACGGATCAATTTTTGTCACCAAATATCAGCTTTGGGGAAACTGAAGAACAATGCATTAAAGAAAATAATACGGATAATAATACGGCATCAACAAAATATGTTTCAGTGAAAGATATTAGTTTATTTTCTTCAGAAGGAGACACTTCAAGTTTATTTGAAGAAAGTTTGCCACTTGAATCGATACCAAGCAAGATAATAAATGTCAATAATACTCACATTGAAAAACCCTTAAAACTATTAAAGCAAGAGACAGCATCTGATTTCGTGAGTATAAATTCTGATACAATGTTAAATGAATTTAAGTCGACTATAATTGTTGATGAGGATGAAGACATAAAATTGGTATACGACGAAGACAATAGAGCTCCAATAAGTAAAACCGATACTACAATGAATTTATCTGAAAATATCGAAGTCATCGAAAGTCAAGAACAGTGTCTTAGTGCCGTTTGTGATTTTAAAAGTCCTCATAAAAGACGAGCAGTAACTACAAACAATAAAGATACTTTGCAACCGTCGGCGAAAAAGGTTAAAATAACGCAGCAAAGTTGCAATACAGTAAAAGATACAAAGTTTCCCTCAATCAATTTAAGCTGCACAGATTCTAAAACGTTTTCTTTAGAAGTTAACAAAAACAAACTTAAATGTTATCTATTGAAAGGGCAAGATGTTTTTGATAATTTTCATATAATTGAAAATATTAAAGAAGCATCAATTTACTTAGATATTAATAAAAATAAAATGGCGGCATCTAATGAAGTTATTGGTAGTAATATTGTACAGAAAACTCGATCTGCCTTAGATCTAAATGATGTTCAACTTATGATCAAAGGAATAGCTTTATACTTTGATAAGGAAAAATGTATCGTTATAGATGTAGTTTCTATAAAAGATAATTTTAAATTGTTTCGGCGGAAATTATCTAAATGGTTCGAGAGCAAAATTAAATTAATGATGCTGTGTTTAAAAACTGAGTTCGTTTACATAAAAAGGAGTTTTCAAACTGATCTGCCTAAATCCTGCGTAGATATTTCCTTAACTGAATGGTTGATATACAGTGATGAGAAGATTCCAAATATTGTCTGTTTAGTAAGTATTATATAACTTTATGTAGTACTTTATGATGATTGTATCCAGAAGTAATTGTACATGAATTATTACAGACAAAAAAATATTGCGATATTGATTTGCCCACTGTTCATTTGAAGATAGACAATAGTGTGAAAAAGTTCAAGAATTTAAATACCTTTGAAGATTTGTGTTTGAAAGCGTGGTGTGTATGGGCAGTTGCAGAAAAGCAAGAGAAGCTTGTATTGAAGCAATATCACTACGTTCGCGATACCATCAGTAAGTACGAAATAAGTAGGTACATAGGTATTGGTTCTATTTAGGGTCCATCCACACTTAATTCTTTTATGTAGGTATCTAGTCTTTTCAATATTACTTGTGTTTCATATAGGTACACTTTTGATTACTTGCAGATGTAGAAATTCAAGTTTCGAGAATTCTAGCGAAATGCGAGTTTTACGGACTGACAGTGGATAAAGATCTTGCGTCGAAACTTTTGATTGATGTGAAAAATTCCCAGGAAACCCTCCAAAGGAAAGCTTATAAAATATGCGGATATCATTTTAACTTTAACTCTTCGAAAGACGTTGCTAAGGTAAACAATTTTTTCAGGGTCAAAAAAATATTGCCTACTTTGTTCTCCATAATAACGTTTTTATTGAATGCCGCGGTTGCGTGTGACTGCTTTTTTTCGGTATTAGACTTTATTCTTTTTGTTTCTGTTTAATAATTTATTTTGTCGGTCTTAAAATAATGCTAAGTTTAGATTTTAGATTTTGATCCTGGGATGGGTTAGGGCTACATTGATACAATGATGTCAACGATGCATCGAGCTCACCCAGAAGAAGCCTATTCACTCTGACTTGGATATATTAGAGGATTTATTATATTCTGTAAAGATACTGTTATATTAAGAGCAGTGATAGCCCGAACGGTTAAAGAGCCCGCCGAAAATCAGTGAGGCTCCGGTTCGAATCCTGGCATGTACCAATGAGTTTTTCAAAGCTTACGTACATATTTATCACTAGCTCGTAGGTGAAGGAAAACATCGTGAGGAAACCTGCAGGTCTCAGAATTAATTCTGAGACATGTGTAAACAGACCCGGTCCGGCTCACCACCTATCACGTTTAGGGGTCCAATATATCTCGTGAAATGTGGGTATATCCAGTAATGGAATACCTCTGCCTACCCCCTCGGGGATAAAAAGCGTGAGATTATATATAATAAATTCTGTAACCCAAAAAAGTAACGTTTATTTGGCGCATTGCATTGTAAAGCTGGCTTCTCACTGCGCGTGTTAGCCCGCGCCGCGCCGCGCCAGCACGCGCCCCGCGCAGTGTGAAGAGCTAGGCGCGGCGCGGCGCGGGCAGGCGCGGCGCGGCGCGTCCTATCCGCTAAAAGTCGGTAACTTCAAAGGCGGGCGCGGCGCGGCGCGGGCCGCGTGTGCGTTTTTGTTAATTTTACTAAGTAAACGATATCCACAAAATAAGACAAAAATGGCTGATGCAACAGCCATGCCTTCTTCTTTAGTGGCATTGCTCCATGGCTGGAGGTGGCACGCGCCGCGCCGCGCCAGTTTCCGTTGGGTGGCGCGGCGTGTCGCGTGGCGCGTCCTTGCGCGTGGAGCGGCGCGGCGCGTAGTAGCACGCGCAGTGAGAAGCCATCTTAAGATGTAAAAAGAAAACTCGAAAGTTGGTTTATCTATAACTCTTTGAGTATTAAACCAACCTATAACTTCATGAAATATCAACATAATAAAATCGATGTTGGGATTTTTAAATTATATTGCTTCTGAAACATATGATTAACTTGTGCAGGCTATTGCGCTAAACCATTATTGACCCGCGTAAGTCCCAGAAAATTATAGCGTAGTTACTCTCAGAAAAGTCAGTAGGTATTCAAAATTTTTCGTAGCCTAAGTTTAAAAAATAATAATCTTTCCTCACTAAATTATAATACCTATTAGCGTAGAAGTGTAGCTTACTTGATTAGTTTGGATTGTTGACTTTCAGGTTTTAGGAATGTACAAGGGTCGCAAAGTTAGCACGAAGAAAAGTGTGCTGACTTCTCACAACAGCACAATGTCAAGTGTTATAATATTTTGGCGGAAACTCAATTCCATTTTGACAAAAACGTTGTACCCCCTAACTGAGAAAGCGTGCATATACACCACCGATAACAGGTAATGGTATCTGCTCTCATAATGGATCTCTGGGGTGTCGGTGTAACTCAATCAATCTGTTGAAATCGATACAGATTTTAACTTGATGGTTTGGTGATACGAAAGAGATAGGTATTTGGTTTACATTATCAGCCAGTGTGTGCATGTATTTTTTTCATGTTACACTTATTCTTACAATGTGCAATGGTAGAATCACAAACATTTTAACGACGCCACAAACTTTTTACTGCGCTCTATAAAACAGCAGAAGGGAATAATCAAAACAGTGTAAAACTACAATAGCTGGTGTTGGATGAAACTTTGGAAATAAAATTCAAACAACTGTTTTTGTGTAGACAAAACTATTGGAAACTCGTTACACGTCTACTGTATATAACACGTTTGCGGCCAATTACGAGTATACTAGTAATAGGTAGACTACGGAGGTGAACGTGTTAAATTCCGTAACGTAAAAGTGTCTAACATTCAAGAAACATTCTCAAATGCGATTAAACTACTAAGATATAGCAAAACGAAAAAATACTCAAACCTGCAGGCGTATTCAGGGACCTTCGACATTCGGTATCGGAAAATCTGTCGAACACTTTCCAGATGGGCTGATGTTGGTATCGAAAACTAATGTTATATGTGACATAAGGATTCGGAAAATTTTCCGTGGCTGTCAGAAACGCGTAGAATAAAATTTTTCACTCGATCTGAATCGAACGGAAACGGTATCGAGTCTCCGTAAATACGCTTGCTGGACCCTCTGCATTTACCTTATTCCGAGGATATATCTCGAAAACTCTAGAGCATTTTCCGATTAATCTCTAATCTTAGTATACGATCCAAGATTAATACCAGTACCGTAGCTATTCCTATGCGCCTGGCGCGAGCTTCTATAACTGCGCCCTTAATGTGACTTGTCTCGGGCAATAAAATGGACAATGTCAATAAATGTATCATCAGAAACAAAAAGGTATAGGTAGGTATGTACTTTTGTAAAAAAATATTAGTTGTGTGATACCTACTGCTGATGGCAGGGTCTACACCCATATTATGCAATAAGTAAATAATAGGTATTGTATGTAATATGTATGCTACAACTATCACGCATGACTATACATACCGAAGCGGTGGAGTCGCAATGACTTTCGATAAGAGGTTATATATTATAAGACCTTGAATAAAAACTTTTGACTTGACTTTGACTTTGACCCAGAACGTGGTTCTCTGTCACAACCCTAGTTACGATAAACGAACGGTAACACTCGCGTAGCGAAAGTTTGTGGTAGCGTAGCGGCGTTTGAATTGGGTTGGTAGTAAGGACTAACGGTTAGCTAGGCTTCACTTCAGATGCTTACATAACTTTTTTCCACAGAATAAACCCATCATACACAATGTACACATGCACGGGAAGGATTAGCATGCACGAACCGAACCTACAGAGCGTTCCACGAACCTTCTCAATACCTGCGTCGTACCTGGAGCTTGGGAATGCTGCGAATGACGTCATCGAGTTCAACTGCCGGAACATTTTCCGAGCTGCTCCCGGCTGCGTGCTGGTCTCAGCTGATTACTGCCAGCTGGAGATGAGGATACTGACCCATTACAGCGGGGATGAGGTGCTGACCAGGATCATGAGGTCGGATGTAGACGTGTTTAAGAGTATTGCTGCTTCGTGGGGGAATGTGGATGAGGATGAGGTAAGGATGGCAGCCTATCAAGCAGCAACTTATTGCGGGCGATCTATTACAACAGATAATCCTATTGTTTGCCGATTACGCGGCTCGAACGATATATCGTCGTACCCTACGAAAAAGGACACAATTGCAAAACCCCTACTTTTCAGGAGAAGTTTTTTTTTACTTTTTTCGAACTGTACGGAATTTATAAAGTTTTTAACGATGCAGTTAAGTCCATAAATGTGCTAAGCTTCATTTAAAATAAATAATATTTTAATTTGATAAATTTTCATATCAATTTTGTCCCTTAAATCGTTATTCGCCGTTATATCAATTAAAAAATGGAGCCTAATGGCTCTTATGTCCTTATTCCAGGGATTTTCTTATAGGCCTAAGCGCATTAGTGGCTTTTTAGTAATGTTTCACTTACTTTTGCCCACGACTTTGTCCGTGTTCCAAGGTTACAAGAAGTCTTTGTCCTTCTTCAAGATGCAAGTTATATCTCTGACAATTTTTATAAAAATCAGTTCAGTCAAATAGCCATGAAAACGTAATAGCATAAATTATGCATTTAATATTTTACTTTGACTTTAAACAGAAATATATAGTTATTTAAAATGTAAAAAAATAAACGTTACGGACTATTTTTATCCTAAGGTTCGGACGAAATCGCTTAATGCGATAAGACCGCCCGTTGTACTTTTTTATTATTGTGTCCCTTGTTGCATATCTTTATTGGTGTACAATAAAGAGTTGTTACTTACTTACTTACTTACCTACTTTATATTTCCAAGATACAAAATACTCTCTACGATTATTATAAAGAAAATGAAGTGGTAATTATTTTACTTTTATTTTATTAAGGTTTAAATCAATTTTGCACATATTTTACTCTAAAACAATTTAACTTTACAACAGTAAAAGAGTTTTCCAAATCGCATCAGTAGGTAGTAAAAAATCTCTTACAAATAAATTACTTCACGCCTTTTATCCCCGGGGGGTAGGCAGAGGTATTCCATTACTGGATATAGACACATGACTTTACCTTTTTATAATATGATTATAAGTAGGGACCTAGTATAGAAGTGTAAAGATGAAGAAGATAATATTGTAAGAGATACCGTTTATCAGCATGGAAAGAAAAAAAGCTAAGTATATTTATTCAAATTCACAAATTCTATAAGTAATAAATAATAGCAGTGATAGCCTTACAGTTAAAGAGCGTGCTTCACATGATGATAATCAGTGAGACTTGGGTTCGAATCCTGGCATGTACCAATGAGTTTTTCAAAACTTACGTTGTACATTATTTATAACTAGCTCGACGGTGAAGGAAAACTTCGTGAGGAACCCCGCATGTCCCAGAATTAATTCTGAGACATGTGTAAAAGACCCGGTCCGGCGACGGGCTCACCACCTATCACGTTTAGGAGTCCAAAGAATATCTCGTGGGTAAAAGTGGGTATATCCAGTAATGGAATACCTCTGCCTCTGGAATACCTAGGGGATAAAAGGCGTGAGATTATTGATATATTTATTATTATAATAAAAATAATACCATGTCAAGTATATGTTTATTATTAGCACACTAACTCGGCTATATGAATATCTCTATCACACTAAAATTACACCTGTGAAAAGTTGTGGGTATAGTTCTAGAAATGAAACCTCGTACCAACCCACTCCAAAAGCATGATTAAGTGTATAATTATCTTACCAAATCAAGTTGATTGAAAATATTTTTAAATAATTCAACAATTGACTATTCTTTCACATTACAGGCGAATATCTACCTTCCCGGATACCGAAAATAAATAAATAAAAATAAAATCACTAACCTAAAAAAACTAAATAAAATTAAAAAAAAAATGTGACCTTGTGCATAAAGTTCATAATGTTCTTGTAATTAAAATAAAATTATCCTTGATTTATTTATCTTAAAAGTTTTATTTAATATCTTAAAGTTTTTATTATATATTAGAGCATGAAACGAATTAGGGCTTTTTAACTAAAAGTAAAAAGCCCTAACCGCCATTATGGCCCAAAAATAAATACATATATTTATAAATTTTATGGTTTTGAAACACCGCAGAGGAAATTTCATTTATAGGGTATAACTAAGTAGACAAGTAGCATAAAAAAATATTGTGTTAATATTGTGATATAAAGAGATATTTAACAATATAAAATTTCACCGTAGAATAAAGACCTAAGTGTCATTAGAGCTTTACATTCTCCTTAGTAATACAAAAAAGAGTTTCCAGCGAATAGAGCCACAAGTGCAATAGTGGCCTTATTCCGCGTAGTTGCGGAAACGAAACTACTGTAGAAAATAAACGAATTCTGAGCAATTTCACAACACCAATCTGTATTTTATAAAGTTAATAATAAACTTTAATACATATTATAAATGTTTAAATAAAAATTACAATGTTACGGTGTAGCGATTTTCAACAGTGAATGCGTAATAAAAAATAAAACTTAAGCTCATCGACCGCATTTTAGAGTTTACGTTTTAATTTCTTCCTTGGGATATCCGGTTCATCTTTCATATCCATTTGCATTAACATTTGTCCACCTCCCTGTCTTCGTTTCATTTTTCATTTGTAAGCGTTTTGTTTTTATAATATTTCCGTGAAACGAATACACACCGTACTCTTTCGCTGTCTTTCACTGTCCGCCGAATATTGGCAGCAATGGCGCTAGCGCCCGCGCCCGTCTCCCGCGTTTTAGGCGAAAAAAGGTATAATGGCGGTTATGGCTATATTCGTCGTTCAAAATAGGGCGGGCGCAGTTATGTCTTTATTTTAAACTTTAATTTCTACAAGCTAAAACCAACTTTTTTATGATATTTTGAGCTGTAAATATGGCATTTTGATTGTAGAATCCAAATCCGAAATAAAAACAAAAAGCCCTTATGGCCGTTAGGGCTTTATTCGTAGGGTACGACGATATTATTATTATTTATGTACAATGTAAAGAAAACAGTTCCTATCCACCTTTGTTTTGCACGAAATTTTTTTAACATTACAATAGTTAAACGTTTTTTAAATTTCGTCAGAACTGCATCCGCTCAGAAAGTTTTGAACTATACAATTACGACGATTAAAATATGTCCGTCGGATTTAAAACATCTATTTTGATATTTTAATAGTGTTGCTAAGTACGGTTCCAATAAATACAAAGTAGGTACCGATTTCAATATTCCTAGCAACTATTTATATCTATGTGTGTGAGTGTTTAGCTATGATGACCTTTTCTCGTAGTGTAGCGGAAATATTCTTTGCCTATAAGTATAAGGCAGCCCTCGCGGTTTCACCATCGTAGTTCCCGTTCCCGTTCAAATACGGGGATAAAATATAGCCTATGTGTTATTCTGATGTATAAGATATACATATATCTGTAAAATTTCATCAAGATCCGTTCAGCAGTTTTTGCGTGAAAGAGGAACAAACATCCATATATCTATAGGTACATACAAACTTTCGCGTTTATAATATTAGTAGGAAGTAGGATATTCTAAGTAGTAATAGGGCTGTGAAGGGACTTGGTAATTTTCCTTTAGAGTCAAAGTCAAAATACTCTTTCTTCAATTGTCTTGTATGTAGTGTGGGCACAGACTAATATAGAATACTACTCGTACATACAGTGTAGATAATAACTGTTTAGATGGCACCGAAAACTTTTTTCATCTCGAGCTCTTATTACATGAGCTTAGTACCTACAGCTTCCCTCGTAAACGTTATTTAATGTCCTGGCGTAAATAGTTTGGGTTTGTCCGTCTGGGTTGACCTTAATCAAACTGATAAAGGTATCATTTCTTCTAACGTAGGTACTACACTCTAAGAGAAGACGATTTATATAAATACTGTTATTTTATTACCCGACTACACCAAAAGGACATTAAGGTTTTTTATGAGTCTATTCTTTGATGTAGTCGGTGGCCTAAACGGGTTTATAGATTTTAATAAATGAGTTGTAGTTAGGTTTGCCTAAGTTCTACAGTTCTGTAACAGTGGGTTGATGAGGACATAGTAAAAGTGACACCGCGGAACATAGTTAGGCCTCCTGTTACAGTCTCCCAAATTAAAAGAACAATTAAGATTAAATACTTGTATGTATGTATATGTATACGAGAATGTACTTATTCAGTACCTATATTTTCCATGATATCATCTACCCTATAGTTTTATTAAAGGAAGGCACAACAGAATAGTATTTATTTATTTATTTATTTATAGCCTTATATCAGAACTTAATTTAATAACTTGCTTGTATCTAAATCTACGGTAAATAGAAACCATCTGTGTGCCTTCGGGCAAAGGCCTCCCCCAATCTCCTCCACTCTCTTTTGTCTAGAGCCACTCTGGTCCATGTCCTACCAACCATTTCCACGATTTCATCATCCCAGCGCTTGAATTGTCTTCCTCTTCTTCTTTTGTTATTTCTTGGATACCACATTGTGATGGTTTTGCTCCATTTATCTGGGCCTCTTATAATGTGCCCAGCCCATTTCCACTTCAGGAGTTTGGTTTTGATGGTAACATCAGCTACCCTTGTTTTTTCCCTCAACTCCTCATTCCTTATTTTGTCCAGTCTCTTCTTTCTGGTCATGCTTCTTTTCATGGCTCGCTGAGTTGTCTCTAGTTTTTTTCTTTGAACTTTTGTAAGTGCCCAAGTTTGACAGCCATATGTAAATATTGGTAGTATGCATGTGTTGCAGCAGAATAGTATAATTAGGTGTTAATAATATAATAATAATTGTGGGAGACAAGTTACACGCTGTTATTTAGTTCCAAACTAGGCAGGGCCTGTACTATGGATACTAAACAAATGATAAACATATGCCTACTTCAATAAATATTAAACGACCAGACACGAAGCCAACAGACATGTTCGTTCATGCACCCAAATGTTAGCCTTTAGCGGGGATCGAACCCGCGACCTCCCACTCAGAAGGCAGGGTCACTACCAGCTGAGCCAACAGGCCCGTCGATTAATTAGGCCTTTAACAAACTAAAAAAAAAAACAATCCAAGCCAGAATACCAAACCTTTGTAGGTAGACGACGACCTCCGCCAAAAAGCTAAACAACTCTGCTACGGCATTCTGTACGGGATGGGAAACAAAACACTGTCGCAACACTTGGAAGTCACCGAGATGGAGGCGGCCGTGTTCATGGATACCTTCTACAAGACCTACCCTGCTGTCAGGGCGTTCACTCAATCAGTCATCAGAGAGTGCCAGAGAACTGGCTACGTGGAAACCCTGATGAAGCGGCGGAGATACTTGCCTGATATCAACAGCAATGTTGTTTCTAAGAAAAGTAAGTTTAGTTTAAAGCTGTCCGTATGATGATGAATGAATATGAACACTAGTGATCTTTGTACCTAAATATTATTATTGCGAAAGTAACTCTATTTGTCTTTTAACGGCTAAACCGGTGGACTGATCTTGATAGTAGGCTCCTGCTAACAGCTTACCTAAATCTTGAGGAAGGGCAAAGGCTACTTCGGTAGAAAAACACATATTTCCAAGAGAACGTGAGTCGACTGCCTCATTTAGTTACTAAAAATTATAACTAGGACGCGTGCCTCGCAACTCTCAAACTGGTACCTACATCCCAAATCGAATCATTCCTAATAAATCACTTAGGGTCATTCACCTTGGTGATGTATGTACACCAAACCGTATAGTACTAACTTAAATCGCCTACGATTGAATTCTAAGTTTTTAGGGTTCCTTAACTTCCGTATTCAAATAAATGACTTGTTTACGCCCATCCATGGCATCAGAACTTATCACTCCGCTGATATATATTGAAGTAGTATAGTTTTAATGTTTGTTTGGCGTTTTGCTTTATCCTTTAACAATACCTAATGCTATTATCCCTTTCGATAATACGATTTCAAGGGATAAAGGGACAATTTAAGCTCGATAGTCGGGAACCCTCTACCCGGATATAACGCTCGATGTTGCCGGGCGATCTCGCGTGATATGTTATCAGGGTTGATGAACTTGGAGGGAATTTGTTTATTAAAATGTATTGGGTCGGAATACGATCTGTTTATATCAAGATTAATCTTATCTCCGATAATAATATTATTCAAGTTACTCATGTAATTTGTACTTGAGGTAGACTACAGTCTGATGACGTGACTTAGTAATTTAGTGACTGAAGCTTAATTTAAAGGCCGGAAAACATTTTGGTACTATTATAAGTACAGTTAAAATTTTATAGAAATCGATTTTTATATAAATACTTAAGTTAGGCATCTAAATTATTCGTGCATGGAATTTGAGTGGATGTCTTTGGTCACGAAATGGTTACTTTACAGCGTATTTTTAAGTCGCTGCCCCAGAACGAGGTTATTTAGAGTAGATATTTTTTTAAAATTAAATGATTTTTAAGTGATTTTGCTACAGCCGTTAATAGCCAGTAAAGTAATCTGCGGTACAAGTTCTACAATCTCAAATGAGTACCTCGTTGAGATTATTTTATTATTGCAATTATTTTTGAAACATAATTATCATAGGCTTTGCTTTCACGAAATAGTACCCAGTATCTTATTTTTTTTATCAGGTGCTGCAGAGCGACAAGCAGTTAACACGACCATCCAGGGCTCAGCAGCAGATATAGCTAAAGCAGCCATGTGCGCCATAGATAACAAAACAGCCATTGACGTTTTTAAACCGAAACTCATCCTCCAAATGCACGATGAACTCATCTACGAAGTACATGAAAAGAGCAAACACAAATTCCTAAAACTTTTAAAACAAGTGATGGAAGATACAGTGCGTCTAAACGTACCTTTACCTGTCAAAGTTAGGGCGGGAAAATCTTGGGGCTCTCTTCTAGAAATTAGTTTCTGACGTAGTTAGTTACGTATTTTTTATATTTTATTGCTGTGATAATTAATAATTTATCTTTCATCATGTGATATTTTACTAGGTCCTCTTTTAGGTAATAAAATAAACATTGAAATAATATATTCTATCATATTTTTTATCTCTCGTGAACAACCAGACATAGGATAATTGGGAAGACTACATTATGCATGTTGTAGCAATAAGGATAAACGGAAGGCAAAACAAAATATCGTAAGCTGCTTCTTTTTTCTGTTACTACGTAGATACATCTGAGAATGGAAGCGTTTACTGTAATAAAATTATCTTGCTAAGTATTCTGGCGCGTAAAGCAGAGCTCGCAAATACTCGTAGGTATAGGTTCTTATAAAATCAGCTGTGATTTATTTCACGCAGCGTCCGCCTCTGTCAGACTCTCGATAATTTTCACTTGAAAATCCTTTTGAAAGCAATTGAAAATCAGCAAGCATTTCTTAAGTTATTAGTCGGTATTAAAGTAAAGGACAGAACGTTAAGGAAGATTTGGATAGATCTGATAAAAAATTCTTTCCTTATTTGAACAATTTATTTATTTCCATTAACCACGGACGACAGAGCCATTATAATAATTATAATATTTATAATGGCTCTGTCGTCGGTGCAAAACTTAAATTATTTAAGTTTTATGTAAGTGCACGTTCTTCCAATTGTTGTTTTTATAGCAAATTAAAGTAAACCCGAAAAAAACTGTTATAACTAAAAAAGACTGATATTGTTTGAAATATTTATATTCTCCCTTATTTATATCGTTCTATAGATTATACTACCTAGTATACGGGTTGGTGTGGGCTTAAAAATGTAATAGATGAGCACTATTGAATTAGATTCGAACTCATATGAATGGTAGATACTTGTTTACACAGTTTTTAATACGAATTTTTAAATTCTGTATCTTAGGTACCAGACAGATTCACACTTTGTCAGGTACTTAAGGAAGTAAATAAAAAGGTTTTTTTTGTGGTAGTCTGTAATAACAGTCCACATGGGTAATGTCATTGCCGTAATGAATACGTAATCTTCATTTTACTGTGCCAGACATTCGCCAAAATTAAACGCGACAAGTTTAAAATAGAACTTCCGATACATAGGTAAAGATTACAGTACCTACTACAGGCGAGTCTTACCGCGTGTTAAACAGTGCAGCTATCTAAAGTATTATCGAATCATTAAAAAGTTTATCGAGCAGTAAAGTTTATTTAAAAATAACGCGGGAACCGAGGTAATTGTCACCCACTCATGTAATGGCTTAGAAATTACTAAACAAAAGAGTCTCAAGGTGTGTTGACTATCCAGCGCCATCTTGTATTTTCCGAGGGTTTCCCGCTTTTCCGCGAACGAGGTTGGAAATGCGCGCGCCTCGCACAATCAATACATGCGCGGGCTGACACGGCTAGCTTGTCACCCTGTCACGTCAGCCGAGGACGCGCTCCGGCCCTCACAACCTAACGTGAAATGAGCTAAACCTGTAAACCTGAATAAAATGCGTCTGAATTTCGAGAGTGTATCCCTTGAGAGGATCCCTCGCCGCGTAAACTCGTGCTTTTTGCAGTGTTAATTTTTCTTTTGTGTTAATTAATCGGTGAGCATGCATCTCCATTTCGAGAGGAACGTGAACGCGAAATGCGACTGCAGCATATTATCGCTCTCGTGGATGGGGAAGGTGCCTGATGAACTGCCAGAGGTGAGTTTGCTTAGTCCTCGCCATGTCATTGGAAAAGAAATAGCGAAGTTGAATTGTGTACATAGCTAATAGGTTGCGTACGTAGCTCTACCACTTAGGTAAGTAGAGTATATTTTAGGTGATTTGCATTTTGTTGATTTTTCCCATGGGTTCGATCTTTGATAAATTGCTTCCGAGTTAGAATCGGGTTTTGTTTTTCTGCTATTGAATTTTATCTGCTTACTTAGGTAGTTCTATTACTGTACTTTCTTTTTATATTTTACCTATAGGTATATTAGTAAGCAGACCTCTCCCAAGAAGTAAAAACTTTTTTTTATTATGTGTTAATTTAGGTATGTCCGTCCATTATTTATTTTAGAAATATAATATAATCGTGTGTTAATTCAACTTTCGTATAAGTACATACTTATTTACTACAATCAAATATTATCAAATATTTAATTATTTAACAAGATGTACGAAAAAAGAATTGTACTCATAGCTGACCGTAGGCAAACTCTTATCTACTCACGAATGCAAGCAATGTAAAAAACCGGACAAGTGCGAGTCGGACTCGCAAACGAAGGTTTCCGTAGTATCGACAATAAAAAGGCAAATAAAAACACGTTTCTTGTCGGTATAGGGGCTCTATACTTGTTTTATATAGGCAGTTGTAATAGAAACACACATTCTGTGAAAAGGATTTGTAATTTAGTGGTCTAAAATTAAAAATGAGCATAACTCAGTAAAATATTCTTGCCGTTTGATTAAACACGTAATGCATTACTAAAATTGATACAATTCAAAATATTATTTAGATTTAAAAATATTGGATGTACCATACGTGTAGAAAAATCATGTAATCACCTATTATATAAAAAAAATCCCTGTGTCACATTAATCACCACACAAGAATATTAAATCACCCAAGGAGATCAGGTACATTTCCTTACAACTATCTACCTATTACAGTTCATGAGATACAGCCTACTGATAGACGGACGGACGGACGAGGCTTAGCAATAGGGTCCCGTTGGCACACTTTGGGTATGGATGGAACTCTACAAATATCCGACAGTATTGCTAATGTTTGTTTTACACAACGTTACCCCGTCGATTGTTTAGTTAAAAAAGTTAATGTCGGCCCCCATTAGGTAAAGATTAGCGAACAGATTAGCCGGCACGAGGGGGTTTGGCCGCACGGCGCTCGCCGTTAGACTACATAATTTAATTCGCCGATTTCGTGATTTAAAATAGCCCCAATATAACAAAAACATTCCTATTATGGAAGCAAGAGAGATTGGGTAGCTTCGTAGCAAGTGTAGCTGTACATCTTTCTCTCTACCTGTGGTAAGAAAAAAGACGTGTGTGTATGTATAATCAGTTAATCACATATTGGTAAAAAAAAGGAGTAAGTTTACAAGAGACGGAAAGTGTGACAGTTATATTGAAAGGAGGGCGAATGCAGGAAACATGATTAACGGAGCTTTGCACTCCTTTATGAAGCGCCAGAATGTGACAAATAAAGCACGTCTGGCTGTACATGATGATGTGTTAGTACCTACGTTGATGTATGGCAGTGTTGGGTATGGCAGAAGAAGCATGAAAGTAGAATAAATGCAGTCGAAATGCGTTCATTAAGAAGCATTAGTGGAGTAAGATTGATAGATCGAGTGAAAAATAGTGTGATCCGAGAGCGTTGCGGCTTGAAAGATGATATAGGTAGAGGAATGCTCAGGTGGTTTGGTCACATTGAGCGGATGAATGAAAGTCGTCTAACGAGACAAATATACAAGGATGTTGTGAATGGGCGAGTCGGTAGAGGACGACCTAGGCGTACCTACATCGACCAGATCGGCGATGTGTTGAAGAAAAGCCAGATAAAGAGTACCCGAAACCGACGAGCATGCACGAGTCGTTTGATGGATGTGGAGGAAGCGCGTGAGATCTGCCAGGTTCGTAGCAAGTGGCGGTCTGTTGTCTCTGCCTACCCCAATGGGAAATAGGCGTGAGATTATGTATGTATGTATGTAAAAAAAGACTAACACAAGTCAAAATAAAATAAAAAAATCCACTTATTTTAAGTAACTGGACATTACAAACAAACGTACTTACATAACAAACAAATCTTTCCTCTTTATACCTATTAGTGTAGATATAAAAAAAAAGTCGTGTGGCACTCGGGGACTGCCGCGGTAAAGCTATTGCATAGCATTTTGTATCAACAAGACTGCCGAAAAGAAACGACGTTAGACAATGCACGGCCTTCAAGCCACACCTCCGTGCCCGTCGGAGTGGGGAGCGTGAGGTTTTTTTTCGTTACGGAATTTCTGGATTCGGTCCCCGCGCTCAAGGCCCTCGATAGAAGCTATGCAATAGCTTAAAAATCTAAGTAGAGGCCGTATGTTTTATTATAAGTAAGGAAGCAATTACATAGTGATTTATTGCTGTCATTAATCGCCTTGAAGTACTTTTGCCTTCTAGTGTTGCCGGTAAACAAACGAGTTTTCGCTTTCCCTTGGCCCCAGGATAAGTGCCTCTGTTCTAGAAATTCTGCCCGCTACACTAATCTATGTTACGACGCCTGAGCAGAGCGGTGAGAGCCGAGGGCTCCCATTCAATTAACCTTTCCTCCACTGTACAGCTTTTTGACCTATTTAGTTTCATTTCTATTCAGGGCTTAACACCTAGAGCCCATTTTGCCCTATTCCGAGAATGCAACGATTTTAAATAGAAAGGAGGCGAAATCCGAAGTAGGTAATTCGTAGAAGCAAATCAATATAAGTACCTAAATAGAAATTATGTGCTGCTTCTTGGTAAGCGCATTAGATACTTGAAACGACTGGACCGATTTGGATTTATCTTTTAGTCCGAATATGGTTTCTAGGGTAAGAAAAATTATAAAGTCACACGGAAAAAAAGTTGTTTGCTTTTTTTCGACGGAATTTGAACAGGATATTCTGCTGGGTCAGCTAATTTGAAGTAAAATTGCCTCAAAGTTCAATAACTATAATAGTAATTAATACCTTACTAATGCCTTTAATAGTTATTAATTCTTCTGTAATTTGTCACTAATTGAGAGCACTATCTACTTACATAAATAGTAATTTTGCGGAACAAATTTTATGTAGTAGGTATTACGAATTTATAGTTTTGGGCTACGGCTCAATTACCCAAAGGCGAAACAGGCCAAAAGATGTATTGGATATCAAGAGGCTTTTTGTATATTATATTTGGGTTAGTCCCTAAATCTGCCTGTGGGGATTATTAGGATTTACGAATGTTATAAATATGTTTTATTTTGCGTTACAGGTAAGAACATTTTTTAATAAAATTAAAAAGCGGTTATCGAAAATTAGGACCTACTGTGCTGATGATTCGATGAAAATTCAAGCGATCGGCAGCCCCGTCCCTCACGTCACGGCTCCGCTTATGCTCAAGTAGTACTACGGATACATTTGAATAAATCAAATGAAATATTGAAAGATATCGTAGTAAAGCTTTCCGAATTTGCATAAAATCGTTGGAGGGTACAAATATAACATTGCGTTGCGCATTGCGCTTTTATTGACTTGTAATCCTACGCACAATGTTCGAAGGATAAATAATTTGGCAACATGCTACGGATACAGAGGGGTGCGCCTTCTCCGTGGGTGTTCGTGGTCTCTTGCATTCATTGAGACCAAAAAGTTGATACGGAGAACCCCTGCACCATAATCGCCTTTGAGCCTTCTCTATCTCTATATGTATATAATTAAGATCATTCTGACCAACTGCCTGTATGTAACACACTTTGTAACACATAACTTGAGTTCTACTAGATGAATTTAAATTTGGTTGTAGACATTACGCGGTAGCTATATCTTTTTCTTTTTAATTTAAAGAGCATGAGCACCTATGGAATTCTCTAAAAGCTGCCGTCCCTGGGTAGTATTACAGAACATAACGTAAGTACTATCAACAAACGCTAAACCTGACACATTTGAATGAATTGTCGCTTGAAAGCTCAAGTTTTTATCACCCCACTCCTAATTAGAGTTAGGTACACAATCAGAAGCCAGTAACACCCGTTTTTTCCATCCCAATCCATAATGGTAAATGGTCATAAACAAAAAGTTTTTTTATTGTATTGTTACTATAAGAGAGTGGTTTGTGGCCACGGGGTGGGAAAAGATTGCTGCTCGCAAAACTGATCTAATCATCATCACCGCTAGTATCTTGGGAACCTTTGGAGGTCGCGATCCGGGGTTGCTTGTTTGATTAGTATAATGACGGAGGCCTACGCACTTGTGGCTAAAAGAAATTAGTACCTATGTTATGTTATTTTTATTGGCGAGGCCTCCTTTTGCTGATTTCTTATGCTTTTGCGACGTTTGGTGGTAAAAGTAAATTTGTACTTTTTGCCAAGCTTTCGTACCTAGATAGTTTTCTGTTGACTGCTACACTTTCAGGTGGCTACGCGCTACTGATTCTCCGTAACCGTAGCAGATGTCAACGTCATCCCATATAATATCGTGCGTAGAGTTTTGGGAATCAACAATTGCCTTTTCTGTCTGTTTCTGATCTAATCTGTCTGTTTTGATACGTGACTTCTAGCATAGGTAGGTACTCACAAATATTCAAAATATAAGTAGTTTAGAGGAAACACTTCTGATAAAATATATGTCACCGATTATAAGTCGCGTAATTTACGCTATGTATCTAACGCAGTAATCTATAGGTATCTATACTTCTATACTGATATTATAAAGAGGAAAGATTTGTATCTGATATTCCCATTCGAAGTATTTAGGTAGGTATATACCTACTTATAAGAAGGCGTGAGTCGTGACCATATTTTATTTTATATATGTATACTTATTAATTTTTTTTTACGTACCGGCATTTACATGTAGGTATAGGTTGCGAGATAGAAGATTGGCAACGTGAATTATTTTCCGCAGGATGTTTTTCGGCCTTAAATTTTAAAGTACCTAACTCTGCTGCTATATACTTAACAATTATAAGACATTCATTAGATACCCAAGGTTTGTTACTATTTGTACTGTCGGAAAACCTTCTCATTATTCCCTGTATGTACATTGTATAATTATGTAGATAGCTACCAGACGAGAGCAGACAATAGTCTATCTTTTGTTACATTATGTTTTGCTTGCAAATTTTGAAATATTAATGAAATTACATTGCTAACATGTCTTGAGTATCCTAATTAGATTTGTAGTCGTATATATCTACGAGAACATTGGCGTGGTACAATACCTGATATCTAACATTTCACATTAATATGGTTTAGGTTTTGCTCTCTGATGTTTGTGTTATGTTTGTCTAGAATTACCTAGGTACCTGTTACTACTAGGTTACTTATCATAGAATAGAAAAGAAGTGTAAGAATTCCGTCATTTGGCGTATCTGTCATTTTGCGATGGTTCCGGTATGTGGAATATTTAATTTGGTTTCATAAAGATTCTCAGATTTAGAATGCTCCATAAACACCATAATCAAAGAGGTTGGAATAAACGAGTCGGACTTACACACGTAGGGTTCCGTACAATAAGCACATGAAGCTTTACATTTGTAGTGCGAGTCTGGCCTCTAAGGCGATTGTAATAAGGACGTTACAAAGTCCAATATGTCATGCTCCATGTGCTCTTGACTTTACCTACTTGTAGCATAGGTAGGTAATAAGGTAGGTATGGCAATTAACGCCCTGTGTTAAATAACGCCCTAACTACAGAAAAACCACTTTTAATTAAATGAGCAGCGTCATGGCTTGCGCACACATAGAATACACCAATAGGGACACGCCTAGCGTAAACGCTAGTTTCTTGAGCCACCATCTTGCCAGTGACACGCTGTGCTTCAACAACTTCGGTCACGGACGTCGCTGTTATAAAAACTACTCCAACAAAATTTAATGTTTTTGCTTATTTTGTTATATTTTTTTGTATAATTTTCATTTGTGTCGTAGTGTACGTAACTATCATTCATTGTTCGTTAATATTTTGAATTAAATCGGAGTATTTTCTAGAAAAAATATACAAATTGACAATAACGCCCACTGGGGTAATAACGCCCGGTCAACTGACCTTTGGGCGTTATTGACCTACATATGGGCGTAATAATACCATGGCAAAACATTACGTTGTAAATAAAATAATTCGTGACTAACTAATAATTATCTTAAAATAAAATGTATTTCCTGAATATTTAATTACTTCAACTTATTCTATTTGATATATACCTACCTACTTGAATCTGTTTTTTTAGGACACTTGCGGGCGCCATTGCCCTTCATCGTTCATTAACGCCCAATATAGGTTAAAACTAATCTTTTTTTTTTTAAAAAAAACCGGCTGTTATACTGTTTTTTCATGTCAATGTTTATTAATGAACTAAAAAAAATCGTTAAAAATTATTATAACCAGGAGATTGAAGTTACCCTGCACCTAATAAGAAGTATGCTAGTTTTTATGTTAAATGTTGATTTGTTACATTACATTATTTCTGATAAAGAAACTGATATAATAACGGTTATGTTTTATTAGTTTTATAACCTCTAATAATGCATTTTTCGCATCCAGGATATTATTTAGTAAACGGGCGGTAATAAACATAGTATTGTTAATAACGCCCAAGACAAGGTTTTTAAAAAGGTGTCATTAACATGGAAATAATAAATCATTTAAGCACACAACTAACATCTTTCGGTTCAGAAAACTATGTTTTACCTTTCTACCTCATTGTTTGTTCCAATTATGAAGTCTCTATAGAGAATAAAATGATTTTAAGTTAAGTGGGCGTTAATTGCCTCGAGTACCTTATTACTTGGCAAATTTCATAGTTTTAAGCCACGTTTTGTATTAACCCCGTAAACGTTTTTTCGATTCAGTAGGTACTAAGTATAAGTAATTATTGACACTGCGACATACAGGTGCAGCTAAGGATATATTTGGGGTTCCGGGTATGAGCGATGCGTGGGTGTGGCCGAGACTCAGAACAATGAGCTTTGGTTGTTGTTATAAGGGGCAAGCACATACGAGTACCTACCTACTGATAATAATTAATGAGTCGTAAACCACAGACCGTCTGCGCGTAAACCTATAAATCGCTTCGAATAATGAGCTTAGAAAAATACTAATAACATAATATTTTCCAAGTCCGTAGAATAAATATTTTTTTGCTCTATTTATTACATTGTTGGAGTGTCTAAGGTTCAGCGTTCTTTTTATAACTCGTTACATAAATTTCACGGTCAGTCTGGATGGTCAACGCAATTCCCGTGGTTATTTTTAGTTAAAAACCTCTTTTCTATTTATATGAAACTCGTCGTAGTTTATTTATAGATGTAGGTAACCCTAGACTGTAATTTTGTAGGACACATCCTTTTTCATCCGATAAGTTGATTCATTTATTTATTTGGCACACAAAACATTTAATGATATTTTATATCTCAAATTTACAATATACCTACTTAGTCCATTATAAGTCCTAATCATTAACATGTGAGCACAAAAAAGCAAGTCGCATTCGCAGCAGTGATGGCCATGTTGGAAGTTAATCAGCCTTTCAAGCTGATGTTCGAGTTCAAATCCTGGGGGAGGGCATGTACCAAAGAGTTTTTCAAAACTAGGTACGTACATATTTACCACTGGTTCAATCGTGTGGAAATCAGCAGGCCCGATAACTGGTTCTGAGACCCCTGGTCCGAGGATGGGCTCATCTCATTCCACGTGGTTTAAAAAATTAACATTGGTAAAAGGGTTTTTTCCGGTAATGGAATACCTATCTGTCGGCCCCCTTTAGAAAATGTCGGTATTGCTAGAGCAATGTAATTAAGCAAGGCATATGAACGCTTTAAGTGTCGTATGTAAATTCAATATGTAGGTAAGCATAGGTCGGATTCTGAAGCTTTTAGCAGAGCACGGCTCGGGACATTAATAACAGTCAAATCTCTATAGAGAATAAAATTATTTTAAGTTAAGTGGGCGTTAATTGCCTCGAGTACCTTATTACTTGGCAAATTTCATAGTTTTAAGCCACGTTTTGTATTAACCCCGTAAACGTTTTTTCGATTCAGTAGGTACTAAGTATAAGTAATTATTGACACTGCGACATACAGGTGCAGCTAAGGATATATTTGGGGTTCCGGGTATGAGCGATGCGTGGGTGTGGCCGAGACTCAGAACAATGAGCTTTGGTTGTTGTTATAAGGGGCAAGCACATACGAGTACCTACCTACTGATAATAATTAATGAGTCGTAAACCACAGACCGTCTGCGCGTAAACCTATAAATCGCTTCGAATAATGAGCTTAGAAAAATACTAATAACATAATATTTTCCAAGTCCGTAGAATAAATATTTTTTTGCTCTATTTATTACATTGTTGGAGTGTCTAAGGTTCAGCGTTCTTTTTATAACTCGTTACATAAATTTCACGGTCAGTCTGGATGGTCAACGCAATTCCCGTGGTTATTTTTAGTTAAAAACCTCTTTTCTATTTATATGAAACTCGTCGTAGTTTATTTATAGATGTAGGTAACCCTAGACTGTAATTTTGTAGGACACATCCTTTTTCATCCGATAAGTTGATTCATTTATTTATTTGGCACACAAAACATTTAATGATATTTTATATCTCAAATTTACAATATACCTACTTAGTCCATTATAAGTCCTAATCATTAACATGTGAGCACAAAAAAGCAAGTCGCATTCGCAGCAGTGATGGCCATGTTGGAAGTTAATCAGCCTTTCAAGCTGATGTTCGAGTTCAAATCCTGGGGGAGGGCATGTACCAAAGAGTTTTTCAAAACTAGGTACGTACATATTTACCACTGGTTCAATCGTGTGGAAATCAGCAGGCCCGATAACTGGTTCTGAGACCCCTGGTCCGAGGATGGGCTCATCTCATTCCACGTGGTTTAAAAAATTAACATTGGTAAAAGGGTTTTTTCCGGTAATGGAATACCTATCTGTCGGCCCCCTTTAGAAAATGTCGGTATTGCTAGAGCAATGTAATTAAGCAAGGCATATGAACGCTTTAAGTGTCGTATGTAAATTCAATATGTAGGTAAGCATAGGTCGGATTCTGAAGCTTTTAGCAGAGCACGGCTCGGGACATTAATAACAGTCAAATGCACTCATGAACTTGTACGATGTAGTGCAGGCATTGAATGCATCCGAACTTCACAAAGGAGGTCATTAAACATAAATTACACGTTTAGTTTAAATACCTTCGCACTAAAAGTAATTGCTATTCTAATTATAGAAGGTTGCTTATTACTTTTAATATTTATTAGGTTAGTTGAACATTTAATTACTTATACTATAATTATTTTAGTATAAACATGTGGATAGAGAAAACTGGGTACTTCCAGGATTTAAATACATTTGCCAATTCCCTCAGGGTTGAAGCGTTAGAGCATTTATTTTATAAATTATATATTTTTTATTGCTTATATTTCTGACAGATAGGTAACTCTTTACGTGGAAACTGAAATGGATGGGGCTTATAAAGTTCATCGGTAATTAATTGCGATTTATAAGGTGCAAAGGTCTTAGGGAACTTGTAAAAAATATACTCATGCTTTTTATAACCGAGGAATAAAAAAGGTAAGCAGAGGTATTACATTCTTGAAAATACTCATTCTTTACCAGATTTTTTTTATCCCTTAAATAAACGTGACGTGGTGAGCCTATCGCTATAGCGGGAGGCTGCTACACATTAATCAGAATTTATTCTAGTACCTTCGAGCACAGACCATTAATCTAGTGCCTTCGAGTTTCCTCACGATGTTTTCCGTCACCGTCGATCTGGTAATAAATATGTACGTAAGTTTTTAAAAAACTCATTTGTACTCACCAGGATTCGAACCCTAGCCTCACACATTGCAGACGGGCTCACTAACCACAGTGCTATCACTGCTCTGTTAGACTGTGTAAGTAAGTAAGTAACAACTCTTTATTGTGCACCAATAAAAATATGCAACAAAAGTGACATAATGATAAAAAGGGCGGTCTTATCGCTTTAAGCGATTTCTTCCAGACAACCTTAGAGTGGATGTAACTGAGATAAACAAATGAAGGTAAGTGGTGTACCTATTGGGCGTATTTAAGTATAACTAAATGTTGGAGAAATGGTTCCTAATGGTCGGCTGTGAGCGGATTAATAAGGCATTTGAGAGGGTCGTGATATCTGGCTAATTGCCAATTTCGCTTCGATCTCCGGTGCCAGGACATGCCCTATTACTTGCTTCGTAATGACTTATCCTATGACTATCCAATGAACCGTTTGTTTACTTTTGAAATGAAAATAATTAATGGAAAACCATTAATTATTTTCATTTCAAAAGTAAACAAACTGGATTTTTTTTCCGTATTTTGTTTAGAAGATACTTCCCTACTAAAATTATAAAGAGAAAGCATAGAGCAATAAATAGTAGGTACCTAATGCGAAAGTAAAACTCTTGTTTGTTACCTTTTCGCGGCTTAACTACTTATCTACCTACTTGTGCCAAAGATCCAAATAACTTATATTACCTAATAATTTCAATGTCTATTGAATTTTCCGATACTTCTCCATTTTAGTACGAGTGTGTTTGCGGGACTTTGACTACGTAGTCATCCTACTTACAATAGCGTCAAATTAATAACTTCAAGTTACGAAAACAAATTTGTCAACAATACAACCAAAGAGGTTGCAAGAAAGAAAAACTTTTTCTTTTAAACGTCTTTGAATACTAAGTACATCATAGAGTACCTAACCTAAATAACATTACAAAAATAATATATAAATCCTTCCTCTTTAAAATAATATGTACTTTTACCCGAGTAATAGTGTTCTGTGCTTATTGGTGTTGAATTTCGGAACAGCTTACCAAATTATTACTCTTTTAAATTTTAAATATGGAACGAGTACCTACCGCCCCGCGCGCGGTCTATTTTCTGTTGTTTATACCTACACTCACAAGGCCGCGCCTTTTTTTCTCATTCTAATTGATGTAAAAAGTTTCGTATCCCTACTAAGTACCCAAAGAGGTTGGAAGAAAGTCATTCTCCTTCCTAGAGAAACTTTTTCTATAAACGTCTTTGCCAAATGTAGTACTATTTTTTTAAATTCATTTCCGCCCTAAGGCCGGAAGCAATTACTATGAGTCTTTCCCGACCGAGGGCCTGAATCACAGCCCTGAATCTCTCTGTGGTAGGAATCATCGCTTCCGACCCGGTACTCAGATCAAACATACACTACTTTCCGAGTATGAGATATGAAAAGGTTATTTGTTTGCTGTCTTTAGGCTAGGCTAGCTTAACAGACGCAAGCAGATATTTTTTTAAATAAATTAACTGTTTGCACTCATAAAACAAAGCCTATCACTAATAGTCCAGTAAAATTATACATTACCGCATGCGTCAAATCCGGTAGTTCTGATTTTTTGCAGACTTGTTTATGATGTTGTCCTAATGTATAATCCAAGTTTGTGACCTCGAGCGCCGAACGCAACTTTGTCAAAAATCGAAAAAGCCTCGAAAAAATGTTTTATTTTTTTTATTTTCGCGATTATAGCCCTAGAGGAGTAGTTTTTGAAAAAACTTTCTTAAGACGTTTTTAAAGTAGACTAAATTAACTACAATATGATACTAAAACTGTCTCTGTAGACCCAATAGTTTCCGAGATTTAGCCTTTCAAAGCTTATATTTTTTTTCGATCTTAGCAAATTTTTGCATTTCTGTCGTTTTGAAATGTTGCCCGCTACTTCGTTCGCGTTATTTTGGGATAAAAAGTAGCCTGTATGTTAATCCGGGTCCTGATCTATCTACCTACCAAATTTCATCTAAATCCGTGCAGCCGCCAAGTTTTTTTTTCTTTTATCACATAGATATCTACACTAATCTATACTAATATTATAAATAGGAAAGATTAGATTTTTTGTACGTTTGTTACGAATAAACTCAAAAAGTACTGCATCGATTTTAAAAATTCTTTTACCAATGGAAAGCTAAAATATCCCTGAGTAACATAGGCTATATTTTATTCCCGTATTCCCACGGGAACGAAAACTACGCGGGTGAAACCGCGCAGAACCGCTATTATATTATAGCACTAACGGTGTTGGTAACTAATAAACTCAAAAACTACTTGGCTGATTAAAAAAATTCTTCTGCCAATGGAAAGTTAGAATATCCCTGAGTAACATAGGCTATATTTTATTCCCGTATTCCCACGGGAACGAAAACTACGCGGGTGAAACCGCGCGGAACCGCTATTATATTATAACACTAACGGTGTTGGTAACTAATAAACTCAAAAACTGCTTGGCTGATTTTAAAAATTCTTTCATCAATGGAAAGCTAAAATATCCCTGAATAACATAGGCTATATTTTATTCCCGTATTCCCACGGGAACGGAAACGACGCGGGTGAAACCGCGCAGAATCGCTAGTTTCATATATAATAGTGGTTCCGCGCGTTTTCACCCGCGTAGTTCCCGTTCCCGTAGGAATAGGGGAATAAAATAAAGCCTTTGTTACTCAATAATAATGTAGCTTTCCATTGGTGAAAGAATTTGTAAAATCAGCTCAGTAGTTTTTGAGTTTATTCGATACAAATACCGTTAGTGTTATAATATAATAGCGGTTCGGCGCGGTTTCACCCGTGTATTTTTCGTTCCCGTGGGAATACGGGAATAAAATGTAGCCTATGTTACTCAGGGATATTCTAACTTTCCATCGGTGAAAGAATTTTTTAAATCGATGCAGTAGTTTTTGAGTTTATTCGTAACAAACGTACAAACATTCTAATCTTTCCTTTTTATAATATTAGTATAGATTAGTGTAGATATCTATGTGATAAAAGACAAAAATAAACTTAGCGGCTGCACGGATTTAGATGAAATTTGACCCGAATTAACATATAGGCTAATTCTTATCCCTAAATAACGCGAACGAAGTAGCAGGCAACATTTTAAAACGACAGAAATGCAAAAAATTGCGAAGTTCGAAAAAAAATATAAACTTTGAAAGGCTAAATCTCAGAAACTATTGGGTCTACCGAGACAATTCTAGTATCATATTGTAGTTAATTTAGTCTACTTTAAAAACGTCCTTAAAATTTTTTTTCAGAAACTAGTCCTTCAGGGTTATAATCGCCAAAATTTGAAAAAAGATCTATTTTTTCGCAGTTTTTTTCGATTTTTGACAAAGTTGCGTTCGGCGCTCGAGGTCACAAACTTGGATTATACATTAGGCCAACATCATAAACAAGTCTGCAAAAAATCAGAACTACCGGATTTGACGCATACGAGCACATACATTTAACCGACAAATTTACTGGACTATAATACGACGGCTATAAAACGCGTCACAGAATAAGCGCGATGCCTCGTACACCCCATTAGAATATTACAAATAAAAAAAAAACACGGGTTGCACTCCGGGAGTGGCGGCAGAAGTGAAAACTTGATTATCGATTTCGGTGTTACAACAATACTCTCCAACCGTCTTACGGTTTTTCGATCAGGACACGTGACCTGACGCGAGTTTCACAGTTTTTACCCATCCCACAAAAGTGCTCAACGCCGCTAAAGAAGTTTTCACTTCAAAAATCAGTTAATTATTTTTTAGAATTGGTTCAGTGATTGTAGAAAGTACCTACCTACTTACAAAAATAGGTAGGTATATTACATAATTGTAAGGTCGTATAATACCTATAGTATGTCCCTACTTGCTAGCTACTTGGAATCATCTGAACTCCAAAATTAAATATTTTCGCTAAATTTTAGGCTTGAGTAATCAAACGAGGCGTATAACCTTTGAAATTTAATTGGATACTTACATGAATTTGTTTAACAACTCTATAAAATTCGCTACATCGTGTCGTTAATGTCAGACTTTACGTGTTTATAAGTTATACTCCCTTATTTTACTACAAAAATGATAAATGATAAAACGATGTCTCTAAACATCTTAATGTGTTTTTAGAAATACCTAATCGAAAATCTTTTATAATATATGCCGTTCCAAAATAAACTTCGTTAAACATTATTACTAATAATATACCTACTGATATAGGTGCTAAAAAAAGTAGTACAAAACCCTCATTGCGCGATTTCGAATCGAACTTGCCCGGTTTTTATTTGGCGTAGAATCTTGCTACGCCCGTACGCCGCGTTGCTAATTTGGCGTAGAATCGCCTCTGTTGCTATCGCCTCTGTGCGTGTTACGCATTACTGCGAAAAACTGTCGCCGAAAGGTTTATATTACACAAAGAAAATCAGCCTATAATTTCTAGTTTCATATTAAAATATACGCACGCAAAATGGTAGGCTAACATACTATGAATACGAAAGTGTGTTTAGTCAGAATCGGACGAAGTCGAAGTTCCGGAGCTAGAATTTATTGGCAAAAGCTCGTTCAAAATAATTAAGCATTTGTTCACATTATCACTTTATAGAAGCGAAGCTGATAATGACAAAACAGATTCCAAAGACTAACACTCCGTTGCAATTTCATGATGAATACTTTTACGTAGATTAATTAACAAGCTCTCAAGCGAAGTAATGAACTGAGTAAAACAGTTTTATTTTCGAGCCAAAACATTCATCCAATTAAAACTATTAAACTGAACGTGCAGTTTGCTACAAATGTAATTGTAGCTAGACTCGTTGCGAATAATGGCTTTCGTTTTATATGGACCTTAGGTCAAGGTATAAAGTTAGCGAGGCCATATTTTGCGATGGCTGATAGTAATTTACTTTATTAAAACCCTTATTTGAAGATTATTTTATTATTCAGAGGCAGTAGTAACTTTAAAGCGCTTAATGCTTCTAATTTATTAAATTTCCAGCGCGTTTTTGGCTTGTACCTATCTATGTTGCTTCACAGTCTGTTCGATTGACACAGTTGCTTCTGGAGGCAGCAAATCTCAAATATCACCTGTGACGAAAATTTCCATTTATGAACATGTTTGTTCAATCCGTGGTAGGCTAAGTTAAAAGACGCATAGCCCAGCAGTGGGCTGCTACACGTTGATAATTAATACTAATTATATGTTTTCTCATCCTAACAGGAGGAGGGATGGAAGCTGAACCGAAACAACTACTACCAAGAAGGATGGCTGGCGACGGGAAATATCCGAGGCGTTCTCGGAGTCACGTTTACGTCGTCACACGCACGCCGACCGCAGGAGCTACCGTTGCGCACGAATTACAACCTGCGCGGACACCGCTCTGAGGTAAGAGATCACATTGAGGCAGGATGTTAGGATGTGAGGATGACGCGACGTCGAACTCGTCACACACTTTACTGGACCCGTCACTTCTGTGTTCTAGATGTCATGTTCCCAAACGTCACTCGTAGCTCAAGTAGGGATATTGAGTGATTAGGGATGTTGAGAAAATGTTATTATTCTGTAAAGGAGTATATAGATGACGATAATTTGTAAGTATTTGTAAAAAGTAGCTCTAAGTAAATAAATGTGTTTGTTCTGGTTTAATAATAAGTTCACATAGTTTAAATATTAATATTCAAATACAATATGATTGTGAATGAATTAATAAATAAATAAATAGATAGGGTACGTTTGCTACTTTCAATGATTTTTATTCCATGAAATTACCTACTTATTATTTTTACATGAAATTTTACAAGCAATGATTTCGGTGGAAAATTACATTTGGAAATTATAAATAAAGTGGTGCATGCAATGATTTTTTAAATTATTTTTTTAAGTAGTCTACGCCTAGGTGAAGGAGAGTAGCAGGTGCGATGTATGAAAATAATTTCATAAGTATTATTTTTTACTGCTGCTACGAAATTACCCCTCTCTACGCAAAAGTCATTTTCTCATTGTAAATGTTAAGCTTGGGTCCCACGGTCCGTAAAATCGCGGATGCACGCAGACCAGCTCGCACGACGCACCGTGGGACCGGCCTCGTCCGTGATAGCACAGAACGTCTGTGGCGGTGCGCCCGTATCCATCGTGAGTCGGTATCTTCAAAGGTGCGCTCTTCTCTCTCTTTCTTTCGCTTTGCATTATGACAACATAAAAACATCTACACACACCGACACGCACCGTTGGACCGGCCCTGCCTGCGGTGCGTCGCCGTCCGTGCTCGTCGGCTGAGTGTGGCTGATCCGTGGAATAGCGGACCGTGGGACCCCAGCTTTACGCGTCGTTCTAGTCATTGTATGTAATATACTAGCGACCCGCCCCGGCTTCGCACGGGTGCAATGCTAGTACTAAAACCTTCCTCTTGGATCACTCTATCTATTAAAAAAAACCGCATCAAAATCCGTTGCATAGTTTTAAAGTTTTAAGCATACATAGGGACATAGGGATATAAGGACATAGCGATATAGGGACAGAAAAAGCGACTTTGTTTTATACTATGTAGTGATGCTCCATAGCCTAACTGTATCAAAATCTTAAGTATGATAGTATACTATACCTATAGGTAGCTGATTGGCCTTGAAGCCTTGAGAAAGGAGCTGTTACTTTTTATAAGGCCACTACAACGTTCAACTAGACCCAGCTATAAACCTTGAATAATATAGCCGCCAAATACTCTTTGCATCTTCAATAGAAATGATAAGCAAAGAATATCTCGTACAATGTGAATTGTAAAGGCCGAAAAAGTTTTCGAGAGGTCATATTGATCCGTTTGTTTTACGATGCAGTGTTTTAGCATTCCAAAATTCCAACCACTACAGACGCAACGTCTTTCAATTTCGAAATATATCTACATCTACGCTAATATTATGAAGGAAATATTAGTTTCTTTGTACGTTTGTGAATATCTAATGAATAGGCTCCCAAACTATAGGACCGATTTTAAAAACTCTTACTAATTAATAGCCTTTTTCTGGGAGTAGCATGGGAATTTTTTCCCACAGTGGAATGCAACAACTAGTTACTTATTTAAATTTTTTACGCTGTAACAGACTAGGATTTGGCTACAAATACTGTGACGTGACTACTTATAGAGTCTCAGCTAGAAAACCATACCAATACTCTACAAGATGTAGAAAAAAGTATAATTTAGTGAAACTGTGACATTGTGTTAATCTCATTATCCTTGGATATGTATGTCATGTCCTTCGGAATGGCGTACTCACTTCGTAGTCGTAAATTAATAGATCTGTAAGTTAGATTTGCTTCTGCCTTTCGCTCGAAGGCAATAAATTACCAGAAATTTAATCTTCAGTCACGATATCGCATGCAATAACGTTGTAACAATTACAATCGCAATCATATCTTCAGTGTTCCATTTTACGATTTACAACTTCCAACAAAAAAAAACTATCTACCTTATTTAGATGTTATTAGAACAGTAAGTAATAGCCGTGTGGTTAGTGAGGTCGGCTCAAGCGTAGGGAAACTTAAGTACTTGCCTACATATTTATCACTAGCCCGTGAAGGAAAAGTCGTGAGGAAATCCACAGGTCCCAGAATTGATTCTGAGCAGTGCAACAGCACTCCGGTCGGGCAACGGGCAATTTATAGAGTCCAAAAAAAAACTGGTGAAAAGTGAATATTTTAAGAGTGGAATACCTCTTTAGATAAGTCATATTTTTCTGTTTTTCACAATTTCTTATGCATTTTCAAGACAAAGTTTTATCATTGCATTTTGTAATGAGTTAAATTAGTAGGAGTCCCAATTTTTTTATTTAAATTTGTGTGATACGAAACTGATGAATGAATAGTACAAGCTTCGAAATCCTATTTCCGGCGAAACGCGCACTTGACCGCTTTTCGCAAATTGACTTGACAAGGCATTTCGCCTCGGCGCGAGTAGAGCTTGTTGCTCTCGCGCGCGTATTCACAAAATTGGTGGAAATTACGCGGCGTTATCAAGGACTACGCTTTAGCACCCATTTCATTGCAATATCGTAAATTTCTCGCGAAAATGATTTGATGTTTCGTGTATGTCTGCTGAATCAATTTATGGCTTTAACGCTCCATCAAGAGATGCTTCGATGGGAGTTTGGTACGGGTTACTACGTTAAGCTGGGGTCCCACGGTCCGCTATTCTACGGATCAGCCACACTCAGCCGACGAGCACGGACGGCGACGCACCGCAGGCAGGGCTGGTCCGACGGTGCGTGTCGGTGTGTGTAGATGTTTTTATGTTGTCATAATGCAAAGCGAAAGAAAGAGAGAGAAGAGCGCACCTTTGAAGTTACCGACTCACGATGGATACGGGCGCACCGCCACAGACGTTCTGTGCTATCACGGACGAGGCCGGTCCCACGGTGCGTCGTGCGAGCTGGTCTGCGTGCATCCGCGATTTTACGGACCGTGGGACCCAAGCTTTACTCCTATACGAACGTATGAAACGCAGCATAAAGGCCAAAGAGATTTAAATATAATAGGGCATAGAGGGGGCATTGGGAATATTTTCATACAAAACTTTGAAGCCTAAGCGTCATGTCCTTGTCATGTCAGTTAGTATGAACGCGAGCTGTCATTCGGTCGAAATTGTACTAGACTTATTCTACTTGGAATAACTTTTGACTTAAAATTTTCCTCGCTTTGTCCCCTCTATGCCTTATTATTTTATTATTTATATTATTTTAGGCCAACATCCACAGAGGCGGGAAAAATCGGTCTGGCCCCCTATTTACGTCCTTTTGACAGCATTTCTATACGATACATGTAGTTCTATTAATTTTTTTCTATATTAAACGTACGAGACAGGTATACATGTAGTTATCGACTGTGAAATCCAATCGAAAGAACGAGTATAGGACGCTGGGACAGATTTTTTCTAATGATCGAGTTTGTGTGCAACCTGTGCCAGAGAAAGCGATCGCACCACGCCGCACTGGGTGTTGACCTTCAGAGATTTACTTATATCTAAAAACTGGTAAGAAAGTGGTAACTCAAGAGCAGTGATAGCCTGCTTCACATGATGATAATCAGTAAGGCTCTGGTCCGAATCCTGGCATGTACCAATGAGTTTTTAAAAATTACGTACATATTCAGCACTATCTCGACGGTGAAGGAAAACATCGTGAGGAAACCCGTGCAGGTCCCAGCATTAATTCTGAGGCATGTGTAACCGCTCCGGCTTACCAACTATCACGTTTAGGGGTCCAAGGAATATCTCATGAAGAGTGGGTATATCCAGAAATGGAATAACTCTGCCTACCCCCTCGGGGATAAAAGGCGTGAGATTATTTGTTATTATTATTATAAAAACTGTTAAATGCCCAAACTCAGAAACTGTGCGTTTTACATTTAAATAATTGCCTAAATTGTTTCCTCGTAAGTAAAGTGTTTACTTCTCATGCTTTTAATGGTGGGAGTGACATTGAAATTATTCAAAACATCACTTTATTTCCATTCGACAGGTTTTATTTTGTATCTAAACGATGAATAAAAATAGAATTCTCACCACTTTGCCATTATAATTATAATCCTATAGAAACTACAAAAACAAATAATCAATCTTACTATTATAGTACACTAACGACAAAAAAACATAGGTAAATGATTTCTTAACATTTTGGTTCAGATAATTCGGTGAAATAAAAAGAAATATATTTATACTTATAATAGTTAATTCTTGAAAAAACAGCCGGGAAGATTTAAGATTCGTTTTGGTAATTCCCACGGGAACTGAAAAAATAAATAGGTAGGTAGGTACCACGCATTCATCTCATGGCAACGAAAAATATTACCATGGAAATATAAAACTCTCTTCAATATACTTTTTGGTAGTTTAATCTATCGTCACTAGGTCAATAATTAACTGACTACTTATTCTTGCTCCTCACTTTCGTCAGTGTTTAGTCTACACTTAGTGTTCTAAAAGTGCCTGGCATGCCCATGTACTGGTCGTTGAAAACATCACTTTGTCTGAGCGACTCATCTGTAGTAGCTTTACATATTTCTCTAATGTATTCTCGGTTCTCATCTAAATTAAGTATATCGAGCCACTCTTCTGAAAAAGTTAAATTATTTTCATTACACCAAAACTTCTTAGCAAGGAAAACTAATTTTTTCGAAGGGATAACTACGGGTCACGAGAAAAATGGGTATTTACACATATATTTATACACGTAGGTAGTAGAAAATATAATTTAGAATGTAAGTACCTACAATATGACCTCTCAGAAGAAGGAATATTACAAAATTCCCACGGAAACAATGAATATCGATAAAAGGTGTGCATCTGGATTGAGGGCCCACTTTTTAAATTATTGCGAAACGAAATGATACTTACAGGGCATTTACTTAAAATTTTGTAAAACCTAAAGCAAAGATTCTTAAATTTCTTAAACGTGAATCAAAAGAGTTATGGTCAAATAGCTTGGGCCCTCAATCCTGACGCCTGCATAAAACGGCATAGTCGAATCTCAGAAAGTACTATCCCTGGGATAATAATTTTTATTCGAGTATTTAGTTAGGAATTTGTTAAATACATTAAGAAATTATCAAGTCTTAAGAATGCGACAATACAGATTTATGGCGGTTTAGCTTGGGCCCTCAATTCAGCAATTTTGATATTGTAGAATCAGCAAAAAATATGAGTTTTTCTAAGGAAAGATATTAATACGACTTTAATATATTTGAGTTCCATATCTCGGAAAATTTGTTAAAAAGAAATAACGACACAAAAGTTAATTGTTAAAAAGTTATTGAAATTCGTATTTTTTCAAAACGTCTGAACTGAGGGCCCAAGGTTTTTGTCAGTATTGACTAGACTAAGCTTTCTACACTACCGCACTTTAGGCTAAGTATTTTAACAAATTCTTAACTAAAAGGCTACAAAGCGTCCATTCTTCTAAATGCCGTACTTTAGGAGAAAATTGATTTTCGATGTTTTATATGAGAAAATTCAGTAGGGTGTATATGATTTTGTTACTTTTTTGAGACAAATCAGCATGTACCCTCTTAGAAGATATTTCATAAGTTGTTGTCGGAAGCGATTACGTTTTGTGTGATCCAAAATTAATAAAAGGTGTTATTTAAATGGTTATCATAGTATTCGTATTTTTGACGCCTGACGTACGCGCGTCCCCGTCATGTTTTTTGTTTAATTTTCATTTTGCTGTGTATTTCGGGTTTTGACTCATATTAGTGATAGTATATTATACCTATGTGGCAAGCACAGATCATTAATCTAGCTCTGTGGTAGCAAGGGTCCGTGACAGTGTGCAGTGAATGGGAAATTCGATAAAATGCCAGGGATAAACATTTTTGGATTGCCTCAAGAAGTCTTAATGAAGTCATCAGTAAAAGTGCTATTATTTTACTGTTGAAAAAAGTTTGTTAAAAAAAAAGACCCACAATCGCTCCATACTTGTATGGTTTTTTTTTATTGTTTAGCGGCCTTTGGATTCTAGTCCTAATAGCCTTATTACTTTCCTATTATTATTAATCTTAGTAAAATGGCTCTGCTTTGAATTTTTTGATTTTTTGTATTGAAAAGGCTCCAATACTACCGGTTTTACCGATTTAAAAAAAATGTTTTGCCAGTGGAAAGCGTACTTTTCTGGGAGTAACATGTGCTATAATTTTCCCACGGGAACAGGCCTAAACCACGTTTTCGATTTAAAAAGTTCTTTTAAAAATGGAAAGATACATTACCAGGGAGTAACAAAGGCTATATTTTATTCCCGTATTTTCACGGGAACGGGAACTACGCGGATGAAACCGCAAGGCAATGCTAGTTGTTAATATACAGGGTTATAATTTTAATACGTCCAATAGGTACATAATTTCATTGATTATTGGCACTTTCTTATTTTATTTTTCCACGCATACGTAGGTAAAGGCACAGCACACCTAATCGTATATAATTATATCGAGCTTTATATATTATATACAATATGTAACAGAATAAGTGCAATTCCTGAAATTAGTTTGTTCAGTATCGACTACATATTCGATTTCATCTATTTTTAATATGTGTTAAATTTTTCCGAAAAATGAATTAGCATAGCTGAATTTAATGCTATCTATTGAAATCGTACTATTATAGAACGATATTTAAGAAAATTGGACACAACTAAAGTTCGATTGCATCTTTTTTTATATTAATTTACTAACCGGGGTGTATGAGGAATTGCGCTTTTTCTGTTACGCGTTGTATAATTATATATATTGTATCTGCGCTTTACAAAATACTACTTACATGATCACAACGAATACTTGTTTATACTTACGATAAACATTATGGTCACCCTACTGAATTTTCTCATATAAAACATCGAAAATCAATTTTATCCTAAAGTACGGCATTTAGAAGAATGGACGCTTTGTAGCCTTTTAGTTAAGAATTTGTTAAAATACTTAGCCTAAAGTGCGGTAGTGTAGAAAGCTTAGTCTAGTCAATACTGACAAAAACCTTGGGCCCTCAGTTCAGACGTTTTGAAAAAATACGAATTTCAATAACTTTTTAATAATTAACTTTTGTGTCGTTATTTCTTTTTAACAAATTTTCCGAGATATGGAACTCAAATATATTAAAGTCGTATTAATATCTTTCCTTAGAAAAACTCATATTTTTTGCTGATTCTACAATATCAAAATTGATGAATTGAGGGCCCAAGCTAAACCGCCATAAATCTGTATTGTCGCATTCTTAAGACTTGACAATTTCTTAATGTATTTAACAAATTCCTAACTAAATACTCGAATAAAAATTATTATCCCAGGGATAGTACTTTCTGAGATTCGACTATGCCGTTTTATGCAGGCGTCAGGATTGAGGGCCCAAGCTATTTGACCATAACTCTTTTGATTCACGTTTAAGAAATTTAAGAATCTTTGCTTTAGGTTTTACAAAATTTTAAGTAAATGCCCTGTAAGTATCATTTCGTTTCGCAATAATTTAAAAAGTGGGCCCTCAATCCAGATGCACACGATAAAAGCAATTCTTCGCGGATGAAGTCGCGAGCACAAGCTAGTGAACCAAGAAAATAGATTTATTTAAATTTGCCTAAAACTCCGTCACGATTGCATTACAGTTCACATAATGTATGACGAGTAAACCATTATAACATGACGTAGTCTTAGGTGAGTCGTTTGATGGATGTGGATGAAGCACGAGATATCTATGCAGGTTCGTAGCAAGTGGCAGTCTATTGTCTCTGCCTACCCTAATGGGAAATTGGCGTAAGATTATGTATGTATGTAGTGTAAGATGAGTGTAGGATCTAGTTTTCATGTGAAAATAATAGCTGGCAGGGTAATAAATTCCTATCCGTTACATAGAACAATAATCGCCAAGATACAGCGTCAGCGCCACTATATTAGCGCAAAGATCTAAACCGCTCTATCAAAGTTCTCACTGTCCAACATCAACCGTACGACTGCGGTCCCTAACTAAGCACTATCACCTCGCGCGCTGAAAGATATTCCCTTTTCACGGAGGAGCATTCCACCTCTGCTTTACACATTATTATATATACCGTACTAGCTTTTACCCGCGGCTTCGCTCGCCCACGTTCATTTCAACCCCTTGCGGGTAGAATTTTGCAAAATCCTTTCTTAGTGGATGCCTACACTGTATAAGCTATCTTTGTGCAAAATTTTAAGTCTCTAGACCTTTTTGTTTTAGGCTTAGGTTGGTTTAGGCTGTGCATTGATACATCACCAATCAGTCAGTCAGTTTATCATTTTATATATCGATGGTCTAGAAGACAAACATGCTAAGTGCAAAATTTTGAAAAATGATATTTTAATGCCAAATATATTAAATGAGCATGCTCTACCGATCGCACTCATCCAAATGGCATAATTCAGTCTCTTTCTGTCTAAACTGTAGTTGTACATTAATTGTAAGTGATGTCATTTTGAAGCCAAAAGAAGTAATGACAGTTATTTACCATCAGTTGAAACTACAGAAAATGCTAAATAGATTTATAACATTTCGCTTGTGTTAACCATGATTGACAAATAAGCTAAATATTTTTATTACTTTTGTCAATTTATAACTTTCAATTCCCAATTATCTTAAAGGATGTTAAGCTTTTCAAGAGCCGGTAGACAAATGGTTTAAGTGATCTTATAGTACTACTGAACACTCGTCAGCGAAGAGTAAAAAATATTAAGTGCTTTAAAAATACTATGCCAGAAAGAATAAAATGTAGACAAATGTTGTAAATGATTTAACGACACAGTTTTAAGTAGGTAAATAAAAGGAACCTGAGAGTATTAGTTTTTTTATTAACTTAACTAAGGCATTGAATAATAATATTAAAAAGTATATTATTATGACTGATATTTTCATACTACTTATAACGTTGCATCTCAACTACCTTTGTCAAAGGATCAGCCTAGCTATCCAGAGGGAATGCGGCCAGTCTTTTGGGCACTGTCCCACATGGTTCTGTTATATCGCAATTAGCATTAACAAATATTAAAAATAAAAACCCTTAGTCAACCTATTGCATTGACGTCAATGCAATAGGAAACTAAGAAGTGCTAATGATTTTCAAGTCAGTTGGAATTCAGACTTCGTGCGCGACGTTTCTTTAGAACTCCTAATTTTAAGTATTTTTCTTATATAATAATTTCTTTCGTGAATAAAAAGTCTAGGTAAAGACGAATTGTTTTTTTAAAAACTCTCACCTGACCCAGCCCGTAACAGTTCCTCTTTGGAGGAAATTTTTTATCTGTTAACTAGCGGGCGGCGTCGACCGCGCGGATCTAGTATTTTCCCGTTCCCGTGGGAATTTTGGAAAACCCCTTCCTATTGGTTGCCTACGCCATACTCGTATGAGACACCTACATACAAATAGTGGGGGCCTAGTGGCGTTACGCGCGCGAATCCAGTTTATTCCCGTTCCCGTAGAAATTTCCAAGAATCCCTTCATAGCGGTTGCCTTCGACATATAACACACCTAGGTGTGCATACCATATTTAAAATTTCTAGGTGTTATCGTTTCGGAGTATTACGTATTTGTCTTTTTAACCAGTTTTTTTAATTTTACCGATGGATTGAGACATTCTCCCGCTGTAAAAAGTACTCTAAATGTTGACCGAGCTACTCAGTTATCTCCACACCAAACATCAAAATCCGTCGTTGCGTGATGATGACATACCTGCAAGACCTGCATACCGTATTTCTATTTTCTTAGGTGTAATTGTTTCGCAATATTACGTATTTCTCTTTTTAACCAGTTTTTATATTATTCCGTGGGAATGAGATATTTTCAGGAATAAAAAGTACCCTAGATGTTGAATCGGGTACTCAGTTATCTTCATACCAAATTTCATCAAAATCCGTCCAACAGTTTTTGCGTGACGCGTGCGCAGACAGACAGACAAAAATTTAGGGAATTTGTGTTTTGGTATCTACATCGATAACATATTCACTACCGAAAATTTTCAAAAAATATTTTATGTACAGACACGGCCCCGTTAAGAGTTTTATTACATGTAAGTATAGATTATTGTAAAGGAATGTATATTTTCACTGTAAATAAATGTTAAATGTTGCATACACGAAAGTGTTAAGTGAACAAAATAATATCAAGTTTGTGTACAAACGTACTAAGTGACGCTCTTTTTTACTATTTTGGTATTTTTATAGAATACTTTAGATATTGATGTTTAAATTTATGATAAATAAATATGAAGATAAATACTCTAACAAGTATAGGCAATAGATACACAATTTCTATGTAAAGTTCTAAGTTATAGCATCTGGAAGTTTTGAATAAGGGAGGGAGACGCGCGGGACGCGTAGCTAACGGACGTATTTTGTGACGCTCTTAGTTATCTTGTGTCTATAAGTGCAAATTTTAAGAATTGAGAGTTAAAATATAGATTAAAAGTTTACGCTAGTTAAAACCTTTCGATTAGTGTATATTACTTCACCAAATGTTCAGTGATTTTAGCAGAATCTTGGATTTAATAAGGCGAGTTACCCTCTGTGATCGTATTTGACTGTGCTATACGACCTTGGTCGTGTGCCTCGTTAACGGTCGGCCATTGAACTTGACCTGTCATATGAATCACCTGCATCTCCACACGCATATGGTTACCATATTCGACGGCCAACATTGCAGTGCGCTAGTGTAACGGTTAAGGGGCTGGAACTGTACTAATTGGAACCCGGTTCGAATCTCAGTTTTTTTTGTTTTTCCTTTTCTTTTTTCTTTTTTGTTTCGTTCTTCGGCGAAGAAAAGATCGAAATAATTATAATACAACATGTGTGATACCGTCAAATGTGGTGGATGCCAACAATTAATAAACGATAGATGCTTTTTATGCTGTAGTTGCTGTAAAGATAACTATGATTTGCAATGTGCAAAAGTGTCTGAGCAACGCTTTTTTAACACGCTTATTGGAGAACATAGAGCTACTTGGAAATGTCCGCTTTGCATGAGTAAAATGCCTAAAACAGGTAACACTAATACTCCGGTGCGATTGGCTGCTGAAGAATTCTCTAATGTCACAATCCGAAGAGGGGTGCCAGATGTTTCTAGTCCAACTAATTTGATGGATGTTTCCTTCCAAGATGCTTCCTTAAATAATCCTGTAGATAACACAACTAGCCACCCCTCGTATGTGTCGCACGCTGACGCTCTCGTAACTGAAATGCGTCTATTTCGGGAGGAGTTGACTGCTACCAGACTACAGATGGGGGTTCTCAATGAGACTTTAAGTGGGCTTGCGTCTAGAATAGATGCCTGTGAAAATCGCGTTAGTAAGCTAGATGAACGTTTGGAAGCTCTTGAGCGTCGCAATGATAACAGGCCTGCAGACGTGAACGCAGTTAACTCAATTTTGGCCACGGTGGAGCAATTAAAAACAGATCTCAACGAGCGTGACCAAGAGCTTTTACTGAACGATGTTGAGATATCATGTGTCTCGGAACAACAGGGTGAAAGCTTGCCACACATTGTTGTCACGCTAGCGAGTAAGCTAGGCATCAGTCTCGATGAGCAAGAGATCGTTTCCGTTGCGCGAGTTGGGCGCCCTCCGGATGTAACGGATATCTTGGCAACAACATCCGTGCGGCCGCGGCTTATTGTGGTGCGGCTAGCCAGACGCGCGGTACGTGATCAAATACTGCAGGCAGCCCGTGTACGCCGCGGCGCCACTACTGAGGGTATCGGCCTGCCTGGCCCACCGGGTCGTTTCTACGTGAACGAGCGACTTACCCGCGTCAACAGGCTGCTGTTTCGAAGAGCCCGTGAGTTGGCAGGACAACTCAACTGGCGTTACGTTTGGTCGCGCGATGGCCGAGTGTTCGCTCGTCAGCACCAGGGTGCTGATGTGCCACGTCATAGACTTCGCACGGATGCTGATATTTCTCGTGTTTTTGGAATTAAAGCTGTTGGTACTTTTAGTGATAATTCTATGTAATAAACAGTTTTTCTCTGATTTATTGGTTCTGTTGCCAGTTGCACTAAACTATGACTCGATTTTGTGTGTTAAAATACATATGAATCTTTTGTCAATTATTTCACATCTGCTTTATATTTATCCTGTACTGAATCGGAAATGCTTGTGTTCAACCTTTATATTACTGTATTCTTATTTTGTTTGTTGTCTGTGTAGCTTCAGAGTGATGGAATTAAAATCAAAGTGCAAAGCCATTATAAATAGTAACTTACTCCTAGTCAACCTACGCGCTTACCTGTCTATCCTGCATTTACTTTATATACATTATAATTATTACTTACATAACAACTATTCTATGTACATTATTATTATTATATATATTATATGGCTCCCTCAGTGAAATTTATTAAACTCGGATTGTATAACGCAGGCTCGCTAAACACAGGACATGATGATTTTCTTATTGCAATGGACCGCTTTAAAGCTGATATAGTCGCTATTAATGAAACTTGGCTGGGCGCAGGGCAAGAGACGTGCGCGCCGGCTCCTCCCGGCTACCGACTACGCTGTACTCCGCGTCCGCGGCATATGCGTGGTGGTCGAGGTGGGGGCGTTGGGTTTTATGTAAGAGAGGATATTCGTGTATGTTATTTAAAAAATCCCGACGTATCGGTTGAACAAATGTGGCTTACTACAAGAACTAATGGGTATAAACTAATTATTGGCACTGCCTATAGACCACAATGGATGAATACTGACATGTTTATAGACGCGTTGACTGACTCAGTTTCAAAATTTTCTCACTATGATCACATTGTTTTAATGGGAGATTTTAACATCAATATGATGGATATGAATGACAGCAAAACTTTTAAGCTGAATCAATTCTTACGTTATTTTGACCTACAACAGGTTGTATCTGAGCCTACACATTTTACGGCTGAATCGGAAACACTCATTGATATTGTCTGTACTGATTGCCGGGTTCATCAGGTTAATGTCACCAATATAACTGGGGCATTGGGGCATTCAATGATACATTTTACAGTCACTTTAAAAAAAGAAAGTATACCGCCAAGGCTCGTTACGTACAGACCCTTGAAGGACATGAATGCCGACTACTTTAATAAAGATTTGAACTCTATAGACTGGGAATCTGTACTCAGTGAACTAACTGTTGTTGATATGGTCACCAAGTTTAACTTCTTGATTTTGGGGCTATTTGACAAACATGCTTTATCAAAAACTATCCGCATTAAATCCGAACGATCGTTGCCTTGGATTACGGACACGGTTAAGCTTATGATGGAACTGCGAGATGAGGCCCGTTTGACGAAAAGGCAAACAAACCTGGAGGCACACAGGCAGTATTACAGGGACCTCAAACAACTTGTAGAAACTACTATTTATAATGAAAAACGTGCTTATTTTAACTTTTGTGTGAACTCTACTATAAAAGACAACAATGTAAAATTTTGGAAAAACCTTAAAGAAAAAATATTAATAGATCCCAGTAAAACTGACTACCTCCCAGATTGTTATAATGATCCAAATGTCATAAATGATCACTTTTTGCAAATCCCTTGTTGTGATGCGATTGGAGTAATGTCAGAACAGAAATCTTATGAAGGCAATTCGTTTGGGGCAACTTCACTTGTGTTAAGGCCAGTCGATGAGGATAGCATTGCAAAGTATATTATGTCAATTAAGAGTAATGTGATGGGTGGTGATGATATTAGTAGAGACATGATTTTACTGACACTCCCTAGAACCCTTAAAGTAATTACTAATATAGTAAATCAATCCATACTTTCAGGAGTCGTCCCCAGCCAATGGAAGCAAGCTTTTGTGAGTCCATTACCTAAAGTAAAGGATCCTAGAGAATTTAAAGATCTGAGACCCATTAGCATTTTACCCTTCTTATCAAAAATTTTGGAAAAAGCAGTATACTGCCAATTGCTAAGTCACGTAGAGAATAATGGTATCTTACCTCCTCTCCAATCAGGTTTTCGTAAAGGACGTGGCACCGTAACTGCATTGCTTGATGTAACTGACAACATACTTGCAGAACAAGATGTTGGGCATGGGACTATTCTAACGCTACTAGATTTCTCTCGCGCTTTCGATTGTATTGATATTTCTCTTTTAATTTCTAAGTTGGCTTACTATGGGTTGAGTTCTCAGTCTTTACGGTGGTTTAAAAGTTACTTGACCGATCGATACCAATCTGTAAAACTAAAAAAACGGGATGGTACTGTCATGATCTCTAACCCTAAGCTTGTTAATCGAGGTGTCCCACAAGGATCCATACTTGGTCCCCTTTTATTTATTATTTATAGTGCTGATCTGACCACGGTAATAAAACATAGTAAATATCACTTATATGCTGACGATGTGCAGCTTTATATTTCTGAAGATCCTGATAAAATATCACATGCATTGCAAGCGCATAACGAAGACCTAGATAGAATAGCAGACTGGTCAAACAGAAATGCATTGGTGTTAAATCCTGAAAAATCCAAGTTTATGGTGCTTGGCTCTAAGACACAAATTAAAAAGATAATTAATAAATCACCAGTAGTAAGTATTGGGGCACAGAGTATTACTCGTGTTGAAGAGGCAAAAAATCTGGGAGTAGTCTTTGACAGTCAGTTGCGATTTGAAAATCATGTTGAATTGCTTGTGAGAAACTGCTTTTATAGATTAAAAGTGTTGTATAAAATACGTAATTTGTTATGTGAAAAAGTTAGAATTACTGTTTGTGAATCGTTGGTGTTATCTCGTCTTAACTATGCAGACCTAGTGTATGGACCCCGTCTTTTGTATAAAACCAGACGCTTAATACAGCGAGTCCAAAATGCATGCTGTAGATTTTGTTTCGACGTGCCTCCAAGAAGCCACATTTCACCTTTTCTCAACAATGCGTCGATTCTTAACATGGACTCACGTAGACAGCTCCATCTAGCCTCCCTAATGTTTGATGTCATTAAGTTTAAAAATCCAGACTATCTCTTTTCAAAATTAAAATTTCCTGGTCATAACACATTGTTTCATAATACACCCAGATCTGTGCGTCTTCCTCTTAGTGTTCAACGACACCGTACTGTGGCGTTCACTGGCAGTTTCCGCTATCATGCAACTAAGTGTTGGAACAACATACCACCACCATTAAGGCAATTGACCTCCAAATACACATTCAAGAAAAAAATTAAAACACTACTTTTAGAAAATCAAAAACTTGGAATTCCAAACAGCTTGCATAGATAGTGGAAATTGAACAAGTGTATGTTGCGTATACAATATATACCTATATAATGCCTTGTAATATTCAATATATAAATTACGTTAAGTATATTGCTATTATTAATTAAGATTATTTACTAACAATTCTAACAATAAAAAATACTATAAACTAATCCCTAATCTAACTCATCACTAATCATTAAACCGCTAAATCCTTGCATCGTATTCATATATAATTTCATATACCTATCTATTACTAACATTTATATGGCTACCGTTTCCGCGCTTTCTCCCTAGGTTATAGCTGAAAATCAGCGAATTGCTCTTTGAGTAAATACTGCCGCTGAGCTATGGCCTCTTTGTACTGCAGCTACACACACACCAAACCATAGATTTACTTATCTAATATATATTCGTTACTTTTGTGTTGTACCTAAATTTATTTGAAAATTACTTCTCTGGATACCTGTATCACTTTTAGTTGTGTTTTTGCTGGATAACATTCAGCTCCATGCAGCTGCTCTATTATGTGTGTACTTACCTATCTTTATTATTGTTTCTTTTTTATGTGATGAGTGTGTATCTGTTGTACAAATAAATTCTATTCTATTCTAATTCTATTCTAATAACTAAAAACAGTCCTCCTGTAAAATTGGTAAATCTGTAGTTAGCATGTTTGTCTTCTAGACCATCGATATTATATATATATATATAGATGTACCAACTGCTACACAGTGCTTTTTTACGTACCATTGAGTGCGTATATAGATTTTTGTGTGCCCCCATATTCCAGAGGCAGTATGTCCTTTGATAAGAACTTGGTCAGTTCATCGCGGCTCTCGTGCACTTTGATTCGGCTTATAATTTTTGCGGACACCACTTGTTTGGCAATTTTAAGTACAACATCAACATATTTTGATTTCGTTAGTATGTGCATGCTTTTCAAACGGACTCCGTAGCCTTGCTGCAAAAGAAGATGGTTCAAAGAAGATTATTTACTGTAATAGTACATTATGATATAAGTGCGGTAGGTTGAAAATTACAGCCGAGGCGATATTGCTAGCCCGAGCCGTAGGCGAGGGCTACAAGTTAGCAGAGGCTGTAATTATCAAAGCGCACGTATGTCATACGACGTTTTATAACACATTTACGAGGAAATAAAATAAAACTCCGACTATGGTAAACGAATAAAAACAATACAGCGTTAAGAAAAAGCGCGCGGCGCGCATCATCATTTTTTTTAGGCAAAAACACAAAAAACAGCCAGTATTAGTAATAAAGTAAACTAATATTTTTGTGTTTTTGTTACAGATTAATTGGTTGTAATTTACTGTCAAATTTAATTAAATTAAATAATTTTGTACTTACATAAATATTTCTTTATTATATTTTATCTCCCAAAGTTAATTTTAATCATAAAATGTTGACAACTTTTTTGACATAAAAACATTGCTGAGATTTTAAAAAGTACCGTTCGTTTTAAGACGGAGCATCTTGATAAACCGTGCGTTTTACTTTACACTTACCGCACTTGGGCGTAATGAGATACAATACGATATTGAAATTGGTGAAATAAGACACCTTTTACGAGCAAATGTGTTATAAATAAATTTAGGCTATATCTGAGAGAAAAGTTATTCTAGGTATAATACAGATTATGCCCGCCGACCGGCGCGGTTCGGGACAAAAGTACCTAGGTGTTTCCTTCCTCGAGGTGTAAGCTAACTCCTTGCAAAATTTCATCTTCAAGGGTTTAGCTATGAAACTGTAAAAGATAGACAGACAGGGTTGCTTTATAATTTCGATTTTACACACTCGTAAATTTAAAAAACTATTTTGTGACCGTGAACTAACCAACGCTAAATTCGAAAGTACCTAATCTACAGTTCCAATGCACTAGTGTCTTAATTCTTGCTTCCTATAGAACCTGAGTATTGTATAAATATGACACCACTTTGCACCTCATTACCTTGAATAATAATTGATTAAGTGTCAAAACAGTTCAATTAATTTTTATTTGCATTTAAATGTTTTACTTACCAAAAAGATAGCCATACCGTTACGCAATTCAGTGAGATTGATCCTCATTATAACTTCTGTTAGATTTACATCCAAGTAATCGTGTACTAATACGAAACCATCAGCGTAGTCATGTGTTTTTAGATATTCTGTTTGCTGAAATGATGTGAAATTGCTTTAAATTATTTTTGTTGAAAGTACGTAATCCAATAATCAGAAAATGTGAGATGCAAACAGAAAATAAATAAATAACACCCAGTATTAATAATTACTGCAGTGCATTGGGTAGATTACGAGATGGGCCATGCGGATTATGTAAATATTTATAAATAAAATAAAGTTATATACTTTGTGTTATTAAAAAATATATATCATCATAAATGTAAAAATCTTGATAGAAAATAATTTGGTCTTAATTTGGGTAACTTAATATTATTATTTACAAACCATGTACGCTATTCGACAGAACTGTAACACGACGATTGGATCTATTCGCTCATTCGATATCTTAAGTATTCCTACTCGCTTGTAGTCCTCAGTTAACTTCGGGAGCAATACCATTAATCTGCAAAATAAATAGAAATCCATGCTAATTTATTATGATGATTTTGGAATGCGTTCTTTCGAGAAGTTTTAGGTAACTCATCAAAATAACTAACTGACTGAATTTATTACGAAAGACAGGTTATAAGCTTGAAAAATGTTGACCGGCGATTGACTTACATATTACAAACAAACGTTACAAAGAAATTCAGTAATAGTACATTATGATATAAGTGCAGTAGGTTGAAAATTACAGCCGAGGCGATATTGCTAGCCCGAGCCGTAGGCGAGGGCTACAAGTAAGCAGAGGCTGTAATTATCAAAGCGCATGTATGTCATACGACGTTTTATAACACATTTGCGAGGAAATAAAATAAAACTCCGACTATGCTAAACGAATAAAAACAATACAGCGTTAAGAAAAAGCGCGCGGCGCGCATCATCATTTTTTTTAGGCAAAGGCACAAAAAACAGCCAGTATTACTAAGTAAATTAATATTTTTGTGTTTTTGTTACAGATTAATTGGTTGTAATTTACTGTCAAAATTAATTAAATTAAATAATTATGTACATAAATATTTCTTTATTATATTTTATCTCCTAAAGTTAATTTTAATCATAAAATGTTGACAACTTTCTTGACATAAAAACTCTTTGCTGAGATTTTAAAAAGTACCGTTCGTTTTAAGACGGAGCATCTTGATAAACCGTGCGTTTTACTTTACACTTACTGCACTTGGGCGTAATGAGATACAATACGATATTGAAATTGGTGAAATAAGACACCTTTTACGAGCAAATGTGTTATAAAATTATAATATATGAAATACCCATAGATCAGTATTTATAACAGACCCACCCTCAGTGGGACAGAAAATTTGTTTATAAATAAGTTTGTATGGCAAATTAGGAATTTAATTTTAAAGAGAAATGATTTTTTTTTTATTAATTTAAATTTTGATTTAATTGTATCACTTCATTACCTCTTTCCATTGCATTCTTGATCAAGAAAGAAGGAAAGGACTTATGAAGAAAAAGAACACCTCGTTTCTGAACTAGCAAATAGGTGGGAGACATCGACGGTTATCCGGTTTTAAAGCACCTAATAACGAAGGTATATTAACCCTTTATCCTTCAGTTCTTGGAAGTCTGCCCGCGCATCGAAATCTCCAAAGAATTGCGGAAGTAATGTCCTGAACGTGCAAATTTTGTCTAGTTCTGCTTTAGCTCGCTCCAATGATCCTTTTCGTGTAATAATCAATCTTTCCAAGTATTCTCTAGCTGAAATTTATATTTTAAATAACTGACGACACAACTGTAGTTCTTAAAATAATATTATGGTTACTCCGCACAACGATAGTTTAGGCACACAGTGGTGAAAATATTGGTATGAAATTGAATATCCTTTCATAGTACAAAGTTAGTATAATAATTGTTCCAATCATGATCAGAAATTAGGTGGTTACTTCCCTAATTCATTGTTTATTCTTCGAGATAATATCTATATAAATAAAAATGAATTGATGTTCGTTAGTCTGATTAAAACTCCAGAACGGCTGGACAGATTTTGATGAAACTTTTTGTGTGGGTTAGAGTGGGTCCAGGGATGGTTTATACGGTGGCAGAACGACGTTTGCCCGGGCCACTAGTTTTTGTATAATTTTTCAAAAATTTTTGAATAAGGTTTAATATTAATAGTAAGAGTCTTTAATCACAACATCCCAAATACGATACATACTTAAACAAAAATGTACTAAAGTTAATTTGATGAATTCTGTATCAATAACAAAGTAATAAGACAAACGTTACATAAGTATAATTTGCAGGTTAAATAATTGTTAGTTGATGATCTACCTACATCTCTTTTCATCTATTATATAACCACAAATACATAACTCACAGAAATCTTTCTTCCTTAAATGCTGCTGTTTCTGCACCCATTCCTCAAGCATTTCGATAGCTTCCTTCATTCTTCCCGGTTTCTCCAAGTTGTATCTTGCTCTCACCACCTCCAACGTGTCCGCTGGAAACTCTAAAATTCTATCTTTCTTCAAAATGTCCATTGCTATTCCAATGTTCAAAACTTGTAGGACCGAATGTTCATAAAGAACTGTATGAACTATGTACAGATTCCGACACATATTTTTTTAAACTGGTTTGATGAATATTTTACGATCTACATTAACGCCGGAATATTAATATAGGCCCAACTTTTTGTCTTTATAAAAAACCTATGAAGATAAGAATCTTGATAGGTTGTTTTTTATTTATTTATTGTTTTAAACCGTGAATAAATTAAACATTTTTTTAACTCCTTAGATTGTTTATCAAAAACTATGTGTGATAATGTTGGGGATACAATAGATATTACTAATATAGAAATAAAGAACTGGTTTTGTGACTGAATATGCCTCAACCGCTTGTTTAATATAAATTCGTAACCTTCCTAGTTAGGAAGTCTCCAAACATCGACAAAATTAGAAGAGAAAACGTGCTGGAGAGGAGGATTTTTTTAATAACTTTGTAACCAGAGTTGTGTATTGCTGCATGGTCGTGCTCTCCTTTTCTACAGTCTTACACAAAGCACGTTTAGAAAGAGTTGCTGCGATGAGGTTGTACACAGCTGTAACCTTCTGTGTTTAAATGGAGTCCCTATTTTAGTTGGATTTTATAATACGACTCTCAGATTTGAAATTGTAAAACTTTATCAGTAAGCGCGTGGTTGATGGATATCCTGCTTAACCAAATTCATAAATCATTATAGCTTGATTGATTTATTATTCGGGTCCTTAAATTATTCCGTTTTGGGTTGGATCGGAAATCTGTTTTCCCAAAACGTCTCAAAGTAAACTACCGTACTTATTACAATTTGATTATGACAGACGGAACCAATGAGGTGTTGGTCAGGGCTGGACTTACATTTTGGCGGACAGAGCGACCGCTCCAGACGTTGAAAAAATAACATAAAATACCTTAACCCTTATCGTCTATCTGTCTATCGGCCGAATACTCGGACGTCCTTCAAAAACTGCCACAGTTTTCTTTGTATGACTGCAATCGCAGTTATTTACTACTCGCTAAAGCTATTGTATATATTGTATTAATATTGATCAAAATGGAAAATTTAAAAAAAAAATGCTTTTGCAGCTGGAGCCACACTGGTTGGGTGCCATAACATCAGGATTTCGTTCTATACTAAAAGTAGTATCCACCGGCAAAATAACATAGAAAATATTAAATATTGGTCGTTACTATAACTGTATCCTCCTAAATGCCGACTAGAGCTTCCGCACTAACAAATATTTATACTTACAGCAAAATTGTTTCATTTGAAAGTGGAACATTTTTGTTGTCGTTTTTGCTCGCCAAGAGTTGCGTTCGCTCTTTTTGTGTCTGTCAGCCTTTTAAATAATTAAGCATTTTTTTCTTTATGAAAATTTAATTTCTTTTCCTTACAAGTTTTTTTTAACATAAATATTTTTGTTAAGGGCTTGTTTAAACATTTATTCCATTGTTAATCTTCGCCTTTTGTTTATTTTAGAGAAGTTTTTGAATTCTAGGTGTACGTACACTGATTGTGAGTGTAAAATGTAGGTACAGTCAAGAGCAAGTCAAGCTTTACACTACCAGTTTAAGCTGAGCTCTGGTTTATACTGCGCGCCATAGAATACTGGGCCAAGTCAAAGTCCAAAGTGTCAAGCTTAACGTGCTCTTGACTGTACCTACCTACTTATAAAACTCTTCACTAAGCAAGGCAAACTCATTACGAATAAGTAAGTACTCGTATTTCACCAGCATTTAAATGAAGTGTTCTTTAATTAAAAAGGAAGGAAAAATTTACACTCGCTTCTGTCGGGGTTTGTTGAAACGAATAGTGAGAAAAAAACGTATTGATGTTACATAATGGCATACTTAGCACAATGTGAACGGAAACAGTTTTATTCGTCCTCTTCGTAAGCAGATTATTTTTTGGAAATAACATCTCATCATAAATTTAAATGTAATATTGTCAATTGATATTGCTTGCGCTCGCCGCTGTGTTTGTATTGCGGTCGACATGAATTTCCTACGACATTATTTTAGTGTCTACTAGCGACCCGCCCCGACTTCGCACGGGTGCAATGCTTATACTAAAACCTTCCTCTTGAATCACTCTATCTATTAAAAAAAACCGTTGCGTAGTTTTAAAGATTTAGGCATACAAAGGGACATAGTCGCTTTTTATGTCCCTATATATAGGGACATAAAAAGCGACTTTGTTTTATACTATGTAGTGATAGTGATAGTGAAGTCTTATTTCTTACTGATGTCGCGACATTAGTAGGTAAGAAATAAGACTTACACTAAAATAAGAAGCTTTAATTGATCATAATACTATTAAACAAGCAAGATATGTATATACTTAATACTTGTATAATCTCGACAACGATTAAACAATGTCAATAATATTTAGAGTGTTAGGGCCTTTCTGGGGTGAAACATCCATCTACGAAGGTCTCATATGCAGAAAAAATATTTTTTTAATACAATTGCTCAAAATGTGGCGTATTGCAGGGACGTATAGCGTTCGGGAAGTGGGCTATTATACACTCGAGCTTTTTCTTTACCTTTTCCGAATGCGTGCGTTTTCTTTCCCAACTGTCAAAATAATGTGTATTAAAAAAAACAACCACAAAGTTTTTACTATAAAAAAATTCATAGAAGTTTTTATGATTCATGCAAATAATTCTAAAAAGAAGCTACTAATTTGTTTCAATATCAGATTTAATGATTTGATTTAATGAGTTAGCTTAGGTTTCATTTAATTTCATCTCATTCGATTTAATTTTCATTTCATATCAATAAAAAAATCTACTCTTCAGTAGAATTTTTACATACAGCCAAGTCTTCACTTGGCTGTATGGGCATAGTTCCCTTTTGCATACCCAGAATGGGTGAAGAAAACAAAAAAAAATCCCTGCTTATTTTCTTTTACGGTTGGCGCCATTTTCCAAAAATGTTAGTTGAGTTTAATGTGTTTTTATTATTTTAATAAATTGCTTAATTTTTTCGCAACTGTATTAAAATAGTTGTTCAGTACACGTGCGGAACCGTCATTGCAACTTGTTCCGACTGTCAATATTTTTTTAATACAGTTGCTCAAAAAGTGGCGTATGGCAGGGACGTATAGCGTTCGGGAAGTGGGTTATTATACACTCGAGCTTTTTCTTTACCTTTTCCGAATGCGTGCGTTTTCTTTCCCAACTGTCAAAATAATGTGTATTAAAAAAAATAACCACAAAGTTTTTACTATAAACAATTCATAGAAGTTTTTATGATTCATGCAAATAATTCTAAAAAGAAGCTACTAAGTTGTTTCAATATCAGATTTAATGATTTGATTTAATGAGTTAGCTTAGGTTTCATTTAATTTCATCTTAATCTTAATCTGTTAATAACTTACAGTGGAGACTTTGTTGGCTTTTGTTACAAACACATTTGTATTACTTTAAGAATTTATTATGCTGTATGTTTCCCAAAGAAATAAAATAAAAATAAAAAAAATTAAACTCATTCAATTTAATTTTCATTTCATATCAATAAAATTATCTACTCTTCAGTAGAATTTTTACACACAGCCAAGTCTTCACTTGGCTGTATGGGCATAGTTCCCTTTGCACACCCAGAATGGGTGAAGAAAACAAAAAAAAATCCCTGCTTATTTTCTTTTACGGTTGGCGCCATTTTCCAAAAATGTTAGTTGAGTTTATTGTGTTTTTATTATTTTAATAAATTGCTTCATTTTTTCGCAACTGTATTAAAAATAGTTGTTCAGTACACGTGCGGAACCGTCATTGCAACTTGTTCCGACTGTCAACCCTCACCTTCGGCTGCGCCTCGGCTCGGGTAGACATATTTTGTCGGAACTCTTTGCAATGACAGGCTTTCCACACTTGTAATAAAATATACTATATAATATGTTTTCGCAACCAAAGCTTGATCAACAAGATACATAAAGGTATATCTAGTAATAAGAAAATAATATAGCTACATAGTAGTAGTTGAGGTATAATTCTTGTTGCAGTCTTTTGTTTTTGTTTATTTTCTTTATAAGGTCTGACGGCGCGTATTTTGGATCTATGGTAGCGCTCTGTAACATTGTACAATATTGATTTCTGCAATAAATACTTTCAGTGATATATTGTATCACCATTCAACAACACGAGTGTTGGAAATTGCGAACATCGTCGTCTTTTGAGACTTTCGAGGGGCTTACTCAATCGACGCCTCTACATCAACGCCAGTTCAAATCTGGCAAAGCAACTCTTATTGTTATGTACACAAACAAGTAGTAGTGAGATGTAGAGTTTATGAAATTAAAATATTATCAAGATACAAACAAGGACTATCAATCATATTTTCACGCCTTTTTCCCGATGGGGTAGACTTGACTTGACTCTTTCAAGACCGCGATCTGCTATAAAACTTCTTGCACTTCATTAAAATCTATCCATCGGTTCATACGTGCTCGTTGGTTTCGGGCACTTTTTAACTGACTTTTCTTCAATACATCGCCGATATGATATAATAATTAATGAAGGTAGGTACGCCTAGATCAGACTTGGTCGACTCGGTTACGACAATCTACTATATAAAAATAAGTCGGGTTTTCCTTCCTGACGATATAACTCCAGAACTGACGAACCGATTTCCACGGTTTTACATTCGTTGGAAAGGTCTCGGGCTGCGTGAGGTTTATAGCAAAGAAAATTCGGCATTGCGCCCGTGCGAAGCCGGGGCGGGTCGCTAGTCCCCTTATATATTTGTTTCATTGCACGCCTTTCATCCTTCCTCTCAATATGTCCGAACTACATCAGTCAGGCAAGTAGGGGTTCTTTACTTTTTCCACAGATTAAATGTTATAAAATCATAGATTTACTAAATGAAATGCTATTACAAAAAAGTTGTATGTAAATTGAAAGCCAGAAAACTTATAATGAGAATTTTTACACGGAAAATAGAACATAAATATTAGGTTTTTTTTAAATAAGTAGAACTTTTGTGTATAGGGACTCTTCAAGAATCTAAATGGCCTCGTTACACGTTTTGCTATTTAACCTCGAGATTACACTTATTTTACCTATAAAAAACATTCGTGGAAAATTTCAGTACGTAAGTATATACCCACACAAATTAAATCTATATTTTCTAGTCTGGAAAATTGAACGTAAAGTAGAGTGCGCCCATTTTAATTACTTGACGGATCCGTTGGCTCCGTTAGTAGTAGCCCTGCTGTCTAAAGTCAGCGGTCGTAGGTTCTTTAACCGCCTATGGTTTACCTTGATATGCACTCACCGACTACTTCCAATCCTAATCCTAAATTGTTATATATAGACCGCCTCTAAGCTTAGTGGGGTTAAGCTGCGATTTTTGAAAATATTGCTGCCCGCGCAAATAACGTCTCCTGCCTCATAACTCATTTATAACAAACCTTGATCTTTAAACGGAAATATTTGGTCGAATCGGACAACACATGGCAGGAACTATTTTCTAGCTTATTTATCAAGTATGGAACGTAATCAAACGATTTTTAGTCTAGGTACTTGTTTATTTAAAATTATTTTTTACCTATACTTAGTAAAATTTTGATTACAGAAATTAGAAACAAAAACATTAGTCGGAATTTTTCGGCAATTTTATAGCTACCTACCTAGTAATTAGTCCCTTCGTTGACCCTGATTCAAGGGCGTATCCAGAATTTACTTCAGGGGAGGAAAACTAGGGAAAGTGAATAAAAGTATAAGAGATCGCGATAATAAATAAACTACTTGTCCTTTGTCTTCACTTATTTGAGCAAACGCTACGAGGATTCCGGCTGAACGCAATCTGTTTTCTATTCCAGGATTTCTTTTAATTTTTTATTTTATATATTTATTCAGGAAACAAACAGTCTTACATCATAATAAACTTAAATATCTTTAGATACTAATATTATAAAGAGGAAGGATTTTTGGATTTTTGTATGTTTGTTACGAATAAACTTAAAAACTACTGGACCGATTTTCAAAATTCTTTCACCAATGGAAAGCTAGAAGATCCGTGAGTAACATAGGCTATATTTTATTCCCGTATTCCCACGGGAACGGTAACTACGCGGGTGAAGCCGCGCAGAACCGCTAGTTACTAATAAATAGACCAGATACATAGTTCCATAAACTTAACACTAATATAGAAATAATTTGAGGACCTTTTGCGAATCGAACTGAACTAGGCACGATAAATTTGTCAGAATAATTATGATCGAACTTGACGGGCCTGTTGGCTCATTTGGTAGTGACCCTGCCTTTTGCGTCAATGGTCGCGCGCGGGTTCGATTCCCGCTCGGGGCCAACGTTTGTGTGCATAAACATGTCTGTTGGCTTCGTGTCTGGGTGTTAAATATTTATTAAAGTATGTTTATTAGTTGTTTAGTACCCATAGTACAGGCTCTGCCGGGTGTGGGACTACACAACCGTGTGTGAATTGATTATTATTATTTCTCATTAGGACACTAAAGGTCTGGGCCACCGTGGCTCCCCCATAACCCTGATTATAATATCGTAGCAACTCTAATATGGTTTCAATCAGCAGGTGATCATGGTGAAGTGGAACGAGCCTTACCAGAAGCTGGCGTCCTGCGACAGCTCTGGCGTCATCTTTGTCTGGATTAAGTACGAGGGTCGTTGGAGCATCGAGCTCATCAACGACAGGAGCACCCCCGTCACGCACTTCTCCTGGTCCCACGATGGCAGGATGGCGCTCATTTGTTACCAGGTTCGTGTCTTTAGAGGTCCTTGAATGGATAAATAATAGTCTCTGTGACCTTATATTAAACGTTCTTAACTAGCTGTACTTCAGGCGGGAATACGGGGATAAAATATAGCCTATGTTACTCAGGGATTTTGTACAATTCAAATGAAAAACTCAAAGAGACACAGTTTTATTGAGTATTATTCAGAATCATAGGTAATTTGAGAATCTATTTAATTTATTTATTAGAATTTTATATGTGGGAACTTTTAATTAGCATAGGAATATATACACATTGAGTTTTAGTATACATCATTATTTTAGAACATCTTCTGTAAGTATAAGATAGAAAAGATTTGTATTTCTGTATGTTTGTAATAAATGAATTCAAAATCAACTGGACTGATTTCAAAAAATCTTTCACTAATGGACACCTCACTTTTCTGGCAGTAATATGGGCTATAATTTTCCCACGGACACGGGAGTTACGCGGGTGAAATCGCACAGAACATCCGTGACTGACTGAGCTATCAACGCACTACCCAAACAGTTGGGTCTAGGAACTTGAAATTTTGCCTAAGGAGCGTAGGCCTGCACTAAGTGAGAATTTTTCGAAATACCCACAGGAACGGGAATAACCAGAATACTCGCAAGCAACGCGCTGGGCTGGTGCTAGTTGTTCAAATTTTTGGAGTCGTCTTCATGTCCCGAAATATAACTTAAAATCTTTAGAACTAAAAAACTAAATTAAAAATTCTAATAGAATCCATTACCTCTAATCCTGACCTGAGCTTCATTAAGTAACAAGAAATTGATTAAAGCAGGCGCGTGAGCATTAAAGGATCGTTACGCGCGTAAATCGTGCGAACGTAATTCAAGGAGGTTGTTACTGCGAAATGAAACCGAATTCTCCAAATTTTAATTTAGTTTTCGACTTTCGACACGGTGGCTTTATAACTTATGCCAGAGCTCATTGATACAATACAAAAACTGTTTATCGTACCCCAAAAACAAAATAAAAGAGATAAAGTACCTACCATCTCTTTTATATTGTTAAAAGGTTTTGTCACTTTTAGTTAACGATAATACCGTTTTCTCGCGTTAATACGGTAATTTTCAAGAATCGTTTGTTAGCAGATGCCACTCTTTATAAATCCCAATCTTAAGAAGATATTATTTAGGTAAAGTTTCGGATATTTTGATGAGTAACTCAGTGGTATTTCTCGAATAGAAGTAACGTTGCTTTTTAAGGATATAAGCGATGAACCGATCTTAAAGAAAATTGGCAGGAAGATAACTTGCACCTTCGAGATCTTCATTTCGGAACGCCGAAGAAGAAATTCGCGTCCTCTGTATGCAAATCCGGATACCCGCTGCGTCCGTCTGTACGTATAATCCTTTCATCAGTGTCCGATCGGCTTTGTTAGCTCGTTACACAACGACGACAAACAGTCCTGTAGCACCAAATCGGATTAAGATCGTTACGGTTAATCTGCACTGGCGCTGATTCTGAATATTCGCAAGTCTATATAATTTGCTTTACCAGCCACAGCACTTTTGATCTCTGTGCTCGGACGGCGCCATTTTATGTCTCAAAGTGGTGTTTTCCACGGCTGCTTCTGCGAATACCAAATTGATGGAGCTCTCACTAGAATCTCTTTAAAGATACACTTTTTCTTCAAACTTTCTTCTTTTTTATGTTTAATTTGAAAAAAAATTTCAAGTGAACACTTTCCGAAAGGCAAATTAAACTAAAATTAGATGACCGACTGTTAAACCTCACGTTAGATGTTCTGATTGGTTAAATCTTTCTAATGTATGTTGGCTTCGTGGCAGCGGTGTTTAATATTTATTTAAGTATGTCTATTAGTTATTTAGTACCCATAAGCTCTGCCTAGTTTGGGACTAAATGACCGTGTGTAAATTGTGTGCTACAATTTATTATTACTTATTATATAAAAATCTCGTGTCACGGTTTGTGGTTGAACTCCTCCGCAATGCCTCGACCGATTCTAATGATTTATTTTTATTTTGTAGGCTGAGAATAGGTCGTAAAGTATTTTTCACCCTCCTATCCCCACCCCCCATTTATATGGCAGAACACCATTCACCGGGTCAGTTAGTAAAATCATAACGCCTTTCAACAACCAATCAGAACAGAGTAGGTATAACATGAGATTTAACAGTCTGTCAGTTAATTTTAGTTTGATTTGCATTTCGGAAACTAAGGGTAAGTCTTCTAACACGACCAACCCAAAACATGTTCGATAACGTATAAAAAACATATTAAACAACATAACATAACACAGATTCGTAGAGACATTTCCATTACTTTGCCATTAGCTGAAGGTCCGACAAAAAGCTTAGACCTTCAAGCCCCCAAATCTTGTTTGTCTTACGGATCGGAACTGAATATTACATGGATCCGAAGTTTGCTTTCACGAAGTTCACGGATCAATTGGCCGATTGATCACTTCGGGGTTCGGAACCGTAAAGTAAAAGTGTTTGGGTCTGAAACGTTGCTTTTCTGCGGGTGTCCGAACGTATGGGTTTTGACATTCAACTTTTGAACAAAAACTTCAAAGTGTCAATGTCATTAACAACATTTTAAGGCTTTTTGGCGGGAATCTAAAGAAACGTCATGTTTTTTTGTAAAATTTTCATTTTTCTGTATATTTTGGGCTTTAGTTCATAATAATGATAGTATTATGTGGTAAATGTCCGTGATAGTGTGCAGTGAATCGGAAATTCGATAAAATGCGTGCGATGGACTTTTTCGGATTATCTCAAGAAGCCTCTTTAAAAATCTTCAGTAAAAGTGCACTAAAGTTTTACTGTTGGTAACCAAGTGATTTCGATAAGTTTCGAAGAAATTTAATTATTTTTGTGCATAGACTCTAAAGCAGAGCTAAAAACCTTGAATTTCGTTTCGCGTTTAGTGCTGATGGCTAAATGCCAATGCCTTAAAATAAGAAAAAAAAAAACAACATTTTAAACAAAAATATAAACTGACTCTAACGAATAATACTTAAAAGGAGACCGTCAAGCTAGAAGCCTCACCATGAAATTGAGCTGTTCTGATAATGCCAACCAACTCTTCCTAAATAGTGCCAAATAGTGCCCAAAGCATATAAATAGTGCTATCAAACTTTCGCAGATATTCGTTGAGGAGTTCCGTTCTCCACTTGAAGTTCTTCATCAGATTTTCACAAAACTTATATGAGATAGGACCAACCTTGACGTATACTCGATCAAACGAAAAAAATTATTTCCAAATCTGTTCAGATTTGAGGGAGTTATGAATGAACATACCAAAACAAGGTAAAAAAAACATACGAGACGATTTGAGAACCTCCTCCTTTTTTTGAAGTCGATTAAAAACAAATGCGTTCAGAAACACGCAACAATAACAACAACGTTTAAAAACTGTTTTCTGTTGAATGGTTCAAAGTAATCGATTTGAGCAAGTCTGTTCAATTTTCTGAAAGGCCTTCTGTGCAACCGACCAGGCAACGATAGGCGACAGGTGACACCTCCGCACACTTCATACTCTCCAGACTCCAGCCTTGTGAAAAACGAACGTGACAATGTGTTTAAGCTATTTTGAAAGCCTTACCAAATACGGTGATGGTATTTTGACAGTATCGGGTAAAAAATAATGAAGTATAAATATTTATATGATGAGACATGGTTCCAAAATTGTCTACCAGTTGTTTACCGAGTTCAAACCTTTTTCCAGATAATGAACTGCGCGTACATAATGAAAGACAAACATTGAACATAATTTGATGTGAAATATGACGATGTGTAGAGAACTAGAGATCTCAAATGATACACAGTTTCTTTACTTAATAAATTAAAAAAGTTTTTGTACCTATCAGTTATTTTATGTATAATTAATTTGTTAAAATTTCTTTTATTTAAATACACAGGATGACTTTTTTTACCGTCTGGAAAAAAATGTGGTGTGATAGGTAAGTGTAATAGATTCATTTGGCAATGATACTTAAAATTTTTTTTTTCTCAAAAATTTTTTTTCTTGCTTAAACTAATATACATTACTCAATTGTAGTCAATAATACACACTGAAATATTTGAAATTTTATTTTAAAAATAAACAGGCTCGTAGCTTCCATTCATGCGCAATCTACCTACAACCGCCAGCTGCGCGTAGTACTGTGCGTAGTTTTCTAGATTTTGTAAATTGCATTAAACATGACTATATTTAACAATTAATCTCGTGTATAACTTCGGCTCTAGATACCTTATACGTCATATTTTTTTCCAGACGGTAAAAAAATCATCCAGTATATAACCATACAAAAAGAAAATATAGGTACCACACTTAATTTGCGTACAAGTAGGATATTGGATTGAAATAAAAGCATGACTGTATGGGGTACCACGAATTTACTAGTTTCAATTAAGTTGGCGATGTACTGACGGAGCTCGGGACTAGAGGATGTTTAGGAGAGCCTCAGATTTATGTTCTGTTATTGACCGGCTTGATTGATAGCTCATAAAATTCTCGGTTTTGCTCTACTCCTTTCCATTCAGGTGAGATTCGTTCATTGATATAGAAAATTTGGTGCTAATTTGGGATGCTGAGCGGTGAAAGGAAACTTCGGCTTTGGCTATGTACACTATGTATATTTATTTATAGCATCCTCTTTAACTAATTACAATCCTACTAATATTATAAACGCGAAAGTTTGTATGGATGGATAAATGGATGAATGGATGTATGGATGGATGTTTGTTCCTCTTTCACTCAAAAACTACTGAACGGATTTTGATCAAACTTTACTGTTATAGTTTACACATCAGAATAACACATAGGCTATATTTTATCCCCGTATTCCCACAGGAACGGGAACTACGCGGGTGAAACCGCGGGACGCTGCTATAGTATAATATATAGGAGAAATATACACATCAAACATATGAAGAAGATTAGCATCTCCCACTGTCACGCCCATGGACAATGCAGACTTGCTCCGCTAAGTCTAAGCTGCCAGGCACACAGGAGGCTAAAGATACCTCTTCGGTTGCCACACTAATATGATTTCGGGGTATAATTTCCTGGCAAATTGATTTTGTCGGCGGACTGATTGGACATATTTGAAGTATTAGGCGACCGGATGTGTTTTCACTCCGAGATTTTGATTTATTGACATAATCTTTTCGTGATTTCTGGCAGTTTTTCGGTCTTACGAAAATAAAAAACTACTTACGATACACCTACCCTCATTCATCTCGTAATGGATTGCGTCCACTTTTTCATAACACAAAAATGCTATTACAATTTAGAGAGGGGCGGTAGATGTATTGTTGCTAAATGGACGGAGCCTAGTAGAGCATTGTTTGGGATGTTTCATGGGTCAGGGACGTAAGCCCGTATGAATAGTTTCTGTGCAAAAACATAACCTTCATAATTACGAAACACTGAGGGAAACTATTACCGCTCCTTCCGTGTAGGTACCTACTGTACATCTGGATGAACACGGGATGGTCCCGATGTGTATGTTTAGTAGAGTTTGAAGAGAGATGTGTATGTTTATGAGAGTTTGTTTATTATGAAAGTAAATCAAAATTATAATAATATGCAGGGTACAAAGCGTGAAATACACCACAAAAACTTGATATTATTTTAGATCATCCTTCATGGAAGATACGCAAATTTTTCACGGGAAGCAAATAGGTTTACTTTTGCTCACTGTTTGGTTTCCATCTACTTAAACGAAGATCACAATCGTAAAAATTGGGGCTCCAATATGATTACGTCCTGTCCTCCGTTGGCTCAACTCAATGGCTGTCTCATCAATCTACGTGAGCGTTTTATGTTTTTCGCAATTTTGGTTTTGTACGAAAATCGTACAATTGAACTTAAGTTAGTCAAATATCGCAATTACGATATACGATATCGGAATTAGTAAATTAATCCATTAAATTTTTTAAATAAACAATAATCAGTCTCCTCGTTGCTAGCTAGCACTTTGCTAAAAGAAGTTAAAACTGTGGTGAAGCTTGCACGTGTGGTAGGCTTAAGCTAATTGGCACCTGAAAGTTTCATTTGCTGACTTTTGCTTAATTTTAATAATAAATATTAAGAACTTGGTGTCTTCATTGGAGTGTTGCGTCAATTTTACTTGATAGCTCTATAATGGCGTGCGTGTGACAAGTCGAACGCCTCTGGCCCTCTAGTATGGTCTGGTCTGGTATGGTCGGTGCCGGCGGTATTTATTTAGTCATACCTAACTCTTTATACTTACATCTGCTTAGAGTAAGGAGACCGACCGTAAGAGATCGATCGATTAAAAGATCTTATCTCCTTTTAATTACCCTCGTCATCCCGTAAATAATATTCTTACCCTTCCACGACCTAAAACTAACCTCGGCCTGCATTATCCTCTCTCTAGAATAAGTTCCTCATATAATGCTGTAAATAAAAAAATACCTGACATCGATGTTTTCCATGACTCACAAGTTACATTCAAACATAAGCTGCTGAAATCATGTCAAGATTTAAAACCGTCCCCCTGAACCGTCCTTTTTTAAGTTTTTTATAGTTTCTTATATATATATGTGTATATATATATATATATATATATATTATTATTAACTTGTCTTATAATTTTACGCAAATGTTGTGCGTGCTATTAATTGGCGAGCATATTATGTAATAGTTTTAGTCTACCTTAAGTTTAAAATGTCACTTTATGTTTCGCTGTAAGCATGCCTAATAAAAAAATAAATAAATAAATCTTTACGCGAAATCAACTTGATGGTCCGAAAGGAGAAAAAAAAATCTATATCAATGTTTTTATCCCTAATTTTCTCTCAGTGATATACCTACGATACGAGATGATTCCTGTGTGCAGGATGGCTTCGTGCTGGTGGGGTCAGTGGCGGGGCAGAGGTACTGGTCTTCCATGCTGTCACTGGACGCGCGAATCACCTGCGGTTGCTGGACCCCCGACGACGGGCAGGTGTACCTTGGGACGGCGTCTGCGCAGCTCGTGGTCATGGACGTGCATGGTGCCATGGTCTCTCAGGTACGGTGTCATTTTAGAAGACTTAACCTCTCAGACCAAGATTGAGAAACACAATTGATTTTTTATTGTTATCGGTTCCAATTGGAACCGGCGATTCTTGACTAATAAGGGACAGCTTGGAGCGACTCATGTATAGCGACATCTCCTGACATCCTCAAACTGAGTTTCGTTGCTATAAGACGATTCCGTAATACTGGCATTTAGTATAGTGTCTACAGTCTCCGTGTATAATGGCAGTGAGTGTGGATCGATGCTCAGGATGAAATTATATATAACGGAATCTAGAAACCGCCAAGTAAGAGTTGGACTCGCACAAGTAGGGTTGGGTAATATTGTATAATAAAAAACTCCGTGACGGACGGACGGACAGACAGTGGAGCCTTGCTAATATAATTTGTTTGGCACGCTTTAGGTACGAAACCCTAAAAATGAGGTTTTCAATTTGACCCATATTCCAACAGGGTAAAATAAACAAAGGGTCGCTAGATGGGAATTACATTACCTTAATTGATTCGCTGTTCTTTACGCTGTTCTTTACGTCTCGGATATGAATCCGGTGGTATTTGTCAAAACCTTTTCGTGATTTCTAGAAATTTTCCAGTCGGAAAATTTTGCTGTACTTACGTAATTAATAGTACCCTGTTCATCTCGTAATGGACAGCAATTTTGACGGTGGCTTAGTTGACAATGGCCATACTTTTTGTCAGAGATCTCGCGTTCGATTTTTGCTCTGGTCCGACATTTCGTTAGTATGTATTTATCAGTTCTTAATTAGCTATACCCATAGTACAGACTCGTCTGTAATATATGACTTGTGTTATAATAAAACTCAAACTCAAACTCGTTTATTGCAAGTCACAGTATTACAAGATGTTTAACAAAAGATATGGTACAATGTGACGCCCCATTGGAGCGCAGCAACTTTAGAGAGAGCGCTAATTTTATTATATATAATATAATAATAATTAATCATGATACGAAATTAGTTTTTTTATAAATAACAAAGTCCAGACATTGTATTTAAGGTCAGGGTGGGGAAGTCCGTACACGGGGCAAGCCTATCTACAGGATTTTTAGGCAACTTAGTGCACCACTTAACAATTCATAGCAGATTTGATAAAACAGTTAGTCGATAACAGTTCTTACAATCTACGCTAGATGTCGCTACGGTTAATACGTTCTGAGTAAAACGACCACCATTGCTAGTCACTTCTGAGATATTATGCCGATCTTACCCCCTTGTAGATTTTGATGACTTTTTATTCGAATCTAAACCTTATTTACTGGAATGGAAAGCACACAATTGATTGTCAGCTTATGATACATCTACAATATTATGAATCTATGCACCGGTACCAACTCTTCCTTACAAAAAAATTGCTAGACGGACTTGCCCCAGTTTCGCGGGAAAGTCCGTCCATATGCCGACTTTAAAAAAAATAATCATTATTTCTGTTATACTATTTCTATTTTTACATTTTTTATTCAGCTAAGTAGCAGTCAATTAAATTTTACATCAGTTAGTTTTATTGTTTGTAATAGGGCGTACATACTGCAAGATATATACTCACACAAATTTAACTTTTATAAATGTATGCCGGACTTCCCCCCCCTGACCTTACGTCATTGGATATAGCAAAGATATGCGGTGTACCTACTAACGAAGCTGAGCTGAAAACGTGCCTGAGAACTTAGATCGAAACCTCGAGAGTGGTCGAGAGGAATCTAGATATACCTACGTACTTATACGAGTATTACAGATTTATGTAGGTAGGTCTATAGGAATTTACTTTTTTATTGTAGGTAATTGTGTCAAATAGTAAACTAATACATAGGCTAGGTACCTACCTACTTATTGAACAGCCTTTGAGTTTTAACAAGTATTTCAATATTATTATATACTCTTGCTAATATTATTTATGAATGTTTATTTCTTTGATATTCAATCACGCAAAAGTGGCTGAAGGGATTTGAATGAAATTTGGCACACGGATAGTTTAGAAGCTGTTTTTTTTATACCGAAACGCAAACGGAGTTGCCAGCAAAAGCTAGTCAACACAAGAACGATATTTTTTTGAAGTTGCAAAAATTATGCATTCCATTCCCAGGTCCAGCTGGTCGCGGAAGGCGGTATAACCTCAATGGCGTGGTCCTGCGAGAAATTCAAGATGGAGGAAGGGGAGGAATCCCCGGATGTGAACGCCGAACACATCTTGGCCGTGGCGCTGGGCAACGGGGAGATCGTGATGATGGGCGGCCACGATGACGTCAGCCCGGTCCGTGTCAACACCGGGATACGCGGGAATACCCTCGCCATGGAGTGGGCCAACTCCAGGGAACTGCTGGCGGTCGCTGGGACCCTGGTAGCTGGTGAGTGAACATGGGTACCTATTCAAGTAAATAACGCTGTTCTTAAACACTTAAGTAAAAAAAAGTAGGTACCTACCCAACTATCTAAAGTCATTGCTTCCGTTACCTTTTGGAACGATACCTACTGGAGGTATCGTTCCAAATTTTACGGACATTCGAGTATTTGGTTGTAAATCATCTCCTCACACAAACTGGGCTTGGTCAATTTATTGTGGTTCTGTAACACAGGTTCAGGGGAAAATCTAATACCTAAATGATTGCTGAATTTTGCGAGTCAACTGGAAGTCTGTGAATATGAATCTGCAGGACATTATTTTTGTGTTTAACTTTAAAGTTTTAAACACCATTTTGTTGCAAGGCCGTACCCAGGTAGCAATTTCAGACGCCAACCTTAAAATGACGTCTTTTACCAGTCATTATAAGGTCAGTCCGGCGACGGTCGTGGATGTATGTCCTACGGACGTACGGATATCGACGGCAACAAGTTATTCCAGATGCAGTCTTTGGTGCACGTACCAACGACGTACTTACATGACGTCTTTTGGATCCTTTGGTTAGGACCAGAAAAGAACGTTTCTAGAACAGGAATCTGTAAACGTCTTTATGACGTACGCAACAGATCATTCTGGAACCATCCGAAAAGTATAGAATACTATAAAACCAACCATTACCGTTCGAGTAACCGAATGAATTGTATAAGTTAGTCTGTGATGCTAGTAAAAAATGTAACGTAGGATGATTAATTATCCAAAAAGTTAATCCGATAACCAACACAACTTGAACTACCTACACTTTATACAATTTTCAATTAATAGGAGTTCTACTTATATTAGTCAAATTCAGCCCTCAGTTGCTTGTGAGTGCTGTCCTGCACCAGAAGAAGGTCATTCTGATAGTCCAATCTTAGTTTTAAGAAGACGTCCTACCGACATTTACATGAGAAGTTCTACTGACGTTTATGGTATGACGTGTAGCGACACAACATAGAACGCGCCAATAGACGGCCGAGTTTTAAACCGCGCTATCGGAGTTTTCTAATGAGTTTGTATAAATACAACTGTCCAACATCAACCGTTGGACCGTGGTCCCCAGGCACGATCACCTCGCCTTGCGGAAGATCTTCCTTTTCACGATGGAAGAGCATTCCACCTCCGCTCCTCCATACTGGTGCCCTCGACACCTGGACATCAGCATAACCTTCTGGAACACCTGGACTTCAGCGCAAACTTCAGAAGCATCATCACATCGTCATCACTCATCACACCCACAACAACCTTCACTCAAGGTCAGCAGCAGCAGCAGTCGCACAGCAAGCCAGAATCCGCCCAGTCAGTTTATGGTATGACGTATCACAGACGTTTATGGTGTGGCGTATCACAGACGTTTATGGTGTGACGTGTCACAGACGTTTAAGGTGTGACGTGTCACCAACGTCTCGATAAGACGTCATTGGGATAAGACAAATCCACGTCACTATAAGATCCTACAGACGACAAATTTTGACGTCATCTATTTCAAGATGGACCTTAATTGGCCGTCGCTTCTACGTCATTTTGCTACCTGGGTATAGGCTATATTCTATCTGACCCATTAGCAGTATTGTTTGTGGAAATCCATTTTCCACCGTTCCCGTTTGTATCGTTTCGTAATATAATATAATAAGTTATCATAAATCGGCTGTTTCACTCGCTCCCTCGCATATTTACCACATAATATAATATAATATTATAAATCGCATAATATAATATAAAGCCTAAGTATATTAGACGGTAACACCTTTTACCTTTTGATAATGTTATTATAGCTAGGTGGGTAACGTTTTTTCCGTAGGTAAGTAGTACGTGACCTAAACAAGTAAAAATAAGAAAAGGCGCAGAATATATTGTGGGCGAAACCCAATAGCTATCGAGTGGCATTTACATAAGCACTCGAACACTTAGGGCTTTTGTTTTCGGTAAACACGCTTATTTACTTCAAAAGCTGTTTGTTTGCGCAAAGATCTAAATAATACGCGTAACAGCTACGGGGGCACATTTGTATTCTAATATAAAGAATCAAGGGCGAATTTCACAAATGATCGCGAGGTTGGTACCGATCGGTACAGGATGCTTGCTTTGATGGTTGCCTGACGCGTAATAAGTATCAAGCTCCCAGTTTTGCATGGTAAATGGTTTTGTTTTGTTCCAGCGTTTTCCTTTTTAGAGCATTAGTTCTAGACCATACTAGAGTTGTATCATGTAATTTTAAATTATTATAAAAAAAGTGACGGTAGCGAAATAATTTTACGACGTTACCTACGCTCAAAGACGTTTGTAGAAAAAGTTTCTCTATTTTTTTCTTCCAACCTCTTTATTTACGGTATTTTCTTTATACGCTACATTGCTGTATATTTTTGACGTCATGCCACAAATCCTACTATCCTACTAATATTATGAACGCGAAAGTTTGTATGGATGTTTGTTCCTCTTTCACGCAAAAACTACTGAACGGATTTTGATGAAACTTTACAGTTACATATATAGCTTATTCATTAGAATAACATATCGGCTATATTTTATCTCCGTATTCCCACGGGAACGGGAACTACGCTGGTGAAACCGCGGGGCGTAGATAGTATAGAAATAAACCTTGTAGTCGTGGAAGTTTGTTTGTTTTTAAAGATAATATTCTGAAAATAATTTTACGTTGTTTTAAAAACAAGATTCAAAATATGTAGCTAAAAATATATCTCATGTAAACCATAAAAAACAAAAATCTAATACTTTTAATAAAAAATCTTAATGCGTCGACAAAATCATTATAATGAGATTAGGAGCTCGCAAATCTTACTGAAAGGGGTTGAATTCCACTGAACCTTTTCTCGCGCTGACTGGTGGACTGACATAAATAGTTTCTATACAAACGTGATAAATGGTAGCCAGGAAAGCTCTATTCTATTCTTACAGTTTGATAAACGACACGGTTACAGGAACTCTCAATACACAATTTACGAGCGCTATGAAACTTTATAGCGAACGGTTTATGTGCCGGTAGGGAGCGAATGTGTGTACTACAACTATAGCGTTTTACGGACGGCCTTACATGGTACTTTAATCACATAAAACTTGAAAACGTGTTTTTTACAGTATCTACTAAAACGTAATAACCCCATAAAACTTTAAGTGAATATTTTGAAGTTCTAACTGATAGATCCTACGTTAAAAGCAGTATACCTGCTAAGCATAGACATATTAAACACGTGTTTAATATGTCTATGCTGCTAAGGGAAAACGAGAAAAACTGCGACATTGTTCGATGCATCACAGAAGATTGCGATGTAATTTATGTAGCGCGTAGGTAGGTACGTATAGATATATTTATAGAGTCAAAGACGTTTGAAGAAAAAAATTGTCTAGGAAAAATAATGTTTTTCTTCCAACCTCTTAATTCCTATTGGACAGAAAAATCTTATAAAGAAAGTTCATAACAGACTACTCATATAATCTCAGTGGATGCAACAGACCTCGGGCACCCACGGAGTCGGGCGCAGCGCAGCCATTATTTTACTCCTGATAGATACCTACTGGCTTTGGCTAAAGATGTCGCAATTTTGCTTGCGGCGCGCGGCATTTCGTCGCGTCGTTTTGGTGACCCTAAAAGTACCTATTTGTTTGGTCTGCAAACCATTCGCCGTCATGCTAGTCAGAACTAATTAGGTGTAGTTTATACTAAATACCTATGTAGTTACATTAGAGTACCAAAATACTCTTTATTCTTTACCCTAGGTAATTTAATTTGACACAGGCTATCCCAAAGGGACCCAGTCACGAGTACAATCGTACGAGCAAAGTTGGGTCGTTAAAGAACTTTTAGTTCTACAACAGAATTGTACCCGAATGGACCTTTTCAACGAAACACATTAACGACTCGCTGATTGGATGGCGGCGGCAATTGAGGTAGTTTTGCAGTTGGTCAATATTTAATATTCGAAGCTGTGGTGGTAAATTAGAGTGATAATAATTGCGCCACGCGGTTTCATTAGCATCAATAATTTTTAGATACATAGTTCCAGCGATAACTTCCTACTAACATTAAACAACTTTTCTTGCGTGTAGAAAGGTACTAGATATGTTCTGACAATTGAGTTGGGTACCCACTTAGGTATGTATCCTGACTAGCGTTTATTGCTCTAGGTATTAGGTACCTACCTACCTATATAATAATTGTTACAATAATAAATAAGCCCTACCCTACATTTTAATTTAATGCTAGGGAGGTACCTACCTATATGGCTGTTTCGACCAAAAATATACGACTTATATTTTGGGCGGAATCATTTAAAGGGGAAATCGGAGAATAACTTTTTTTAGTATTTTGGACAAACTGAAGACTTATCCTTCAGATATGGCTTATTATACGTTTTTAAATAGCTACAAGAATACTAATTTTCTCGACAGAATCTAACGAGCCGGCGGACGCGCCACCATACCGCAACGTGGTGAAGTTCTACTCCGACACCGGTGCGCTCATCTACACAGTGCCCGTGCCCTTCTCACAGGTAACATTACATTTATGTGGCGTAAGCAAGATTTTCAGTGTATTGTTTATAACTACTTACGTTTCAGTGTGTTGAAGCGCAAAACGATGGTATTGTTATTTTGTAGAACACTAAAGTTTTAAGTTAAAGTTATGAGCAGTGATAGCCTTACGGTTAAAGAGCCTGCTTAACATGATAATAATCAGTGAGGCTCGGGTTCGAATCCTGGCATGTACCAATGAGTTTATCAAAACTTACGTACATATTTATCACTTGCTCGACGGTGAAGGAAAACATCGTGAGGAAAACCGCAGGTCCCAGAATTCTGAGACATAAGACCCGTTCCGGAAATGGGCTCACCACCTATCACGTTTAGGGGTCCAAAGAACATCTCGTAAAAAGTTGATATATCTAGAAATGGAATACCTCTGCCTACCGCCTCGGGGATTAAAAGCGTGAGATTTTTTAAAATTTATTTTTTTATTTTTACTAGTTTTTACAAATTGTGTTCTTAGAAAAGAACAAAACCATAAACTTGGATTTTTCAGTAATCTATCTGCTAAAACCTTTTGTAGGGTAGCACCTCCCTATTAATTGGACTACTCGCTATTTTGACAAATTTTTGTTTGTCAGTGTACGTTGCGGATATAGGGTAGGTAGGTAAGGTACTATCAGCGACATTTGATGTGTAACTTGAGGCTGAGAAGGCGCGGGTGACTACGATGACATCTCATTTGTAACTTTTGGTCACAAAGGGGCGGCTGATAGCTATGACCATTTGATTATGTAACTTTAACTTGTGCTCGCGAAGGTACGGCTACATCGCCTACATCTAAAGTAATTTTAACTCCTTCAAATTCTAACAACTGTCTTTTCAGGTGACAACCCTTTTTGGTCTCTTTCTTTCTCTTTCGTTTGAAGGGAACATTTTTTTTTATGTCTCAAAAAGAAGAACGGTCACGCCCCATAGAAAAAAAACCCAGACCCGACAGAAGTGAGACATATCTCAGTTTTTTTGTTATTTTTTATATAGTTAAATTGTATATTTTTTTTATTCAAAATCAGTGGCTAACACCAAAATATTGCCTTATGTTTTTGTTCAGGCGATACAATAAAAAAAATAGAATATGCTTATTTATCTCAAAAATCATAAATGTATGTAAATGACGATACAATAACTATAGGATGTTCTAGGTGACCTGCAGGGCTAGCACAATCACGTTATGTCGCGGAGAGTAGCGCGACAAAGCGTTCGGTCCCATTCACTTAGCAAATATCGGAGCGGGATAACATGCGCGGGAGAGTCGAGTAGCGCCTATCTTGAGATGTAGCTGGATTATATTATTTTTGATGTCCTAGTACAACAATCAACTTAGGATTCATTAAAATCGTGGTATTCGATGATTTATTGCAGATCAGTGATTTAGGTACCTATCATTGGAGTTCTATGATCTATAACAAAAAAAAACTAATATGTTCAAATAAAGTTTTATTACATTTCTATGTCCCTTAAAACATAATCCATACCCAGTGCGGGGTGGTCAAAGTGATCTTGATGCCTAGCCCACCCTAAATAATAGACAACACTAATGACGTGTGCGCAACTTCCTAATGTCCTTTTTCCATGGTAACACGAGCAGTAATATTCGGTTATTGCGTTTATTCCAAAAATAACAAAAAAACTGAGATATGTCTCGTTTCTGTCGGGTCTGGGTCACAGATGACCGTTCTTCTTTCTGACGTCCGAATAAAAAATGAGATAGGTATTTATGTGTTATTTGTGGTCGTGAAGGCGCGGGTGACGGCGATGACGTGGGGCCACGCGGCGCGGCGGCTGTTCGTGGCTGTGGGGGGCGCGGTGTGTACAGCGCGAGTGTGGCGCGTTGTAGCGCCACTACAGCTGTTGGCTCGCGTGAGGGCTGCGGCCGCGCTTTCCGACCCGCGCCACGCCGCGTTGTTGCCTCTGCCGCCGAGGCTGCAGCCAGCACTCGCTAACCTCTTCGCGCACACTATACGGGTGCGTGTTTCATATTATTATTCCGTGAAGAGAGTACTACTGACGAAGATTTAGGCTTGTACTTGGAATAAATACCAAGGACAACATGTATGTTTTGCGACTTAATCTCTGAATTTTTCGTCTTCTTTTTTATGTTTTGTAAGTATTTAAATAGTACTTTCCCCTTAGATGGTAAGGTTTTAGTTGGAATAACACTTAGTAGTCAACTGCAGTAGTAGCAGTGACTATTAGGTCGACAGCTATCTGGTGATACGTATAATATTAGTATATAAAGATTTTTATTATAATTATCATCTCCTAACAAAGAAATATTTTTTTATAACTTAATGTTAAATAATCTAATGTTGAAAAATAATAGGTACTAAGTATCTGGGAGACCGAGCTTCGCTGGTTCTAACACCACTGTCGCTAACGCCATCTGCCGGTGAGAGGCTGTATTATTGATATTTTTTTATACAAATTACTGTTTTACAGAAATTAGAACAATGCAGACTGTATCTGGATAAAAATATCAAAATCGTTAGAGCCGTTTCCGAGATATCCGATATACAAGAATTGCTCTTTTAAAGTAATACGATTGCATACTTGAACGCTACTCAATCGCCTTGGGTAGCTTGAAAAATTCTGACATTTGGGGCTACTAGTCTAACACCATCTCCCAATCCGCGGGCTCGCGTGGGAGATTCGCCTTCCTCACGTGTGAGGAAAGACCCTTAGCTCAACAATGGGTTACGGGTTGACGATGACGACTCAATCGCCTTAACGTCGGCAGTGCAACGTTCCGGAATCAGTAGACCTGCGCCGCTTCGTGTCGCGGCCTCCAGCGGCTAACGGCAGATTGCACTGCACCATGCTGCGGCACGACGACGAGGAGGCGGGAGCGTACACGCTGTACTTAGAGCACCTGGGGGGGCTGGTGCCGCTGCTCAAGGGAAGGAGGACCAGCAAGATACGGCCAGAGTTCGTCATCTTCGACCCCCAGGGCGAAGGTATCTTTGACAGATTATTTTTATAATAACAAAGAACTGTAGAAGAGTAAAAAAACGACTTTTACGAATATCATCATCATCAATGTATATTTATTTTTACGAAACCGCTGACTGCTTTCGATAATATTTTAATGGGACCACCTCTGAAGTAAGTATAAACAAAAAAATAATTATCAAAATCGGTTCATAAGAAGTATGTAGATTGATTGCGTAACATGCATAAAAAAGAACATACAGTCGAATTGAGAACTTCTTCCTTTTTTGAAGTCGGTTGGAAATAAATACGGTTACTACATATCTTACGATATGTAATATGTATTTACGATAGAAAAATGAAATTATTTTCATGTGATATTATTTTACATAGTCAATATAAACTTTTGAAATATCTTATTTTATTAACCTTTTTAGCCATGCACATTTTGAATTTCTCAGGTTTACTGAGCCTGCGGCTTCGGCCAGAAATCTAACTTCAGTCGGACACTTCTTAGCTGGGATAGTTATATAAAAAATGGTGTTATGACACTAACTGAGAATGTTTCGGCAGCGGGTGTGGTGAGTGTCAGCGAGAGCAGCAGCAGCAGCAGCGCGGCGAGCAGCTCGGGCCCAGAGAGGCCCGGGGCTCCCCGCACTCCCCGCACTCCCCTGACGCCGCGCTGCGCCCGCGCACCCCGCCCGGACCCGCAGATCCTTCTGTCTGACTCCTGCTCCTCCGACACTGACAGGGAAGAAGGTGGGTTTATTGTGTCAAAACACATTGCCTACCTCTAAAATGCAGTTCGATTTCCATTTTACCATTATAGCAAATTTTAAAATAAAATAATCCAAAAGTGATGCATGACGTTATAGCTCAGAGTAAATTTTCGTTTTGACAGATTTTAAAAAAGGAAATCGTTTGACTAGACAGGAAAATACCTACCCTTTTAAACCTGTAACACTGATTTAAATATGAGGAAGTAAGGACTAGAATCTCCCTTGCGAGCCGACCTCATATTAGGTCATGCGTTTTGTCAGCGCGTAAACATTCAGTAATAATAGGTAAAAGTTAAACACACGTAGGTACATCTTTTATTAAATACATCCGTTATTAAATAAATAATAACTAAACTTTATTCTAAAACTCTTTTAACAAAATATAATATTGATTCTAATAAACAGCAGTTATACGGTGTGATGGGTTACGTATCTAAATGTCTAAAATTAAAAAACCTAACGTTAAATAACCTAAGTTCAAAATAACTAATGGTTGTTTGTCTTATAGTTAAAATACCGAAAGCTTAAAATGTCAAATGGATATATTACTGAAGTTCAAAAGGATAAAACTTGAAATACCTATGTACAAAGTCCCTCAAATTGATTTACCTCACCGTTAATTGACCGAAGTGACAAATACCGACGTAATGTTCGAAATCTAAATAAAAACACAAGTAATATTTATCTGTAATTATTGTAAATGAATGTATATTTTCCTGACACAAAATATATTAAACATAGAAAACGATGAATTTTATCAATCTACCCACTTTTACGCTCGCGGAAGGTGATAAACTATTTCAAACAAATATCGCGCAAGTGGTGCATTACTTTAGGTATTTTGACCATTTGTTATTAAAAATGTTGGTATATCAAAATTAGTTGTTATAACTATAAACATTTTAAATTTTAGGTATTTAGTCCAATCGGTATTGTAATCTTAGATATTTCGTGGGTATGTATTATTTTATTAGGTATATTAAAACATAAGGTATTTTGATTTTAGGTATTTTGAACTTAGGTTATTTAACGTTAGGTTTTTTACTTTTAGACATTTAGATACGGTGAGGTAAATCAATTTGAGGGACTTTGTACATAGGTATTTCAAGTTTTATCCTTTTGAACTTCAGTAATATATCCATTTGACATTTTAAGCTTTCGGTATTTTAACTATAAGACAAACAACCATTAGGTATTTTGATTTTAGGTATTTTGAACTTAGGTTATTTAAGATACGTAACCAAGAAAAATGAAATGACAGCTGTCAGAATCAAAGTTCTAGTAATGTCTTTTGGTAATTTGAATCTTTATGTAGGTTGCTCTGGATCTCCGAGAATGCAGCGACGCAGGCGCGCCAGGGACCGCCGGAAGGGTCGCAAATCTACCGAAAAAGAAGAAGGAAATGACGAACTGGCCTACATCGACTCTCTTCCAGAGGTATTTATCAATTACGGAACCACATCCCTGTAAGCCACTTGAAAGTTGCTCTTCAGGGCCTGCGTCCACTGGCGGCACGGCAATTAATTTTTAAGCGTCGAACAGAAATGTGACTTAAATGTATAATAATAAAGTTAAAATTTCAATGATAAACATACCGCAGAGTACGATTACATAGAAATTTCAATTTTATTATCATACTCTTAAGTAATATTACCTTCCTCATACAACAGTCTTTCTCATACTTTACTTACCTTATTGCTAGCAAAATTACTGTCAACACAGTGGAGCCATAATGTAAAAAATTGCGTGCTGTGCCGCCAGTGGGCGCAGGCCTTTGTTGAAAAAGTAACTCTCATCTCAATTAAGAGCAGAACTTTCCGTCGCAGGACGTGCGGTTAGTCGAAGTCACCTCCAACATCTGGGGGACAAAGTTCAAGATGCATGGGCTAGCGAAGAACGTGCCCGCCAACCTGGGCCAGGTCACCTACAAGACTTCGCTCCTCCACCTCCAGCCAAGGCAGATGACCCTCATGATCACCGAACTACGGGACGACCACCCTGTCGAGCCCGACCCCACATTCAACCCCAACATCTTCTCCGAAGACGAGGAGGAAGTGTTCCACTCTAACGACACAGACGACTCTCCGTCCCACAACAACAACGTCCGAAGAAAAATCACGCTTAACGACCGGATGAACAACGCCAATAATGTAAATAGTATAAATCAAAACGAAGCGTATAGTTCTGTAAGCTCAAATAATAACGGCAACGGCGCGTCGCTAGCGAGGGCCGAATCCTACGACGAGTTCCCGTACATCGACACAAACGACGCGAGCAACTCCCCGGAGGTGTACAGTACGCCTATGAGGCATACGGCCCAGCCCGAGAGGAGGGTGAACAACAGCAACGCAGTGCCGAACAGACACGCGATATCCCCTCTAAGATGCGAAGGATCCGTACCCACTCTGCAGTCCCCGAAGAACGCCGTAGCGCCCACCGACATCATCTTCGAGAGGCCCTCCCCGCAAACGGTCTCGTGCGGGGGCCGCGGAGACTTTTGCGGCGGAAGAACCGACTACAGCGTGCGAGGGGACAGCGTTTCCCTCAAAGGAAACATACCCAACATCGAACAGCAGTCGTTCAGCCTCAATCTGACCCTCGAACCGAGTCGGCAGGTGACGATCAAGAAGTGCGACACCCACGTCACCGACAACTGCCTGTCGAAGCTCCGCAAAAACATCTGCAGCCGGGGCGAGTCCGCCTCCTACGAGATGAACACTAGGATCTTAAAGTCTTTGTGCAATAAGAACTACGAGCACGAGGTCCATCCCGACGCCATGGCCAAGAGGGCGGACACGCTGAAGAACCTGCAGAAAAGCGAGGACCTGAAGTTCATCGACGAGGAAACGCCAGTGGATACCACGATAAATAATCTGACGGACAGGGTCAGGGAGGTGCGGGTGCAGCGGACCACCACGGTCGTGCCGATCAGCCCCGTGTGCGCTACCGTCCCAGTGTACGACACGATGACCCGCAGCTGCAGCGTCGGCTACCTGGACCTCGTGGACCCCCAAGTACTGCACGCCCAGGTCAGCTTGACAGCGCTAAGGGGCGAACCGCCGCGACGCCTCATCCTAGTGAACAACAAACGCCAGAAACGCCCCCGACGGCACTTCAAAGGCGACGCGAAGCAGATCGAAAGCTTAAAGACGCCCAGCCTGAAGAAGTGCGGGAAATCGAGGAGCCTCGACTCGAGCGAGCTGTCGATGACAGTCGAGAAGAGCAAGAGGCAGTCGCGAGTGGATCTGCCGATCGTGAAACCCGAGATGGCGTCGGCGAACTCGAGCACCGGCGGGGAGGACAACAGCGGGACGAGCCCCGAGGACAGCGGCAACGGGCCTAGGAGGTCCAGGAGGGACCCCGCGGTGTGCCGGCTGGGGGCCCCCCCCGAGAGGCGCCAGGCCCCGCCCCCCGCGCCCGCGCCCCGCCCCCCCGACTCCGACTCCGACTACAGCAAGTATTATAGTTAGTAGTAGATGCTTATCTCTCACCAGCGACCGTTCATACTTCACCGGTGAGGTACTCACGCTAGGAACTAGTACGCCCACCGATAGAACTCGCTCCGCGAGCGCTTAGGACGCCACACGCAACACTCGACGGTTTAGATTCGTGTGATCTGTCCCACTTTCCAGTAGCCAAGTAGTCTCTTGAGCATGCCGCAGCAATCCTTGCATTCTTACAGCAAAACTGCACACGGACGAGGTACACTCTTATCGCTTATGCCCAGTAGAAACGACAATATCGCATCAATAATGTCATCCATATAGAAGCTACTCGTAATGCGACATTGCCCAACACAAAAAAAAGACCATAACCGGGAAAATTGAGAACAAAAATTCGCAGTTCGTCTGCCAGAAAAAATGCGAACCAGACACACCCATAGACTCAAACACTGATACTACTACACTTTTAAACGGTATAAAGCCATCAACAAGCAATACTAATACGTAACCGATGTGAACAGGCTCCCTGGAGCAGCTTGCGTTGCGGTTGCTGGCGTCTCGCTCTGGCAGGCGCAACAACGCCGCGGCAGAGCGAGAGAGCAGCTCCGCGCCGGCGTCCCCTCGGCCCGCGCGCAGCCAGCCCGCCTCTTCCAGCCCCGCGTCCCCCGCGCCCCGCGCCACGCCCAGGAGGCAGCGGTATTCTTCTGCCTCGCCGATACGGTGAGTACCTTTACTTCAGAATCCTTAATAACAATAACATGATTTAAAAAAAACTTGAAGAAAGCAGCTCGATAATTTTATCAAAGTGACGCAATTGAATACTAAAAATGATGACGTCACAGTGTAATTTATTAGCAACATACTACAGAAGACAAACGATACATTTTTATATTATAGACAGTTAAACCGCCCTGCACATTGACCACATAACAAAGAATGTATAAAAAGTGTATACACCTTCCTAGTCAGTAAAGCATCAGTGTTCCACGGGCGCTCAAGGACAATAGATAATCCTATTGCATTTGCATTCCATTACTTCGGGATAAGAGCACGATCTCTAATATTTGTGCAACAATTTTAATTTTCCGATATAAATTTGAAAGTAACTCATTTGAAGTCAACTATCTACCACTTTTCTCGGCAAACAAATGAGGCATTAATTCTTTTTGTAACGACTTGTAATTTTGAAAAACTTAATTTGCCGGCTCTACTATTTCTTCTTCTTCTGAAATTTTAAGCTAATAAACCTTTAAAAGAAATCAAGCATCGTTTGTCTAGGACCACACCAATGTTTCCTTTCAGACAACTGCTCAACTCCCCCCTGCTGAACCGCAGAAGGAATAAGAAGCCGTCAGAGAGTTCCGACGACGAGTACTCTAACGGAGGCTACAGCGAGGTCAACAGCCGAAACTACCGCGACCTGGAGAGCTTCCAGAAGGCCCAACTTAGGAATAAGGTAAGATGAATTATTTTTTGGAGGTAACAATTACAGGGTTTAATACATTGAAGTTATTATGTACAATATGACAAAATGATTATGATATGATAAGAGAATGTAGGTATTTGATAAATCCTACTGAAGGTCTACCGCTTAACTGAGATAGTTCCTGAGATCGTTCCGCGGGGCGGGAGCGGTAACGGATGATGTCACATCTGCGTACGAATTGATTAAAATTGACAAAGCTGTGATGTGATCTGTCACCTGTCCCACCCTGCGCATCTACCTCAGAACAAGTCTCAGTTAAGCGGTAGACTGGCACAAACTTATTATCTAAATTAAATTAAAATAAAATGTAGTGACTTGCGACTTGTGTCAAAACTCATAGTACTCAATTGTACCATCGTTTTAATATTTTAAAATTTGCTCTAGAAAAAGTGTGTAGTGAAATGACTTTATCGAAATTAAATTGCGAGTAATCATTAATGAAAAAGATTAAGCTTATTCCAAAACCTCTCTAAAAATGCAGTTCGATTTTCATTTAACAATTATAGCATTTTAAAATAGTAAAACAATAAAAAAGTGATGCAATTGAGTACTAAATTAATAATACTAAGTCAATACTCAGTATATTTTACGCAGTAAATTTTCGTTTTGACAGCTCGTAAAAAGTAACTCATTTGACTAGGCAGTAAAACAGAGTATTGCGCAGATAAAGCGCGCCGGCGGCACGGTGCCTCCCTTAGCGGCGAGCGATTCGCGGAACAGCTCGCGGCGGCAGCTGGTGATGCACAACAAGGCGCCCATGTGGAACGAGAACAGCCAGGTCTACCAGCTGGACTTCGGCGGCCGCGTCACCCAGGAGTCCGCCAAGAACTTCCAGATCGAGTACCACGGCAAGCAGGTAAACTTGGGGCCAATTCTACTAAATGTCAACGGTCTTAATTGGATGACTATGACATATCAATGGTCAGACAATGGTGTTATTTTGACACTTTTCAGAGCAAATAACACCGTCGACTGACGATGTCATTGTCATTGTCATCCAACTGTAAACGTTGAAATTTAGTAGAATTGGCCCCCTGGCCACTTGACATTTTTCGCTACCCTAAAGAAACAGGCAAAGACGTTTAAAGAAAAAGTTTCTCTCTCCTAAAGAGAATGATTTTCTTGCAACCTCTTTGGAAACAGGCTCTACTCCAATGAAAAAATTCAGATCCGTAATGTAATTATTTGTCTGATTTTGTTTTCCTTTGGTAATTCGTATTCGGCAGACTCTACCACAGTAGAAATTTAGTTTACAAATGAAATGGTGTTAACTGTCACAATTTTTCAAGCTACCCAAATAGTATCTGACATAGCAGGACAGACTTCCATTGTTATAAAACAAAACGGAAACTAGGTCTGTTATTCCTAATGAAACAAATGAAGATACCTGCCACAGTTACTATGAAATAGCTGCTATATTCTATTAGTTCCTATATATTCCCGTTACCAGGTAATGCAGTTCGGGCGCATCGACGGTAACGCTTACACCCTGGACTTCCAGTACCCGTTCTCTGCGCTGCAGGCGTTCGCTGTGGCCCTCGCCAACGTCACGCAGCGGCTCAAATGAACGCACTCCCACCGCTCCCATCTACAACTCTCCGTTTCTCTAGTCTGCTGACTTATTGTCTATTCTGCCTAATTGCAATCGTCTTCTTTTTGACGTACCTACATCTGTCATTAACGTCAGATTAGGAGTATTCTAAGGCTGCTACCACTATTATCGCATAGATGTCGCCCTCGGTAAAATCTGTTTTTTCTTTAAGATACTAATAAAAATACAATTATGCCTATCCCAGTTCTTATTATAAAGATATACTTATGTTTTTCCATTCATCAATTTTATGGAAAGGCAACGCAAGATATTTAAAGAAAAAGTTGATATTTAGAAAAAAATACCATGGATGCCATCTATGTGGTATTAGTGGAAGCAGCCGTGGAAAACACCGCATTAAAAACGATTCAAATTGTAAATAGACAATATCATAGCTCCTGGTGTTATCATGTCAGATTTTCGTTGAAACGATCAATAAGATATCACCAGAGTCCATTGTATTCAGAAAGCCACTAGATGACTCAAGTATACAGACCTAATTCAGGTCCAGCATGTTAAAAACACATATTTATTAAATATTTACTAGTGAACTTCTAGTAGACCACTAAGAAGAAATTATAGCCAATTTAACGCCTTATTTATTTTATTCACACATTTAAAACCGATGTGATAACACCAGAAGTTGGAGAGACTGAAAGAGGCACCATAGACAGCTGGGTAGAAGCTTGAGTAGTTGCTATGATGAAGATTTTTACTGGTAAATACTAGTATCTTGGAAAAATCGGAAAATAAGCTACTATTTGACGACTATCTAGCTATCCGTAATGCTTTATTATAGAGGCACATTTCGTTATTTCTTTAGAGGTCGTGATAAGCAAACAATATCGCTGTCGACCACGCTTAATAATGAATAGATACCGTCGTAGTCATCGCGTTCTGCAGTGACCACCCATCCACAGTATTTTATACACAAGCTTAGATAGGTAGTGTAAAGTATCAAATTCGTGATCTCAGTGGGCAACTGAGATTTTCATCAAGTAAATTCGTGTCCAAACATATACAAATATTTTCATAATACGTAGCCAATATTGGGTTGGCTTAGGAGCTCTACACATGTTTCTAGGAATTGGGATTGATTTTAATATACTGATCTCCACGATGCTACCACAAAAGGAGATCCTAGGCCACCTTCATAAAAAGAGTTCACTGCATAGTCACTTATTATCATCTGTCAAATAAAATTTACCAAGAAGAATGTACTGAATCTTAAACTTTGACGCCATCATTGGTAGTACTTGAGTTTGCGGCTAACCCTATGGGTTGACCGCATCACTTTATGGTTGTTTTATCATTTTAAAATTTTATACAACTTTAAAATGCAAATCGAAATTGATTTTGAGAGGTGTTTTGGGATAATCTTTTAATGAACTCGCAATTTCATTTCTATGCAGTGAAATAACCTATTGGGTGCTGACAATTATGATATCATAGACTTATTTTCAGTACATTTTTTCATAGAAAATTTGCGTTTTGACCACAGACCTGAATCTCTTACAATAGATTTGTGGTTTTGACAAATAATAAAAAGTAACTGATTTGACTAGCAGTTAACTGAATAGTTCATTGTGTTACTTACCTCAATCAAACTCAATCCACAGGGACATGTATAGTGCCATTAAAGTAGTTATTATATATAATATTATATGTTTAGTCCAGTTACTTTGATGTTGGATGAGGCACTATTTCGCAAATGTTGTCTTGTGTGAATTCAGAGATTTTCTATCTTCATTTAATGTGGTAATTACCGTGGCCTTTATTCAAAGGCCACTAATGCTGTTTGGTAATGGGTGAATCATTTTTAAGTTTATATGATCAATGTTATGCACTGAATTTTTTATATACACAATGTTTAATGTTAATTACAAACTAGAATTGATAATATTTTAGTATATTGTTTAGAATATTTTTGTTAAAAGTTCTGTTAAGGACTTTCGTTTATGTTTGACTGAATCAATACTCCAGCTCAGCATGTTAAACAATGGAGAAATTGTCAAGAATGTAGAAAAATTATGTAAATATATAAAAATGTGCACATTCACCTTAGATCATTTAAATTGTTGTTGTGTTGTGTACCTTAAAATGATGAATAATTGTTGTCATATGTATAAATTTATTACTGTAATTGGTGTTTCACATAGTTACCAGTATCAGATATCCCGCTGAATTGTTATTTGCCACACTTTGCAAAACAGACAGTATAATATAGAATACTTATGCTTCCCGCCCACATATGTTTACTTTGATCCAAACATACATATCCACAGTTAATTATTATTATTATTATATTAGTAGGTGATTTATTTCTAGAAATTATGGAATAATTTTCAATCAATTGTTTTCAAGACTGCACATTGTGAATATATTTTGTGATAACCTTTTTATCGTTTATCTCATTAAGTTAGAAGCCCTAAGCAAGTACTTAGTATGTGATTTAAGCCAAATATAGATTTGTTTTGTTTGCGGAGTACATTTTCAGTTTCTGTTATGTATGTTGAAGTGTTTGTTGTCATTCCAATAGCTTTTTCTTTAATATTTCACTTGTCAGTTGTATATACCTACTCTAGTGACAAAGTGTAAATAAAAACTATTCTCCAGATAAAAATCTGTTTTATTGTAAACAATAAACTTAATAAATAACCAAGGTACAGCGGAGCCTGGTATAGATGGTCAGAGATAGGCATTAAGATTTTATTTTTATTTATACAAATCAATCGCTAATCACAAATCCTGTTGACGACCCTAGACAGGGCAATAGCAAAATGTCTTTAGAACTCACTTCCGCTTTGAACGGGAGTGCAATTCTTTCCGCTAATCACTTTCACTGGCACTTCGTCCGGGCACATAGTCTTCGTCCTCCTCATCTGATATTTCCAGGTCATCCAGATCTTGAAATAGAGATTCGTCCACTTTGACTGCATCACCTGTAATAGCATCATTGGATTTTGTTCTAACTAAAATATAGTTTGTGCTACCAACCTATGCATGCAATTTGAACAGCTTACTGTTAAATATAGTAAATACTATATAAGGTAACTTATTGCCTAAAATCGTACTTGTAAACATGAGTGAGTACCCAATAAGTGTTATAGGGAATTAAAAAAACCTAGAAACCACATAATAATTTGTTGATGAATAACTGTTTGTAACAAATTTAAAAGAATGTGTTTTAAATATTGGGATAAGCAGTGGCCCACCTGCTCAGTTTATAATAATAATAATCAGAAGGGAGAGGTATTCCATTTCTGTTTATACCCACTTTTCACGAGATATTCTTTGGACCCCTAAACATGATAGGTGGTGAGGCGAGCCCGCTGGACCGGGTCTTTTACACATGTCTCAGAATTAATTCTGGGACCTGCGGGTTTCCTCACGATGTTTTCCGTCGCCGTCGAGCTATTGATAACCCAAAGTACCCAAAGGGTATAACGGGACCCCATTACTAAGACTCCGCTGTCTGTCATAATCTCACGGAAACCTTCGTGCGCAAGTCCGACTCGCACTTGGCCGTTTTTTTAGCTAGTAGCTACAATGTGCAATTTATTTTTAAAATTTACTCTCACCGTCATCCAAGAATTTGAGGTCAGACTCATTGAGTGTTGTATCTCTGAGAAACAGTTCTTTCCCCGTAAGCTTGTTCTTATCCTTTGCTTCTCTCTCTCTCTTAGCAGGGATACCCATGTCTATCTCAAACTGCTTTCTCCATACTAGGAATGACTCCACTGTCACTCTGGTGCCTTCAAATCTTTTCTGCAATTTAAAATTCAATCACTATGGTACACCAAAAACAATATAAAAATTCAATGAAGGAGAAATTTAAAAACAATAGGAGGAAATGCTTAGGAAAAAATTCTTGAGGAAACTGGTTCCATAGACCACAGAAACCTAATGTAGTGTAGCGCCAATCATATATTGGTTTTATTTGATTATCCTAAAAATGTTTCAATCAGTCATAAATTTTCTATGTATGTTAGTGTGGGCTTGTTTTCACAACTCAATGTCTTCTCTGCACCTATTTTGCTTTTCTAATATATCATACATTTTCTAATGAAACCTTGAAAACAGTCTCTTACCTGTTCAGCTTCTTCATCTGCTTTGAGTTTAGCTAATACCTTTTCTTCTCTTTCCTTTTTGATACTGTCCCACTTCTCATTTAGCCACTCCTGACCCGCAGAGACTAGTGTGAACACCATTACCATCCCAAGGTTCTGATTACCCTGAAATTTTTAAATAGCTTCAATGGGTCAAGCATCGAGCAACTAAATTCCCATGAGCCCACAATAACAAAACATAAAATATTACCTCGGAGAATTGTTACCAAACTGGTTAATAATCACTTAGGATTTCCCTTGTGATGTATGTCTACTGATTATAGTTAATGTAATTAAATTGAGCAAATCTGCTTTGATTTTTTTTAGGTTTGTCAACTTTAACAGATAAAATGGTGTGATTCAGGGGTTCTCAAAGTAACAAAACAAAGGAATTAACAGTGGGTTGTAACTGGAGAAGAGTTGCAAAGGATAGAAAACAGTGGAAATCTATAAAGGAGGCCTTTGTCAAGAGGCACACTGACTGAACTGAACTCTGGGATATACCCCTCTGGGATATGTCAACAAAGTATATGTGTACAAGAAAGATGTAAGATTCATACAAAAGAAGGAGTTATGGGCTATATTACTATTAATATAATATACTAGCAGCCCGGTACGTGCTTCGCAACGTGATAAATGATGAACCACTCGACAGATTTTAAGCAAACTTCACATAAACCATCTGCTCAATAGTCCGAATAAAGCCTAAAAATTTGGTTTGGTAATGTTCAACATGTCACAACGATTTCATTAATATTTTTAGATTAAAAGGGTCTATAATACTAAATATACACTATGGTAAGCACTTATTGCTAGTTGTTTTGTTTTACTTATTTTCTTTTTTAAAATTGTTTGTATACTTATTTATAGTTCTGTTTACAGTTTCATTGTGCTCATTTGCTTGCTATGGTTGCTTTTAGATGAAGTGGTACATACCAAAGCTAGTAATGATTACCTGTTCTACTAGATGTTCTAACAAATCTTCTTTGCTGACTATATCATCAAAATTTTCTTCATCCTCTACTTCTATTAGCGGCAATTCGTCCGGGTACTTTGCTGTGTATGTGAAGGTTAGCTGACAGGCCAGCCCCTCTCCGTCGTCGAAACCTTCCGACTTAATAGGAATGCTAAACTTGTGAAAGGGTTCCGTTTCTAGAACTGCAATAAAAAGAAATATTACAAAAAAAATTTGTTCGGTAAACTCCATGTAAGTGAATGAATAGGGCCGTACCTTGCATGTCTCCATAATAAATGGAATCCAGTGCTTCAACCTCACTAGCTTGCTCATATTGGTAGTCCATGATTATTTAATTAAACAAAATCACCTTATTTTCAAATAAACACGTTTTCGGCGAGAATGATACGTGATGCTAACGATATCACCAAAGATTTCAATTGACAAATTTGACAATCTCCAAATAGAATCACAATTTTTGTGCTACCTATCGTTTTAAAGAGGAATAACGCAATACGGTCTTCAGTATCTCTATTTCTTTTACTATCTTTATCAGTTTAAAAGGAAAGAAAATAAACGCAACATTTGACATTTTATTACTCGACTGCGGCGAAGCCCAAAAAGAAGGTAATGTGTTTGATTTTATTTGTGTGGCCTTGGATACTAGCACTAGTTTACTCGTAGTTAAATTATTTACATGTTTTTTATGTATTTGTTATTTATTGAATTTTTTTGACTACTGCTAAAATGAAATAGTTTAAAGCTGCATGACATCAGTCACTACATCGATATAGGATTGACATCAGAACCTTGGAGCCCCGGAGCTACAGAGCTGGCGAGTGGCCTAAATTATTGTAGTGAAAATGTAGTAGTCAAAAACACATCTCTTTGAATTTGTAGTTCTATAGTTCAGGAGTTATTCGACCTGAAAGCTAGATATCATCAGGTCGGTGTGGCCCCGAGATCTCAGTAATTAGGGCAGTAACGGACGTTTGCTCTTAGACAAAGTTACTGTAATATTTAGGTAGTAGACAGAAAAACAAAGAATATAATTCGTAGTTCGATATTTTGGCAGTAATTCACGTTTGAAGTGCGTGACAATCAGGTCCCTGTAGCCCAGTGTTTTCTCTGAAACGAAGCATCCTAGCATAGTATGTTGTTTGAGTAAGTTTCTGTAGTTCTCGATTTAGGAATTCGTATGGAGCTAGTTTTTTATGTAGTTCTACGGTTTAATAGAATTTTGCACTCTTTCTAAAAACAATCAGAACGGTGTAGCCCAGTGTTTTCTCTGCAACGAAGCATCCTAGGATAGTATGTTGTTTGAGAAAATTTTTGTAGTTCTCGATTTAGGAATTCGTATGGAGCCCGTTTTTTAAGTAGTTCTACAGTTTACGAATAATTCAGGTCGGAAGCTCCGAAATGACAGCTAACCTCACTCATTACATCTTTGGAACCAAACAAGCTAGCGAAACAGAAACTTACACAACGATTTATTATCCATCGAATAATAAGTGTGCAAAATTTCATAGAGATCCATGCAGTATCTGTAAAGGAATTTAATATAAAGACATTCGGTACCATTATCTGTATAATGGAAGAGGGTGACCATACAATTTATGTTAAAAAGGAAAAATATTCGAGCACTGAAATTTGATGGTGAAAGTAGTATGATATGACATCAAATAGTAGGTATTTATTGAAATTTGCACTCCGGTTGTTTATTCGTAAGTTTTAACATTAAGTAAATAAATAACTAAAAATAGTTAACATGGTTTTTTATTGAATTACTAGTGGCCCGGGCAGACTTCGTTGTGCCACCGTATAAACCATCCCTGGACCCACTCTAACCCACACAAAAAGTTTTATCAAAATCTGTCCAGCCGTTCTGGAGTTTTAATCAGACTAACGAACATCAATTCATTTTTATTTATATAGATAATACCCATGGTGGTTTTTTAACCACAAAAGTCCATTTAATATGGTATAAAGTAGTTACCTACTACCCACAGTTTCTTTTGTGCAAAGGAATAAAAAAGAGTTGTTCATCTGATTTTCTAGATTTATACATATAATAAAACTGTAACGGGGCCGTGTCTGTACATTAAATATTTTTTTAAATTTTAACGGTAGTGTATATACACACACCGGCACAATTAGCGGAACAGAAAAAAAAAGGAGAAAAAAGAGGGAATTTAGAACAATGAATGTAATTTTTAAACAATATATTATTTAAAATGAAACAACAATTAAATTAACATGTTTTGACATTCATTTGTAACACCATACTTAAAATTTTATAAAAATAAAAATTAAATTAAACAAAATGCATTTTTCTTCGATTTTTAATTATAGAGAAACAGCAGAAAATTCAAGATTTTCCAAAGTTTAACAACAATTTCAATGACTGTTCAATATCGAGTGTTTCCTCCTCGTGCTCTGATGAGGGTTTCCATCCGTCTGGGCATGCTGCGGATGATGTTATCAATGGTTTCTTGGGGCAACCTCTGCCATTCTTCAAGTAATGCGTTTCGCAACTCGTTGAGATTATTGGGAGGGGGCATTCTTGACTTTACACTCCTCTTTAGCAAGTCCCAGACGTGTTCTATAGGGTTCATATCGGGGAACCGTGCTGGCCACTCCATCACCGTTATACCAACATGGTTTAGGTATGTCTGTACTGTGCGAGCACTGTGAGCCCGAGCATTATCCTGCATTAGAATGAAGTTGTTACCAATAAAGGGGGCAAATGGCACAACATGTTCTTCTAAAATCTCCCTGATATACCGATCAGCATTCAGATTCCCGCCATCGACCACTACTAACTCCGTACGAGCTCCTAAACATATTCCTCCCCAGACCATAATTGAACCGCCGCCATATGCAACTGTATTTTCAAAATTAGACTGGATATACCGTTCTCCTTTGCGTCTCCATACTCGCTGCCTTCCATCAATTTGATTTAACATAACTCTGCATTCATCAGTAAAAAGAACCTGTCCCCAGTCGTCGAAGTCCCAATCACGATGTTCACGACCAAAGTGTAGACGGTTTGTGCGATGATGTCTCTCAAGTTTTGGGGCTTTGGCGGGCACATACGAGCCTATACCCACTTCTTCGAATCTTCTACGAACTGTCCGCTCACTCATCCTTACTGCTCGTACCTCTTCCAGTAAATTTCGAGCCTGCACCGCCGTTAGTCTCGTGTTCCGTCGGACTTGAAGTTGGAGAAAACGGTCATCCCTCCTTGAAGTACACCTTTTCCGGCCTTGTCCTCTCCTTCTCACTACAGCATTCGTCAATCTGTATCGTTGGATGCTACGATAAATCGTTGATAACGATCGACGAAGGCTTCTGGCAATCGATCTGTAGGTTTGACCATTTCTCCTCATTTGATCTGCCCTAATGATTTCTGATGGTGTTAAATCAGGCATAATTAGATGCTCGTAAATTATCAATATGCGAAAAAACTCAAAAGCCTCAAAAACTGCAATTCAAAGCTTTTCAAATGGAATTCACGAACCTTCTAAAAACGGACAAGCGGTGGAAAAAATGAATCAATGAAAATTAAAACAAAAGAATGAAAAAAAGGGCAGTCGCTTAGTATTCCATTTTTAAATTAAAACCCAAATTTAAAAAAAGCTTGTTTAGCCGGCCAGTAACACGCAAAAATGCGTAAATACTCCCTTTTTTTTCTGTTCCGCTAATTGTGCCGGTGTGTGTAGTTATCGATATAGATGCCGAAACACCAATTTTTGAAATTTTTGTCTGTCTGTCTGAATGGTTGTGCACGCATCACTCAAAAACTACTGGACGGATTTTAATGAAATTTGGTATAGAGATAACTGAGTACCCGGGTCAACATCTAGGGTACTTTTTATTCCAGAAAAATATCTCATTCCCACTGGAAAATATAAAAACTGGTTAAAAAGAGAAATACGTACTACTCCGAAACGATAACCCCTAGAAACTGGAAAAATAGTATGAAGGTGTCGTAGGAAACCGGTATAAAGGGATTTTTAGAATTTCCCACGGGAACGGGAATAAACGGAATCCGCACGGGCAACGCCACTGGGCATCCGCTAGTTATAAAAATAAGTGTCGTGTGTAGCAGTCAATAATTATATAAGTATTATTATTACGAAGCAGGTATACAACACCCGAGCTTGGCTCTCCAGTTTTTTAGAGACTCTAAAAAATACACGTGATTTTGGGTATAGGTTAGTTTAAACATTACCTCGTATCACGAGGTATTTAAATAGTTGCTAAAACATCACTTAATATATCAATGGCCCATATTTTTCAAATAAGTAGAACCTGCTTGAAGTTTATATTAAACTAGCGGCGCCTAATAATTTCACTCGCGTCAGTCCCGTTCCAGTGGAAAAATGTTACTCCCAGAAAAGTAATAAGTATTTCCCTTGGTTAAATTTTTTTTAAGACTCACATGGTCAACTCTTTTTTATTCCTTTGCACAAAAGAAACCGTAGGTAGTAGGTAACTACTTTAAATACCATAATATATGGACTTTGTTTAGTTCGAGCAATTAGCCAAACCACAATCTAAAAAACCCACCATGGGTATTAGAATTCAATAAATAACTATAAAAACCATTTTTAGTTATTTATTTACATAATGTTAAAACTTACGAATAAACAACCGGAGTGCAAATTTCAATAAATACCTACTATTTGATGTCATATCATACTTACTTTCACCATCAAATTTCAGTGCTCGAATATTTTTCCTTTTTAACATAAATTGTATGGTCACCCTCTTCCATTATACAGATAATGGTACCGAATGTCTTTATATTAAATTCCTTTACAGATACTGCATGGATCTCTATGAAATTTTGCGCACTTATTATTCGGTGGATGTTAAATCGTTGTGTAAGTTTCTGTTTCGCTAGCTTGTTTGATTCCAAAGATGTAATGAGTGAGGTTAGCTGTCATTTCGGAGCTTCCGACCTGAATTATTCGTAAACTGTAGAACTACATAAAAAACGGGCTCCATACGAATTCCTAAATCGAGAACTACAAAAATTTTCTCAAACAACATACTATGCTAGGATGCTTCGTTGCAGAGAAAACACTGGGCTACACCGTTCTGATTGTTTTTAGAAAGAGTGCAAAATTCTATTAAACCGTAGAACTACATAAAAAACTAGCTCCATACGAATTCCTAAATCGAGAACTACAGAAACTTACTCAAACAACATACTATGCTAGGATGCTTCGTTTCAGAGAAAACACTGGGCTACAGGGACCTGATTGTGACGCACTTCAAACGTGAATTACTGCCAAAATATCGAACTACGAATTATATTCTTTGTTTTTCTGTCTACTACCTAAATATTACAGTAACTTTGTCTAAGAGCAAACGTCCGTTACTGCCCTAATTACTGAGATCTCGGGGCCACACCGACCTGATGATATCTAGCTTTCAGGTCGAATAACTCCTGAACTATAGAACTACAAATTCAAAGAGATGTGTTTTTGACTACTACATTTTCACTACAATAATTTAGGCCACTCGCCAGCTCTGTAGCTCCGGGGCTCCAAGGTTCTGATGTCAATGATATAGGCTGCCAAACTTACATTCCTACTTATACCCAGTCAAAATTATGGAATCTGCAGCTCAGGGCCGATATACTCGTATAAGTCCATCAAATTAATATTTATGTTTTTGACTGAAGGCCTTGTATGGTCATGATTCAGGATAAATAAAAAAAGACGAAGTCAATGTCACACACATGTGACACATGTCACACACATGTGACACATGTCACACACAAGTGACACATGTCACATCACTAAAAGCTATTTTTTAATTTTCTATTTACCGTTGCCTTGCCATTTTGTTTATTTTTTTATTTTACACAGTACTTTTGATTTGAATCAAGACAAGCAGCGTAACAACGAAAATCTTTGTTCCTTATCATGGACTCGCCAGACATACTATCTTCTAGCAATTCCCATGCAGATTCCAATGATTCAGTGTAAGGACTCTAAGCATTAACATCAAAGTAATTGGTGCGTTTATTCTACATTATTATAAGATCATGAATTTTGTTCACAGGACTATACAGACTCCTATACCTTCAGCAACCGAGGATTACTCAGATTTGCAAGAACAAGTTATTGCTAATTTTCAAAAACCAAACTTGCCAAATGTTAATATCCCGGAACGTATAGTCCTTTGTCTAGACGTGTGCTATGATGACAACAACTCACTCTACCGTCTTGGTGATGGTACAACTTTCACACCAATAAATATGCTTAAACGTGTCCTGGACTTCTTCTTGCATTCCAAACAAGCAATAAATAAAAGGACTGAATTTGCACTGCTGGTTATGAAAGATTCTGAAGCATATTGGTTACATGGCTTCACTAACAACTTAAAAGACATTTTTAATACTATTGATTATGTCAATGCCGAAGAGAGCAAGTCAGAAACATTTGAGTTCAAGAAAGTAGTGCAGATATTAAAACAAAAGGTTGAAATACCAGAGTACAAACAAGGTGAGTGTATATTACCTCCACCTTACGTTGTCCGAATGATAGTTCTGTATGGGCGGTCCAATTGTGTTCCCTTGATACCTCTTGAAGACCCATACTTTATTTTCTTAAAGAAACAAGCATATTTCTATACAGACATATTACTGGCTCATGAAGAAGACTGTGCCCTTTTCAAATGTGAAGAAATCTATGATGCATTACAAGACTTGGACAATGGCTACTCGTTTGTGTATGAGGTATCAAGGAATGCTACAAAAATCCATGACTGTACAGCTAAATTGCTTGCGCATCCTCTACAGAGGCCATTGCAGAAAAATACTGATTATGCTTTTGGATCGAAATGTTAAATACATATAGTATGTATAAAATGTTTTGTTTATGTACATTTATTAAGATACTATGATAATATAAACAATAAAAACATGTGCATCAAACTTAAACCTATTCCTTTTTAATGTTGGTTACAAAGTCAAGATTATATAAGTACATATATACTTATATATTTTTTTAAGTTATTAAATTAAAATCACAGTCTCATTTTGACATATTTATTTCAGCTCTTCAAAGGGATTATGATTGGTACAAAAGAAAAAACTAAGGTTATTATTATACGATAGTTTTAAATACATACTTAGACATTTATTATGTACTTTGCAATTGATTGACATTGTATTAGGTCTCTGTTTTTACAACATAATTATTAAGAAAAACATTTCACAAGATTTGTAGTGCCTACCCTTATATAATGTGATTGTCCATGATTGTTTAGGTTACCACATCACATTGTGTCATACATCAAAACAATCCCATTTTAACCTATGTACCGGGTTACTCTATAAATTTCCGACACAGCCAACTTTTTAATTCCATACTTACAATAAGGATTATTATAATACTTTGCAATACCTATCTGTAATGTATAAAGTTTTGATTATTGGAAATCAACATGAGTGACAATTTACAATTTAGTACTAGTTTTCTTGTTCTTGCTTCAGAATATTATAAATAATAATAATAAATAATTATTTGCTAGTATTGAGCAGAGATTTATTAAGCAGTCAACAATGCTCGAAAGTAATATAATAAACATAGTATTTAAGAAAAACATTTCAGTACAATACTTTAAATAGCTTAGTTTCACATGGCTTTATGAATGATTAGGAATCCAGTTGTACAGCATAGCTGTCAGTATATATTATCAGAAGCAGAAGGAAAATACTCGAATCATAATGGATCATACCATAAACAGCAGTAAATTATATAAAAATATAGTAACATGTAAAATGATCCATAAAAAATAAAATATTTACAATGATTAGGGGTTAAGCTAAACTGATATAAAAACAAATTAACACTTGAATTTCAAGTCTATAAGCTCTGCCTCGATAAGCTAACGCGATATAATACAAAAACGAGGAATAATGTTCTGTACACGGGAATCACTATGAAAGTTATATAACAATATAATTATAAAACAAAAAACTAATAAAATAATTATTTTTCAATTTAACTTTCAGTTATAGCCCCTAATATGTACTGTCTATGGTTTTAAATAACAGATAACCACGGAAGTATCACTCCCATAGCGATGTTTGTTTGTTTTAATGTTACAGCAAATAATTAATTTTGCAAAATCTTTGAACATTTGTTTGAAATTGATCATAATTTTATCCAATTATGTACTATTTGGTGAACTTAGCAATGGATTAGAAATAATGTGAGCTGCAAACGTCAAGTCTCAACTAAAAAAGCTAAAATGGTTTACGCCTCTGTTATAAACAAAACACTGAGGACACTAATATCGCTTTACTGGCTCTATCTACTAAAACTAAAAGTATTTGTGTATGTTAAACAAATAACTAAAGCCTGTTTCACGCAAACCCCGGTTTTCCAATCGCTAGCAATATACCAATGCAATTCATACCAACCACAATCACTACATCACATCTTGCTTGAGATCCTAGGGGTGTAACTATCGACGTCTAATATTTGACACTGGTTGATTTACAAACGAAATAAATAACTTCACATATCAGTCTCAACGCTTTAAAATCTATTTACAATATTGTAATAAAATCAGCTGTTGTCAAATAAAAAGATACGAATTTTGATGAATGTCGAGTCAACAGCTTGTTCTAGTTATACATTTCCTTACCTGCACTAATAAAATTTTGAATTTATAGTACAAATTACATGGAATGATCAATGAGTTCCTTATAATACACAGTGAAGCCAATAGTTCAGTTTATGATGAGTAAAAGCTTACAATTTCGGCTCAATCGCCGAGTCGTATATCACAATGTAGTACATAATGCTGGTATTCGGATCGCATCCAGGAACAACCTATTTCGTAAGATTTTGCGTTTTCCATTATACAGACAAACAGCTTTGAGTTAACAATTTTGAGTATTATTTTTCAATTCCACACGTAACCCAGAGCACAGACTGCCTACACGTTCGTAACAACACAGTAAACGACCGGTAAAATGATAGCATCGACACCAAACATTCATTAGCAATATGTATATCGCAAGGAAGACAGGACTAGATGAATCAATATTTTAAAATGTCTACTTTAGTAAAGCACACCGCCGCTTTCTCGCTGAAGCTGCCTAATGAGATATCTTCAATGTAGGCGATGGAATGTCGTTTAAGTATCAGTCTTATGGCGAAGTTAGAGTGACGGGAGAAAGTTTTTTTTTTTCAAGGCAGCTCCCATGTATTCCAACGTATCATTCCCGACCCCGTAAATTTAAATCGGCTTATATTTCGCGGGAGACCTTCGACTCGTACTTTCGTATCAACTAATCTCAGATAAAAATTAGGTCGACGAAACTTTTTCATACAGCGAATACGAATATACACGGAACGAGAGGATCGCTACGCGGGGATCACTACGAGGGGCGAGCTAACAAACTTGGACAGCGACCTCGCGATCGGCGACTCGCTCTCAGAAGCGACAAGCGCGCTGATATCACTATTCGTCTCGAAGCGGTCACTGAGTCCGGGGGGCTCCGTCCGCCCACTCGCCCTCTCTCCCGCCCGCCCTACGGAGGGCCGATGCAGAGGAATCTACGGCAGGAGGCCAGCACGGGGCTGGTCTCGACGAGGCGCGCGAGGGAGGGCGAGGGCGGCGGCCGGCGCCGTCACAGCACGCAGGCGGCGAACACCGCCATGGCGCGTCAGGGCGGCGGGGCGCGCGGCTCGCCCGACCGCTCGCCGAGCCGCTCGCCGGGCAACGCGCCGAGCCCCGAGCCGCGCTCCGGCAAAGCGGGCGCCGCCTCGTCCGCGCCCGCGCCGCCCGCACGCGCCCGCATCACGTACGCGTACGTTCGGTACCTCTTTATCTGGAACAAGAGGGGAAGAAGGATATATCTCTTATCAATGTCAAGAATACGTAGAATGTATATTTGTTTTGCCTCAAGAAAGTATTTCTGTCTTCTGTAAAATTCGAACACGTATTTTAGTGTCACTGACTGCATGGACTTTGAAGCAACACCATTTAATAAGAAACCGGTCAAGCAGCGGGTTCAATGCATAACTATAATATTATGTGGCAGAATCGTTATCTCATCGAATAAAATAGAATGAACAACAACGACTCAAAAGGGCTTTAACCCAGAGCCGTAAAAATATACTAAAAAATCATTACAAAACAAAGTTGGTGTCAACATTGGCCGAGTACATGTCAAATGTGAGCCAATGCAATGGCGGGTGGCGTTACCTCGTGCACGAGGTAGTGGTCCTTGTCCTTGGCGTGGTGCGCCTGGTCGCGCGCGTGCCTCAGCGCCGCCAACTCCTCCTCCAGCTGCGACGCGCGCTCCTCGTGCGCCGACAGCTGCTCTCGCTGCAACAATCGGATAATTCATCATCATCATCACCCCGTAACATGCTAATGCTGAACAAGGCTCTTTCCTCACACCTCAGGAAGTATGGGCCATAATCTTGCTCACGAATCCACCGCAGATTGGGAGATGGTCATCTAGCTGTCACAATTTTTCAAGCCACCCAAGGGTATATCTGACATGGCTTAACGAAAACCGGGACCGGGGTGATCGTGCCTAAACAATTATTGCAAATTTAAAAAATAAAAAAGCTCTCATAAAAGTTCTGCAATTCAGTACAAAATTTTCGATTTTACAGCTTCTGATTAGGCAGTAGTATACCCTATTGATATGAAGTCGGGCAGTTAGGTAATAAAATGTGTGTGTGAGTGGTCCTCACCATGGAGAGCTTGGTGTGCGTGCAGGGCAGCAGCGGCCGCTGGAACTTGCGCTGCGAGCCCACCGCGCCGGCCAGAGGCGGCGCCGAGTACGCCGCGCACACGAAGTTTATCGTCTCCACCCACGAGCAGAGCTCCTTGGAATCGCTGTGTTGTAAAAATAATAAATATGTTATTTATAGAGTGAAAAATTTATTTAAAGTGACAAAGTCAAAACCGACAGTATTTTAAATATAGTACGTAAAATATAGATTAGTACTTAGGTAGTATAAAACAGCCAGTGTACACTATACAACACGCTGCCACAATACGGTACATTTATTTTGACAAATATCTGAGCCCATAGACGTTGTCCTGTACGATAGAAAAAAGCACTTTCACTTTAAATTTTTATTTTTTTCTCTCAACATTACTATTATTCTTTCCCTTGAAAACTTTATGATAGAATAAAATAACGTGATACACGTGAAAGAGTGATAGAATGGAAAAAGTAAACATTAGAGAGATGCAAATAAAATTAAATCCTGGTCACGGCACCAAACTGTAACAACCGCACTGTCGATAAGAATAATATTATACGCATTACCTTGTCTGAAACAAATATTCGGCTTGGTCCGCTGTCTGCAATCTAAACACATGTTGCTTTTTCGTGTAATCTGTCGCTTTGGTCGCTAGCGCGTGGTGTATTCTGAAACAAATGATAAAATAAGGAGAACGCAGTGGCGGGAGGACTGACTGTATACAAAAATTCGCTCAATATTACTTGTGCCGCAAGGTAGGATTTTTTTTCTGCTGTAATAGTTAACCAATCATGTAAAGCATTTATCAAAATGAAGTCAAAAACATTTTAAATAAAGTACATAAATATCAGTTCCGAATGTTTTTTTAATTGCTGAAAAAAATTAAGTTATCCGAGAGCAATTTTTTAACGGCGTCCTAATATATTTTCTTATTCATCTTACCTAATGGCGTTGTGAAGGTTATCTGACATTTGATTTCTTCTGAACCCGTGTTCGTCTTTGTGAAGATACAGCACTAGATCTCGCAACGTACAGTAGAACATTTTCCAACCTCGTCTGCCAAAGGGTGCTGCAATAAATTAAAATACCTATTAATGGAATCAACATTTATCTCCATCGATCTTATCTACTTCAATTTTCAAACTTTGATAGAACTTTTTTTTTATTAATGAGGATTGCCAACATGTAACTACCTGTAAACCAATATCATTTAATATCGTAACCAATTTCGGATTGACTTAGAACGCAAACGATTAGAAGGACCGACCTTATCACAAAGCAACAAGTCTCAAACTGAGGAATCCAACGAACTTACTCTTCTTTCCGTTGGGGTCTACGCAGCATTTCCTCATGACGTAACCCTTCTTGTACTCGATGGCGCGCGATTGGTCAGGTACGTCCAGGAACGGGTTGCTGCCCACGGCGGTGCCGCCTGCACGCGCTTCTCCACCCGCCGGGGGAGCTGTGTCCGTATCGCTGTGAATACAAGGTTGAAATTAGCTTGCTAAGTGTTCATCTTGTCAACTTTTTCGAAAAGTTGTGAGTTGTGACGCAAGGAATCGAAAATATTTCCTAGATCTTCAAAGGACGTGTTGATGTTAACTGATTCAGAAATGTTGGCAACATTTCGGTGACTCCTTAATTCGCTCAAGTCGATCGTGACATCAACAATCGCTGTTAGTTGGTAAGCGCTTCACTTGAGAACGGCTTAACTAATAATGCTGGTTTTTTCAACAAATTTCTTTCGTTTTCTTCTTAGTTTCGTCTAGTCGTTTTGACTCGCAAAGTTAGAAATTTCGTGAAAATAAAGTAAATTTTTCTATGAACTTTGAACAGGACAAAGTCTGTCGGGTCATTAAGGGTAGTAGGAGAGAGTTTATGTATCTTACAGCGCCCACTCGAGCGGCTGCGTGCGTATGGCATGGTAGAGGTGCTTGAGCGTGTCTCGTGGGAAGTTTTCTCCGTCGTTGAGGTCGGTGAGGTTCTCTATGAACTCCGCACAGGTCATCCGCCGGAAGGCGCCACTGGCGCTTCCGCCGCAGCTGTGGAGGTCCGTGTTCAGCAGCATTATCGCGCACGTGAGCGTGTGCACCGCGTCTGGGGAATAGAGAAGTAGCTTCAAGGGACTGTAGATCTAAGTATATGGTTTAAATTTTAACTCGATACCTCCACGCGCCGAGATAAAGGGTACTTGGTGGACAAACAGACAACAAAATGATCCTATAAGGGTTTCGTTTTTTAGGGTTTACCCAAATGCTAACAACGGGACCCTATTACTAAGACTTCGCTGTCTGTCCATCCGTCTGTCTGTCACCAGAACAGCGATAGCTAGACAGTTGAAATTTTCACAAATTATGTATTTCTGTTGCTATAACAACAAATACTATAAACAGAATAAAATAAATATTTAAGGGGGGCTCCCACACAACAAAGGTGTTTTTTGCCGTTATAGATAATGGTACGGAACCCTTCGTGCCTGAGTCTGACTCGCACTTGACCGGACCTTAAAAAAGGGTCGTACGGTCTAAGAATTCGCCCCCACCTTGCGAGTTGAATGAGCCGGGGTTGCACTCGAGGTACCGCCTTGAGAAGTGCACGAGCACCCTCTCGCGCTCCTGCGTCTCCCCGCTGAGCGCGAACCGCCCGAGGAAAGCCCGAAGCGCCGCGTCCAGCGTCGACCCGCCGAACTCGAAGTGCTTCACGTACTCCTCCGCCACCGCCCGGGAGAATTCATTGCTGGAATACGGTACACGAACATAAAAAATAACTCTATTAAGTAAAAAACCGACTTCAACGAATAGAAATAAATTTTTTCATCAAACTATTGATTTTTTTTACCTTTGTTGATTTTTTTAAACCGCTCGACCGATTTCAATAAAATTTATATTATGGGACCACCAAGTATGATCTTCCAAAAAAAAACATAAAAATCCTAAAGAAACTATAATTTCAGTAAATAAATAATGCATTGCACTGCGAAAGTTTTTACTACACATGTTTACACAACAAAACGAATAAACCGATTTTGATAAAGGACAATTGCAACGTTTTATCGCGAACGCGAATGAATTTGTAGGACCAAACTACTAATATAAAGCTATATCCCTTTCGCACCTCAGTCACACGATCGTGAGTTCCTACTTTGAAAAATTCTAGAGTGGCGTGAAATCCGTTTCTAAGCGCCAACGCGAAATCACACGACCGTGAGGTTATCAAGAATCCGGCTTAAAATAGTTTTCGCGCCAAAATGCCTCAGTCGTCGCGTACACACTGAAAAGATAGCTGCGTCCCTTGACCTCCTGACAGGACGTCGTAAGTTATTTAGTATTTTTCATATATTTTGTAAGATTTATATATTTTTTTTATGTTTTTTACAGTCTCAGGTATATGTACTAACTAGAAAACAAAGCCTTATAACATCGTTTGTAGTAATTATTGATTTATGGTGTCACAGGAATCATATAGCACTTACGTGATTTCCAGGATGCAATTGTACCAAAGCACAATCGTGCGTAAAATTTTTATTATGTATTTTCTGACGTTTTTATAACACTTCAGGGATGCAGTTAAATAACGACCTAGACCTTAGTTTACTGCAAGATAGAAACTGTTCGGAGTTAGAAGTAGACGACGCTGATGGAGAATTTGCCCCTCTGATTGTTAAAGTAGAAGAGAGTTGTGTAGAAACCGATTGCTTAGAACTGATCTACGTTTTATTCTGCCAGATGGGCACATAATAATACTATTTTTGTTCCGCCAGAAGGGCAGTTTGTTTCGTTACTTACCTAATTGATATTATTGCCTTAGATCCAGTATATCTGTGATATCTTTACTCTAAACTAATATTATAAAGAGGAAAGATATGTATATTTGTATCTTTGTTACGAATAAACACTAAACTACTAGACCGATTTCAACAATTCTTTTACCAATGGAAAGCTAGAATATCCTTGAGTAACATAGGCTATATTTTGTTCCCGTATTCCCACGGGAACGGGAACTACGCGGGTGAAACCACGCAGAACCGCTAGTAAATTATAAATACATGGTAGTTTTTATTATTATTTGTATTTTTATTTCATCATTTTATCATAACAATTAAACAGTTCCGTTACAGAACGGATTTTAGTCCTTAATAACATAAAAAAAAAACATAATTTGGTAGAGACTCACGATCGTGACTGGGTAGTGATAAACCCTAGATAGCACGATCGTGCTATTGACTTTTTGGAAATATGGTGTAGGATGCATTTTTTTTGATAATTTTTCCTTTATACACCTAGCATATCTATCACAAATTTGTAAAAAAACCTTTACAGCATTACAAAAAAAATCTCAGGTGCGAAAGGGATATACAACATTCAATTTCAGTCTCTCAATAAACTATTATCTTATCTTATTGCACAAGAAGATAAAGTATGCAGAAAAATTATTTACCTTTGTAGAAACTTTGTAATTTTTGAACTGGTACTAACTTTTTACTCAAATGCCTTGAGACATCTGATTTTTTGAACCCGTCGAGGTGGTAGAGCCGCTTGGCGAGCCGCTCGGCGGAGGGGATGTCGACAGCTTTGGGGCTGTAGTGGAACGAGTGAAGTGAGTCCCCGTCGGAGCCATCGTCTGATCCCCCGTCTGACCCGCCCAACTCCTGGCAAACATATTACTAAAGATAAACTTGGCTAAAACATATTAAAATAAAATTTGTTTATTTCTTTAACAAGATTATTCTTACAGCTAGGGGCAGGTGGCTTCCATTAGGCTTTTCGCCTGTGTTGGGAGCAACCGCTCTTCAATTTAAGTTTAAATTTATAGTAGTTTTACAATAGTCTTAGTTTTCCGTTTTAGTATTGGATTTTAATATATTTTACTCCAAATGTCATATAGGTACATAGTCACTCACTATAAAGCTGCTTTATTTGTACAAATAGCGAGATTATGGCTTTTCTGTGTAGCTAACATGAGATGTAGAAAAGACAAAATGCAATCTAAATAACCAAAAGTCTTGAGAAAATTTTTAAGTGATAGCAAGCCCAAGTAAGTTATCTCCGTTAATATTGTAAATGCAAAAAGAATTTTAGTCTGTCGGTTAGTTACCTTACCTTTCACGGGTAAACTGCCAGAACGGATATAAATAAAAAAAATTACAGCTGTGAGACAGGTTGCATATTCAAGAATAACATAGGCAATTTTTTTATCACAAACCACGTAAGAAGTCGCATGCAAAAGCTAGCAAAGTATAAACGATTCCAAACATCCCACCTGATATCCATGATTCTCCGGCGAGTTGTGTCCGTTCTCCTTCCCGTTTTGCGCGTAACCACTAGTGTTATTATTATTATTTACAGTCTCATTAGCGTTAGCGTTCTGCTTGTCGGGTCCCTTCACTTGTATCACTATTCTGTAGTCGTCGCCGTTGAGCGTGACGTCACTCCCGTGGTCCGAGTACGTGGAGTTTGATTTGGCGCGCTTGTGGCAAGGCTCCGAGACCAAGATGGTGGAGTCGGAGTCTGAGGGGTCGGAGAGTTCCATGCGCGGGCACTCGCGGCCAGTCTCGAACATGTCGTCTTGGTCTTGGTAGTCTGGACTAGATATGTTTGACACGGCCTCCGAGAGGCTCATGTCACCTGCGGAGATATTTTTATTTTAGACTAGGTGACCACTTGTCCCGTCCAAATCGCATAGACAAAAGCACTGTAAGTTTTTCACAAATTACCCATATTTTCTCTACCTAATAACGTTATTCGAACTATCAAGAAAAAACCGTTGTCAAGCATTCAATGTTTATTTATATAGACATGGAATTAGAGATACACTTAAGATAAAAAACAAATGGTACCGTCTTGAGCCTTGTACTGTCAAGCGATCAGATAAATCTATCTTTATGCGTTATCTGTATTCAGAGTTCCATTTTCAAATGCTTGAGCTCAATTCTTTTCTATGCTAGAGGACATCGTTTAGAGCCGATGCGTCTGGATAAGCGCATGGATTACTCGGATATTAAATTGCTATGTATATTAAATTTTTGTGTGACAAACAAGTGATGAATCCGACCTTAGTGTATTACATCAACAGGACCGAAGATATTCAATATTCAATTCACATGTGACCAGAATAACCATCATACCTAAACTACTTAATAAAATTCTCACAACGACTGACATACAACGCCCAGTCTAAACCGGTTCTAGAGTCATGAAATACTACACAAGTGTGCCTTTTATAGCTTGGATGAGCACTAAGAAAATATTCTTGAAAATGTATCCTCTAAGCTAAGAGGATTAAATGTGTCGTTCAATATCAAAATCCGGTAAGTCACACCCCTGCCCCAAAATGAACAATGAATGGCGCCAAATTTAAAATTTCAAACTGAATCTAGCTCAGCGTTTCAAATTTAAATAAGTCATCGTCAACGTTATGTACGTCCATTGACAGGTGTTTATCAAACTTAGGCATGTCCACACTGACCAATCAGAAAGAAGAATAGTGTACAAAATGGCTTCCAGTAGATTTAACAAATCCCTGTAAGTCCATGAGTGATTTTTCAAACTCTGGTACGTCTGCTGGTAAAACCAGTAAGTCCAAACTTAAACCTGATTTTGTGTCGTAATCCGTATATTTACATTATTTTCTTTTCATAAAACCTAATTAATTGTGTATATATATTATATATTTATATATTGTCCAAACTCATATCTCATTAATAAGCTAAAATGCATTTGTTGCAATTCCCAAAATTCACTTAGCATGGACATACAGGCTTGTGATATTTAACGACACAAATATGGGTTAAAAGTTTGCATAGACGGTCATCATTTTTCCAAATTGTAATAGGCAAGTTAGCACGGTTTTTTTACCGTTGAGCGTACGGTGATGGTGGTGGTGTGTCGCGCGGTGCGGCGGCGTGGCGCGAGACGACATCACCGACGACGACACTGATGTCGGCGACGCGGGCGACGACGACCTGAAACCCCATAACGTCTTTTCTCTAGAACCCACATGTTTCATGTATGAAATTTCTGTGCTAATTGCCAATAATATAGTTCTTATTGATATTAGATATAGGTCAGTATTACAGAATGATTTTTAAACACGAAGTCTATTAGATGACAACAAAAAAAGATACCTCTATATGAGGTCTATAAAGCTGTCTCCGTCTCACTGCGCTCAAGCGCAGTTTCATGCTTGAGGATCGTTCTGTAATACGGCCATAGAGAGTAATAGTAACGTTCGAATAGTTGAGAAACTAGAGATAGGTGTTAGTAGACTACAATGACAGGTGAATATTTAGAAGAGGCTAGGGTTAATCGGCGATAAGGTGGATAGCAGTGTTTGTGGCCGAATAGTGGGAAGAATGGTGTACAGGTTAGGTTAGTTATAGTCTGACCGCCAGCGCTGTATCTTGCCTGAGGTGAAACAGGGGAACAGATCAGTCATCCTGCCTGCTTACCTCTCTCCCTTCTGTCAACAGCTTAAGTCCCAAGTACGAGAAGCTATAAATTATGTGTACCGACGAACTTCTACTGAGTAGCGTAGAGATAATTATGAGTTAACCGAATCAATAAATTTAAATTAATATACGGATAATACGAAACTAGCAAGCAACTTTAAATTGCCGGATTATATTTTAGCGATATAAGGGGTTGTCGTTTAAAGTTTTGTGGTACAAGGACGCGGTCAACTCTTAGATTGTAAACATTTTAAAATGACGGACCGAAACCGAAATTTTGAACGCGTCATGCTTGAATAAAAATTAGTACAAAAATAGTATTCTTATTGAATCCAAATGCTGTAAACCGCTGAATAAATAAATAATTAATTGTGGGACACAATTCACACACCGTTACTTAGTCTGTACTATGGGTACTAAACAACTGATGTACATACTTAAATATAAATAAATATTAAAAACGCAATGAATGTTTGTTTACATAATTTACAGTATCTCGTGACGGGGACTTTAAAGCCGCGGTTCAGCTCTAGCAGTCAAGCTAGTAGACAAACAAGTTAGTGGGCAGTACCGTTGCGACATGCCGTCGGAGATGGAGGTGGAGTTGGAGGTGGCCCCGGAGCCGTTGCAGTGCGTTCGCTCCGACGCGCACGACACCGGCGCGTTGTACGTCCACACGATCCTGCACACGCACGTTATTCTAGCGATCTCGATAAAGACCTCGGGGTGATTCGGTATAGAACATGGTAGTTGACTGCCTAGTCTAGTTAATTTTGTAATCTGGCAAGCGAATTTACTATGGATATAAAACTTTGAAGTTATCATTTTCAGTATTTAGGCTTACTATTTTATTTAGATTTCATTTTTGAAAGCTATAAAATCAAAACACATTTTTAAAGGTCTTTTAAAATTATCTCTTGCTACTTATTTTAGATACAGTCAACTATCTTATTTGAATATCATTGTCACTAAAATTCCGGTCCACCATATCCACCAATTATACTAGAAATGAACTCCCCCCCTACTTTAGCTCCAATTAATCCAACGCAGAGTAAACAAAAACTACAGAATTTATCGATTCACTCTCGAAATAGCTCTTATTTGTTAGACGAACCCAGGCTTCGTTATAGACGCAGGTATGGAGGCAAGCATGGGTTATTACGTGCTCAAGGAGCATGGAACATTCGCTGGTGTATTTGTATATTGCCGATGTAAAATGGATTTAACTCATATGTGCGCGCAGCACTGTGCGCGTGGGCATTGTGATTGAATGACGTATCACTGTCACTTACAAACCCACGGCCATCTTCAGATCCCATCTGATTTATCATAAATAGGATTCAATAGAAGTTTCTCGAAAGATCTTTACGAAGACCGATGTTAGAATAACGATGGTCGGATTTATCCGATATTCCGATTGTAGCATTCATCACCGATTTCAGGATAGTTTAGTTAGGCTCGGATCGGAAGGTGTACTGCGCGCACAGATAATGCGCCTACCACACGCGCAAGATTCACCACACTTGTAACTGCGCAGGTAAAACTGTGGTGAACCTTGAAAACTGACTTTGCTACCAGATGGCACAGTTACACGCAAGCTTTACCACAATCTAACTGGTTTTTAACAGACTTCAAAAAGGAGGAGGTTATCAATTCGTCCGTTTTTTTTATGTTTGTTACCTCGGGGTGAACCGATTTGGATGATTCTTTTTTTATTTGAAAGCTGGTGCTTCCAGATTGGTCCTATTTTATTTCGTACTCGTCCAGTGTCGTATTCGTCCAGTTCTGACAATGGACTCCATGACTAAACCATATACGTTGCAGTCGGGTTTTTTACTATTTAGAGTTCTATGTTATAACAGGTAAGCTCAAATCAGATAGAAAATGCGTAAGCCGCGCCACAATGTTTGCACAGTGAACAGTTTTACCAACCACACGCACGGTGTTCCGACCTGCGCAGTTAAGTGTGGTGAAGTTTGAGCGTGTGGTAGACGCTTAATTCTAGATCGCACTAGGCCAGTAGTTTAGTCGAGTCCTTGTTCAGTATGTAGTACAGGAGTAGTAGCACAGGAGCCTTATATTGTCGAGTTGTATAGGTGTATGTGTACTACGAACAAGGACTCGACTAAATTACTGGCACAGTGCGAACTAGACTTTAAATCGAATTTACAACTTTTGAGGCTATACCTGTCGCGTTCGGCGATGGAGTCGGACCTTGGGCCGGGTGTGGCGCAGTCTGGCCGCGCGTCTAGAAGTGTATTCAGCGATGACGTCACGTCCTCTTCCATTTCCACCGCCACCGCACTCAGCGACGACTCCTTCTGGAACTTACCAACATCCCATCACGTATCCGTTCGTCACAGATAAAATAATAATAATTTATACATGGGCCAGGGTACATTGGTTGTTAGGTGTGTATACTCTAGTATACACATGGTGTGAGAACAATATTTTTCTATAATTCCATAATTATGTAGAATCTTGTAATTGTCATTTTTAAAAAAAGATATGTTTATACTATAAATTAGGCTTTAAAATTTTATAATATAAACTTCCCCTGATCTTCAAGTTCAGAATCTCTGTGTTTTGAATGTCAGTGGCACCATGTTACGGCAATTATACAATCTAAAGCATAATAGATAACTTAACTATACACTACATTTTATTTTCACAATAAAATCATCATGTTGGTGAGGTGCATACGTATACCGCGTCACTATAAAATTTGCTATCACACCTACCCGTTAATCTGTGGTTGGCTATTTTATTCTAGACTGCAATGTGATTGGCGGCCTGCAAAGCCTAACGTTGTAGACCGGTTCCAATCTTGTTGTCACGAGTTAAAAGCACTCATTTATTCTGATAATCACAACACTATGCGCTATTGCAACGGTAACAGTTATAAGACTGGATAAAAGTAGCTGATGCCGTGGACCAGTGCCAAAACGGTCGGAAATTGTCGAAATATTTATGTTTCCGTCAACAATCTGCATTTCGATTAGCAACATTGCAAAATAAACCAAATCAAGTAGAATAATATACAGAAAAAGTTTTACGTAAGCGAAAGTATTTAATTCCTGGAAATACCCTCTTTTCACCAGTATAATTTCGGATCTCTAAACGTGACAAGTGGTGAGCCCAGGCTTTTTGGCGGGAATCCGAAGAGGGACGTCATGTTGGCTTTTTGGCGGGAATCCGAAGAGGGACGTCATGTTTTTTGTTTAATTTTCATTTTGCTGTGTATTTCGGGTTTTGACTCATAATAGTGATAGTTTATTATGTGGCAAGTGTCCGTGAAAGTGTGCAGTGAATGGGAAATTCGATAAAATGCGATATATGGACATTTTTGGATTGCCTCAAAAAGTCACAATAAAGTCGTCAGTAAAAGTGCTATAATTTTACTGATAACCAAGTTAGGGCACGTTAGGGATGTAGAAAGTGTTAAAGACACTGTATTTTTGTGCATGGACTCTGAAGCAGAGCCATTTACATAAGGATATCATTAACTAATGACGAGGCTGCATGGCGTAATGCCTTTGCCTACCCTGTAAGGGGTGAAACAACAAAAAAAAAAAAGTGGTGAGCCCATCGCGACCCGGGTGCTGCTACACATGCCTCACAATCAATACAAACAAAGAAAAACGGTATAATAAAAAAAAACAATACATAGTTAGTGAGTTACACTTTTTGGTTCATGACTATCGCCGCGATCCGTTATGTATAACTTCGAATGTTTATTGGAATTAGTAATGGATTTATATAAAAAATTCCTACGCGCGTCTTACTTAAGTAGCAAATTATTTCTGCCCTGACAGTGCGCAGATTCAGCAATTTACGAAGGTCGCCACAGTATTCCGGTCTCAGAACATCTTAAACTATGTATAATTGATGCATAGAATGCGCTGATTTATTCCCCTTTTGCCATGTTATACGCACCAAAAACGTATGTTTAGTGTTGCTGCTTTCTTATTTATCAAAAGATATGTTTTCTTTCTTTCTTTCTTTACCTGTAAGTGGTCTTCGGATCTTGACGTCCGCACAGTGTGCGCGGTGCGAGAGGATAGCTCCGCTGCCGGAGTTGTGGTGCCGCCCGCGGGCGACGCTGGCTGCGAGCTGAATCTGGAAGGAGACAATCGCTGTTAGTATTTTTTAAGCTATTGCATAGCTTCTATCGCGGGCCATGAGCGCGGGGACGGAATCCAGAAATTCCGTAACGAAAAAACCTCACGCTCCTCACTCCGACGGGCACGGAGGTGTGGCTTGAAGGCCGTGCATTGTCTAATGGATGGATGGAGGGATGGAGGGATGGAGGGACGGACGGACGGACGGACGGATGGACGGACGGACGGACGGACGGATGGACGGATGGACGGACGGACGGACGGACGGACGGACGACGGACGGACGGACGGAAGGATGGACGGACTGATGGACGGACTGATGGACGGACTGATGGACGGACGGATGGACGGACGGACGGACGGATGGACGGATGGATGGATGCCTTCTATCTAGGGCCTTGAGCGCGGGGACCGAATCCAGAAATTCCGTAACGAAAAAAAACCTCACGCTCCCCACTCCGACGGGCACGGAGGTGTGGCTTGAATGCCGTGCATTGTCTAACGTCGTTTGCTTTCGGCAGTCTTGTTGATACAAAATGCTATGCAATAGCTTTACCGCGGCAGTCCCCGAGTGCCACACGTCTTTTTTTTTATAGTATAGGGGGCAAAAGAGCAGACGGGTCACCTGATGGTAAGTGACTACCGTCGCCCATAGACACCTGCAAGGCGAGAGTGCCTTTGAGGTAGGAGTACGCTCTCTTCTTGAAGGTTTATCACTGGTAATAATCACTACATAGTATAAAACAAAGTCGCTTTCTCTGTCCCTATATCCCTATGTGTACTTAAATCTTTAAAACTACGCAACGGACTTTGATGCGGTTTTTTAATAGATAGAGTGATTAAAGAGGGAGGTTTCAGTATAAGCATTGCACCCGTGAGAAGTCGGGGCGGGTCGCTAGTAGTAATAAATGATAAATATGTACATAAATTTTTGAAAAACGCATTGGTAGATGCCTGGTTCGAACTCGATACCTCACGTATGACAGTCGGGCTCTTTAACTAAAAAATACTCACGCCTTTCATCCCCGAGGGGGTAGGCAGAGGTATTCCATTTCTGGATATACCCACTATTCACGAGATATTCTTTGGACCCCTAAACGTGATAGGTGAGCCCTTCTCCGGAGTCTTTTGCTCTTTAACTATAATAGCAAGAACGTAACATTTATTTACAAAGAAAATATACATTAATTTACAATAATTACATATAAAAAATGTCCTCCAAAGAGGAACCATATGGGACAGTGCCCAGAAGACTGGCCGCATTCCCTTTCTGGATAGCTAAGCTGATCCTTTGACAGAGATATCTGCCAGCCCTCTGGTCACCTGAAGCCTCGACCAAACGCACTGACAGCTCTTTGAGAGTACGTACAGTTTGGCATGGTCAGCGACCCCCAGGCCGGTGTCGGGAGAGGAATTGTGCCGCTGCGCCAGCTCAGCGCGCCCGTACAGCCGGCTCTCGCTCGGCGACGCCGGGGTCGAGTTGTACCTTAAGCCGACATGACACTATGATACATAGGCATGGGGAAAGAGCTCCAGAATGATGACTTATAACTAACCGTCCACTTCAACTTCAGGTTCTTAGGAACTATCGGTGTTATAAAAAAACATGTTTAAAATTAATCAGTGTCTAAAACAGATGCTGTCATACGTATCCAAAGGCAACAGAATATGTTTCAAGACATTTTGAGCCCCGTTTTGTAATAACCCCGTTAGTGTTTTTCAGAATGACAAGTGTAGGTATGTCCTTTCCTGTGAAGTGAAATATCGTCGTGCCAAATTTCATCAAGATTGGTTAAGCCGTGAGAAGAACAGACAAACAGGCAAGGTTACTCTCACATCTACAATAATATTATTACCTCAGGAACCAGTCTCAGTTAAGCTGTAGGCCTGTTATATTATAAACTAGCTGTTTCACGCAATTTCACCGTCGTAATTAATAAATGTGTATTTAATATTTTTTTATAATGGCACTGCATTTTGCTAATTTTAAGTAATTTAGGTTTCAAGTCTTTTTATACTTTAATGTTAGTTAAATCGCTCTGCTTCAGAGACCATGCACAAAAACTCTGTGTCTTCAACACTTTCAACATCTCTCCCTTGCTTATCAACAGTAAAATGATAGCACTTTTACTGAAGACATCATTGTGATTTCTTGAGGCAATCCAAAAATGTCCATTCCTCGCATTTCATCGGAATTTCCCACTCACTGCACACTTTCACGGACACTTGCCACGTAATATACTACCAGTAATATTAGTCAAACCCGAAATATAAAGCAAAATGAAAATTATACAAAAAGTATGACGTCCCTCTTCGGATTCCCGCCAAAAAGCCGTATTTTTTTTTTATGAGAGAAGGGGGCAAACGAGCAGACGGGTCACCTGATGGTAAGTGACGTCCGTCGCCCATGGACACCTGCAACTCGAGAGTCACAACTGCGTTGCCGACCTTTGAGGTGGGAGTAGGGGTATTATTTCAATTATTTCCGCCACAACATACCTATGGAATACCGGTGGGTGGGGCGCGTGGTTGAGCGGGTGCTCCACACGCGATAGGTTCAGCATGAGGTCGCCGGTCATCATGTAGGCCTCGAACTTGGGCTGCGAGGCGCGCGGCCGCCGCGAGCCCTCCAACAAGGCCTCGCAGCTGTCGCCCGACCGCGCCGCCGACCCGTTGCTCGACGAGCGGCTCGACGAGTTACTCGTCGAATTGCTCGACGGCGGCGAACTTCTTCAAATACAAAGAAACATACTTTTGAACTAGCTTGCTTTCTAGAGGTTAGTAGAATTTCCGATTGATACATTGTCCTGTGTTATAGATCGACGGGAAGGAAAACATCATGAGGAAACCCGCAGGATCCACAATTTATTCTGAATCATGTGTAACACGGGTTGCTGTTACACATGCCTCAGAATCAATTGTCGGATTAGCTAGTAAGATGTAGATGTGACTAGGAAAAAATAAATTTTGGTAGAATTTTCTCAACCCACTCTTTGGTTTTAGGCATTCATTTTTTATAAGCCTCCATTAAATAGATGAATAATTTTAGTCTGCAATAAACAATGTTTACTCTTATAAACCTTTTTAGCGGGATGAAACGATTTCACGATGTGTTTTGACTGAGATATGCATTTCAGAAACTTTTTAAAATCTACTAATATAGTCCTCTCCTACCTTCCTACAGGCTTCAATAGATGGCTCACTTCATACTTACAACCTGTAACATTATTTAGCAACCCACACGATATTTGTGAAACATTTAAGTTGTGAAACGTCGCAATGTCTCGAAGTCAGAACAGAATGATCTAAATAGAAGTCGATTTTTTACAGTCAATCAAAAGTGAATGTTTGCTTATGCCATGTTATGCTTGTACGTATGCAAGTGATTTTGTATAAGTTCTGTATCCATTTTATGAACATGTAACTCAGTAATTGTAATCGATTTTCATCACGCTACATTTTGCATAAACATTGCACAGTATATCGTTAACGACCCCGGCGTCTGTCCCCGTTAGCTTCGGCGAAAATGTAATTTACAAATCCTGTTTTTTAAAACATGTAATGTTACTTTATTTACTTAAATACGAATATTAAATGATCATATAATATGTATCACATCATTTCGTGTTGGTGAATAAATCGTTTTATTAATATTTATACAAAATTTCTACTTTGATTTCTAGGTTCCGTTGAAATTCCCTTGTTTTAGGAGTAGTTAGCGGATACACTGACATACAGACGGAAAAAGATTTTATTTTATACTATGTACAGAAGACCGTAGTGCGTGTAAAACATTACCCTCCTGCTAGTTCAGCGTAAGTAGCCTATGACACTCTGGACATGAAGACAATTCTAACGACCCCTCACACATCAAAATCGACTTAGATATTTAGCTACACCCCAAAAACTTATCCCTTTAAAAATTTATAAAATCCCTGACACAATAAATACATATAAACACAAACGGCTGAACCGATTTTCATGAAGCATGGCTAAGAAATCTCGGGATAAAATTATCTATGACACAAAAAAAAACTAAACGAAAATCGGTTCATCCGTTTGGTAGCTACGATACCACAGACAGACACGTTAAACACCCACCCCTATCTTTTTGGGTCGGGGGTTAATAAAAAGGAAGCCAAAGCAAAACAATAAACATAAATACGGGCCAATAGTTTTCGGCTTTCATCCATCACCTGTCATCGTTTTATCTCTATTAGTCCTAACCATTAAATTGTTATCCAGTGGCTGTTACAGTGTAGTGGATCAACCGTGCGTGTCAAACGAACGGGTGGAAAAGTCCCTCGCGGTAGTTAGGGTTAGGACAAAGATCAGGGTGAGGGTGAGGACTTGTAAAAATTAGTCATTTTATTCGTTATACAAACAAAAATGGTTTAAGAATATTTTTTTTTAGTATAACAGAAATTAACAGAAACAAAAATTACAAAGTAATTTGAATTATCAATTGTCTAAAACCTTTATAAATTTTAACGAATAATGTGTTATGCTGCTAAGTATTCCAATAGGAAAGTGTATCGTGTCATCCGGAAGGATTTTGTTTATTTATAGTTCGTGTGCAGTTCAGATTTCATAATAATTGTGGGACACAATTCGCACACGGTTATTTAGTCCTCAGCTAGGCAGGGCCTGTACTATGGGTACTAAACAACAGATAGACATACTTAAATAAATATTACGACCAGACACGAAGTCAACAGACATGTTAATGCACACAAATGTTGGCCCCGAGCAGGATCGAACCCACAACCTCCGGCTCAGAAGGTAGGGTCACTATCAACTGAGCCAACAGGCCCGTCATGTGCGTGAACATACAATTTTTTATCATCTATTGTACCAATAACTAATATGTATACGAATATTAAAAGTTCGTATAAATCAGATCGAGAATAAACGGAGTCAACACATCACAGTAAGTGACACTCGGACTATGAGGTCGGTGGGGCGACAAAAATGACGCGCCCGCGCCCGTTCCGCCTGCTATGTTCCGTCCGAGCCATATGGATCGCGTAATCGGTTATCGCGTCGGAAATCAGCCGTCGAACTGAGGGTCGGTTTGCTATTACATCCCGAAATAAGGTGGGGTTAAATATAGCGTTAGGGAAGGAAATTGGAGGTTGGCCGAATTGAATCCCTTCTATATCCTGCTTATTCAATAAGGGTATTGCTTCGTTTACTCGTGTTCCCTCGTGCCATAACGAGGCGATGAGGGTCGTCGTCCTTTAAACATTACAGAAGGAGTAATTATTACGTAGTTTAGCTTACATACAACAATGTGTTTTTAGAAATTGTAAATACTACACTAGTTAAAATATCTGATACGTAGCGAGGTATGTTATCAATCACTTATCTGGTTAGAACTTAACATTCGGCCTATCACTGTTACAATCGAAATCAGAGGCCTTATTGTTTATTTTTGACCGGAATCGTCTTTATTTGGCATTTATACGCGGCTAGCTCTTGCTCTATGGACACTGACGGTAATGACAGATGTAAGTCAGAAGCAATACATCACAATGAAGCCGATTGAGACTAAGGTAGGTAATCAATAGACAATAAACCCAAGGATCTTTTTGACACATGCGGAAACATATAAGATGAGTTCCTCCCTTTATTTCACTCAAAATCAGTGGCCAATTTGGCGCATTTTGCCTATTCGAGGGCTAAATCGAGAAACTCTTTTACCTTTTCATATCAGCCGCATTACCAACTTCATAGGCATCGAAATGGATTGATAAAGCATAACTTACTTATCGTGATTGGTCCGCACTCCGGAGGCCCGCCGCTCGGCAGATGCGGAGAGGTACCGTCTGACGCTCGCTTTGATCTGAGGGTCTGAATAATGTGCGTTCAAGTATTGGTACCTCAAATTATAAAGTTAGTATGTCACATGTTTGATTTGTATGAGAATAAAATAGAATTAAGAGTTCTAGATTGGACATAACATCGATTATATTTCTATATTGTTATTATAAAAATAAATGAAATAATCTCACTCCTGTTATCCCCGAGGGAGTAGGCAGAGGTATTCTATTTCTGGAAATACCTATCTTTCACGAGTATATTCGACCCCTAAACGTGATAGGTGGTGAGCCCATCGCCAGACCGGGTCTGTTACACATGCCTCAGAATTAATTCTGGGACCTGCGTTCCTTCCTTTTTTTCTCTTTTTTCCTCACGATGTGTTCCTTCACAATTCCTAATTTTAAGTTAACCTATCCTTCTCCATAGAATACGGAAAGGACAACCATAGATTATGGAGTAATGTCAAACATGTAAAAACCAACAAATTTGAACCTTATGAACGTGCTTATCTGTCACTTTTATCCATGACCTTGTTACATCGTCGCTTAAATTTCCAAACACGCCTTAGTTGCCAGGATTAATTTTAATTTTACAGGACTTAATGTCTCTCGTCTCTTTTCTTTTCTAGGAGAAAGAAAGTGACAGGACTAAACTAAAATTTGTTTAGTCGCTGTAAAGCAGAATCGAGCCCATTGCTTCTATAAACGAGTATATGTAGACGAAACTTCAGTGGGCAAGCAACATTCATCTAATAAGCAACTCAACTAAACAGTGTAAATCACAATCAGCCATTATGTACAAGAAGACAGTAATAAAGAATATTATTATTAACATGTTTATTCTGCACTTTACATGGGATGGGTACAGAGTATTCATTATTGAAGAGTCAAATACATAAATAAATAGCATAGTTGCATGAATGACTAAGTTAATTCCCAACCAACGTAAAGTTCCTTTAAAATTAAGATACAAATGGTATTTGTAAGCGAATATGTCGGGCTTAAAAAAACAATCTATACAGAGACCGATAAAGTCACTTGACCAACGAATAAAAAGATTAAAAACCGGTTTCTTTTTCTTTAATAGAATCTGCCGAGAAGGAAATTCTAAATCAAGATAAAGAAAAATCTAATTTCGCGTCACAGACATTAAGTTCCTTCCAGGTATTCCCTTTGGATATGTTACAGTATTTATTTCGCAATAGCATTTACTTCAAACAGAAAGTATGTAGGTAGGAGGTGAAAACACATAGTTAGGTACATAATGTATAAAACTGCCTAATAGTAATTATAATCGCACTCCTTTCATCCCCGAGGGGGTCCTCGGGGATGAAAGGGGTGCGATTATAATTACTATTATAATGTAAAAAATTATGTACTCATCATATATTACGTATGGTTTTGGATTTCTAAATAATATTTCATGGTTAAGCAAAGCAGTGATACAAGATACTAGCGACCCGCCCCGGCTTCGCACGGGTGCAATGCTGATTTTTCTTTGCTATAAACCTTCCGGAGCCCTAGACCTTTCCAACGAATGCAAAACCGTGGAAATCGGTTCGTGCGTTCTGGAGTTATATCGTCAGGAAGGAAAACCCGACTTATTTTTATATAGTAGAAGATTAAAACTGGGCAAGCATCTCATGATTGAGGCCCGGGTTCGATTCTTCCAATAGGCTTTAAAAAAACTTACGTACATTTATCAATGAAGGAAATCATCGTGAGGAAACCCTCTTGTCCCGAATTGAATCTGAGGCTGTGCAACAGCGCCCCAGTCTGGCGATTGATTCTCCAGTCTCCTATCGTTTAGGGTCTAAAAGTTACACTGAGTAAGTAATTTCGAAAATGGATCGCTGCTCGCCAACCCGGTTATAAAGCGTGATAGGACTTTTTGCGAATGGGACCTTTCAAGAACAGGACGTTTTTTTTCGGTGGGACGTTTTGCGCCTAAACCACTTTATTTAATTTTTCTAGGACCGCGCGGTTCCAATTAAAAATCAATTGTGTCTATGATTCTTGGTTTGAGAGGTAAATACATCAGATTTACGTAACAAAGAAGCAACGCGGTTTCAAACCATTCCAACGTATTTCTATACAAACTGTGACTAAGACATCTAGCATCCGATAAGAGATGCGATGTGCGCAAAACGATATTGCGCATGAACCACCTCTCACAGAGTTGGAAGTGTATTGCGTCTCAGCCACCTTGTTGCGAGATTTCACTACTAAAAAAACCGGCAAATTGCGAGTCCAGTTTTTAGGGTTCCGTACCAAAAGAACCAGTTTCTGGTATGGGGACCCCCTTTAACTTTTAATAATTTGTTGTTATAGCGGCGAGCTACTACGCATTCTGTAAAAAAATTAACTGTCTACCTATTACAGTTCATTAGATACAGTCCACTGACTAGACAAACGGACGGACAGCGGAAGATTTAGTAATAGGGTCCCATTGATACCTTTTGGATAAGGAACCCTAAAAAGCAAAGCAGCATGGCGATGACGGGGCGCTATAAAACTACTTCCTTTAACTTCAGATTCCTAAAACGTTAATTCAGAGGCCACACGAACATAATTTTGAGTTTTGATTCGCGTGTGTGCCTCGTGTAATTTACGTTGCATTCTGTTTCATACATTTCGATTTGGGTCATACTACGACGCAAAAAACGAATTACATACAATACAAAGAAAATAGTAATAAGTAATTTTCAAAAATGTTAAATGATACAAACAATTTATTTGAAAACTTTCTACTGAAACTGTGGTCACTCAGATGTTAGTTAAAAACGGCTTTATTCGAAGTGGTATGACTCCCGAAGACCGATCGTCGACTTTAAGATAGAGCCACAGAAAATGTTAAAAGTTTTATAGAGACCGGTCGAATAATCACTACATAGTATAAAACAAAGTCGCTTTCTCTGTCTGTCTCTCTCCGAGCTTAAATATTTAAAACTACGCAACGGATTTTGATGCGGTTTTTTTAGTAGATAGAGTGATTCAAGTGGAAGGTTTTAGTATTAGCATTGCACCCGTGCGAAGCCGGGGCGGGTCGCTAGTAAAATATAGAAATGAGAGAGGCTTTTCAGCTTCGAAAAATCAGGGCTACAAAGAAACCTATGCTAAAATCAAACCAAATATGACAAAAATTCAAAATATCTACAATTTACTATGTTATTCCGAGAACACGACTCTTATTTATGGCGGCTTACTCTGCAAACTCGCCCAAACCACTCGGGGATACCAATTTTATTACTCGACGCCGGCGCCGCGTAGATACAGCCCTACGTACTACGTAGTGCTCATATACGTCATAGTTCAACTAACTCTCTGGGGTACTTAAACATTCTCGTTTATCGATAAATCCATAACTTTCAGCAGTCAAACATAGCCAGTTAGGGTATGAATGCTTGAGATTGTCACCTGCACGAACATTTTATTAAAACTAGATAAGATATTTAAAACCATTTGTAAATATTGCATTTGAAACTTACCCTTTTTGAGTCTCAAAGTGACGGGATCTGAAGAGAGTCGTAAGCATTTTAAAACTGCAACAATTAATTTATCAGATTAAACATCTTTATATTGTTCCAACTACTAAGACATAAGAAATAAAAAAGAAAATAAACAATGAAAAACACAATAGAGAGGTTATTTGTAGAATTTTGATAAGATCTGATTACATGTTGACGGGGGAAATCAATTCAGCAATCGGCCGACTAAAAAGGTAATTTTCTTCTTGTTAAAAGTACCTGCATTAACCAGAGATCCTCAACATTTATTTTACTTTAAAACTATATTGGTGCTACAAAGTGATCCATATCTCCAATTAGTCACACTGCGGACAGACCACCAAGCAGCCGCCAGGGCTTAGTTTGTTTACGTACACGGCAAATTTAATGGACTGATCCTTGCTCGATAAATTTCACCGACCTTCCACGCGTGACTCTAAATAGATTAAAACAAGATAGGTTGGGAACCCCTGCCTTAAACAGAGCAGCGCGTGCGAAAACCGAACGACCGTGTTGCGTGCCAGACACGCGCCGAACATAACGCGATCATTGAATTAGTGTTAATAAGTTCACAGATAGTTCATGCTTGACGGTTTAATAAGAGTTCTCGGCATTCTCTTCGCTTTTACAGCCACCCATTATACTCGCATTAGCGCGCCTATGCACTACGGAATAGGCGCTATATTCGCGTAAAAAATTCGATAATGGCCCATGGGATTATATCAACATTCGAGTAAAAGTTTTTGTAACTTTGTCTTGTATATACAACCAAAACGAGGCTGTTCAATTTTCTGAGCCGTATTCACTATTGGCAACCAGGTAAAACTTTATTTTGTCACGCGATGCAAATCATGGGCGCAATATATCTTACCAAATACGCAGCTGTTGCTTATGAACAAGTTATTTATATCTTAAGTTATATCTTAAGTTAGGTTTTTTACAATATGTATATAAATGTAAAATATATAAAAACATTTACAAAACAATATAAAAATTACACATTACATTATTATTATTATTAATCAGGCAAGCAGTTTACAAATGATAAACGTCTGTATCCAAGTTATCACATTTTAGTACGTACGTATGTATTAGTTTGCTAGTATTTTTGGCTATAAAAATAACTTAATACGACAACCGATAATTGTCCTACCGAATCAATTCAAGTCACATTTAGAATTCGTTCGACACTTCGCCCATTAACCCGTAAACACTGAATTTATTGCGGACTAAGAAGACTACATCCTTATTAGGAAACTTAGAGAAGTTTCTAGAGCTGTCAAAGTAGGGGGACGCCCATAAATTTCGCGCGTACGCAGTCCGCACGCACTGAGATAAGCGTCAGACGCGGGCGTGCGCGATAAACGACGAATTCCTCACCTTCTCGGGTGCTGAACCGGTTCACGTCAGTCCCATTGACCTTGAGCAGTACGTCTCCCGCCTCCACCTGCAAACACGCAGCCAATTTTAAAACGCTGCTATGCCAGGGTAATTAGAATTACGCACAGAGGATTGAACCTCTTACTGGTACTCTATGGAAGCCAGTTTTTATTACATAGCAGCATTCTATGCGCATGTTTTAATTATTTTTACACGATTTATGAGTTCTCATGACGATTGATGGTATCACGACGACTGTACCGTGAGAATGAAGAGTTTGTTACGTATACAACTTCCATGAATACTTTTAGTTTTAGTCTCAAATTGGATCTTTTAATTGCTTTTTAAAATAGACAGCCTGTAATTCTCACCTCAGAAGCCCTTTAGGACAAAAGCAGATAATTTTAATTATCATCCCTCGCCTTGTACCCATATTGTATTTCTGGATACTCCATATCAAATTGCAAACAGAAATGGTGTTGTACATTTTTAATATTTGTGATTATTTGATCTTTAACAAGGATAATGGAAATTATTTTGTGATAGATCGTTCTGTAGGAGGGAAGAGAGAAATGAATCACTAATTCCAAACGACAAATTCTACAGCAAATTATACGCTTAATATGGTCTATACCGATCGCAGATAGAAAGAGTAATAAAAAAATGGTTATGTACGTCTAATTTGTGTTTGATTAATGGTAAAGAAAAATACTTCAGAGCCATCCAAATCCTATCCAAAGTCAGGGCTCACATGTGAAGGCTGAATATGTTCAGAATCATGGCCTTGAGCTAAAGTAGAGGTATCATTTTAAAAGGAAGAGTTAGTTCTTATTGGTGAATTCACTGAGCAAAGATATCTCAACAAAATCTGCCTACAATATCGCAGATGCAATGAAAAAAAAGTATGTCTACATACTTTCTATTTCAATTAATTTATGTTATGCATCTCCCTCCGGTGACAGATGCTTTTATGAATCAGTTAAGGACAAAATGCGCACGTAAACACCAATTAGTAACAAGGTCTCGACAATCAGTTTTGTTTACAGTAGCGTCGAGCAAAAGGGTTTTCATAGCAATGGTGCTTCTCTGCATTATTCTTGAACAAACGAACGTCTGACATTCAAAGCTGTTAATGAATATTGTGTTATCATAAATACTCGTTACTTATGTTCAGTAATGTATGAGTCATTTATTAAGGACAAAGCTGAGTGCACAGGACATACCTAAGAAGATATTCAAAACAGTGCTCTTAAATAAATGGAAATAAGGTACAGTGACGGACCACAAAGAAATATTTGTAAATATCTGCCAGAGATAGACGTCGCTTTGTACTTAAGCGGCGACAAAGTTAGTGATAACCTAATAGAATGCCAGTTTATAGCCTTAGTGGATTCCAAGCTGATAGCAGCGTGGCCAGAGACTATTTATTTTACTACACCAAAATGGACCATAGCCAGGGGCGTCAACCCTTAATTTTTTAGTCGTTTTATTTTTTTATCGTTAGTATGTGTCCGTCGCGGTGCCAAAATATCGCAATGCCTAAATGAGAAATGTTTGCACAATGTTATTGCAAATTACTGTTTATAAACTGTATCATTGATATCATCATCTTTTTACGCCGCGACCAATGATTCATCGGAAAGCCGTTTTTATCACGGAACTGGTTTATCGTTAAACGCTCAATGTTAAACTTACATATAATAACTGCTGCAAATGTGTTTCCGAGCTAATAAATCCTTAAACTTTTAACACTGCAACGTAATTTAATTACAATTTGTTTATCTATAAACAACCACTTGGTTCAATACACTAACACTGCAGTAGGACATCTGATCATTTCTCACGTCAGTTAACACTTGTCACCGCTCTAATTATTCCTTTTAGCATCCCAATTCGTGTAGCTCTAATGGGAATGGGTAAATACAAAGTGAATATTGTTATTTATTTTGAGTGCACAGTATGTACAGTATACACAAGCGATCGGCCCGACTGTCAACCAATACTGGGCGAGTCGTTATCAAGCCGGAGCTAGGAGGGACCACTAATGGAGCCAGCATAGGAGATAAATTAGATCAAACCCACAGAAGGGCGCAGCGGAAATATGAATTAGTTGGATGCGGCCCCTCTAGTAAAGGTGAACTTAGAGTGGGTAACCTTTCAACATGTATTTATTTATAAACCTTAAACTAATTACAGTTCATTTCCGTCGCTAACGTCGTCAGTCTATCATTGCTTTTGTGTTTAAATATGTGGGTTTATAAATAGTATTGGTATTTGGAAGCTGCAATGTCTGCGAGGTGAGTGAACCGATAAAGTTAATTGTTGCAAGGTGTAAGAGCTCGATCCCAGAAGAGCAGCTGGTGTTTCAACACCTTTATTTCAAAAGAGTAATTACGGTTATAATAACCCGCTAAGATCATGGATCGGCGAAGCGTAAACAAAGAATATTGATTACTAACAAAGTTATGATTTACTAGATGTGCCCCGCGGTTCTACCAGAGTCAATGAAATTAAACATATCCCATGTCACTCAGGAATGTTATATAGATCAGCTTTCTATCAGTGAAAGAGTTTTCAGAATCGGATTAGTAGTTCCAGAAAGAACTTCCTATACAAACATAAAACAACTTAAAAACTAGCCATTTTGATATTCCGGTCATTCTGATGAATAGGACGTTATGGACCGAAAGAAACATCTTTATAATACTCGTGTAAATGTAGATTTAGCTTTAATTTGTAGATAATCTGCCCAAAGTAAGCACTGACGGGCCTGTTGGCTCAGCTAGTAGTGACCCTGCCTTCTAAGTCGGAGGTCGCGGGTTCGATCCCCGGTCGGAGCCAACATTTGTGTGCATGAACTATCTGGTGGCTTGTCTGGGTGTTTAATATTTATTTAAGTATGTTTATCAGCTGTTTAGTATCCATAGTACAGGCTCTGCCTAGTTTGGGACTGAATAAATTGTGACCCACAATTCATACAATAAGTTTGGTCTTTTGAGTTTTCGATAATCACATACTACAAACGTTTATTCCTCCCGTTTTCCTTTACTGTCGAGTTTGTGATAAATGTGTAACATTCTTACAAACGCATCACCAAACAACCAACTGTGGAGCTTGCGGTTTGAGCTAACGATTACAGTAAAACGTATTTTTTTTAAACTCATTGGACCTTCCCTGAACTGGAATCAAAGCCATGAGTTTAAAATCTTTGTAAAATATAAATCCTACAAATACAGCGCGAAAGTTTGTGTTTGTCTAAACAACAGAGTTAGATAACACTTTTATACTAATATAGCTTAAGTACACATCAGAATAACAAAAATACCTACTAGTACTACTATACAGAAAGAACTGACCTTTTCGGTTAAGTTGATAACAAAGAATATGTGTGGGATGTCAAGTAGCTGAAACTAATCTCATAACACCCAAAGTATTCAAGGACCAATCACAGCACGAGTACATTGCAGACCTTTTAGTGACGCCAGAGCAGTCGGCGCCGACCGCAGGCGGTCCGCCCACCACCGCACGTCAACTACGAGTATATTAGAGCTAATCTATGATGACGATTGAATTTTCATGAATCCAAAATTGTCTCTAGTATTAAATGAGGTTCACGGTTTATAATAATTAATATCCTGACGCCCTACACTATATACTGATATAAAAATACTTTTCACCACTATGTTTTTCGGATCCCCTTAACATCACATGATAGGTGATGAGCCCGTCGCCGAAACGGTGTGCTGTTACACATGCCTTAGAATCACGATGCTTTCCTTCACCATCGATCTTTTTCAAACTGACTTTCACCCTCGAGCTTGTGATAAATAATAAATATGCCTTCACCATGATTCGAACCCAAGCCTCACGTGCCACGGCGAACTCACTACCTCTCTCCGCTCAGCTCACATTTTGGTTTGAAGCGGTTTATTCGGCGTGTGTCGATTAATTTATGGAGTCGTAGACTGTTTTGTTGCATAACTATCCTAATCGTTTTTACTGTTTGCCATTACAGTACGCTTAGCACTTTCTGGCTCAGATTTTTGGAACGCATCTACATAATCAAAGGTCAATCCAGTCGTTTAGCCAATCAGCCGCTCAGTTACCCAGTCAGGATTCTTCATACGTACGCACAATGCACATTACCAATGCTCAAGGCCAATAAATTACGTAGTCGATGAACTGGGTAAGCGTACGCAACGGCGGTAACCCATTCACGTATTTAGAGATACGCGCGAACGTCATTAGCATGATAATATTGTCCGTTTCACCGTCAGGTAGGTATTGTTCCAAACTTGATGTAATCTCGACAAGACCTACCCCAAAGCAGATACAACTAGTTTCAAGAATACAGGACTGATGAATACATGTGATATTTCCATAATTAATGATAGTAAATGTTGAGACGGTCAGTTCTTATGTGGATGGTGGTGGGCGCCTATCGGTAATATTAATCATAAATTGTGGGAGGCAATTCACACGGTTATTTAGTCCTTGACTGACACAACCTGTGAGTACTATGGCCTACAAACACTCAGAAACGACACCAATACATAGCTAGTAATGTAACTCAGTTATGTACGAAGAACAAGGATTTCTTGGTACATAACCCAGTTTTGTACAAAGAATATTTTTTCTTTATACATAGCTAGTAATGTAACTCAGTTATGTACGAAGAACAAGCGCATGTTTATGCTCACAAACGCTGATCCACTACCGCTGACTGACTAGGAAGGCCAACTAAGCTAATAGGCCCGTGATACGCCCGTATCCCCTTTATCAAACGACATGAATCAATCTCGAAAAAGTGTGTCATGCAAATACTTTATATTTCAATTCCACAAAATGTGAAAAGGAAATTACAACGGAACGAGGGAAACCAGCCGGGTTATAAATATGCTTCCGTAGTTTGAAACGGAAAATGATTTCCAATACATGCGATGTAGGGGATGCTATACTTATTACGACACAGCATCACCGCTTTCGCTGGAAATATTCACAGGTTGTATGCAAATTTCACTCGGCCAAGTCTCTTTATGTGACTGGATACAGTGATGCATGCTTCGTTAATAAGATCATAATAGAATCATGATCGTTTATTGATTTGAAATAATAATATCACGTACAGCGTCAATAGTATTTTTTGAATTGTTGTATAATCTACAAATTTAATATTTTTGTGTGAAATGTGCATTGCGAGTAGATATTTCGTGATATTAACGTAATTTGTGGGACACTTCAAACCTAGGTACTTACTTCAACCCGCATTCAACTGTTAAATTGGTATACTGATCGTGATTATATTGTGATTGATTTGCATATTTGTTTACAGACAGATATTTTGAACCCTATTAAGTAAACCGATTGGCTGTGGAGTCTATTCTAGAAATAATTCAAAATAGTTTTCCTATCCGTAAAGTGTCAGCTTAGAGCGCGGGCTAAGTGGTCTGTGGGCTCTTTTGACCACGAAGCAAATTTTTCTACAGACACCTTTTTTGAAAAGTATCAATATTGTTTGTGTTATTGTAACTTTTTCATCATGTTGCTATGATCTGTAGGGACTTACTGACCATTTGCATTGTTCTAATTATAACTGTTTATAATATTATATTGCTCTTTGCATAGTTTTCTCATAAAACAATAAATCGTCCATCGCTAACAACTACGTGTGTACTCGTAGTACACTATTGTATGTTATTTTAATATAATAGTTGGCAGCGAACGTGTTAAAGTGATTAACCTACCTCAATTTTCTCTTGATTAATGTTCATATCACTCAGAACAGTCTGCGCTTGACATTGCCACGCATGATTGGAACAAATAATGAGAGCGCAAGAAAATCGAAAGCTACGAGTACCGAGTGTGGGGCAGAGCTGCTGATGCAGAATCTATTTTTATTTTACAAAAAAGGGCTATACGCGCCATTTACAAGTTAAGATGTCGTGATTCCCTAAGAGAACTGTTCAAAGAAATCAATATTCTAACAATGCCTTGTCAGTACATTTATGAAAACATTATGTATGTACGGAAAAACATATTATTGTATACTAAAAACTGTGACAGGCATAATTGTAATCTAAGGAATAAAAATAAACTAGAGCAACCTCAGTCACGATTAAGTAAAATTAATAATTCCTTTGCATACGCTTTTATAATAAAATATCAGAAGATATTTTGAAATTGCCTGAAACTGTGTTCAAAACTCATGTTAAACATGTACTTTGTAAAATGGCATATTACAAACTAGACGACTATATAAATGACAATGATGCTTGGAACAGATTTCCTCCAGTCCAGCGCAATACGATAGCGAAAAACAAACGAAATTATGTAACCCAATCTAGTAATATGTAACAATTGATTAAAAGAATATTGTGTTGAGGAGTTTCTTGCCCCGCTTCTTCTCCTCAACCATACATGCTGAAGCGGTGGAGTTGAAATGACGTTCAATAAGTGGACTTGTAAGTTCCTATTTTGAATAAAACATTTTGACTTTGACTTTGACTACCACACTTAACTTTGCCTAACTACACACAACTACGCGATGCAGTGTTCGGATTAACCTAGTTAATTCAAGGCACTGGGAACTGGGACGTTTAACCAAAACTAGAATAGCAGAAGCAGAGCTCATTATCAAACTATCGAGAAGATCTTGTTAGTAAGGAAAATATGTAACAGAATAAACGCAATTCCTGAAATTAGTTTGTTCAGTATCGACTACTTATTCGATTTCAGCTATTTACGATATTTGTTACATTTTTCCGAAAAATGAATTAGCATAGCTGAATTTAGTGCTATCTATGGAAATCGTGCTTTATTGATGGATATTTAAGAAAATTGGTTAGACACAACTAAAGTTCGATTGCATCATATTTTTTTTTTATTAATATACTAATTGGGGTGTATGAGGAATTGCGCTTTTTCTGCTACGCGTTGTATATATAACTCATATGTAATAAGTAGGTAGGTAGGTACATTTAATTATTAAAACTATGAAACTTCGGAGATGAAGACTAATCTAGCAACACATCGCTCTTCAAAATCCGTGCAACCGTTTAGGCTACACTAGGTGCCAACGAAATATGCTCAAATACTTTACATACACCCGAAAAACTTGAGTCGCGTAGAGTAGTCGAGTAATAAAAGAATGCGCGATGAACTGCGCTGTAATTATTGATTTGATAGGATTCCTGTTGTTTCTAAATAAAAGTTGCATGAAACCAGACAACATAGATATTTAAGGGTAAATATAGTATTGCTTCATATTATGTAAAATATCGTGAAATCGATGATACAATTCCATGATTGCTTTACAAGATTGATATTATTATAATATCATGAATTTAAATTATTAGGGGTTCATTATACCTTCCTGAATTCAGTCACTATTGTTTTTGCGAAACAAAGTTTTTAACAAGTGAGTGAAGTGAGTAATACTGAACGTCGATTTAAGTCTTCAATCTCAATAGAACTATATTTAGATCTAGAGTATTCCAAATGAATGTGTGATTCAGAACTGCGATGCGACAATACTGAAGTATACTGTTAAACAGCTTGACGAACTCGGAACGCTAGATGGCCTATTTACAAAATTCTAAAACAAAAATTGAGGCATCGATTTCTTTTCTATCTCGACCAAATCTAATTAAATAAAAACGGTAAAATGAGCGTCGGACCACGTATAGTAGGGTCCCGTAGTTAGGATATATTGCACCATGCAGTGTTATTCGTTACCAACAGAAAGTAAGTATCATAAAATACGACTTATTGTGTTTCTCAAATATGAAAAACAAAGTTATTTCTGTAGTCGAGGAGCCTAAAACAGTGTGAAATCTACAATATCCTTTAAACATTTGACAACATAACACAAATGATGAATAAAATACTAAAAGATTCGGGTTACACTCTGTCTAGTTTTTGCGTGCGAAGTTGTTTGAATGAAACATCGAATGAACTCAAGCCCAATGGTGAAATCGTAAAACTGCGTACCATTGTACGAGTATAGCAACAGAGCATCTTGAATGCCAGTCATTGCAAGTTTAAAAATTAAAATACATTACGTATACACATATACTTAGATTGAACTCAAATTGAAGGAGACTTATTTATAAAGTAGAACATGTGAACGTAGACAAACTATGAAATAGCATCAATCCATCACTACTTCGATTATTTTATAGCGCCCCGTCTACCCAAGTTCTAATCTCTCAGTTTCATCCATCCATAAGGTTGTTGGTTAGAACAGATTGCTAAAAGTTATAATACCTACCACTGTACTTTTTTGTATTATTTTTGGTGTACAATAAAGAGTTATCGTAATCTATTTTAATGATTCTAACGAGGACAGTCGCCATAAACCAATAAGAAAATTTTGATCTAAATTTACCAAACTCACTCTCGACTTTATTGCACTTACAAATTTATTCACTGCGGGTTCCAACTCACTGACTCCCCAAAAGAGATTGCCATCATAATCTTATATACACTTTAGTTTACTAAGACTTTATTGTATGTCATATGAGTTGGCTTCCCCTTCTGATGGTGTAGTACAGATATAAAACAATTGTTTTTAAGGATTCCAAATTGAAACTAAATGAATTTATTGCACTGAAAACAACTGGTCGTAAACGTTTTTTTGCCAGACTATTTTTTAATTTAAAGAACAGATGTAATGTAGTATCCAGCTAACAATCTGTAAAATGGAAGTAAATAGGTGAAACTAAAACCCGATTACGGAAAATGGATTAACGAAAAAATTACGAATTTATTGACACCTCATTCATCAAAATCGAATTCGTAGTTTAGAGTTTTAAAAAAAAACTTACGAACATATATATCACTAGCTTGACGGTGAAGGAAAACATCGTGAGGAAACTAGCAGGTCGCAGAATTAATTCTGAGACAAGTGAGACATGTGTAAAAGACTCAGTCCGGCGATGGGCTCACCACCAGAGATGTGACGTATCTTAGATAAAAGTATCTGAAATACAGATACAAGATACAAAACTTGTATTTGAAATACTTTTTATTTTGTATCTTATATTTAGATACATTTTCCTGGTATCTTAGTATTTTGAAGATACTTTGTTCCCCAAGATACTTTTACTAAAATAAACTTCGCAGTTTTTCTTTCCGAACGCAACTGAACGCAGCGCATTCTCCTTTGGGGGCTCAAGATCAAGTGTCATGAGGCCTCATCGAAGGAAGATGAGCGACAGTATGTTTAAAGAATTACTTTCACTCATGTTATTCTATTTCGAAAAGATTAAAAGTCTAAATTTTAAAACCTTCGTATTTTGTCTTGTCACATTTGCCTGATCCTTGTTATCAACGCGATCTATTCAAAAATTGTTTTCTCGAACAAATAAACTTCAAATAAAGTTCAAGTTATTGTTGTTTTCTTACAAAAGTATTTTATCTTCAAAAAGTATTTGAAAGATAGGTATTTTGCATCTTGTATTTCAGATACTTTTTATAGGGTATCTTATACATCTCTGCTCACCACACGGAAAAAAAATATTTTTACAATACTACCAGAATGTGTAGTAAATGGAAATTAGTTCTCCTAACAGTTTTTCTGTTGGCCTTACGAATTTTTTCGTATCACCAAGTATTTTTTGTGTAACAGTGACAATTTGTTTGTAACGGGCAATATTCATTTCTAGTAACTTGCAACATTGTAAGGGTTACTATCTAAATGTTTAAACCAACAAATAAGCAAGTAATAGTTGCAATAATATCGTTGTGTTTACAATATGCATCGTTCTCTCAACGAATGAGATGATAGCGGCTACAATGTGTGTGGTAGACAGCGGGGCGTAACGCGTGACGCAGTTAGAATACGTCGTTCATAGATGGCGTGGGGTGCGAATTAGAACGCGCTATCGTTTGGTTCCCGGCGTTTAGCCATAAGGTCGGACGACTTTTGCTTTGTATTCAGTTTTGATCGTAAGATTTACACCACTAGTAGACGGTTCCCCGACTCTTTTGGATATCTTTGCAATACCTGGATTAGGGATTCCTGGTTAGGAAATTCACAGTCATAGTATGGTACTACAAATTAGTATAGTAAATAAATACCACAAAGTAATGTAGGCACAACAAGGTCATATAGTAGACGTTACAAGACAGTATCGTAGACGTATGGGACGTACGACGTTATACTAAAGGCAGTTTACAATTTGAATCGTTATGCGTACTATACATATTGTTGTAAATACTATACACATAGTTGTCTATACTATTATGTTTTACAAGAAGTGTATAGTAGAGTTAACTATCTGTAGAGTTGTCACATATAGTACCAGAAATATGGTGGAAACAACCGAAATATCGTTACGGTAACCATATTTTTTTTTCCGTGCACCTATTACGTTTAGGGGTCCAAAGAATATCTCGTGAAAAGTGGGTAAGTATATCCAGAAATTGAATACTTTTGCCTACCCCCTCGGGGATAAACTGCGTGAGATTATTATTTATTTATTTAGTTTAGACGCTACGGTTAAACGCTACGAGAAGCCTAGGGCAAAAGTTAATCCTAAACGCACTACTATCAATATCACACGGACCCTAATAACGAATCTACTGACATTTCAATCATCAAAATAGGTTGAGTGGTGAACGCTATGGTGGAGCATACGTACATACATACATACATAGCCTGCTAATATGCCCTTCCTTTTGGCCTCGCCGTATTCAGGTAAAAATTAAGGCAAACTAAATACGTGCATTATAACATTAGATTTCTATCTATAGTTTACGTGAAAAATGGCTATATTCGATGTCCCTTAATGCTTAATTATTGAAGAAGATACGTGCATGAGGTTGCCTGGGGTATCATATCTTTTCTCATATAAAATGCATGGCACTGGTGTTCCTTAAAGCTAAGACTTTTTTCAGAAGGCGTATATAAACGAAACACTGTCAAATATGTCAAGATAAAGTCATCAACACTTGTTATTTATAGTCATAACCGTAAGTAGTGATATTCGCCAACATTACACCGCCTGTATTCATAATTATGACATCAGACAAGTCCAAGATCAATGATCGAATGAGAGCATCAATGTATCCACGGACGTATCGCCTGTAAAATTATACAATTGGGTACTTGACTGCCTAGTCAAATCAGTTACGTTTTATCATCACTCAAATCGCAAAATTATGAAAAATGGACGAATACGAATACTTACGACGACGCCGTCACAAATTTTTACTTTTTTATTGTCTTACTATTTTACCACCTGTTACATTTGGGGTCCTAAAACACAAAGGTGAAATGTGAGAATGTGAGAAACCTTTGCCGACCTGCTCGAGGATAGGACAAAAGCGTTTGTAAAAAAAATTGTAAATTGAAAATCGAAATACATATTTTGAGGTTTTTTGGTATAATCTTTTTAATGTATGACTACTCGCAATTTAATTTCGATGCTGTCAACTACCCAATTGTTGATCAGTCGCGGGCTAGTGTTCAGCTGTTCACATGCATGAGTTGCTCCGTATCAATCGGCCTTGGCGTAATTCAGCACATTTAATTCTAGCTGGGGGCGCCTCTCCTGTGAGCTGTGCGTCACCAGACCGCGCGACCACTAAGTGGCTGTTACAAATTTGTCTAAATAATGCAGTGTTTAGGCAAAACTGCTCGTAAATCGAAGTCATGTTCTATTTTAACGCACCTCTGGAATACATCTGTCAGTGTAACACAAACAGTGGAGACTGGGTAATATAATAACGCACTCTTATCATTCTTTATCATTGAGTTAATTCGTGTGAGAGCGTGTTCGCGTAGATGGCAAAATGGGCGTTGGAGCGATAAATATACTTTTTGCATTTTTCTTAGATTAGCTATGACTGCCTACAAAAAGTTGGTATTATATGCGATATCTACTTATAAAGAAACTGACTAGCTGACTGACTGGATGATCGATCACAGCCGAAACCGCCGAGTCGGGAAGCAATTTTCACACAAAGTTTCCATTGACGTAATTGATCAAGACTAGGGGATTTTTGTTTATTCTTACAGGATCGGAAAAAACAGATTTAACGCCGGCAATACCGCTGGTATTCCACTAGTATCACTATAGAATACATTCCACACGACCTTCAAAATGTAACATTTCAGACTTTAATAAAACTTAACGACCATATTAACTTTTCTAATGTAATAGTATGGCGTTGAAAATAACTGTCAGGACAACGTCTGTCGGGTCAGCTAGTCATCAATTGACAGATTTATTTAGACTCTTCTCGTATTTTCTAATAGTCACCGTCACAACTCCTTGTTCGTTACATAAAGCCGAGAGAGAGTTGAAACAATATGATAGATGGCATAATTATTATGTGTAGGTAGTATTAAGTATGAATACTTGAAATTCTGCATTGTTATTAAACTCTATACTAGCCTGACTGCCAATAATAATAAAGCAAATTACTTCAAATATTTAACAGCTGTTTTTTTTAAACTGAGTGCAAAGTAAATATTTATATTAAAAATGGTGCATCCTACAGCATTTTTGATAAGAGACAAACAGAAAGGTAGATTTTAAATTATATAATCGTAATTTCTTTGAAGATCATCAATCAGTCTGACGTTTAAGGTTCTATCTCACGGTAAACAACCACAAGTAGGTCATAGGGGCATTATTCAAGAATGGTCATTCTGAATGATAGGAACTGCATATGGCCATATAAGTGGAATAACTTAACACTAGATGCAATTAAGCAATTATTTAAGTAATTTAATGTGGGTAATTTAAGTTAATAAGTAAATGACCTAAATAGTCATTCTTTTTATTTTTAACTAAACAACTTGAAGGCTTCGCATGCAGATGGACCATTAGCATTATTCTTAATTTATGTACTTTGAATAAAATACACTTACATTTAACACTCAATTAGTAGAGATTCCATTCCATATTCCATTTCAGAAAGTGTATTTTCCAAAACCCTAAACGTGACAGGCGATGAGCCCAGACCAAGGTGCCGTCACGCATGCCTCAGAACTAATTCTGAGACCTGCAAGATACCTCACGATGATTTCCTTCAACATTGATCTACTGACGAATATGTGTATGTAAGTTTTTTGAAAACCTCACTGACATTATACTTACAATAGATTAATGAAACATGTTATATGTAGGTGTTACTAATAAACTATGCGGAACTATACCGTTAAATATTTGTTAGATTAGCTAGTAAAGATGCATAAAAGTTGTAATAGAAATTAGTTTCTCAAACACATAATTTTTAATAAGAGAAAATTCACTAGGTTTTATTTCTTTATGAAACTTCTATAAGCAAACTACAAATTTTATGTAAAAACAGATTTTTCTAACTTAGTTGGATGACTATGCAATTAGTTGGTTATTTTAATTAGCTTACATTCTTTGAAATTGATTTACAGCCAATTATATTTTGGAACAATATCAATTTTATGGGCACTTTTCATAGTAATACTTATAATGAAGCGGTGATAGCCCGGACGGTTAAAGAGCCTGCCTAAAATCAGTAAGGCTCGGGTTCGAATCCTGGTATGTACCAATGAGTTTTTCAAAAACTTACGTACATATTTATCACTAGCTTGACGGTGAAGGAAAACATCGTGAGGAAACCCGCAGGTCTCAGAATTAATTCTGAGACATGTGTAAACAGACCCGGTCCGGCGATGGGCTCACCACCTATCACGTTTAGGGGTCCAATATATCTCGTGAAATGTGGGTATATCCAGTAATGGAATACCTCTGCCTACCCCCTCGGGGATAGAAAAGGCGTGAGATTATACTTATTATAATGAATAATAGTAGTATCATGAAGTAATATTTAATCCTACTAATTTATAAACGCGAAAGTTTGTATGGATGGATGTATGGATGTTTGTTCCTCTTTCAAGCAAAAACTACTGAACGGATTTTGATGAAACTTTACAATTATATAGCTTATACATCAGAGTAACACATATGCTATATTTTATTCCCGTATTCCCATGGGAACGGGAACTACGAGGGTGAAACCGCAGGGCGTTGCTATTACCTAATAATAATAATTTATCTAAAGCAACAGTTCTTCGAGTACCAAACAATCTTCATGAGTATAATTAGTAATTGTGGTTGATCACAATTAATGATTGGTGATTAAAAAAATCTCGCAACACACAGCAAAAATTGTGTTGAAATTCTGTCAGTGCATCTTGAGTCACAATAGATACTTCCAATTTATTTACACAGATATGAAATAAATTTAATTTCATTTAATATAGGCTTTATCTTTTTAGGGTTTTATTCCAAAAGGTACAAAGAAACCCCTTCTGCCTTTTACTTACTAATAATGCTTGCCAAACTTTGCTAATGAATAATAAGAATTATTTTTATTTTAAGAGGCTGGAAAGAGCATTTTTTTAAGAGGGGACAAATGGCATATTGCACTAGGTATATAAAATATATTTTCATTTGTTTTTATGTTGCACAGTTTTCGACTTTTGATAAAAAAAAATCTAAATACTATTAGTAAATTGTAGAAAAGCTTTTTTTAAAAAACATGGTAAATCTTAGGGGAAAAAGTGTAAGGACATTTTTTGTAGCTAATTAAATGATCGACATAATTTAATTAATAATCTAAATAAATTATAAATAAAAGAAATTATATTAATGAAACATGATTTAAATAGTTCTTGTCTGAGCCATTTTTATCATAAAACAACATATTTTTTTTTAAATCCTAAAAACACAATAGTTGCAAATTTCATGTAATTATTTTTTTGCTCACATCGGATTGATGGGAACTTTTCGCAATTCATTATAATGGTATCCCTAACGTTCATGCAAAAATCCAGCTTTATGTAAATTTATGCCAGTGTACCCCTATTTTTCAGTTTACTTGACCGGACTGAGAACCAAAATTAATAACAGTTAATAGCAGTTTATGTACATATTACAGGAAAAATATAACTATGTCTCTTTAACCAAGAAATCAGAAAAATCTTTTACAAATAAAACTTAGATAAGGTTCAAAAAAAATATTCAACTTCATTCCATATCAATACCAACTACAGATATACATACAAATGGTAAGAAACCCTTAGTGCGAGAGTCCAGCTCGCTCTTCGCCAGATTTGTTTCTGTATTAAAAAGACAATGTAGTATGTTATGGTTATGATTGATTGATTGACATGTCAATAATCCAGCTTGCCTTGAATCGAACAACATGTTATATGATACAGCTAGATGTTTATGTGATCTTTGGCTATGTTTGTGCTTAAATGATTTGCTATTTTGTACATAATAAGGTTATTTCTAGTCTTAATTAATTTTATCATGCAAAATAATTATTTTGAAACAAGTTTTTTTAGCCCCTGTTGATTTCGTGATATTATGTAACTAATCCTAAGTAGTACCATAAGCTTGAAACATTTTAAATGTAGATTTATCTAATTAGTAACCAGATGTGCCCCAAGGTTAAATCCGCGTCAATAAAGCACATCCATCTCACCAAGAAGTAGCATAGCTTTCTATCAATGAATTTTCAGAATCAGGTTTGTAGTTGCAGAGATTATCTCTCCTACAAACACATCAAACTACTTTACTTTATTATTTATTGGTGTAGATACGAGATTACAGTACAAAAAGAAATGTAATATGTTTCAGAATTGTTGTACCTACTGTTGCCTAGAACATAACTTGCATCATCATATCATATGTCATAAATTTGTATTAAAATTTACTTTCACCATCACAATATTAAAATAAAATCATCAAATGCAGCTGCTAATTTAAGTCAAAATGAAGTTTAACGGTTTAGTATGGCATAATATACTTGCAAATGGACTCTAATTTCAGAAATTAGACATGAAATTGACAATATTGTTTTACCATCATGGTTATTATATTACTAACGGTTCTGCATGGTTTTATCTGCGTAGTTCTCGTTCCCGTGGGAATACGGGAATAAAATATACCCTATATTACTCAGGCATATTCTAGCTTTCTATTACATAACTATTGTGAAAGAAAGTTATTATTATCCATAATCTTGTTGAGTTAATTACTGATTCATAAAATAGAAAAGTAGCAATAACCAGTTATGTAGAGAGACATCGGTATTATGAGAATTATTTTAGACTATTATAAATATAATATTGTTACTTCTAAAACCTAGAAGCAATATTTAAGCAAAGGCTATAAAATAAACAACCTATCTATCAAAGAGTGGGAGGACAAAAAATAGCCTCTTGTGTTGTAAATAAAACATTAAAGAAATCAAGATATCACTCCTTGATGTATTATTAGATTTATAGTGATTTATAACAAAACAGTCGGTATCACTATTTGATATATTATAGACACCAAAATAAGTAACTGTTTTAATCTCAAAAGTGGAAAGTGAAGACTTAGTTATACATAGTTAAAGTATTATAACCTTTAATCCTATAAAGAAATTGAGTACCAAATATAAGTAAATATCAAGATTTCAAATGTATTGCAAAGATAAAATTATAGAAAATAACATATAGGTAGGTAGGTAGGTAGTTAGTTTCAAATTCAACAGCTGAATACAATGTTCTTAAAGATAACAGAATATACAATGTTAACTACTTCATTATGCTTAATTTAACACTTCTAATACAGTGGCTTATTGTAGTATGGATATAATACCTAGCTGCAACACTTGGTGTAGGTAAATATGACTCATGCTTACTCACTTAGCTTTAGCTTATCTCAAATTCAGTTTCTAATAAATTTTAATTTATAGTAAAATAATAAATGAAATGGATATTGTATTAAGCACATAAGCCACTCAGACTAAATTATTAGTAGAAAAATGTTTTAATAAGATTTCAGAGCAAGCTGTATAGAACCAGTAGCAGCAGTTTAGGTATCCCTTCTTCTTTCACTATTATAAGACCTACAGCTCAGATGGGGGACTGATATATGTTGAGAATCAGTCCATTGCCCTTCCATAATCATTACATGCATATTTGTTGAAGTTTATTGTTGTTTTAGGCATGGTTTATTCATATTTTTTTTGTAGATAACAATATCAGTCCTCTAAGTGAATAGTGTTTCACTTAGAGGACTGAGAATTTAATTTAATATGTACCCTAATGATTTACATCTTCATTTTATTTATTGGCACGTTTATTGAAGACTAGCAGCGCCCCGCGGTTTCACCCGCGTAGTTCCCGTTCCCGTGGGAATACGTTGATAAAATATAGCCTATGTGTTATTCTGATGTATTAGCTATATAACTGTAAAGTTTCATCAAAATCCATTCGGTAGTTTTTGCGTGAAAGAGGAACAAACATCCATCCAGACATGCAGACATCCATACATCCAGACATCCATCCAAACAAACTTTCGCATTTATAATATTAGTAGGATGTAACTGAGCAAGCCCAAGTAAAAATTGGAAATAACTATAAAAATGTGAAGTAAGTTTCACTCTTACCTCACCACTGCGACCCGCCGGAGAGTTCTCCTCGATTTTGTATATAATATGTGGCAAACCGGCTTCGCCGAGCAAGGAGAATCCAAATCCCAAATTGTCACTACGATTCAGGACCACTAGTCTTTCGTCAGCCATATTCAGTGCACAGCAGCATTGAATAGCATCCTTCCAAGGATTGCACTAGTAACACTTCAAAACCACATCAGGGACTACAGTTATTGGAAATTATTCAATTAAAATGAAAAGATTCATAATTACAACGCACGATAAAAGCAAGCGCACCCAACCAAAGCGAAGACAAGTACAGATAAAAAATTTGAAGTTCAGTTTGAAATATGTAAAGGGTGCGTTCCATATGCGCTCTGTCTGAGGCTCTATTCGTGACACATGGTGAAAGTACATCAACAGATGGCGTTATTCAAGAATCGGTTTTGGTTGTACCAATTTGAATATAAATATTGTTTTATATTTGTCTGAAATATCATAATAACAGGCAACAACAGCAGAAACAGTCTTACGAAGGCAAAAAGGTCCATAACTTTTTTTATATCTCCACAATCATATAGACACATTTCAATATCCCACTAAGTACTACACTACACTAGCACTTGTGCTTGTGACTCTTGAGTTGCAGGTGTCCATGGGTGACGAAAGGTGTAGTCACTTACCATCAGGTGACCCCAAGGTGACCCGTCTGCTTGTTTGCCCCCTTTTTTTTATTAAAATAAAAGTGTTACTTATAATTTAATAATTTCTAACATGCCATATTGTTGAAGTGAGAGAAAGATGACACTTACAAGAGATACAAATGATAAGTAGCTTTAGATTTGAAACAAATATTACAAGAAGATAATATAAGTTTAAAAAGTTTTAAAGAAGAGTTTTAAAAAGTACTAAGTTTCGGTAAGTTTGACATAGATGGCGTTTACATAATTTATTGATTAAAAGGTTTTTCAAACTCGTGCAACTAGCCAGAACTTTTCACATAATATATCTGTCAAACCCTTTTTAAACTCAAAGGCTTTGAGCTGAAAGGTCAAGCCGTCCGTAGCTTCTTTTGAACACTAAACACAAAGAGATTTTAATATTATATTTATATATTATATAAGATTTTATTTTAACGCCATCTAGCTGCTGTAAATAAAACTGAACGTTTGTCATTGAAAGCTGACATGTGTCATTGTCATTTGATAGTGTGTTATAGGTAAATGCCTGTGATAGTGTGCAGGGAATGGGAAGTTCAATAAAATGCGTAGCATGAACGTTTTCGGGTTACCTCAAGAACTTCTCAAGAAGTAGCTTCAATCTTCAGTAAAAGTTCACTATCGTTTTACTGTGGATGACTAAGTGACATTTCATTACTGTATTTTTGTGCATAGACTCCAGAGCTACAAATCTTTTATTTCGTGTCGTGTTTAACGATGATGGCTAAATTACCAATGCAATAAAAAAAATGTCGTGTCAATTTCTGTTATGTCAATGTCATTCGCAGATGTCATTCAACTCCATGTCGTAATTCGTATCGTACGATAGGAAGTTGTGTAACAAACCAACCACAGAACCCAACTCGTACAAATCTTAGCTCAAGAATCAAACTTCTGTATTTTCTGTCTCATTGCTAGTACGTAATAGCAGAAAAATGTATCTTGTGTCGAATTTAGTGAAAGTGTCCATTCCCAACTACCTAGCTAGTCTACCAATTCCCGATTCGATTGGCGGCTGGTTTCATCTAGGAGGTAGGTACTTAATTATCTTATGAATTAGTAGTATGTCATTCTAGTTTTGTATAGTTAATGTATGTTCATTTTCAGTATCTATGTCTGAGACCTATGTAGGTATGTTTGAGTTATGTCTTTTATTGACAGACACATACCTACTTAGTTTATATAAAATCTGCAAATATGAGTAAACGGTATTATCAAGACAGAGACAGACCATGTGATCATTTTATAGGGTTAACATGTTATTTTACTAAAGTACTTTTAACCAGTTTCCTCATTTAACCTGAATTGTTTTGTTTTCTTTGTTTCATTCATAAACATTATAATTAATGAGGTGGAGGTATGTAGAGCTAGCTGTTTCAATGACATACTTTCATTATTGCCTTTGCCTTGAGATTTATACTGATAAAAGGTTATGCACAATCACAGAGACAGATGAACTAGATCAGAGAATGTTAAATAAAAAAAAAGTTGTAAGTGTAATAATTTTAGGACTATTTTCTGGATTTTTTTTAGTGTCATAAAATTAAACACTTCTCTTACAAACTTTTATCTCAAGCATTTCTAAAAATATTTTTTTCTTATTTATAAACCAAAGCTAAACTTTTTATTAACTTATAACTTATATTTTACTAATTAACTTATAATTTATATTATTTGTTTTTATTTATTAACAATTTTTTTTACATTATTATTGAAAGTATAATTCTCGGATTTAAATAAATAAAATAGCTAAATCCCTTGACCGATCAAGAGGTGGAGGAACTATGCTGCTCTTATCCTCTATCTATGGTACTTGACATTGGTGGAATCATTGTTCTATAACGATAGAAAAGCCATAACCAAAAAGTTGAAGTAGAAGTATCTAATTATAATTTCAGTCCGTGATTGGCTGGCTCTGGTACCTCCAACTGTTGTGATTGGTGGTATCTCTTATTACTCGTACCAGACAATAAAGAAAGCCCAGGAGAATGGCAAAATAAACCCATGCATCAGGAAGGACATCCCAAAAGTGGTAGATTTCATTGACATTGAGGACATCACCGAGAAGGCGTCCCTCTGCCGTTGTTGGAGAACCAAAAACGTAAGTTCGCTTAAACAAATCTCATAAAATAATTTAGAAAAAATATTTCGTTTAATCATGCATTATTTTAATTGTGTTTGACAATTTATTGGTAACATGCCACTTTTCAGATCAGAGAAATTGAGGCATATAGTAAAAATATTTTTTTTACACTTTTTTGAGGATAACTCGTTGCCTTTTTATAAAACAGTTTAATGTTATGTAGATATTCTTTAAAATAGATCTGGCAATTTTTGTCAGGACAGTGTTTTTATCTTTAATCCCCATTTTGTAGGAAATTGTAGAAGTTTGTCTTAAACTCCATTTTAAAAGTTGTTTAGTGTTACCAAAACTGTTATTTTCTATATCATAATGACTTGTTACCTTAGGAGTGGTGACCCACATTGAGTCTTATCTTATATGCTGATACTGCTTGTATCAATAATGAACTAATCAGATGTTCTTCATATTTAAAACAAGTACTTTTTCATTTCAATTCCTATTTTAATTAACTATGCAAGTAAGTAACCTATGTAAGATTTTGATATTTCAAATTTCAATTCGTGATTTACAAACCAGAAGCAAATTAATATACAATTATTGTAACAAAATTCTACATCAGTTAGTTCTACATTAATATTATAAAGAGGAAAGATGTGTATTTTTGTGTTTGTAATAAATAAACTCAAAAAGGACTGGACCAATTAAAAAAAACACTACTAATGGATTGGCTCTGGGTTCAAGCTATTTCAGCCAAATAAACTAATGCAGTTTTAGGTACTTGTGTTTCTGGATAAACAATAAATACATATTTATAATTGTTTATATTATGTTGCAGTGGCCTTACTGCGACGGCTCGCACGGCCAGCACAACAAAGACACCGGAGACAACACTGGCCCAGTTGTCGTTAGACACAAGCCCAAGAATTAAGCATTGGCACTATAGCTGCTGGACATAGGTCAAAGCTTACACGTATTTCAAATACTTAACAGGTGATACTTAAAATGTGATGGATGTTAGCTTATTGTAATGTTTATACCGATCAAAATCTAACATTTATAAGTAAGCTCGATATGTATTTAAGTTAAAATGTCTTATGACTGTTAAAGCATTTTTGATTTTTAACAGTTTTTTGTCAATTTATTTTTCACTTTTACAGTAAATGTTTTGTTTTATTGTTCCTTGGACCATTTTAAATAATTTAATAAACTTCATGGATTGTTCTATTGATTTTTATTTAATAAAAGCCAATTTCTCTTACTCCCTTTTTTATTACATTTCCAAAAAGTTCTTAAAATCACATCACAGATATGTTTTGACTTCAAATTATTTAAATAAATAATATATTAACATTCATCATGCCAATCATAGTTAATTTGACTATTTACTTAAGACAACAAAAATATTTTATGATTATACAGATTTATCATTTCATTAGGTAGTAATAAATAGTCATTATGGCACAACTGGTATTAGATCACACAACTTATGTTTCGATTATGATGTAGGTTTAAATTTTACAAAACAAAAACTAAATGGTACAAATTGTTTATATCTATCTCATTAAAAGACACGATAAAAAAACATCGATATAAAAGTGTATTAGAATATTGTGCCTTAAAAGAGTATTATTAATGCCTCTACAGAATGTAAGATGTGGCTCAAAACATATGCAAACAATAAAGTAATGAATGAGTTTTACTAACACAATTTTTTAACCTACATTGCTCTAGTATTATTCCAACTCAGTCTTATGGTTTATTGTAAAGTTAGAAGAAGGGTTACATTCACAGACCATTAATCTTAATGATCTGTGGTTACATTACATTTGACTGATCTCTAAATAAATACCAAATCCTAGGTACTTCTGAGTAGCTAACATGAGCGCTGTGACAAAATTTTGTCTACGTACATTTTTCTCGTCGTCGCATAAGGAAGAACGTGACAAAATATAGTCCATGCGTGGCGATCATGTTGGCACCACAGGGCTGGCATATTGACACACGCAGAGAGATTCAGGTCTGTGTTGACACAACAAATACTATCTTCCCATTACTAAAACTTTAATAATAAGAATATCTATTATTATTATTAGAATCTTCTAATAAGTGTACCTAGTAATTGGATCATTGGAAAATTGCTTCTAACAGAATACCAAATATTATGATTCGAGAATCGTTCAAATTTATCTTTATCCGTTTTTCCGACTATTTTTATAGCCATTTTTTTTGTGAGATTTTAGTCCTGACGTCACGCCTCAGGTTTTCAAAGCTGAAATAAAAAAAAAACTGCATTTATTTCCTACCTACATATCTATAAACGAAAGTAACGTAAAATAAGATCATACGATTTGATTCCTCTTACTTAATGTTTGATACATAGTCATTAGTGTTGATTTACGTAATAAAAGGTTTTTTCATTCTTAATTTATTAATTTTTATCTAGCTAGGTAAATCAAAAAAGTAAATAACTTCGTGTCGTTGTTGTCAACAAGTTGTTGTTGTTCTAAGTTGTTTGGAGATACAATAATGTTGTTTACTTTATTGATTTACCTAGATAAAAATGAATAAATCAAGAATTTTTGTTGAATGAGATCGTAGTCCGTAATTAGTTTTTTTCGGGCTCAACTTACGGTTTCATAAAAAGTGTGACTTCATTCAAGAAACTTACTTCTATCCTCGTCTCCGCCACGTTCTCTTCGTTTCTCAACAGCTCGTGTTTGAGGCCGTTTCTTTTCCTAGAATGATGAAAAAGTTAGACATTGCGTTCGCGATTCGCATTGATTGGTTTCACCGTAAACCTTGTCCTGTTTCACAGAGCCACAAGATGATTCTTGAATCGTTCATAGGACGATAGCTATCTTTTAGGAATTTATCTGATGTCAATCGCCATATAATAATAATTGTGGGACACAAGTCACACACGGTTATTTAGTCCCAAACTAGGCAGGGCCTGTACTATGGGTACTCTGATAAACATACAATAAATATTAAACGACCAGACACGACGCCAACAAATATGTTCATGCACACAAATGTTGGCTTCGAGCGGGGATCGAACCCGCGACCGCTACTCTGAAGGCAGGGTCACTAACAACTGAGAAAACAGGCCCGTCGAATAATAATCTTATATTCACTACATACAAACATGTATACAATCTTATGTACCTAATTGTAATACAGCCTATAGAGCCTCATGTCTGGAGGTATCGGATAAGAATTTTCAATACCCATGGCAGACAACAACTAACGGGATCGAAACAGTCTTTGACTGCATTCCAAAGTGTCATGTGGCGAGAGAAAACTTAATAAACAAAAGTTTGGACACAATATACGAGACAAGGACATAGCGTATAGTGAATCAAGACGCAATAAAACAAGCTGTAAAGTCAGTGGAAATCCATTGTACGGGTTTCCGGTGCACTCGACCGCTTCCTACGCAAGGAAGGCTCGTATCACGTTACCCTCACAAAGGCTTCGGTTTTCTACAAACGAATTTGACCTCTAATGTTAATGAATAAGGGCTAGTTATGTTTTGGCTCATAGGGAAGCCACAAAGAAAGGTTTATTTCGACGTAAACGTGTCTCTTCACTATAAAAGCTTAAAAGGGCATTAACATAATATTATTTGGGCGTTGGCATGTCATGTAATGATTTGACAGTTACTTGAACTTTATTTTGGCTTGCCCAATAATTTCAATAGCACCACACTCACTTCCCAGTAATCTCAACCCTATAGCGGTGCCAAAGAGCCTCTTTCAATGCTTTTGGACTCTTGCACTTACAAGTATATCCTTCTCCACACGACAAGGCTGGTGTAAGCGAGACACACAATGCTGCAGGTGATGACCACCATGATGCCAGCTGCAGCTCCCATGGGCGTCCCTCGGGCTCCTGCGTACTGCATCCTCTTTGAGCTGTCTTTGCGGACTATCTCTCCTGGAGCTGAAATAACAAACGTTGGACAGTGATAACTTATGTCAGTTAAACAGGTGTCCAAGAAAATTCGAGCAGTTATATCTATATGATTTACTAATCTAAATTATGCTGATTGCTGGCATTTTCTATAGAAACGGCAGAATGAAATGTCTACTGGCATATCCCGCCTATTAGGTACAACATCTTTCAATCCGCCGTAGAAAATATTGCCGGTACCTACTACCACAAAAAACGAAAGAGAAAGACAGCAAGCAAGTACCTACAGCGAGCACATAATATTATAGCACATAGTATTGCAAGTGTCAAGAGATTCTAATCCTATTACACTGGCTTTGCTACTATAGCCCCCAGAAACATACGATTTCTTAATTTCCGCTTAGTTTTTCTTTACCTAATCAGCCTCCTCGCAGAGAAATTCCTCTGAATATTTTCTTGTTTGCTATGATGACTATACTGTTTCATTCTGTAAATAATGACATATCTATCGGTTAGACGTTGTTACGTCACAAGTGCTGGAAGCTGCATCATTGTACAGACCTTGCAGGAACTCAGCCTGCGAGTCAGGTGCAGCCGGAGAGTCTGCCCTCGCGTCTTCAGAGTCCTCGGCGAATGAAGGCAGGTCTACGTGCGCCTGGTCCTCGTCTCGCGAGTGCAGCATGTCGAACACTTCGGACCTAAGAAGGAATAAAGGTTCAACATAAGGTACCTACAATCGTAGGTTTAAATAGGAAATGCTATCGAAGTCTTTTGCTCAGCAATTTTGAAAACCATATTATCTGGAAATTTATAAACGTGTTATAAAATATTACCTTCCTTCTGCTGAGACATGACACTCCGGAGGTGAAGACGAATCTATGTAACGACACTTCGCACTTCACAATCGTACACGTCATTTACATGCTGCGCCAACGAAATATGCTCACTACCATGCATGCATACAATGAAAACATTTACGCTCCGTAAAGTTGAGTAAAAAGGACCAAGTCTTTAAAACTAACCTGCTGACGCCGTCTTTGTCATCGACCAGTAGCTTCAACATAGTGGCATTAGCTTCCAAGGTCTTGTACCGGCTGTTGTCCTCGACTTCTCTGACGAGGCTTGGCAATGTGCTGTCATCGACCTTCGATGTCGCACCTGGTGCCCCTGTGCTGTCACCGCTGCATGTTCTTACACCTGGAAACAGCAAGCATCAGTACATTCTTAAGCGGTAGTAGCTGCAATAACTTTTAATATAAGTGGACTTGTATACGCCAGAATTGAACTAAAAACCTATCACATCTCACCTCACATGCCATAATACGTCGTGAATTAGGACCGGACTACGAGCTCATCTATCAGAATCAAATTAAAAAGCATATTATGGCATTAATTAGATAATCAATAACCCGACAGTGTAGGTATACCAGGCACTGAAAGAAGGTTTGAAATACATTAACTCTCATTCTTGTTCAACCAGGTAAAAAATAGCCTAAATAGCCTTCGAAGATAAAGGCGAATCTAGCGACAAGTCGCACTTCCAAATCCAGCAGCCTACCTGTAGCCTAAAATACATACTTAATCCTTTCATATATCTACAACGCGTAACAGAATAAGCGAAATTCTCATACACCCCAATTAGTAGGTATATTAATATAAAAAATATGATGCCTTCGTAAGTTAGTTGTGTCTAACTAATTTTCTTAAATAAAGTGCAATAATAGCACGATTTCCATAGGTAGCACTAAATTCAGCTATGATAATTCATTTTTCGGAAAAATGTAGATAACTTAAATTAAAAATTGCTGAAATCAATTAAGAAGTCTAAACTAAACAAACTAATTTCAGGAATTGCGCTTATTCTGTTACATATGGTATATTACCCTCATTTTGATGCAGTCAAGTAACAATCATCAGGTGCCTAACAGGCGAAATCAGATTGAAAGCAATGTGATTTTGTTTTGATTGAAAACACAATGATGTCATCCTTAAGTTTATAAGAATATACTAAATAGAACGATACGACGATTAAAATAAAACGATAAACTAAAACAATCACAGTAAATTAAATAAAACATGCAATGTTTAATGTCCTAATTCTGTCAAATAAAAATTCCCTTCAGCTTTCGCTTCCTAAATTTCTCAGACAAACTTATGAATATTTACACGAACTCAGGTTATGTATATTTGAGCGTTTGGAACAGTTATCATAAGTTAAACCAAGATAAACAAAGATAAGTGACAACTTATACGGAATAGTTTCTATTCTTTTTCTTTGGATGTACCGTTTTATCAAAGTGCACACAGTGCTCCGTCAGTCACCCCTCGGTCAAGTGATCAGTAGGTCAGGCGCAACTTTAGGCTAATGTGTGCTTAACGGTGCTTAAGCAAAGCCGGTTTAACGTTAAGTCTCAAGTACAAACTCTTGGCACGGCACTACCAAACCATATATACATAGGTGCATAGCTAATACAATTGTAACTGGCCGATGTCTGTGCATTAGGAGATATTTATGAAAACTTAATATGCCCTTGATTTCTAACATCAATATAAGCCAAAATATTTACTGTTTAATTTTTTGGTTGTCTATCCGTATGTTTGTTTGTACGCGCATCACGCAAAAACGACTTCACCAAATATATATGAAGAAAATAATGTAACTGAAGACATATCTTGTACCAATCCCATAGTCAGTTCCGCGCTCTCAAGAGATCATTATACTGTCTCGATCTCGAAATGATTTGATTGATGAATTAGCGTGAATCATCGCATCAATCGGGCGGGCACCCGTAACCTAGTTACCTCAGAGAAAGTACGGACTGCATGAGACAAATCGACTGCGGTATTTATTCATCACCAGTCATCAGCCTCGGGGTATTGCAGACTTTCAATTTTCCCATGGGAAACGTGTCTGTTGCAAGTTTATTTGCTGTACTAGCAGCATCCCGCGGTTTCACCCGCGTAGTTCCGGATCCCGTGGGAATACGGGGATGAAATATAGCCTATGTGTAATTCTGATGTATAAGCTATATAATTGTAAAGTTTACCTAAATAAAAAATACCTACCTACACGATAACTTGTGACGAGATCAGTCTAGTTTGTAACTCCTTTAACTTATTAACTCCCGCATCATTCAAGTTTTAAAATTACTCAATATTTTACACAAAGAAATCCCAGGACTAAAGTTTGAATGCTTCGCTCATTCGCTCATCGCTATATTAGCTGAGATTACTTATAAAAAAAATGTAAAAACATTATTTTTTTGTACATACTTAGTACCTAAGTATCACAATATTAGTTTTTGGATGTAGGTTCAATTGAATTAATTTATATGGAGATTGAATTTAAAAAATTAAACTAGATTCCGCACGTTTAACTTTATCTGAAAGTTCTCGATTTACAAACAAAACAGAATAACATTTTACAATATGAAATAACCCATGTTTATTTATCGCTACGGACAAATGAGTAATTCAGGTGGTCATGTTATCATATCAGTAAATGGTAATATGGTAATAGCCGCAGCCATTACCAGACTGGTTCCTTGAGTGATATGACTTTACGATTGCCTTCTGTGTGTTTATTTACTCGCTTACCTCGGTGATAACATATGAAAAGTAAGTGTATTTCGAACAGAGGATACTTTTATAGTAGGCACCTAGTGATTTTAATTTAGTCTTCACTTTACAAACCATAGGACGACCGATGAAAGACTAAATAAAATACAATACCCGTTCAGAAAAGACAATCAAAGAGCCTTATTTTTAAGGCTTAACATACATATGTATATCACGAGATCAGATTTTTACGGGTTATGCGTCAGTGAATATTGCATTCGCGTATAAATAATATCTTTAATAATCATATCATAAGGATTTATTATAACATAAATGGAAGACTACGTTATGGTCCTTGCCCGCGCTGCACGCCAGCTGCCGGAAGAGCGGCCATGATTGCAGGTATTTCCGGATGCAATCCTTGTTTTGCGTGGATTCAAGCTTTGTTTGGACATCAGATGGTTATAATTGAATATCGTGATTGTGTAAACATAAACGTGCGCAATACCTGTAGGTATTAGGGCTTTGTAAAACCACGAAATATTATTTTTTCAGCAAAACAAACGACTTGCCACAAGAGAGTCGGCACCAATTCGCCTCTTAACTTCATTGTAGCGGTAAATTGATTAAGTGGGTAGTTATCTTATCGAAATATCAGCGTACGTAAGCGTGATCTCAACTTGCACTATTGTATCATTTGCAGATTCTTTCTTCTTACAATGTACTTATATTAATTCTTGTAATTTTCCTAACTTACTAAACAAGGAAAGAAAAGAAGGGATTGGCCTCGATGTTTAAATTACTTACTTAAGACCAAACTTCACCATACAAAAGCTATTGCTGTTCCCCGCTATTTGACCCACGTAAGTACCGTTCCCGCGGGAAAATAGCCTATGGTACTCACAGAGAAATAAGCTTACCGTAAAGTCAAATAATATTTAAAGTCGGTCCATTCATTAGAATCAAACGATAAGCTAAAAATGATAACCTAGAACTTAAGATTGTACTCAATACTTCAAATACAGTTATCAAGGAAATTCCTTAACTATCTCTAACCAAGTATGGGAGTTTGAAACATGCTCCTCGGCATGAAACCGGCATGGACCCTTTAGTCCTTAGTGTAATCGCTTCGTCACGCTTCCACGAGGTCTCGGAGGTGATCTCAACGTGGTTTTCCATTGTCGAAGGGCATTGAGGTGATCCAGGGCCGGAGCAGGTATAACGTCCAACGGCGATATTTTTTTAAAATAAAAAATAAAAAAAATCGATTTCTGATGAATAACGTAGTTAGGTAAGTAAGTATTTCCTTCTCTGAATACTCAAAATAGCAAGTTACATGTGATGATTTTAAATGCAGTCGTGACGTCATAGCTTTAGTAAGAAATACAAGACTTAAACTGTACTAGTAAGTAAATATGTTTTGTACCTAATTACATTTTCTAATCTGAAAATGTTAAATAGCAAGTTAAAACAAAAACTTAAGTAAATACACTAATTCGATGATTCGATCAATTTTATTCTTTGGCTTATTCTATTTGGGACCTCGATCCCCAAACATCTTACAATTAGGTACGCTTACATTAATTCGGTGATTCTTAGCAGTGATAGCCCGGACGGTTAAAGATCCGGCCGAAAATCAGTGAGGCTCGGGTTCGAATCCTGGCATGTACCAATGAGTTTTTCAAAAACTTACGTACATATTTATCACTAGCTCGACGGTGAAGGAAAACATCGTGAGGAAACACGCAGGTCTCAGAATTAATTCTGAGACATGTGTAAACAGACCCGGTCCGGCGATGGGCTCACCACCTATCACGTTTAGGGGTCCAATGTATCTCGTGAAATGTGGGTATATCCAGTAATGGAATACCTCTGCCTACCCCCTCGGGGATAAAAAAGGCGTGAGATTATATTATTAATTCGGTCCAGAGTGAATGTTGAGAACAGAACATTGGGACATTCATTCACTTCACAGCTGAGCGCGCTATGAATCATTATGGTAATGATCGCGTACGACAGACAAAGTTACTCTGACTCAGATATTGGAGATCATTATTTGCGTAAGACGAATAAGTTTCCGTGAATTTTATTATTTCCTCTCCGTTTCGATTATCAAACACAGTTTACGCGATATGACTCAAGCCTACGTTTAACAGTTCTTAGGAAGTAATTTACTGTTTTATTGGATATCATTAAATCATTAAACTGTCGTTAAGGTCAGTGTCAGTGGTATACTTGTATTCAAAAGTTTCCGCGATCTTTAACTAATAATATAATAGATTACTTACTAAGAATTCTTATATGAATTTCCCTATTCCCTCTGTGGAATATGGGATGCTAGTTAGTTGGTTTGTCTTATCATTATTCCTACAACGTGCATTAATTGATAGCTCTTCTGTGTCGCCATTTCGCAACGCGTCGATGTGGAGTAGGTACGCTAGATGCACCAACCAATCAATGCACCGCTGTCGATAATCAGACATTCGATGCAGTGACTTTCGATTTGACATAGGGAACCCATTCCAGAGGCCACTTCAAGTAAATCGACCCGCGACATATAGCCGAGTGACTTCGAATCATACACATAATCGACATATTAAGGTCTATGACGACTACGTACATACAGAATTCAAACCTTTTGGAGTTGGAGACGTATTTTGTAGATTTATTCTTATATTCCGAATAATTACAGCAAGTGTTTCATCTATCATATTTTACTTTACTAACAATACCTACCTAACTTTTGTTACAAGCCTTGTCTTTCTTTGTAGGTACTTAATGATTTTTTTTGCAAATTATGTAAACTGGCTTATGGAAATAAATTATTATTATTATAATACCGTATACTACCATAATACAAAGCGCTTCACCTTCCTTGAGTAATATACATAAAAGTAAATATTTATAGGAGATGCATCACCAATCACCAACGGACTGACAGTATGACAGGTGAGCACACAGAACACTTTACTCCTAGCGGAGTGAGCAAGGCTGAATAGTTTCTTTAGATTCGTTAAATAGTACAGTACTAAAATCAACTTCTTGAAAATTTTACCTCAGAATGAACCTTATCTACTTTATTCATCAAGGCTTAAATAAAAACAACTGTAAGTACATAATAAAATGGTTAATCTTATTTTTAGAAAACGCCTAAACTCCAAAGTATTTAGGAAAATTACGATTAGAACTACGTACTTATACCATTAGTGTTACGACAGTGCGTATCAAATATTTATCAGTACAAATATTTGAAAAATATACTTACCCAAAGCCGATACGACGACCAAACATAGGAACTGGTAGCGCGCCATTGATTACTCGTCCTGCAAACAAGTTTGTCGCTATCACATATATTGTTTATTCAGGAAAGTAAGTCTGTAGACATAGGTCTGGTGGACAGATTATGAGTCTCCAATATCGTTTTTTAAATCCATAGATTCGTATATTGATGACTTTGAATCAAAGAACTGAGTGAGACTTAACGAGTTAGGTACTCCTTTTTTGTTTTCCATCTGGTTTTCAGATGTTTCAGGCATATCGTGGTGAGTGCGTGAGTCAATGGTGAATTGGTCATCAACGACTTTGATGATCAAGTCGAGAAGACCAATTCACCATTGACTCACACACTCATCCATCACGATATACCTGCAACATCTGAAAACCAGATTGAATACAAAAAAGTAGTAAGTTATTATGTCTTACTCGGGTCCTAAATTTTAAATATTGTTCTTGTACCTGCTTTATTTACTGTATATTATGTTGATATACTAAACTTATAAAGCACTCCTTGTGGTCAATGGTCCAAATGGGTGCAAAACGTGTTGCCTGATAATAACCTGATAAGAGAACAATGCACACAACACTGACCACCTATTATCTCCCTTCACCGATCACACAGTAGTTTACATTGTGAATTTATAGAGCTGGTTGTTTACATGTTTATGTGTTCAGATCGCTAAATATAAACTGAGTGATGATGTCTCTGTAGCTACAATAACAAATGAACAAACTTATAATAGGGTCATCCCTATTATTAGATTGTTCTAAAAATTCCGCAGGATCAATGTTTCTTTATCTTAAATTACATACGAGTAGGTATATCATTGTTGTTTGCGTATTGTACTACAAAAGTGGCGGACTTATCGTCCGGTCCGTACATCCTTAGCGTGCAAGATTAGAAACTTACCTACTTAATTTTTATTTATTCTTATTTATTCTTAAAATAAAATAGATACTAAGTAGAGCTCTAAACTTTTTGCAAGTTATGTATGCGTGCAATCCGGTATATCTAAGATCTCCGGTCGGACACTTTCGCGTTGAACTAGCAAACCAGTTTTAGTTAGCGACAGCTCTATAAATACCTGAACTTGTCGAGGGGTCTGGGATCGTTTCAGTTCACGTCCAACTCGAATTGAATGTCCACTGGTTTTGTCACTTGGTCACATGTGCGCGTGCGCGGGTGCGCGTGCGTGCGCGTGGTGCGGCGGTTTGTGGCACTCTGCGGTGGCTGCGCCTGCGCCCTGCGCTCCTGGCGCGGGAGCCAGTCGCTGACCCCGCTGATGCAGGAATATCAGATGCGGTATTTCCTGGGTCAACTTTTCGGATAACTATTTCTACGTAGTCATAAGTCCTACTTTCCATTTATTATACGAGTATTTTCGAATACAGATATGTTGAATGTAAACCAACCTTCTTTATTATTTTAATTCACTACAACCCGATTGGTGCAACATTTTGCGGTATCCGCAACAAAACAGGTATTATCCTCCACGGGAATCAGGTATGAAACACAGGAAAAACAAACACTACGTTTTAATCTGGAATGTGCGGCTGACCTAATCAAGGAGGAATGTTTTTTCGGATTCGGCTGTTGGTAAACGTTTTCTTGTTCACATATCAAACGAACAATAGCAGTTCTCCGCTTACCAGGTACCTACTTAGTTTTAACGTGATCTATGAGGAAATTATGATCTCACTTAATATTTCTTACAAGCTGCAAACAGGTTTTAAAAATAGCTTAGGTTACTTATTTTCTACACGTATGTTAAGTATGGTTAGTATATTTTTATTTTAATCTGTTGTGGCTATAAATTAATACAATAATTACAATACCTACTCATCTCTTTAACGGAAGTATGTTATCAGTTTGGACTCCGTTGTTTGTCTATCAGAGCGAAACGGAACGTTTTAAATACTTAATGTCAATTCTATAGGTTTTTACATGTTTTATATTTATATGCGGACAACACTTCCTCACTCCATGTTAGTTGACCTCTCACAGCAGTTGAACTCCGCCTCTTGCGCCCAAGCCGGTCCTCCATGTGGGTTCCATAATTTATTGAGACATATTCGGAAGCGTAAATAGAATAATAGCCACGGCACACGGCGCACACACACAAATTGCCTGAGGTCTCACGAAATAACGTCTCCGAAGTGAGTGAGCTGAAAGCAAGGTAGAGGCAACATTTTAATAACCTTTAAATAAATACATTGTGGGACACAATTCACACACGGTTATTTAGTCCCAAACTAGGCTGGGCTTGTACTATGGGTACTAAACAACTGATAAACTTAGGTACTTAAATAAATATTAAACGACCAGACACGATGCCAACAGACATGTTCATGCACACAAATGTTGGCCCCGAGCGGGGATCGAACCCGCGACCTCCGACTCAGAAGGCAGGGTCACACCAACTGAGCCAACAGGCCCGTCAACTTTGCCCGCGACTTAGCCTAGTTCCGGAGTTAAAGTAGCCTCTATGTTATTCTGATGTACCTATAAGTTATGTCACTTCAAAGGTTCATCAAGATCGGTTCTTTCAAATATTCATACATACTTACATCCATCCTCACAAACTTTCACGTTTATACATTACTAGCAGCGCCCCGCGGTTGCACCCGCGTACCTTTCGTTCCCGTGGAAATACGGGGATAAAATATAAGATATTTACTCCCTGATAATGTAGTTTTCCATTTAAAACAATTTTCAAAATCGGTATAGAGTGGTTTAGGCGTGAAATCGTAAAAAACAAACAAACAAACTCACTTTCGCATTCATAATATAACCAGCAGTTTCACCCGCGTAGTTCCCGTTCCCGTAGGAATAGAGGAATAAAATATAGTCTATGTTACTCAGGGATATCCTAGCTTTCCATTGGTCACGGAATTTTTAAAATCGGTGAAGTAGGTACCTAGTTTTTGAGTTTATTCGTAACAAATATACAAAAATACAAATTTTTCCTCTTTATAATATTATTATAGAAGTATAGACAATAGGACTAGATAGAAGAATAGATAATTACTCCAAAAAGTACACGTATGTTTCATACTCCGGTTCCATGGTTCCTTGTCTTTGTTGACTTAGCATGGCATCAAAATGTCAAAACAATTTGGGCTCATGTGCTTCGAAAACATGTGTCCCATTTTGTAGTTTCTGGAAATAAATAAAATTTAAAAAACTAAAAATATACAAAAATATGCTTTAATTTAACAGCAAGGATGGCTAATTGTATAAAAATAACTTTAAAAAATAAAATGTTATTTTCATTGAAAATCTGAAATTCTTTATTATATTACCTGTCTGTACTGGTTACACCTCAGATAAGTAGTTTCAGTAAAAAAGTTCTAGTCATTACCTATCTAGTTCAGTCTCATGCAGCAATAAATGTAAAAATGCAGTGGCGCCTTTGTAACCGTGGTTTAGTTGATATCCGACCATCAAATGACCAAAGCTCTGAAGAAAACTGTTGTTGTCCCCGATGTTGTCCTATAGAGTCATCATCAGGAAACTCAGATAAATTATCTGAGTCAGACTGCGACCTCAAAAAAATTAGAGTACAAGAGAATGCTTTAAAACAGAAAGAAAAAGAAATATTAAGAAGGCACGACAAACTAAATAAAAAGTACAAAGAATTAATGAAACGTGAAAAGGAAAGAGAAAGCAAAGCGTTAAAAGCTGAAGCTAAGTTAAAGGAAGCAAAGAAGAAACTAATGCTTGTTATTAATGCGACTGACAAAATTCAAAAACACAACAAAAATAAATGGAAGTGCAAATGTGAGAAGAAGTCGCGCAAAGAGCAAAAGCGACAAAAAACCTCTGGTGTAGGAGACATAAACAAGTCTATCTTTAACACGGTTTGGGGCAAGATACACATGTTGTTTTGTTTGCCACCAGATAACCGATGTGACCCTTGTTCCCGAATGGACCCTTGTTCACGAATGGAAACGCGATTTATGCCGTTTTGTAGACCAAGTATGTTCCAATCACAGAGTTGTAGGGGTCGTATGGGGGTGCCGTTTAGTTCTTGCCGATGTAACTCTTTGGATAGGCGATGTGGAGATGCGGGGGCATCGGGGGATTGTTATTTGATGTCTCTTAGAAGGACTCCTCACTTGTGGATGTACCAACGCTGGCCTTGCATGTACCCTCACTGTTTGGACTTTAAAACACTTTGCAAACAATTACAATTCTGTCTGATGCTCGCCCTTGCATTTATATTTTGGACTCCAATTTTAATTTGTTTATACCTGTGTAAGTGCTGTTATTGTGCTTGCTGCACTGATTGCTATTGTTAATTTATTGTAAATATAAGCAAATCAATGATCATAATATAATTAAACGAAATTATTTATGTATAAATTTTAAATCACAAATAAACACATTAAATTAAAGTAAATGTTGTTTAACTGTGGAAGGAGATTCATAAATTTTTACCAAACCAATTATTGTCGCTGTTCATTCTCATTAGAAAATTCAAACAGCTCAACGGTATATTTAACTAGAAAATTGCTAAAGCTCTACAACCTATATTTTAGCTCGTGGTTGCAAATCGAAATCATTGATCTATAAAAATGTAGATGAAAGATCCAAATAGTTGGCGATTGGTACGCTTAAAGAATTTGATATAAGTATTTAGGTAGGTGCTTACTTCAAGATTTTATTTTAATGGAAATTGAAAGATGACGAAGACGACTTGAATGTCGGCTCGGTGGGTCGACGTACCCAAATCTTATAGACTGACAATTTGGTTCTAATAAGATAATATACTTATTTGACTGTTGGTTCTGCACGGTTTGCACGCGCGTAGTTCAAATTCCCGTGGAAATACGGGGATAAAGTATAGCCTATGTTACTCAGGGATATTGTAAACTTTCCATTGGTAATACAATTTTTAAAATCGGTCCAGTACCTAATTTTTTGTGTTTATTCGTTACAAACATACAAATCTTTCCTCTTTATACTAAACTTAATATTGGTGTAGAAGGGTAGGTAGATAAAATCAACGATAATTAGGTAGTTTTCGGTAAGTATCTAAAATTCATAATGGAAATAGATAACGTACCTACCTATCGCAGTAGGCTATATTTCCATGAAATTTACTTCAATACTAGAGGATCTTTTTTTAAATTTTGTCGTCGATTCCATAAATCCTATTTAGTAAACCGAATCAAAGACAGATTGTAGTCTACATAAAGTTTATACACACTTTGTCATTTTTGACAATATTTAGATACTTTCTTATTTATTTTTACAAATATTAATTATTATATTTTATTATAAGTGTTTTTATACTTTACTTGAATTTTATTAAATAAGCATCGCATAATACGTTGTAACAGAATTTATTCTCCTGTATAAATTTTATAGAAATGTATGAATCAAACAAAAATAATGCTATCCACCGTTTACGAGTGGTAAACTTTAACGTAAGCACAGATTTACTTAGAAAATCCTTTATAGACGTAAACAATCCCGCAGAAAAGAATATTAGTGCCACCAAACACAATAACGATGATTTGGATAAGCAAAAGATCATTAACGTTGTTGATGAGAGCACGAACCTTGATATCGAAACGAACCGAACCGAAGCTTACCTGGATGTTAAGGAATCCAATAAATCTGCCTCAAGTGGTCAAAACCAGAATCTTACGGAAGCCCTATCGAAAGAGTCACAAAAACCATTAGTAATACAAACAGTCAATGAGAAGCACGTGCGAATAGAAACTGATAAAAAATATCTTAAAAGTTCAGGAAATGACAGCAAGGGATTAGTCAGCTTTCCTTTAAAAAGTATGTGGTAAAGATTAGGGACCTACACTGAACCAATCAGAAAACTGTCTTTGTACTATCTTGTTTAAATGTTATTCTGACCAGCTAGCGCAAAACTTTACATACAACACCTACAACTACCTACCTAATTGAAAACAAATTTATTTCAGGACGGGTCAAGAGAAAACGTAAAAGATATAAAACGTTTAATTTTGATGATTTGAAGAGGTCATTATCACATCATAGCCATAAATATTCAAATCAAATCAGAGGTACTCTCACTGCTTTAAAACAAGGTAATAATAATATATTTAACTCCAATACGAATCGAAGACATGAAAAGGATCACACAACTAAACTTAAAAATCACGATGATGTAAAAGTTCTGTTTAACCGAAAAACATCCCATTTAAAAAGAAAAGGCGAAGTCAAATCCTCCTGGAGCCTCGATGATGTTTTTGGTTTTCGACGAAGTAATCGTTTCAGTAACCCTTACGTTTATCAGCAGCATAGAATTTGCAAACCACGCAGAGTGAAAATCGATAGACCATGTAGGTCTTACACCCCCCTTCAAGTTTCGCACGCTGCGCATAGTAATATTCGTAGTAATGTAAAATATTCAAAATCAGCAGACAGCCACAATGCGACCAAGCATCAGCCTCTTCATTTGCTAAAGTTTCCGCAAAATGAATTATCACGTTCTAGTATCAAACTGCAAAGAAAACTGGGAAAGTCATCGTATACTTTACCTTGTAAAAAAACTGAACAGCTGTATGCATCACGGGTGGCGCTTGCAAAATGTTGTGGAGATGCGGCTGTTGGTGATCATGCGTCGTTAACGAATGCTGCTGTATCAGCGGAAAACCCCTACTGTGCTTTTAAAAGTGATAGATGGAAAAAACAAATGAAACACAAGGAAAACACTGTGCAAACATATCTAAAGTACATATTATTTGGATTTATAGCAATAGTATGGGCGCCTTGTATTTTAGTTGTAATACTATGTTGGCTTATAACATATCCTTTAAGACCACAGGCTGTCATCAGACGATATTCAGGTGAATGCAAAAGTAGCCCCGAGCAGCAAGGGTTTTTGTCTTGGGTCAAAAGTGCAGACTGGTATAATAGTCGAGTATGTGAAGCTATCGCTTCTCTTTTAAAAGGTACCAAAAAGTCTGAAAAACATCCAGATCCAAATAAGCTGTACACTCTCTACCATACCGGTGATAGAGGTTGGGTAATTAAACCACTGAATGGAGATACTAAAACAACAAAAAATAGAACATGGACCAGAAATCCCTTTAAGGATATGCGTGCTGATCCTTCCTGTCATAGACTCAGACCAGTACAGATACCCCCTGAGACGAAGAATTGGTGTGGTACTTGTCCAGTGCCAAACGATTTTCATAGATCGATGTCTTGTCCGCACCCCTGGATTGGCAAGCAAACTAAAGATGGAGATATTAAACTACCAATAGATATACAACCACGACGAATCGATGGACAGTTAAAACGATCTCCGACTTTTCCTAGAGTTAATAAAACAGGTTATGAGGAACCTATTCGAGGACACAGAAAGAAGAAACCGTCACAACATGAGTTTAAAGAAATTTTTAAGGCACCAACAAAACAAAATAAAAAATATTTTAGAGAGAATACAGAAGAACCTTTAGTATGCGAATGTCTTCCAGGAAAGAAAAAGGTACAAACTACACAAGAAAGTCCACTGAATAAAGAACTGAAGACAAAGAAGAAAAGCAAAAACTTAAAAACTTACAAGGATAATACAGAAGAAACTTTAGTATGCAAATGTCTTCCGGGAAAGAAAGAGACACAAACTACACAAGAATGTGTACTAGATACAGAACTGAAGAGAAAGAAGGAAGAACCTTTTGTATGCGAATGTACTCCGCGAAAAAGCAAAAGGTCTAAAAAGTTAAAACTTTCAAACGATTCGCCTCAGTATAAAAAGCTCAAAGAAAACAAAAATAGAACCACATTAAATGAAAAGCAGTACAAAAAACGAACTGAATCACCATCCCAACGAGATAAACGAACATATGATAAAGCTAAAATGAAGTCAAGATCTCCCCAATTTTTTACAATCGCGACGGTTAAAAGAAAAAAAAAGAGTAAATTTCCAGTAAAGAAATACTGGAATCAATTTGTCAACTTTGATAAAAGCGTATGGGGAGCGCAACAAATGGATTGCAAAAGAATATATATTCATACCATGAAGAATAGGCCGTGTTTTTGCATATACCGATGTTGTCCTTCTTTGTACCCCTATTTTCTAAATTGGTACAAATGTTATTTGGGGTGTTGTCATTGTTTCTTACTTTGTCTCTCAACAATTTTTTGGTGTCCCCCGATATTATGTTTCTATTTCTGTGTACAATTTCTGTGCAATATTTGTAATTGATTTTATTTTATTAATATAGTTTACGTACAGAAAGAAGTAATTTGAAAAATACTAACTTTTTTATTACTTACTAATAAAGCTAGAAATAGGTAACCACCGTGACGTGCGTGATGCTATCAATTTGATACATATGATATGGGTTAGAACTGTTAGAAGGAGAAATACATTATCACAAAGACACAACACTCTGAGATAGTATTTAGAGCTTATTATTAATTTCGTGCTCCTTATTATTTATTACATACTAACTTCAAACTAACTAACAGTGATATCTCAGTGGTTAACTCGTTAGGGTTCCAAAGAATATACTCGTGAAATGTGGGTATTTCCAGAAATGGAATACCTCTGCCTACCCCCTTTTTTGTTTTGTTTTTTTATTTAACTTCGAGGCTAGGTACAGTCTGTTATTTATTCTGTGATTCAAACTGAGTTCTACAGTTTACAATAGTCAGTAGGTACATAAACCAAACTTATGGTTAAGCGCTTTCTTTGAAATATACTCTGTTAGGTATAGTGGCGGCGCCGCAGTATGACGGACTATCGTTCTTTTTACTCTACCCAAAGAGAATATAACCACTAACGTTTTAACCAAAGAGGTTGGAAGAAAATCATTCAACTTTTTCTTTAAACGTCTTTGGTTTTAACTCTACCCTCCATATTTTACGTAGGTACTCATTCACCATAGTCCAGTCAATAAATGGTTATAGAGTGCGTGAGCGGGGACTTCAGCTATTTATTCAGTAAGTTGTTCAGGGTGCTTAGGGAGTAAACATACTAAAAGTCCCGGCGTCTAGGAGGTCCGCCGGAGTGGGGAGGAGGGATTAAAGTTCCCACTTTTGAGTTTTTCGCTAATATCTTTAAAAGGGTGTATCGTAGAGAAAACATAATTATCTTCTACATAAAGAAAGCTCATAAAATATTCTGCAACTTTTATCTTATACACTTTTTTCAAATTCCTACCCGTTTTCGAACTACACGTTCCGGAAGAGTGAATTTTTTCGAAAAATTTTTATCAAACACTAGTTGTTGCCGGCTACTTCGTTCGCGTTATTTCGGGATAAAAAGTAGCCTATATCCAGGTCCTAATCTATCATCCACACTGTCAGCAACACAGAGTAACATTATTGTGAGGTCAGCAAGAAAGGGGTCTGGGGGCCAATTCCACTAAATGTCAACGGTTACAGTTGGATGACAATGACTTGTCTATGGTGTTATTTGCTCTGAAAAGTGCCAAATAACACCATTGACTGACCATTGACAAGACATTGTCATCCAACTATAGCCGCTGACATTTAGTGGAATTGGCCCCTAGGGGTCAGGTGGCATTTTGGCGGGAATCCGAAGAGGGAAGTCATGTTTTTTTTTTTCATTTTATATTAAAAACTATTTTGGTTAGTCTTATTACTCTAGGTTAGACGAATCCAATCAAGTGTTCTGTGAATCCAATCCAATGTCATAGGTATTAGTAGTAGGCAGTTCTAGTCATTTAATATGGCTAAAAGTGTTTAAGTATCACGCAGATCATTGTCATAGTCGATCAGCGATGGTTATTATAAGCATAATATGCCTGGTAGTCCAGTCAATAAATAACCCAACAGTAGGTGTAGAGTGCGTGAGCAGGGACCTCAACGATTTCTTCAGTAAGTTGTTCAGGAAAATAAATATTTAAAAGAACTAAGAGCGAGACTGTGGGCGAACTAGTTCGCATAGTTCCTCTAAAAGAGCGCTCTTTCGAACTAGGTCGTTCGCGAGCTTAGGAGTAACGAGCCATTTACACGAGGGCAATCCACTAAGACTGCATACAAAAAAAACGCGAGGACAATGGAATGGATTGTCCTCAAGTTTTTTTTGTATGCAGTTTTAGTGGATTGTCTTAGTGCATTGCCCTCGTGTAAATGGCCCGTAATAATAGTGTTCTGTGCCCAAGACTATGACAGTGACAGACAAGTGACACTGTGTGAGCGTGACAGAAAGATTGACTGGCTGGTCGTGGGCTCAGGCAGCGTCAAGTGGGTATGGGACTTGGGTGTCATACCTAATGGGGAATCTTCTGTGTGACAAGTTAACTCAATATTCTATAAAGGGAGTATTTAAAAAATTGTTTTATATATAATAATATATAATTTAATTATATGTATTGTTTTCTAAAATATGTTAAAAAAATTAATTCAAAAATACATAAAAAAGTATTTATGTAAGAGAACATCATTAAACATTGGCAGCCCCATGGCATACTGTCATCATGATGTCTCGTCTGTCATGTCTGTGGTTTTTAAAATTACAATTTACAGTTTTCTTTTCTTCATTATTGCATTGAGTTGAGCCGTGGTTGAGTCTTTGTTCCTCCGCATTAGTGTTGACGTGCTTGCTATAGTGCTAGCGAAGTATTTGTGAGATAGAGACTCGAGGAGATAGAAAAGGTGTTTGTGTTTTGTTTGTCGTTATGGCTGATAACATCAGAAGAAAATGTTTGAAATGTGGGCTAAAGCCGAAGGAAGATTCGGACATCAAAGCTTACAGATTTCCTACCACCGGAGCAACAAATATATTGAGGTAAGTAACAATATTTACACATTATTTTTGTATGTATCATCCTAGCAGCGCCACACTACTCTGGGTACGAAGTAGTCTTGAATTTCGTACCCTCGCGGCTTAGCAGATGGGGGGGGGGGGGGTTGGTGGTTTTGCCAAAATGACGTCTTTACAGCAGCACCAAAACCTGTATCCGTAAATAAAGGTCATTTTTTTATCATAGTATATAACTTCACCAACATTTAATAGTACTCGTGAGGACGTTAGTACGTAATGTTTCAATCTTCTTGGACGAGTTTATTATGACTTGTTATTAGGCTGTTGCCATTTCTAAGTGTAATTTTAATTACCTACAGAAATAAAAACAATTTCATTTTACTTTACTAAATCAGATGACATGTCTAGTAACCATAGTACAGTCTCAGCCTATACTTTTGGATGAAAATAACCATTTGCCTGAATGTAGCCCTCATTTTTCTCAAAACCACTGCATATAGATCTGTAATTATTATTTTAATCATAATTATTTTTCTAGGACCCCTGATATTGAGCAATTCTATATAACTGTGACTGGAACAATAATGAACAAGAATACTGTGGAAGAATTTAAAACTATTGACAAAGCAGCTTTTTTAAACTCCGTTGGAGAAGTGATATGGGCTAATAATAAGAACAAGACCTGGATCACCAATCCTGTATTGAATTTTATTGTACTGGCATTTGCTGTAAGTTGATGAAGTAATTTAAAAATAAGTTTTTAGTATGTCATCGACAACCCGTAACAGCCCACTGCTGAGCTAAGGGTCTTTCCTCACACTGAGGAAGTATATGGGCTATAATCTCCCACGCGAGCCCACCGCGGAAAGGGAGATTTTGTTAGGCTAGTGGCCACCTAACTGCCGGAATTTTTCAAGCCACCCAAAGGTATCCAACATGGCTTAACGACTTCCATTGTTCGTAAACAACGAAAACCGGGACAAACACTTTAACGTGCCTTCCGAAACACGGAAGCGCTCGTGATATAAATGCCACTAGGCGGTCACCCATTCACTGACTGACCGTGCCCAACATTGCTTAACTACTTTAGTATGTACCTACCTTGATTTATTGAAGCCAATGACATTTTATCGATAGATAAATTATGATTGTATGTATATGTTAGAAGTAGGGCTTCCAATACCGGGATCCCGGTATTGGCTAATACCGGGATCCCGGACTTTTTTTGCCTTTTTTCAATACCGGTATTGAAGTGTCTAATACCGGGATCCCGGTATTGGTTATTTAGTTTTATTTTTAGTATAAACTTTACAGTTACACATACAAGAGCATATTAATAATAGTTGTACATATTTTATTGTACTTATTTTGTATAAATGTAGGCTTTACACCAGTTATTCAGTTCATATCAAGGTTTGCACGCCCATCCTCGTTGTTGCTAGGCATAATCTTTTGTCTAAAATGATTCTCCTGAAGAAAACAGTTTATTCTTACGGTATAACCTATCTGTTGTTCCCTTTCATATTTTTAAGGGGTCAGATTTAAGTAAAGTTAGTGATTCCACAATTCTTGCCTCTTATTTTATTTGCTTTTATCAGTAGTTTAGTAGTTCATTCAACATTTTGGATATGAAAATGAAACTTACCTGAAGTAGGTACTTAAGTACTTGGTTTAACTATTAAAGATGATATTTTAAAGTTTTAATTATAAATAGATACCTAAAAAATATATATAATATACAAATTAGAATATTAAAAACTATAGTTCCACTAAAAGTAAAGTTTCAGTACAAAGATAAATATGACAAATTGTTTAATTATTGCAAAGTAATGAACGTTTATGACAAGTTAAAGCTAGAAATTGTTTCTCAGTATAAATCTAACATTGTACAATTAAGTAAAAAAAAGAGACCCGATAATCTACGCAATGTCTCCAATGTTGCTCCCTTTTGTATCCCCAAATATAGTAATGAATATGGAAAAAGAGCCTGGAGTTGCACCCTACCCCTTGTATTGAATGGTCTACCTATAGAACTAATTGACAAAATTGAAACCAACCCTAAATATGCAAAAAACCATATGAAACGTTACCTTAATAGCGAGAGGGGGGATGCCAATTCAGACACTTTACAACAGTAGGTAATAATAATTTAGGTAATAAAATATGTAGCTAATGTGAATAGTGCTGTGAGTTATACGACGCCATAGGTGCACATAGTCCTACTTTCTTGGATTTAGCGCCTTTGTTTTTGTCATCATGTGTCCTTTATTCATGAAATAAACAGATTTTTTTTTTTAATGTAATTTTTCAGTCATACATTGTACATAAGAGATGACACGTATAGTGATTTGGCCGAATACCGAATAACCGGTCACGGTCTTGACCCAAGCGCCGAATATTCTGCTTTGATGGAAATACCTACATTCTCTTTCTAATGCATGCGCTGTGCAAGCAACACAAATAGGGCGTGCAGAGGGGTTTATTTGTTTCATTTAGGAATTAATCATGTCACACACGCATTATTTCTTTATTTCAGTTCGTCCAAAGCAAAACATCGTACCATTTAATTGATAATTTGCTATTCGGCAACTTTGTTCATAATATTCGACCGAATATCGAATCTTAAACAAAATTACCAAATACTGAAGATTAACTGAATATTCACAGCATCTTTATTGTACACAATACTTAGCAAATTATCATAAACGCAAATAAAAGAGATTTTTTTCTTTTGTTATATTTTCTACGTAGAATACGATTAATCATAAAAAAAGACATTAATTCCTGTTGTGACTAATCCTGGAATAGGTTTTCGTTTACATTTAAAGTGATATTATTAACAAAGGGTGATTTTCAGTAAAACAACTGATACCTAGTTTGTGTTATTTTCTTCATAAAATTTGGCATTTGCTGCTTGAAAAGAAAAAAAAATCTGAACACAATTTCAATACCGGGATCCCGGGATCCCGGTATTGGAAAAAAACTTTCCGGTATTGATACCGGTATTCAAAAAATCCGGTATTCGAAAGCCCTAGTTAGAAGCGATATCTAGTGGATAATTTTCTTTGAAACTATTTCGTACCCGGGCATCTTAATATGTTTCAAACATATTTTAGAAATATGATGTACCTACTTTAAAAGATGTATATATTTAAGTCCACGAAGAATTTAGTGTGAGTTCTACTCCCTTCCTAAAAGTACAAAATAGTACGAAATCGTCGTGTAGCCTAAATGCAGAAATATGCTATTTCATTTTGGCATCGCCACCAAACTCTACATCTGCTAAACAGCGAGGGTACGAAATTCAAGACTATTTCGTACCCAGAGTAGTGTGGCGCTGCTAGGATGATACATACATTATTCTTATGTCAATTTTGTCGTAAAATGTTTCTAAGAATGATTTTAATTTGTTTTCAGCTATGAATCTTGGGCCAAGTTTTTTACCCGGATCTGGGGGCACGGCAGTGCCCCCGCCAAGTCGAGCAAAAAGCGGCACGGCCGTACCATCCTTTTCTCGAAGCAATTCACGCACTTTTCGATCCCCTATAACTTCGTTGTGGATAAACCTAGAAGCCTGAATTTTCAGTAACCAAGCATGCATTGTATAAACACAGTATATTTCAAAATTCATCCAATTTGAACCAGTTGTTTTAAAATTATAAATATCCAAAGTTTCCTAATTTTGTCACTCACTGACTGACTGACTGACTCACTGACCGATCATCAAAACTCTAAGGCACTTCTAGCAGTCGTAGAAGCTTCAAATTTAGAATACAATTAGGGTTTAGTGTATAAATCAAGGAAAAACTCAAATAATTTACAATTTCGGTCTAGGTTCCTAGATACACTAACTGCATAAAAACCTTTGTAATCCCATAATAATTGTATAGAATTACAAAATTAGATGTTCAAGTGGAATCTTGCAACTCAATTTTGAAGAAGATATTTTCAACCGATTGAGCTGAAATTTGGTATACTTATGTAAGTTTGGTCACAATGCAATATTATGGTACCATCAAGCTGATCTGATGATGGTTTAAGGAGGTGGATATCGCAACTCCTCAATGACTACTCGTAAACCACTCGAGTTTGGGCTCGTATGATTCGTCTTGATAAATACTTTGGTGCTAGATTGTAACCAGGGTCTGATGACGGAGCTGGAAAATGGCCATGGGAACTCGGTAATTAAATGACATAACCCCATGGGACCATGGGGGCCTTCAGATGACCAGAGGGCTGGCAGCTATCTCTGTCAAAGGATCAACCTAGATATCCAGAGATGTAATGCAGCCAGTCTTCTGGGCACTGTCCTACATGGTTCCACTTTAGATTTCGATTATCTAAAGTTACCAAATCCTTGACCAACATGCATGGGATTAACCGACTCGACGCTATGTAAGCCTATTAATTATAATTATTATTGTAAACCATATTTATTAGTAAGACATGAGATTAAAAAGAGCTGCCCTTGAGTTGCTTGCTGGCTCTTCTCGGGGTACTGCATTCGGAACCAGCAACTCGTCGGTGGAGATGGGCTGCTGTTTACATTTAGCCAGTCTTCATGGAAGAGTTTAGAGTGCCTTGTTATTATAAACTATTGACTTTTCTAAGTGTAAATTCAATACCACCTACTGACAATAAACGCCTTTGACTTTAGAGGACATTTTTTTATCTGTAATTACTGTAAATGAATACGTATATTTTCTTTGTAAATGAATGTATTTTTTTTGTAAATGAATGTATTTTTCTTTGTAAATAAATGTATATTTTCTTGGTAAATGAATGTATATTTTCTTTGTAAATGAATGTATATTTTCTTGGTAAATAAATGTTATATTTTAGTAAAACAATACCTAAGAAAGTTTTTTTTTTAGCTAAATTAAGTTTTTTAATCTTGTGTTTAAATGTATATTCAGAGCCTGTCCATATACTTCTCCGGGGTATTATTCATATCATATTCTGATGTTATTTAGGTAAAACTTCAATAGAATATAATATGAATAGTACCCCGGGAGAAGTATATGAATAGGCTCTGAATATACATTTAAACATTTCACTATAAAATTCAAATATCCCGCCATACGGTGATACGTCAGTGGTTTTTAGGGTCATCAGAGAGATCGCGCTGTAGGTCGAGTTTTGTCGCCATATTTTTGTATGAGGTTGGCATTCTTCTCCGCTAGGAGTAAAAGTGTTCTGTGCGTGGGCTGGTCTGTGAGTGATGATAGAGCAAGAGTCTAGCTATTTTATGTAGTACGATTAGAGAATTTTTCCTGCTTTCTGGAATCAGTAAGATTTTCCAGATTGGATTTTCGAGTGAAATGATAGACGATTTATATCTTCATAAAATAGCAAGTAGAAAAGTATAATTGTTTGAGAATGCAGTCTGAAGAGAAACGTATTAGTCAAAAACAAAACATGGATCTAGCTGCTCTAGAGCCTGCAGCGAGAGTCAAGCAGCTGGCGAACTACGGGGCTATGGTCGAGGTGGACCCCAACGTTCCGCCTCGGAGGTAAATAGCTATTACTGTGTTATTGGCAGTCTTGCGTCAGGGTTATGGAGATGGATGAGTCATTGGAGTTTTTGTTGACATATATTTATTATAAATTTTTTTTTTGATACCGTTCACGAGTAAAAATTAGACAGTGTTAATCCAATAGACATGAACTATCTCCCTGTAAAATTTCTTAAATTTCATTTAGATGGGTACATCACAAAGCTATTAATCTCAAGAATTTTTATTATTACCTTGTCAAGCAACGTGAATGTAGACGTATAGAATTAACTTCTGTCCTAAATTGCCCATGCGCCACTGAAGCTTTTCTTTCTACAGCATACTATAGATGTAAATTTGTTGTTTTATATGTATGTACCTTCCTGAATATTCTCTAAAACTTTTTATTGTATTACATTTATAATTTTATTACATGATTATGATTTTGAAGGTATTACCGCTCTGGACTGGAGATGGTACGGATGGCCAATGTTTACCTCGCAGAGGGCAGCCTGGAGAACGCATACATACTTTATATGAAGTTCATGACACTTTTTGTGGAGAAAATTAGAAAGCACCCGGAGTATGCATCTGTCCCAGCACAAGTGAAAGCTGTGAATCAGACGAAACTTAAGGAAGTCATGCCAAAGGCTGAGAAGCTGAAACAGAAACTTCTCGAGCAGTTTGCCAAGGAGTATAAGATTTATGAAGAGAATGCGGTACGATTTTTAATGCCTTGTTTTATAGACAATAACAATACTTATATCATTTACAAGAGTGCATAAAAAAAAGTTTTTCTACACACTCTGGAGAATTAATTTCTTAATGTTTGTATTTTAGGAGAAGAGACGTATAGCAGAGGAAGAGAGAAGAAAGCAAGAGCAAGATGATGCAAAGCTAGCTCAACGTTTGCAGGCTGACGAAGATAGTCGGGATCCACATGCAGTAACACCTCACCTTCTGCATGCGGTTTGTGTTAAAGAATACATTCATAGAATAGGCCTGTTTCATTCCATATGCCATTTGAAAAATGCTTTTAAGTTCACATAAACAAAATTGAGACTGCATAATTCAAAGATGGAATATTACTAAATATTAACATTAAGAAAATAAATGAGAAACTCTGAATGGGTCATGCATGACACAATGTTATTCAATTAACTCATATATATATACCTATTATACTTAGGTAAAATTTAAGTCACATCCATTATTTTAAAGCAGGATTTATTTATAGGAAGAATGGGCTGTGTCGCCGTCAGCGCCTCCAGTGGATGGGGTGATCTATCCAGATGACTTTGCCTCGGAGCCGCCTAGGGCTCCATCACACCAATACCAGCCTGTACCTCCTCTTATACCACCTTCCAGGCCTCATCAGTAAGTTTCAATTGAAATTTCTATTAGTAGTAGATAGGTCTACTATTAGTACTATAATAGTAGACCCATGGTATGGTATGGTAACGCGGGCTTGTTTCCGCAACTCGACGTCATTTTTGCGCCTATTTTGCGTGATGGTGGGAATGGCTCTACTCTTGCCATCCCAGCTCTTCCAGGAAGCCCAGCAGCGATTTGACGTCCTTGAGGGCTTCGGGGAGCGACCTCGGGGATCCAAGGTGCTTCGCCCGGTATTGAGCCACGCCTTCGCACTCCAGCAGCACGTGCGCAGCCGTTTCTTCTGCCTCCATGCACGCTCTGCACAGGGGGCTGTCTGTGACACCTAGAGTAAACAGATGTTTGTTAAAAGGACCGTGGCCTGTTATGGCCCCAGTTACCGTACGTAGCTGTTTCCGGCTCAGGTTTATCAGGGTGCGAGAGAGACGCCGGTCCAGGTGTGGTACCGCCGATCTCGCCTGTCTACACTCACCCAGGCCGGTCCAGGCCCGTTCCTGCTCAGCCTGAGCACGGAGTCGCAGTTGTGTGCGGGACCAGCCGAAGGGGAGGGGCACCATGGGCTCTGGGCCTATCGCCGCCATACCTGATCCCTTTCTGGCCAACTCGTCAGCCGCGTCGTTTCCGCGCGACTCACTGTGACCCTTGATCCACTGCAAAGTGATTGTATTGTCGGAGCTTACCTCCGTCAGCTTTTCATGGCACTCCATGATGAGACTCGATTTGATTGAGTTACTACGGAGGGCCTGTAGAACCGCCATGCTGTCAGAGAGGATACGTATACATGCGCCTTTTACTCTCCTTGAAGCTATGGCAGCTGCCGCCATGTAGATGCCCACGCACTCAGCCTGAAAGACTGTATTGTGAGCTCCCAGGGGCCTGGATAGATAAATTTGTAAGTCTTCTGAGAACACACCGCACCCTGTGCCGGAGGCCGTTTTTGAGCCATCCGTGAAGACGCGTAGCTCCCGGAGGTTCAGACTCTCAGTCCCCTCCTCGAAGAGTTGTATCTTGTACTTTTTGTCAAATATAAACCTTACCGGTATCCTGTCGTTAACCGCCGCTAGTAGCGGCAGGTCCACGACGGCATTGTCCAGGATTTTCGTGTGGTTAACAGCTCTGTCACGCCACAGCTTTGAGGTTTTTAGACGTACCGCCGCTGACGCCGCCTCCTGTTGGAGGAAGAGGTGGAGCGGTGTTAAGTTCAGCATGGTTTCCAGGGCGGCGGTGGGGGTTGTCCTCATGCAGCTTGTCGCCGCCATGCATGCAAGTCTCTGGAAGGATTATAATTTACCAGCGACCGTGGCGAGTTTTGTCCTCGGCCACCAGACCACAGCTCCATAACTTACCATGGGTCTTATCACTGTCTTGTACAGCCAGAGTGTTATTTTGGGGGTAAGGCCCCAGTTTCTATCCAGCATCCTGCGGCAGTGCCAGAACGCTGTGCTGGCTTTTGTGAGCTTCTGCTCGAGATGGCTACTCCAGCTCAGCTTATGATCTAGCGTTACGCCCAGGTATTTTACCTCCGTAGAGAGGTGGAGTTGGCAGTCGAAGAGTGTAGGGAGTTTGTAGCTACCTATATTTCTTTTGTTAGTGAACATTACCTGTTCTGTCTTGAACGGGTTGACCGATAGGTCATACTGTTGGCACCATCTTTCCACAATGTGTAGGGCTGTTTGTGTGACATCGCAGACAACATTAGCAAAGTTACCTGATATTAGGATTGCCAGATCGTCGGCATATCCGATGGTGTAGTAGCCATGTAGGTTAAGATTAGCAATTAAATCATTTACCACAAGGTTCCAGAGGAGGGGTGATAGAACTCCCCCCTGTGGACAGCCTCTAGCCACGAGGGCCCCTTGGGGATCATCGCTACCAAACCTGACTATCCTCTTGCTGAGCATGTTTTCGATCCACCCTATAATAGCCGCATCCGCCCCGTGCCCTGTAAGTGCGGATTTTATGCTGGTGAAGTTGGTTTTGTCAAAGGCTCCTTCGATGTCTATGAAGGTGCCTAGGCACATAGCTTTATTCAGGATAGCCTCTTCTATTAGATAGTAGACCCATATTTCTAGGTAGGTATATAAAATCTAGGAATTTTTTATACTTGTTGGCCAATACACATCTCATGAACTTAAACATAGCCAATTATATGTGATAACATAAGCTTGTAAGTAAGTCTGGTCTAGGTCCGGAATGATTTGATTGACAGGTTTGTTTTAAAATAAAATCTGCAACAGACGATGGTTTCTAGAACTCATATAAACCGGAATTGCTTGTCAAGATGCAGCTTGCAATTGATGCAGATTGACGTGGGAGAGCCATGTTTAGGTTTCGGCACGCTTGGGCCGGCTCGACCGGAGTGATACCACGGCCCCACAGAAAACTAGCGTAAAGCAATGCGTTTCGTTGAGTGAGTGAGGTAACCGGAGGCCCCAATCCCCCCTCCCCCTACTCCCAACTCAAAGGTCGGCAACGCAGTTGTGACTCTTGAGTTGCAGGTATCCATGGGCGACGGACGTCACTTACCATCAGGTGACCCGTCTGCTCGTTTGCCCCCTTTTTTATCATAAAAAAAAAAAGCTTTAAGGTAACATTTAGAACTCGTATGGGGTCAGTTCCACCCATTTACATTAACATTATTTTGAATTTATTTTGTTTGTCAGCTTGCCATCCAAAAAAGAATTTATTTATTTATTCCAAAACAGAAAAGAGGCTATAGGGGGGGTGGGGGGGGGGTGTCTAGCCCCATAGCCTCATCTCTAGATCCGTGAAAGGTACAGTACGGTTTGTGCAGGGACGGGTCCGTGCTGGGTGGGATGTCTCTGCCGACGCTGTACGCGGATCGGCGCCTGCGCACGGTGCGCGTGCCAGCGGCGCTGCTCTCGCGCTTCCTGAAGCTAGCGGCGCCGAACACTTCGCGCAACCAGGAGCTCTGCGGCATCCTCGCCGGCGTGCTGGTAGGCGATCACCTTTATCGGATATCTTAGCAACCGCTCGCGATTTTGTTCGGAAACTGATTTTGTGGTACTTTGCTTAACGTCGTATTGATATAGTGTGATGACTGATAATAGTTGTGAGCTGTCAGATCACGGAAACCCTTCTAAACCGCAAAGCATTAATACGTCATAAAGACAGGCAGACATAAAGACAAAAAGTGGGTCCATGAACGGGGAATTCATTTAAATATTCTTATCACTACATAGTATAAAACAAAGTCGCTTTCTCTGTCTCTATATCCCCATGTCCCTATGTATGCCTTAATCTTTAAAACTACGCAACGGATTTTGATGCGGTTTTTTTAATAGATAGAGTGATTCAAGAGGAAGGTTTTAGTATAAGCATTGCACCCGTGCGAAGTCGGGGCGGGTCGCTCGCTAGTATTATATAAAAAATTGTATTTGTTTGTATATCTTCTGTGCGTCAGTGAAAAAGTGGTGAGGTGCTGAGACGAAAAAAATGGAAATTCTATATTGAAACACCTCTGACGGGCCCGTTAGTATTCTGTACATCGGTTTACAATAAATATTAACAATACTTCTACAGATTATTTTTACATCACTTCTAATATTTAACTTTAAATAATGTACGCAGGAGCGCGACCAGCTGAAGATAACGCACGTGATCGTGCCTAAGCAGACAGGCACAGCGGACTCCTGCAGCACCAATAATGAGGAGGAGATCTTCCACTACCAGGACCAGCATAACCTCATCACGCTCGGGTGGATACACGTAAGAAAATCAGCAGTTCTGTGCATACCATCCAACTTTGTAAACGAATGTATGGTCCCAAGTAACAATATAAGTAGGTGGTCTCTGGAGTATAGTATTGTCTTGTCAGTCATCTGAGGCCTTGACAAGTAGTTTTTAAGGTTCCGTACCTATTCGTCCGTCTGTTAGTACTTTAGTAGGCTTTATCTCATTAGTCCGTCATTGGTAGCTATTTGAATTTTTTACCAAATGTGTATTTCTATTGCCGCTGCAACAACACATAATAAAATTGACGAGAAGTAGAAGACATTGACGAGCTATACGTCATCTTAACTTAGACGGTTCCTGAGGTATCGGCGTGGTGCGGGAGGGATGACAGATGACGTAACACTGACATGACATTGCTTTAACTTCATCTGTCACCACTCCCTCCCCGTTCATCTTCACCGTCTCTATTAAGTGGTAGACCTGTAATAATATGCCTAGACTGAAGACTTATGGACCGAATGTGTTCCAGACGCATCCGACACAGACGGCGTTTCTGTCGTCGGTGGACCTTCACACGCAGTGCTCCTACCAGCTCATGATGGCCGAGGCCATCGCCATCGTGTGCGCGCCAAAATACAACGAGTGAGTTAAAAATATATAAACATCTTGCATTTCAGAGCTGTGCTGCTAATACTTGTCAAGCATTATTCATCTATACTATTATATAAAGTGACAATAACACCGAGGAATAAAGACTAATCAACTCAATCTAGTACAGTCGAGAGCAAGTCAAGCTTGACACTACCAGTTTTAGCTGAGCTCTAATTTATACTGCGCGCCATAGAATACAGGGCCGGGTCAAAGTCCAAAGTGTCAAGCTTAGCGTGCTCTTGACTGTACAAGGATCATTGGCGTAAAGTTGTCCCCTTTAGTCACTTTCTATTTCGAATTTCTATTAACCAAATGTCCAGAGGAACAGATCTGGTACCTGTACCTTCAGAGTTTTACTATAAGTGTCATTTCAGCACCGGATATTTCGCGCTGACGCCAGACTACGGCATGCAGTACATCGGGAACTGCCGGAAGACCGGCTTCCACCCACATCCTGAAGACCCACCGTTATTTTATGTAAGACCTTAGTAACTTTGTAAGTCCGTCGTCGACCTTCTTACCCTCTTGACGCTAACGTGAGCGCCGTTACAAAATTATGTCTACTGTTTTGAATCATTCGCGGGGATAGGCAGAGATATTAAAAAATGAGAGGTACTCCAGTCCTGGAAATACTTATCATCAGTATATATACTTTTTGGACTCCTAAACGTGACAAGTGATGAGCCTATCGCCGGACCAGGGTGCGGAAACGGAAACCGAAAATTCTGCGACTTGCGGATTCCTCACGATGATTTGTTTTATGAGGCAAATGCACGGCTTATGCGTCGACAAAACTTTGTCACGTCGCTCATCGGATGAGAGTAGTGAGAGCGACAAAAAGTCACTTTAAACGATGGATCTTTTGTTTCAGAATGTAAACCACATACAACTAGAAGAGTCAGCTCCTGTTGAAATGGTAGATCTTCGGAGGTGAGCAGTACCCGGTCTCGTACGGGCTTAGAACAAAGTATTAATAGATCAGGTAATACGCTGACACTTCTTGCATACGCCGTTTTTCCCTGACGAATATGCCTTTTTCCAAACAGTATAGAAGCTATTATTTACTACATTTATGTAGTACCTAGTTTCGTAGTGCAAATGTCTACAAACTGTAATCCACTTTTAGATCTTAGTTATGTCATTAATTTCAAGTGCATTTATAATAATTTAGACCTGTTTATGATACAAATATACAGACATCAGTTTACAATAGACAAAAGCCAAGGAACTCCAAGATTCTTTACGCTTTCAGTAGGTACTCTGCCATTGGCATCACATACTTTTACAAATATTGTTAAAATAAAAATATATCTTACACGTTTTATCCCCGAGGGGGTAGGCAGATATATTCCATTTCTGGAAGTACCCACGTTTCACGAGTATATTCTTTGGAACTCTAAACGTGATAGGCTTATCGCCGGACCGGGGTGCTGTTACATATGTCTTAAAATTTATTCTAGGACCGCGGGTCGAGCTAGTGACAAATATGACAAAAAACTCAAGGTACAGTCAAGAGCAAGTCAAGCTTGACACTACCAGTTTAAGCTGAGCTCTGATTTGTACTGCGCGCCATAGAATACAGGGCCGGGTCAAAGTCCAAAGTGTCAAGCTTAGCTTGCTCTTGACTGTACTTGCCACTAATGAGAAGCGGGCGCTTTAACCACTGGGCTCTCACTGCTCTTGCTAATTGTTGTTCTGATTTAAAAACTATCTATGAAAGAGTGTAGTAGGAGCTATTACAGAATCAATTTATATATTTACCTGTCTAAAATATATTGTGGGTTTGCTTAAATGGGTGTGTAAGGTAAAAAAAATTAAATATAAAATTACAAGCCTGCGATTTTGTCAGGGTTTCGGGATAAAAAAATCGCCTATGTAACGATGATCTTTTGCTCTGTTAGTGCGAAAGAGGGCGAACCAACTATCACACTCTTGTATTGTTGTAATATAGTAGGATTACGCTAAGTGCACTTTACACGAATTAGGGCTTACTCGAGTGTTTGTATCACAAAAAGGGTAGTTGACTAGTCAAATGTCAAAACAGTTAAAAAGAAAAATTGCTACGGAAAATGTACTGAGTACTGGTCATATGACGTCATTATTCTTAGTACATTTAATACTCCAGGTTATGATTGCTTGTTATTTAAAAAAAATGCTATAATCCTAAAGTGGAAATTCAAATAAATTTCGAGAGGCGTTCTCATAATCTTTTTAACGAATATTCGCAATTTAGTTTTGATACGGTCAACTACCCCATTACTGATACTGGAAGTTGGAATATTAAATAACGGGTAATATGCGGTCAGGCTGAAATACCACCTTCAATGTAAACTATATTGGTATTTAAGTGTCTTCCTTTAAGGACTATCCCCCTATTCCCCTTACAGGTACTTATAAAAAGTGTTATATAGGTGTCAGTGCGTGGTATGCGTTCGGTTTACAAAACGTGTGATATTGTGAGAGGCACAGCCCAAAGACTGAAGCTTTGTAGTAACTATTAATATATTCGAATAACCGTTGAACTGTTGCGTAATATAAGTTGTCTTAGTATATCATGCTACTCACCGATTTTGTACTTTTCACAATTGTAATTGAAGTAATTTTTAATCGATGTGACAATGTTTTGGCCTGTAGCTATCAAAAGTTTCGTGAATTGCTCTTAATCACGTAGTTCCTTGCGACTGACAATAGCTTCAATTAGATCTGTAGTCAATTAATGGCAAACATCGATCATGTAGAATTGACAATTGCATTTCGATTACCTGTTTAAGTTTACCATAATAGGTGTGAAACTAAACCACATATATATTGTACTAGCGGTCCTGCGCGGTTTCACCCGCGTAGTTCCCGTTCCCGTGGGAATACTGGAAAAAATATAGCCTATGTTACTCAGGGATCTTCTAGCTTTCCATTGGTGAAAGAATTTCCAAAATTGGTCCAGTAGTTTTTGAGTTTATTCGTAACAAACATACGAAAATACAAATTTCTTTCCTCTTTATAATATTAGTATAGATTTAAATTGTTTACAAAGTTGTATGATTTGTATAATTTTTTGTTCTCTACATGACAACACGTTATCTAACTCTTTACTGTCTCCACTCGTTGTTGTATTATTATTGTTGCATTATATAATTAGATGTAAGTGTATATTTTTGTTGAAGGCGATCTCACCAGTGCTTTGCTTTACACGTTTAGCACGAGTTAATGTTTGTGTGCCATTGTATATGGGAAATTTGAAATATTTTTATTGTGTTATGTAAAATTTTAATTGAATTAAATAATTGAGTTCGTGTTAAAGAGCGTTTTTACATATTACAATTGTTAACAAGAAACCATAGTGTAACGCACAGATGACAAAACAATAAACGCCGCATGAAAACAGTAAAACCGCAAATCTCACACGAAACTTAAGCCATTGCCAGCCGTATCTCGTTACACTACATGTCTTCTAAAAAGCACGTATGCTAAAGTGAGTTAGATTCGAGACTGTAGTAACATTTTTCGATTTTTTCGCCTGCTAAACCAAACATACACAATTTCGCATAGTTAGGTTAGCAATTCGTGAATAGTATTGCCGATTGATAGGCCACTATCGATAGCCCAAAAGCAGTTATACTTAATGCTATCGTCAGTAGGTATTGGGTGCCGACTATTAAATGCACTGCAATGCAATGTTTGATAACATGATTTTCTAGATCAACTTTTGATAGGAAGTCGTCCACAACAACACGAATTGTGATGTACTGTGCTCCTGCAAAGTTTGAAAAATGTGAAGTTTTGTTGTCGTGTCATCTGTGGTAACATCAACTTACGGCCACTGTGTTCTATGAAAACGCTTGGCCATGTCACTGAGGAATATCGACTAAAGTTACATAATATATTATAAACTTCGAAGTTACTGATATCACTTAGGATAGAAGGAAACAGTCTTATGTATGTGTGATTTACTAATACGGACCAATGTCAATAAAACGTTTATTCAATTCATGATACAAGTTTTATTTATTGCACTTTGATATGTGTAATGCAAACAACGAAATTCGAGACATCTAGGCTTATAACTAACAAAGTGTTACTTCATAATTCATATCCACTTTGGTTATATAGATTTTCATAGACATTATAAAATATTATATACACGAGAAACTACTAACTATATTGTAGATATTAACTATAAAAGCAATTTTACATACTACTGGTTGTAAGGCACTCGGTGCTTGATATGATAATTTCTTTCATTATCATAAATTTAAGAATAATTTAAATATACTTTATGCTTCATACTTAAGCCTCTTATATTTCGCTTAGTTATTACCCTAATTTGTGCTTTGGAATCAATTTGAAACAGATGATTTAGTAAGGAAAAGTAATTTACATTATTTTTTAAAGAATAATATAAAAATTTAAAAATGAATTTTATAGAAATAAATCAGTTTTGGTTCTTACGTAATTTAGTAGAAGATGTAACGTATTTCAAATCGTTCGTGCGTTATAACTATAAATAGCTACTAATAAGGATACATAAACGTCATGTAACATGTTAAAAGAAAGGCACCATATTGGATTTTTCGCGCCAAACCCGAAGAGGTATTATTGGTCAATATTCAAGGCACTGTAACGCTAAATGAGTCCTAAATTATAAATTCCATCAATAAAACTTACAAAGCATACAGCTAACAACTCTTAACAATAAAGTTAACTTGTACTATCAACAAATATACAACGCGTAAAAGAATAAGCGCAATTCCTTATACACCGCAATTAGTATATAAATATAAAAAAATATGATGCCTTCGTACTTTAGTTGTATCTAACCAATTTTCTTAAATAAAGAGCAATAATAGTAAGATTTCCATAGGTAGCACTAAATTCAGCTATGGTAATTCATGTTTCGGAAAAATTTAACACATTAAAAATAGCTGAAATCGATTAAGTAGTCGATACTGAACAAACTAATTTCGGAAATTGCGCTTATTCTGTTACATATTGTATTATAATCATCTCTTATGTCTACATACCTACATTATTTCGAAGGTTCTGCAATACAATTGCTATCTACGGACCAATAGTGTAAGCTTACCGTATAAACTAGAATTTTATTTGAAACTTGCCAACACATTTAGTACATTTACATAGAAAAAATAAAAAGTTAATTTAGTTGCAACGAGGAAGGTAGCAAAGTCTGTGTTAACTTGCTAAATAGTAGCTATAAAACAATAAAAAACGCTTTATTTTACACCAAAAACAATACAAAATATGAGAACTTAAATAGGTACTTAAATATACCATAAATTACTTAAAAGATAAGACACTGGTTCGTGTAAATATTAAAAGATGACCTCATAAATGGCTTAATAGACTGGAATTAGAATAAGACACTGTGGTCCGCTTATTAAAAATACACAGTAATGAGAAGATTCACGAGAAGAACGCTTAAAACAACAGTTGCATGCTTACAATCCGCTGAATTCTGTGCCTTCTTGGCTTTTGACGGTGGAATAATGTGGACAGTCTTGTTGGCCATCCAGTAGTACACATCCGTAAGGCCTTGATCCTTTAGCTCAGGGCCTACGATTTTCCTTATGCGGTCGTTGTACGCGTTCAGCCAGGTTATCTGAATAATTGAAAATATAAAATAAATAAAGCTATGTCTATCGTGGCTGGGGGCAAGGACAGAACAAAGTGGATAAGCCCTTATAGACGATGTTAAATATATCGCCATATATGTATAGTGGTATATGCGCGAGGGTTTAAGGTTGACGTTACAGAACTGTCGCTCTGCATACGAATTGATTGAAATTATTTTTTTTGTCTCGGGTATTACGCGTAGGTAATAAAAATGTAATAAATTACACTCTCATAACATTGTACTAATGTACTTACTTTAACAGTATCGTATTTAAAAGCAACCAAACCGCATGGGACTTGTAAAAAAAAGTCTTTTCCTCGCATGGCCTCGATACCTTTTTTTATATTTTTTTATTTATAGCCTTACATCGGAATTTAATCACATGCTTGCTTCTTAATCTAAATCTACTGTAAACAGAAACTATCTTTGTGCCTTCAGGCAAACGCCTCCTCCCCATCTCCTCCACTCCTCAATACCATTTTACTTAACTTTAATTGAAGATTAATTCATACCTCGTACTCAGTAAGCAGATTCCTGTCGATTAACTTGGGCTCGAAAGGCAGCAGCGTCGCCTCTTGGAAGCCCAGGTAGCCGTCTGGCTTCATCATGACTTCCAGAATGTTTCCCAGACGGATCCCGTACTTGCTCCGTTCATACCACGCTGGCTCTGAGAACGAGAGTAAAGCGGCGTTTTCAAGGTAAGTGTGCGCTCGGACGGAGTACGCTCGTACGAGTGTATACATATAACGCGTCCGATAAACTGATTGGATGCCGGCGTTCGAGTACACTGATTACTCAGATACGAGTATTCAGCTGAGCAAACTGTCTGTGCGCTCGCGTATCGTGAAATACTATATTACACATCTAGGGAAGTAAAATAGGAAATATCTCAGATCATATGTGATCTGAGGCTTTCTTATTTACTTCCCGAGGTGTGTATACTTTTTTCTTATCGACTTGTTTTTGTTTTTTCGGTCCGAAATTTGCCGCTTTCCGCCCAGAGATATGAAAACTTAGTTTTTGTAATTAATCTCATTAAAGAGATAAATGTTGCGGGGAATATGTCGCCCGTTTAAACAATTTTGTTTATTTTTGTTTAAATTCTCTTCTTATACAAAACGGCAATTTGATAACTAAAGAGCTATTTTAGGATTAACTGCACTTACCACTGGTAATGAAGTACCCTTCCCTGAATGTGTACAGGTTTGTGTCTTGCCTGTAATCTATGACGACTGGATCTAAAAAAAAAAACGTACATTTATTATTAGAACATCAAAAACGCTCAGTTGGGCAGTAAAATGTATTACGAAGATTTGAAACACTACCCTCCTTCTGATCCTACCTAGTCACTTAAAAATTAATCCTACGACACTCTTGACTAAAGACAAATCCTAAGACAAATCTAACGAGACTTCCCACTGCAAAATCCTTCAAACCGCTCAGGCTTCAGGCTTCGCCAATGAACTATGCTTACATACATACACACCTAAAAAAGCGATGGTGGAATATCTAGCCTAAAAATAAAGAAAACCCTATGAATTTATCAATCACTAGCGGTTCTGCGCGGTTTCACCCGCGTAGTTCCCGTTCCCGTGGGAATACGGGAACAAAATATGTTACTCAGGGATCTTCTAGTCAATCATACCTTCCCTCCGGTTAAGCGCAGCGCCCACGCCGTACCCAGTCGGGTGCGGGTAGTCCTGTTTGGCTGCCCACAGTGGGGCGCGGCCCACTGGGTCCGTGTGGGCTGCGGGCAACGTGGCGGGGATTTGGAGCATGGCTATGGCGGCTAAGGAACGCAGCACGGTGGTGTACGCCTGACGCATCTCCCGCGACGGGGTCCCGTAGTGCAGCGTGCGGGTCACGACTGTAGTGCCCTCTGGGAATAGGAGTTTGTAACTTTTTACCAAAATGAGACACCTGTTCGTACAGTGCCGCACTGTCTATCACAGTTGCTAATTTCAGCAAAATTTGGAATAGGTAGTTTTAAATAATAATTGCACAACTTTATTGCAAATGAAATAAAAGTATTTTATAAATATATTTTTTTTGCGCATAGGGCATACGTATTTTAAAAGAAATTGAAATTATTTTTACTTGCTTTTCCGCTTAATTTTTTCGAGTTATTTTAATGTTTATAATATGTTTAATACTATTCCACAACTCCATTGCAAAGCGAAAAATCCGAAATAATGAAGGAAAAATAAAACGGTGTCTTACTACACACACCGGCACAATTAGCGGAACAGAAAAAAAAAGGAGAAAAAAGAGGGAATTTAGAACAATGAATGTAATTTTTAAACAAGATATTATTTAAAATGAAACAACAATTAAATTAACATGTTTTGACATTCATTTGTAACACCATACTTAAAATTTTATAAAAATAAAAATTAAATTAAACAAAATGCATTTTTCTTCGATTTTTAATTATAGAGAAACAGCAGAAAATTCAAGATTTTCCAAAGTTTAACAACAATTTCAATGACTGTTCAATATCGAGTGTTTCCTCCTCGTGCTCTGATGAGGGTTTCCATCCGTCTGGGCATGCTGCGGATGATGTTATCAATGGTTTCTTGGGGCAACCTCTGCCATTCTTCAAGTAATGCGTTTCGCAACTCGTTGAGATTATTGGGAGGGGGCATTCTTGACTTTACACTCCTCTTTAGCAAGTCCCAGACGTGTTCTATAGGGTTCATATCGGGGGACCGTGCTGGCCACTCCATCACCGTTATACCAACATGGTTTAGGTATGTCTGTACTGTGCGAGCACTGTGAGCCCGAGCATTATCCTGCATTAGAATGAAGTTGTTACCAATAAAGGGGGCAAATGGCACAACATGTTCTTCTAAAATCTCCCTGATATACCGATCAGCATTCAGATTCCCGCCATCGACCACTACTAACTCCGTACGAGCTCCTAAACATATTCCTCCCCAGACCATAATTGAACCGCCGCCATATGCAACTGTATTTTCAAAATTAGACTGGATATACCGTTCTCCTTTGCGTCTCCATACTCGCTGCCTTCCATCAATTTGATTTAACATAACTCTGCATTCATCAGTAAAAAGAACCTGTCCCCAGTCGTCGAAGTCCCAATCACGATGTTCACGACCAAAGTGTAGACGGTTTGTGCGATGATGTCTCTCAAGTTTTGGGGCTTTGGCGGGCACATACGAGCCTATACCCACTTCTTCGAATCTTCTACGAACTGTCCGCTCACTCATCCTTACTGCTCGTACCTCTTCCAGTAAATTTCGAGCCTGCACCGCCGTTAGTCTCGTGTTCCGTCGGACTTGAAGTTGGAGAAAACGGTCATCCCTCCTTGAAGTACACCTTTTCCGGCCTTGTCCTCTCCTTCTCACTAGAGCATTCGTCAATCTGTATCGTTGGATGCTACGATAAATCGTTGATAACGATCGACGAAGGCTTCTGGCAATCGATCTGTAGGTTTGACCATTTCTCCTCATTTGATCTGCCCTAATGATTTCTGATGGCGTTAAATCAGGCATAATTAGATGCTCGTAAATTATCAATATGCGAAAAAACTCAAAAGCTTCAAAAACTGCAATTCAAAGCTTTTCAAATGGAATTCACGAACCTTCTAAAAACGGACAAGCGGTGGAAAAAATGAATCAATGAAAATTAAAACAAAAGAATGAAAAAAAGGGCAGTCGCTTAGTATTCCATTTTTAAATTAAAACCCAAATTTAAAAAAAGCTTGTTTAGCCGGCCAGTAACACGCAAAAATGCGTAAATACTCCCTTTTTTTTCTGTTCCGCTAATTGTGCCGGTGTGTGTATTATCACAATTACTGATTATATTATTACAATTATTATTTAGAAATCACTAAAGATGCTAATCGAAAATTAAAACACAATATGCGATTCTATTGTCCTCGTCTTCCAGTGTGTGATTGCTGCTTGGCTGAAATGAACGTTATTGCGTAATAATAATACTTACCTATACAACTCTTAACAGAATTAGCGCAATTCCTCATACACCCCAATTAAATTTAAATTAAAGTATATCGATAAAAAAAATATGATGCCTTCGTACTTTAGTTGTCTCTAACCAATTTTCAAAAATAAAGAGCACTAATAGTACGATATCATAGGTAGCAGATATGCTAACTCATTTTTCCGAAAAAGCTGAGATCGATTAAGTAGTCGATACTAAACTAACAAATTTCAGGAATTGCGCTTATTCTGTTACATTGTCGAGTTTCATAGAAAAGACAGAAGTAGGGATGTCTCACCATCATATTGTCCGCCGGAGTGTATGACAAGCGTGGAGTTCGAGAACACACGGCGGTTGGAAGTGTTGGATGCGAGGTAGTCGGGCTCCGCGCCGCTGGGGCCGAAAGCCACGTGTGTCTTCATTGATAGCCCCACGTAGCCAGCCTGTGTGGCGCGAGTGATGTCCACCTTCACACCCACTGAGGTCTCCGTCAGGCCAGTTTTCACCTGGAGACGTATCTTGGTTAAATACGCATAAGCAAAAATACGAAAAAGAAATACTGACATTTCCTAAACTATTCAAGATCGCTCGCGAAGTAGTGTGTTTGATATGCATCTTTAAGTTTCGTAAACTGTAGTATTTTCCTTAGATACCTTACTATAGATTACTTAAGTTGGTGAGACACACAGTCAGAAGAAATGTTCTTTAGTGGAGACCGCGTAATAGAAGTCAATGGATGCGGCCGACACAGGACCGGGAGTTGTGAAATGTATCGGAATCGGATGACGTTGATTGGTACGTATTACATAAGGATGGTATTGTCTATCTGAAAGGTTGCGAATACTATGAAACCTTCGTAGAAATGGTTTTTATTTATTAAACTGTAACTACCTGTCTGTACAGAGGATCTCATTTCCCTTACCATTCCTTCCAGATAGCTAAAGAGCGTGCACATAGCCACAGCGTCTCGTAGGTGCGCTCGCCTCATGCCTTTGATCTCGGCTTCATTCTTCTGCGCCTTCAAGTATATTATCGGTGATAGCTGGAACAACCGCTTCGGCGCGGGCACGCTCTGCGCGATGGCGGCGGAAGCCCCTCGCTGGAAGGTGCCTCCCGTTGGTATCAGAATTTTGTTCTCCGATGCTCGCCGAAGGTCAGCATATATGGTCGTGTAGTCGTTTACTCTGGTGGGTAAGCAAGTCGTTGTTTTGGAATATGGGAAGGTACTTAGGCTTTATGATATTAACTTTGTAAGATATGTAACGCAACAGAATAAATTATTTTTAGGTACAGTCAACAAAGTTGATAGTGTTACATGACCAGAAACTAAGATTCAGTTTTCTCTTAAAACCTTAAATGTATTTATAGTTTTTTTTTTTTTGGAAATTATAGGGAGCAAACTTACGTACATATTTATCACTAGCTCGACGGTGAAGGAAAACATCGTGAGGAAACCCGCAGGTCTCAGAATTAATTCTGAGACATGTGTAAATAGACCCGGTCCGGCGATAGGCTCACCACCTATCACGTTTAGGGGTCCAATATATCTCGTGAAATGTGGGTATTTCCAGTAATGAAAAACCTCTGCCTACCCCCTCGGGGATAAAAAAGGCGTGAGATTATACTTATTATTATTATAGGGAGCAAAGATACCTTTTGAAATAAACAATAATCTAATGAATAAGATAAAATTAGTTCTTAGTTACTGGTAACCCTAACAACTTTGTTGACTGTACCTAGATTAGAAATAGTGTTTTCTGAATATGCAAGATCCCTGCAAATTTTTTGAAGGTCGGTTCAATGGCTTAGCATTAGCGAGCTCATCGGACGGACTAGCGTGCTGAAATGTTTTCCTTTACCGTTGAGCTACCGGTACTTACGTGAATTGATACATATGATCACAAGCAATCAACCCTGGCATCATGAATGAGGCAAGCTCACGTACTTATCACTTCTAAAAAAAATTACCTTGTACAATTGTTATTGGCGAAGCAGTTGTACACCGACAGAGCTTCCCGGATGGGCATGGACACCTTTCCAGGGGGGGCATAGACGCGGACCTCCTTGGGGGTGATCACGACGAAGGCCTTGAGCAGGGGCGCGTGCGGCAAATCGCGCCCGCGCACGTTCAGAAGCCACGCCACCTCGTCAAGGGCTGTCACCACCATCGCGTCCGCGCCACTCGCACTGATCTCGTTGCGGACCAGAGTTACCTTCTCACGCCAACTTAGACCTGTGAATCGAGTTAAAAGCATAACGCCAATGTTCTATCTTCTATACATACAAGAAGAAACTGACTGACTGATTGTCTGACTGATCAATCAATGCACAGCCGAAACCGCTGCGTCTAAAAGCATGAAATTTTGCACAAATGAGGTAAGTGAGAATTAAGAAGGGATTTTTGGGAAATTTTAGCTACCTATGTACAAACCTATAATCTATGTTATATGGATTTGACTTCAGTTGTGTTCCATAAGAATGATGCATAATCTACTACTTACTTATATCTAAGACGAACGCTCTTTTAAAACAATTTCTCGTATTGGAAACTATAATGTGTAAATGAAATTAGGAATTAGGTACGTCTCACAGAGCCATATCACACACAATCATTGAAAGTAGTAATGTTTATAACAATCTGAAAATCTGACCCGTGTACTCCATATGGTGTAAGTTGGCGACAATTCTGGAGAAGTCCGGGCGGCGGCGCGCTGGGTCTGGCTCCTCAGTCCAGAGCTGGTCCAGCAGGGTCGGGGTGTGGATAAGCTGCAGGCCTTCACGCTGAAGTGCCGCAGTGAGCACCTGCCACTCGCCTACTGAAGTCAGTCGACCATCGGCTCCTACGCGGCCGTTGCGCCCAAGACGCTCCTGTGGTGTGCAAACTCGAGTTTACAACAGTCCTTGGATTGTTAGAGTCAATCCAATCTAAAAGGCGTAAAGAAGTACCTAGATGGTGTTGATCGCAGGCGCAGATCAGTTTATTTAAGTTGACTTAAACTATTTAGGAGGTAGATCTATAAAAAAGAAAGAACATTGCCAAAGATACTGGAGAATGACGTGTCATTTATTTGACCCATTCTAAGTTCTCGTTGACTATCAAATTTTTTTAGTCGAAGGTCGGCTGTGGAATAAATACTCACCACATTGGGACCTCCTTTGGACCCTCTCTCAAACTACCAGAAGACAAGTCATGAAACATCCGGGCACATTTAAGGCACATACTTACACAGTTAAATCGTTCGCGTTGCCGGCATAGTGGTCTTGTTAGGGCGACAAACGTTCCAGCTCCAACAACGTCTTCAAGTTCGTTTCTATCAGATTTATCACGGTAGCTCCACTAAGTTGTACTTACAGCTATCCACTCGGCGATGGTGGGTTGGCCAGGGTTGTCGCCGTCAAGCACCAGCCAGGCGCAAGACAGCGCCGCACGGGCTCGCTGCACGTCGGCTGTGGGGACCCACACCGCTGCACCGCCGTCAGCCAGCACGGCCGCCGTGCCAACTCCGTCCCACCCGCTCACGTACTCGAGACGACGCTCTTCCGGTGCCGGTTCTTCGCTCTGATAAACCATGCATGGGTAGGAACATTATGACAAGAACAACCAAAAGTAGGAATAAGTTAGAGAGCCGATCGAGTATCGGAAGATGGTGTTAAGCTACTGACCCCTAACATTTTGATTTTTTAATCAAGACACCTAAGAATATCTGACATAGCTTAACGACTTCCATTTCGCGTGAACACAACGAAAACCGGGTACACTGGTTTACAGTCTTTCGAAACTCGGAGGAACAGCCATTCTCTGACTGACTGCACCCAACATTGCTTAACTACTGTGATAGTTAAAAACTCATCGCAGGGACACTGTTATACGAATCTCTTGTCATATATGTACCTATGTCTTTGACCGAGAATCACAAGTGTCACAAATATCATATTTACACACATTACGTTAGCACGTACCAAATGCTCGTCACTATAGAACACCAAGAAACCGTCGAAGAACGCGTTCATCTGCGTATACAAGGTGTTCCTCATTGCGCCGCGGAGGCGTCCAAGCGGGTTTGTGGTGCTTGTAGCTTCGGCGCAGGCGGCCGGTGCCGGCAGCGTCGGTAACTCCGGCGATGGGCTCATCCGAGGTGTCATTACGGTGGGGGCCGGGGCAAGCGTCGTGGTCGTAGGGGGGTGTTGGACGTTGCGAGCTGCTTGACACACTGGAAGGAAGTGTTATATTGTAGTACGTATTATTTATGCTGGATATTATTACCACAAAGTGTGTAATCTGTATGGTCAATAGTGCTTCTGTTTTTGGAGATATAACTAGAGATTATCTTAAATAATAAATTATCTGTTGCCTGGAAGAGAAGCGATGAGAGCTCGCATTATATAGATACTCGTATCTTATTTTTGTACTTACATCTTATTTGTATTATTATTGTGTACCTACTAGTAGGTAGGTACTTTTTACTATAACTAGCTAGTTTTTAACGTTAGTACCTAGTTACCTATATACGAAATATCGTCATTTATGTAATGTTTACCTATATCTCTGTAGGTCAATTTCTGTGGTACATGCTAGGTACTCCGAGTGTGCATTGTGACATTTTGCGAAATTCCTATGTGTCATTTTGCGAATGTAGCATTGTGCGCCTAATCCTTTTCGCAATCCCTTGTAGCGACACTACATAGAACGCACCAATAGACGGCCCAGTTTTAAACCGCGCTATCGGAGTTTTCTAATGAGTTTGTATAAATATAACTGTCCAACATCAACTGTTGGACCGCGGTCCCCAGGCACGATCACCTCGCCTGGCGGAAGATCTTCCCTTTTCATGATGGAGGAGCATTCCTCCATCATGGAGATCACCTCCGCTCCTCAATGCCCTCATAACCACCTACAAAACTATGTACATATTATATAAACCCAGCTTCAGCATGGTCTGTATTTATCTGTTAACCGAACTGTATTTGGTTTAATACTCAAAGGTATTTATTAGTGGAAATCAATGTACGCAGGGGTCAATATAGACTGGACATTCTGGAATGAACAATGAACTACCGAATAGGGTATTTCACTTTATCGAAATAAAATTGTGAGTAATCATCAAAAAGCTTATCCCAAAACACCTTTCAAAATATATTTCAATATTTATCTTACAATTATACGAAGTTTTTAATTATAAAACAACCAAAAAAGTAATGCGATTGAATACTAAAAAATATGACGTCACAAAGTCGGTACTCAGTACCAAAGAGGTTAGTCTAGGCAATAAAGGTAGTGGACCCCAACATTAATTCCTCAGTCGATGAAACTTTGCAGGATTGTAGTATAGTATGAGACAATACTTGCATAAAAAAATCCAAAAAAAAAACCTAACCGAAGTTAGGTTTTTATACTAAAAAAAAAATTTTTTTTTCTGGTTGTAAATTCGATAATTTCTAAAAATAATGTAGCGAGAAGGTTTTTATTTTGGATTTTCGTATTGTAAGTCCACAGCGAACATTAAATGACATTCCAGTTAAAAAAATGGACTGAGCAATTTTCCCGAGCAAGGTACATATACTTCTGAGTTTTGTTGTTTCTACCAGGAGATTTTTTTGGATATTTCGCATATAGCTTTCTTAACACACATGAATATTGCTGGAGAAGAAAATTTTGACTGAGCATTTTTCCCAACAAAGATATCAAATAAATAAGTATTTCAGTAAAAATACCTAACTTCGGTTAGGTTTTTTTTTTGGATTTTTTTATGCAAGTATTGTCTCATACTATACTACAATCCTGCAAAGTTTCATCGACTGAGGAATTAATGTTGGGGTCTTCATACAAAAATCCGCTTCATTGCCTAGACTAGGTTGGAAGAAAATCATTCTAGAAACATTTTCTTTAAACGTCTTTGCTCAGTACATTTTCCACAGTAAATTTTCGTTTGGCAGCTCATAAAAAGTAACTCATTTGACAACTAAAATACCCTATTCAACGTGAATACAACAAAAGGAGCTACAACATTTTTCAATGGCTCTTGAAAAGTAGTAACGTAGGGACCTAATGTTAGTTTATTTTACTCATTTATATATTAGGTTTAACAACCGATTTTACACAATAATTAATTATTTTAATATAAGTATAATCAATTAATCATCGACGTAACAAAAGTAGGCAACAGTTATTGATCATCATCAACCTTTACTGTAACAGTCCACTGCTGAGCTAAGGGTCTTTCCTTACGCATGAGGAAAGCATATCCATACTCTCCAACGCGAGCCATTTTTCTTCACAACATGAATTGCTATAAAGAAACTTGGTGTTGTTATTGCTTTGTGACAGATTGAATATTGAATAGTTAAGCATGAGATACAGTCAGAACCATAACAAAATTAAATACATACATATTTTTCATTGTGGTAGGTAGTTAGTTATGTATAGGTAGTATTTTTAAAGGTAAATTTCGTTTCAGTTTTCTTACCCAATATAATAGTACATTATGGTACAAGTGAGTAAAGTTGGTGATTACCGCTGAGGCGCCATTGAGACCCGAGCCGTAGGCGAGGGTCATAAGAGAGCCGAGGACGGTAATCATCAATACACACGTGTATCATACGACGTTTTTCAACACACTTGTGAATAAATAATACTAAAAAATCATTTTAAAATAATCATTCGCAATGGCGGGGAAAATTAATTGGTTTTCCAATTTTTTATTTATATAATTTGGAAAAGGCAAAAGGATCTAGGCCCATACAGCCTCGTTTTCCTATGCGCTCGCATCTTACAATGGCGATCGGCCATGGACTAAAAAAATTAGGTTTCTTTTTCTTTGGTTTGTCGTGGATAGCGTTTTAGCCACGTACAAAATGGGGTATTTAAAGTTTTTACAGAGAAAACCAAAGTTATATTTGAGTGAAAGTTTTGTTTATTAAACACGTACAAGTTGAAATGATCTATTTAAATACGAAGTTGCATGAAATGAGCAAGCCATATTTGTGTATTAATTTATTAGTACGATTGAATACGATCTTTTTTGTATCGAAACTTTTTTAAGAACAAAGCAACTCTAGCAACAAAATTGAAAAAAAAAATCTATAACTCACTAGTGAATAATAGCAAACAAAAAGTCTCAGTTTGATTATAGGTGTCATTATGTGCCTAATTGCAGTGAAATTAGAGCCACTTTATGAGCAAGTGTGTTGAAAATATATTTATGTCTCAAAATGTAACAAAAATATAAAACCTTTCATAATCTAGTACTTTTTGTTTATTTTTTAAATGTAAAATAGGTACTACATTGTACTATAGAAGACAGTATGCAAATTAAATTGCGAGTAGTCATTCCTTAAAAAGATTATTCCAAAACATCTTTAAACATGTATTTCAGTTTTCACGCAAAATTTTAAAATAAAATAAATAAAATTTAAAAAAGTGTTGCAATTGAGTACTAGAAACTATGACGTCACTCCTTGCTATTTCAGTACATTTTCCATAGTAAAATTTAGTTTAGACAGATCATAAAAAGTACAAGTGTAACTGGTTTGACTAGGGAGGACACTACCCCATTGCATTCGACCCTTCTCCCGTCTAGAATGAGAGGCACTGCGTTCTGCATCTCTTTCGCGGGACGAATTCCTAAAAAAGTTCATCAGAAGGAGAAAGCGGCTAGCGACAGCGGCGTTCGTAGCGCGGGAATGTACTAGGCTACTATAAACCCGGGGGAAGTTGCCCGACATGAGCTTTCTAAAGCTCACAGGTGCGACAAGGACAACAGAGGGTGCGTCTGGGTGCGTCTACCCTTCTCGCTCCAGCATTTAAAGGCCCTACTACGCAGGGTCCTGTATTTTGTTTTTCTAATCAAAGAGGCGTCCCTTTACATTCCTGGGTGCGTAGAAACACGACAAATGCACGCACACTAGCACGCACAGTCGCACATATTCATTTGATGGGCTTTTAGGAAAATTGTTTTCCGCAAAATGTGGGTACTTATAAATAAGTTTACTATTATTACGGCTTTGCTCTGATGATACCAAACGTTTTTTCTATATTTTTCTGTAGTTCTTTAAGTTTCATTATATCTCGTATAGTTTGGCGGTATTGAATCAAAGTTTAAACTACCTATATTATCCTTAAATGAGAAGTCACTACTGCGCAAGCTCCGTCAGGGGTCAACGCTCGAGGGGTACCCAAGGGATGTGGATTCTATTGGAATGACGTCAACAACTAGCAGGAGATCAGAGCTAAGTAAGAGGCTACGCGTCCCTGCTTTCCCCACTTTCCCTCTCATTCGGTCCCACACCCCCGCCAACATTTGTATGCGTAATTCGGAGGCGTAATTCTCAAAAAACGCAGTAATTTGTTACACCGAAGCGGCAGAGGTGACGTCGGTATTCACTAGGAAAATATAAGCCTAAGGAGCCCTTTTTCTTTCTCCCTTAGGGACATTTTAGACGTTAGAGATAATGAGGACGACCTTCAATATTAAATTGGGTTATTAACACAGCTGACTGCTCCTATTTTCACAACTACCACCGCTTACGATGCAAAAACGACATTTGTTCAGAATAAAAGCGTATAAAGGCCAATGTTCGCACGTTAACGCAGAAAAAGTCAACCTTATGATCCCTTAAGGATCTCTTGCCTATTCCCAAAGGGACTAAATATCCTGCAAAGTACTAAGGCAGCATAAGATTGCGAGAGGCGTTGTATGACGCATAGTCCTGTCAAGGATACTCAAGGATAACAGCCAACGGCCGCGCGGCCATTCACTCCCCACTGCAGACGACGATGCACGCAATGCAACGTCATAAGTTGATAACTGCATTGTTGTAGTGCATTACAGAACACGATAAACGGAAACAGACCGTATATTGGTGGTGTTTCTACTATATACATACCTAGTTGAGAAATTAAAATCAAATATATGTTTAAATAACGAAATAGTGTTCCGTAGTTATCTTGACTTTAACATTTTGAGGGTTAAGATACAGTAGAGAGATTTGAGTTGAAAATTCCTTCAGTTTTATGAGTACTTTCAGAAGGACTTATACTGTACACGTATCTATACATACATATAATAAAACTCTAACGGGGCCGTGTCTGTACATTAAATATTTTTTTAAAATTTTAACGGTAGTGTATATAGTTATCGATATAGATACCGAAACACCAATTTTTTTAATTTTTGTCTGTCTGTCTGTCTGTCTGTCTGGTTGTGCACGCATCACTCAAAAACTACTGGACGGATTTTGATGAAATTTGTAACTGAGTACCCGGGTCAACATCTAGGGTACTTTTTATTCCAGGAAAATATCTCATTCCCACGGGAAAATATAAAAACTGGTTAAAAAGAGAAATACGTACTACTCCGAAACGATAACACCTAGAAACTTGAAAAATGGTATGAAGGTGTCTGATATGTCATAGAAAATTGGTATGAAGGGATTTTTGGAAATTCCCACGGGAATAAACTAAATCCAAGCGGGAAAACGTCGGTGGGCACCCGATATTTGAAATATGGTATGTAGGTGTTTTAAATATGTCGTAGGCAACCAATATGAAGGGATTTTCGGAAATTCCCACGGGAACGGGAATAAACGGAATCCGCGCGGGCAACGCCGCTGGGCATCCGCTAGTTGGTAATAAAGTTGATACTAATTATAAACTTAATTCTGGTGTAAACTCTGCACCAATTACGATTGCCCAAAAACCTACTAATCCTGTTATTATAGTAAGACCTCTAAACAGAATAACATTTCTAAAGACGAAGCATTTTTTGATAGTGGTGCAAATAATACTCCTAAAATCATCTTACACTGTAGTAAAGTGCAGTTGCAATCTGCTAATGGCCATAGTAATGTAAACACTTTTTAACAAAGAAATATATTATGTCACTTTGTAAATATACCTTCACATAAGGCAAGATTCAAAATTCAAAATTCAAAATTCAATTCAATGTCGCGCATGTCAACATGACCTAACCCAATACATAATGTATTGACTGTCACATGAAACTTAAATGAAAGCGTAGTAAGCGCATTGCACTTTGCACAAACTTGCATTTAAAAATGTCGTCCCTGGAATTCGTGCGTATAGAGGCCACTTCAAAGATATTATATCATTATTGCATTACAGGGCGATTTAAAGAGGGGAATGAACTCACTGCCGAAACGACTTGTAACTTTTCCAACGAGTTGGTTAGGAGAACATGAACAGCAGCATATGAAGTTACATGGTGTGGAACGAAACAGACGATAGCCTCTCTTTCGCTCTAAGGCCTAAGGGCGACTCAGTTACAAGGGGCGGTAACTTGTTACAACGTAAACAAACATTTTGCAATATTTAATTATAAATAATTATGCCAAAATTAGTAGTGAGAGAAAATTATATCACTTTGTGAAGTTATATGACAACGATCAGTTATATTATAACAACTGTCAAAAATAATTTAGTAAAACCAGAGGTTATTTTCTTTTTCAACACACTTGCTCATAAAGTGGCTCTAATTTCACTGCAATTAGGCACATAATGACACCTATAATCAAACTGAGACTTTTTGTTTGCTATTATTCACTAGTGAGTTATAGATTTTTTTTTTCAATTTTGTTGCTAGAGTTGCTTTGTTCTTAAAAAAGTTTCGATACAAAAAAGATCGTATTCAATCGTACTAATAAATTAATACACAAATATGGCTTGCTCATTTCATGCAACTTCGTATTTAAATAGATCATTTCAACTTGTACGTGTTTAATAAACAAAACTTTCACTCAAATATAACTTTGGTTTTCTCTGTAAAAACTTTAAATACCCCATTTTGTACGTGGCTAAAACGCTATCCACGACAAACCAAAGAAAAAGAAACCTAATTTTTTTAGTCCATGGCCGATCGCCATTGTAAGATGCGAGCGCATAGGAAAACGAGGCTGTATGGGCCTAGATCCTTTTGCCTTTTCCAAATTATATAAATAAAAAATTGGAAAACCAATTAATTTTCCCCGCCATTGCGAATGATTATTTTAAAATGATTTTTTAGTATTATTTATTCACAAGTGTGTTGAAAAACGTCGTATGATACACGTGTGTATTGATGATTACCGTCCTCGGCTCTCTTATGACCCTCGCCTACGGCTCGGGTCTCAATGGCGCCTCAGCGGTAATCACCAACTTTACTCACTTGTACCATAATGTACTATTATACAATTAATGTCTTTCTAAAAGATTTTCATTGGCATTTACTGTCTCGTGGTTTTTTTGGATGGATGCGTAATCAAAGAAAAAAATGCGTGTGCGTGAGAACAATGGACTGCCCCCTTTTTATACCAGGGATCTATACACCGGGTGGAGATAGAGGCTTCCGAGAGGACAATCATGTTATTGTGTAGGGGCTCTGTGTGGTGGCGTGTAATGCGCGCGTCCCGGAATATAAGTGTGGGTGAATGTCAGTGTCGGTGGGGAACTGGGGTCGTAGAAAAAATTTTACTGCGAATATCATGGAAAATTATTTCGAAATATGTAATAGGTAATTCAGTCATTTAATAAAAAATATTTCAGGGTGATATTAAAGTAACCTATGATTCAGAGCTCTGTGACCTTTTAATTATGTAAAGAAATTCGTGAAATGTAAATTTTGCGTGTCAACTTTTTACTTGGCAAGCCCTAACATAAATCTCATACCTATCACATTTGTAGCAAAATGGAAATTCTATTTTATAGTTACCCTGTAGCATGCTACTGTCAACTTTTTATAATAATTCATGTTTGTTCCATTCTTAGTAAAATTATTTGAGTTGTTCATGTTAGCTTATCATTTATGCGAATCGCCCCCATATTGACAGGAACAAGCTGAGTAGATAGGTATGTACAGTCAAGAGCCCATGATGTTTTACAGTTGTAGTGCGAATCTGACCTCTAAGGCGATTGTACCTAATAAAAACGTTACAAGTTACAAAGTCTAATGTGTCAAGCTCCACGTGCTCTTGACTGTACAAAACGTAGATGGTGATTTGAATAGAAAAGGAAAAAGTATCCGTGCTTGCGTCATATGACGTCAAGTTCCACTAGGTCCTCATGAGGACACAAGAGCATGCAGGGAAGAGTGATAAGATAAAGCATCTTTCTTCTATACGATAGAGACAAAAAATAATGGGCCATCCTACTATATCATTCTAAACATAACCAGCTGAAGAAAGTCTGTCTCTGTTATACACGTGAATCTGATCGTATGTTCCCTATTTCTTGTTCACTGGAAACCGTCTTGGTTAGCTCATACCTGTTTTCTTGTATTTATAGAGTTGAAAAGAGGTTTAAAAGTTTTGACACCGAATAAATAAGTAGGTACAGTCAAGAGCACGTAGAGCTTGACACATTGGACTTTGTAACGTTCTTATTACAATCGTTTTAGAGGTCAGACTCGTACTATAAATAAGTGTAAAGCTTCATGTGCTCTCGACTGTACATACAGTGCAAAATGATGTATTACAAACTAACGTCCCCGTCATATCAGGAGAAGGAATAAATTATGTAAAAAAATATTTAGTCATTTTTCTAGCTACTTTTAGTAGCTACTTTTTCTCAGCCATCCTACTCATTGGTCAGCTCACAGCTGGCTAGCGGGAGCTTTATATAATAATTATAAATAACTAGCGACCTGCCATCGCTTCGCTTCGGTTTATATGATATACAAAAACCTTCCTCGTTTATCGTTCTGCCCATTATTGAAAACCGCATCAAAAGACGTTGCGTAGTTTAAAAGATCTAAGAGTACAGACGCAGAAAGCGACTTTATTTTATACTTTATTTATTTATTTACAAAGAAAATATACATTCATTTACAATAATTACAGGTAAAAAATGGCCTCCAAAGAGGAACCATGCATGTGGGACAGTGCCCAGAAGACTGGCTGCATTCCCTCTCTGGATAGCTAGGCTGATCCTTTGACAGAGATAGCTGCCAGCCCTCTGCTCACCTGAAGCCTCGACCAAACTCACTGACAGCTCTTTATAATATGTAATATTATGAAAAATAGTTTAGTCGTGTTAAGTATTTTGTAACTTTTGTTATAAAAAAAATGCATTTAATTTCTATAGAATAATTAAGAAACTTCTTAAAAATATGCCGAATTTCACTGTGCCCCATATTGGCACAGCCGCTAGCCGCCTAGCCGCCTTACGTAACCCGTTCGCGTTTGAGGCCAGATCGCGACCAGGCGCACCTAGCTTTCAGGAGATGGTCTATACGCAAACTGAGTAATAGGTGCCTATTGCACGCGAGAAGGTATACTACTCTAGATATCCGTGCCATGCCTAGCGATAATGTAACTGTTGATAAGTGTGTTGCGAAATTTTCGTGTACTAGAAGAGTATGTATTTTCCATTATGGGTAGATCTCCAAGTTAGTAACTAATTTTTAGCATTGCACGCACACATCGGATTTATTGTCTCTTATAAAATCAATATTTTGTGATAAATTTTAAGTTCATGTAATTTCTGTAAAATTGAAAACGTGCGTAAGCATAGAAGCAGGTCGAGTTATTTGTGTCAAGAACAAACTTATGGAGCGAGCGAGACTTCTGAACAGAGAAGACCAGACTAAAATTATTCCCAACACTGTTACAAATGTGTGTAGCACAGCACTGTGAAAGACAAACCGCACCAATGTAAATTGGTCTTCCCTGTACTCCACGCAGCGTGAGAAAGATTGCATTTTACTGTGGAGTGAGGTAAATGGCTGCAGCTGGGAGGGATCTGGTTATAAATGTGGTTTGGGTGAAGGTGCGCGAGTAGGGCGATGCACCGCTGCCCGCCGCTGCGGCCCTGGTGCACCGACCGCGGTTGACGCATGTCACTGCGTCGTGGGGTGCGCGCGGCGGTGGCTGGTCTGTCCGTTGACACAAAAACCAACAGACAGACAAAACCACGTGCTCATGTGGTGTGGGTAGCCGACACATGTTAGCTAGTTCCTTTCCTACACACTTGTGTGCATGCAACACTGTTAGAGTTACTTCTTGTGTGTCTAATTATGGTGCACATGGTTGAAACCAATGTGATTAAAAAAAATGAAATAAGTTATATTCTTTCAAATCTTCGTCCCAAGTTCTATCAACTTCTTTTTAAATACTCGCAGCATATGAAGTGAACAATAAGTATCTGAATAAATGATAACCACAAACAAACAAAACAACTACACTTACAACAACACCGTCTAGCATAACATACCGACGTATCTAATTCACACGACACATGTCAAAGCATGTGTCGAAAGGGTTGCACATGTGGGCTACATGTACCAGGGTAGCATGGGGGGCGCAGAGGTCGCGGGTCACATATGCCGTGCGTGTGTGGCGCGGGCTTAGGGTTGCGGGGTGCCGTGGGTGAGTCAGTCTCGCGAGGGTGCGTGCATGTGTGCTGTATCAGCTACCAACTACAGAAAACGTATGACACACGACTGGTTGGTTTTATAACGCACTCACGTAAACTGGTGTTGTTAATTAATTTAACTATACCTACTGTCTGCCACAGTTAGCGGTTCTGTCCACTAACCAATATAAGTACATATATTTCGTTAAGTAACATGCGATCACAAGACATTGATTAGGAAAATTACAAAAAAAAATTGAGTCACGTCCGTATTTTTATCATTTGGCAACTATTGATTAATAAAAGTGGTTCCCCATATAAAGCCGCTAGAAAACAGCACAAAAATGAGTTACATATTATTATAATGAGGGGACCTTTAATGATCTAGTGAATTGAAGCGTTTTTGTTGAAATGTAGGTATAATCAAATGAAAATCATTTGAGAGAGGTTCCAAACCAACTACAAAATTCTGTAGACGTACAATTAAAAATACCAATTACAAAATAAGTGTTTATATTTTAATGACGTAGGTACTAGGTACTATTTCAGATATAAGTTGTTTATCCCTGAAGTGTGACTTTTCGTAGCTAAAGGCTACGACAGCTCGTTGATGTCTATTATGTGCAAATTTTTTAGCAAGCCTTTCACTCTGAACTTTAACAAACTTTTCATAAAATCTATTTTGATATATGTGTTTTACACAAATTTAGTGTTGGTTTATTTTACGAAAATATCTTTAAAGTAAATTTTATATTCATTTAGTTTCCAAAGCTATTAAGATAGTTGCAAAACGTCACCTACGTCCAGTCAGTATGAATGGATGTAGCATCCGTTAGTACATATTCTTATCTATGGTAGCATCACTAACTTTAACTAAGAAAATTCCATAGTCAAGCTTTAGTGGAAACGTTCCTAATGCAATCTGTTTTGTAAGGTTCATAGAAAGTACCGAAGAAAGCAGCACATTCCAACGAAGTCGTTCATTGTTATGTACTCCTGGTGTGCGAGATTCAAGTGAGGCCATCTTTGTCGCAGTCGATGCCTGCTTAATTCGGTAACCTTTTTATTAGGTGACGTTTCTCTTATGCATAGTTTCTAAGGGTTATTAAAATGGCATAATTTGATCAATTTCTAATATAGGAAATCCTCTCGGTATTTATCATTTGAGAAAACTATAACCGAGTAAAAGTAATTTAATTACTGGGATAAGTATTTAGTCCACCAAGATCAAACTCATAATCATCAAACACCATATCAACACAATTCTAAAATATTGTAAGCCCTGGAAGGTATATTTTTTGAATATCACCGTGGTATATATTTCTCAGTTCATAGATTTTGTGTTGTCCTTCGGCATCCCTAGGCCCAATTTCATCCCTATTGGCCCAGGCCTTCCTCCAGCCCGCCCCTAAAGAAAGCCCTTCTCAGACAACTGTTGCAGACTCCTTTTACCCTGGTACACAAAGTCATTGGGAGTGACATGCCCATTATTTCTTGTTCCCAGAAACCCCTTCTTTTGTTCATTTACACCTTCTTCAAAGGCCTTGCCAGCCCTTACAATTTACATTATTAATTACTGTTAATGATATACCGAGTTGCTTTGTTTTAAAGGGCTCGCTTGTTCACGACAGCCCAAAATGCTCTGAAACAAAAGATTTTGGGCTAGTCCTTATTCTGCCTTAAGAAACGATGAACGTTAGAGGAACATGGAAGTGTCAAATTATTATAATTCCCTTGTTTGTTGTCAAATAATATTATAGAGAAGCCCTTTTAAATTATTTATAATATAACAGAGTCTACTAGGAACGCAAAGTGTTCGAAGAGGTAATAAGGGCCGATGAAGGGCCCGTTGACTTTCAAGGTTTGTACGCACTGGGCGTGGTTTGCCCAACCAATCGCGAGGGAGCATCTTACGCACGATGTACGCAATGTCGAGACCCTTTCAAGTACCTACGGAGACAGAGAAGTGGTTTTTTCATAGAGACAGAAAGAGAGAAAAAATATTTTGTCTTTGACCAGCGAAGTGCATTGCCAGCGCAGCGAGTCTTGAGTTCATTCACATAAGGTGACGTCACGTGTATTGTAATTGTGAGTGAACGTATACAAAGCAAATTAAAGATAATGCGATGCACCGCGTTATTTATTCCTATAGTTCAAGTAGGTTATATTAAAATGTATTTAAGTTACGGCACCGTATTGGGAACACATCTTTATACCTACATAAGTAGGTACTACATATTGTTGTTACACTATTGATGTTATTTCGATCAACGACGTGTAACATTTTGTAGAAAATACCTACTTATAAATAAATAAGTGTCTTACATGGAAGCTTAAAATATTTTTAATGAATAATATGTATGTTGTCTTCGAAATCAGAGCCCATCTATACATATAATAAAACTAACGGGGCCGTGTCTGTACATTATATATATATTTTTTTAATTTTAGCTATAGTGTACCTCTAAGTATACAGGGTGAATTTTCCAAGTGGGCGTGGATGGCTAAATCAGAAAGTATGAGGAATAGCGAAAAGTAGGTACTCAAAGGAGTCTCGGACCCGATTTTAACAAAAACTGCATCCTGCCTCCTTCCTCATAAAGTTTTTCAATTGATGGGTTGGTACTCTCACCACAAAAGAATTAAAATTCGTTTTACGGCGAGACTCCAACAGTTCAACCCTCAATGAGAGGCTGGACTTCTTCACTACGTAGTCTACGACATCTTGGACCTTCGTAGACCAGTGCAGACGGGACACATACAGCTGCGTCGACGGTCAGGACGCAGCAGATGGTTCGGTCCGGTCGCAACAGTGCCACGGGTGTTGCGGCTAGAGGGCTTCTTATTCCTCTCTACTCTTTGGAAGCCCTCCTCATCAGCATCACACTGGTTTAAAACTGGGTAAAATGAGAAATACTTGCTACTCCGGAACGATAACACCTAGAAACTTGAAATATTGTATGTAGGTGTCTTTTAATATGTCATAGGCAACCGCTATGCAGGTATTTTTGGAAATTCTGATAGGAACGGGAATAAACTGGATTGAGGAAACATTTGATTTATTCTTTGTTTGTTAGTATTGAATAGGCTATAATACTACCGAGTTTAAAAAATCTTTTGCCAGCGAAAAGCGTACTTTTCTGCGAGTAACATGGGTTATAATTTTCCCACGGAAACAAGTCTAACCACGAAAACGATTTTGAAAATTATTTCACCAATGGAAAGCTACATTATCAGGGAGTAACATAGGCTATATTTTATAAATATAACCTTGCACGTTAAGGCTGGGTGGGCCGGCCGAGGCCGATTTTTGTGATTTTTAAAATCATCTGAGACATAGAAAATAGTGTTTAAAATTCTGAAAAAAAGATATATATAACTTAAGGACATACTCTAGTCAAAATCGCATTCGGTTACACGATTTGATGAACTTCACTAGATAGAAAAAAATCTCAAAGTTACCCCTTTTTGTTTTGTTTTTTCTATGTCAGGTCTGAACTACTGATATTTTACATTTATTTTTTGTACTAGATTAAAGATATGAAATATTTCTAGACAAATTCGCAGAGTTTGACTTTATAAAATGATTTTTATAATCACTATGTTGAAAAAACTACAAAATGCACGAGCGCGGTGGCTTAGCTGGCGTGTTCAGTCGCGCGCTGGCGCTTACGGATGACGGACCTGTGTCAATTTTTTCCGTGACAATTTTTTGCACCAATCAATCAGTTTTGACGAATTGATATATTTGTTGCAAGTTATCCATAATGGGTAATAAACAACGAAAGCGAAAAAAGGCGTTTACCACTATAAAATTAGTAAATAAAAAGAATTAACTCAAAATATATGTGAAGAAGTAAGTAAATGTTTAATTTGTCACGTCATTGTCGACTTTGACACAATCACATTAAATTTCATTTTACTTCAATCTCATTTATAAATTCATAAAAAGATCATGCCATAGTATAAGAATATCAGTAGGTATAATTCAACTGAAATTAGGCAAGTAATCAAATAAATCGGAATATGAAGGTGGGTAAGTCCGTCAATTTTTTAAATCTGACATATTGCATACATGTGTAAATCGCATGAAAATGCAATATTATGATGACATGGTGCTGATCTGGTGATGGAGCTGGAAGGTGGCCATAGGAACTTCGCAATGAAACGACACAACCTCATCAAGTTTGGGCTTCATCGAATCGAATCGAAAATATAATTCCTCAAATTGAGCAAAGCCAATACCAGAAGCCACAATGCCAGTAGTGGCGGCTGTATTAAGATTAACTTGGTCTTGATTGCATTCAAAACGAAATGTTTTAACATTAATGTTTTATGTTGTTTTTAGGCACTTGTCTGACATGGTTGACGTGTCCGAAAACTCTGTCAGTAAATTGAATTCTGTCGATCCTGTCGACACTGTAAATCTTAACGTAAGGATCACATTTGAAATGATAACATTTATCTTAACATTTTTATGTGTATTTTGTCAGTCTATTAACTTTTCACTATGCTAACATCAAAAAATATATAGATAACTAATATTAATCTAAAATATGTAATACTTACTATATTTGTTCACTGTTTCCGAGATACTGAAGAGGCGGAAGACTCACTTATCGTAAAGTATGCATTCAAAGAAAATGAATTTCAACCTGTTTCGGGATGGCGAATTGTTGATATAAATTACATTTTACAGGAGTTACAAGAGAAAGCTCGTCATAAGGGTTTATTTAACTGCACCTTAGGAAAATTCCGTTTGATCAGTGAAAAACGACGAGAACTTTTATCAGTATTTCATTTTGAATGCAATATTTACAAAGAAATTTTGCTCGATTAACTCTGAAGACCTAAACGATAGAGATCAAGTTAATCTTAATACAGCCGCCACTAGTGGCATTGTGGCTTCCGGTATTGGCTTTTCTCAATTTGAGGAATTATGTTCAGCGATGGATATTCCGGTATTCAGCTCAAAATACTATTCCTTAGAAGATGAATTATTTGAAAAATGGAAAAAGACGGCAAATTTTAATGCTTCTATATGGAATCGAACAAGCAGCTCAAGTGGAGAAGGATATCGCTATCGCAGAAGGTCGAACTAAGAACGGCTACCCTTTAATTGATGTTTACGTTGCTGGGTCATGGTGCGCTAGATCTTACGGCACCAACTTTTTCATCAGATTTTAATCTTTTTCGTCATCATGGATACGTTAAAAATTCGAGTAATTATGGAATATGAGTACCGTCGTGGCAGCAACGCGGCACAAGCGGCACGCAACATCAACGATGTTTACGGAGCTGACACTACAAACCAACGCACCACCTCTTATTGGTTTGCTCGCTTCTGTTCTGAAAATTTCGACCTAAAAAATAAACCTCGCGGTCTTCCGAAGACTTTGGTCGACAATGACGAATTAAAGGCGATTATGGAAGCTGATGATACACAATCTACGGCTGAATTCTCAGGAGCTTTCGACGTTAGCGTCAAAACAATATTGGTTCATTTGCGTCAAATTGGCAAGGTAAAAAAGCTTGACAAAAGGGTGCCCCACGAACTCAATGATCGCCAGCGCGAAGTACGCGTCGAGACGTGCCTTGCACTGCTTAACAGATACACAAATGAAGGAATTTTGAACCGCATTGTTACCTGCGATGAGAAATTTATTCTGTTTGATAACCGCTAGCGCTCAGCAAATTGATTGGATTCAGGTTCAGCACCTAAACAATGCCCTAAAGTTTAAACGAAAACTTACCCCTAGAAAAGTGATGAAGTGACCTGTTTGGTGGTCTAGCGCCGGTGTGATTCATCACAGCTTCTTACCAAACAGGGTGAGCATTACTGCAGATGTATACTGTGAAGAACTGAACACAACGATGGAGAAGCAGGCACATCTCCAACCAGCTTTGGTCAATCGCTCGTCTCCGCTGCTCCTGCACGACAACGCGTGACCTCACACTGCACAGCAGACGGTCTCCAAGTTGCAAGAACTAGGGTTGGAAGCTCCCCGTCATCCGCCCTACTCACCAGACCTTGCGCCTACAGACTACAACTTTTTCCAGAATTTGGATAACTTCTTGGTGGGAAAAAAATTTAATACCCGGGAGGCAGTAAGTACAAAATGCCTTTGAAGAATTTGTTGCCTCACGTCCAGCTAATTTCTTTAAGAAGGGCATCAATGAACTGCCACTGCGTTGGCAAAAGATGCATTAATTGCATAGGTGATTGATTACTTCGATTAATACAAATAAAAATACATAAAAAAAATTCGTTTCAATTTTTTCATATAAAGACCTAATATTTATGTCAAACAGAATTTTCGATTTTTTATTTTTGTCACCATGATGTATACACATAATAGCTATAATAATTACATAAACAAACAAAATAAAAACAGAGAAGTTACTTCATTTATTTACGTAACTCTAATTTATTACTATACCATAAACAAAGTTTGATAATATATAAAATGCATTTCTAAAGTCAAATAAAATTATCCTACTGCTAATTTCTATTCTATGTCGCTGGCGGGGTCATGCGAGTTCACTGCCGATGCGTCCGATCTAACTATTTTGCGCGCGACCCGTGACAGCGCTAAATACCTACTGCTGCAGGAATACCTGGCCTTAATATTATAAACACTGTTTTTCTCATTGCTCTCATATTAGGCCTGTAATACGACAACCGATTACTTATCTCTCATCTTTTGGAATAAAGATAATTTGAAAAGGAGTAATTTAATAATTGGTTTCCAGGTAGAGGCGCTATATAAACTACTATAGTTTATATAGCGCCTCTTTTTGGTATTTTGTGACCACGAATTAATATTTTGAACCTTTAAATATACTACAGAGGAACTTATTCGTTTTCTATATTATGCAAGCATATTTGTTAGGTTCGTTTTTATTAAAGGTGTATAAACGCATCAGTTTTTAAATAAATCATGTATAAAAATAATAAATAATCTAACATCTTTTATCCAAGGGGGTAAGGCAAAGGTAGGTATATTCCATCTCTGGAAATACCCACGTTTCACCAGTATATTCTTTGGACGCCTACACGTGAGCCCATGGCTCAAAAAACTCATTGGTGCATGCCCTGGATAGGTATCGCGAATCTAGAAGGAAATAGCAATCACCTATGATATCGTCATACATAAATTTTAATAACCTATATATATAAATGACAATAAATATATAAATCTAAAGACTAATTAACAATATGTACATAAAAACAACTTAAATAGATATAAATATTAGATGTAAGTATGTAAATTATATAATAATAAATATAAAATTGAAAAGAAAAAAACAAATTAGTTAAATAACCCGCCCCTAATCGTGCCCGGTGCAAAGGTGCCCATCACGCTCGCCGCGTTTCCGCGCTGGATTTCGATGGCCAGCCTCTGCACCAGGAACGATCCGGCACGGGAGTCACCGCTTTTTTCGGTGAGCCTTTTCCCTATTTCTTTAACAAAGCATTTAGCCTCGTTGCCCCAACTGCCCATTGTCTCGACAGCAATCGGCACGAAAATGTACTGCGGTTCCATCCATATATATATATATATATATATCTATACTAATATTATAAAGAGGAAAGATTTGTATTTTTGTATGTTTGTTACGAATAAACTCAAAAACTTTTCCGATTTTACATCCGGTTTTAAATCCGGACTTCCGGACCGATTTTAAACATTCTTTCACCAATGAAAAGTTATAGGCTATATTTTATTCCCGTAATTTCATGGGAACGGGAACTACGCTGATGGAATCGCGCAGAACCGCTAGTAATAGCCGATAGAGTACGTTTATAACATATAATGCCCTAAAACTTATTTTGGGACAGCCAAGTTACCAACATTGTCTTGTTATCGTAATCCAATCGTACCTAATCGTTGTTGTAAGATGGAAATGTAGACAGGTATTATATTATACTAGCAACCTGCCCCGGCTTCGCACGGGTGCAATGCTAATACTAAAACCTTCCTCTTGAATCACTCTATCTATTAACCTCTCAGATCATGAATCACAGACACAAAAGATTTTTAATTGTGTCTCGGTTCCAATTGGAACCGGCGGTTCTTAACTGATTAAAAAAAACCGCATCAAAATCCGTTGCGTAGTTTTAAAGATACATAGGGATAAAGGGGCAGAGAAAGCGACTTTGTTTTATACTATTTAGTGATTACGGCGCGCGGCGGCTTGCTGTCTGCGCATACTTTCGCCAGCCTTCTGGTCGCCTGGTGCTCCCGTGTGCGGTACTTCGGCGGATCCGCCTCGCCGACCAAGATGGACGACAACTATCCCAAGTTCCCAACACTAAAATCCCTTCGAAAGTCCTTATAGTCCAAATAAACCGAGGTTTTCAAGCCTAAGTGAGGCTGGAAACATAAATAATAAGTATATACCATTTTACATAACCGTAATTTACAATCGTAGATATGAAAGGGTTTTGTAGTATCCGTGATTTCATTGAAGCAAAACAGGGCGATCAAAAAAATCTCGGATGTTCCGCAGTTCCGGAAAACCGGATATGGATTTAAGCAAACCGGAAATACTTTCAGCAGATGCTAGGAAAACAGGAACCCGGGGTGGTTACAGCGTCTTGCCTGAAAATCGATATCCGGTCCGCGCTACTTTCTTTTGACGTAAAGGAAACGTAAACGACAGAAAGGAGAGAAGATGGGAGGCGGAGAATGTTGGAAGATTAATTAAATTATGAATTACGTCAATTAATAATTAGATACGAATTTAATCGACGTTAACCACTGGGATTGCAACTAATTAACTATTTGAAAATAATTACTTACTTATTTATTATTTTAATTAAATCGATCGATTGGCTGAGGGTGTCCCGTTCGTCTTGAGGCGTGTCGATAAAATCCCAGTTCGGTTATTGGAGACGTATCGGCGATTGCCGATAATGTCGAACCGTTCGGAAAGTACTAAGGTTGCATGGGTATCGAGAAGTTTGAATGACCAGAAATCGATATCCCATTAATACGGGTTCGAAGCTATACGGCACGGTATATTAGTTCGGGACAGGTGAACGGGAACAGATGAAAATGCGATTGGGCGGGACCAAAGTTACGCTAGGCGTAGCGCGTGCGCGAAACTTTTCTATCTCCATTTTTATACAATACTACTACAATAGTACATGAATGGATTTTTACTGCCACAGTTATAAGTAGTTCTTTATTCTGTTTCTATCCTTTCTAGGTAAGTCTTCAAATTCCAGCATAAAATCCCTCTAGTAAAACAAAATCATATCTTTTATTAAATAAATCCATGTGCCTGTGATGTGCATTTTTATAAAATGTTACATTACTATAAACACGCTTTAACTGCACGGCATTACTGTACTTACAACCAAGAATATATAAAAAAAAAACAAATTACGAATGGGTCGGCCCGGGACAAAAAAAGAGAAACGGGAATCATAATGATATGCGTAATTAGATCGAAGAAGTAACAGGGCACCATATTGCCAGAGTAGGGTTGTCCACGAGAGTAAGGGCAAGGGACTGACTGCTTCACTCGTAGGCATGGCAAAGTTATGCGTTACGGACTGCGCACTATTTCCCTTCCTGAAAGCTTACAATCTGCTTGCACCAGGAGTTCATAGTCAGGAAGAGGTTGGTAAGGATGTCGTGAGCGCTGGTTCGTCGCCTCCGACTGGCTCTGAGTAATTTAACCCCCGGGGTAGGCGGAGAATGCGCGCGCGTGGGTGTCGTTATGGAAACGGCGTTGCCCACTTACTGGTGCACGATGAGTTAGAGAAGGTATCTCTGGTAGACTGAGAAAGTAGCCACATCATCGCTCTATCCCTTTCCAAATAAAAATCTCGAGCACCAAACGAGAGAGAGATTATACCCGTTTTCCTCGTTCTGGGAATGACAACAATGCAAGGCAGCGGTTGTTATGTCACAAGAGGCAAGGGTTAAACTTAGTTGAATTCTATCCACCAGGATGGCATCGAGCGGGAGAAGTGTGTGATCGGGAGAAAATTGTTCCATGGCGGTTTGGGGACTCAGAGGAATATTTCTTCAATGTAGAAAATAAGTTACACTACATAACAGATAATACTCGTATTGTGAAGTTTATTATTATAAAAATAATGCTGCCAAGGTCAAGGTTAATGATGATAAGCAATGACTATTGTGTAATTCATAATAAATAAGTAATAATATTTTTTTACAGGGTAGAGTACTATAGTATTCTAATATCTGTGGTAGAGGTACAAGTATTAAGTGCTTAATTATTCGAGTTAATGTTTTGAAATCCACAATCACAGAATACCAGTGCGCGAGCTTTAAATAGCAGTAGTACTCGCGTAAGGACACGATTCTGGAAACGGGAATCGCGGGGGCTTTCAATGGGTTATTATTATCCAGAGCTGATTGATTACAATGCTAGCGTGTGGGTGGTTGGTCAGTGTGGTATTTGTCCCAGTATCGGTCCGTCGTTCGGTCCGTGGTTGCCAAGTGGCCGGCGCAGCCGACTCAGGCGCGCGGCCGTGCTACCAGGCGCCCAGAGATCGCGGGCGGTGGCTATGCAATTGCACCGAGTGCATTCACCGCGCGGGTAATGCACTTTACGCCAGTCCACCGGCTAATGCCAAGCTGTATGGTCGTTTTGTACAAGCTTTACTGATTGTACCATAATCTACTTGTTATATCTGTTTGTAAGATATAAGGTATGAATGAACGTAAGTAACTAAATACCTACTTAGAGATGGAATGTCTACAGTCTCAAATATGTTCAAATGACAAAAGAATTTGTTGGTAATCTCATATTTTATGTTGTGTGTATACATTTTAAAACAATTACTTGGGTTGGTATTACCGATCACATGGGCACCGGGAGTCTGTCATTTAATGTATTACATAGTGATATAATTTGTCTTTTATTATCTAATACAAATATAATAAATAATGGACCTCCCTTAAAATAAACCTGCGGGGCGATCATGACCGGTCAGGTAACATTTATGTGAAATCTTAATACGTATATACGTATTCATAATACGTAAGGCATTGATAAAATTTAAGACACAAAAATGTTAGAAGAAAGAGTTCCTAGGAAATATATCTTTTTTATTCCAACTTCTTTCATAAGATGACCGCCTTTCACATTGATGCACTGATGGAATTTGTATGTAATACTATGAAAACTTTCAGCTGGTGCTTGAACCTACAACCGCGTATTCTTGTTTCGTAATGTAAATTTTTTCCCAAGTGGCCAATGATACTCCGCAACTGGCAACGGGTCCCGCAACCCACTGGGAATAACTTATTGTCAAAAGGTCTCTAAACACCACAGTGTTAGAGAAACCTATCAAACCCCTCCCGGTCCCCATACGGGTGTACGTACATATTTTAAACATATTGTCTTTAAAACTTATACAAGGTGACTTTTTTACCGTCTGGAAAAAATGTGGTGTGATAGGTAAGTGTAATAGATTCATTTGGCAATGTTAGTTACTTAAAAATTTTTTTTTATCAAAAATTTTTTTTCTTGCTTAGACTAATATACATTACTCAATTGTAGTCAATAATACACACTGAGATATTTGAAATAGTATTTTAAAAAGAAACAGGCTCGTAGCTTCCATTCATGCGCAATCTACCTACAACCGCCAGCTGTGCGTAGTACTGTGCAGTTTTCTAGATTTTGTAAATTGCACTAAACATGACTATATTTAACAATTAATCTTGTATATAACTTCGGCTCTAGATACCTTGTACGTCATTTTTTTTTCCAAACGGTAAAAAAAAATCATCCAGTATATTATTATCTTCGCTGAAGAGGTCTACTTTACCTTATTATCACTTGCCACACCATAAACGATGGTGCAACGTCCGCAAAGGGTGCGGCTGTGGGCGTTATCTTCCACGTTGGGGATAGGGTTAACATCTTATGATGTTTCGCATCAAGAAATTACAGAGACCAAACCTTTATAAACAAGTAATGAATGATAGATACTTGTAGATTTGTAAGGTACATGTTTACGTGATAACAAATAAAAATAACAGTAATACAACTAATATAAGTTATGATTTGTGAATGTGATTTGCATTATAATTTTTCGATATACGAAATGTACACATTTAAAAACCGCAGACATATTTTTTTTACAAATGCAATGATTATAATTTTTTGGTTTATCCGATCGTTTCCTTTATTTGTGTTGAAAATGTTAGTGAAAATGTAGTCTGTTTTTATTAATTGGCCAAAAGAGAATTACTAACTAAAGTTTTATGAGAAAATTAGTAAAGAGAGCTAATTACGAAAATAACAAAGTGTCTGCCTATTTTATTATAGACTAGCAACAATCACATCATTTGGTACTCATTAATAATTTAAATTTATCTATAATTTATGAAGTTGAACATAAAATAAATACTCTAGCCATATCTACTCTCTCAGCCATACTGTTACTCAGATCTCAGAACTACGGGATCTTTGGATTTCCTCCCGATATTTTCCTGCAACTTTACGCTAGTGAAATCTTTACATCACTACATAGTATAAAATAAAGTAGCTTTGTCTATATCCCTATGTCCTTCTGTCCGTATGTCCCTTTGTATGTTTAAATCTTTAAAACTACGCAACGGATTTTGATGCAGTTTTTCTTAACAGATAGACTGATTCAAGAGGAAGGTTTTAGTATAAGCATTGCACCCGTGCGAAGTCGGGGCGGGTCGCTAGTGAGAAAATGAAATATCTTATCAAAAATAGTGAAGAGAACTCCAAGAGTCCCGGACTGGCCGCGCTATCATGCATACCCTATTCCCTTCTATTTCTGCAGCATTAAATCGGGGCAACCCTTCACTAATAAAGACAATGGCGTCATTTGTCACCCTCTCGGTCCCCGCACCGCTCCACCCCTCCCCTCGCCATAGTTCGAGGACACGATGGTACCTTCGCAATTTATTTCGTAACGGGTATACGGCGCGGCGCGGTCGCCTTAATTAGTTCAAAGGGTCAGTTACGTCGTTAATCACTCTTTTGATTTGAGAATTTAGTTTTAATTTGTGGTGTTATTAAATGTTAGTTATTTAAAGTTGACCATTGGAAGGGTTACGTTCATTTTCAACCTTTGATGATTGATAAATGTATTTTTATGCTTTATTATGGTGGTTAACGACCGCAATCGGTTTTTATAAATATTTGATACCAATGAAGATGTTATTTTTATGATGAATATTTTATGACTAGTCTTAGTTTTGGAAACATTAAGCGTTAATGATAGAGGTTAAATTAGGATTATACTTATTCATGTTTTACATTTAATAAAATCGCTAATACACTACAGAATCCGATCTGAGGAAAACCTTGTTTTTCCCTGTTGGATGTTGAAGATGAAAATATATTTGAATTTCCTCATATAATTATTTTTGACTTCCATTTACTTAGGAGTTAGGATCTCATGTGTGAGGAAATATCGTCAGTAGCAGTGGGTTAATGATGATGATTTACCTACTACTTACCTACTATACGTATTAATGACTTCTAATGTTATCAGTGGAAGCGGAAATCAAATGAACTCGCAGAAATATTAATATAGATCGAGTTCGTTTGTAACTTTCGAATAACGAACATCATATTCAAACATAGGAAATAGAAAAATCTAATCTTTATCAAAGTATCTCGAATAGCTGAAGAAGTGAGATTGCAAATCAAGTCCAGAAAGAGGTAAGCCATAAACAGGTTAGTGGGACGGCATGGCGCGGCGAAGCGGTACGGAGGGTGCGCCGAGGCCTTTACAAAGAGCCTCGCTGCGATGCTACCCTGGTAGATATTTCTTTTTATGGGTGATGGGCAAATGTCAGGGGAGTGCCGGGCGCGCCTAGCCGTGCGTTATGACTCGGCTTTACGCGGCCGCTATAAAAAACGGACGTCTTTCCAATCTGCAAAGCTGTCTTTTGAATGTTATGAGCATGACCTTTGAAATGTGTTGCGTTTCTGGCATAATTATTATACCTATTTCTTTTAAACAGGTATATAACTAGCAGGCCTGCTGTCTGCGACATAGTCTTTGAAAATCCGATATCCGCAAATTGCATTTGGTTACAATTTAACGTTCAATTTGAAGTTTGGCAAAATTGCCCCGTGAGCGCATTGTGATCAGATCAACAGATATTTTGTTTTATGATAGTCTACTACAAATTAGATAAGTAAATAAACTTAGGTGGTGCGACTGCAGGGCTTTATTTCCTACCCTTGTATAGAATTAGCAAGGGCTAAATTACTAGGCCACTAAGATAACAATAGTTTCATATGTATGTTGCAATGTCAGTATTTAGAATTTTTGTCTGTGAAATCGATTCCAGACCGACATTACAAGAACACCGACAAAGTGAAAGTTGTTTGTGAGCAAAGATAATATGATCTTTTCCATTTCGGCACAATTCACAAGACAAAAATTTTAAGGTCCTTAACCTTAAAATTTTGCAATGTCATATAACAAAATAACCTCAGGTAAAATGTAATACTTCTTCAAAAGCATACTGCAAAAAAGCAGCTATATATAACCCAGACCTTGTACTTTATGATTACGACCAGTAGTAAAACACGGTGCTTAACACTCCGATACTTACCCTGCCTCGTTCCCGCCCTGTTACTCTTATTACCTCCTGTACTCCTGATAAATCGGGAACACCAGCATCCCATATTTCTCACGCTCGCACCCACAGCCCGCGGGACCTCCTACCTGTCCTGCTCTAATCCCTGGGATGCGCTACTTGCACTCGCAAGATAAACCGTGAGAACCTTACGGACGCCGGCGGTTTTTTTTTTTTATTAAATCAGCCTTTCTGTTATAGTTACACTAGTTTCACACAGGTTTCTGAGTGGTCAGCTAATGGAAGTATTTTATTAACATTTATGTTATTTTAGCCTTTAGCTTAGTGCACGTAGATAAACTTCCTTTTTAGAGTTATCAAAAATTGTAATACAAAAATTATAACAGATTTAAAAAGAAATTATAGCTGTAGTGAGACCGGCTCATAATCACATACCAATGAGTTTAAAAAATAATGATGTTGTACTTGGCACTTGGCAGTGAAGTAAACCAAGGAACAAACAGAATTGGTTGGTTGTAACAGTCGGAGAGTTAGCCAGCGATGGACTCCTTTAAAGCCGAAAAATGTAACGATAAAAATCAATATAGGTACTTCTACAAAACAACCAACCTCCTAGATAAGGTTAAGTGTATAAAATTAACAACAATAACGAAAAAAATGTTACAAGAATGTGATCAGTTTTTTTTAGTTTTCTTTCTTGGATAGTTGTTTTTAGTCTGGTACGCACTGGAGTTATTCTCAGCTGTTAGTCTATTCCTAGTTCTAAAAATATTTACACAGCGTTCCCTTAAAAAACCTAATGAAAATCGCATTTAACGTGGGCTTAGAGATAAGTAGATTTTAATTTATATTGATGATTTTATAGTCGCTCGCACATGGACACAACTGAGTATCATCTATTGATAAACAATGGTCTTTATCTATGAAAATAAATGGAGTTTCCATTTGTGATATTTTAACTATTGAATGAAATCTTCTTATAACGCAATAGTTTAAAAAAAATAAGTAGAGGACATTTTTTATTTATTGTGAAAATGTACTATTTATTACAGCATTTTTTTTTATTTATAATGCTACTTTAAAATATTGTATACCTACTCTCAATTGGTAACGTAATGGAAATTGAAAATCGAAGTATCTAATTGTCCGCCAAATTTGTTGAAAAGTAGCAATTATACCCATAGCTAATTACACTTCTTTTTTTTAAATAACAACTGTATCCTTTTTACTGGATGACTAAATAATTTTATTCATCCGCTAGACGGACTAATAATATTTATTCATCCAATTATCGGACGCCTAGCCATTTAAAAATTGAATTAATTCCGGTGGACGAATGGAAGTGAACAAACTAGGAAGTAGGAACTACCCATATGTAGTGTAGAGGTACGTTTATAGGTACGCGTATAGGTCGAGTTACCTATACAAGCCTCCGCTCCCCATCCGACCTAAAAATCTAATCTAATCAAAAGCCTAAGAGTTCGCTTTATTTTTCGAAGCTCTTCATTTAGCTAACGGACGAGCTGACTCGATCGGAAGTGACCCAAAAGCCCACCGACACCATGTGCCTTGTTATTATAAAATATTGACGTTTCTAAGTGTATATTTTAATACCAATAGAAAATAAACGATTTTGAATTTTGAATTGAATCACCAATTTAGGCCGTATAAAATACTAGTTGCTGTCAACAACTCCTTCCATCTGAGATTTCAGTTATCGGGTGTCCTAGTTCTTCAGGGATAAAAAGTAGAGATATATAGAGAGAGATAGATATATATTTATCATCCTGGAATTTTAACATGACTGTTACAAGCAGACACAGTTTATTTGTAGGATTATGTATTAGTAGGCTTACGGAATAGGTAAGTATAACTTTTTATGTTAATTCTATTTATTTAAACTGAGGTGGTTAATTGGTTATAAATATAAATGCTCAAAATATAACAATACAAAAATGCGGTGCTCTTTAACCGGAATAATCGATCACGGACCTGTCTTCGGGATATTAAATTATTTATCAATAGTTAGGAGTGAGTAAACTAAATGAAATTTGATTTCGCGATTCTTATTAAAATCAAACATAAATTACCGATTTCATATACCTGGTAAAATGTCAAACTTTTACCTATTGTTATGCCAGTCACTGTAATAAATTTATGATCGCCATTTTCTAAGTATTTAACTTGTCTAATAATATGTCATACCTACTTAGTATGCTTCGATCACTGTTTCGCACTATTTAGGAAAAGCTGTTTTGCATTGCAAAATTTCATGGTGAGGCTTCCAAATTGACGGTCTCATACTTAGTCATGGGCGTACCCTGGAGGTACAGGGAAATTTCGCAGAACACGTATGAGCTAGCCTAATTAATAATCAAAGTGTAAGAGGGGCCCTATGCTCTTTTAAATAAGCCGCTCAGTAGACACTGGCAAAATGCATGGTGCAATTTCCAAAAAACCGAGCAAGACGATGGCGGACGAAGATTAAGTCAAATTTACTTTTATTTATTTAAGACATATAAAGCAGGATCATTTGCGGCGGTTTTCTCTACAAACTACACTACATATACCTCATGTTTCATGTAAGTAGGTGTGTTTGTTAAAAAATCTGACTTGCCCCCCCTATGCCAGAAGCTGGGTACGCCCATGTCTTACTTTACTCTTAGTAGGTATAAAGTCACATTCACAACAGAAAATTTACTTAACGTAAAACCGTTAACTTTGAATGCCTATAGTTACAAATGTTTGTCATATTATGCAGAGTTACAATTTTAGATGTACCAATGAGTTTTTCCAAAACTTTCGTACATATTTATCACTACCTCGTACATATATACATACATACATACAGCTCACGCCTTCTTTCATCAATACGTTCTACATGACCAAACCAGCTAGAGTAACTCGTCGGTGAAGGAAAATATCGTGAGGTAACCCGCAGGTCCCAGAATTAATTCGGTGGCATGTGTACCCGGTCGGGCGATGGGCTCACTATCACGTTTAGGGGTCAAATATTCTCGTGAAAAGTGGGTATTTCCAGTAACGGAATACCTATACATGCCTACCCCCTTGGGAATAAAAGGTGTGAGATTATTTATTTAATTTTAGATTGGTATTACATTTACTTTTTACCACAAAAAAAATATTATATCATCATCATCATCAACCCATAACAGCCCACTGCTGGTCTTTCCTCACACATGATGAAGTAACGGCTTTAATCTCCCACGCAAGCCAACTGCGGACTGGGAGATGGTGTTAAGCTAGTGGCACCTATCATGCTAGCTGCCACTTAACAGTCAGAATTTTTATAAAAATTGGCGAATGTTTGCCTTCTTTAAAATAATGGATATTGCTGGCGATTAATACTTATTATTGTGAAATGCATTTCTTTACAGCTCGAATTAGCTTAGATAAGCAGATTTTAAAACATGCTGTCAATATGCTGGTTATGTACCGTACAGATATAAGAAATAATCAATAGATATTTCTTGTAATACAATTAATTAATGTTCATCTTACCAGCAATGCAAGCCACCAGCGTGATAAGACGATGCAGCTTCCCGGCGACCATTCTTGATCTCGCTAATCTCTTTTTGATTCACTTTAATCAATTACTGTTGCTCCTTAGTTTCGCCAAAACGTGACCATAATCGAGAATATTATTTAAAAATAAGTTTTTGTTATAAATGCTATGAACTGTTGATCATTTTTGATAACCTAAGTGCTTATAACGTCTATTCTCAGCGATATTATATTCGGATATGGCGAAAAGTTAACAGAATCAACAAAATTGGTTTATCATAAAATTTGCTAAATATACAAGTAGTGAACCTTAAATAGTGGGGCTAACTTTTAACTTTTGCGTAAAAGTGCAAGTTTAAAAAAGTCAGCTAAGTTCCATAAGTCTGTCTAAGGTGATGTGATTGACGTGGGCACATCGTTCGCCGGTCGTCAGTCGCGGAACTGTGAGTCCTGAAGGCTGGCTGGGCTTTCAGCGCCCCACCGCCACCCTTTCGTGGTGGCGCCACGGAATGAGAACAGGGAGCGTCCCAACCCCATAAAGAAAATTGTCTTTCCGACACTAATTGAAACAATATTTGTTTTCGCTGGCAAATCAGGGGTTTGCTAGTCAACCTGTGCACTTACTTACATTGTATGGTAAGTATGTATTTTGCATGGCGATTTGTGGTGGTACTACTTTTTATTATCAATAGTTAAGTACAAGTTATATATCGCAGTATGAAAATTATATTGTTACTGACGCCTCCGTGCCCAATGACTCTATGGGTAGGTAGTATTACGCTGAAAATAGAAACGTGACAAAAGCATTGCAAAAATAACAAATGTTATAACAACGCTGTCACAGATGTCTGACATCTATAAAAAACTAGGTAATATGAAAATATATATAGGGTCTTGAAGTCAATCACGCTAGCTAGTAGCCGCAGCGCTGTCGCCGCCGCCCGCTTGTTGTCTATTTTGTAAACCCCGACCATCTACTCTCCCCAAGGGCAACACAGGTTATAATAATAGTGGTAAAGTAGTCCTACAGTCCCGAAAACAGCCTGTACTGAACAACTGATAAACATGGTTAAATATAAATTTACACCCCTCGAAACTGACATCTTCCTTCTCCCTTATGTTGGCCGGGCGGGATCGAATTCACGACATTCGACTCAGAAGCCAGAGTCACGCCAACTGAGCTTACAGGTCCAACATTTTTCAATAAACGACATCATTTTTTTAATAGTAAACGAGCAGACGGGTCACCTAATATTAAGTGATTACCTACCGTCGCCCATGGACACCTGCAACCGGGCAATCGGCCATACATTTTGCCACCGGACTGGACCGCCGGACCGGCGGAAACCGGTACGTGTGAAAAGGGGCAAAGAGATTAAAATTTAATAAGGCATAGAGGGGACAAAGCGAGGAAAATTTAAAGTCAAAAGTTATTCCAAGTGGAATAAGTAGTAAAATTTCGACCGAATGACAGCTCGCGTTCATACCTACTAACTGACATGACAAGGACAATGACGCTTAGGCTTCAAAGTTTTGCGTGAAAATATTCCCAATGCCCCCTCTATGCCCTATTATATTTAAATCTCTTTGACCGCAGGCGACAATTATTATTATTTATAATAGTTATTATTATTTATAATACTACATAATTATATATTAGTTAATTTCTCTTTACGACTGGTTTTAAACAAACGAACTCATATCACATATATTCGGAGAGCATTTCCCTAATCGATGCCATCAGACAAGGCCGTAGCCCTAATTGGACGGCGCCTGCAAATGTTAGTCCGAAACAACCATGGCGCGACATTTTCCCGACGCCCTCGTTACTTCCCCTTTATACCATGTTTATAGGTCCCGTATACAGGAATAATGAACCTCCTAAAGTTATAACAACCTAATAGGACGACCGGTGGAGGCGGGTGGCCGATGGTGGCTTTAGTATTTCAAAAGAACCTTTTGAAGGCTAAAGCGATTACGAATGGAATAAGTATTGTTTTATGTTCAATTGAGTGATGTTTAGGGATTCACTCGTTGAGTTTATCTGCGATTAAAGAGTTCAAAAAATGAGCGGAAGGTAGGTAAATATAACAATCGTATTTACACACACGTTCTCTAATTTTCGGTAGTTGTAGGATATGTTACGGAGTAAAACATTTATGGTGTATATTTTCATTAGGTACATTCTATATGATTGGTTTCACAAACTACCTAATAGAGTAGTTACCAAGGGTTATCCATGTCTACCAGCAGTTTCTTGGGTCTGCCGTTGAGCAAAGTAGGGGAAGGGGGGGCATGATGGGGTATCTAGGTAAGATGGGGTACCGCACATATACAAGAAACGTACGTTTGTGAATAGAAAGCAATAAGCCAATAGGAAGGAAGCCTCAGTCGACCAACGGTCAATGCGAGAGAAACTGCGAGTTGGGGTGCACGCATCTTTTGTTTACAAACGGAAAGCTGTTTTCACGTTTCGTCGATCTAATTTTGTGTAAGGTCAAACGTCATTATTTTAAACATACCATGATCACTAAATTTATGTCTTTTTGATCTTAGTTTACTAGTGTTGTTTATTTTGATATTGTATGTTGTTTGTATGAATGCGTGTAACATTTTATTGAAAAAAAATTTTTTTGGTCCAAGTTACCCTGAGGCAAGATGGTGTATTGGGTGTGGGGTAACTTTGAGTAGCCTGCCAGCTTTAAGGATGTTGGGCTGAGAATGCTTGTGCTGGCGTGGACAATGATGATCTGGAGGAAATACAATTTGTTTGTTTGCGAGAATAATTAGCCGTCCTCATCATGCCCCAATTTCATAACCCCATCATACCCCATAGTATGGGGCAAGATGGTTTTTCGGAATGGTCCTATTTAATGATTCATTATTAAAAAATGTGATAAGTTGATTTCCCAAAAACTGTGCCAAATCATAGTTAGATTAATAACATAACGTGACATAAATAAATAAGAGTAATAAATATAGTGGTTATGCTGTATTTTTGTTATTTTCCTTAGCTACCCCATCATACCCCCCCTTCCCCTAACTCTTTCCAGTGTAGTAGTGCGTTACTGCGACTATTCTTAGTGGAGTAGATATTAAATAAAACTCGGCGAAGTTTGAAGAGGACTCGCACGCAAAAGGTTCCATAAGACCGTGCAAATAGCAATTTAGAAACACGTTTTTTGCACAGAGTCTTAATTTCTAACTTTTTATTTGATATAGCGATTACATCATCGTATCTAACCATCGTGAGGAAACCCGCAGGTCTCAGAATTATTTCTGAGGCGTGTGTAACAGCCCGGTCCAGCGATGGGCTCACCACCTATCACGTTTAGGGGTCCAAAGAATATCTCGTGAAAAGTACGTATATCCATTAATGGAATACCCCTGCCTACCCAATTATTTTTGAAGCTATTGCATAGCTTCTATCGAGGGCCTTGAGCGCGGGGACCGAATCCAGAAATTCCGTAACGAAAAAAACCTCACGCTCCCCACTCCGACGAGCACGGAGGTGTGGCTTGAAGGCCGTGCATTCTAACGTCGTTTCTTTTCGGCAGTCTTGTTGATACAAAATGCTATGCAAATAGCTTTACCGTGGCAGTCCCCGAGTGCCACACGTCTTTTTTTATAGCGGTTACGATCAAAAGATACAGTATCCCGGTGACCTGTGACGGACGGACGGATAGACATAGCCTTGGTAATATTATGTAGGTTTCTGTTGGCTCACTTTGAGTACGGGGCCCTAAAAAGTAATGAATGTGCAGCTTTTTAGTAGCGGTAGATATTGAATTCAAACTACAAGAATTTTGTAAACATGTTTTTTTTATTAATAACCGAAAAATGTACATTATTATTTTAATTACTACCGACTTCATACATAAATTACATAATAACAGGCAGTATAATATAATATTACCCCGTCCAGTTACAAATCGAAATCTGCCGAGCGCATGAAGGCCCCTTCGTATTGACTATCTCGTATTAAATTTTTAAAATTACAAATTATATATAGGCACACGTATAAAATTGTATTGTGATATTTGTACAAAATGAAATCCATTTATATGATTATAGCACTAGTTTTGAGAATAATGAAAGTCGTCGACAAACGTGGAAAGGGCCTTGTTCCATTGAATTACTGACGTGTACTGTGGAAATTATTATGCAGTACATTTGAAACGCTAACCATTTTCATTTTATTCACATTACGAATACAAAATACTAAAACATACAAGTCTTCCCGCACAAAATTTAATACTTCATACATTTAAGAAAACATATAACACATAATTTATTAACGTGGCAGTAGTTATATAACACACAATATAATTACATAAATACAAATCGATACATCAACAATCACACTCATCCATTAATTTCAAATTAACAATAGTATTATACCTAACACAGAATTATCTACAACTGAAAATATCAACGTCTATCACTATTATATACACAATGTACAAAATTTTGCTAATCGTCTAATACCATCATCAGACGTTTGATTGGATATCTTTAATTTAGTAACTGCTCATAATAATAAAAATAAATGGTAATGCATGTCCCTAAAGTTCATTAGCTGAATCAACAGTTTACACCTGGTTTATGTCTATACCATATATAAACTCGGAAACGATTTTCAAATTTAAATTAGTGGAAAGCTTAGTAGGGTAAAGCACCCAATTGTTGACACCCCACCAATGAATTGACACCCCAACAGCTTTATTTAAAATTAACGAAATTACGATACACATTTATATTGAGAATAATCAAATAAACACGGCGGTTTTATCTTATTATTCTAAGTATAATTGTCTACGGTAATTTTGAAAAAATCTGTTGGGGTATAAATTAATTGGTATGGTGAACTAGGGTGTCAATAATTGGGTATTTACCCTATATACATCCGGACGTTTTAAGGGACGTATCATTTAGAACGTTTAACATAGTTTCTTTAATCTGAAATGCTTCATTAACAGGTGCGAAAAATAATATTAAAAAATATAATATGTAACTTTGCACGTAGTATAAATCACAATTAGTTAAATAAATCAACATGGTACCTATGAAAAAACAAATCTTTATAAACAAGTTTTCTCTTCTGCTCAGACTTTTAAGAAGTCCCATTTATTCCATTGTCGTTATAAAAGAAAAGGAGTAATAATATATCGTTCTTAGCACTATTCGACTGTTTTCTGAATAAAACGTATATTACAAAATCATTAAATCAATCATCAATCAATATTATTTCAAGATTATATTTGGTAGTAATCAAAACCAACTTTATATGTAATTCAAAAATGGATTGTACACTATTTAATTTAATATTGTTTTTGCATTAGGCCATAATATGTATCATGACATGTCATGAATTATATTTATTATGTTAGTATCCAGTAGGTAATTCTTAACACTATTCGCTACTTTAATTCACAGATATGTTTACTAATTATTAAATTATTATGATATAAAACATCTCAAGTTTAAAAGTACGAGATCTAATAAATAATTATATCAACATCGCTTTACTGACAGAATATAGACACTGAAATAAAGACCTATAATATAATAATAAATAAAAAAATATGTTCCTACAAGTGTCAAGTTTAAGTCATTTGTTACGAATACGCTTAATCTACATAATTGTTTAATTTTAAAGTTTATGTTTTTGTTAAAAAAAGTTCAAAATCGCTAACCGGAAAGTACATTTGTGCATCTTTATAAATATAATGCCCGTAGTAGTGAAATACATTGGTCCGTACTGAGCCGTCTCTGTCGTCAGATCTTAGTTAGAAAAGCAACATGCGTTTTGAAACTGTTTACCCAAATTCTCCAGATAATATAAAATTTTTATTTTACATTTCCAAAAAAAAACATTACGAGTTTTGAGAAATATTACGATGAGTTTCAAGAAATGATGTTCTAAAAATATATTTTATTTGGAGATTTCGAGCACATATTTTCTGGAGCATAACTTTCTTTCGGACCAACAAATATTTTATACACCTTGTATAATCCCTTTCCTTGTCTATACAACCTACTAGTTCTACCAATATCTCCTCTCTGTGTCTATGTGCGCTAGGGAAAGAGGGCTACATGCTGTCACCTTCATTAATTGACTTGAGCAAAATCAATTACTTAGGTATAGACCTTTCAGCTATTTGCTTAAATAAAATGCTAAGTGTTATTGTTAAGGCGCGATGCTTTGAAAGTTTGAAAGTAGAAATTGAAATTTATTTGACCAAATTAAATCCAATTACGCCACCGGCCCCAATAGAACATATGAATACATCTTATATTTTAGGCTATTTCCAAAGTTAACATTACAAATTCATTCAATAACATTAAGACGTAATTCATAAGATAAATGGTCTAGTAAGTTAGTTCATGTTAATTAGTTTATTCAGCGTGTGACTCCGAATGATAAAATTTAACACGTCGATCGCTGGCAAAAAAACTAGGCCTAGACATATTATCAGAAAATGTTAAGTTTGCGATTTATATTTATTTTCAAAACGAAACTAATACCAAGGCTGTTCTTCAAAGATCAGTGAATAAAGAGTGAACATCCCCTCTCTAGAACTGATACGAAGTTAGCAATAATTTTTACCTCTTATCGTTCTCAAAAACTAATTTTTTAACTTACAAATGAAATCTTGTTCAAATTTTGAATGCCGCATTCAGCCATAACTTGGAAGCTTTAAATTGCGTTTCCTGTAAAAGATAACTGTGTCTCGCGACCATTGGCATGTTCGCTACTGAGATAACCGCATAAATAGGTCACTAATAAAACCGTTACTAACTTCACACCTTCAGTTTTAGAACTCATTTAGTTGGAAACTCTTAATATGACTAGAACTCGTAGTCGTCTAAAGGTTGTTGTCTTCATTGCTCTCTTTGGGGATGGGTTGTTCCGCGGCGCGGTAAAGTGGGTTCTTGGCTTTCACCGGGAATGGATGTGCCTCGGTGTTGAACACCCATTGATCGAGCGGCAGTAGAGTGTCGTCAGAAAACAGCAGGTATAAGTACTGAAAAAAAATGTTGTATTAGTTAGTCCTTAGTTAGATGTTAAATGCTAGCTTCGAAAATGAAAGCCTATGTTACTCCCAGAAAAGTATGGTTTCCATTGGTAAAAGAATTTTTAAAATCAGTCTAGTAGTACGGAACTATTGGACTATTGGACCGAATAAAAAGATTCTTTCACCAATGGAAACCTTACTTTTCTGGAAGTAACATGGGCTATAATTATCAAACAGGAACGGGACTTACGCGGGTGAAATCCGGCGCAACAGTTAGTTCATTATAAACATTTTTTTCTCTTTAATATTAGTGTAGAATACATAAGGTCATACAGACTATCCAAGAAGATAGAGAAGTTAAAAGAAGTATTGGCTATACGCTGACTATACGCAATTTAATTTCAATTTAATACAGTGAAACACCCAACTTAAATGACGCTTACCTTTAGGGTCTCAGCGAGGAAGAAGCTCTGCTGCACGTCGTCGCCCTGCGGGCTCTGATGGTACACATTTACCAGCCCCGTGTACCCGCCGTCCACTCGACAGTGCTTCTCCAGCGCCTGCAGGAGTATTATTGAGATACAGGAGTCGGCCGCTATATGGCGTGAGCTTTTTTATTTAGCTTTACCCGCGTCAATTGTAAAATAAGCCCTTGTCTCTTTTGAATAGTGTACTTTTCTACCAGTGAAAGAAACTTTAGATTCGGTTTAGTAGTTCCGAAGATAACCTCCTACAAATATACTAAGAATCTACTTTACCTCTTGATAATTTTAATTTTGGTAAACCATAACTATATTTTGCACGTGACTTTGTCGGCGTTCCAGGATAAAAGTAGCCAATGTCAATGGTAGATTTCAGAACAAGTTTTTTCTATTAATTATATATAAGTAAATATTACAAGAGTCAGCTAGAGCAACATGAAAGCAGATATTTCAACCAAAAAGACTGATTCTGTCTTTATATACTATCGACGAACGCAGAGTCTAATAAATTTAGAAGAATTTTCGCTTGAAAGTTCTACTTTTTATTGCCCCGACGGGGCCCGACCCTAATTAAAGTTAAACCATCCTGGTCATGAACATGAAAGAAAACCTTATTTGTAATTGCCATTCTTACTATAAGAGAGGGCTTTCTCGCTATGGGATGGGAAAAGATGTTCGCAAAAATGACACTTAGGTGTATAAGGTAGAACTGATCGTACCTCTACAGCCTCCCAGCCCCAATCACGGTATTTCTGGTCTTTGGTGAGCCTCCACATAATGAAGTAGCTCTCGAACGTCTCTGGCCGCAGAAGATACACCTTCTCGTTGCTCTTCTGCGCACGCGCCTCCACCGCTCCACTGAATCTGGAGACCGCAGAAACTGAATATTAGTAATATCTAAGACCTTCTGAAGGCCACCAGCTGTGTTGTGGATGGGATTTGGAAAAATGAAAGACTTCTATATTAACTTGCATCCCTTATTCAACACCCTCAGGAGATCATTTTTCAAAAAAAAAAATCTCAGTGCTCACCTATGTCATAAAAGGAACCTGTGCACACTTTCATCCTTCTACCTACACTCTCCAGTTTAAGCTGTATTATGTCTGACAGTCAGAGTAATATTAGGAAGATGGATGTACAGTCAAGAGCACGGTAAGCTTGCCACTTTGGTCTTTGAACCGGCCCTGTATTCTATGGCACTCAAATAAATCAGAGCTCAGCTTAAACTAGTAGTGTAAACCTTGACTTGCTCTTGACTGTACCAAGACAAAAGTTTCCATAGCCTTACCTGAACGCCTCCGGTCCCAATTTGGTCTCCGAGCGCGCGTAACTCTCGTGGCAGGTGTGTGTCAGCTTCTTTGCCACGTCCATGTACCGCTCCGATAGAGAGTTTTCCATCGTGGTCGACGCCAGCGCGAACATGCCGCCTGCAAAGAATAGAATACAATAACTGTTTATTGAACAACAAAAAAGTTATCAATTCTCATTCATCATAATCATTATAGTAAACAATGTTCATATTGTAATAAAAGACTCACGAGTTCACCCAACAAGGAATTAGATTAGGTAATTTTGAGATACAATTGGTAGTGTTGCCAAAATCTGTTTTCAAATAACTTTTCCTATTTTCTTTCAGACTCCTAATGTTTATAGGGTAAAACAGCCAATTATTGACACCGTAGTTAACCCTATCAATTAATTTACACCCCAACAGATTGTTTCAAAATTAACGAAATTACGATACACAATTATTTTTACAATAATTATATTATGAAACCACTTCGTTTATTTGCTTATTCTAAATATAAATGTGTATCGTAGTTTCCTTAGTGTCAACAATTGGGTGCTTTACCCTATATCTAAAAAAAAACGTAATCCGTTTCTAAATCAAACTTAATATTATGTCACATCAGAATACTAAAATTATTTACTGTAATTAATTATACAGCACAATTATTTATGGGAATAAAAAATATCGGCTTTTAAAACTCAGTTGTGTGCTCCTTTGGATAAAATTAATGCATAAATTATGGCACCACAGCGAATGTCAATCTATCGCAAGCAATTATAAATGATCGAGCAATTTAGTGTAACAAACAATTGAAAGTACATGTAAATTTCATGAACATTTGCTAAACAGTAAATTCTTGATAAGCGGTAATTCTCTTAGCATATTTTCAGGAAAACCGGGGTAATAATAAACACGCTTATCATTGATACACTTTTCTCACAAAAAAATTAGGCTATTGTTTTGTTATATTTTTTTCAATACTTTCAGAATTAAATACAAAATATGTGATATCCCCGTTTCAGTGGTCCATTTTTTGCCCCACTTCTTCTCATCAACTATAACAGAGTTGCAATTACTTTCAATAAGTGGACTAATAAGCCCCTATATTGAATAAAAACATTTCCATTTTGATGACCGAATCCCTCACCTGCAAAACAGGACAAATGATCCATCTTCTCCTCGAATATCCTTCCGTACTTGAGCTCGGCGAGGTACGATAGCCCAGATGGCGAGACCCTCAGCATTTTGTCAAGAGCCGCCTGCATCGCCGTGTCGAACATGATGCGAGCTTGGTCGTCCGTCTTGCCTGACACCAGCCACGCTTTCAGGAGGTACTCGTAGAACGAGTCCCCTAGTGCGCCCAGCGACATGTGCCCTGATGAAGATACATAATATAATTTTGAGAGGCAATATCGAAATTCAATAACCATCAACCCGTAACAGACCACTGCTGAGCTAAGGATATTTTCTTACACATGGGACCGCGGATTCGGAGAGGGTGTTATGTAACAGTTCAATATAATTGTAAAATAATGATAAAAATAAATAATAATGCGCAATAAGGATGACTTGAGACATTTTAATACGGTGCCACTACTACCACATACGAATTTATTATAAGCTTTTGTATATAATTCTACATAATTCCCTAACATATAATAAGGAAAACTTTGAAGAGTTGAAAATTCAGTAACAATTAAAATTACTAGCATATAAATAATATAGTGCTGGACACATGCTTTTTCATAATGGAAGCTATGGGATCATTACTCTTATCGAGTCAAATTTTGAATCCACCTATTCATATCGCAGCACCTTTAATTCAGAAGGAAAAATAATGTATGTGAGTCAAAATGTGTCGGCAAAAAATATCTGAGCCATTTAAAGATCTCTGTAGCTAACATGAGCTTGTGATAAAATTTTGTCGACGATTGTATCGTCCATTTGTCTCTTATTAGCACGAGAAAAAGAAACAGAAGACATTTTGTCATGGCGGAAAGCTTAGAGAATCTTATAAATATATTCTTAATTTAGCTGATCACAGAACTCTTGATTTATATCATTACTAGCGGTCCTGAGCGGTTTCACCTGCGTAGTTCTCGTACCCGTGGGAATTCGCGAATAAAATATAGCCTATGTTACTCAGGGATCTTCTACCTTTCTATTGGTGAAAGAATTTTTTAAATCAGTCCAGTCGTTTTTGAGTTTATTTGGAACCAAGATACAAACATACAAATCTTTCCTCTTTATAATATTAGTATAGATTAACCCGTTTACATCAAATAAACTACATTCCATTTCATGAACATGATACTGTGATCAGATCACTCGATGATCCATATTTATGAAGCTCCATTACTGCAATGTGTGCTACAAATTAAGGTTATGACCTAATTATATATTTGAAACGGAGACCGATGATTGAAGAGCTTCCTTCATTGTGCAATCTCTACGCAACCGTGTTAGTTGAAACATTTATACAACGCGTAACGGAATAAGCTCAATTCCTCATACACCCCAATTAGTAGGTATATTAATATAAAAAAAATGATGCATTCGTGTTTAACTATTTTTTTTAAATAAAGAACAATAATAATAAGATTTCCATAGGTAGCACTAAATTCAGCTATGCTAATTTATTCTTCGAAAAAAAAAAACACATTTAAAATAACGGAAATCGATAGTAGTAGATACTGAACAAACTAATTTCAGGAATTGCGCTTATTCTGTTACATAATATTGTATAACGTCAGATATCCATAAGTTCACGCGAACGGAGTCACAAACAATCGGCTACTTTTAATGACCACACCAAGGGGAAGCCCTTGGTGTACTTTTCCGTCATTATCTCAAGGTGTCAGTATCGTCCTGCAAAATTTCATTACGATCAATCCACCGGTTAAGCCGTGAAAATGTAACAAACAAATAGACAGGAAGATTACAGTTACTAATATATTATTAGTAGGGAGTAATTGGGAAGTAGTGATTTATAAATAGAAAACATTCGAGTTCCAATTGAATGCGTCGTGCGTGTCCTGAATCCATTTTGTTTCAATACTAGGACGCTGACTAATTTAATTAAACTTTCGTCTATAAAATATTTTAAATAGTACACTTATATACTATGTTATAAATGAAATAGATATGTTTATGTAAATGAACATCTTCCCAAGTATTATCATTATCATCCATGTTCCACACATTAGGCTAGGCCCGTCACTTGGGAGCATTTCTAAGCGATTATCAAAATATAATACGCGCTAATGTAGGAAGATTGTTTGAAATATTAAATAGCATAGTACATTAGGTTTATGGTTTGACATGTCATAGCTTCTAATAATTCTGAGAAAGCCACTTTGTCTGCATGTTTGTTACGTTTTGAATTGTTTATGCCTCGCTCACTTTACTGCGACTCGTCAAGGCGATAACACTGTAAAGAGATTTGAAATAAACGGCCCTTTGAAAGTAACAATAGATAAACTTTTCATCACAAGTTAGTACTTTTTTAACCGACTTCAAAAAGGAGGAGGTTATCAATTCGTCTGTTTTTTTTATGATTGTTACCTCAGAACTTTCGACTGGGTGAACCGAGTTGGATGATTCTTTTTTTACTTGAAAGCTGGTGCTGCAGATTGGTCCCATTATAATTTCGTCCAGTTCTGACAATGGCATCGTTGAGAATATAAGTTGAAGATTTAAGTCGATTTTTTTACTCTTGATCTACTCACTCTGCCCCCACTGCCCGGTGCGCGGGTTGATGAAGTTCGGATACAGGTCTCCCGGTTTTTCGATGTTGTTCAGCGCTTCTCGAATTCGGTCCACCTTCTGTCGGTATACTGAAATCAAAGTTACACGGTTAATTGAATAAGGAAACTATCAAGATTATTAAATCTATTTATAGTTACAGAGGACCGCGATTATTTTTATATTTTGAAATCGCAAACAAACAAAACAATAGGGGAAAGAAGTTGTATTGAAATGGAAGGTAATTTATTACCTAGTTTTATACCAGGGTAAAGTACCCAATGTGAAGTTACATGTTTGTGCACTTGACAATATGAGCCAAAGTTTCTTTTACAGTTTTGTATTTTATCAACATGTTTGTATGTTTCACTACCACGATGGTGAGTGAAAACATCGGGTGGAAACCAAAAGGCCTTAGAAATGTTACGTTTAGGGCTCTGAAAAATATACTTGTGACAAGCGGGTACTTCCCGAAATATATATTTTTAGGCAACCCCCTCGTAGACAAGGCATGAATATTTTGTTTATTTCTTAGTATTTTTCCGTTTATCACCTTGTACTTTTATCAATAATGTGGTTGGCAGACGTTATCTGTATCTATCTATCTCATTTCATAGCTCAGAAATCCAGCCAACACCATCCACATACCGCAATAGTCCAGCAGCTATCTGGACTGTCTTCGAGTGCCTTAATACTATAAATGTGAGATGGATACTGCTATCGGTGTCTGTCTCCCAGAACATCATGTGGAGACAGTATTAAGGTACAAAAGGTATCAGTGCTGTCTGCTTCGGACCCACGCCTTTCAAATGTCCAAGAACCCATGTTCTAGAGATACGAAAACGTACTTACAATAATAATCCAGTTGTGTGGGTGACGTGTGTTTACTATTAGTTTGACTGTTTGACCCACATTGTAGTGTGGTAATTAGAAAAACCCACGATCAAGTACGCGCCCAATTAACCAGTATGAACATCATAAAATGGAGTCTAATTGTTTCGCATACAGCCGACTGGCCAGTCACTAATCGTTTGACAAACGTTTGCTCACCACTGAGCTACGATACAACATCAAGATAGCATGTAGACACTCTGACAACGTTTGAGTTTTTTGTATAGTTCGTTTAAAATTGTAACTTAAATTTACACTACATATATTTTTTTCCCTATAGGGTTAAGCAGAGAAAACAGACAGCCCCAGTAACGAACCTGTCACACCTCTGGCGCGTCGTTCACGTCTATCGAATCTACAGTAATTAAATAAAAATTCCCTTATAAGGGACATATAGGTAACCTACTGTTTAGACTGAATTATGTATCCAGTGATAAATATCCCATCCTTGTCGCCAATTGTAATATCAGGAGCTAAATAAAAGAACCGTTGATAACCACAAGTGTATTCCAACTGACTAAGTACCTATCTAATAACAAATATGCAACATTCTAAAACTTCATTCTTACTTACTTACTGTAATGTACGTTACATTACAATAAGTAAGAAAAGCTCATAGCTACATGTCAGGAAACCGGCTCACATTCAATATTATCGCTGCTCGTATCCCGACAAATGCTGGTAAATAATAAATTAATTATATGCAGTAGAACCTCACCATCGCGTCCTGTGACGTCACTCAGGTAGGAAAACTCCATGTGCAAAGTGCCGACTTCCGACAAGATGCTGTTGGGACCAGCCCAGTGGTACTGCCGGCTGGCCTGAAATTAAATTAAACCGGGAGGTAAGTTAGTTTGCTAAATCATTCGTAGACTTTTTTTTTAGTGTTCAGCACTCAAAGGGTGCTAACGGGGTTTCGCTGTCTGGCCGTCCGTCCGTCACAATTTCTTATAATTTTATACCTAGTGTTTATAAGTATATAACAAAAAAAAAATACAATTTAAGAGGGGGGGAGTTCCAGTTTTTATATTGTACAGTGATACAGAACTATTCGTGTCCGACTCGCACTTGACACTTTTTTTGTAGTAGGTAACTCACAACTAAAGATAAATAAAGAATTCCAATTCGAATTCTTACGAATGGAAAGAAAATAAAAGTACCTAACCTAATACAATTTTACAGAATATTCAGAATACATTTGCCTAGCATTCTTGTTTTATTAGATCTACATGACAATGAATAAATGTTTTATGTACCCCGACACAAATTCGATAAAGTTTTGTGAAAGTACTTTATTGGAATAACAATGGCGTCGCCTGTCCTGTCTAATAAAATAAACATATTTTTTTAATACATACTCTCTAGTTCAGCAGTATTCTGCACTGACAAAACAAACTGACTTTTGTGGTCATAGCCACGTTTGAAGCCACACCCATCTATATTACATTCGATAAAATGTATGGAACAAATTAGTATCTACTTGCAGTCACATGTTGTGTAGGGGAACGAATAAGTACTATTTATGTAGATATAAGTGTGCTCATATTTTATCTAATTATTTCAAGAAGGTACGTTATCATTCATTCATTACAGATAAATCGTGACACGGTGATTTTATGTGAACTGAAGAGTGAAGCGTAATTTTCTTTGGACATGAAGTGTGACGGACTTTGTTTATACTTCATATACGTTTTTGAGATGAAATAAAGCTTATTCTAATATGTCTAACATCGGTTTAGGGGTTTTACTGTCAAAGAGGTCATTCATAATATCAGGAGAGATCGTAGGGATAGCAGTGTTTTTTTTCAAATGAATAATATTATGCTTTCTTTTTAAACTAAACATTTTTTATATAATACTAGCAGGCATCCAGCGGCATTGCCCGCTCGGACCCTTGGTTTTCCCTGTTCCCGTAGGAATTTTACCAATTCTTTAATTAATGGATAAATAGCTACTGTATCAAATTATGGGAAATACCTGCCAACATTCAAATGCGTGGCATTTATATTTTCTAAGATTACGTGAATAATCGCTTTTAAATTATAAAAGAAACACTAGTTGACCTGACAAACTTTGTCAAATCCAAACTTGGCCAAATCTCAAACAAAACAGGAAGTTTGTCTCGATAAAAAAAACGGACTATATATATATAATCTCACGCCTTTCATCCCCGAGGGGGTAGGCAGAGGTATTCCATTACTGGATATACCCACATTTCACGAGATACATTGGACCCCTAAGCGTGATAGGTGGTGAGCCCATCGCCGGACCGGGTCTGTTTACACAACACATGTCTCAGAATTAATTCTGAGACCTGTGGGTTTCAACGGACGGTTTCAAAAAACGGACTACTAATCAAGTTTTTATTTAATAATAATAATTCTTTTATTCAGGCAATACACCCATTATTTCGCTATAAACTTTATATAGGGGATTACGAACGCTTCAAAATTGCCAAATCAAATGCCAACGAACAGCATTAGAAATGTGACATAATAAAATATCTAAAAACAGACTCGGTTGGGTACAGTGTGTAAGTCGTACCTTTGTAGATGGGTTGATGAGTGCATACGGCAACCCTGTGGGCGTGTCGAAGGCGGGCAGGAGCGCGTCGGCCACCTCTGCGGCCTTGTCCCGAAAGACCGCATCGCCGGTCAGAGCGTAGCAGGACAGCAGTCCGCCTACGAACCGGATCGTCGTCTCGAACACCGACAGCTCCGAGTCCTCGACAAATAAGACATAAAGTTAAATGAAAAACCCGACTACGACAAAAAAGTAATAATAATAAATAGTGGGTATTGCAGGAAAACTTCGCGAGTGCAGACCCCAGAATTGGTTCTGAATTAGTACAAGACATTTTGTTGCTAACTCGGTACGAAGTCGCTTGTAAAACATAGTTTCTTGATCCTTTCGTAGACCGTCTAACGGCCTTACTCAATCACACCCCGACACTCGCGGACGCTCTCGAGAATTTCCTGAAGTTAATGCACTCAGCAGCCTTCGTCGAGCAAAATGTCATAAAGACTGCTCAAGTAAGTGCTCTTCCTCAAATACTAAACCTCAAGACGTGGGTGGCACACTTGGGCACGTAATACTGAGCAAATAGCTAAGTGCCACGCTGTCGTACTAACGTCGTAAAAAGCTGACACCATAAAATTCAATTCGTCTTTCAACAATTGATATTTCACCTACAATTGTACTGAATGCATCAATGGATCCTTTATACCATTGCAGATTTACGGGTACGTAAGTCTGGAATTGTCGATTGTAACTCATTCGTCTTTCAAATGTCAGTTGAAACCTCCACGGTAACCAAATCTTATTAACATGTGAATAATTGACCGGCTAACGTGACCGAGTTCCGCCGGTCACGCGAGCAAGGCTGGAGCAATTAGTGGTCCCCTGGCGATAGTCACTTGTTATTGCCATCAACAGTTGTTCAGATCGCCACAGGAGTCATATGATCGTTAATAGACACACGCAAATGTATCCCACAGTTGTAAACAGATTGTTTTGCGGCGAAATGAAATTTCGATTTGGGTTTTACTACGGCTTCATTCGGAGTTATTATCGCATTTGCTTTGAACCCCAAGAACGCTTTAACTTGGAAATTGCCACTTATTTTTAGGTGCTTTTCTTTATCGGTTGTACTACAAGCTTTATTTCAAGGCGGACGCAAATGGCGACTGATTACATTTACTTACGGATTTTAGCTCCCTAGCTAACTTTCGGTCAATTTTATTAACAGAAAAAAATGGTAAATATGCTGAATATAGCATGAGATGGCTGAGAGCTTCACAATGTTACAACTAAACGTCGTTCTATCCGCTCTAACGATATCGGTACTTAAGCTGGAACCTACTAATAACTACCAATAGTTAGATTACTAGTATTACATAGAAACAGTAAAACATCAATTAATATATACTCACGACATCTGTGATATGCAAGTGCTCGGCGACCCAGTCTCGTCCCTCGCGGAATTCATCGAGCATGCCCATGAGGTACAAGGTATCCAGACCGTCAACGATGGTGGCACCAAGCTCCCCACCGCCGAAGACACTCGACAGATGAGCTCGTTTCGACATCGGCTTCAGCTCGTTCTTGCCCCACGCGTACAGCTTGTAGTTGTTCCACGCGTGCCGCATCATCTGTGGAGAATAGGACTAATAAGTCTAAGCTATAATGGCACGCGACATAAGATTTTGGACGTGGTATTGATTAAATAAAAATACTTCGATTTAGGTCCCCTAAATGTGATAGATGGTGAGCCCATCGCCTAAGCGGATGCTGCATGAGAAACAATGCTGGAGCCTGCGGCTTTTTATTCATTTTACAAGGTGAAGCCTTGTAAAATGAATACATGTACAATTGTACAGTACAATTTAGTAGGTAGGATCCCGAAAATGCCTTAATGGACTTCACAAAATTCTTACAAGATGAATAATTTTAAATCAAATGAGGATAATGACAGTCACCGCTGCGTCAGTCGTTTCTAATGGTGTATAAAATCGATAATTGAAGTATATTATAACAACGTTCCTTTATCAACTAGCTATTATATCACGTAACTTATAGAGCTGAACAATAATTGTGTGATTGAAGAGCGATCTTTAACAAAAATATTTATAAATTGATTTCTATTATTAAAAAAAATTGATTTAACGTTAAAAACCTCGCTTGCTTGTAAAAGGCACAGAAAAGTTTTAAAAACATTCCCCTTTTCTGAAGCAGATGATGGGTCAAGTGCGGCCCCTACACTACTACACTTTTATAAAAACGGATCTACCAACACTTCACAACACTAGTGCTAAATGCAAACGGATGAATATCGGCATCTCTAAGTTTTATGAAATAATATACGAGAGATTTTTATTTAGTTAGTGTAAATTACCCGATAAATCTATAAGAGCAAAATACCAGTAACTCATCACCAAATCTACGAAAATAGAACACATCTTCAAATTTCGCAGGTAGGTTCTTTATAAGTGATTTCTGAGAAAGGATCTTTCAAAATTTCCACAGGAAAAGAAACGGTGTCCATGAAAGAACACCACTGGGTAACATAGGATTTTTCCATTTGAAACTAGAAAAGCTACCAGTACAGTTGATACTACAATAATTTAACTCAGAAAATACTGCTTTTCCCTATCTCAGGTATCATAAATCAAAGGGTTACAAAAAGAGGACACACTTTTCTAAGGACGAAGGAAGATAACGAAATTATAAGGGTTGCTAGTTGCTACGGGACCCTTGCAAAATGACACCAACTTTCAAGAAGGTTTATAGTCCGAGCCTTGCACCGTGACTAACTTTAGTACCCTACTATAAATACTGTCCTCCTTATTAATAAACTCGGAGTTACTTTACGGCAAAGAGGTTCATGCCCAGCTTTCCTGTAAGCCGTCTTAAACACAAGCAATAAGGTCTTAAATTACTTAGAGGATTGAGTGGGTCTCTAATGAATATTTTGCTGTGGACTTACTTTTGTTAATATAGAAAACATATTTGGTAAATATTGTAGACAGCAAGCCTATATAATTAGATTACTTAACTACTTATTTCGGTATTGAGCATATTCATGTGAGACAAATGGTCTTAAGTTATAGAAAGGCGACACGTTTCAGCTGCAAAACAGTTAGGAGAGTCTAGCAAACACAAACTAGTTTGCGAGTAGAGTCAACAAATCGGCCAAGCAATCGTGACGAACATGTTATTATACAGCAAAACAGGTGGAAACTGCAAATTCACTACGAAACTCATTTTAAAACAGCAAGCCACCAACGATGCGGGATGTAATTATGAGCTAGACGAAAATATTTTGCAGTTAGTAAACAAATATTTTCATAACGCGGCCACATTTCGCTTCGCAAAGGCGTGTCGTGAAAGAGGTCCCTTTAAAAGCCGTCCCGAACAAGTTTTAATCTCGCCGTGTGGCAGGCCCGAACACTAATGAAAGGATATCGGACTTTCGTCTTGCCCATTAATTATTATTAGCTCCCCGGAACTTCGCTGAAAGTCCCCAATGACTTGGAAAAACTGTGAGACTTTACCAATTACGGTTTAAATAGACCGTTCTAATGTGGAGATTTACATTCGTGGGGCCGTTTTGAAACTTGCGACGGCAATAGAAATTTGGGGTGCGTCGGAATTGAAATTAGTACGCGGAAATTCTTTATTTTATAACCAACTCTGGCGCCTTAACCCGAAGTCAGCAGATATTTAATTCCTGGATATCTACTTTTTACCGGTTGACAGTGGGACATGTGACAAGCCCATCGCCAGACTGGAGTTCTGTTACACATGGTTCATAATGAAATCTCATGCAATGTTTAGAACAAAAATTTTCTTTATCCTTGACCTAGTGATAAATATGTATGTGTTTGAAACATGCCGTCTCAACTTTTTGGTATATGCCGTTCACCAGAAATCGAACCCCAGTCTCAAGCTTGAGCCTTTGCCGTGGTACCATTAGACAGTACCATTGATGGTACGGTGGCAGTATTTTTTTGCCGTGGTACTTCATTAATATTACCACGGATTAGATGTAAGTAAGTAAACCCCCTGTTCCAAGTAGGCTTACCAGTCTCCTCTTTTTTCTTTATCCTATTCCTCACTGGCATCTTGAGACATGTATACAAATAAATCCGAGGTAGAAAATCATTGTTTTCAGCAAATAGGAAAATAAGATAATGAACACAATATTGTCGTAATTCGTAATGCTATAAGTGCGCTACACTATCGTAATAACTATTGGCAGTGTTAGCTGTTCTTATCAAATACACATTGAAATAAGATAAACTTGAAATAATTAAATATAAATTAGTCACACGTTCTAGCACATATTGCCTAAACTGTATTGTGGTAATGTGCATCAGGTTGTATCATATCATGGAGAGTTGAATAATAAATAAAAAATTCTATTTTAAAATAATTATAATTAACAATTACAAATATGGCAGATTCTTACAAACATTGCACGTTGCACGTAATTTTTTTTATTTTTTTATTATGTCTTCGTCAATACATTCGTTATCCCATCAGGTATCAATATGAAGTCACAGTGACATTTATCTAATCTGATGCTAGACTGTTTTTTTTTAAAAAGCTATGTTTTTACCAACCTGCTTGATTTGAGATCTCATCTGAAAAGTCTCGTTGAGTGTGGCTAAGTCGATTGTATTTTGCACTTGTACCATGGACCCGGCGGCACGGGGTATTCGGTTCACGGATGGTGACACGGGCCCCTTCCCGACGTCCGAGAAGAGCAGCAGCAGTACCATAGTCAACGTAAACGTGACAGCCGCCGTCAAAAACCGGACGAACGTACGCATTGTTAGTTAGTAGATATCGACGATTAATTTGAAACCGAACACCCGATAAGAATTAACGAGGTTGGTAAACCTAACGAGGTTCGAAAGATGCAGTTATAAAGCTAAAAAACCGGTATAGGAATTGAAATTTTATTTTTTATTTGAATATTCACTTAAAAAAAAAAATTCACACTATAGCACATTTCTTCAATTTTTTACGTCACTATTTTGCGCGTAACAAATATATTTTCATGTATACAAATTGAAGTGATTAGTTTAGGGCACGAGCACACTTCTGCGCGGGTCTGCGCGGTATGACAAATGACGGTTGCGTGTGCGCCGGGCCATCGCCGTACGTTCGATCGCCGCACGCGCACTGACTCACCGCGTTCTTAACAGGGTAAATCGTATTGTTATTAATAAACAATCCAATCAATTTACAAATACTCGCCATAATTCCGATGTTAGGCATGTAACAGGCCGAGACACGTGAGCAACCTAAATAATATCAGAGGTCGAAGCTGGCTTAATAGAACGTAATTTTTAACGCAGCGCAATAAAAGATAAGAAACAAACAGGCGCCCAACGGCTTTGCCTGCCCGAAACCTTTCGAAAAAACCTTTTTTATGGGTGTATTTGACCTAAAAATAATACATTAGATGAATATAATATTTATTTAATACCACTACCAAAAAGTCACACCTCAGCATAATGTTACATTAGTTAGAATGTAACTCCAAATAATATCTACGATCCAAATTGCATCTTCTTATGTCTAGAGGTTGAGACTGTGCGTTGATAGGTCGGACATTCAGGATGTTTCTCTTCATACATATATTACATCGATCGCTATTACCGCATTACTTGGATACCTACATTTTAGAGCTAGTAAGTTATAATTTGACATTAGGACAAACCCATTCAGGGTTTTTAAGTAAAATGATATCTCATAATAAAAAAATCTATGTTTAATAAATAATTTTAGCAGATAAAAATATAATTTTATAATCAAACATGCATGCAAGAATTATGCGTAAAAACCACAGATAAAATTCTTTTTATCTGTGGTTTTTACGCATCTGATTCTCGAACCAAAACATTAACTCAAGTATTTTCCAAGTTGGTATTTATAATTATAAATATTTTAAACAGTAACTAATATTTTTTATTTATTATCTATGCATAATAAATATTAGGTCCTTATCTACAAGTGCAGTAATTAAATAAAGTTAAAGAATCCGCTTCTAATGCGTGAGGCTCTGGTTCGAATCCTGAAGGAAGATGATACTAATGAGTTTTTCAACTAAAATAGGTAGCTACATATTTATACAAGCTCGAGGAAAACATCGAGAAGAAACTCGCAGGTGCCAGAATTGATTCTGAGTCATGGTGCTCACTGTCTGTTTTTTTACATACACCACCTACACATACCGTTTTTTTTTTCTTAACGTACATATTTATGAAACATTTTCCTCATTTGTTCAAAAGACAAGATAAACTCTATCGTGACCCCCAATGCTATCACGACGGGCACTTCATAACGACAAAAGACTCCGTCGAAACCAGACTATTGCTAGACTAATTGCGACGAATGTCTACTGCATTAGCTGATAACAAAATAATATACTCGGCATTTTTTTTAAACACAGAAGGACAAGGGACCGGAATGAGCGTTTGAAGCTGAGATAAACGAAACGATGGGGGACAAGGAAAGAGAAATTAATGACGTCAGACACTTCTTATGTAAGCGAAATAAGGAAAGATGGCGCCTGATGGAAGCGATAGGACACCTACCTTATTATGTTAATCAATCTTTATTTTCTTCGTGAGTAATCATTCTTTACGCAAAGACCTTAAAGATTTATTAGGCTCAAATGTCTTTCTTGGAAGTGTTGACGGCGAGAAATGTGAATTTAAATTCTCAGAGTAATAATTACTATAAAATTAGTAGATTAACGTGTCAATTCATAATAGAGCAATCTATAAGGGAGACAATTGATTAGTTTTATACATGTATAATGGCTTTATTATTTACGGGGGCCAGAGAGAGCCTTTTAATAGCTCGAAACAAAACAAGTTCAGCCTGCAATTATCATTAATCGTTATGGCGTAGTCGTTAGTCAGCAATAATTGCATGGCAATCGATGCATCCTATGTCATAAGGTGTTACTCGATGCTCGCCATCATAAATACGCCTAACACAGATGTCTTATTCAGAAAAGATAATTGACTACTTAATCTTGAATCTTTTCCTGAGTGCAGTTAAATATTGAAAAATAAACTTAAAAAATTCATAGAAGAATAGAATATTAATTAATTAATTGTTACTTATTCATCTATACATATAATAAAACTCTAACGGGGCCGTGTCTGTACATTAAATATTTTTTGAAAATTTTAATGGTAGTGTATATAGTTATCGATATAGATACCGAAACACCAATTTTTGGAATTTTTGTCTGTCTGTCTGTCTGTCTGTCTGGTTGTGCACGCATCACTCAAGAACTACTGGACGGATTTTGATGAAATTTTGTATGGAGATAACTGAGTACCCGGGTCAACATCTAGGGTACTTTTTATTCCAGGAAAACATCTCATTCCCACAGGAAAATAAAAAAACTGGTTAAAAAGAGAAATACGTACTACTCCGAAACGATAACACCTAGAAACTTGAAAAATGGTATGAAGGTGTCTGATATGTCATAGGAAATTGGTATGAAGGGATTTTTGGAAATTCCCACGGGAACGGGAATAAACTAAAATCCAAGCGGGAAAACGCCGCTGGGCACCCGCTATTTGAAATATGGTATGTACCTAGGTGTCTTAAATATGTCGTAGGCAACCACTATGAAGGGATTTTCGGAAATTCCCACGGGAACGGGAATAAACGGAATCCGCGCGGGCAACGCCGCTGGGCATCCGCTATCTTAAATAAAGAGCAACAATACTACGGTTTCCATAGGTATCCCTAAATTCAGTTACGCTAATTCATTTTTCGTAAAAAAATCACACATATTAAAAAGTAGCGGTTCTGCGCGGTTTCAGTCGCGTAGTTCCCGTTCTCGACGGAATACATTGGTGAAATAATGTTTTAAATCGGTCCAGTAGCCTTTGAGTTTATTCGTTACAAACATACAAAAATACAAGAATAAACCTTTCCTCTTTTTAATATTGGAAGATTTAGATTAGTGTAGATGTAGATAGCTAAAACCGATTAAGAAGTCGAAACTGAACAAAACTAATTTCAGGAATTGCACTTATCCTATCCTATCCTACTAATATTATAAACGCGAAAGTTTGTAGAGATGTGGATGTTTGTTCCTCTTTCACGCAAAAACTACTGAACGGATTTTGATGAAACTTTACATTTATATAGCTTATACATCAGAATAACACAAAGGCTATATTTTATCACCGTATTCCTACGGGAATGGGAAGTATTTTATCCCCGTATTGCTACGGGGACGGGAACAACGCGGGTGAAACCGCGGGGCGCTGCTAGTCTATACTAATATTATAAAGAGGGAAGATTTGAATGTTTGATTTTTGTATGTTTGTTACGAATAAACTCAAAAACTACTGGACCGATTTTAAAAATTCTTTCACTAATGGTAAGCTAGAAGATCCCAGATTTACATCGACTATATTTTATTCCCGTATTCCCACAGGAACGGGAACTACGCGGGTGAAACCGCGCAGAATCGCTAATATATTATACAGACAGAAAAATATAATAATAAATCAACACAGTCAATAGTTAGCTGCACTCAAACGGTAAAGAGATCAAAATAACGTAGTCGTACACATTTTCCTTATGAGATAAAATGTCAGTTACGTAATATAAAGGATAATAAACATGTAATTATCTAACACAGATAAACATATAAGTTAGTAGAACATGAGTGGGCACCGTCAAAGTTATATTAGTTGTATTTGGTCGAGGCTTAAGGTGGCCAGAATGCTGACAACAGACCGTTAATGATGACAGTTTTCTCTGTCGAAGGATCAGCCTATATGCAAAGAGGAAAAGCAGCTAACCTACTGGGTAGGGTTCTTCGAAAGACTTTTGGAGGGACACCAGGACCCCAAGACACAGGAGCTACTTAGTTTGGGCTCCTGTCTCCACTAATGTTCTTCCTGAATCCTGACATCTTAAGAATTGTATCTACATTAATTTGAACTAGGTATAAGGACTGTGTGGAGCAAATAAAGATTTTTTGAATTATCATTTCATTTATTTTATTCTGTATATAAATGTATTTGGTGTAAAATTAAACAAAGATGCAGGTACACAGATAAGAATACTTATCACCACGGGGGTACAAGTTGACGCAAAAGAAAAACCTTATCTTTTTAAGTAAAATCTTTTCTTTTCTTTCGTTTAGGGGTCCAAAGAATATCTAGTGAAAAGTGGGTATATCCAGAAATGGAATACCTCTGCGAGTATTTTTTTTATAATGTTTCGAGTAATAACTTATTTCCAGTGAAAAACTGAAACTGTGTAATAAAAAAAGACGTGTGGCACTCGGGGACTGCAGGGGTAAAGCTATTGCATAGCATAAAGTTGACTGTCTTGGTTGGTCTGACTATTTCATTTCATTTCATTTGATTCGACTCGACTCGACTCGACTCGACTCGACTCCGACTCCGACTCCGACTCGACTTTCGACTTTCGACTTTCGACTTTCGACTTTCGACTCTCGACTCTCGACTCTTGACTCTACTCTCGACTTTCGACTTTCGACTTCGACTTCGACTTACTTTACTTCACTTTATTTTATTTTATACAATGCACGGCCTTTAAGCCACACCTCCGTGCCCGTCGGAGTGGGGAGAGCGTGAGGTTTTTTCGTTACGGAATTTCTGGATTCGGTCCCCGCGCTCAAGGCCCGCGATAGAAGCTATGCAATAGCTTAAAAATAAAATAATAATGTTCCCGTTGGAATACGGGAATAAAATATAGCCTATGTTACTCAGGGATAGTCTAGCTTTCAATTGGTGAAAGAATTTTTAAAATTGGTCCAGTAGTGTTTGAGTTTATTCGTAACAAACACACACAAATACAAATCTTTCCTCTTTATAGTATTAGTATAGACAAGAAAGCCGTGAGATAGATAGAGCGGCATTTGTCCATGGAAAATGGCGTGACGGAGAGGAAAGGGCCTGGTAATGATAATTAAAGTGTCTTCCTTTGAATAAATGGATCCCGTCACTGAGGATTCTACGAAAGTGAGTGGATTTGCTGGATAGTCATCAAGTGCGGAGAAGAGTTAGAGGTAGCGATATAGCCGGGAACTAATCTCGGCGGGCGGTAATTACCCCGGCATCCTCAACCGCCGAGTGCACTCTGGCCTGGCGTAAATCCGAGCTCCTTAAATTTAGTGTTATGGCCCGCGCAGAGACCATAAGGCTTCCTCCACACATCTCCGCTGTGACTTATTGCTTGCGGCCGTCCAAACTATCACTTAAACTGCCGTGTGCGCGCCCACTAAACCTCTGCCTTATCCCGATCCGATTTAATGGTCAATTGTATCCGTCTGTCCAGTTAACCTCTATCGGCAGTAAGAAAAAGATATCGAAAAGAGATAAAATGTGTATCAATGAAAAAGTTTGTTTCACTTTTTCTCTCAACTTAAAAAAGTGTTTGTCTCACTTCTTTCGTAGGTACGTCCGAAGTTTCTATTAATATTGTTTTACATTTTATATCAAATCCATGAACTTATTGCTTTATTTAAGCCTGTTTTAGATCACGGTGCGCAAGTGATGACGTTTTATTAAAATGAAGCCGTTTCTCGTCTCTTCTATTATTGAATTTTGCAATAACAGAAGGCTTTTGTTTGAAAAGGACATGATTTGAATTTAAGTAATGTTGTTATTATAAGCTAGAAACAAAATGTTCCCGGATTCATAGTTCTGCAGAACATCGCGAAGACTATAAAAAAATTTATTCAAAGTTGGAATGTAGAATAGTTATCTACCACACCGCTTCGAAAGTATTTTAGCTCAGAAGAAGTAGTGGCGAAGTTATATCTGTAATTTTGATGACGGGTTAAACGAACAAGGTCATATTTATATTAGATGATTATTACGTAAAACAAGTGGAACAAAACTTCTTCACATCATTACCTACGTTTAAAGTCCTTCGATCAGCGAATAAATTTTAATTGTGCTCATTAAAAATAATTGCTTAATTGTGCTAATTCTAGTGTTGTGACGCGCCATCAAAGCAAATATAGACGATTTAGGTACAAAATGTGATGGCAAACTGAAACCTAATAACAGGAACGGTTTATCGATCTATTGAACCTGCTTGTTGGTTCATCGAACAGGTTATATTGACAAAACCCGGCTACATTGACTCGTGGTGACGTGTCTACGCGAATAGTTCAAGGTGTCAAATTGCCGCCGTCATTGATCCGTTCCACAAACGCTCGCCATTTCACTCTTCGGTCTCAACCGCCACGCATTCATCTTCCAATAGTGACGTCACGGTGAAAAGCGAACCAGCTATCCGTAAAATTAAAATTTACGAAGATAAGAGAACAAAACCTCCGGGCTCAGGAGAAAGACATCGATTATAGAAGACGTTTCGCCGTCTCGTTGACTTAATTCTCAGGGCTGCGTCACGCTTGGAATTTAGAATTAGTTTCGTTTCGGGTTCTAAGCATTCAAATTACGCAACACATTCTGTGTTCTAAGGACGAGGCTAAAGCGAATAGAGGATTGGCTTTTGGTTTAAAATTGATTAGAGCCACCAATTATCGGCGAGGCGACCTTTTCGTAGTTTTAATGACGGATCCCAGTTCTATTTAAATAGGAATCGATAGGAAAGAGATATAATAAGCGATGGTTACCGAAGGTCATCAACCCCGATCGAGGCGAAATCACGATTGGCTCAGAGCGAAGCGGTACTGGGAGGAGCAGCGGCGACGCGATGTCATGATAACGCCGACACAGCGACGCTCAAGGACAGTGCTGTTTGAGTTTTTCACTAATGGAAAATCTGCATAATGGGCTCTCCCCCCGTGATTCGATTTGTTCGGAACACGTTACCCGCGGCCCGCGCCCTCTAATGGACCGCTTCTGTTTACTCGACGAAGACGACAGTTTTTGTCGATCTCCTCTACCAAAGTAAGCTCCTGATTCGGCTCCTTTGTGACTTAACTTCCTTTCAAGAGATAAAACGAACGATCGACTCCCGTCTCGCCTGCAAACATGGGACCCCTTGTAAGCGATATCCAATAATGCCGGTCCTTGAGCGCACTCGTGTTTTATAAATGTCCATTAGACCAACGAATGGCGTTCGCCCAAAGAGTTTCAAGTTGACTGTGTCCGAAACAAAGAGTGACATCACCGAAATAAATCATCAGCTAAACGGAATTATTAAAAAAGCTGACGAGGCACGAGCCATTAATTAAATGTAAATATGTGTGTTATCTCCATGTGAATTTTGGCCAAGGAATTTCAGTAAAATCTGGGGTTTTTATTGTTGTGTTTGGAACGCGAAAATGTAAATTTCTTTTTTATTATTCGCGGGGGTGAAATCTGAAAAATGAATTTGATAGAGGTTAGCGGACCCTACATTTATCATTATCACGTCGACGGCGGCGTGGCAGGCCACGCCTTTACTCTGCCTACCTGCTAAATCACCGAATTTGTTCAATTGATATTGCCATACCAAAATAAACGATGTTCCTGACAACACTGCGCTGTTACAAAACTTACAAAATGCTGGCTCACTAGTCCAGGCAATGAAGCGGATTTTTGTATGAAGACCCCAACATTAATTCCTCAGTCGATGAAACTTTGCAGGATTGTAGTATTGTATGAGACAATACTTGCATAAAAAAATCCAAAAAAAAAACCTTACCGAAGTTAGGTATTTTTACTGAAATACTTATTTATTTGATATCTTTGTTGGGAAAAATGCTCAGTCAAAATTTTCTTCGCCAGCAATTTTCATGTGTTAAGAAAGCTATACGCGAAATATCCAAAAAAATCTCCTGGTAGAAACAAAAAAACTCAGACGTATATGTACCTTGCACGGGAAAATTGCTCAGTCCATTTTTTTAACTGGAATGTCATTTAATAGTCGCTGTGGACTTACAATAGGAAAATCCAAAATAAAAACCGTCTCGTTACATTATCTTCAGAAATTATCAAATTATCAAGCAAAAAAAAATTTTTTTTTTGTATAAAAACCTAACTTCGGTTAGGTTTTTTTTTTTAATTTTTTTATGCGAGTATTGTCTCATGCTATACTACAATCCTGCAAAGTTTCATCGACTGAGGAATTAATGTTGGGGTCCACTACCTTTATTACCTAGACTACACAAACTATTCCCGTTTCAAAGTTACACCGCGTTAAACAAACGTTTGTTTTCATCACTATATGCCATTGTGGATTCGTAGCTGAATTTAGTTATTAAATTTTATTTCGCGTGCACAAAACATCGTTTCGTTAAATACACAAAGGCAAAAGATAAAATGTAAACGTTCTCTCTATTTGTAACTACCTAAAAGGGCAATAAAATAATACAAAGAAAACATTTCAGAGACGAAGAGAAAAAGAAAATGTGACTGGAGGGCATGTAGGTGAGCGTGACGCGGCTGGGACCCGCCTGGCCGTTGTGGAGTGACCATAAAGCTCGCTTTCATTCTGCACTAACAAGTCGCAAACAGTCTCGTAAAGGGCACATTTATAGCTTCTACGTTTGAAAAGAGAAAAATTTAACACGTTTAGCTCCTTTGCTCGAATTTTGTTCCAGCTTTACTTTTAAAAACACGTTGAAATTATTTTTAAAAGACTACACTTTTAAAAATATTAATGCATCTCAGTGGTGTTAATGAATTTAATTTATTAGTCACACACTATTTAATTGTGTTCACGCACTAAGAAAGTCATTAAGACATATCAGACACAGTCACGGTAGGCTCACGTGCGAGAAAACGGCGCATACTTCCTCATACGTGAGGAAAGACCCACAGAAGCAGCAGGTTGTGAGCTGTTACGAGTTGATGATGACATACACAAAACAGATAATATTATTACAGTAAAAACAAAATTTACTTTTAGAAAATAACATAAAACTCTAAAGAGCAACGAATAATACTAAAAAAATGCAGTCGAATTGAGACCTCTCCCTTTTTTGAAGTCGGTTAAAAAAAGAATCATCGATATCGGTTGGCGTGATATTGAGTTATTCGTCAATATGTCGCACACATACCTAATGCAAATTTAAGACTTAGGTGGTTTGGTGTGGACCTATATGGTTTTCTCATGGGTGCCATTGTCAGAACTGGACCAAATTATATTGGTTCACCCAGTCGAAAGTTCTGAGATGACAAACATAAAAAACCTTACGCTACGAATTGAGAACCTCCCCTTTTTTTTGAAGTCGGTTAAAATGCCACTCAATGTGCGAGTTAATAAACTGATATGCAGAAGTTCCTTAATACATTCATTTGAAAGCTATATATCAGGCATATCCATTAGAAGTTGCCGAGAGAAAATATACTCGGTCCTCTGGGGACTCTATTCCCTCTGTCCGGGAGTAGTTAGCGTGTGAGCCGACAGGTGTGGGGAAAAATATTTTCTCAGCCCGTTCAGCATTCGACACCCGCAGCGAAAACGGTTTCAAGATAAATTCAGGCGAAACAAAACTAAATCCTCTCGAAGATACATAGGCGAGTCGTTCATCAATTGTGTGGATTAAATTTAGATGTTTGGGATTGGACACGAGGGATATTCGCTTGGGTATTGATCTGTGACTTCTACAATAGACATATTATTTGGTTTGATCGACCGTGGGAGAATTTTGATTTTTATTCCTAAATCCCCAGTGCCGTTCTAAAATCTGGAAATTGTTTTGAGAAAATGATTTTAAAATCTCCTAGATGGTAATCCTATATTGGTTTTATTAAGTTTTATATGTTATTATTATTATATCATATATATTAAGGAATATATATAGGCCACGTTGCCTAACTACAAATAATGATTTGACCATCTATTCAATTAATCGTAGTCATAAAGAAGTAACAAAGTTCAGTTTCTCCGAACAAGCACAATTTGCGACACACAAATCCTAACTGGCCATCGATCGGGCTCAGTCGCGCATCGTTTGCATTGTATTGTTTATTGCATTTGTAAATGGTTGCATGTATTGCAGGACCGCCCATTCACGGGGCCGCTGCGTCGCTCCGCACCGCTCTATTTGTTCAGGACAGCGCCGACGGAAGTTCGTGTAGGCGCTGGCGCACTTCCGCCGGTGTGCGGTGCGCCCCGCAATGCTCAATAAACTCCACCATACACTGAACCATTGACCAGCCCTGGATTTACATACTATCCGCGCTGATAAAAGGTTCATGCATGTTAATGTGCCAAATGTAGAATAACAATTTCATTCTTTCGTTTCGTTTGGAATAGGTTTGATTTGATTCGTAAACAAAACGATTAAACGTTCGGGGTAGGCTGTGATGCTCATTGCGGGGAACGTGTTTTGTCTGCGATATTATCCTTAAAACGGAGCTGAACACACTGGGGAGTTTCCCCCAAGGCGGTATCTATAGATAGGCAAACAAAAAATCTTGGGGTGGCCTACATTTAAGCGTCGGGCATTTCTTAAGGCGTTATTTCAAGCAACACCTGCGGGGACTGTAAATTACGTGGCGGCTAGGCTGCACGGGCTGCCCGTGAGTAACCGCCTTTAGGGCGCGACAATAAGAGCTCGTAGCAAATATTTACCCAGAAAAATGTCGCGGAAAATCACGGCGGAGTCGCGGTAAACGAGTTCCGAGTTTACGCCGAGCGAGAAACTTATAAATAATTCCTTTGATTTTTAATATTGATGCTGAATGTTATATGCTAGACTACGTTGCAGTGAAGTGTGGTAGAGAAAGATGTGTTTTCTGGACAATTGCAAATGACGTAACCAGGCGTGACGTGAGGTTGGAACTACGTTCTATCCTATACTAAGATTATAAACGCGAAAGTTTGTGAGTATGGATATATGGATGTTTGTTGCTCTTTCACGCAAAAACTACAGAATGGATTTTTAAGAAACTTTACAGTTACATACATCAGAATAAAACATAGGCTATATTTTATCCCCCTATTTTCACGGGATCGGGAAGTACGCGGGTGAAACCGCAGGGCGCTGCTAGTAAATTATATAAAAGAGAAAAAACGAAACACCTTCATCACTCACTGGGCACGAAGACGTAGGCATTCGCTAATGGCTTTTTTTCACGGAAAAATCTCACAGCAATGTGAAAAAAATATGTCCAGACTGACTGACTGACTATCAAACGCACATCCAGAATTATTGGAAAAAGCTGCAATTTTTAAATTTAAATAAAATACGATACCTCATCACGAATCGTTGTTTTCATCATTTTAGTCTTCCTGTCTAGCTGTCTAAAAATTTTTATCGGATAGGCTCCGAAACGGTTTAACGTATTTAAATGAAAATTTTAGGAAATTAAACAGCAATTTTTACTTGAATTGTTGTGTACATGAGTAATTGTTTTAAATCTAATCGAAGTGAGCACTCGTCGCTAATGTTGAAAAAAAACCGGCCAAGTGCGAGTCGGACTCGCGCACCGAGGGTTCCGTACAACCTTGCAAATTTATGGTTTTCGTAATTTTTCCTTTATCTATGCTATAAGACGTTGCTTCGTACCAAATTTCAAGATTCTGAGTTCACGGGAAGCACCCTGTAGGTTTTGATTCCCTTGCAAGTGTCGAAAATTTGCGGCATAAACGGCTGTATCTTTTGATTGCGTTGGCTTAGAAGTTTGTTTTTTTCACAGCTTCAAGGGACAGTAGACCTGAGTAATTGATATAAATTTCAGCTTCATACCTCCACGCGTTCCTGAGAAAAAGGGTCTTGACAGACGGACGGACGGACGGACAGACGGACAACAAAGTGATCCTATAAGGGTTCCGTTTTTTCCTTTTGAGGTACGGAACCCTAAAAATACTTGATTTTAATTTTACAAACTCCCACGGGAACGTCAAAAATAGGCGCCTTTTTTAAGATTATAACGATATGCTATTGTGCTTAATAATAAATACAAAACGTTTTAGCGTTCACTTAGTGAAGTGTAGGCGTCGGACGGGTAGTGGGAGCCAAGCTGTGGGTTCCACCGATCCCTATTTACGACAGTATACTGAAATTTAATAGGGGAATCGTATTGGAAGCTACACAACCGTGACCAGCGTATTGAAATCGGATCATATTGTTATAGGAAACTGTAGGCATTTATTTATGATCTGTTTGCGTGTGCGGCCAAATACAAAATCCGTTGAAAATTATCATTACTCGACCACGACGAAGCCAATGAGCGAACAAATGTAATTTATTTATTTAACTTCATGTACCAAGAAAATGTACACATGGTGAACTTAATGCATTGCCTAGGGACATTATCCACCAGTCAACCATCATGCTAAGCAGATAATTGATGTACAGACACGGTTTAATTATGTATATAGATTACAAAACTTGACAGGTAGTGAAATCGTCGGAACAGAGTGCTACGCTACGCGATTCCACAAACCTCAAAACCAATTCTATGGCCTAAGGTACTAACATATACATATTTATAAACACAACGTGGACATATCTCCGACAAGGCTATCACTGTTCTTTTTTTTTTGACACATTTCACACACTGTTATTCAGTCCTAAACTAGGCAGAGCCTAAACAACTGATAAACATACTTAAATATATTAAGCACCCAGACACGAAGCCAACAGACATGTTCATGCACACAAATGTTCGTCGTGAACCCACGACCTCCGACTCAGAAGGCAGGGTCACTGCCAACTGAGTGAACAGGCCCATCTTATTTTTATAATAATTATTTATATCGTGCTATAATTATATAACAGTCAATCACGGTAGCGTGACTAATCGATGCCCTATTCATAAAGTTTATTTACACATACTTTACATGGAAACGAAGTGTAATAACACGAATAGAAAAAAAACATGGTGGTATGCATTGACAATGCGATTTTAATAATCTATTCAAAATTAGTTTACAGGGTCCATTATAATAAAATCAGAATATTTTAAAATGAAATTCAAATAATATACGTAAACTTAAACGTGGTGTGAAGTCCGGTGTAAATATGGTGTGAAGACAGTAAGGCTCGGCGCAAATTGGGCCACCGACCACAGCCACCGGTTGCTGGCGAGTCGATGACACTACCGTAGCGAGTGGCCGCCACCGGCCACAAGTGTGCGGCGTGTCTATATAAAATACATGAAAAAGTGTGTTAAGTGGCGGTGGCTGTGGTCGGTGGCCCAATTTGCGCCGAGCCTTACTGTCTTCACACCATATTTACACCGGACTTCACACGAATAAGGGTATCTAGTTTTGTTCTATCTGCTGCACCATCCTACAGGTTCCACTAAGTACAAAGTTTAATACAGTCCACTCAAGTACTCCACATCCAGTCATATCGTATTTCTTGAAATCGAAATACGAGATAACGATCACTAATAGCCATGTAGTTAAAGAGCCTGCTTCTCGTGTGTGAAGCTCGGGTTCGAATCCTGGCGAGGGCACGTAAAAATAAGTTTTTCTAAAACTTGCGTACATATTTATTCCTGCTGGAAGGTAAGAAAAAACAACGTGAGGAAATCCGCCAGTCCCAGAAATAATTCTGAGACATGGCATGACGTCTCACCAATGGCTCACCATCTATCACGTTCAAGGGTCAAAATAATAGACTGGTGAAACGTGAGTATTTCCAGAAATGGAATACCTCTGCGTAACCCCTCGGCGATAAAATGTATATTAATATTTTTTTAGTGTAACTATATCACATATGCCTGTAAAATTTCCAAGTCTCAACCCGTGCTATGCCGTAGTCGGGTATACCCAATAGGAAAGCTTATCCTCGTAGTCGGCATCGGCAGTCGGAAGGGAGTTTATCTGTTGTGTAAACTTTCATTCGGCAGTAAGCCCTGGTTTACGGCTCAGTCCGAAGGTGGCTGCATTTCGCGGGAATTCCTTGCAGCGTCTAAGCGCCGTCACGACTTAGTCTGAACTAGGTTAGAAAACGCAGTAAGTCTTTATTAAGAACTAACCAGCGTGGAGTAAATCTTGTTATTTAGAAACAACGAGATCAAGCCCCTGAGAGTCATACTTGATGCCCAGGTTCGATTCCCGGTGGTTACAATGAGTTTTTCAAAGACTTACGTGCCTTGTTATCACTAGCGCAACGGTGAAGGAAGATCCGTGATGAAGCAGGCCTCAGAATTGGCTTGGAAATGACTAAGCTGCACCGTAGTCAGTCGATTGGTTTCTACGGTGTTATGTATTCAAAAATACGCTAGTGAAAAGCAAATATTTCCAGGATAGTCAACTCATAAGATGTGCACACAAATGTTGCTCGCAATAAAAAAAACTTTACGACCTATTATTAATTATAGCATTGATATCGACTGAAATCTTTTCTATAGTCTGCCTAAGATTCTCATAAAAGAATTTTCTAAAAATCCCACCCATATGGTGAGAAATTAAAGAACATACGCGACTTTAACGACTCACCCCTATAATTGAAATTGCAACGATATTTTGATTAGAACAATAAAATACTTTTGCGTAAGGATTCCACCGTATAATAAAGTAAAAGACACGTTTTTATGGATACTAAAATTTGTATCGGGATCTACTCACATTGCATTTGCTTGGAACGGACTTTAGAACAGAATATCTACCCACTAAACAACTAAAAATACTATCAAATGAATATTATTTATTCCTGTAGGTAATTAAAATTATAATTTTATTAGAAACGTCAATAGTTTAAAGGGACTCTAAACTCGTCGAAATAGAGGTCCGTAAAGTGCATTGATAAAAGTGAATACATCCGGTAATGAAATATCTGTGAGCATTCCTTTTTATGATTCTTGTAACATTTCGATGGTCTAGAAGACAAACAGGCTAACTACAGATTTACCAATTTTACAGGAGGGCTGTTTTTAGTAATTCAAAACTTCGAGATGCTATAACTTAAAACTTTACATATAAATTGTGTATCTATTGCCTATACTTAGTTAGAGTATTTATCTTCATATTTATTTATCATAAATTTAAACATCAATATCTAAAGTATTCTATAAAAATACCAAAATAGTAAAAAAGAGCGTCACTTAGTACGTTTGTACACAAACTTTATATTATTTTGTTCACTTAACACTTTCGTGTAAGCAACATTTAACATTTATTTACAAAGAAAATATACATTCCTTTACAATAATCTATACATGTAATAAAACTCTAACGGGGCCGTGTCTGTATATTAAAATATTTTTTGAAAATTTTAGCGGTAGTGTATATGTTATCGATGTAGATACCAAAACACAATTTTTTGAAATTTTTGTCTGTCTGTCTGTGCACGCGTCACGCAAAAACTGCTAGACGGATTTTGATGAAATTTGGTATGAAGATAACTGAGTACCCGAGTCAACATCTAGGGTACTTTTTATTCCCGAAAATATCTCATTTGCACGGGATAATATAAAAACTTGTTAAAAAGAGAAATACGTAATATTCCGAAACAATTACACCTAAGAAACTAGAAAATACGGTATGCAGGTCTTGAAATATGTCATCATCACGCAAAGACGGATTTTGATGTTTGGTGTGGAGATAACTGAGTAGCTGGGTCAACATTTAGAGTAATTTTTACAGCGGGAGAAGGTCTCAATCCATCGGGAAAATTAAAAAAACTGGTTAAAAAGACAAATACGCAATACTCCGCAACGATAACACCTACAAATTTTAAATATAGTATGCACACCTAGGTGTCTTATATGTCGAAGGCAACCGCTATGAAGGGATTCTTGGAAATTTCTACGGGAACGGGAATAAACTGGATTCGCGCGCGTAACGCCACTATTTGTATGTAGGTATCTTATACGAGTATGTCGAAGGCAACCAATATGAAGGGGTTTTCCAAAATTCCCACGGGAACGGGAAAATACTAGATCGCGCGGTCAACGCCGCCCGCTAGTTACAGATAAAAAATTTCCTTCAAAGAGGAACCATGTGGGAGACTGCCCAAAAGACTGGCCGCATTCCCTCTGGATAGCTAGGCTGATCCTTTAAGAGAGGTAGTTGTCAGCCCTCTGGTCACCTGAAGCCTCGACCAAACGCACTGACAGCTCTTTGAAAAGCTGCGGCTCCTCCGGCCCCCACGGTCCCATGGTCTCCACCCCAAACGGCACAAACATGTAACCTAATAAACATTGTGGCGTTCAGCGGTCGCAGCCGCCGCGCCAGCGCCTACAGAGGTGGCACCGATGTGGGATGGGGCAAATGTGTCGGCACATGTTTCATCCCACACCAGCGACATACCATGTTTCCATGGCCCGACAGTCATACCATCAGGCCTCTCGCCACTCATCGTTGTGATGCCGTTAGGCTCAAGAATATATAGCCGGGATACCAGCAGTGGCGAGAGCCCTGCGGATGAGGTCAGTGAGAGACGCATGGCGCGACAGGCGGCCGGGCGCTACGTGCGCAAGAGAGGCCGCTAAGATCCGATATTATGAGATGCAACGATATAAGTACTATGAAAATATCAATCATAATAATATACTTCTTAATATTATTATTCAATGCCTTGGTTAAGTAAATAAAAAAACTTATACTCTCAGGTTCCTTTTGTTTACCTACTTAGAACTGTGTCGTTAAATCATTTACAACATTTGTCAACATTTTATTCTTTCTGGCATAGTATTTTTAAAGCACTTAATATATTTTACTATATTTTGCTGACGAGTGTTCAGTAGTACTATAAGATCACTTAAACCATTTGTCTACCGGCTCTTGAAAAGCTTAACATCCTTTAAGGTAATTGGGAATTGAAAGGTATAAATTGACAAAAGTAATAAAAATATTTAGCTTATTTGTCAATCATGGTTAACACAAGCGAAATGTTATAAATCTATTTAGCATTTTCTGTAGTTTCAACTGATGGTAAATAACTGTCATTACTTCTTTTGGCTTCAAACTGACATCACTTACAATTAATGTACAACTACAGTTTAGACAGAAAGAGACGGAATTATGCCATTTGGATGAGTGCGATCGGTAGAGCATGCTCATTTAATACATTTGGCATTAAAATATCATTTTTAAAAATTTTGCACTTAGCATGTTTGTCTTCTAGACCATCGATTTATTCAAAAAACAACAAAATACTTATTATTTTTTTTGCAACTTTTTTATTAGTAGTAGTAGTAGTATAATCTCACGCCTTTTATCCCCGAGGGGGTAGGCAGAGGTATTCCATTACTGGATATACCCACATTCCACGAGATATATTGGATCCCTAAACGTGATAGGTGGTGAGCCCATCGCCGGACCTAACTTAATAAGGTAATAATCCGCAACAAGGTTCGTCAAAATCTTAAAATTATAACAGTCAATTATCCACCACAGGCTTCAAATTCAAATACATCAGTGAATCCGCACACGCTTCGTCAAAAATCTGTAAAAATAAATGTACTATTGTTTTTTTTACTTGTGCTATAACTAAAAAAAAACATTCCGGATAACCATGCTGCCAGTGTTATGGGGACCCAAAGGTCCCCATAACACTGGCAGCATTACCACGCTGTACAGCGAGGGAGATTCTTTGCATTAGAAATGATCCGGAACGGCGGTCAAAGCCACGGTCCCTCAAACGACGCCCTAACTCTTTAATAAAAATCTTTCCCTGTGCATCCCAAACTCCAGTCGTCTCCAAAGCTACTGGTATAAATATATAATTTGTCATTAACTGACTATATTTTTGACATTTAAGCCTAGCTGCAGCGCCTGCTGCAGCACCGGAAGTGTTAGTCGTTGATCCAAATGCGAGGGCGCAAAAGTACATACACACGTAACTTCCCACAGCAGGGAACGACCCTTCTTCCATGATATCATTGTAAGACCGTCCGGACGCTTCCCATCGCTCCGACTAAGACCGGGCGGCTCCAGAACAGACGGTATGTTTGCTGAAATGAGGGCCCTCCTAATGATATCATTGATGGAGTGGTGCCGCGAAAGCCTACCCGCACTACGGACCCGGACGCAATGTAGACCGTGACGACCCTGCGCGTCTACGTGTGCTCCACAAACGCATCGATGAGGTTCACCAACACTACAACCAAGTCGTAGCGCGACAGCAATGCGCAGGGAGTCATTATCCAAGAAAGTCCCCAATTGCGGCGAAGGCAATGCATGAAGCCAAATACCTGACTCAGGTCTGGAAACTGCCCGCATTCGTGCCAGCTCCACACCAGTACTCTGTTCTATGATGCTATGCAGAGTAATCTTGCACATAATCTCGTCCCAGCTACGCTGAAACTTAGGCTGGTCAGGAGGATCACTCCCTAGACAACGAGCCTGCCACAGCTCAAGAGCCTCGTCTGCAAAAGGAATCTGGAACCTATCACCATTAAGTTGCAAAATACGAGTGACAAGTTCCAGAGCCCCGTGTGCCGAAGCTAAGAATGCTGGAAGCTCAGTGTCCTGCAAGCGACGAATGCCAATACCACCGTGTCTAATAGGAAGCGATGCTTGACTACATTGAACGGAAGACATATCAACGTTTAAGATTGTCTCTAACAAATCCTTTAAACTAATTCTGAGACCTGCGGGTTTCCTCACGATGTTTTCCTTCACCGTCGGGCCAGTGATAAATATGTACGTAATTTTTGGTAAACTCATTGGTACATGCCAGGATTTGAACCCTCGCCTCACTGATTTTCGGCCGGCTCTTTAACCGTAAGGCTATCACTGCTCTATTAGTAGAAACAAATAATCAGTGCGATGATGGTGTGACCCAGCAAAATTGGCAGATCCTATACCGCCTTGTGTATTGAGGAGTAATAAAAACTGCGCCCTAAAGGCAGATACGCACTCGTAAAACAAGCCGATGTAGGCGCACGGGTAAAATAGGTTGTATTTCATTACACACTGCCCTAATAAAGTTAAAAGATGTCTTTGCATGATATTACATGCTTTAACTTTATAACGAATATTGGCTCAAAGTTACCACCACATATTGAACTCTATGTAGTTGAAATAAGATTCATAATCATTAAAATTTTTAATAGTCTATAGGTATATAATATTACTTAAGGGGTTAAGCCAACTGACGCATTAAATTCTACACGCAACTGCGGTAACCTACGCTAACTAATACATTAAGAAGAAAGTTTTTTTGTAGGTAGGTATATTTGTTTGCAATAAATATAGGCTCCAAAAATAATGCACCGATTTTAAAAAATATTTCGCAATGGAAGGCTTATATTTCTGATATTAACATACCTAGGCTATAATATTCCCACGGGAACGGGTCTTGCGTGGATCAAATCGCGGCAACAGCTAGTCTTTCGATAAAGTAAAGCCGATAATTGCTTTTATAAACGATCGTCACGACACTCAAGGATAAAAAATTTAAAACATATTTCTTTATCAGTTAATGTGAGCTTTGTATTTCTGTGGACCAATCATAATTATTATCATTGTCTTGGCTAAGAATTAGTTCCAGAAATTAAAGCAGGAGATAAAATTAAGATCTTTATTGCAGCAGCGACTTGGAGGTATCGCAAATTAATAATCATAACAAAATACTTGTTATTTGAATAATAATAATAATAATATCTAAAACTGCGTATAAAAGGCGCTTAAAATATTTAAAAATCTTTAGCCTATAACACTCCGAGGGTTAAGCCGAATGAAGTGACGCATAAAATTTCAAAAACTCAACCCATTTAGGCTACAGGACTGCGCCAAAGAAATATACATAATATTCTGACATGCATACAAAATATAACCCTCTATCTAGCGCAATCCCATAAAAATACTATACAAAATCACGCAAAACGGCCTTATTACCGGGCGATCTTACTACGAGGCTTGAGTGTTTGATACTCGTACGATAGATCGCAGCTCTAGAATAGTAGAGAAAATCACGATTGACTAGAACAGGGGGATATTGGCAAAGTTTTGGAGAGCTTCTCGGCACATCGTCCGTTCTCGATGGACAGTTTTATGTTATCGATAGTAGATCTTCAGATTTTATGTTAGAGTCACTTTCTAGAATATTGTGGTTCTTATAGCTCAATTCTGAGATAATTTCTCAATTGTATTAATTTTCTCAGAAAATGTACATTATTAAACGTCGACCGTGTGTAACCGAATGCAGACTTAATAGGTCTACCTATTGCCCATAAGCGCCCGTGGGACTTGAATATTTAGAGCTAAGATATTAAATGTTAAAGTTGTCCTCCACATAGGAACCATGTGGAGTAGTACCCAGAGAACTGGCTGCATTTGTTCTCTGGAGTTAGCTCTATCCTCTTACAAGTTGATCCTTTTACAAGAATAACTCTCAGCCCCTTGATTACCTGAAACCTCAACCAAACGCGTCGACTGGTCCATCTTCAAAACCGGCTTTTTAAAAAATTTGCATAAGTTTGCAATGTCGACTTCGTTCGTCGTTCTAAAATATTTTATTTATTTCCGCTGTAAATAGAAGAGCGTCAGAGATTTTTTATGTAACCTCATAATATATAGCGGAAAGGAAGTACTTAATCAAAGCCGTCTAACCATATTTTGATAACATAATTTGCTCTAAAATCATCGAGCGTAAGCCATCTGTGCTCTGTTTTAATGACGCAGTGTCCAGACGCGTCTATTTCGCTTTGTCCCTCGACCAAATGAGACAAAGACAAGACCACAGTATAGTAAGAATGGCTCGACTAAACCGAACGACAATAAGAGTAGACACTGGAAACTCGATTTCGAGTAGTGGCCGGTCCCTAACGAGCGCGCTGGTGGCCGCAATACCCGAGAACACGGAAAAGGCGGGATAAAGAGGATGTGTTCGCAAAAATCATCTGCAAACTCACGATAGCATTCCATTTATTAAACAACGAGCGATAGGGAAATAAATTAGCTGTCGGAAATCTCGTGCAATAATGATAGAAGTGTCGAAACGAAAAGACGTCACAAAAAATGCGAACATATAAAGAAGTAAATAAATTCCAATATCATTTGATAATTTAATTATCTCTAGTGTACAAAATACATGACCTGACTAGTGCCCAGCGGCATTGTCAACACGGATCCTGTTTACTCTCGCGCGCGAATTTCCAAAAAAATTTTTTTTAGTGCTCACTTACGTCACATATAAGGAACCTTTGTGCAAAAATTCATGCTTCTAGGTGCCGGGGTTTTAGCTATCGATCCAGCCAGTCAGTTTCTTATTTTATAAATATAGATATTACATAAACAAACTACATACATATACCCTCAAGGCTGTTGCTCGACCATGTAGGCAGAGACCGCCACCTGTTATGAATCTGAGACACCTTCCGCGCTTCCATGTCAGTCATTCGATTCGTATAGTCAAGCTCATGTAGCTTTACACTTGTAGTGCGAGTCTGACCTCAAAAGCGATTGTAATTAGAACGTTCCAAAGTCCAATGTGTCAAGCTTCACGTGTACATGCTCGTCAGCTTCGGATACTTTTTATCTGGCCTTTCTGCAGTAGGTATATCGCCATTCTCCCCATGCATACCATCTTGCCCTCTCACAACCCCATTATATACTTGTCTCCTTAGGAGCCTTTCATCCGTCCACTCAATATACACCCATATAAATTTAATGTAGTAAACCAATGGACTTGTATTGCAGCCGTTGGATGCGATGGGAGAGCCAAAAAATATAACCCCTAAACGTAAAATCTATACGATTGATTGAGCTATTCGGACGTGACATCGATGGGCTACAAAATATACCGGTGAAAAGTGGGATTTTGAAAGAAGTTTTCCAGGAATAGATTACCTTTCCTGACTCTCAAGGCGAGACCATTATTTTTAATACATAATAATAAATTGAATATTTATAATATTAAGAACATTTTATAAATACATAGATGCAGAAACAATAACTTTTAGATTTTTTATCTGTCTGTCTGTCCGTATGTTTGTACGTACATAACGCAAAAACTACTGCACGAAATTTAATGTGGTTTTAACAGTTGCATGGTCGGTCTGAAGTACTTAAAATCTGGTACATGTCTCATCTTCATACGCTGCCTAGACGCCGAATCTATATATATAAAAATTTGACCATGCGTCGCTCTCCCTCATCACATGCTATACTGCTGAACCGATTTTAGATTCCAAGTGAACTATATGAAATTGTATCAAAATGCGGAGGATAAGTTGGGAATAAATTGGCACGAAGGGGTGGTTGCATAGATAGCGCGGTTCACGTCTCGTGGAGTTTAATATTCGTTCTGTAATGGTGCACGGAGGTCTGGTGGGGCGTTTCCGTTCCTGAACGCCACAGCCTCTGCAACGTGCAGCTCTGCCGTGCATCGAACTTTCCAGAAATAAAGTATTTGAAAACACACCGGGTAACTCTCAAACAGTAAATTGACTTGAACTTCTTGCTGTACGTAGACGCGAATATTGATAAGATGTTATTTTGGTATGATTAGCGGTGTATGGTTAGGTTTAGGTATTTATTCGAAGATTAAACGCACGTTCACCTTATTAACAAAACAGATTTCTACGCTAAGGAGCAAAATGAGTTCCAGACAAGATAGCGCGTTGACGCAAGAAGTAACATTGAATTTAGTATGTATTTAATTACCTGCTCATATTTTATTTATTTATATCTATATATTAAAGACGTAAAGTTGTGTGTCATCATCATCATCATCCTCATCATCCCTGCCTCACTAATATAGGCTATATTTTATTTTTATTTTAGTGGAACTGTGGGGCGCAGGTAGTGTAATATAAAACTATTTTTAAGTTATATAGGTAATTTTTACTTGAACTATTTTTACTCGTTTAGAAAATATCGTCATTTATGTGAGTACTTAATGATAAATGATAATTTATTTGCAAGAAATAATTTTGCTTCTCTGTGTATTTACATTTAGGAGAACGACCGAGCACTAGGTAGGTATATTTGACAGCCTGCATATTAGTTTCGGCTTTCTTAATTGTAGGCATATTTGCACTGACTTTTATAACCCACAACACAATTCAAACAAATGTAAATAGAGAATACAAACAGAGAACGCGAACAATGATGCGGGTGCAGATAACTCGACTTGTTGAATTTTGGCACAAGCCACGAGTACTGTAGTGTAACGTGTGCACACGCTTTTTAGAGAACGAATACAAAGCCTCATACTCGTAGTTTAATTAAAACATACTTCATTTGAATCAACTCCATTTAAAGTTGCGAAATCAACACATTACAGCATTAATCAAAGTCTGGAGCCAAAGAGCCCGTAATAAAACTGTTGTATTAGTACCAAAAGTCTCGGTTTAAACCGATCAAACATGAAAGCGTAACAAAATAAAGGACGCTTAAAGTTGCTGGCGTTTCTCTAAGGGCAATGTTACTTCAAAGCTGTGTTAACTCAACGCGACTGCAACAATCGAAAGAAATTGCTGATTTGCCTCATGCAGGGTCCCATGCTTCGAATTACATTTGATACAAGCACCGTGCACGTTCCTGATTTTTACAATTTGTTTTGTCGCAGCAAAAGAATTCTCTACTACCAGATATTTGGAGAAGGGCAATAAAAATCCGACCGGCTCACAGAGGAGAGGCTCGATTTGACGATTCTTTGAGTGGCGTTGTATAAGAAGCTAATTGCTTGTACAAAACGCGTCAAAGGCCCCGGCAGGGCCTGGACGCATTGTTAAAGGACATAATGGCCTGTAGGTATGTCTAAGAGGTAGTTGTGTTACATGAACGGACCGTTTTTACGGCAAAATGCTTGAAGCATCCACTGTCCATATAACAAGCTCGATAAATGGCAGTGTTAGTGTCGGAGGCAATCAGATATGCGTCTCCCAGCATTGTTTTCGTTTATTTATGATCTAGAGTAAATCTTAAAGGCTTATAATTTACTTCTAAATTAATCTTAGAAAATTGTGTTCTATTTTTGTTTGTTCCAAATGAAGTTGATGACTAATGTCGGGGTATTAAGGCTGCTAATAGCGCACCACAGACGGAACTGTTTGGCCGATTGGCCAAGTTAGCATTTGGCACGTACATTATCCATTCGGAGTTGGTTGATGAGGAGCAACCGCTCTCGAGTGCCGGCCGCTCGCCCTCTCTCTCCACTTGCAATTAAACAACACTTTTGTTTCTGTTTTACCACTTAAAACTTCCTAATTGCTTTATTTGCACAATAAATATTAACGCTCCTTTGATTTCAATTTCCTTTTGAACCTCTTTGTATAGACAGCTACGGTAGATATCCGACAACCAAGACAATCACGGCCTGTATCTTTATGTCGAACTTACATAAATTATGGCTCAGCGGCTGGGATCTCTTTGCTATCTATAATAAATACAAGGGAATTTATGTCGGCGTATTAATCTGTAGACAAAATCGCATCGAGAGTCACGAAAGCATTGTTATGGGCAATAATATTTTCACACGACTCTCGCGCATGCATGTCTGCTACTGATATCGGCAATACATATTTCAGTATTTCATCTTGATGGGAGGCATCTGAAGTTAGATCGGCGTGGTCTCTGAACTCTAACCTGAGCTATTCAGATGTCAGAGGGCTAAAGACAATTGTAATTTCCCGGTTAGAAGAGACATAATCGTGTCCTAGTTATAACAAATTAGCCTATTTAGTATAGTTATTACATTGTTATATGTCTACAATTTTCTTAATGTCTACTAAATCTATTGGATGTATTGTATACATTAAATTTCGGTAAAGATTTTGTCGTGATATTATGTCACGAGTGCCATTACGACTTAATTTGGTTTGTTCCTTGTTCGTCTTTTATTTTATTTGAAGATCTTCCATTTTCTTTTCTAGTTCTAGTTGTCTTTATTCCATTTTAAATCTTTAGAATTGGCCTTGCTTTATATAAAGCCATCGTTCTGGTAAGAAACAAAAAATAGTATAACGAATCTCTCGGTCGGTTTGTTACAAAATTTCGAACTTAAACATTATTAATTTTGATTGGCAATTCAGTCCACGTGCTTGTTAATCAAGTTTGGAAACAGGTAAACAACAAAATCATTTATAGAGTTCGATTCTGCTTTACAGCGACCAAAATTATTTTAGTTTACTCGTGTAATTTTCTTTCTCCTAGAAAAAAGAGACAAGAGATATTTAGTCCTGTCAAATTAAAATTAGCTCTGTCAACTAAGGCATTTTATAAAGTGTTTAGTGAATAAGTAAAGAAGTCACAGCTAAAATGAAATAAAATTTGCAGGTTAGGATAGGTTAATAACTATTTTTTTTTATAATTAATACTGCATAATTATAAAAAAAAAAAAACTTTTTCTAAAAATATTGTACAGATTTCTACTTTTTCGAGAGTAATAACCTACCTAACCTTAGCTACCTACTACATCGAAATTAGCAACATAAAAGCACTCCATTACTAGCTATCTCAAATATTAGAATATGCATTAGGGTAAAGTGAAATAAGTAACAAATAAACATTGTCTGCCAACAGAGTACAGAGGACTAGCCAACAGTGAATATTGACCGCGGGAGCGCGGCTGCACTCGGATTGAAATTGAAATGAATTGTTTGCGGAGTCAACTCTACGGGATTATGTGCGCTGCGGTGTGCTGCTGCGACGTAAATTGGATCTCGAATGAGATGTCTTTTTCCGAACCGCTTGTCTATCTAACTGGCTGCGAGGCGATCGGTTGCGGCTCGTTCAGATTTAAATACGAAATGGTTGTGTATACAATGAGGGCGTCGATATTGGAAGCAATAGATGGGATTGTGTATTTATGTATTATTTTCTAACATTTGGATTAAATAATAGATACTATTTCTTTAATATTTTTTATTTGAGCATGATACTTCTAAATGGCAGACCAAATTTTTACAATCATGCGTTCCTGAATTTGACCACAACACATTGAATGACATTGCTTTATATCGCAATAGTACATTATGGTACAAGTGAGTAAAGTTGGTGATTACCGCTGAGGCGCCATTGAGACCCGAGCCGTAGGCGAGGGTCATAAGAGAGCCGAGGACGGTAATCATCAATACACACGTGTATCATACGACGTTTTTCAACACACTTGTGAATAAATAATACTAAAAAATCATTTTAAAATAATCATTCGCAATGGCGGGGAAAATTAATTGGTTTTCCAATTTTTTATTTATATAATTTGGAAAAGGCAAAAGGATCTAGGCCCATACAGCCTCGTTTTCCTATGCGCTCGCATCTTACAATGGCGATCGGCCATGGACTAAAAAAATTAGGTTTCTTTTTCTTTGGTTTGTCGTGGATAGCGTTTTAGCCACGTACAAAATGGGGTATTTAAAGTTTTTACAGAGAAAACCAAAGTTATATTTGAGTGAAAGTTTTGTTTATTAAACACGTACAAGTTGAAATGATCTATTTAAATACGAAGTTGCATGAAATGAGCAAGCCATATTTGTGTATTAATTTATTAGTACGATTGAATACGATCTTTTTTGTATCGAAACTTTTTTAAGAACAAAGCAACTCTAGCAACAAAATTGAAAAAAAAAATCTATAACTCACTAGTGAATAATAGCAAACAAAAAGTCTCAGTTTGATTATAGGTGTCATTATGTGCCTAATTGCAGTGAAATTAGAGCCACTTTATGAGCAAGTGTGTTGAAAAAATATTATCCGACTAGTTCAAATTGCATTTTAGTTTCGGATTACCCGTATATAAATTTAAGTTGATTGGATTGGTTAACTCATAACTGTCGCTACGCATTCCAATAGAAGTTCAACGAGAAGCCTGACGGAGATGTTAGATTCACTGTTTAGACTCTGTCCATCAACTTCTGCTATCTACTTTTTTAAACATAAGGTTTAGGAGATCGAATTAGTTCAATTAGAAGTATTGAATGTAGTTACATTAAATTCATTAGATAAAAATATAGACAATAAAACGATGATTTTTTGGTCAGGCCTAAAATGAGGTAAGTATCTATTTTGTAGAATGACCTCTGGAGTCATAAAATCAAATAAACTGTTTTTTTTTGGGACTCTATCTACACACGGTGATTGAATCCCAAACTAGGCAGGGCCTGTACTATGGGTACTAAACAACTGGTAAACATACTTAAATAAATATTAATCGACGAGATTGAATGGGTCTTTTTGTCATCGACATCCCTCTTCCGTACATTTTTATTGCAATGTGGTGAATGAATTACTATACGAGAATAAGTATTCCTATTTCAAATGTAAGAACCTATTACTATTTTTTCAATTACCTTTTTTATATAACATCGCCAAATGGTCTCGACCTCCATTGCCATCGATTTTTGTGCGATAAAGTGGTCACGATTTTATACTAAACTTTTTACTTTCCGTTCTTTATTATACGCAGACTGAGAATCTAGTAAATACCTATAGATATACACGTTCAGCGTTTTAATGTATTTTTTAAATTGCAATATTTTCCTGAACTCCTGTGAGAACCTTTACACAAATATTAATAATTAACAAAAAAAACGGCCAAGTGCGAGTCGGACTCGCGCACCGAGGGTTCCGTACAACCTTGCAAATTTATGGTTTTCGTAATTTTTCCTTTATCTATGCTATAAGACGTTGCTTCGTACCAAATTTCAAGATTCTGAGTTCACGGGAAGCACCCTGTAGGTTTTGATTCCCGTGCAAGTGTCGAAAATTTGCGGCATAAACGGCTGTATCTTTTGATTGCGTTGGCTTAGAAGTTTGATTTTTCACAGCTTCAAGGGACAGTAGACCTGAGTAATTGATATAAATTTCAGCTTCATACCTCCACGCGTTCCTGAGAAAAAGGGTCTTGACAGACGGACGGACGGACGGACAATAAAGTGATCCTATAAGGGTTCCGTTTTTTCCTTTTGAGGTACGGAACCCTAAAAATTAGTCAAGGTACTTACTAAAAAAATATTTTACAGCTCTAATATAGGTAAGTACCTGCATGACTTAGCTATACTTATTCGTAGTCATAATATCATCATCAGCGTACGTTTGCCCACTGCTGGACATAGTACTTATTAATAATACTTAATCGTACTTAAGTATTCTTATTCGTAGTACATATTTGTAAGTACCCACGTCATAATCTAGCTTAACATTAAAGAAATGTTTCCCTTTGAGGCTACATAAAAGTTGAAATTAAGTCCTCAAAGTTTGCTTGCTACATCAAAATAAGAGTCGAACAACATAAGATCTTGTTTATTTCTCCCATTTCAACTTTTTTCTTCTAAAACATCGGGATTAAATTGGGTTCGGCCGCGTGTATGATTATTCCCAGGTAGGTCCTTTAAGCCAATGGACGTCACCAAAATAAAATACCTACTCGTCAAAATAGTTGCAAAAATCGACGCGTCTCTACATTATAAGCGCTTTCAATATTCGGCCGGCTTATAACTACTGCTCGCCCTTTTCGCATTGTCATTGAGGTTTTTAAATTTTCAACGGTCATGATGTCAAAAAAAAATCTTTAGGATTCTTTTTAGAGTCATTAGTTACGGACCTATAGGCTATAACTCCGTACAAACTTTCAAAGTCGATTACAAGAATATCTATAGTCACAATTTTGGAGGACTTGTTAAATGTCAGAAGTCCTGAATTCTTACAAGGCGAGGGAATAGAAAACAGGGTGTTTGAACCATCTCCGCGGGCCGGGGGGCGAAGTTGCTCGTTTTATATGCAAATTTTCCACGTCCTTATGAATATGAAAATTTTCTATTAGAACATGTCGTTGTCAGCGGCCCTTGGTGAGCTCGGGAGACGGCTTCTTTCCCGCGGTTTTCGCCATTCGGCAGTTTGCAACAGGGCGTGCAAATTGATTTAGACCTTGCGTCCCCATAGTTTCTAAATTTTACGAAATAGCTTGTATGAGGACGTTAACGCAGCCGAAATTATGCGCGAACTAAGCTACTGAATTAGTATCGAACTGCTAAAAATTGAGAATTCTAAAAGTAGTGACTCTCGTAAAATTATAAAACTTATTTTAGGATGTTCATAATTACCAATTCAAGTGGAGACTGGATTTTTTTTTTAAAGAAACGTTACTCTCTATCTAGATAAGCATCTATACTTTCTGATATTTCGTGAAAAAACATTGAATGAGTGGTATTTAGCTTTAATATATATTTAAAACGGCGGAATTCCCATTCACTTAACCCGTTAATACACCAGGGAGGCCTGGGCCCTAACTGGCGAACGTTGTGAAATGTAGACTGGAGTACCGGTCACATGCAGGCACGTAATCACTCCCGCAGGACCTCGACACTCGCAGAATATCTTTAAAGTTGGCGACATGGGCAATACCCCGAAGAATTCCACAGTTTGATGGCTATTCTAAGCCGAATTTACCATATATCGGTATTACAGCATGGAACTTGAGTACGAATCTCCACTTGACAGTCAGAAAGAGATGCCGCTATACAAGTAGCATATAGATGTCCCCTTCTAACTGAGCTCAAACAAAATTATGGACTAATGTTACAGGTAAAGTAAACGAAAACTAGCTTTGTTTACTAAACATAGAGGAGCATTTTAAAAAACAATACATCTTTCTCAATTTTTACACGGATGCCAAAAACCTTAAGATTTCATGGATATTCCTATAACTGCGTTATAATTCCATCTCTCTTACCGGTTGTTAATTATTATATAGTAGGTAAGTAAGTAATTCATTTTATTCCATTACATTACAATCAAAACAATAAGGTTTGCAATAACTAGACAAAGAAGACGAGAAAGTTGCATTTTAAGTTTCAAAAATTCGTCAGAATTAGTGGCAGAGGTGGCGCGTTAGCCTGCATAATGTAACTCCTGTCTGTGTGAACCATCACTTTAGAGATGTAGATACCGTACCTATTTTACTGCTATGAAGAACATGAAAACCTGAAATCTGTCTTTTGCAAAACTAGCGGCCACTAATTCTACAAAACTCGTCATTATTATACTTATTCATCTAATAAAGGTTAAGAACCAAAACCATTCAGCATTGTTAGTGTTACAGGAATATAACTCCGCACAGAAACGCGACTGAAAACAGTAATATGTGGACTCCTGGAACTGCTTCTGGCACTAACTGTTCTAAATTTAGATAAATAATCCTCGGCTGGTGCAGAGGACAGGCGCATTGAAATGCCGGCGGGTACAGATGTCGCCGCCGCCGAGGGGTCGACTAGGCAGCCACAATTCGCGGAGGTAGGCACACTGCCAACGAATTCTCAACTACTACTGAAGACTCCTTGAGAATGTTGATAACAATTAATGGCTGAAAAGAGAAAAACCTCCCGACTTTCTAAGACACGTATGGACGAAGTTTAGCAATAAAACGGAAAAGGAGGCTTGCATAGCTTTTAGCAGAGATAAACTTAGTCAAAGAGGCGTCTCGGGCGGGAGCTAACTAGATGATGGTCAATAAACTTAGCTCGACTAAGTTTTCTCGTCGGACGACCGTGCAACAATAAAGCGTTACTTAAGCAACAGTTTCTTGCAAAAAACAAATTTTCATAATCTTTTCAACTTGGTGCAAGACTTTTAATAATTAAACTTGATGTTGGAAAGTTTTTGCTAATGCCGGAAAGTGGAGGATAAGACCGCGAAGTTTGCCAAGAATTCAATCGGTGGAGAGCTCACCTTTTCACGACGTTATTACGCTTTTCAAAAGAAAATTAAGAAAGACAGTAAAGGCAGAGCATTTCAATATTTATCACGATGCCTTGCACCTCTCGAATGTTCCACAAAGTTTATCTGTTTAAGCAACTACCGCGATTAATTAGAAATACTAAAACAAAGTAGCGTTGTACCTAGTTATCCCACAAGCTCCACGATATGCGCCCGCCTGCCAACGCCCCGTCGTCCGCTCATTAATTGAGCTATCAACATATCTGCCGGAATACCACGGAACAGCGAAACCGCTTCGCAGCTTGTAACAGACCTGCTCGTTTCCATGCAATTAGAACTTCGGATAGTTTGAATTATGGGGAATAATCTGTAAAACTCACTAGACTGTGAGTTGTCGGTATGTTTTAATCCATCATGAATATTCTACGATACGACAGAACAGTTTTGTAAAGGTAAAATGGGGTTTCTGTCTCCTTATTAAAGTATGTAGGTATTATTACGTACGCGTCCACCCTCTAATTAACTTCGCTATCGATGTACCAACCGGAAATTACTCCATCATTAGCTAGAGCCGAATAGCTTAGCAATGTATAACAATAGCCTATTTACCAAACGTTTATATGAGAGTTTTGGTAGACTAGTGAAGAGAATATTAAATACATTGAAAACTCAGATCACTACAGCCAATTCCTCCAGGCAATAAAAATTTTATACCGTCACACATGTGGTGTGGTGTATTTTAAATCCCAAACCACGTCGTTCAGACTTCTCATTTCATACATTGAAAAGATTCCGTCTCCCACCGAGTTCACGTTTACGATCCCCCCGTTCCGCGAAAGAGTAAAATGTGTCATGATCCTGATGTGGCGTTCTAAACAGTTCACCGGTACCACAGAAACAATGTAGAATCCAATCTCGGGGAACTACTACGAGGCGGTGATACGAGCCCCTTTACGAGCGTTGCTCTCTCGGAGGCCGTTTGACTTTACATAATCAATCTGTGTTTTGAACTTGAAATCAATAACACGCACCCTAAGAGCATTATGTCATACTCGCTAGCTATTATGGAATCACTAGGTCACAGGAGAAACTTATGTAACAATAGCCGCCGTTATCGCAAATCAATCAAATACACTGTACGATAAACTAAAGCGAAATATGCAGCGCATGATGTACGGGAACGTTCATGGTCGAAAAAAAAAGATAATAAAAGATACTCCCATACATAAATTCCGCTGTGGCAATGAGCAGTTATCGGCATGCATTCATTTTAACAAATCGACAAAAAAATACCGTCTGGCATTAAAAATGTATTTGCAACCAAAAAATCAATAGGACCAAATTAAGCTTTAATTCTTGAATTATGTTGTGCGTTGAATAACAAGTTCAATATACCGCCTGGTGAGACAATGAGTGCGGTAAAAACGGCAGCGTCGTCGGCGGCGCTCACGCAAGCGCCCGCGCCCTTCATCTCCGCTGGCCGGGCTCCGCCACCGAAACACAACACAATTATCAAACAACGACATGCCGGCCGCAACATGCAACATGATTAATGCTCGCCAGGACCACGAGTATGATTTATTTAACAACCACGAAAACGGTCCCCGTTTAAAGTCACCGCAAAAACGCACGCGACAAATTTAATCCGCATCGACCATAACGAGATCGAATGTAAAGGACGCCGTACAAAACTGAATTGGAAACACTGACATAAATTGTGAATTAGAAATGCAGACTAACACGATAAGATAATATGATGAACGAAGGACGACACGTCGCGACGGGAGGTAATGTTTTATGTAAGGAATCGCATTAAGGACAAGGGTTTTTCGTAAAGATTTCATTAGGATTTTCTTATCAAAGGGACGGTCGATGTTAAATCAAAGGTTGAATTCTCGAAAACTTAAAACGGACACTAATTTAATAATACGCTGCCGCAATTACAAATGTACAACTGGAAAAAGGAGATATTTTTTCGGCCACTCGCCGAATTGTATTGTTAAGTTATGTAAGGATTTATCTGTTCACATCGTCTGATGTATGTGCGTAGAGCGAGACGTCGGCAAAAAGCGGGCCCGGCATCCTCCGGCCGGCGCGATGACGTATCGTGGCGCGCGGTGGCATCCATCACCGGCGAGGGCTCGAGTGCCGCCGCCGACACAGACTCCTCATCCACACTACCTACCTAACCAAGTACTTACCTATACTTGTTTAGACTTTTTACCAAGATTTTTTACGCTTGCTTTTGGGAAAATTATTTGTTGTTCAGATGAATATATCGCTTGTTCTTTCTCTCAATACCTACTTAGACATAATTAAACTGTTACAATGTATAGTGTACACTTACTTATTCTGTGGTATAGTGTATTAGAATATTTTTGAAAATTGACACGGTTTTAATTATCTGTTTAGATATGTGTGTGTTTTTTATATGTAAGAAAGGATCCACTTCGAATAGAGCTATCTGCACTGTGTTACAATTTATAGTAAAATTAAACAAAAATTCTGAATTTTAACAACATTTAAATCTTTATATTTATTTTAAGTCCATGTGTTTAAACGACTTTCTTTAAAGGAGGATTTACGTTATCCTAGATAATTTGTTTCAAATGCATTTTAAGACGCATTAGCAAGGATTCATTTGCGAGAGTGCTTTAGAAGTGCCTGGTGGCTTTCGAGTGAAATCAATCATGGCGTAAGAGCAACATGCAGCATTAGCAACACAATACTTCGTGCTAATAGCGTCTTACTAACTGCACACACGTGTGACGTAACAGCCAAGTTCCGCTAATGATACCACGCTGCCTTGCCCACACAAAGAGAATTAGGCATAATGAACGCTTTCACTACCGTACGCCTGCTGCGTGGCAAACGAAAATCCTCTACTTTAAGTTTTGGTGATACACAAAGCATTTTACTTTCCCTTGCACGATGTATATTTTTTGCATAAATTTTCCGGGTGACTCAATTCTCACACAATAAGTGCTGATTTCTCTTTGTCTACTTCCAGTGTTTGTCACTCGTTCAAAAGTACCGCCTGTTAAGTGTCGATGGTTACCTTTAAAATTCCATGTGTCAATCGAATTGAAAAAAAAACACAGTATGAACCTCATGAAATGACGTAAGCGTAAGGACCATCTGTCCTTACATTGATACTCCGTACCAACTTGAATTTTTTTTGAGCTTATGAATAATATTGGACTTTGTTTATACACATTTATTTTTACATGCGAGATTGCGTTGTGTGTACCAACCTAAAGAAATGGTAACGAGTCCTCAATAAAATAAAAATGTACTCATCAAAAAAATATGTGTGTAGGAAGTGTAGGAAAATTCCTATATAGACACAACAAGGCGCAGATCTGTTATTGTGGTAGTCTATTGAATTGCAGCAATAGATGATCCGCTATCTCTTGAAATGTGGTTATTTCTCTTTGTTGTCAAGTGCCATAAATTTCGGAGACAACGGCACCTCTCATTCCGAACGTCCCACTGTCTAATACATCAGAGCTATCGCTATAGTCGATAGCCGATGAATATTACCAACGGAAATGCACAACAGACGGGCACATATCGAAGATAGTGAATTTTGCATACTATATTACTGTAAACCAACCGAAAATTAGCGGGTGCCTCCCATAATAAATGATACGTCACATTATATAGAAAACCGAGAGTCGACGATATCTTTATTGCGATCTTGTTCATATAATAGCGGGAGGCAAATTAATTCATCGCACGGAGCGGCCTGCCCTCGCTATCATCCACGATAAGTTTCGGCGGAGCCCCGGGTGCCGGGCATGAGAGAACTATCGTAACGAGATCGGGATTTCTCAGAACGTTACGTTCAATGGTACCTCGGACGCACATATGTGGCTCCGAACGCTTATCACGATTTTCGCGGCATCTTTTAGTGAGGGATGACTACGGGTTATATCCCGATATCTACCCCTGAATACTAAAATGAGAAACTTGGATAACTTCGTGAAGAGGCAAGGTATGTATAATAGGTAGAATTCTTAGAATTTCGTTACGTCGAAGTCAACCTGGCAACTAAATTAATGAAGTTTACTTCCCGCTTGCAACAACGCGCCCCTGGGACCACTAATTTATAATTAATTTACTGTGACAACGTACACAAATTCAATATTAAAGCAAGTGTCGGATGTGACGCGAAAAGTAATAATGTTAATAGGTAAGTAGGTACATCGCATGTAACAATTCCTATTATGTAAGATGCTAAGCCGTCGGAGATGTGTTATTTGCTTCCGGAGACGGGCACATAGTTGTTTACGTTCGCATATTTCTTGTTTGCCGATCCTAGGAAGCAAACATCGTCCCTCCTGCTATATTGCGTGCAATGTTTCCGTGCACTCATAAAAAATTCACATCACGACGCATTTATTTGCTAGAATGCCAGATTAATGGCCGAGAATTTTAGTCGTACACTTTTTGTTTTGTTTGTGTGTTCCTTTATGAAGCGGCAAAGAGGAGCAGTATCCAGTGATTTGTTAGTGGACATTCATCGCGAATATCACGGGAGGTGGTGGCGGCGGCGCCCACACGTTGACAGGACAATTGTCGATTTATGCTCCGGGCATCTGGAGAGCCGAATTTACGACCTGGAGCCACCGCCCGCTTGCCTCTCCATAGAGGACCTGCGTCCGGTTTCCCCAAGGCATGCATTCAACGCAGCGGATGATAAATTTACTGTTTTAGAAAAGTGATTTCAATCCTCTACTTATACACTAACTGACAGGCAACGCACAACCTAAACTGGCTCTACAGGTAAGAAATATTTAACAGGAGGTCCTTATTAACGTGAGTAAGCACTAAGAAATATTTTTTGAAAGTTCGTCCCCTAGGGAGTTTAAATAGGAGAACAAAGTATGAAAGTTCATCATCTTCCCAAATCCCATCGAGCACCTAGCTCCAAACTAAATAATAAAAGATTAATTTCCGCTCCGTGGCGTGCAAAATTCTAAGTGTCCTCTAGTCTGGGCCCGCGATCTCCATTAGTGGGTTACATTTCGCGATCAATTTGCTCCAACGTTTCCATGATATTCTATTCGCCGGGTTCGGCGGTTGAATTCGTAAGCTCTCGATTATTTATGTGGACGAGCTCGAGCTCGCGGCCTGCCGACCCTCCCTCCGCGTGTCACTACGTAAAGAGGAGTAATCGCTTGCGGCTGCTGGCTGAGTGAATTTTTCCATTCGGAAAATGGCCGAAGGAATTAAGTAACGCTGAGTTTCATATTTCAGGGCGAAGCTAACCGTCGCAGATTTCCCTCCCCTCGTTTTGTCTGCATGGAAATACAACCGCTCCCTGAGTTGTTTTTTATGTCGCTCGTAAAACGGTGTCGGAAGTGGGCAAGTCGAGAGGCTCAATAAGGTCCAACTGTGTGATGAAAAATAAAAGGGGCGTAAACCAATTCCAAAGCAATTAAGGTGGTTTTGGGAGCTGCAGAAATTTCTTCCGAGTCCGGGGATTACGCTGACTTACCTGGAACAAAAACGAATTGTGATTTAACAAACTTCATGAAATGGTAATTGACTCGGATTCAATTTGCTTAGAATTTTAACCGTCGGCGGATGGCGATGTGCGTGGTGAAGCTACTGCGGCTGCCAGCAATTAAGTACGCAGTAATGCTTCCATCCGTTGCGAGACCATTAACTATGTATGTAGCTAGATGTTATTATGAGATAATAATATCCACATGATATTATAGATGCAATGAAATGACTCTAGGTACAAACACAGAGGACTCGTCAACGTTGTTGAACGCTTAGATTCCATGTTTGTGGGAATTTCCCTTTTTTTATTCCCTCCCACGCGATCAGCCGATCACTAAAGTTTCACGGTAATTGGATGTACGGCACAGAAACGCATAGAAGACAAACAAACAAATATTCATTATTATGTACCAAATGAAGTACTTATCGGTTTTCAATTGAAATGAGGAAGTTGTTTAATTCGAATATAGGTTTCGGAACACTAGTTGTTATCAATGTTATTTATAAAAAAGTCATATCCTATGTATGTGGTAAAGTCAAGTTTCTAACGAAATTCTTTCACCTTTTGGGCGCAGTGACCTTCAGAACATTGATCCTAGACGAATCACATTTACCAACTACATGTCTGTTCTCAAACAATAAATGTTACTGCTGTTTCTATTTCTTAAATCCTCACCACAAACTGTTTATTCTGTACGATGTCTTCAAATATTGCTACATAATATTAGCAGTAAGCATTAGACCATACCTCTATAATACCAGTCATGTAAGCTCACAACTCTCTAAATTTAGGTACCACCGCTCACAAACACAACATTTTGTTAGTTCCGTATTTTAAACTAAAACCCGACTACGGAACAGCTTTAGCCTATGTCACCCGGACCATAATAACGAATTCATTGACACCTCATTCATCAAAATCGGATCAATAGTTTAGGCGCTACGGAGGAACATGCGTAAACACAAACATACATACATAGACTTCTAGAAACATAACCATTCCTTTTGACTTTCCCGGTAAAAAAGAACTATTCTGTCGATGACAATGCTCAAGGTGTGTGTCTATCTAGTTAGCTATCAACGCTAAAATGTTATGAGAATATTTCTCGAACAATCCATATTAGCCATATCTGAGGTATAAAAGTTAAGCGCCGAAGCGTTGGCGCTGAGCTCGGTTGCTATCGCCTAAGAGCTTCCCGGAGGACAAACGAGCCAGATAAGGGAGCAGTGCACTCCAACAACTCGTGTTTAAGACTTGTAAGCACGCCTTACTATCTGGGCCAGAAACATTACCGCATTCGTCACGCAGATGTTATACGTTTACGTGCTCGGAAGTACCGTGGCTGTACGTAATGCCTTGTCAAATAATATACAGTTATCCTTTTCTTTGCAATGACGAAGAAGAAGGACCACATTTGACAGTAATCGAGCAAAGAGCTGTGACCGGAAGGATTGTACTTAGACGGTAGCTTTTGTTTTACAACGTCTTTAGCAAGATTAAGTAGCAAAATTCTAAATTGAAAATAAATGATCCTGTTTCCTCTGTTATTCGTATTTTATTACATCCGACGATAATACCGTGACAAATGCAAAACCAGAGATAACATACGAATCCTTCCTACATAATGTAATTTAATAAGCTATTAACCATTTGTAGATAGCAAGAGTTTATGTAGGCAATTTTTTTTGGGTTCTATTTTTTTTGTACTTAATATAATACAAGTACGAATAATGTATCCAAATATTATACAAAACTAAGTAACTAGACTAATTCATATCAGCCATCCAAGTGATTTCTTTGATAACATTGTAATACAAAATTTTGATAACATTGTGATTACTTAGTAGTTAGTATACGGCTAAATCGAACAGCGATAACTCGATAACCCGCTCCCATCGCAACAATGTCGCACGTTTAAGCACGGCATAACATACACAATATTCGCCAGAATTGCGTTCCGTTATCTCAAATGATTCTAATCAGCGTTGTGGCCGTGGCGTGACGTGGCGGGGACGTCGTCATCGCCAGCATGAATGAACTTTCAGATCTCTGCCCTCCGCTCTCGACTCCCTCAGGCCCCGACCGCATTATCGCGCATTAGCCGAACATCAAAAGACGCGATCAACAACGGTAATGTGCCAGTATCTGCGTGATGGATGAGTCCTCTTGTCGACTGGCTTTAGGGCTTGCTCACAGTAGACATGTGCTCAACTGAGGATGATGGGAGAATAAAGATCGCTGTCTATTCGAATGCCTGAGGCAGCAAAACCCATCTTTCAATGTGACAGTGAAATACCTGTGAAAAATACAAAACTCGCAGAGAAGCTTCTATATATATGGAAACTAAATGCTGAACTCTGGCATTACCCCTGTAAAGCCGAGCTACTTTACAACCATTAAAATTCAAATTACGACTTTTAAGTCTAGGGATTCTACTTAAGAACACAAAGAGTAGTATGACAAATTAAAATTCGCGTGGCCAGACTTGTGTTTCTCAAGTGTATCTTATCTCAATCTTTCCACATTTTTGTGCTTTGCAGCGCCCTATCGTTTTTGCGTGTCCATTGTCATTATATTCTTAATAGTTGTCATTGTTCTTATGTGTACAAACCGTAAGACGCGAACAATCTCGAACAATACGAGCTATTACTTCAAGCGTAATATTTAAATGCCGAAGGCTTTCGTAGTCTTTTTGTAATGTCGCAAGAATTTCTTTGAGTTCATTGACACGGATGGAGATCGAGATCGAGTAATTCGACAGGAGAGGGTCTGGATGCGGTCAGGGGCGGAAGATACTCATTACAAGATTTCCTACCAGTGAACATTAACAACCTACCACACTTCGGTAAAACTACTTTCGATGGGTGCAACTAGAAATACCGCCGAGCTCTTCCGCAACACAGCGATACAGCAAGCTAAGTTATAGCGCAAGTTTTTGCTAAGTATGTAATCCTACTAATGAATTATTATGTAATAAGTATTTAATATTAATATCTTATCCATCTACCGTATTTTTATTTACATTTATAGCAAAAGGGTTTATGTATATATAATTACCGTCATCTATTGGTAATTTTAGTTTCAGGTTTAGCTAACTCCATTGTATCATCAAACTCAATATTAAAAAAAAAACATAATTAATATATAACACGTAAGCACAATATAGTCTTATACTTTGGTAATCGCCAAATATGACTTTACACGTATGCCACCATTAATTCCCAAAATATTATTAAAGCTTCCGGTCGAGGAACGTTTTGTAGTGATAATAGGATTGTCCATTGTCCTCGTCAATGGAATGAGATTAATATAGCGAGATATTAGCTAAATTTAGAGTAAAGAAGAATGAGTATAGAATGACGACTTGGTTACATTAGATCTTAGAACTTATTACGACAAAAGGTTTGCGACAGTTGACATGATTTTCCAAATGACTGTTTTAGTTAGAATTATATTCACATTCACGAATTCCTAAACCGATTCGCTTTTATACTCTAATCATGCTGTGTCCGACATATTATTAAAAAAAAAATTGTCGCATGTTTATAAATAAACGTGGGTGTGTATTTAAGAATCGCGTTGATGACCTAATAAAGATATATGTGTCAGAAGCGGTCGAGGCGACAGTCACCCGAATTAACATTTTTACGAGGTACTAGGGTCTCATAGGATGACGGAGCGTCGCGCGCGCAGTTTATTCGGACATTAAGCGCAACAAAAGAGTTCCGGAACGCGTCCTTGCTAATTACAGCAGGCATTAGGACGGAGGCCGGACGGTCGGCGCCTTTCATGCGATTAGCTGCAACCGTTTTAATAGCTGCATGATCTTCTGTTAAATGAACCGACAAGTGTTACGAAAATCTTTTGTATGATGGTATATATGTGACCCTAATCTTGATTGCCCCGTGCAGTGTTTCGTCATGTTCCTAATTGTAATTTTTTTTAGTTGATTACATTTTTGTAGAAGTTTTAAATAGTAGTTTCTTGGTGGATTTAATTAGTATTTGCAGCATTAGAGCAAATTTACATCTACACTATTATTATAATGTAAAAAAAGAGGAGAGATTAGTGTTTTTTGTATTATTATTTTTGTAATGAATAGACTCGCGACTCGGCAGACGTAGCGTAGAACGCCTTCCGGCCAGGGGACCAATTCTACTAAATGTCAATGGTTACAGTTGGATGACAATAACAATGACATGGTCAGTCGATGGTGTTATTTGCTCTGAAAAGTGTCAAAATAACACCATTGACTGACCATGGTCATCTCATTGTCATACAACTATGACCGTTGACATTTAGTGGAATTGGCCCCAGATGGGATGATGATCTGCGAAAGGCTGCAGGAAGAAGGGCGCTATGGCGCTCATTAAGGGAGGTCTATGTCTAGCAGTCGACTACTATAGCCTGAGGATGATGATGAATAGACTTCAAAAGTAGGTACCTACTGGGTAGATTAAAAAAAATCTTTCACCAATGGAAATATAAGTTTTCTATAACATGAGATCAAACCACGGAAATGGGGCTTACGCTCTCTATTAATACGCAGACTGTACTTACCTACTTCGCTTACTGTTACGGAACTGGAATATTTTTTCCTACAATTATGTATTAATTGTAATTTGTGTAGTTTTAAAATACTTAATTAAATCGTTACAAAAAAGGAACAGGTTGCAAATTATTAATAGTACACTGTATTTTGCCTACTGTCACGAAACTTTCCTTATCTTACAATATTTGACTTGTGAGTAAAGCGAAACAGTATTTCACCCTACAATATTAAATTGGGACTTCAAAGGAACAGTTATTTTGGGACCAAAAAGGAATGTGACGAAAGTGGAATAAATCTTATCTTATTACAGGTGGCTGTTACCGATGCGAATCCCGTGCTTGTTTATTCCGAATTCACGTTGAAATTATGAATAATCATTTTACTTTCCACTAAGAGTTCATTCATAAAGGAACCTACAAAACAAATCTCAGCTCCAGCTGCTGAGTCTTCGTTTGTAGAGCAGTCGATCAGTAAGTCAGTTTCTTTTTATTTCAAAACAATGTGTATTGATGTTTGAATGTTGATAAAACTTGGCACGAGGATGAATCACAAAATCAAAACAGTAACTAATGAATGGGCATAGAAATCAAATGTACACTGATGAACCGGAAATAGTTAAAAAATTACACTGTAAAGAGACTACCACTTATTTATTGTTAAAAAAATATTAATAAGAATGTTTAAAGAATACGCTAGATAGAATGTGATAGCACTGTTTAAGTGAGCCCACCTCTGATCAAGATTCAATTGTACCGACGTGTAGGTACCAATGGGTTTTTCTTAAACTGACATAATGCACATATTTATCAGTAAATCTTCAGTAAAGGAAATCACCGTGAGGGAGCCACCAGGCAATAAGATTGGTTCTGAAATGTGTAAAAATTCGGCGATGGGCCTAAGTCTTCAAAATATTGGACACTTTCACAAATATAATAGGTACATAGGTACTTCTGACAAAACTGATTGATGATGATTTTTTCTAGATTTCGAATAGACCTCTAAAAAATTACCCGCACTCTTTTTATTGCAACATGTGAACATTCTACTTTACTACTTTATATTCCGAAACGCATAAGTAGGTGACAAACGCTATAGAGTTAATCATAATCACGAATTTCATAAAAAACGTCACCATATATATCAGCATATCATAATGTTGACTGCTGTTTTAGATTTTGTAAAATAAAATCTAAAACAGCAGTCAACATTCAAAAAGCAATGAGGTACATAAACGAAAACAAGGGTTGCTGACGCAATTTAAAATTTCTTCGCACTGCAATAATAACATCGTCAATTAACATAACATTACAACTACACGAGAGGCGTTAACCTTTGTCATTTCCATAATTAAGACACCTGAATAAATTAATGCCGACGAGAAGCGTACCCAATTTTGCAGTTGGCACATTTCCTCTCGTTTCTAAGATATTAATTAGTTATACTATGTAGAGCCTCGTATGTAGAACCCAGAAAACTGTAAGGTGTCTCACACGGTATTATGTTTCCGCGTTATAAAATCGGAGTGAAAGTAACAGCAGTTGCACTTGTCATAGACGAATGGGCCTATGTTGTTATTACTGCTATGACGAATTAAAAGAGAGATTCTGATATGAAACGCCCAAATTCAACATACATTATGTTCTAGGATAAGTAAACAATGTGAAAAACATGTCTACTTAATTAAACAAAACGTCGGTATCTTGACAAGTAGTCCCATCGATTACGACGCCGACCCCAAGTAGGTAGTTCGAAAGAGACACGAGAAGGATGATGATTTTGAATAATAGTCCTCGATTTATAAAGTACTACTCGACCCGCCCCGGCTTCGCACGGGTACAATGCTGATACTAAAACCTTCCTCTTGAATCACTCTATCTATTAAAAAAAACCGCATCAAAATCCGTTGCGTAGTTTTAAAGGTCTAAGCATACATAAGAACTTTGTTTTATACTATGTAGTGAAGTGTTCACTGGTTTGAAGTGCTTCAAAACTCAAATGTGTTCATCACGAGCAATAATGCTACTGAAGTTTTAACACAAAACAGTTTATGTCGCAATGTTTAAAGCCAATCTATTTTGATGGCTCATATCCTCTTGTTACCTAACATCTTCCGGTTGTTAACCGTGCAGCTAAGTTTCAATAATTGCAATTTAATTTGTGGGAGTAAATTCTTAGGCTTTCCTTGTTTTGAATAACTGTGAACCTCTCTACATAATATAAGGTTTTTAAAAATGTAGTTAATCGGAAATACTCTTTGCGGGGCAAAACAGAAGTGTGCAAAATATTCAATTATTGAAGGAAAAAGCTGATTTATTATTTGTGACAGATTAGTCGCATTTTCTGATTTACGTCGCTTCAAAATAAAAAACCTTTTATAAAAAGGATTCACCACTACTTTTAATGTTCTTATTATTTCGTTATTTTACTTTATTCTTATTTTTTACTAGCAGCGCCCCGCGGTTTCACCCGCGTAGTTCCCATTCTCGTCCCCGCGTAGTTCCCGTTCCCGCAAAGTTCCAGTTCCCGTTCCCGTGGGAATATCGGAGTAAAAAGTATCCTATGTCCGTCTCCTGGTTCTAAGCTACCTCCCCACCAACTTTTAGCCAAATCGGTTCAGCCATTAACGCGTGATGCAGTGACGAAGGGAAAAAGGGATTCATTTTTATATATATAGACTAGATGTCGCGCGGTGCGCGAGGCCGCAAGCGGCCACGCGTGTCTCTGTGGGGTCGTATTTTGACAGAAAAATAAAGTCTAACTTTGGGCGCCCATCTTGTTTTAGCCATTTTTTAGTACAAGTCAAAAAATAATAAAATTTAATTAAATATTACTTTTCATGGCAACACTGCTTACTGAGACCCACAATCGCTGCATACAAGCCAACTTTCCAAAGTGTTGCCAACTGGCTAAAAAATGCCAATTAAGATTAAGAAAATTGAAATTTTTCAGTAAAACAAAAATAACGGGTCGGCCATCTTGTTTTTTCTATTTTTCGGGATTTTCTAGTAAACTACAGGATACACCCTATGCGTTGACACTAAACACATCCCTGTAGCATATCGGCATCTGGGAGATCAATTCGGGTCTTTTGAGGTCTACCCTAAAAATTAAATCGGCCATAACTTTCAGTGTTGCCAGGCGTAAATCAAAAAACCTACAAAAGGTCATAGGGAGGAATAAAATGTTTCACTGACTGTCACTTGTTTTTGCAAAATGGTAAAATTTAGACTTTTGACATTTTGCGTTAAAAGTAAAAAAATACGAAAAATTCCGGGAAAATTTTTCAACACGGCCACACTACGTAGCAAGACCTCCAACCCCGCTATACAGACCAACTCGCTCAGGTGTTGCCATCTTGCCGAAAATCGACAATCAAAATGTGGTAAAATTAATACTTTTCTTTGGGAGCAAATCACCGGTCGGCCATCTTGGTTTTTCAAATTTTCGGGATTTTCTGGTAAACTACAGGATATGCCCTGTGCGATGACACCAAACACATCCCTTTAGCATATTGGCATCTGTGAGATCAATTCGGGTCAAGTGGGGTCTAAAACCACTCCAACTTTGAAACACTACTACGCGGCCGCCATTTTGTTTTTTCAACTTTTTTAACTATTTTCGTAAATCATTTAAACATTTCTACAGATTCCAAAAATTTCAACCGGATCGGCCGGAAAACAAAAGAGATACGATAGGCAAGCCTGGCCGCCATTTTGTTTTTTTGAAAAGTCGGAATTTTCCTGGGGTCACCCCGCCACCTTGCACACTTTTCTCCTACATGACTTGACTCCAAAACGACTCCTTCTGGGAGAACAATTATGTCAATCAGTGAGTGAGTGGTAGTCGAGCTTTATATATTATAAACTAGATGTCGCGCGGTGCGCGAGGCCGCAAGCGGCCACGCGTGTCTCTGTGGGGTCGTATTTTGACAGAAAAGTAAAGTATAATTTTGGGCGCCCATCTTGTTTTAGCCATTTTAAGTCGAAAAATAATTAAATTTTGTTAAATATTTTTTTTCATGGCAACACTGTTTACTGAGACCCACAATCGCTCCATACAAGCCAACTTTCCAAAGTGTTGCCAACTGGCTAAAAAATGCCGATTAAGATTAAGAAAATTGAAATTTTTCAGTAAAACAAAAATAACGGGGCGGCCATCTTGTTTTTTCTATTTTTCGGGATTTTCTAGTAAACTACAGGATATACCCTATGCGATGACACCAAACACATCCCTGTAGCATATCGGCATCTGGGAGATCAATTCGGGTCTTTTGAGGTCTACCCTAAAAATTAAATATACCATAGCTTTCAGTGTTGCCAGGCAAAAATCAAAAAACCTACAAAAGGTCATAGGGAGAGATAAAATGTACCGTTGACTGTTACTCGTTTTTGCAAAATGGTAAAATTTAGACTTTTGACATTTTGCGTTAAAAGTAAAAAAATACGAAAAATTCCGGGAAAATTCTTCAACACGGCCACACTACGTAGCAAGACCTCCAACACCGCTATACAGACCAACTCGCTCAGGTGTTGCCATCTTGCCGAAAATCGACAATCAAAATGTGGTAAAATTAATACTTTTCTTTGGGAGCAAATCACCGGTTGGCCATCTTGGTTTTTCAAATTTTCGGGATTTTCTGGTAAACTACAGGATATGCCCTGTGCGATGACACCAAACACATCCCTTTAGCATATTGGCACCTGGGAGATAAATTCGGGTCAAGTGGGGTCTAAAACCACTCCAACTTTGAAACACTACTACGCGGCCGCCATTTTGTTTTTTCAACTTTTTTAACTATTTTCGTAAATCATTTAAACATTTCTACAGATTCCAAAAATTTCAACCGGATCGGCCGGAAAACAAAAGAGATACGATAGGCAAGCCTGGCCGCCATTTTGTTTTTTTGAAAAGTCGGAATTTTCCCGGGGTCACCCCGCCATCTTGAACACTTTTCTCATATATGACTTTTCTCCAAAACGACTCCTTCTGGGAGAACAATTATGTCAATCAGTGAGTGAGTGGTAGTCGAGCTTTATATATTATAAACTAGATGTCGCGCGGTGCGCGAGGCCGCAAGCGGCCACGCGTGTCTCTGTGGGGTCTTATTTTGACAGAAAAATAGAGTCTAATTTTGGGCGCCCATCTTGTTTTAGCCATTTTAAGTCGAAAAATAATAAAATTTTGTTAAATATTTTTTTTCATGACAACATTGTTTACTGAGACCTACAATCGCACCATACAAGCCAACTCTCCAAAGTGTTGCCAACTGGCTAAAAAAAGCCGATTATTATTAAGAAAATTAAAATTTTTCAGTAAAACAAAAATAACGGTGCGGCCATCTTGTTTTTTCTATTTTTCGGGATTTTCTAGTAAACTACAGGATATACCCTATGCGATGACACCAAACACATCCCTGTAGCATATCGGCATCTGGGAGATCAATTCGGGTCTTTTGAGGTCTACCCTAAAAATTAAATCAACCATAACTTTCAGTGTTGCCAGGCAAAAATCAAAAAACCTACAAAAAGTCATACGGAGAGATAAAATGTACCGTTGACCGTTACTCGTTTTTGCAAAATGGTAAAATTTCGAGTTTTGACTTTTTGCATTAAAAGTAAAAAAATACCCAAAATTTTGGGAAAATTGTTAAACATGGCAACACGCCGTATTGAGACCTCTAACCCCGCTATACAAGCCAACTCGCTCAGGTGTCGCCATCTCACCGAAAATCGACAATCAAAATGTGGTAAAATTAATACTTTTCTTTGGGAGCAAATCACCGGTCGGCCATCTTGGTTTTTCAGATTTTCTGGTAAACTACAGGACATGATCTATGTGATGACACCAATCACACCCCTGTAGCATATTGGCATCTGGGAGATCAATTCGGGTCAAGTGGGGTCTAAAACCACTCCAACTTTGAAACACTACTACGCGGCCGCCATTTTGTTTTTCCAATTTTTTAAATTATTTTAGTTAATCATCCAAGCAATACTACAGATGCCAAAAATTTGAACCAGATCGGCCGGAAAACAAAAGAGATACGATGGGCAGGCTTGGCCGCCATTTTGTTTTTTTGAAAAGTCGGAATTTTCCTGGGGTCACCCCGCCATCTTGCACACTTTTCCCCTACATGACTTGACTCCAAAACGACTCCTTCTGGGAGAACAATTATGTCAATCAGTGAGTGAGTGAGTGGTAGTCTAGCTTTATATATTATAAACTAGATGTCGCGCGGTGCGCGAGGCCGCAAGCGGCCACGCGTGTCTCTGTGAGGTCGTATTTTGACAGAAAAATAAAGTCTAATTTTGGGGCGCCCATCTTGTTTTAGCCATTTTAAGTCGAAAAATAATTAAATTTTGTAAAATATTTTTTTTCATGGCAACACTGTTTACTGAGACCCACCATCGCTCCATACAAGCAAACTTTCCTAAGTATTGCCAACTGTGTAAAAAAATGCCGATTAAGATTAAGAAAATTGATTTTTTTCAGTAAAACAAAAATAACGGGGCGGCCATCTTGTTTTTTCAGATTTTCGGGATTTTCTGGTAAACTACAGGATATGACCTATGTGATGACATCAAACACATCCCTGTAGGATATCGGCATCTGGGAGATCAATTCGGGTCTTTTGAGGTCTACCCTAAAAATTCAATCGGCCATAACTTTCAGTGTTGCCAGGTGAAATTCAAAAAACCTACAAAAGGTCATAGGGAGGAATAAAATGTTTCACTGACTGTCACTTGTTTTTGCAAAATGGTAAAATTTAGACTTTTGACATTTTGCGTTAAAAGTAAAAAAATACGAAAAATTCCGGGAAAATTCTTCAACACAGCCACACTACGTAGCAAGACCTCCAACCCCGCTATACAGACCAACTCGCTCAGGTGTTGCCATCTTGCCGAAAATCGACAATCAAAATGTGGTAAAATTAATACTTTTCTTTGGGAGCAAATCACCGGTCGGCCATCTTGGTTTTTCAAATTTTCGGGATTTTCTGGTAAACTACAGGATATGCCCTGTGCGATGACACCAAACACATCCCTTTAGCATATTGGCATCTGGGAGATCAATTCGGGTCAAGTGGGGTCTAAAACCACTCCAACTTTGAAACACTACTACGCGGCCGCCATTTTGTTTTTTCAACTTTTTTAACTATTTTCGTAAATCATTTAAACATTTCTACAGATTCCAAAAATTTCAGCCGGATCGGCCGGAAAACAAAAGAGATACGATAGGCAAGCCTGGCCGCCATTTTGTTTTTTTGAAAAGTCGGAATTTTCCCGGGGTCACCCCGCCATCTTGAACACTTTTTTCATATATGACTTGACTCCAAAACGACTCCTTCTGGGAGAACAATTATGTCAATCAGTCAGTCAGTGAGTGAGTGAGTGAGTGAGTGAGTGGTAGTCCAGCTTTATATATTATAAACTAGATGTCGCGCGGTGCGCGAGGCCGCAAGCGGCCACGCGTGTCTCTGTGGGGTCGTATTTTGACAGAAAAATAAAGTCTAACTTTGGGCGCCCATCTTGTTTTAGCCATTTTTTAGTACAAGTCAAAAAATAATAAAATTTTATTAAATATTACTTTTCATGGCAACACTGCTTACTGAGACCCACAATCGCTCCATACAAGCCAACTTTCCAAAGTGTTGCCAACTGGCTAAAAAATGCCAATTAAGATTAAGAAAATTGAAATTTTTCAGTAAAACAAAAATAACGGGTCGGCCATCTTGTTTTTTCTATTTTTCGGGATTTTCTAGTAAACTACAGGATACACCCTATGCGTTGACACTAAACACATCCCTGTAGCATATCGGCATCTGGGAGATCAATTCGGGTCTTTTGAGGTCTACCCTAAAAATTAAATCAGCCATAACTTTCAGTGTTGCCAGGCGTAAATCAAAAAACCTACAAAAGGTCATAAGGAGAGATAAAATGTTTCACTGACTGTCACTTGTTTTTGCAAAATGGTAAAATTTAGAGTTTTGACATTTTGCATTAAAAATAAAAAAATACGCCAAATTCCGGGAATATTCTTAAACATGGCAACACTACGTAATAAGACCTCTAACCCCGCCATACAAGCCAACTCGCTCAGGTGTCGCCATCTTGCCGAAAATCGACATTCAAAATCTGGTAAAATTCATTTTTTTCTTTGGGAGCCAATTACAGGGCGGCCATCTTGGTTTTTCAAATTTTCGGGATTTTCTGGTAAACTACAGAATATGCCCTATGCGATGACACCAAACACATCCCTCTAGCATATTGGCATCTGGGAGATCAATTCGGGTCAAGTGGGGTCTAAAACCACTCCAACTTTGAAACACTACAACGCGGCCGACATTTTGTTTTTTCAACTTTTTAAATAATTTTCGTAAATCATCTAAGCAGTACTACAGATTCTTAAAATTTGAACCGAATCGGCCGGAAAACAAAAGAGATACGATAGGCAGGCTTGGCCGCCATTTTGTTTTTTTGAAAAGTCGGAATTTTCCCTGGGTCACCCTGCCATCTTGAACACTTTTTCCCTACATGACTTGTCTCCAAAACGACTCCTTCTGGGAGAACAATTATGTCAATGAGTCAGTCAGTCAGTGAGTGAGTGAGTGGTAGTCGAGCTTTATATATTATAGACTAGATGTCGCGCAGTGCGCGAGGCCGCAAGCGGCCACGCGTGTCTCTGTGGGGTCGTATTTTGACAGAAAAATAAAGTCTAATTTTGGGCGCCCATCTTGTTTTAGCCATTTTTGATAATTTTCTATGTGAATTTTGTGTTTTTTTAGTATAAGTCGAAAAATAATAAAATTTTGTAAAATATTTCTTTTCATGGCAACACTGCTTACTGAGACCCACAATCGCTCCACACAACCCAGCTTTCCAAAGTGTTGCCAACTTGCCTAAAAATACCAATAAAAATTATAAAAACCCAATTTTTTCAGTAAAGAGAGAATATCGAAGCGGCCATCTTGTTTTTTTCAGTTTTTGGGATTTTTCTGGTAAACTACAGGATATACCCTATGCAATGACACCCATCACGTCTCTATAGCATATTGGCATCTGGGAGATCAATTCGGGTCTTTTGAGGTCTACCCTAAAAATTCAATCGGCCATAACTTTCAGTGTTGCCAGGTGAAATTCAAAAAACTTACAAAAGGTTATAGGGAGAGATAAAATGTTCCCTTGACTGTCACTTGTTTTTGCAAAATGGTAAAATTTCGAGTTTTGACTTTTTGCATTAAAAGTAAAAAAGTACCCCAAATTTTGGGAAAAATTTTAAACATGGCAACACTACGTAATGAGACCTCCAACCTTTCCATACAAACCAACTCGCTCAGGTGTCGCCATCTTGCCGAAAATCGACATTCAAAATCTGCTAAAATCCATCAATTTCTTTGAGAGCCAATCACAGGGCGGCCATCTTTAATTTTCAGTTTTTAGGATTTTTCTGGTAAACTACGGGATATGCCTAAAAAGATGACTTGCCACTTGTAACTGCACGACGTCGGCAACTATGCGGCTAATTCGGGTCAAGTGGGGTCTACAATAGCCTAAACTTTGAAACACTATTACGTGGCCGCCATTTTGTTTTTTCAACTTTTTAAATAATATTCGTAAATTATCTAAAAAGTTTAACAGATCCTAAAAATTTGAACCGAATCGGCTGGAAAACAAAAGAAATACGATAGGCAAGCCTGGCCGCCATTTTGTTTTTTTGAAAAGTCGGAATTTTCCCTGGGTCACCCCGCCATCTTGCACACTTTTCCCCTACATGACTTGCCTCCAAAACGACTCCTTCTGGGAGAACAATTATGTCAATCAGTCAGTGAGTGAGTGAGTCAGTGAGTGGTAGTCGAGCTTTATATATTATAAATATAGGCAGTCTATAGCACAAGTTACCTACTTAGTTTTTACTTGTGGAGACGTGGAATTAGCTAGTGATATTTTTTATTGTATCTTTATTATACTGATGTTAAGTGCTGTAAGTCTCCCTAAAAGTAAATAATAAAAAAATTAAACTACAAAATGTAAGCATGGTTATTTTTTTTTCTGAATAAAATAAACCATGTACCTAGTTTCGTGTCATTTCTAATACTGTTGGTAGATTTTTGAATTACACAAAAAAAGGTTAAGTATTCTTATCTAAATATGATTAGGATTTAGGTGCGACCATAGTTCGTCACATCGCGATAGGTAGGTACCTCAGTTCGTATGGAATATTATGTTAGTGTAACTTTATGCAATGATTAAATCAAACACTATATTTTCGTAACTACGAGTAAATACTGACTCGCTTATTATTGTTATTTGTTAACAGCATATGGGCATGTTGAAAGGCGTGAGATTAGATTATTATTATTATAATAATATGGGCATGTTGCTAGGGTGACTAATCGGTTTCAGCCCGACTGATCCGTGCGTAAACGTTTACTTATTAAATGCTATTAATTACTTAGTATATTGACTGAGGCTAAGCAAGCACCAGACTTCTTCGAGATGCAAATTTCATCAATTTAGTTTCAACATTTTACCCATGGTAAAGTAACACAAATTTACTTTCAAATTTATATTGAATTTAAGTGGATAGTTTCGTTGGCAAACAAAATGCTTATGATTAAAATAGTTATTTTCATGACTTCGTTTTGATGATTATTTCATTTCCGCGACGACAGGCGGGCGGGCGTTACCAACTAAGAAATCGATTTACGAATAGTGCCTTCGAAGTTTTATGATGATTAATAAAGAGTTAAATTCGAAATGTTGTGTGATTTTATGAGAAAAAAAGTTTGTATTTCTTTAAACCACCATGAGAGATTATTGGAAAATTTCACAATATTTTCTGACTATAAATGAGAAAGAATTTTTTAATAAGTACTTATATAAATATGGCTAACGTTATGTATGACACAAATAACACACATAAATTAATTTGTAATGTAGTTAAATGCATTCTTTGTTGATAACTGTGTGCTGCCGTCATACTGAATGACTACTTCTATGTGGTGTTAATGTATGCCATTACTGATTGTAATGGCATACAAAGGCTTCTCTATACTATAGCTATTTGTTCGCAACGCTACCGCGAATTTACGCTACCGTGAATTGTATAATAAGCTAAAATGTTATGTTGGTTGCTACAACGTGTTTGTGGTAGATGGAGAAAATATCGTCCATTACCTTTATTGAAAGATCACAGGATTACTTTCGCTCGAAAGAATTATTAGAACAAGAGACATACTACCATTACCGGACAAAAGCAGTCAAAGAGCTTTACTTAACTAACGAACTGCTTTAATTAACTAAATGGACGAAAGCAGAGAATTCATCTGAAATAAGAGTGCTATTTTAGTTCCACATAACGCATTGTTTTCGGATTTTATGGCTATCCGTTTACACTGAAGAAAAATTTAATTATTTTCTGACTTTAGAGAGCTACATAATATTTTTAACTGCCTTTTTAAGCTTGAGTCTACACTACAATGCCTTGCCATTATTTAGTCAGCAGAAATATTATATACAGAGGTGTTGGCGTCGATCCGATACGTATGAGTCACGCTATTTTGTGTTATGCCACGTAGCTGTCAGGCCACGTCAGACTGAGCTACATCTTAACCGTTGTGAGGCGAATGTGTGTCGCGGGGTCGCCGGCGCCGGTGCGGGCGAGACGACACCCATACCGGGTGCCGTTACGACGACGCGAGGTTACTGATATCTTAACTGGGTCTAATACGAACTCGTCGCTTTTTGCTTCACAGCTTGTTGGAACAGAATTGCTTTGCTGTGTTGTCAGTTCTTTCCTTTAAAAGTAGAACGCGCGAGTGATTGTTTACAATTGGTTCCAATTATTAAATCCTGTTAGTAACTTCTAAAAATAAAATGATAAGTTTTTATCTCCAGCACTAGAGGGAATTTCACTTTCTCTGTAAGTTTGATTTTGTGATAATAAAACGCGCCTTGTCGCCCATATCGTAGCACTATTGCCTAGGCATTGAGCGCGTAAACTCATAAATCTGTAGGTCGGGTGGCAGTAAATTTTTACGTCCTCAGACCTGTTCCAAAGAACGCAACGACAAATGAAGAGCAGACGCTTGTGCTCGGCTTTTGTCGCTGATCAAATATTGACACAAAAGCTATGTTGCTCCGACATAATAGAAGACAGATTGGATATTTGTGTACGCTTTGTATTCACAGGTGGTGTTAAACCGAATGAAGTGGAATATTGAAAAATTTTACGGCACCATTTCGCAACGTCGAATAAATTAACGATGTTTTTTAGGTTTTCAATATTTTAAGCATTTTGTCAGCAATCTATTCGTCAACATCGTCATTTTTATTAAGTAAAAATAAGTGGCATGTAGGTACAATTAAATGAGCAGTTATTTAAGTAGGTCCAGTAATTTCTGCAATCCTCAATCTCTCAATTCGCAGTCGGGTAGAGCGATTTGCTTTCAGCACTGGGATGCACGAGGTGTTGACGCAGCGAGAAACTCAGATATTTTTATAAGCTACACTTATCTGTAGACTTGGATTTTAATGAGACAAACCAAACCTTTTTGAGCGTTTTTATTGTATTTCTTTATTTACGACACGAATTCGACCAAAAGTTCGTCCGGTATTAAGCGAAGATGGCCGACGATGAATCACGCTTGCCTACAAGATGCCTGTTGCCTTAAAAACACTAGATTTCTACTTTCAACATTCCTTCTAGGCCCTCCTTAACAATGGCCAAGGGTAATTGATGGAACAACGAGTAGAAACTGGCGTGGTGATGTGCATGCATGATGTGCGAACCATCGGAGGCGCGAAGTGGCGCTTGGCGGTCAATGCCCACACAAAATTAGTGTCACCCCACTACGAGGAAAGTTTGACGAGAAAGCCTTGAGTCGTGTTCGCTAAACAGTCATGGTACAGCTACTGGGACTTTATTGTCTTTTTATAATTGTAATCGTAATTGTCTTTATTTGACATTTGTAACGCGATCAGTACTTGCTCTTCTTTCACTGGCTGTATTGACAGATGTACTATCAGTAAAAGTTCTGCCTGATACACCTAACTGTCATTTTAGCGAGCAGCTATATTTTCCCACACCGCGCCCCGTGGCGACAAAGCCCTCTCATAAAGTAAATGACAATTACAAAAAAAGTGTTTCTTTCATGTTTAAGACCATTTGGTGTCGATAAATGGATCGGAATGGAAAAAAATACGGTTTTACCGACTTCTGATTGTTTAACACTCTAATTAGGGTCGGGGTAATAACAGCTTGAACTTTCAAGCGACAATTCTTTCAAATGTATCAGGCTTAGTGTTTGCCGGTAGTACCTATGGAATAAGCAACGTACATGTCAAAATGAAGACTATACTATATAAATAGACAATAAGGCCCCTGGTTCGTACCAGTACTTGTACTGTCGTCAATACAATGTTTACAAGTTTACAACACAGTAGGTACCTACTTGGGCACACTTGCTTTAAAAATTGCAAAATGTATGATAAATTCGTTTTCATAGTTCACACACAGTGTATAAATTAACCAGCACTATAGCCCGGCTATGGTCTCAACACTTCTGCTGAAAATTCAGACATGCAATGAACATGTAGCGAGTGTATATTTATATACCTACATATATGAATTAGAATAATAAAAACACGATCTTTAGTAAGGCAAAAGACACAGTTGATAAAAAATAGGTAATAATCACATTCGTTTCACCTTCAAGTTTTTATAGGGACAGGTTTTGAATTATACTTGAAGTTTGTGTGTTTGATGATTTTAAAAGGCACTACACGTCATATGCTCTTCTGCCAGTGCCTTTTAAAATTCCATTAAAAGTAAGTTTAAGAAAATAATAACTACTATAATGAAATTTTTATGACAAATACCAATAATAATAGAGCAGTGATAGCCCAGACGGTTAAAGAGCCGGCCGAAAATCATTGAGGCTCGGGTTCGAATCCTGGCATGTACCAATGAGTTTTTCAAAAACTTACGTACATTATTATCACTAGCTCGACGGTGAAGGAAAACATCGTGAGGAAACCCGCAGGTCTCAGAATTAATTCTGAGACATGTGTAAACAGACCAGGTCCGGCGATGGGCTCACCACCTATCACGTTTAGGGGTCCAATATTTCTTGTGAAATGTGGGTATATCCAGTAATGGAATACCTCTGCCTACCCCCTCGGGGATAAAAAAAGGCGTGAGATTATATTATTATTATATTATATATATATACAGGGTGGATATTTGAGATGGGTTGGCCAGGGCAGCTACCTTAACCGTTGTAGCTAGACGAAAATGGTCTGAAGAGACTATCCACCATTTTTGAAAATATTTAGAACTGCATTTAAAGATTTTTGAAAATTGGTACAGTCAGCGAGAAAATCGTCGATTCCCACTTAAAAAATTTTTGATGCCATTCGATCCAGTTTCAGATAAGGATCAAAAGTCTTTAAGAGACTAACTGAGGTCAAGGGGGTAGAAAAGTCAGGAAACGCAAAAAACGTTTTACATACATTTAGAAAGGAATAAAACTTCAACCGGAAAAAAAGTTCAATGAAATGCTAAAATCTCTTTAGTGAAGAATAGAATAGAATAGAATAATCATTTATTTGAATCTCCAAACACACACATATTAAACAAACCCTACAATAACATCCATAATATAAAACAGTGGTGATTCAACTTATAAATCTGAGCACAGCGTTCTCCTTGGAAAACATGATATACTATCTTTTCTTATTTGCCACAATTTTAAATGTCAGTTAAGATCTCTTTTTTTAGAATACGTTACTGGCCACTTGGCAACTTGGCGCGATATTTGGTCTGAAGAAGACAAAGATAATTTGAATTTCGAACTTAAATTTTTGGTAAGTATTATTTCTTTTATAAAAGATAGTATACCATGTTTTCCAAGGAGAACGCTGCTCAGATTTATAAGTTGAATCACCACTAAAGAGATTTTAGCATTTCATTGAACTTTTTTTCCGGTTGAAGTTTTATTCCTTACTAAATGTATGTAAAACGGTTTTTGCGTTTCCTGACTTTTCTACCCCCTTGACCTCAGTTAGTCTCTTAGAGACTTTTGATCCTTATCTGAAACTGGATCGAATGGCATCAAAAATTTTTTAAGTGGGAATCGACGATTTTCTCGCTGACTGTACCAATTTTCAAAAATCTTTAAATGCAGTTCTAAATATTTTCAAAAATGGTGGATAGTCTCTTCAGACCATTTTCGTCTAGCTACAACGGTTAAGGTAGCTGCCCTGGCCGACCCATCTCAAATATCCACCCTGTATATGTATATTATTATTATATATTATTACCAATAATAATTATAGCGTCTAGAAAAGATTGGCAATACAAATATTTAAAGATTCTATCATATGTGTAAAGGAAATACTATTTTATGACAATAAATGCTTTATTGCAAATACTGAAGGTAAAAAGCTGCATGTCACATTCTCACTAACAATGTGATGGAAAAAATTGTTATCTAACTTTATCTATATGGTCTGCCACAAGTGATTAACATGTCACAGTCATTAGGCGATTATTAAACTTATTCAGATCGAACAGGCATTCAGAATCACTACAACCTTGATGCTAAAACTCTGATTGTCAGCAGGATGGGTGTTATTGACAGATTCAAGGTTCATGATAATAATCTCATGTAATCATAGTGAATTAAATATGTTATCTTTGATATGTAATCATGGAAATCACTGTACAACACACACTTTTTAAAACAAGAATAAGGATAAAATATGCAGTATTATAATAATTAATAAATAGTATTAAGTATCACTACATAGTATAAAACAAAGTCGCTTTCTCTGTCCATATATCCTTATGTATGCTTAAATCTTTAAAACTACGCAACGGATTTTGATGTGTTTTTTTTTAATAGATAGAGTGATTCAAGAGGAAGGTTTTAGTATTAGCATTGCACCTGTGCGAAGCCTGGGCGGGTTGCTAGTTAAGTAATAATTAATTAATAGACATAAGTAACCTATCAAGCAGCAGCTTACCATATGGGCAATATGTTACAATGGATAATCTTACTGTTTCCTGATTCCACAGCTTGACTGCATAATTTATATATAAACTTAATCCATGTATTTTGTTCATGACTAACACTATGCTCTCATAAATTTATATATAATTTTATACCATTTATATGTATGTAAGTAAAACCCAGATGCTTAAACAACATAAAATATAAGGCTCACCAAACAAATTAACAGACAAGACTTTTCCATTTAGAGATCTCATATCTATACTAATATTATAAAGCTGAAGAGTTTGTTTGTTTGTTTGTTTGAACGCGCTAATCTCCGAAACTACTGGTTCGAATTGAATAATTCTTTTTGTGTTGGATAGTCCAGTTATCGAGGAAGGCTATAGGCTATATAACATCACGCTACGACCAATAGGAGCAAAGATATAGTGGTAAATGTGTAAAAAACGGGAGAAATTATTTCATCTTACGGGAACTACGCGGGTGAAACCGCGCAGAACCGCTAGTGTAATAATAACAATATCAATTGCATGATAGATAAAAGCATAACATTCGTTAAAATACATTAAACTACAAAATTATAAGAATATCATAAACATACTTCTCAATAGTCAATAGACAATGTGTCAATGGTTTCATCATCCATGATTTCAATCAATCTTAAAATAATCTGTAATAATATACTACTTTTAAATAGGTACCTACCTAATAGATAGGGATTGACAAATAACATAAACTGAAGTAGGTATACAATATTGATTTCCAAACACCTTCCCTAGCATGCATTTGTGGTGCTTCTTGCCTTCAAGGCTAAAGGAAGCAAGGCTACAATGCATTCAAATTGTTTGTGGGTCCATTTTTCAGTTTAAATTATAGTATTAGAATGTTTTTACCAATCATTTAAGCTCCTATCTGGCGGAGTGGTTTTGTACACATTATATATATTTTTAAATAAATGAACTTCATACACATTATCTTTAATATTTCAATTTGAGTTATTAGTTATTAATTATTGTAAATGAATGTATATATTTTCTTTAGAAATAAATATTTATAAAATATTATTGTTGCTAGATTTCCTGGTTACCGAACAAGCATCAATCTCCAATGGGCTTTCTAGATCTTATTGTTGGACAGGCTAATATTTACATAGTAAACAAGATGATAAAAATATATATGTATAATTGAAGACGACAGCAGGGCCTACTATATGCTTTGTCGCCATGTTGAGCTGAACCTAACCAGCCCTAATAGTGATATTTAAAGCCAGTTTTGCTTATGTCTCTAAGGCCTATATTCAATACCGATTGAGATTGTAGTAGGTTATATTATTGTCTTCAAAATGATAATACCCAGTTGAAAAGAGCCAAACAGTCTTCGATGTTTGGTCTCGGAGACTCTGTAGGTACTTTAGAATTTCATAGACAAGTTATTGAGAAATTGACCAGACTTTTTTAGGGAATGATCCTTTTATTCTTGTACTATTATTAATTACATAAAAAATCATGGTTTTTCATTAAAACAATGCTTATTGACCTACCTCTTTGACTGTCTCCAGTTTGTGCTTGACGTCGGGGTCTGCTCCTGGTGCCAGCGCCACTGCTACATACTTGTTCTCTGAGCCCTCTGCCTTAGGGCCTGAGGGGGAGACGAATTTACTGGCGGCATTCTGGCCAGCTGCGGGCTCTTCTAACGCGTCCACTGGGGGCTTACTAGGACCCCGAGAGGATGATATAGACGGAGCTACGTCGAATTGGGGGCGTTCCAACACTTTCATCGCCATGTCCTCGTCAATCTTCGCTCTTAAGCGGTTCCTATCCTCAACCACGTGAGGGTCATCACCCTCCTCCCCGTGGCGGACGATCCCGACCACAGGGAACTCTCCCACCTCGTTCTGGGCCAGCGGCGGCGGCATAAGCAGTTCGGGCCCCGCTTTCTGAATCCGTTTGTACACATTATAAACACTATCGTTCACACTGGTGGAACTTTTAAACTCTGGCAAGTAGAACAGTGCTCCTAACCACACGATCGCGAATGTCAAAAGTACAGAAACAATCAAATATTTCTCCCGGAGACGGAACGACCGGCGGGATATGGACGGCACGGGGACACCATTCACGAACCGCTGGTACGTTGGCAAAATCCCCGTCATGTTTACGTAAACAGTCCTTATCTAAAATTCTAAATAAATAATATCAACTTTCCAACAGATGTCCCGTCACTCGTGGTCGCCATTAAAGAACTGCCAAGTTGAAGTTTAGTAGGTTTGACATAGGGATGCCATACTGTTTTTAATCTTTCTACCAAAAAATAAAAATCAAAAATAAATAAGTTTATGCAACTCTTATTCAGCATAACAGTAATTATCGATAGAGTCTGGCTAACGAAAGTAGATAATTGTCTTTTTTTAAAACTTTTGAATAGCAACACATAATGACAATGTCAATTTCTCATTGTCAAACATTCGTTTTAGTTTGTTATGTTCTTATTTCTTCATTTTTGGGTTAAAATATGAATAAAACTATTAAAAGTGGAGTTCGAGAGTTATTGTTCTGCATGATATCCAAGTTCCAAGAAAACAAGAAGAAAAATAAGCTGAATTCTACAAAAATAAGAATGTTTACGTGTTTTGATAAATTTCTTAGGTTAGTATGATCTATTACTTTGATACTTTATGTAATTACAATTTTTTGTTTAAATTCTTTGTTACCGAATAGTTAACATATATTAGCCTGAAAATAGACAGTTGTTTGATAGGATATTTCGTTTCTTTCGCAGAAAATCTGGAGGATGTAGTTGATGCAATAGTGAGAACTATTAGAAATGTTACTGATATAGAGCAGAAAGATAAAATAAAACTCAAAACCAGTACTGGAATTACTGCTTCAATGACTGGTTAGAAAGAATGCAAAAGTGCATTAATTGAAATGAAGAATACTTCGAACAATAAAACATAACTTAGGTAAGTATAACTTGTAAACAGTTTTTTTATTCCTGATCTTTTCGGTTTGCCCCTCGTACCAATGAGTAGTTCAAAACTTACGTACATATTCATCACTTGCTCGACGGTGAAGGAACACATTGTCAGAAACCCGCAGGTCTCAGAATAAATTCTGAGGCATGTATAACAGACCCGATTCGGCAAGGGGCTCACCACCTATCACGTCAAGGGGTCGAATATTCTCGTGATTAGTGGGTATTTCAAGAAATGGTATCTGCCTATCCCCTCGGGGATGAAAGGCGTGAGATTATTCATTCATTCATTATTCAAAGTTGTATTTTAGAATGATGTATCTCAGAATTAATTCTGAGACCTGCGGGTTTCCTTACGATGTGTCCTTTACCGTCGAGCTAGTGATAAATATGTACGTAAGTTTTTGAAAAACTCATTGGTACATGCCAGGATTCGAACCCAAGCCTCACTGATTTTCGACCGGCTCTTTAACCGTTCGCTAATTAATTCGTTCGTTCGTATAAAAATATTTATAAGTAGGTATCACACTCATCCATAAAAACTACCATCATACTATGTTTTTTTTTAAGATAGCAACATTATGAGTGACATCTATGGAACGGCTTTTTGGCGGGAATCCGAAGAGGGACGTCATGTTTTTTGTTTAATTTTCATTTTGCTGTGTATTTCGGGTTTTGACTCATAATAGTGATAGTTTATTATGTGGCAAGTGTCCGTGAAAGTGTGCAGTGAATGGGAAATTCGATAAAATGCGAGATATGGACATTTTTGGATTGCCTCAAAAAGTCACAATAAAGTCGTCAGTAAAAGTGCTATCATTTTACTGATAACCAAGTTAGGGTACGTTAGGGTTGTAGAAAGTGTTAAAGACACTGTATTTTTGTGCATGGACTCTGAAGCAGAGCCATTTACATAAGGATATCATTAACTAATGACGAGGCTGCATGGCGTAATGCCTTTGCCTACCCTGTAAGGGGTGAAACAACAAAAAAAAAAAAAACATCTATGGAACATTACGAGAACGTCTCAACTGCGCCATCTAGCGATTGTTATAAAGAACTGAATTAAAATAATTTTCGGTTGAAAGAAAATTTACAATACAAGTTTAATAGATGGCACCATAGGCTTTTTTCGATGTGACCATCCATACATAGAGTAACTTATATATACGCATCCATACTGGTAGAGCTTTGGGGTCGGTTTGGGGTACTTCTACCATTCGACTTCAAAAATATTACGATTGGCTTTTTAAGTCTTCGAGGTTGTTGGTAATGTGGACCCGCTATGTGCAGACGGCGCGAGGACCACACTTTGCTTTGAGCGGATGTATTGTAGAGTCATGGTATGATCGTCGATCGCAAGCACAAGGAAGAAACTTCCTTCCGAAATTTGGTCAAGTTTGCATTACTCGCAAAGACCGAAACTTTATTATTATTTCTTGAACCAATAACTTAAGAACTAGGTAAAGTATAGTAGAATTCTTTTGTCTGTCGCCTGGATTAGATGATCTTTCTCCATGTATTTTTTAAATGAAAGTTAGGAAAGTTAGGGTATCTAAGAGGGGAGATGAAAATAAAAATACTTGATATATTCAATAAAATTGTTTTATTTAAAATTGTTGGATTTATTTTATTTATTGTAACAAAAATACGATTTATTTTTAATTTCTAAAGATTTTATAGGTACGTATTGTGTGAAATACGTTTTAATTACAATTAGGGCTTTTAATATTCTCAAATGAGATCAGTCATAACTTATTTAAGTAGCGTTTATATAATTTACACACTTAAAATCTAATAAATACATATTTATTTGCTATACATTGTGTGCTATGAACGGGGTTTGAACCTTGACATGTAGAAGTCACAGTCCGGGCAATACATTGCGGGCGGTGCAACGGGCTTCTTGCGACACAAGTTACAAGGCCCCTTTTGCCCAGGCAATGTCTGTCCCTCATTGGGATACATACCATTCATTTGCGGAGGTACGGGCGAATCCGTGCCTCCTTTCGTGCCGGGCTCGAACGAGACTGACTTTTTTTGAATCTGCTTCGTCGGAGGCAGATGCTGGTAGGGATTGTACCCGCCCTGACTATACTCATACTGACCTATCTGATCGTTATTAGAATTATTATCCAAGTTCTGATTGTAGACAGGCCGCCGTTGCGGATGATTCGCGTAGTGCCTGGCCTCTGGCGCACGTTGGCTTGTATTGTCAAGGTAGTAGTTATTAGGCACTTTCTGGTAAGTGCTGTTAAAGTTGTCAGGTACATCACCGTGAGGCGGTGGCACTCTCTGGTAGGGCGACTGGCCCGAATAATGATTTGTACCCACTTGAGGATATCGACTAGAATACTCTGAGCTGGCGTAGCTTGTCGGTGGGCTGTGGTAGCTCTGGTAAGCAGGCGAGTTGGTGGGCACACTTTGGTACGGCGAAGGGTTCTGCTGGTTGTAGGGGCGGTTTGTACTGTAGTTGCTGGCTGCAAGCGTCGGTGTGGCGGAGTGTTGCGGTAGTCTATGGTAGTAAGCGTTGTTGGGGTGATTTGGTGGCTGGCTCGGTGGGTGCAGGTACGTGTTAGGAACAGGCCTCGGAGGAGCCGTGTGTTTCGGCGTGAAAGCTGGATTGTGCGCAGTAGGCGTCAACCTATTCGCAGGATTTTGACTAAAGTTCGGTGGGCTGGCGTTGCTGTGGTTTGAATAAGCTGCTGGTGGTTGGTTGTATGGTATCGGATTGCTTGGATTCTGCGGGGAACTTGTCGGTAGCGTCTGGTATATCTGACTATTGACACCATTTTGATTTTGTGTCAGTATTGGCGAGCTCGTTCCGTAGACTCCAGTATTTTTCTGAGCATTGTATTGTTGTGGCGGTCGTGTTTGTGCGACTTGGTATCCTGGGTAAGGATTTTGTACCCGAAGATAATCGACGGAAGTGTTATCATTGGGCACAAATGAGTTTTGTGATAATGATGATATAGTAGACCTTGAGGATTGGCTATCAAACGAATCCTGTCGCTGAAGAGAAGGCTTCTCAGACTGCAGCGGCATTGTCGTTAGCTCGGGTTTATTCATTGCAGATTTCAAGACTCTCTCCAAGATCGGATTGGGAATGTAACTGTCGTCTTCTTGATCTTCCGCTGTAGCGACTAAGATAACTTGATCACAGAATGAAACAGACTTCTTTTTGGGCTTGGATCGGTCTACGAAAGAGTTGTTGTTTGTTTTTTGTTCATTGTATTCATCTTCAATCTGTTTCGGATCGATGGACGAAGCAGATGCACGACGGTTGTACATCCCAGTATTTGACTGGTTCGAACAATTAATCACGTCTCTGTTGGCACTCATCCCAACGAAACCTATGTGAGATCTCTCATCCGATATCACATTTTGTGCATTGTGTTCAAATCTAGATGCCATAATTCTCACGTTGTTGTTAGTCTCAGCTGGACTAGATAGCTGCCCTTCGAGAGATCCAGATCTTTTCAGTTTGAAAGCTGCCTGTTTTGCTTGCAATTCTTTGAGCCAAGTATCACCTGAGTTATTTAGATTTTCTAACTGGGTCAACTTGGATATACTTTCTTCGTTTCTAAGAATCTGGTTTCTTTTCTCTTGTAACTGAGCCAATAATGAGCCTCTAGGTACTTCAGATTCGGTGTCATTGTGCATGTCGATTCCATTGATATTTGTCGTTTCAATTTTGTCTAGTTCATCTCTCATTGGTGTCAAGTCAATCGGTGGAGGAGGCGGTGGAAATTCCTCACTTGGCTGCCGGGAATGATTGACGGAGTTCATAGGACTTGGATACGGAGGTAAGTCAAACATTTGAGGTGATCTTCTCATCGGAACAGCGCAGTCTACTACATCTACACCATTATCAAAAACATTGCTAAGATTTTGAATGTTATTATATGAAGGCTGTATTGATGGCATTGTATCTCGTTTAACTGGGCTCTGCTCGTGGTGTATCATTGCCTTCGTGACGACTGTATGAAAATTTTGAGAGGGAGAATCGTCTAATCGGTAATGGTTCATTTGTTTATCGTTGTACGGCATGAAAGGTAATGACTGGGGTTCATCTCCATATTGTTCAGAGAAACCGCCGTCTTCTTCTACATCTTGAGAGTAGGAGAATTCGCCACGAGACGGATTCGGTAGTGGTTGTGGTGGACGCGACTGAATGCCGTGCTCCATCACTTCAGACTCGAACTTAGCGCCGCTAAGCTGGGAAGTGGTTCGAAGCGGCGGCGGCGGCGGAACTTTCGCCGCAGTGAGAATCTTACCAGCACTTCCGTGGAAACTCTTCCTCATTAGCTTACTCCTCTCGAGATTGGGGTTAGTACCACTCGCTGCCGAGTACTCTAAATGCCCCTCGGATAGATAACCACTGAGATTAGATTTATCTTCGCTCTTTCTTCGTCCCACATCAGCATCATCGACTGATGAGACAACTTTCTCTTTTTTAGTGTTTTCATTATTACCATCTGCGCCTTCAGTTAAATCTGGCATGGATCGGTTTTTTCGTCTAATTAATCCGCCCATTAATAGTTTTCTCCGAATTTTGTGTTGTTTCTTATTAGCCTTTTTATCTTCGGCTGGCTCCTCTTTTTTTTCAGTTGCTACAGTTATTTCTTTCCGAGCTCGTCCACGGTCTTCACTTCGTGATCGTTTTTCTCGAACTTTCTCTTCGTCACGAGATTTGTGCCGCGGAGGACGTTCTCGGGGGGGATTGTCGATATCATCTTCAATACTACATTTGGGAGATTTTTTTGAAGAACCCTTCTTCTTAGGCAATGTCGCATAAATTTCAATAGTCGTGGTAGCACTCTCTAGCCCACCCTTGGTGTTTCTAATCGGAACAGTCTGAGGAATCTCGGTTACTCTGTTCATCCCAGCCATACGTCGTTGTAGACTACGAGCCCGCATTACGCAGGTGTTATGTTTCATTCTAGCAAAAGTCATAGTGTGAGGGTTATTATACGGAGCGTCCATTGCAGCACGAGCTTTAGATGCCGCAGCATCACACAGTACTAACGCAGTCTCGTAATCTGCTGCATCTTCTGCATGGCGTGACTTTTCTAATAATCTATCAGCCTCTTGACACAATGCTTCACAGTCACCGCGAGTAGTCAACTCGGGAATTTGAGCTAATTGTAAATTATGGCGAAGTCCTTGCTGGAGTGGCAAGCTATCGGTAGACGACAAGGAGTAGGAGTCATATCCAGCATCACAAGAGCCTCCACTGGACAGTTCTCCTTTACGAGTTGGACTCCCGGGAACGCTCCCTGGACCTCGACCTCTTGAGTACATGTAAGGGCTTTCCACTGTAGACGACGAAGCAGATGATGCGCTATTGCGGTCTCCACTCCAGTTACCAGAGTCCCGTCTGGCTCTAGGGGGCCTTTCTTGACTGTCTGATGCTGAACCAGTGCTCAAACTACGAGCTAACTGGGCACGGCGATTCGCTTGTACTTCCAGCATGTTTTCTACTGCCTTTCTGCTTACATAATCACTTTCGTTGTCAGGGCCTGGAGTTACTGCTCTTCTTGCAAATCCTGTAGAGGGTCGCTCAGGTGCAGGAGTCACAGCTCTTCGTGGTTCTGGCGCTGGAAATGGCACAACATCTTTTGGAGCGTGTCTGGTATCGCAAGGCGTTCCATCTACAGCTGCATACAGCAGTAGTAGAGGCTGAAAGCGGCCTCTTCGACACTTATCGACGACTTGTGACCACTCAGGGCCTATTTCTTTAACATCGGCGTCGTCGAAGTATATCCAGAGATGGAGCTTGCTGTGGTAGAAGAACGTGGAGTAGTGCTTGCCGTAGTAGGTGACTAAGCCGACGAGGCGGTGGGTTGCTCGCGCTGCCCAGGCGCGGTCGACGCATGCGTGGAAGGCGTCAGTGGGTCGGAGTTCAGTTCCTAGAGCCGCGTAAACTGCTGCCACGTGTTCTGCAGGAGGACGCTCGGAGTCCCAAACCATGCCGATGGAGACTACTTCGGGACGGTTCATCAGGGTTCTGCAGATTTGAATCTTAGCTCCACATGCGTTCTGCAAAGAGATAAAAAATGAATGAGAATTTTGGTATATAATATCATGATATCAGAGAAAAATAATTCAGAACAAAGATTGTTTAGCACTATGAAAATATGCTGTTTAAATTGGGACTTAATAGGAAGTTATTTACAAGTTATTTAGTTACTAGGAAATCAACTCCGCTGATATACTTACTGGGCAGTCTCGAATATCTCCCATTCCACCAGCTTTCCTTAGCAAGAGGCCAAAACTATCTCCATGTTCGCCCAGAGCCGCTTGCGCCGTTAATGCAGTCGCTGACACGTAGTGCACCATCTACAAACAAGTTCAAACATTTAGAACTTTGCTGCTAGTTGATACCCTCGATAGAACCTGTCATATCTAGGGATACGTTACCTGAGTGAAGGGGAGAGGCTCGGAGGTGGCTTGGCAGGCGCTGCAGACAGACTGCTCGACGAGCATCATGGCGAACTTGCGGTGAGGCACGCAGTGCGGCGCACGGCACGCGTCATCGTCCCTGCGGTCGCCACTGCCGGCTGCTACGTGTGCGTGAACCCTATAGATGAATCATGTTGAGTATTCGAAGATGTTGTATCATTTAGCAACTAATCTTTGTAACACTCTATGATAGAATGTTGTGCTCGTATATGGTTTATTGAACTTACATATTAGTTTACTTATTAACGTTCCGTCTATCTCAAATTGCAAATGCTCAATTTACTTTTAATTTATCTACGATTCTTTGTGTCCCACAATTTATTTATTTATCTATCCATCGTGTAACATCTAGGTGCAATCAATAGACCTACTTTAAGGTACCTTATAAGTGAAATGTTGTCTCTTTTCAATAATGTTATTCTTGATTATATATAAACTAGCGACCCATCCCGGCTTCGCACGGGTGCAATGCTAATACTAAAACCTTCCTCTTGAATCACTCTATCTATTAAAAAAAACCGTATCAAAATCCGTTGCGTAGTTTTAAAGATTTAAGCATACATAGGGACATAGGGATATAGGGACAGAGAAAGCGACTTTGTTTTATACTATGTAGTGAGTAGTGATGTTCAACCAGCAAAATAAGCTGTCTTAAAGAAGAAGCTTACCGCAGAAGCAGATGCTCAAAGCACTCGCTGGCGTCAGCCATGCAGCCGAGTTGGAAACGAGCGCCGCCGCCGCCGAGAGCGCGACGCAGGCTGTCCGCCGCAGGCGCACGTTCTGCCGACCATTGTAGCTGCGCGAATAGCTCCTGCAACAACGAAGTACAGGTAGGAATTAGATTCGTGATGATCGTACGTTATAAAAAGTAGTAAATAAATGAATAACATTGTTTTTTTATAGGGAACGTTACATGTTGCACAATATCAAGTGTCACATTTGGGTATGAGACACAATATTTATTTGCGTAAATTTTACGATTTCAATTACAATCGCTAAATTATATATAATTTATGGTTTTCGTATTATGTATACACGATTGAGAAAAATAAATTTTCCCAATACAGGATCACGAGAGACTAAATTAATTACCTACTGGGTTTTTATATTGCCGAATTTTGAGGGTTGTCCGTCCATATGAACCTAAAGGAACTCATCTACCTCAGTTTATGTAGAATATCATTGGTGAACAAACGAATAAATATTAGGTATAGGTATATACAATCTGTGTGTTCAAAATATTGATTTAAAGAAATATTTAGTGAAAGAAAGAACAGAAACGTATAAGAGTGGAAAAGAAGCTCGAAGCTTCCATAATAACACGTCTGTAAAGAAAGTCTGACCCTAAAGTCTGATCGGCCAGCCAGGCCATTTTGACTTTTATGATTGGTAAACAAGTTTGGAAATGTTTTGAAGAGGCAGTTGGACTGGTACCAAACCAGTATGGCACGAATACGAGTATAGGTCACAAACACGCCGTGACCCGACCGCGGCGATCACCGTACGTTTTTTGTTTCGTAATAGTTTCTAGTAGCGGTCAAAACACGGAATAGGTGTTGCTTCAGTAATCAAATTGTTGTGGGAAATTTTTAAGAGTTTTTCAGACACTTGTTTTCGATCTCGGCTCTATTGCCAATCGTATAGGTATAATCAGGTTATACTATTTTTTAATTTCTAGGGTTTTGAATACTAATCTACCTGTGCCCAAAAATTTATCTACATTGGTAGATATTAGAACATACTGTTGGTTTCGCTATGATATTCAATTTACTATTATTGGCAGTGAAAATTATAAGGTATACTTAATTAAGTTTAATAATAGTTTTACCCGATATACTAAGGATTCATTTGAAAAAGTATTGCAATGAACTTAAACTTTGTCTTTGAAGCTGCTCTACCAAATGAAGTTTACTTCGTCGGCGACAAAGAAATTTACAATTTACATTAGGCTAGCCTAGCTGTTATCTCTTAGGATTATCTTAGCTATCCTGAGAGAGAATACTGTTCTTCTTTAAGGCACCTTTTGAACTGTAAATATTATTTAAAAAAGTATGTGTTGCTAGTAAATTAATATGTTTGTACAAACTAAAAAATACAGTAGTACTCCTTACATAGATGTCGTAAGCCAAAGGGAAAGAAGCAATTTACAAGTGTAAGTTACAAGAGCAGAGCAAATGAGTCGGTGTGAGTAACGTAAGGTGTTATCCGGCATCGACGGACGCAGCTTGCCGTGTCTTCCGGCGTCTGCGCAACGGTCGTGACGATACTCGCAAAAACCAACTAACCAGGAACAGGGTGATTTTTATACAATTTTGTGTCCAAAACATACGGAAATACCTAATTTGTGATAAAGGGGGCAGTTGAAGAGTACCCGAAACCGATTATGCAGGAGTCGGTGTTGGATGTGGTGTGGATGAAGCATAAAAGATTTGACAGGTACGTAGCAAATGGCAGTTTATTATCTTTGCCTACCCCAATAGGAAATTATGTAAGTATTTTTGTATGAAGAACGTTTGAATTCGTTATAATAATAATACTCGTTATAACTAGAAAAGAAAATTATAGAGTTGCTCAAAATAAGTGTAAACTGAGCATGACAGAGGCAAAAATAGGAAAATTTTATAAAAAACTGGTTAAATAATTTAACAGGCTCGGAACGAGACCGAGCACACTCCGTCCGAGCCCGATTTAAGGGTTAGTGTTATTCCTATTTCTCCTATTGAAAAACCAGAAAGTTGACTTTGATGCTTGGAACACTCAGTGTTTCGATATATAATATATAACTTACAGTATACAATGAGCTTACGATTACGTTACGTTTAAATTACGTTACAATACTACGGCAGGACGTCGACTGCGCGCACGCAGCTCGCTCGGTCAATTAACTTGAGACCAATTGATGTTCCGCCATCACGCACGCATCCACGTACTCACGAGGGACAATGGAGTGCTTTTAGAATTGCCATATCAATGTTGAGGAGGATTCAGTAAACGGGCAATGATATTGGCCACCATGTGGTAGAATGGCTTAGACCACCGTATCGAAATGAAATTGGGAGTAATCGAACTTAAATTAAAAAGATTATCTCAAAAGATTATCTCAAACTTGAACCATGTAGATTTCAATTTTAAAATTATTGTGATTGTCTTTCTAAAAAGTAAAGTAAAGCAAATAAAATGACGTCATACTGTAGTATTAGTAGTTTTATGAGAGATAATAAAAAGTTAAATATTTTTATATTTATGAAAGAAAGGAAAAGAATATGAAAGAGAAGAAAGATATGAAAAATAGATACTTTTGTTTGTTGTACGACTAATACAATAAGTAGTCTATAGAGAAATATGCGCAGCAGTGTGTTCTAGGCTTAATACAGCGATCGTAGACGCTAGCTACACTCATCGATATTCACAGTCGCTACAGCAGAAACAATGTTGATATTTTTTTATTTATCACTTTGTATAGCCATGCATATTCCTTACTGGGCGAGTAATATAAATTATGGCGAGCCAACAGGTGGTGAGCCAAGTTTTTTAAGCCATGGCTGTACTTTCGCATACCGCGTTTCACAATGCAACTTTTTTAAATTATCCACAGCTTTTCCGTATTTATCCATTGTTATAATTACACAAGACATGTTTAATCTAGGGATAAGAGGCGGAACTAATGTATCAAACATGAGGTGACATGTAGCTCAGTGCGCAGGCGCCTGGGAACGCGTCACTATTGTTGCGTGAGAACTGTGCGCCGCGCCGTGACCCTGCTTCTTGCTGATTGTCTGCTACTGTAATTTCTCCATTTATCTCTTATGTGTACTACAGTGGTTCATTGGAGTTTCACTCTATAAAAAAAACTGACTTACTAATTATTATTTTACGCCATGTACGGTGGTATAATATCAAGATGACGATGGAGCTGCAGATGAAGAAAAGTCACAGTGCGTTGGTTTAATAATAACCTATATTAATCTCTGCGTAAGTTAGTAAATAATTTATTTTAACTAAGTGTTATATTTCGTACACGAATTTTTAAAAAAAGATTACCGAAATGTTACAGGAAGTAGATCAAATATTAATAAATAATTGGATTACTTATGTATTAAATTACATACTTATATTTTGTTAAAGAAAACAGTAAAGAATTTCTAATAAAAGCTGCACACTAAATAGAAACACTATTTTATTATAGACACTATAATGTATTATGCATTACGGGTTGCATTATTATCATCAGTTCTCTCACGTCAATCATAATATATACAGAAAAGAAGTAATCCCATAAGTAGGTACCTATTCAAAGTAATATATTTATTCTACAGATTTATATGAATCCTCAATAAAGGCATAAAAGTTTTATTCTCAGCACGCGCTTAAAATATGAATACAAGTTGCCGGCAGACAATATATATTGTCTTTGTCATAAAACTTCTTTGAGGAGTCTTGGACGAAAGAAACGATATACGAGCAGAATATCGTATACGTAATAGCTCGATTAGACGATTACTCTTGGACCTAATTTGGATTTGCAAACAATTAGAAAGCAAGTTGAATGAAATTTATATTTGCATACAGTAGACAGTAAATCAAGCATTCTTGCTTTTGAAATGTAATTTGTATTGTAATAATATAACGATTTTAGAACATCAGCTTCTCGTCTGTAGTTCCTATAAAAAGCATACAAAACCATTTGCAATTCGAAGATATACCATATATTCACTATCCTAACTTGAAACACCTTTGTAAGGTTAAAGACCTAGTCAATGCTATAAAATGTAAGTCCGTAAGCTGAGAAACAAAATTTTTTTAGCTTGGTTTTCTTTTCACTTACAGAACAAAATCTTTAAAAAACTTAATATTTAGATACACATTTCTGTGATCGCTTGCTCGATAGTTTTTATTGTTATTTTAATTGATTCATAGGCACATATAACACCCCTTTCCAGCGATAGGCTCGGATGCTATCTTATTTAAGGGTCTTAAAATTGAAGAAAAGTGACTACCTCTGCCGACTCCCTGGGGGTAAGGAATGAGCTTTTTTCGCCCACAACAACACAAAAACCTTTTAAAGCCCAATAGTTACTCCCATTGTTACTCCTATAATAGAAACTTCCAAGTTCTATGTAAGACAATAGGCGATTCTCGGCGCGAGTCGGGATGCGTTTGCGCACTGTCCATGTTAAGTATTCTCCGGACAAATTGCCTTTGAGGCTTCGACACAATGGCCTGAGGGTCAAGACGAGAGACGAATCCCAAATTGTTCCTTACTTTAGAGTTACTTTAGAGTTCTGTAAAGTTATTCCATCTCTATCTAACTGTACTCTGTAATGTATGGCTGTCTCATTTGTAATAATTTTGAAATATAGTAAAGCTTTTTAAGAGAGAAGTAATGTCATATCTCTCAATTTGTATTGATTTGAATCGCTGAAGAACAAGAAACTACATTATGGCTGACTAATATAGGCAGCAAGTAGGTAGTAATTGCAATCTCTTTATTGTACACCAATAAAAATATGTAATCGTAATAAGTGACAAAATGACACAAATAGTACCATGGTCTTATCGCTTTTAACGGTTTATTATACAACCTTACGATGGACAGTATTCGAAAGATTCCTTATGGTCACTTTATCACAATCGTGAGGCATCAGTCCTCATTACTGATGCACATTTAATTGACTTTAAGCAAATCACTTCCAGGTAGTCAGTACTTACGCAAATTGAACCTAAAGCGGTAACCAGGCGCGTTAATATAGCGATAATGAATTGCGCTGCGCGTTGATGTCGTTTATACTAATGCACGAGTCAGCTTTTCTTCCGGAATTAATTGGTAATTAATTTAATTGGTTTTGACGAAAAGTTATTAAAAATTTGTAGTTATTTATCTCTCTGACATAATCTATCTCTCTGCCATATACGAAGAGACAGAGTTACTTTAGCATTATAATAAAATATTAGAAGGGATATGTACTAGAGATTCTATGGAGAATGCCATAAGCTTTTTGATTAAAATACTAGTTTGACTATATACCTACCTAAAATGTGTCACGTAGGTATTAGGATAGCATTTCCAAAATTTATTTAAAGACATGGTAATTGAAATTAAGAACTTGTAACACATTAAATTAGTATATCAAGGTTACACTTGCCTACCTAAGTCTTCCATAAAAGTTACACCACTGGAAACTTACTTTAAACAGCGACAAAGTGGTAGGGTTCAGTAGCGGTGGCGATTCGGGTGGGTCTTGTCTGGCGGCGGAGGGCGGACGCGAGCGCGGAAGTGTGTTGTGCCTCACGCCCGCCAGTGACCCCACAATCAGCATATCCTTAGGAGGCAACAGCTCCTTGTCCTTAAGAACGTCGATCTTCTGCTTCTGTATCGCCGCCCCGCTCTTCCCATCGCCGACATCTTTCCGCTTATACCGAAACTTGATCATTTTTCAATCCACAGTCATCACTTGGCACTGCTCGCACACTCATTGGTATCCAATCTCCATCGCTGACAATGGCAACCTATATGCACATAGCTATAAATGTGTCTGCGAACGACGTATATGGCAATAAGTAACCGAGACACGTACTTTTGAGAAACTTTTCATTTGAATTCTACTCGACCGCACTACGCTTAGCTATGCCTATCCGCGGGCCTATTTTATTGGCAACACCATGTGAATAACGAAAAAAAACAAAGACGTTTCGGCGGGAAGACGCCAGTTGGGGACAGGTAGGCGACAGGTGGTTCTAATTTATACAACTGTCGATGCTCCGCTTCATTAATAGGAATACCACTAATCGCGTAATTGATAAACACTTTTTCTTTTGTTTAAAAATTAGAATACTTTCAAGGCACTGTGTTTGAACTTGGAACAGAAACGATCGACGCGGTGGAGGCTTTCGAGCAGACTGGGCCAAGACTCAAATGCGCGTGCGCGGGGGAGGGAACCCCGAGCGTTTCTACTAGCTATACCTGGCAGGTATACTTTTTTGTAATCTATTGTTAACTTAAAACTCACGTGGGCTCCCTGCTGCCCTTTTCTAACTTGTTAGCGCAGTTAGTGTCTCTATCTTTGTCTTTTATAGCGTGAACCTTTGTTTATATTTCTATGGTAACGTAAAGCCGTAGTTGTAAAACGATGGTAGAGACAATGTTGGTGTTAAACACGTGCGAAGAATGTGTTGTGCAGATGCAGAAATATTTTAAAACGTTTCCAACATTAAAGGGGGCTAAGTAGATTACAAATAGGTAATAGTTTAAAAGAATTTATAGTCTTTCATTGTTTCAAAGCTGTATCTGCGCACAATATTGTAATATACGTATTGTTTCAATACAAAGGTGTCCAAAACAGTTTTAAGAAAATGTAATCTTTAATGTAAAATTATAACTAGAATATTTTTTAATTGAGTCTTTAGAACTTATGATATAAACCAACTGAAAGCTGTGAAGATACCTCTACCACGTTACCGTACCATTAAAATAAAGACCCACGTTTTGTTCTTATTCTCAACTCCCTTGAACGTATCATAAATATGACTCATATTTGAGGAATGTCAAACTACCATAACGAAAGGGATGAATAAACAAATTCACATGCCCTCTTCAAATTGTATAAACAAAACAAAATATCGTAAAATTCCTTGCGCCCTTCGCTTTTATCACATGAACTTTCACGTGAGTCAGTCTGTAAGTATGCCAACAATAAATATGTGGTCAGTTTCCTCCCAGAGCGTTGTTCTTGAAACTCGTAAATTTGATGCCAGTAACACACTTGACAAGTTGTAAAATTTTAGTTAACTAGTGCTTGTAGAGTCTCTGGTAGTGATGGGTTTGATTGCTTTTTTTAAACAACTTTCATTTGATGAATTGGTTTTTGTTTCATGATTTTATCCATGAAATTTCACAGGCAAATGATGTTTAATGACAATGGAAAATCATACTTGCTACGGGAAATAAGTTTTTTTTATATTGTGGGACACAATTGTTATTTTACACACACTGTTATTTAGACCCAAACTAGGCAGAGCCTGTACTATGGGTACTAACATACTTAAATAAATATCAAACAGCTAGACACGAAGCCAACAGAAATGAATGTTGCCCCGAGCGGGGATCGACTCAGAAGGCAGAGTCACTACCAACTGAGCCAACTGAGTCAGTGCAATGAAATTAAAATGATTTGCGAATTCATAGATTTTACAAGTAGCAGGCTAGGTGATGGAAAATAGCAGGAGTGACGTATGAAAATTCATTTCATATGATTTTTCTAATGCCTCTCATGAATACCCATCTCTAGTTTCTAGTGGTTAAAATTATGTTTCTTTCTTAAGTGTAGAGATAACGAGACTTAAAATTCACGTCAATCACGTCACAAACTAATAAATTATCTGTTCACTCATTAGTGAATGAATTTTGTTCGTGATTCATTTTGGTTACGTATTCACGGACTCGACCGGTACTTATAAGACTATAAAGCGTTTTGGATCGTTTCTTAGAACAAGGCTTTCGTCCGCATAGTTTTATAAGGAAAACTGATCAATATTCCGCCTCCACGCATATGGTTAGAAATAAATACCTATAAGGATATATTCTGCATTGGTAGTATGCAGACAACAGACCATCAAGGTGAACGAGTAACATTTACTCCTATGCAATTTCGTTTGAAGCCAAGAGTCACTGTCATTGAGAAGTTTCAAGTTTTCACTTAGGAAAAATTGTTGTAATGCATATTCATATTTATAGAAATAGAAATGTTAATTACCTTGGCAATTAGGTCATACATTTACTTTCGAATATTCAACTTAAAAACATATGTATCAGTACCCCAGTCTTGCGAAGGGCTTCTGCCAAACTTTCTAGTGTAAGAAGTGAGCGTATTCATGTATATTTGTAAAATAATCTATAAATATAATATACTATTGACTAAGTCATCCATTCGACCATCATAAAATGTCGGAAACCATTACACCTAGAAACTTGAAAGGCAGGTATTTATTCGATGAATCGTCATCGATGAAGTGATTTTAGATTAAACGTGTCTAACCTCCTATAAGCCAAGAAAATGAGACAAAATAGATTTTTAATTGTTCTATCGAGCATTGGAACCGCGCGGGGCTTGACTGATTAAAAAGGGGTAAGTAAAACTATTCGTTACTTATACAATGTAATGAAATTCCCAAGGAAATCTGATATTCCTACCAAATCTTACCAAAAATATTAACCGCGAAAGTTTGTAAGTATGTTTGTTGCACTTTCACGCAAAAACTACTGAAAGGATTTTGATGAAACTTTACAGTTATATAGCTTATACATCAGAATAACATATAGGCTATATTTTATCCGCGTATTCCTACGGGAACGGGTACTAAGCGGGTGAAACCGCGGGGCGCTGCTAGTTAATATTTACGTAGGACCAAGAAATACGCTAGAAATCTTTGCTTATAAAACTGGCACTGAATATTCCTATAAAATAAAATGGTAGCCATAAATTTCTCCTTGTTAAAACTCTATTTATAAACAACGAACGTCAGCAAAAAGCATATATTGAAGTAATTAATTCTCAATAAAGAGCCGTGGGACCTTCTCACATTCAGTCGCGATCCAGTTACCCGAAGGAAACCCGAGTACATACATTGGAGGCACCTCTAGGCGTAACGTAACGGTGAGTGAGAACTGAGCTTATCACATCGATAACAACTTCCCGTTCAATTAAATGTACACCTACTGTATTGTGCACAAGTTTTTGATTCCATGTGGTGTGGCATGTGCAAAATTTTTGCATTTTCAACTGACCAGAGAGCCACCATCTCTTAAAACAAGCTTAAAACAGTATTCTTGTGCTATCTTCATGCCACGTCCTTTATAAAATAAGCTTGTTTTATTATTGTTGTGTGTCTAATCTAAGAAAATGAGGCTGCATCTCGTTTTCTCCATAGCAAGGGATATACCATAATAAGAAAATCATTTGTTCTTTTGCATCACTATTCCTGAATAAAACAATATTGTTTGGAGAGGTCGTGGTACGAATCTGAGTATTGTTGTTTTAAGCTTTAAACAAAATGTTCCTGAAAAATGAGTTTTAGGTGGAGTTCCCCAGTAATTAACAGTATTAGATTGAGTAACAATGAGAAGTAACGCAACAGTCAGTATTTGTAAGTTCGTTTCTGCTCATTAAATGCTCTATTAATACACATTTGACTCGATTGAGACATTTGATTTACGATTCGAATGCCCTTGTATGTTATACAATCAAAGCTCATAAAATGAACATGTTTAACATTCAAATTGCTACCGCGACTTTAATCATTCTTTGTCTAAAAATTTGATGTACTATTTAGTCAGATACTGTTATTAAGTTTTTAGCTTGCACAATATCATCTACATTAAAATAGTCAACAGAACAAACATGTTTATGAGATTGTTTTAAAGAACATATTGCTGTCGATTTCTAGATAATCTTTTGATTTTTTATTATGATTATGATAGTGTACTTTTATTCTAAGCTGGGAAGTATATTGTTCGGTACAAAAACAAAAAATAATTTATTTGAAAAATAAGTAACTTATAGCTTTATAACGGAAACATTGGTTGTCTTTGACTTGAATACAGAGCCGTTAAATTAAAAAAACACATTTACATTTCTAATAATTTATTTGGACTTCCAGTATGTTTCTTTAGATGGCAAAATACATGACGTGAAAAAAAATTCAACAAATCACTATGTGCTATCATAATTGATTGAACAGCCTGCTTTAATAGTAACAAAACTAAGTTTGATAAGGTCACCTTTACTCTACTCATCTAGTCACAAAGTGGACTAACATTTCCTCTTGTTCCTACCTCATTTCAACACTTCTCCGAATACGGCGCCATTCAAGAGGCGGATCTTTAGGTACGTTTCGTTACTCACTCTTACGACAGGGACCTTGCTAACTTGTAGTTCTTGGAAACATTTACAAAACTTGACAATTTGCTGTGCCTTTATAAGGATACGTCTTTCGGGGGCTCAAATTAAAATTGCCTAAACAGAACTAATGAGTTTCTTGCTCGTTAATTGCAGCCTACCTACGTTGATAGTTAAAAAGCTTGTAAAATACATTTACAATTGTCAACAAAATAATGCATTCATTAACATTCCTATTATTTTCTTCAATTAAACATAATCTAGGTTATATCATCTTGTTTGTATACCAACTTACCACAGAATGTTACACTATTTAAAACAGATGATAACACTTTTTAAAATTTTTGTCCATTTCCTCCATCCATAAGTATATATCAGTGTCTAACTTTATACACTGTTTTGTGGTAAGACCGATAAATTTTTGAAAGTGTGTGTCAGACTTTACGAACACGCTGCTTTTCGGGATAAGTCCTTCTAACACAGTATGAAGCGATTACATTACTGTATTTAACCTCTAAGACCAAGCATCCGAGACACAATAGATTTTTAATTGTCTCGGTTCCAATTGGAACCTGCGGTTTTTACAGATATACATAATATTGTAACATAGTCGAACCTTATCTCGTCAGCATCATAAACGAGAAACAATCGGATTATCCATTGTCCTTGTGCGCCCGTGGACCTGATTGTGGTAAAAGCTGATTTATACACCGCTGAATGGCTTACCTATACTTATTACACCTGTCTAAATTCAGTGACTGAATCAGTGACAGAATTTAGAAAGCTAGTTAGGCTTCTGAATTCAGCAACCATATTTGTATCTGCATTTAGGATTCTAAGTGACTTATATTTGTTCTATGGTTTACGGCGGTAAACCATAGGTATGCAAAAAGTTACATAAAATCAAGGTTACCGGAGCAATAATTCGAGTTAGATGCGGTTCAAGGATCTCTAACCATCATGTGGAAAGATCACGCGCAGCCAATGCTTATTGCACTATGCCAATACTTGACCATTGTTGAGACGATTCTAACAATGCGCCATTATCACGTTAACCGGAACCTTTGGTTATGCTGAATTATGTTACATAAACTCTGATATTAACGATTCTCAACTGAACACAATACCTACTGTAGAAGCGAGATCTGTCTGTCTGTTTGTTTGTTTGAAAGTATCACGCACCTGACAAGGTTTTCTAACTTCAAAGATATATTATTTTTGATAAAGTTAAACACAGAAAAAGTCACAGGTGATCAACCATAAGCTCAATATCGCTAGTAGATTAGCTAGTTATCATCTTCCACAATAGCATTAGGTATATAAGCCGAGTAATTTGTAATATTTATAAATAATAATTATTCTACAACCTGTAGTGTGATAGATTAATGTGCAGAAGCCACTCCTCTCTGTGAAAGTGGATTGTGGCCTTCCTATTGAGAGTATTGACGCTCTACCTAGCGCAATTGTGCATACAGAAGACTGACAAGTTCTCACTTAGATAATGTCAATACCATTTTATGAAACAGAGAGTTATCCTATCACAGTCGCGAGTTATTCTATCACAGTCACGAGCGGTGTTTAGAATCCAAAATTTCAAATAGGTACGTATACCTACAACGCAACAAGTACTTTCTCAGCTTTTTAGGATAGGACTGACTATCTCTCGCACTAATTATCTAGGAAAGCTTATTGACACAGTGACAAACGACCATCCACTGGATTCTACGAATAAGGAATACTGGATTCAAGATCGTGAAAAATTGAGATCGGCGGTCAATGGTTGTCAAACACGGTAGTAGTCACGTCCCCCAGTCAAGTGGATACGACACAAAAAAGAGACGTGTGTACCAAAGCATTTTTTTTGGTGTTTTTTTTTTTATTTTATCACTAAAGTCAACAAAGTCTATTTTACTTCTTGGTACTACCTATGCAAAAAATCACGCAGATCCGTTGCTGTTAAAAACTAACAAACACAGGCATTTGTAATAATAGCAGAATTTTTTGTTCAAAACTTTGACAAAAATCGCAAATGCATCTAACATGCATGTTAGATGCATTTGCGATTTTTGTCAATTTTTGTAGTCCGTTATCGCATCGCCAAGTGTGATGAACTCCGACTCAACTCCAGCGCAATCGATTTGTTCTAAGCAACATCTAATTCAATTACGTTTACTCCGCGTATTGTGCAAGTCGATAAAGCGAGATTGCGATGCGATTTGTTCGCCATAAAATTTTAGTACTGCGCAAACACAATTGAAATATAGATTGGTTTAATCCTACCCATAGAAGGGGGGGGGGGACAAATTTACTTGACATTCCATACCTTGTTTTGATCAACTAAGATTCCTTAGCTGTCAGCGAATTCAAAGCTATCAAATACTATATGGCATTGAATAATACAATTAAAAATTTAGATACCTAGGTTAAAGGCTAAATACTTAGTAGCATAAGTCGTCATATCACAATTGGACAGATGATCTGGTTAAGGTGGTTGTAGGAGGCTTAAGACTCTGGAAAACGATGAGGATTGAAGTTTTCTATCCAGGAAACTTCTCGAAGCATCGAAACCTTCAATCAACTTCAAGAATATGTTAAAGGTAAGAGACTTGTAGGAGTAAATTCGCATAATAAGCGAGGACAATGACAGTATTTAGAGAACTTTGCATGCGTGGGGTGTGCGTTTGGCAAATAATGTCATCGCAAGTGCACTCGCGGAGACAATGGGCCACAACAGAGGCCTGCAATGGACTTCAATTAGTGACGCACACCAACGAATGTACACGTAAATCAAGTCCGTGATACGAAAGCCGTGGTCAATTACGTTATCGTTGACAGATTGGACACGAATCTTTGAGTAAAACATGTCTCAGAGTCATTACTGATAATAAATCGTATCTAGATCTAAAGGCGGGAAATTCGTTAAGGTTAAACAGCTGTGTAATATCGAAAATGCGGTTCGAAATTCGACCCTGAACATACTTATCGCAAGACGTCGCAGACACATTTAAATAAATTAACCAGTGGATTCGGCGCAATGCTACCCAGTTGTCGCAAGGCTAACAGCCACTTCACTTTGTTCTAATATCCAAGACAACACTCACTTGTTTATAACTTGGATTAATATGGTAATGACCTTTCACACTCACTTCATTTCACAACACTAGAACCACAAACGCACACTCAAAAGATGTGTTTACCGACTAGCGTAAATATCACTGTGTATTTTTCTGTTCGATTAAAAACACACGTCTTAACGCGGCGATACAGCGGCAGCGTGTACGCAGAGTGAGCGCAGTGACAGGCTGCGCAAGAGCATGCGCGACAAAGATAAGTGACGAAGGCTTTGGCGCCAAGTCTGCGAGCCTGCGAGTGCGAGCGAGAGGCATGGTGAGGCTTAAGCGGGAGTCCGGTTACGTCTCGACTACTTTAGCAAAGATTGTCTTTGTAAGCTCTACAATTTGCATTAAAAGCTTGCATCTGCCACATAAAGAAATCAATTTGCGTTACAAGACAAAGGAGGTGTCCTAATTTGTATTCTATTCACCGTAATGGGCCATTTACACGAGGGCAAGCCACTAAGACAATCCACTAAAACTGCATACAAAAAAAACTTGAGGACAATGGAATGGCCCGTAAAAGTACTTGGATTGGAAGGCAAATGCTTTGAAACAATAAGGAAGAACTAAACATCGAGAGTTGTAAAATTAATCTTTGACGTCATCGCACGTCTGTACGTTTTTTGTTAGTCTTAGACTCTAAAGATAATGCCCGTGTTGAGCAGTGAACCGTAAGTAACTAAACCAGTGTGGTATGCTACCTATCTAAGTATCTAGACTGGACTATCTAGTGTACCAGACCGTCGACTACGGCGAGTAGCTACAGATAACCACAGGAGAACATTAGCTGTTCTATTTTGGACTTTGATCTAGCACTGCGCTTTATTCGAGTCACGAAACACGATCGCTCGATTAATCTCGAATAGATAAATCTTTATATCTTTACTTTCATATTTATTGCGAAGCGATTTACCTGTTTAGAATTAGAATAGAAGAACCTTTTGGGATCAAATTAATTATTTCATAGTGAACTTATTTTTGCGAATGCTAACTTAAATCTTATAAATGCGATAGTGACTGTGTTTGTTACGTTCTTGATGAGTTTTAGTTAGTGAAATATTGGACCTTGGAATAGGACATAGGATAGTTTTCATCAAGGCGACGCGATACCCGACGGAGTCGCGAACAATCATGTAATACCCTTAAAACACTAAGGACTTCACTAACCTGTAAGAATAAATGTCACTGTTAAAAAAAATTAATCAAGATATCAAAAACAGCACTAAAAGCAACCAAGTTCTATAAAAAAACTTTCTTTCTCCTACACGAAAGTAGAATCAAGGAAAATCGACACCAATGACAACAACCCAGATGCAAAATAAATGGCGACTGAGAGGCCATTTCGCGGTCACATACTGGTTCCAGTAACTCGACGCCATCGAGCGAGCACCTAACATCTCAACGCCAGCTAATATAATACTCACATACCGTAATATGATAACACTGAACTCCTTATCATTACGTAAAAATGCTAAGTACATGTAAAGCGCTTCCTTCCAAGCTTCCAACGGTTCTAGGTGATAAAATTAAGTTATCGCTAGAAATCTCCGGTAGCTCTTAATTACTCAAGATAATGGTCGAGAGGAAATTGAGTTCTTTAGAATATCAGTTGGAACATAATTAGGTTTTAAATGTTTGGGCAAAAACGTGTCTACCGCCATAACTTCTATCTAATACAAAAGTGTAGCCCATCGTCCTCCAATTGTCTCATTTAGGTGTAAGAAAGAGGAAAAAAATATTTTATAGAGTTTTTAGTAATGGGTCAACATTTCTGTATGTTTATTACCGAAACTTATTCAACATTTCTACAACAGAAGATTTTTATCATGAGCCTCAGTGTCAACCAAAGCATCAATGCCTATCTAAGGAGGTCATTCAAATTATATACAGACATTTAAATCCGTGGTGTAGAAACACGATATCTGCTTACATTATAAGAAAAATCAATATTATTAAACCTTAAAGCATGGCCATGGGACTATTGTGCGTTGTAACATCTCCACGTCGAAGCTACACAAATAAACCTCGTTAGATACACCGCAATAGCTGTCTTCAAATGTCAGCAGTTTACGTACTAGCGATTTGCATGCCTTAAGCCTTAGCGATGGTATATTGAATCTTGCAATAACGTCATACGTTGTTGGCACATCTGCATTTAATTTGACCATCATAGTTGTATAATTGGGTAAATTTATAGCAGATGAAGTTGTATACGATATCATGCAAAGATAAATAAAATATCAATTGATATTCGACTCGCACAAAATGAAACCTAAAAAAAAACAGAGACAAACAGAATAAAATAAAAAATAACTAAAATGCAAGTCCCATGTTCGCAATTCAAAGAATTGAATATATTATAGATTTCTACTAAGCTGTTACATTGCATTGTAGCAATGGTCCTAGACGGCTGTTTTCAAAAGTGAAAGTACCCACTGAAAAGGTATTGGTTAAACCGTTGAAGGCAAGTAGCGGTCGGGTCAAAATGGACACGGTCAACTACATAGATTTATGTACATTTTGCATAGGCAGTTATGATTATGACACAGAGTATGGAACAGACTAAACAAACGTTCTAAACTATAGGTAGGCTATGTACATCTTATAGTATTAGGTTACTCGATTTGTTAAGCAAAAATAAACGAATTTATAGTTTTTTAGCTGACCCGTCAGCACGGTTGCCCGCACAAATCCATTTTTCTATCGGTTCCGTGGGTTTTTAAATGTAAACAAAATAATTATAGCCTATATTTATCAGGAATAATTAAGCTTTCGATTAGTGATTTTTTTAAAGATAGTCTCAGTAGTTCCAGAGATAACGCCCAACATACAAACAAGACACAGTTTTACCTGTGTAAAATCTATATATATAAAATCAATGCCATTTTTCGTTGTTAAATAACTCAAGAACGGGCTCACCTATCCAAACCAAATTTTTAGGCTTTATTTGGACTATTTAGCAAACAGTTTATGTGAAGTTTGCTTAGAATCTGTCGAGTGGTTCTTCATTTATCACATTGCGAAGCACGTACCGGGCCGCTAGTATTGTATAGATTTGTGTACCTCAATATTCATCTAAGATGAAAAGGGCCAATGACGGTACTTATATGCCACCAACAAGTTTACGACAGGATATTACTAACTGTAGTTATAACATTTTGTAGCTGTTCATTGTGTTTCATTTGTTTTATCCTGTTGGTTCAGCAATAAGTGAATATTGACGGCTTTATTTTCCAAGTTGGTAGTGATCTTACCTTTTGTTTTATTTTGCATTGATGTATAGTTAACTATGTTTATCTCTTGTCAAGTGTACTAAAATTTATTAAAACATAAAAAAGTTAACTTAAATAATGATACAGCAATATTAGCACTGAGAGTTCAGTCGTCTTGTGATCTGTCTTCACGGATGTTTCACGCTTGTGAACTCGCTCACAATGGCTAAGTTTTTACTCTAACATTGATTGCACACGTAACTAGATCGTCAGTAATATCGTCTAGTTAAATGCCCATTGCTACAACTTATGAGAGACTTCAACGATAATTTAAAAGAAAATGTTTTTTTAATCTGTGAGAATAGAGACAGAACACAGGTGAAATAAGAATCAATAGACACAAAAAACTCGAAGCTCCTGTCCAATACCTTATTTTACAAAAGTAAAACTCTGGAACGAATTTCAGTTCTAAGCCAGACGTGATTTTAAATGCGACCAGAATCTTAGTTCAAATATAAATTGAGCAAAATCTTTTGTGTGTGGTGAATAGAAGAGCATTAACCTGAATCAACAAAGGCTCACCTGCGTCTGCGCAGAGTTCACACGGCAATAAAAGTATGACTTAAGGACCAATGGTGGTCAGTCAGGTACGTGTACCGTTTTCGTCAACCGACCGTTTCATATACTTTTGCGAAATATAGGTTAGCTAAAGTTAGGTTAAATGTGACAAAGGGTATCAAAAAAGAGTAATGACCAAATTAATCTTATCGCCGTTAGTGATTTCTACCAGACAGTTAGGATAAAAGATAATTAGGAAGACAATGAAGACAAACTAGATTTATTACATTGTTATTATTAGTATTAAAACTAACATAATATTCTATCCATAGAACAAAAAAAAATGTTCCTACATATTACCCATACCATAAGTTTCCGCACATAATGATTCACAAAATTTGGCGCAACCTTTTACAAAATTGGCTATGACGAAGAGTGATTTTGGTGTCACGTCGAATGTGGCCCGCGGGCCAGAAGTCTCAGTATTCTCAGCAAGTGTGTCAGCGGCCCCGTTGTGCACCTTGCTCATTTCTCCGGCCGACACCCACCAAACTTGAATTATTATTATAAAGTAATCACTTCCATTTGTCTGAGACAAGTCTATTACAATATCCGGTCCAATTGGCTGATTTGTGTTTACGATTGATTTATTAGTTTTAGTACAATTAATTCGAGTTTGCAATGAACTACAATGAGTTAGGATTATAGTAATTGTATCATTTATGTGCAGAATTTTGTATGTTGTTATAAAGAACAGAGACACATCTTTCCAAAAAATTTATTGGTCCGTAAGAATAGAGTAGTTTTTAACAGTAGATTAATCTTATAAACCAAAAAGTTATATAGCGCTGAAGTATTTGGCTAGATGGAATGGAATATAGCATTGTAGTACATTGGTAAAGAACTCATAAGCTGCTTACAAATATTAATCTTTAAACAGGTGTAACTATGTATTTTGTTTAAAAAATTATAAAATTTAGGAGTCTTGTCAAAATAGCAATCAAACAAAATAAGTCAAGTACCCTAAGTAATAGAGGTACAATGCTAGCAATCAGGCTGGGTAATTAATAAAATTTTAAGAAATACTAATAGAGGATGTGATTATATTTGCTTCAAGTATTCGAATACAAGTATGTACAAGGTTTAATAACAATACAGAATACACAATCAAAACTACTGAACTTAATTCCAGGTTCCCATAACTAAAACCTTTTAGTTATGGCAAAGCTTTTCAATGGGAGACCATTACAACTATTCTACATAGAAGGTTGTTTCCAAACAAACACTTGTGTATTGCTTCGTCTAATTGTAATTGGCAACAGATAATGGAACTATTTTAACATTCCTCGCTTGATTGTACCTGGCCACTCTCCGCGGGGTGAAGGTTGAAGGTAGAACTTACACAATCGCCGACAAGATAGAGTGGGTGGTTGATTCTCAGGCCTGGTTTGCCAATTTTTCTTTGTTTATTTTTCATATTATAAATTAAGTAAAATTAATTTTGTACGACTCGATATAAGATCCCTAAATCTACCTAGCTGTGACCGCAAAAACGTGTGAAACTCATATACTTAAGATATTAAATGTGAAATTAAAAGTTTTTCTTTTATTAAATAAAAATAAAATGTAACCCCCTCGGAGATAAAAGGCGTGTAATTTTTCTTTTCCTTATTTAATATATATCGATATTACAAGTTAGATGTAGGTATATTTAAATGAGAATGGTTTTTAAACAGATAACGGAAAACATAATCATGAAACTTATAGTTTTTAGTGTGACGATGATGAGTTTCAGCCATGTTTCAGAATATTCAAAGTTTATTTTATTTACAGTTTTAAAAGATTGTATGTTATTGTAGAGTTTCTTGCAGTCCTTCTCGGCTATAAGACTTTCCGAACTGACAATAGCTGCAATGACTTTCAATAAGTCCCCACATTGAATAAACAAGTTTTGATTTTGATTAAGAGAATAAAACAAACAACTCTAGTCTGAAAAGGAATGCAGTTCCAATCAGACAGAATCTTTGCAAGCTTTAATAAACATTATGTGAGATATCATAAAATACTCGCAAAGGAAACGAATGGTAATCAATGGAATAATAAATACCCCGGAGATAATGTTAAAAATGCGACTTGATCTCCTTGACTTCGAAGCTGCAAATGTAAGTGCGATGCATTTATCTCGCTACTTGCATGTATAAATAAGTGAGCATAATATCTGATATAGTAAACTATATGAAGGCATAATATGTTTTAAAGATTTACGATGGATAAAATGAAAAGAAAACATATCCACGTTTATAACTAATCAAAATCGTCTAAGACTTAATTTATAGAAACGGACAACTACTTATAGCTTTCGTGTTAACTATACTTCAATACTTATATTATAAATAGGTGAAGTTGTTTTTAGTGCGTTTGCAGGAGGTAATCTCTGGAACTACTAATTCCATTTGTAGACAATGTTTCATTATTGACTCGGGTGAAACCACGCGTGAAATAAAACAACTGAATAAAAAAATTTGAGACGAAATAAAGTAAATTAAAAAAATGTATTTTACGAGAAAGTGTTCCACCGATCAGAAGGACCATTTTTCTCCTCCATATTTGTGATATATTTATATATGTTTATAATTCAATTTTGTAATTATTCAATTTCTTATACAATGTAAGAACTGACTAAATTATGTTTATATGATGTGCTAGTGATAGTGGTGTATAGGATCTGTAGGAATGAGTGAAAAAGTATTGAGTGTAGAATTTAAAAAAATAGAGGGGAGAATGAAGGTGGTGTGGAGGGTAAACATTTTAGAGAGAGTTTAGAGCCAAACTTTTACAAGCGAACCAACAATGCAACCAGTGCTGAAGGCTCTCTATCTATCACAATACTTAATTAGTAATTAAATGATACAAAAACTATTGTTACAACATAATATTACTTCTTTTATTACACAAAAAAAACAACAAACATGTTCAACGCATATTATGTTGGGACTTCTGACCTAATAAGAAACGTAATACTAATACTACCGCTATAGAATCTGAGCCAGGAGGCCAGTCTGACAAACAGTCTAATTTGATATACACACACATAAATAGACGCTACAAAACCATTAAAGATTCGTAGGTAACAATCGGTAATGTTATGGGATGACACAAGTATACTATACTAATATTATAAACGTGAAAGTTTAGAGGATGGATGTACGTTTTACTATGTAATCCAAAAATTCTGAATGGATTTAGCTTTAACTTTACAGTAATATTGCTATACATCATATTACACATTACTGTTGATACCGAAAAGCGGACAAAGTCGCAGGCGAAATCTAGTAGACGCTAACAGAAAAATGACAGAATCGTGCCTGCGGTTGAGGGCGCGTCCTGTCAGTTGCGGTGACATGTGCGACGAAGATTGACATGCGCTTGGGCAACCACTGTATAGTCAAAAGCACGTTGAGCTTGAAACTTTGGACTTTGTAACGTTCTTATTACAATCGCCCTCAGTAAAGGTCATACTCGCAGTAGGTACAAGTGTAAAGCTTCATGTGCTCTTGTTGACAATGATGTTGCCATCATTGTCAACAAGAGTACAATATTTTTTAATAAAATGGAAAACAAAAACTATTAGAACGAATTCTAATAAGATTTTTAGGCATTAAGTTCGCCATATGTACATTTTCTTAAAAATATATTATTCGTTTACTAAAACCAACAGGTATTTATAGCTGCTGAAAAGTACATAATAATATGTGACAAATCCGCAAACAAAGGTACCTTGTCAATTTATTGCAATCTTCAATTATGAATAGGTACAAAAGCATGCGCAGACCAACATAAAACCTCCTAATTGAAGATGCAATGCGCATTTGGCTCTCGAATATGATGTACCTACATTCTCTTTCATGTCACATACTGACACTCGTATACCACAGCTCATATCATAGAACGTAATTACATGGACATTGTATTGACATCTGCGGTTGAAGTTACGTGACACAGCCAATTATTCTTGATGGATTACAGAACTAACCGAACGCAAACAAACCACGATGCCTTAAAAACGAATGAACCGTCGAATGAACTCATAAACCAACAGGTCATCCTCAAACGTCGTGTCCATTACAATGGTCCACCTACACCACCCACACTTGAACTTTGACAGCATCAGAAGCCTTAATTACAACATAAATTTAATGAAATTGTTGTATCGTATAATGTAACTAAAATATCGTGTTTGGTACTGTAGAAGGCGAGGACAGTGGACGCGATGGCGCCATGAAGCCGGGTTTTCTTCGTGACCGGTCCAATGCACGTGGTCTAGCCTTTAAGGGCACTTTTCTATCGAGTACTTAATCTGCACGCAGTTCGGCTTACGTGGCAAGTCGATTTGATAAAATATTGTTAAGGACGCAAGATTTATTTATACTTTTGCTGTTGGAATCTGAACAGAAAGATAAACTGCTCCTGATATTGCCAGGATACGCCAGTTCAATTGAATATTCATGACCACACTTGATTGAAATCAACCGTGAAATGTCGATGGCGCCACTAAGACAGATTGACCACATGCCAGCTACTGCCCACTAATCCGACACGATCGAATAATTCGCAATTAATTAAAACCGAAGCCCACATTAGTCTCGGTTTGACGTTAAGAAAAAGGGTGTATTTCCAATAAATTTTCCGAACTGATTGTCACTGAACTAATTGCTGGCGGACGGTGGGCGCAGTCTTCGTGACTAACGACGGAGTGGGAGGCGAGTGGGCTCCATAAGCTTCTCTATCTGTTGGCAGATTATAGTTTTTTAAGGTAGTTTTATAGGCACAGATTATAGACGTATGAACGTAAACTTGGGTATAGTTAAATTCATCGGTGCGCTGTTATTATCCAGGAAAGGAACGCGTGAGTGTACGCACTCACATATTCAAGCTCTGTATATGGGGTATGCAGACTGAGTAAATGGAGTGCTGATAATAACTGCAGCTCCAAGGCAAAACATATTAGAGAAGACAATATACAACCTACTTTAATAGTACATCAGGCGAATACAAATCGGTCTATTGTTGTTCTAATACCGATACAATGCACAGGATGCAGCCGTGGTGCAGGTAAACGTGTTTTTTTTGCGAAACGGCCAACAACACATTACGTTCAAGTGAAACTGCGGACAATGCAGACTTTATCCTATATTTGCCCACGTGTTGTGCTTAGGTAATTTGAGGATGCAAGTAGAATTCGATTATAATTATAATTGGTCTGGTATTGTATGTCAGGTATTGCTAGCTGTCTACCACAAGACGCTTTTGCCAATGCACGCCAAGGCTTTATTGTTGTACGAAACGCAAAGATTTTACATAGGAAGATGAATGCTGTTGTAGTAATTAATGTTTCAGGATGGATAATCATAATACGAACCGAACACTACTGGCGGTGTGAATATCCATAAAACACTATTCATAATTTGACTATGAGTCCTATTATACGAGTATTTGCATCCTGGTCCATGGTGCAGGGTTAATCATCGACGATACACTTCCCAGGAAAGGTAATTGTCAGTACAATATTAATAATAGATACAATCGGTTCTGGCAAGCGACGGGCCTGCTAGCTCCGTTGGTAGTGATCCTGCCTTCTAAGTCGTGGGTTGGGTTTCTGCTCGGAGCCAACATTTGTGTTCATGAAAAGGCTTCGTGTCTGAGTGTTTTTTTGTTTAAGGAATCGGTTAAACAAAACCCTTGGCAGTATGGATAACATAATGATGCGAACTCTAATGGGAGTAAAATCAGGAAGATAATAATTGTGGTTCAGTATTTCTTAAAAAATCTCATGAATTTATTTTATTTGAATAATATAAACCTGTCAAACTTTTAGTTTATTTGGAGACGTAATCAATATATTAAGTATCTACTAGTTTGTCAAATCCTGGACGTCAGAGAATCAAAACAGACCTGCAAGAGATAGCATCAAAAATGTTCAGACAAACGGAAATGCGTGACCGTATCCGCCATAATTTTATGTCCGGTCATTTGTCATAATTACGAAAATTGATGCCTCGAAAACGACAGACGCTCTTTTGTTTTTATTACAAAAAATAATTAATTGACATTTTTTTAATACTAGAAGAATTACTAGCGGTGCTATCGGCGTTAAATTAGTTATTTTCTCGATTCCATCGGAATTTCCAATAATCTCTTCTTAGTACTCACTTCAGTCATTTAAGGAGCTTTTGTTCTAAATATCATACTTCTAGACCCAGCGGTTATGGCTGTGTGTAAATCGATCAGTTAGTCTGCCAGACAGTTTTGTTACTCGTATAGATAGAACATGATGAGCACAGTTTTTTTAATCCTGAAGTATCATTATCACTTGAATGAAGATCCATGCTTTAATATTGCTCATATAATCTTAATATAATATTATTATCGTTGAGCTAGCATGAATTCTATCACAGACCACAGAATGGACGTCGGCTAGATTACTACCAACATCACTGTCTCTACCTATAGCACAGTTCGTGTAAACGAGAAGCCAAACCGGTCCTGCAGCTGCGCGTGTGCCGACTATAGACACTCACCCGCCATTGTATGTAGATCTATCGGCGTTAAGGCGGAATGATCACGACTGAGTTAAAAAAACGCACGGTAGATGTCACTGATATTGGTGGTTATGGGTTTTTGAGGGTTCTGTCTAAAATATGTGATATATAATTTTGCCTTTGAGCAGACGTACACACTGTTTATGTTCAGCTGCTTCCATTTGACATTCACAGATAGCCTATCAAAAAGTGTTCGGTGTAACCCACTACAAAGAAAGAAAGAAAATAAATTAATAAAAGACGGATCGCAACAGATGCATCTCACGAAATAACTGTTTGGAGTCGTGGTCGGGAAATGGAAATTCCTTTTCAATAATTTATTAAAATAAAAATAAATAAATAATCTCACGCCTTTCATCCCCGAGGGGGTAGGCAGAGGTATTCCATTACATGATATACCCACATTTCACGAGATACATTGGACCCCTAAACGTGATAGGTGGTGAGCCCATCGCCGGACCGGGTCTGTTTACACATGTCTCAGAATTAATTCTGAGACCTGCGGGTTTCCTCACGATGTTTTCCTTCACCGTCGAGCTAGTGATAAATATGTACGTAAGTTTTTGAAAAACTCATTGGTACATGCCAGGATTTGAACCCGAGCCTCACTGATTTTCGGCCGGCTCTTTAACCGTCCGGGCTATCACTGCTCCTAAGTATATCAAATATTATGTGAAAAAAAAATACCGAGCAAGTAAGAAGACAGGAAGAGAGAAGATAATTATATAGATACTTATTATATTATATTTGTGTATATTATATATTTTATGTGTCTACCTATATTTTTAGTCTAAACTATAATAATAATAATAATAATATAATCTCACGCCTTTTATCCCCGAGGGGGTAGGCAGAGGTATTCCATTACTGGATATACCCATAGAACGAAGGCGAGCATCTATCTTTCTTTGTTACACTAAGAGAATAAAAACCGACCATAAAAAGGACCCCGACCACCATGTCAGGGGACAAATATGTGCGGAACATTTAAAAAAAAACCCACTACAAAGTAAATCTTTCAAGACACAAGCAATAATATTTGTCCATAAAATTGTGAGAATTGCACACAAAACAAGCACCGAACAGTACCAGTTGTTAAAAGTTTCCAGGAGTAGCAACCTGATGGTGACCTGTAACAGTAACACGTTTACGCAGCGCCTAATCGGAGGTTGAGCTCTTCATAGGCACCCCATGGGCACGAGTTGGAGGCACACTCGCGTGATTTATTCCAATATAGGACATAAGGTATGCTCAATCAAATGGAAGAAGAGGGAACCAATCACATTAGGGCATGGTGTTCTTGCGTCAATTATTATGTGTGTAATCGACAATCGTAGCGACTTGTGAATTACAGTCACTACCTAGTCTTGCCATAAATACTGAAACAAAGAAAATCATTTTTTTCTATTGCAAATAGCATTTATTACTTTTACAGTGTGTTAGTTTAATACATAAATATAAAACAATTTAAAATATGAAAAGCTTATTCGAAGTGGTCTCCATTGGCTGCAATACAGTCCTTTAAACGTTGAGGCCAGTTATCAATAGAAGCACGCACTCTTTCCATGGGAAAATTCTTCACTGCCAATCTTACGGATTGTTTTAGGGACTCCAAATTATCATGGCGTTTAGAGCAAGCCATACTCTCTAAAACTGACCATAAATCATAATCCAGCGGATTAAGATCGGGACTAGACGAAGGCCAGTCTTCAGCTCTGATGAAGTCCGAAACGTTCGTTTCCAACCAAGACTGCGTAGACCGAGCTTTATGACCCGGCGCCGAGTCTTGCTGGAAGGACCATTCTTGGTTATTGAACATGGTGTTGTTAAGGGGCTTCACTACCTTCTCAAGAATGGTATCTTGATACACTTGTGCCGATGTTTTGATACCTTTTTCACAAAAGTATGGCTCAGTCACTCCTTCATAGCTAATACCCCACCAAACCATCACGGAAGTCGGATAGTGCCCTCGTTGCACTCTGTCGACTAATTGGGAAGCTTCCTTAGAGCTTTGAGCATAAATACGGTCATTTTGTTTGTTAAAATGTTGCTCAATTGTAAAAATTTTCTCATCCGTAAACAAAATTTTTCTGTGACCTCCCTTTGCGTACCACTTCAGTAGTTGTTTTGATTTTACCACCCTATTCTTTTTTAAATTATCAGTTAAAAAATGACCAGTACGTCTCTTATAGGCTGCAAGTCCTAAGTCATCTTTTAAAATACGCGACATGGTTCTAGGTGCAATCTTCATCTCCCGAGATAAAATCTTTTGCTTTCGGACAGGATTTCTTCGAATTCTTTCCTTTACTGCTTTGACCACCTTTTTCGTACGAACACTACGTGGCCGGCCAGATCTTTTTCTGTCACAAACAGAGGACGTCTCATTGTACCTGTTAATAGCCCGGTACACAAACATTTTACTAATACCAAGCGTATGGAGAGTTTTAAAAATTGCATTTGGCTCCATACCTACTTTGTGTAATGCAATCACAGCGATTCGGTTCTCTTTATCACCCCACTCCATTTAAATATCGCAAAATAGTGTACAATGTATTGGCGCCAAAATGAGAAAACACAATGAACAATCATATAAAAATAACAGATTCCAAATTCAAATGTAATATTTTGTTTATTTCTAATTGTAACAGTATTTATGGCCAGACTAAGTATAAAGCTTAATAATATACATATAAGAAACTCGAAAGTCTAGAGACAAGGAGGTGTTCTTTTTCTAGTTCTTGTCGTAAGTGACATAGAGCATAGTGCTATTTATTACAACTACGTAGTGTTGTTAATGCTGTTGCACGACAATGTTTTCACTTATTCAAAATTGTAGGAGAAATAGATTTAAAAGTATTGTCTCGGTAAACGCGTCAATACACAAATTTTAATATCAATGTTATGTTTCATTGATTATGTTTAGTATTTGCGGCCAATTCCGCCAGATTATTTCTTTTAGCCTGATGGTTGACTAGTAGATAATGCCTTTAGACATTTTCTTGGTACATGAACTTAAATAAATAAATGTCAGGGCTAATTTTCTAAATCTTTGATACTATTGATAAAAGGTTTAGGATTAACAGACGTTCAAAATCCTTTACAATATGGACTATTTTATAAATGTCGTTCAAGCGTTAGGATAATTTCATTAATTAAAAGTATACTTAAATATAAATTATTGTAATCAAGAAGATAAATTTAATTTAAATAGTTCGTACACTCAAATACATTATCTAAGAACATCTTTGTATTACTTTCACTTGTAGGTAATCTATAATCTGATCTGATTCTACTAAGCGACTCCATTCATATAAATACCTAATAAAGAATAGTATTTGAAAGATACAAGTCTTACGATTAATTTATATAATTATTTATATACTAGCTTTACCCACAACTACGTATTTCCTTAAGCCGCAAGCGACATGCCAAATCTAATCGAGATCGGTTCAGTTTAGCCTTCAAAATAACACATAGTCACTTTCGCATTTATAATATTTGTAGGGTACAATAGGTATGAACTGAAAAAAAATATTTTTTTGTCTAAAAAAAAAATTTTAGACATAATGAATGTCTTAAAATTTTTTTTAGACAAAAAAATATTTTTTTTATGTCTAAAAAAAGCGTCGACTTTATACTATGTAAAGATAAAGAATATTACGATGATACCATAGTAAGTAATAGGAGTATCAATATCGCAGCACTCATTCGATAAGGATCGCTGTTAATGGAATGGACTTGGGTAATGGAATAACAATGCCGATAGGTCTATGATGCCGATTGATACCCCTTCATTAGTCAGGATACTGTTACAACGGCTGCTTAGGGAATGCTGCTCGTATAAGATTTCTTGGCAAAAAATAATATTAAAGAACTCTTTGGTCACTAATATTATAATATACCAGTCACACACAAAATCACAGTGAAATACTGTCCACTTATACGCTTGTATAGAACTAAAAAAAGTGCATTCAAATATTTAATAATTTGTTTTTAACATTTTTAAAGCGTTGATAGTATATATTTTTTTATAAGTAATCTTAGAATTAAATTACCTATAGAAATAAAGAAATAATAATCTTAAAGTAAAATTTACAGATACAGATATTTTATTTCAAGAGTATCAGACACTCATAAATTTGCCGAATAATTTAGGTCTTTGTAAAAACTTTTACCCCATAATATACCATAACAGAAACCATCTTCGTGATGTAAGACATAATATAGACGACAACGATTTTCGTGACGTTGAGTAACAGATAGAACAGACCGGACCGTGCAAATGGTTATACTACTCAACTCAACTCACAATTTACTTTTCATTGCAATCTTAGCAAAATTGTGCAAAATATGCTACTTCTTCTTCTTTTATGTAATTTTCCAGATATAAATTCTGATAATGTTATCTATATAAAACACCAAAAGATAATATTTTAAAAATCAGTAAATTAGATTTGAACATTCTACCAAATAAAAATATGAAATATGCAAATCCAAAGAATACTACCACTGCTATTAATTTTATAGAACATATCGAAACACGAGCTGCAATAATTATAATAATCGCGACCCAATAGCACCTTCCTATCTAATAGCAAAAGTAATAACACTGTTACGACATTGTTAAAAGGCAGTTTCTATCTAAGTAGTGTAACAGAGTGGTGTAATGGCAGACTTGTAATGGCCAGCCCAGTTTATACAGACCTGGAGGCACGTACCACCGCGACATACTTCTGTAAAACGTGCCTAGATCATGGACGCCCATTTCTAAAAACATATTTCTTTGTCTATGACTTATATTTTGCTGCTGCATAAATATGAGAATAGAATGTCTGCGTTGAGTCATGCTAGCTGGTTACTTTGACCGATTCCAGGGTCACTATGTTAGCTTAATGATTAATTAATTTGCTTAATGGTTCTAATGTTGATTTTTGCAGAGCTTAATGTACGAAATTGACGTTACCAAGACTTACATATTGATGTTCTTTGACATTGTTGTAAAACTTTGTTAGGACACTATACTTTATCTTTTTATTGGTGATATAGCATCAAGCTAAGTCAAGGTATTGCTTTAGTTAGAGGATAAAAATGACGTTATACTTGATTTGTCTTTTGATTATACCTATGTCCAGCTCTCGGAATAACGTGAGTGTATGTGTAGGTAACTGCCTATTATATATTACTAATTAATGGTGTGAGTGTGAGTTATAAAAAACACCAGCGAACTTGGTCCAGTAATCCGCTTACCGTTACATGAAAGTACATCAAGGAAAGTCTTTACTATCGTTGGATCGCTAGAGCTACTCATTACCCATTGTTTTCTTGTACTATTACTATCGCTTGTAGCTAGTTTTAGAAGACAGGAGCTGGTACATTAACGGTTTTCATGTTTAGATATTTGACTTGCCACTATTAACAGGCTCTATGTGCCAATTCCTTGTTTTTCTATCATTGATATCACCGTGACGCTTCGTAACCTCTAAAACAGGATAATAGTTTTTTTTATAACTTGTCAACTGCTTTTATTGATTCAATTTCTCCAATTAAGTATTGACAAACATTGCTCGGTCTGTCTGTTTCAATAAACCAAATTATAGTAGCGGATCCTTCACCATGACAGTCCACTCTTCAATTTGTCCCTCACTCTTCCGGAACTTTACCGCGTGCTTGAGTCCAGTATCGTAAGACCCACGCGGCTTTACTACATCGCAAATACTACCTTCTAATAAGAGGTGCTTTTGGACTTCGTGATGGGTCTCTCTTGGTTGGTTGCTTCCATTATAGTGGACAAAGTTAAGGTCGGATGCGCCTGCGTGATTCCGCAAAACAAATTTAATTTTAAACGCCATTGCAATATACCAATAGGTTCACGAAAACAATTACGTTATTATTCATACTATATTTATTATATTCAGGGATCTGTCCAAACATTTTAATTGCAATGAATATTTAATTATCAAGGTTCCACAATGTAGGTATTAATAGTTTGCAATAAAGCAAAGATTTTAATCGAGGAATAATGATTTAATTCATTTAATAGGTACAGGTTCAAGTATGATAATAGCAGTTCGAAGCCATAAAGTTTAATGCGATTATAAACATCGTGGTCGACGGTTGATTGACTTGGTTTTCACCCACGAGTTAACGAACGAAAAAATAAAAGTGGGCGGATATCATGGCGAGAAACAGTTACTTACTAATAAAATTGGTATCTCTTTTATTGTCTAACTAATCTAATTACCTAAGGTAGAACTTGGTGGGCGATTGTAATATTTGCTGTCGAGCATGTATTCTGCTGTGAGGTACCTATATTACAACCAAATAATTACAAGAAATATGTACTACTAATAACTCACTTCTCACAGGTGACTCCGTACACGAATTTTGAAAAATAAAGATAGAACAGAAATCTAAAAATTAGAAATGTCATGTACAAAATATCTTGGTACCTATTAAAATACTTCATACATACATAATCTCACTCCAATTTCCCATTGGGATACGCAGAGACAATAGACTGCTCTATCTCTCAATATAAAATACTTCAATTATTAGGTATATGTACGTGGTGATTTTAAATTGTCTGTTGCCTTTGCCTACCCCAATGGGAAATAGGCGTGAGATTATTTATGTATGTATGTAATTTTAAATTGGTATATAATGTGTGGAAGGAAAGCATATTTAACTGAAGGTCAAGCAGAAACTGAAATTAAGAGAAATCTAGTTCGGTAAGGCTTGTGAGATGTTATATTATTAGAAAGAAATCTAAAATAATCTTTATTGCATACCTAAGAAAAGTAACAAGGGCACAAATAACGAATTAGTAAATGATAAAAATGCCATTAGTGTCACCAGAATCCGTCATGAGATTAAAGTATGCAAGTTAAATGTAAAATTACCCTATTTATGTTAATATTCAGACAAGTTGCCTTCTTAATGAACACATCATTTGCAACTTTCACCAGTTTTACAGTTAAATGTACGAATCTGTACTAAAGTTTACAAGTTTACGTAGCGTACGCATAGCAAATGGCGTCAATCGTGGACTGAAGGGCACCAGCCAATCACATTAGAGCTTCAGAGTTCCTCGAACTCACGCGGGTATGTTATTGGTTGAAAAGCGCGCCAAGTTCAAACCGGTTTGTATAAACGAAAAATATGAGCACGTGCAGCGTAGGGTTGCGTCTGTCCCAGTGTAAGGCAACACTACTTTTGTCTGTGTGCTGCACAAACTGTAAAGAAAAAAAGTTGTTATGGTCGTAACGAGAGCCCTCAAGCACTGATGTTTTGGATTTGTACTCTTGATTTGTTTGTTCTGACTTTAAATTATACCTAGCTCATTTTATTCTGACATTATTTATTTATATAGTTTAATTTTTATCTGCATATAATCATGGCCTTTCAATTCAAGCTTTTGTTGTTTCACGAATCATTTTTGAACATCTTCAGACCAAGACTAAGGAAGTGTCTAAAGCAAAGAAGACAGTACTTTTAAGCACGTCATAATCTCGAGGTGTCGCTGAATATATTGCTTTGTTAACTTTTGACAGCCTCCACGAGACACAAAGGATCATAAACTATCGAGTCGAAGGACTAGACGGTCTAACTATAGCTAGATAGGCTAAATCACGACAGGCTATTCAAGAACCAGTCGGCCCGGTAGATTGAACCTTAGTGCCCCGTACCTCGCGTAATAAAGAAGCTATTCTAGGCTTCCAACCCGGAGAAATAATTGTTTCTATGAAGAACTTGGCTACGCAACCACATTGTCGGAATAGCGTGTAATTTGCTAAAGATTGCACGAAGATTATCATCGTTCATTTTTATGTCGTCCGCGACGCGCTTCTGTTTAAATGAAAGTGCAAAATACTTACACTTAAGTGTTTATAGTTTTCTTTTATAGTGCACTTTACACGTAATATTATTTTTATATTCTTATTAGATGTTTATTTGTATGTAATGAAATGATGTGTGTTTAATTCATATTACTTGAAGACTAAATCTTTAGTCAATATTTCTTTTCGCACTTACATAAATGTTTACTTAGTAGTGATATGACTTGCTTTGAAGTAGTCCTGAGAACCTAATACCGTGGACAGTATGGTATGTAATATGATATGTACTTTCTCGTTCAATAATAATAGCAACAGCAACCAATAGCTTCTAACAAGCCTTGGTTGACACAAAGTCGCGCAATTTTTACGCTTGTTTCTTTTGACGTGTCGAAAGCTCATGCTTCTCAACTCTCAAGGGATTTGAATAAGACTGCGAGCCCATTGTTCTAAAGGTCACGTCAGCTTCGAGTCCGAGGTCATTTGCTCTCATTTGAGCTATGGCCATCGAGTGGTCCGATTATTGTATTGTCCCTCTTAGAAAAGAAAGTTTTTTTAAGCATCTTTGTGCCAATATTTGAAGTCCTACTTTCATTTTTAGAATGAGCGATGTATCTGTTAGATGTAGACACACTGCAGCGATACACTTCTGTGAATTTTTGTAAGTAAACATTGCAATATACATTGCAAAATCTATTGTCATCCGTTGTCTCCTGGCTCATTTATAATAAACTTTTTAATTAGATTATCGTAAACTTTTCAATGATAATCTAGATGTCAAATCGTTCCTGGCGCCGATATTCACACTTTCAACATTACCGCTCCTTATTCTGAGAATACCTTCAGCAGCAAAAACAGCGAACATACTCGTAGCAACGAACGATTATCATACAAGGACACCTAGACGCAGCTGCTGTTTACGGTAAAGCTACTAATTAATGCTATGCTTACCTTGAGTGCGCAAAAAATGCACGAGGGCCCGAGACACGCATGTCCAGTGAGCTCGCGGAAGCTGCGCCGGAATATGTCCAGATGCCACAACACCTGCGGACAAACAGACAAATAAGCTTCTTGTATTAGCATCTGCAACCTAGATGTAGGACGACAAAAAAGTAAAGGTTCATGAAAGTGGGTTGATCGTAACGGTAATCAGGTGTGAACATGATGGTGTACCGCAGGGAGCTATCCTTGGTCGACTTTAATCCCTTTAAATTTAGTCCTTCTTTCTTAGTTTTTCAGTATGACAAACAAATTTTATTATATTAAGTATTTACCTACACGACTTCGAAATCTCAAAAAACTACTAATATATATAGTTTTTAGTCGTGATTTAGGACTTGCTCTCTTAAAATATCGTTCCCAAATGAACATCAGCGCATGTGCCGAGCAGATGCAGAAATTAGTTATGTATTTTGTTTTGCAACTTCACCTCCAATTAAGGCAACTTAATTAAAAGACGACTATCTTAATAGGCTAGACAAGTGCAAGACTGCAAATAAGCACATGACAATTAATTTTAGATGCACGAATAAAAATAAACGATAAATTCGTAGTTAGTGATAAAACTATTTACTCCTAATAAGTGCAAGAAACATAAAGCATGTAAAATTAATTATGTGCAGACTGATTTAGTAAAAATAACACAAAAAAATGTGGGCTCTATTTACACTCGACCATTTAGTCCTACCTAGACGAACCCAATAACCATTTTCATACACACAAATAAAGACCTCCAACTCAGAATTCAGAGCGCCAGCCTTAAGGCCCACCAATTTAAAGGAAACATAAAGATGCTGCTATTACCCGTGTCAACAGTTCAGTTAAGTTTGGCAAAATATGCTAATGTTATTGCACTTGCGACAGATATTGGTTTATTTGATGGTAATTTAATTTCTGCCACATGGCATTACGGCCCAACGCATGCGTTGCGCGTGTCTCGCGTCAGGTGCGCGACATGTGACGTCGAAAAAAGTGCAGGAGACGCGAAAAGGGAAGTTTATGGGTCTTTAAGACGATGAGGTGTTATTTTCTAAAGTTTGTAGACAATATATTATATTTGAGCTCGTTGTCAAGTGGTGGTCTTGGAAATTGATATCTATAAGTATATTTGATTTTTAATATACCAAATAATGGAATGAGATGGTGATATTGATAGAATGCTTGATAGCAGAGAGGTATTGATGAGATGATGTTGAGATTGAGATAAATGTCACAAAAAAGGCTACCTAGCTGAGAAAAGATAGAGTGAATATGTGGAAGTAGACCTATAAAACAAATGGAAGACCCACAAAGGGGTGTAGCAACTGATGTTGTGTTTGGTTTGAGTCGAAGTGTAGAAGCATGTTGGTAACCAATAGTATTGGTTGTTACGATGATGTCTATACTATTCTATACTATACAACCTAAACGTCCTGTTACTTGCTTGACCAATCAAATGTCATTTCCTTATGCCCTATAATTAAATAGATGCTGATCTAACGTCAACATAGCAAAGCCTACGCATTTCCACATAGTCCTTGATTAAGACGTAACAATGCAAAGAAAACATTTTTATTGACGTTTAACGTCATTATAGTGGTCACTTCTCACAATGCTGTAATAATATATAGACGCCACTCCAGACGAGGTGAAGCGCGTATCGGTTACCCATAATGATTATAAGACGCCAACACATTTCCTCCTGCCCACTGTCTTGTTTTGAATATCGTAAAAAAAGAACCAATTTATGAACTACTACGTCTCTACCAAATATAGTTAGAAAACAAAGAATCGTAAAACTGTAATCCAGGTTCAAGTTTAAATGGTTACGTTACGTAACCATAAGATGCAGTGGCGTAATTCAGAATTATTTATGTAAACTTATGTGTAACAAAATAATTGATAATTTTAAAAAAGATACACAGAAGGCCTAAATAAAAGAGTACATAGGAATAACAGCTTGCAAGGTGTAAGCAAAAATAGCATTATGCCAGCCAAATATGGAATATTGCACCTTGCAAGCACCTTTAAGTTTCATGCTAGAAAAACTAAGTCAAAAAGATATTATTTATACCGTCGGAATAATCTATAAATTTCCTTGCTTCTTCAAACAACATTTGGCATAGACTATGACCATAGGTACGCTATGAAAATACTTTACAGTTCGTCTAACCTAACCTACCTAACTGTAAAATTTAATTCGTTTTAAGATCCGAGGTTTGTTCTATGATACTGAAATTTCTTTATGAATCTGCAATTTGGTATACTTTCCGTGGACCTAGAATTATAAAATTTGGGAAAAAATGTCTCAGAAGTCACAACACAAGTACTTAGAGGAAAAAAACTGAAAAATCTTTGGAGGATTTTTCTTCTAATCAAAGATTTTTGAAAGACGTACGAGGTATATAATTTATGGAAGTGAATTTTGAGTAGGCCGCATCCATAACACCCATGGTGCATCATTATGCCCACCTGTTGCCAATGGATGCAGTTTTCGCGATTGTTTTCGGCGTCAGTCGGCAGGTGCGCGCAACCCGTTCAGAGCAGATGTTTTATAACAAAACAATTATCTAGACTATACTAGTTTTTGCTGTTAAAAGGAGATATTATAGTATTGTATAGCAACTAAGTAACATTAATTAAAACGCTATTAGTTACTATTTAATGATTTATTTTTAAGGTAATAATTGTATCAGTGTATTTATCTTAGATTATATTCGCTTTGCATCACAATTTCAAAAACATTTGAAGAAAAGTCGTTTGTATATGTAGGAGTATAATCTCTAAAATTACTAAGCTGATTATGTTTGATTTTGTGAGTTTGATTGTTTGGCCAACCAAATCGATTTGCCAACAGGCGCGCTTCGTTAAAATCTAAATTTTTCCACAGTGACTAACGCATTTTTTATTGATTATGATATTCTAGTAAATTTTTGTCTATTTAAATATAGTCGGACAAAATAAAATTAGATATATTTCAGTATATTTTTGAAATGCAATTTGAATATTGATATCTTTTCAATCATGCTAAAATTACATTATAACATAAAAATACTAATATACATAAGATTTTATTTTTATATACAAGATGAAATTGACTGGTGGACTGACTAGTTCAAGAAGAATCAAATTTTTGCTTGATTGCTCTAAGGTTCCTTAAATGATGACAGTAAGCACTAAAAAGGGCCAAAGGAACGGGAAAAATGGAATGGTCACTAAAAAGTATAAGTGATTAAAAATTTGCGCAAATTACGCTATTCTTTCCGTCCCATCCAACGGGAACATAGCGTGCAGAGAAATGTTCACATAATATAGGCCATGTAATAATACTAGACGACCATATAATTAGAGCGTTGGACGACATCGACAGATGTGCATAGGAGCATGCGCCCGCGCCGGTAGCTATTACTCCGTATTCCGCGTACAGGTAGCGGCAGATCTACTACTGATTTTGCTGGTCACGTACTCAGGATACTGTTACACTGGTATACTACTGGTATGTAGGTAACATACCTACAGCTTAGTATTCTTTCTTACTGTAAGTATAGAATAGTAATGGCAGAAGAACATAGTGGTACGTAGAAGTTTAGTGTTAGTTCGGAAAGTTCTTACTCAGTCTTTTGAGATGGTTTTGTTTTTAAATGTTACTGCTATGTATGATTAAAAAATTATTGACAATGAATTTGTAATGTTTACCAACTAAAATCTGTTTTTGTATTATGTAGTTACTAAGATGGATAACAAACAGGGTAAGTCTATGTCCAATTTGCACTTCAAAATTATAAACGAATGAGTTAGTGCCTTAATTACACTAATTGAAATGCCTAAATAAATTTATCAATACCGTAGTAACTTAATTGCAAAACTGCTCTGTGACCTAAGCCTCCCAACTCACACAAACACACTAGTGACAGTGGTGGCTTCATTTTCACAATCACAAACTGATAGCAAAATTTAAACAGAAAAATTTCCATACCTAGGCAAATAACGTCATTTCACAATACGTTACGAATTTCATCTCTAATGCAGTTTCTGACTGAGCCATATCACCGTAAACAATTCTTATCAAATGGTATCTCAAACTTACACAATCTATCTTAAATACAAAACAAAGAAGGGCATCACGAAAAAACATGTTAGCCTAATACATCTTCCACATTTCGTCGAGTACGCGCGAAGACTTCCTTGTATTTCTATAAAAGCACAACAAACACCGTATAAGGGCTTCCAAACAAACCTACTAAGGCTTAGTTCACACTCGTATTCCATATTATTCTGTTAGAAAGTTAATAAGTTTGTGAAGCGATGTGACAGTGTGCGTAGAGCTTTAAAGGCTCGTGACAAACAGATAAAATTTCGTGTTAATGGAAGAGACGCCAGGAGAGATAGTGCCGTGTCGAAATGGGATCGTTCTGAGAATAATGTAGAGTCAATATTTGAATTGATAAGACAGATCGTCTTTGCACTTGTACTTTTAATATGAAAAATAGATACTATAAAACAATATTTTATATTTACAAAGGAAATACATACCCATTGTTTCTACCGCAAACGGCATTAACACGTAATCCTCGTATTTGCGACACGTAAATTATAAGTTGGGTAATCTTTGTAATTTGAGATCTTATGGTAATAATCTTTGATGATTAGAGTTTGAGTTAAGTAACAAGGTTTATTGATTTAAAATACTGTAATAGATTATTTGATGCTTTATTAAATTGAACGATTAATTTGAACATTGTGTAAGATTTTCTTCCCGCCATTTCAAAACAAGCCATCTCTAACGTGTCACGTTAAGGTGGCTCAACTTGAGTACCACGACAAATTATCTAAAAAGTATTTCCAATCCGGAAAGTTTTTTGTATAGGAAGACATTAACGATACTTTCTGATCGCACGTGCGCTGGACAGAGAGTACTTAAGTGTGTATAGGTATATTATAGGTAGATAGATATACTAAGCCTTAACGAGTTACGTACGACGAAGCGGGCGCATATAACGGTACATAAACTCCGACTACCAGTTCATATGAACGAGAAGGTATAAAATCTGTTACGTATACTAAAACAAATGAATTAAACTATCGCATCGCGGTGACTATGAGAAAGCTTTTAAATGTGGTTTGTTTCATGGGTAAGGAATGAAAACATCCGTGACGACATAAAAAAGGAATCATTTTTCTCTTTTTGCAGTGTTTAGTACGAGTACACGCTATAAATCTAGACTGCAATTTACCACCCGTATTAATGTTTTTAGGGTTCCGCACCCAAAAGGTCTCAACGGGACCCTATTACTAAGCCTCCGCTGGCTTTTCATCCGTCAGGCTATCTGTCTGTCTATCAGTAGTCTGTATCTCATGATGAGTAATAGGTAGACAGTTGAATTTTTCGCAGAATGGGATCATGTAAGAAACAAGTTTTTTATTTCGGAGTTTTTGCTAGAATTTAATTATGGCAACAGGTAGCCGCTACAAAAACCAATAATAAAATTAAAATAAAGAAAAAAATGAAGAGGGTGCTAGCACAAAAGTCGTTGTTTTATTCTATTTTTGATCGAATTTTTTTAGTGGTAAAAAACGGAACGGACAGAACCCTTCGTGTGTGACCCGACTCGTAACAAACAACTGTTCTTTATTAAAGCTCAATCAAAGAAATGCATTATGTAGAGGGGGCGATTAACACACGTTTTTGTCGAGAGGGGGGCGCAGTGATGTCGAACGTATTGAATTTATAATGTCCGAGTAAAAAGCACGATTTGACGGCTTGTGGCTCGCGTGGGAAGACGCCCCGCCTCGCACGGCGATTGTAGCCTAATCGGGACGAAATCTGTTTCGGGATAATATGAATAGTTATAGTTGTAAGTACTTTTATGAATATGAGTCTCGATTATAATATACTTGCTGCGCCATGCGTTTCACCCAAGTACCTATAATATACACTAATAATAAAAAACAGCTATATCACTCGGGAATACTGTAGCCAAGTATCAGTGAAAGAATATTCAGAACCGGTTCAGCAGTTCCGGAGATTACTTCCAACAAACTTGCTTACAAATTTTCCTCTTTATAATATTAGTACTTAGGGGTATAGGCACATATAAAAAAGAAAGATTATACTGATAGCAGTTCTATAGACCGATATCTTACTAGAGCTGCTTCATAATAAGAATCGGGATTTAATGGTTATTAAACACAAAGTTATTGTAAAAACTTTGCTAACTGGTTTGTGGAAAGATTTAAATACATTTATTACTCAAAGAAAATAACATTACCTAAACATAGTAAAATCCGCAACATGCTTCGTCAACTGCTAACTGTATTTGACATTTTAAAACTTTTATACGATAGAGCCCTTTAAAAAAATCTGATGTACTTTGGCAACTAAAATAACTAGCATTTTTTTTATAGTAGGCAGCACGAAACTATACAGTATAGGTACACTTTGAACTTTAATGCATTGGCATAGACCAAAATTTTGAACAACAAGAAGGCTAGGTAATCCCCAATATGAAGTGTACTGCGTTTATTATGCACCACCGGGCATTCGCCGAATATCGCAGGCGGAAATAAATTTGAATTAAAAATAGGCAGTTTCGCTTCCCCTACGGAAGTGGATGGTCTACTTTAATGCATTAATATTTTACGCCCAATAGAGTGTGACTGTTGTGCATTTTTTGTTATTCTGAGGTGTGCTTATAATCAATATTTAACACCACATTTTATGATCTTATTTATGATAGACAAGCCCAGCCCAGGGTGCCCTGCGACGTTGCCCTCGCAGATTCAGTTTATTCCCGTTCCCTAGGTAGTTTTCAAAACATACCTTCTTAGGGTCCTTCCGTCCGTTTTAGATTGCCAAACAAAATATAACCTTATTTACTAAAAAATGCACATAACAAGAATCCGAAATTGCCTCGAGGCGCCGCGCTGTGCCTCGAGATGGCATTTACAGATCATAAATAAAAAAATATATCATATAGGCTACAATTTTTAAAGATATGATGTAAAATACGGTTCCAGGAGGAACGAAGTCACGGGCGTCGGCTAAAACACAAGTAATTCAAAATAGAAATTGCAATAGTTAATTAATAGTGTAATAAGATATCAATTAGCAAAATAGCACGTATAGATGACTGAACCAAATGTCCATCGCAGTGCAGTTATCGTTCCATGACGTTTAGTCACGCTTCCAACGGCGCTCTATTAATGCAAGCTAATCAAAGTAATTATGATGTAATTTGCTTCCAAGAAATCACATGCTACAGGTCCTAGAACTTGTACAGTAACTGAGTTTGTGACAGGAATAAATGCTCAAAAAAACCATGTCAGTTCACTCAAGACAGTTAAACGGGAGCTTTTATGACCATTAGTCACAGATAAATGTATTAGATTATAAAAAATGGCACGCAAGTATAATGTTGATGGACGCTCTAACACAAAATCGACATATTTATCTATTTGCTGGACAGTATGTCTTGATATTACAAAATAAATAAGTAATTGCATATGCATATTGCATTTTTCCGCGTACAGATAAACGTGTACAACAACATGTCATGTGTAAAGTAATTATACCGTCACAGAAATTATTTTACAAAGTTTTTAATATAATTTGACGTTTAAGCGTTATTATATCCTGACTTGCACCAAATTATGCTGCTACAATTTTTGGACCAGTTTTTGAAGTTTCCATGTTTTACTTAAAAAGTATTTTTCGGTAATTCATATTTTTTAAATATTTGCGACGATATACTTAATTAAATTTACAGAAAAAAACGGGTTTACTTACAACTCAATAATGATTTATGTTGTTTTAAAGAGAAGTGAGTGATGCATTCATCATAATATTAGCATTATCGGGACTTCGGCCTATCTCATAAGGAAAAAAAAATCAATCAGACACAGACACACCCAAACAATATCATCTGTCTAAAACAGTAGGTTCGAAACAAAGTTTATCTTGCGAGGTAGTAGACGCTAGTATATTTCCTTCACTGATGCCTTTTTGCTAAAAAATAATCTTTACTTTACACACATTTAAGTGTTTAGATCTCTTGCGTCTCAGAGCTTTTCCCTAGTATAATATTGACGTTTCTAAGTGTATCTTTAGTATCTATAGAAAATAAATGTTTTTGACTTTTATATTACCTTCGCTGATAACGTTACGGTACGTTTTTTACGAAAAACACACATGTGACTTCCGTGCGACTACACACAAAATACATTTTTCTTTTAGTTGAATCTCTTTTATTTATGAGGAACAATATGATCCGTTATAAAACGCCAATCATGTTAATGATGATGGGGATAATAATCTACTATATAAAAATAAGTCGGGTTTTCCTTCCTGACGATTTAACTCCAGAACTGACGAACCGATTTCCATGGTTTTGCATTCGTTGGAAAGGTCTCGGGCTCCGCAAGGTTTATAGCAAAGAAGATTCAGCATTGCACCCGTGCGAAGCCGGGGCGGGTCGCTAGTATGTTATACATATATACCTATACGTGTATAAGATACCTCTAGGCCAGTGTAGATTGTATCCTGCCGAGTCTCGGATTCGATTCTCATTTAAGATAATGCTATTGCGTGTTTGATTCTTTCGTGTCTGTATAATGAGGCGCAAGAACGCAGTTGTGTGTAGTTTTTATAGTCTTACGATTGGAGGGAACCTTTGAGTATTAAACCAACCGGAGACGCCACTGACAGGCGTTCCCCTCTGCCAAAAAAACGTGTCGGTCTTTGAGCACACCGGTTAAATACAACTAGTTTGTTTGAGTTTACGGAGTGCTTGTATTGGTGAATGTATTTGTGTGCACCTAGTTCAAGCTAGTGTTTAATTGTTTTATCAAAAAATGCGTTTGTTTTAACATTATTTGTGATTGTTTCCTCGTCCCCCCCGCAGAAATTGGCAGACTTTTTTGTAAAGAAACTAGTGCGCGTGACGTCTCCTGTTGGTTTAATACTCAAAGGAGGGAACATAAATTTGATAGTCCACTTTCCTATGATAATGTTTAAGTATATGTCTTTTTGTAGTGATTTTGATTACTACTATTTTTTCACGTTTTTATTTTAACCCTACTTAAATACCATATAAACACCCAGACCCGAAACCAACATGCATGTTCATGCAATGCAAGTATATGCGAACCGGCGACCTCTGACTCAGAAGGCAGGCACTATCAACTGAGCCTACAGGCCTGTCATCTTTTTTTGACTGTCTTCTAGAGTTCCGTGGTTGAGGAGAGTTCTGTGATGCTGGGATTAGAGTTCCAAGTGCACCCTACCGTTTGGAAACGGAATCTAACAAAGAAACCTATACCAAGATAACATACTCAGCAAAAACCCATAAAGCTTCCCAGTTCTTGGTATAATGGCTTAAACGATACCCTATCCAGGTAAAAACTAAATGGCCTAGGACCATCAGAGTCCCAGGTCAAAAATCAAAGTCGGTCTGAACCCGCGAAGCGAATGACCGCTATAAAACCGGTCGGTTTGGGCGCACGCCCAACTTCCAAGAACTCCTCAGGCCAATTTAAACCATTTTCTACAACCAGAATCTACATTCATTAATTCGATTCGTACGCTGTTGAGTACAGTGGTTTTACTATCAGATTACTGGTTAGATGGAAATTGGTGTCACAATACTAAGAATATGGAATTTTTGATCGATGTATGATTTCGAAATGCTTGCTCATTAATTATATTTTGATTTATGCAAATTCAATGTCATATTTATATATAGGTAGATACTCGTAAAAGAGACGTACTACTCTCACGGAATCTCAGAAAATAGGTATAAATGTTACAAACTGAAATTTAGATAGTAGAGTCCATAGGGAGTTGGTATCAGCTAAGAAAGGATTTTGGAAAATGCAGATGGGAACGGGAAAAAGGGGATCCGAGCGGATAACGCCGCTAGGTGCCTGCTAGTATAAATATGTATGTATATGTAATAATAAGATAATAGTCAACCTTTGAACTAAGGCTGCTCTTAAGTCTTCTCTCTCTCTTCTCGTATCCAAAAATTACCAAAATTTCGGTGTGTATGAAGTTGTAGCTTAAAATCACGGAGATTAAAATACAAAGAGATTTGAAACCCTAAGACTTATGGAGTTGGAATCGACGAAGCAAAATGTTGAACGACATTATTTAAACAAGCTATTTAACCAAAAGAATAAGTTAAAGAATAGGGTCATGCACCATTAGCACTCACCACCCGAAACGAACCGAGACCCCAAAGTTTAAAGCCAGTGCATTTAACATACACCAAATGAAACTGCCCTTCGAACATCCCTTTCCTTTAAATAGGGACGTCGTCCATCCGTGCAATGGCTACCTGTGCCTCCATATAAAATCCCAGTCCATAATTACGTACAAATAAGTATAAACAAAAGTATACGCGACATCCGTCTCGCTTCCGCAAACACGAAAACTGCTCTAAATAATGCTGTCTCGTTTACCCGCGTTGATGTCTTTTGTTCCCGGCATCGGCATCGAGGCCACAGTATACGGGAAAATCAGAATAAGCAATCTCTGAAAACAATGTAGTTTTTTGACTATTGTTAATTCTCAATGTATTCTTGTTACTGTCATACCAATTGCAATGATTATTTAGCAACGTATACATTGTTATTTTTTGAATTGACGATATTAGAGTTGGAATCATGAGCGGTTTTAGCGTGTACTGTGAAAGATGGAATCGTTGCTTTTGAATTAAGGCTCGGAGGGCTCGGGAGGGCAGCGGGAGAGGAGGGATCAAGATCCACGACGAGGCTCCGGCGCCGACTGGATCGAATTACCCCACGCCCGGCTATTTTAGGAGGGAATATTAATCTCAGTAGAAACTAATTTTCAATGTTTACTGACCAAAAGAAAGTAGTATTGTTAACAAAGTATGAATTTATGATCAAAACATTAGCATAAATATCACGCTGAGTGACCACAATAGACACTCACTTTTGAGCATTCAATTTCATTTTTAACTTCGACATTTACTTCATTAAGGCACCTTTCAAAAAATGTATACTCGTACAATTACAAAAAATACACATGATATAAAAAAATATGTAAAGAAACAAATGGGCTACAAAAGGTACTTACCTTCGCGCTGTGGTATAGAGCACTATTCCGAGTCACCTTAGCCTTAGTCATTTTAGCAGAATCCAATTAAAGAGCACACAGTTCTCACATCACCACCATAATACTTTCATCGTTGACAATCCACTTGTGTCCATGGGAAAAGAATCGCACGCGCGGCTTCGACCAGTGTTTACAATGGGAGATCGTACGTGGGAGTGTAGCGGGCTGTAGCGATGCGCGTACGCAAGGGGCGATGATAGCGCCTCTTGCGCATCGCGGCGTAGCGGGGAACTAGCGCCAGTAGCGCCGCGAGCGGCTACGAAGGGTAGCTCGCGCGCTACAGGAAGGTTTTTTGGCTTGCTGGCGGCCATTTTATTTACGTGACGTCAGAGCCTGCGGGAAGGCGGGAATGGTACTGGGATAGCAACTATAAATTATTGTTCACGTAATGAGACGCCAACGATAATATTATAGGTTTCGATATTGATTTTTTAGTCATTATTGTAGCACAGTATTTTATCTCTCTACCGGACTGCAGATGTATGTACGAATAGTAAAGTAAAAAGTATGTGTGATAGTATAAGCATGTTTCACATGAGCAGTCTGTATCCTAAACGGTTGACAGATTTTTAACTGCGAGGTGTTGGATTCGTCTTCATTTCTGGAGTCATTCATTACAGAGCAATCCTCAAGCATGGAACTGCGCTTGAGCACAGGTAGAAGAAAGCAGCTTTTTGCGAGCCTTATGACAGTATCTCTTTCTAACTGTTATCAAGTGGAATTCACTGCTTGAAGACCGTTTTGTTACCGGCCTGACTAAATTTTTACCCGAAGTGGTATATTTGAAATGGTATTGTTTTAAATCGTAATTTCATGCACGCGCATTCGGGTTTTATTATGTTTTTAGAATTCTTGTACATACTAGTACAAGTTGTTAATTCTTAGTTATAGTATACATACTCCTCCCACACCAATATTTTTAACTAAGAACCAAACAGTAAGCCATTGGGATTATCGTCGAGTCCAAAATTAATAATAATCTGTCTTACCTGCGCCGAAGCGGTTTTTTTGCTTGTCAAGAACAGGTGTGCTCGAGAAAAAAGTTCATCGGGGGGGAGAAGTTTCGGGATGATGTGTAGCATCGAAAAAGCTTATCGTTGCACCTTGCAAGTTGCAATATTTTTATTTAACATGTAAATACAGTTAATAGGTATTTTTTTAGGTTATTTGACAAGGTAATTCCATATTCATCTCATGCCCTTTTCCATATTCAAGGTAATTTATCTGACTTGAAATAGTTGTACATTCGAGAGGTGAAAAGTTTGAGCGTCAATAAATTTTAATCAACAGATCAAGTTTCATTTACAATTTTTTTTTTTATGCTTGAACCGAATAAGTGTTACTTGCTGCTTTTATTATTAGAAAGTATGTACGCAAAACGAAAATTATTTGTCATGGGACTCCTTTGATGAAAAAACATAATATGTTTTAATAAACAATTAGTACCTATAGTGAATTTGGCCTGTCTGGATAAAAGGAGTTTCACGTCTCCAACCGCTCTTGATGTATGGCATATGAAACCTATAACCTAAGTTCGAAACCTAGTTATATAAAGATAACAGGCTCGAGTGAACAGGCATCTTCTGGGCAAGCTCGTCCCATCATAGGCCGCGTCTTTGCCTTCGGGCAAGTCTGAGGGTCAAGAGTAAGCCGGTCAGCAATAAAAAAGTTTTTTAAATAGTTTTTTTAACCGCTCAAATCCAAGTCAAAAATATTAAATTATATGTATGAAATACTAATTATATGTACGAATTAAATGTCGTAACTAAAAAAGCGACTCTAGAAATGAGACTAAATCTTTCTCATTAAGAGTTTATAGCTTCTAATCAATAACTGTCTATATTGCACCTAATCATAACTGTGTTTAGATTTATAGTCAATCTTACTATGAATATTAAATGCTGATTATAAGGTACGGTCAAGAGCACATGAAGCTTTACACTAGTACGAGTCGAGTCTAAGCTCTGAGGCGATTGTAATAAGAACGGTACAAAGTCCAATGTGTCAAGCTTCACGTGCTCTTGACTGTACTAGTAGCAGTATCAACGTAGGGCTGTCGCAAGAGTCGCTCTCGACAGCATGTCATAGTAGTACCTAGTTATTTATACAAAGGTCTCATGTTCCCTTTGTCTCAACGCACGTGCGGAGTGTCAACTAACTTCTCAGCTATGCACAGTTCATATTGTTTGAGTACTTGTAGCTGTGAACCTAGTTCGAGAGTATCTCCAACTAAATTGTTGGCAACTCCAACAGTACGTCAGGAGTTTTTTTCATAGTCTATGACTATTTGTTGCTCCGTGGTTTCCTGCACACTGGAGCTCAAATGCTTGCCGAATAATTTTATTAACCTAATACTTATATCTGCTGCTACCTACCTATATACAGGCCACTTAGGCTGGGTATTCTAGCAGAAGCCGCGCTTTAATGATTTTTAAAATCATCTGAGACATAGAAAATAGTTATCAAAATTCTGAAAAAAAGATGCTTACTGAATGCCTACTGCCTACTGCTGCAATAACTGGCCTTAAGTACGCCTAATTAAGATCTAGTATGTTTTGGGGGTTAGAGGAGAAACTACTAAATCCGCCATTTCCAAGGTGCTCTTAGAAGTAGGAAATTGTGGTATCGCCTAAGAAAGTTACCATCAAAATGTATAAGTAAATATAGGGCTGGTCGCTTGTCGTAATTAAAACCGTGACTTTCACAATAACAACACAGACAACTTTTTTGTACAATTTCGTATCGTGCAATGGATGACAAGTTTTAACTTTGTTCATAATTTTGTTGTATAAAAACCTGTGTTACCAGCAACACAACCTATTTCAAAATATATTTCAACGTAATTAATATCAACACTAACAAAGCCAGTTAATCTGTTCAATAACCAGATTGCTCCATCCCAGCGCTTCAACCTTCAAACATAATTCAATTTCACGCCCGAACCTTTAAAGGATAAGATAAAACCTCTCTGCTTAGTCCGTCCGGTTGGCAGCGCGGCTGGTCTCTTATTTTCATTCCTCAGTAATAACGTAACCCAATTATTCTCCTAGTTGAGTGAGAAATAGTATTCGCCAGGCACGGATCCAGGGGTCTTAAAGAGGTCACGACGATACAAAAATGTAGAGACAATATTGGTCTTACTACAAAACATTACAAAATGAAAAGCAAATAAATGAATTGAACTGAAACATGGGGATTACTGTTAGACCAAAGAGATTAAAATATAGTAGGACATTGGGAATATTTTCATACAAAACTTTGAAGCATGTTTGAAGCTCAAGCGTCATGTCAGTTAGTATGAACGCGAGCTAGCATTCGGTCGAAATTGTACTAGACTTATTCCACTTGGAACAACTTTTGGCTTCAAATTTTCCTCGCTTTGTCACCTCTATGCCCTATTATATTTTAATCTCTTTGTGTTAGACACTGTTTAAAACAGATACTGTCGCTTTTTAAAATTATTGTCAAAAAAGTGACAGCATTTCAATTTGAAAGCCGTTGATGTTGCTTGACGTGTAATATTTCTGTCCAATCTCCAGCTGAACCAATATTTTGAAGGGAGATTTTTTAATGAACCTGGTGCGCTGGAGGACATTTTTTATATTTAGTTTAGTTTTTTAATATTAGTATAGTTTTATAATTATTATTGTTTATTAAAAGATAATCCTATTATTTAAATTTAGATATCAAAATATATATTATCAAAAACTGAACCAACAAACGAAGTTTCAACACATATTGTACTGGTTGAAACTTCTGTCAAAAGAACGGTGACCCCCCATTTTCATCCCAGATCCTTTCCTGTATAAACCAAGCTCAGTAAATCAGAACCTATAATTTTGTCACAAAATTGTTGGTGTTATAGCGCAACCAGTTATGACGTTGATATGACGTGGATATGAGCAAGGCGTACGATAGAGTTTGCTACAAAATTTTGTTGGATAAATTATACAGAAACGGCGTCAGGGGCATCGCCCACAAATGGTTCAATTCTTACCTTCAAAATCGTACCCAATATGTGCAAATTGAACACACAAACTTCGACACAGGAAAAATAGAGCAAATTAGGTCGGAAAAACTCGTCACAACAGGATCTATCCCCCAAGGCAGCGTTTTGGGGTGTGTCCTATTTTTAGTGTACATTAACCACCTTCCTAGCATTCTAGACAACTGCATGCTATTTGCGGACGATATTTCCGTTATAGTCCCCTGTTCAAACATATGCGAACTTGACAGTAAGCTAAACGAAATCTTAAATAAAATTGTACATTGGCTAGAGTACCACAATCTTCAATTGAACCTTAGCAAAACCAAACTACTTCAGTTTAAACCCTATCAGAAAAAAGCGCTACCACTTGATTTTCACTTTAAAGAAACAACAGTTCAAACTGTGAATTCTGCTACCTTACTAGGCATAGACCTTGATTCAGGTATGACCTGGAAGCCTCATATCAAGAAACTATGTAATAAACTGTCCTCATTTACATACGCTCTGCGGCACCTGAAACGCGTTACGGACTTCAAAACAGCTCTGACCGCATACTATGCATATGCACATTCAAGATTGTCCTATGGCATAGTTCTCTGGGGGAACTGCACCGATATAAATGATATTTTCGTACTTCAGAAAAAATGCATCAGAATACTTACGAATATAGACCAAATGGAATCCTGTAAACCACAATTTGAAAAACATAAAATCCTAACATTGACATCGATGTACATTTTAGAATCATGTATTTTTGTAAGGAAACATCCAAACCTTTATACACCGGTAAATAACATTAAACGTAATAATCGAAATCTACATACTTTTAGGGTTCCCTTTTCTAAGTTACATCTCATTACTTCAGGCCCCCACTCCATGGTAATAAAAATATATAATCATATACCGAACTATATTAAAAACTCTGATAAAATTATTGCATTCAAAAATCAATTAAAAGCTTTTCTAATAAATAAGAGTTATTATAATATTAAAGAATTCTTTGAAGACAAATTGTAAAATATAAAGTTTGTGACTGGCTTGGTGCTATAGGATTTTGTTTAGTTTTTTATTTTATAATGTTATTTGTGTCTCTTATTGTTTCGTTTTGTTTAAAATGTAAATTTTGTTTTTATAAACTTATAATATAATATTAGCGCTCTCTTTAAAATTGCTGTGCTCCAACGGGGCGTCACATTGTACCATATCTTTTGTTCAACACCTTGTAATACTGTGACTTGCAATAAACGATTTTGAGTTTGAGTTTGAGACGTTAGGAAACTTGTAAGTCGAACTGTGATTTTGATAAGTAAGCGATGACTCTCAACAAATGGATGTAATGTTATATTATAACGAGCTAGGCGGCTGGGTCCACCATTAATTTGATTTTGAGCCAATTTTTATAAAAAAAATACTAGTAGGATCATCTTATTATCGAATGGTAGTGTCTTCTTAATGTAATCTTATTATCTAAGTAAATGATATTAAAAAAAAAGTTAAGTATAATAGATTAGACAACCTATGATGCCATATAGTTTCAGCGACTATAAAACAATGCCTGTCACTCGGATATACTGTGGCTTTGTATTCCAGAGATTCCTACAAACTTTACAAACAATTGTAACCTCTTTATAATTTTATCTAATATCTATTTATACCGGAGATGAATGAGGAATCCATTTATTATCAGTTTCACCATAAGCTTGTTATAGGAATAATTTGTTTGAATAGTAGTTTTTTGTCAAAATAGGACTTTCGACAAAAAACTATTTTAAATATTCACTTTAGTTTTGCTGGCAGCTCACATAGTATATTTTAAATTAAAGTTGTGTAGCCATGTTATATGTAATAAGTAAAGAGAAACATCTGCGTGAAACCATTTGGAGGCAGGTTTTAGCGCTATCTCAAAACAGCTCCCATAAAGAAATGAAAAAATAAAACTGGTCCGCCGTCGTGAAATTACATTTTGTGTTTGTGCACCTACTTCTTGGAGTATTTTATCTGTTAATCGGTACTTGCACTTACAAATGCGAAATTAACTCTATCTATCTGACTGTCTGTCTGTTACGAATTCATAGCTAAACCACTGAACCGATCTCGCTAAAAATCTACAGAAACAGTTTGCATCTTAAAGGCCACAGGCTTCTATTATTCTCGAAATGCGAGCAAAGTCGAGTGAAAAACCTAAAATAGTAATATATAAAATAGTAATATATAATTAGCTACTTTATCAAAATAAATATATACATTGTTGATAATGCAGCGAATCCATTATTTGGATCTACTTACAAGTTCTGATGCCTTCAATTTATCAGCATACCATTGACTAGAGAAAGCGACTTATCTTCAGGCAGTCATTTCGAATCATGTTTGTTTGAAACTAATTAATTAATAATTAATCGATCGAAATAGGCAGGTTTGTAACAAAGCTGCGTTAGATTATTCTTAAAGTTGCGGCCGGTAAGACGAGATTTTCATAAAACACATTATGATTAATAAGACGTGATGTAACGATGTTTTGATTACATTACCCCATTGTTATCCTCTACTCAAAATGAGTCATAAGTTAATAATGAGAAGCCTTTCATAGTGACTCACATTCCTCTCACCTAAGAATGCAGAAGGGATTGTAATAAAAAAAACTACGAATAAAACGTGCCCGTAAACAGCTCCACAAACGTTTCTGTATGCACTTGCAGGATTGATTATTCATGTCAGTTTACTATAACGAGCTCACCGAATCACTATTTTAGTAGCTAATAATAATATTTTACTCTTAAGCCTTATCTTCGAGGTAGTTGAAAGGGTATACCTTTAGTATACCCTTTCTGGAAGTACCCAATTTGCTATATCTGCACTAGCTACAAATTAAGTGTAGAATATTTTACGCTACTAGAAAGTTATTGTATGTATCAATTAATAAAAAAAAAACTAAAACACAGTTGTTGTTCACTTTCAAGATAGAGATAACAATTAAAAAAGTTAATAATAATATAATATAATCTCACGCCTTTTATCCCCGAGGGGGTAGGCAGAGGTATTCCATTACTGGATATACCCACATTTCACGAGATTTATTGGACCCCTAAACGTGAAAAAAGTTTTATTAATATTTTTTCTTAAGCAATTGTTTTCAAAATTAAACTAAGTTTTTATTACTGGTATCTAGACTTTTGCATTATGTAGACTAAAAGAGAAAGAAAACACTCATTAGTGTTGCAAATGATTGCAATATATAACGTAAGAGAAATTTTCTTGTAGCCGTAGAAACATGACAGCCACAAATATAAGTTAATTGTCAGGGAACCATGCGATCCTCATTTATCCAACACCGACAGCTAGAAGGAAAACAAGTACTTAGCCGAATGTGTAATTAAACCGATGTGTTAATAGCATCTTTGGCGTTAGTATAATTTATCATTGCCCTACGAAAATTTATTTACGTCCAATTATACTACATTGTCTGTTTATGTTAGACTGGCATTTGCCGGCGACTTCGTTTGAGTTCCAGCATAAAAAGTAGCCCATGTGTTGTTCTAATGTAGTTTTTGTAACGACAGAGTAACAAACATCCATCGATTCTCACACACGGTACGGTTTTCGTTTATAATATTAGTAAGATGCTATAGGTAATATAATAGGTTTTTTTAAACTATATGATACCCGTGATTTCATTCGTGGAAAATTAAGGTTACCGCGTCCCCTAAAGTCCATGGGCTTTTCCGGGATGATGTAGCCCAGATAGTCGTACCAAGTTTCATTAGGATTCGTCCACCGGTTATGCCGCGAAAAGGTAACAAACAGAGTTGCTTTCGCATTTATAATGTACTACACTTAAAAATAATTATCTCAAAAAACCTAATACCAAAAGTGACGACGAGAATTATAGGTACCTACGTATTTACAAAAAAAATAGTCCTACTAATATTATATATGCGAAAGTTTGTATGTTTGTTCCTCTTTGACGCAAAAACTACTTTTGATGAAACTTTACAGTTATATAGCTTATACATCAAAATAACATATACTTAGGCTATATTTTATCCCCGTATTGCCACGGAAACGGGAAATGCGCTGGTGAAACAGCGGGGCGCTGCTACTAAATTGAATTTATTATTTCTCATTTTCTATTCTTATAGCGTGATTACAACACAACCTGGCATTTCACGCTTCCCCTTTTCAACCCTTTGGACAAAAAAGAAGAAGAAAAAGTTAAAAACGAAATCCGAAACGAGTGAGGCAGCGAACATAAAACTAATTTCGAAAGGAGATTACGATCTCTTTTAACATTTAAGGAGATTGGGAGCGATCAATTAACCCGGCTACTTTGAATAAGCATTAAGTGTAAGTAAGTAGGTGCCGGGAATACTTACTCAGCAATCTCAGCATCTTATTTTGGGTTTCAGCTGCAGCTTGAATATAGTCGCCTAGAAAGAGACAACGGCATCGGTCCGATGACACCTGGCTGGTATGAAAACCAAAAAAAAACTATATATCCAAATCATTAGAGCCGTTTTCTAGATTTTTAATTTTTAAAATACAAAGTAGACATTTTCTAGTTTTCAACAATGTTTCCCATATAAGATTTAATTTATCTTTGTATTACCTACCTAAAACAATTAAATAAATTACGGTTTCTTGCAAAATTGATACAAAATCTACTTGCTCCAGATAAGAAATTAATTAAATGTTAACAATTTTCAATAATGTGTAAACAGTTTCACAATTTGTCTTCACAGACCCGGATATAATAAGCTATTTATAACATTTATAATGTTTATGCTGCTCGTTAGTATGGAATTGATTTATTAGAGCCAGTGTTTTGTGTTGAAAATACAAACATATAATAAATAAATATACGCTCACGCCTTATCCTAAGTAACCCATTTCTTAAAGTCCACTCTATTGGCAGTGCATCTTTTGGACACGAATAAAATCCGACCGCAAGTCTATCGCAGGACTGGAATGCCATTATTTGTAAAAAGATACGTAAGTTTTTAAAAACCTCATTGTTACATCATGACCAAGGAACCCAGGCCTCATGGATGAGAGGCGGGTTCACAAAGTACCGACAGGGATATCACTAATCTATTAAATTTGTATAAACTTTATTTTCTTACTGCCTACTTGCTCTGTCTCAAAGACATTTGTGCCGTTGCAAAGCTCGTCAGTTAAACTGTAGTATTTTGAATAATAACACAATCTAAACTTGTAAAAGTAAAAAGTTTACATAACACAACACTTCAACCGGTTTGTTTCTCGCACTACTTACGCAAGTACAACCATCTCTTTCGCTCTCCAAAAAACGGTAAAGAAAGCAAATCAGCTCCAAAATGTTTATGTATAAGATCGAGTATGCATGTAGAGCTCCAAATTTACGGCTGGAGGCTCTGTTTAAGTTGTAGTACGCCGTAGTAAAATGAACGGGTTTTGTGCTAAGAGGAAGCGCTAACTTCTACATAGTCTGATACCGTTAAGAACTAGCCAAATATAGCTTTACGGTGCTCACAAAACTTGACTGTTTTGGAAAAATCAACTATGTAGTTAATACATTTCCGACATTATTAAACGTAAATCGGTTAAACGTGCAGTTGTAGAGAATTTGACTGACTACAAAATTACGCATGTTATAAAATTTTTCAATAATTATTTGACCCTTCCGGGATACTAAGCATCCTATGTCACTTCTTAACTAGATTTATATAAGCAATAAAGTACATCTGTTGCTAATAAAAGAACAAACCGAAACACACTATAATAAACATGATTCTCATCCAAGCAGTGAAATTATTGCGCCTACAGAAAAGTATAAAGCAAAGATGAACTCCGCGCATCGTTGCTCAGACGTTACGCACCGGTTATACAATTCTCGTCGGCATTATTCTTGCCACAATTCCTAGATTACGAAGCTTTCCTTGCCTTGGTGTTTGATACGTACGTACCTACCGTGCCTCGAGGGTAGGTAGGTACAGCCTGCAGGCAAAACACGAAAGTTTGTATGTTTAGATGGATGGATGTTTGTTGCTCTTTCGGCAAAAAGTGCTGAACGGATTTTGATGAAACTTTGCAGTAATATAACTTACACATCAGAATTACACATAGGTTACTTTTTATCCCAAAACACGGACAAATACACGGGGAGAACTTAGTATAATATTAAGACGGCGTAAACATTCGAGTTCCCACGAGAGCAATTCACAGCTCGCAAAAGAGTTTACTGAACTGTGTATATCGCGAATTATATAAAGGAGGGAAAATTGACCATTGAGAGGACAGATGATGAGTTGTTCCGATAAAGCTTTTAATGTTGACAAAAACCACTTTATTACAGCTTAGTAGCTGTTATATCTTACTAATAATATTATAAATGCAAAAGGGTGCTTGTTGGTTAATAAAATTATCAAATTGTTTTATTCAAAGTAGAGACTTTAACCCCACTTTTTTGAAAGTCATATCAACTCCACCGCTTCAGTACGTACCTATGGTTGAGAAGAAGGGACAAGAAACTCCTCAACACATTACTCTTTTAATCAATTCTTACTTAATTGGGTGAAATACCTAACTAGAAGAACCGGTAAGCTGGACAAAGTCAAATAGTAAATAATGGCAAATAGTATTCTGAGTAAGTTATATCTTTCTGTTGCTTAACACATATTTACGGGCCTATTGGTACAGTTGATAGTAACCCTACCTTGAGAGTTGGACGTTGCGGGTTCGATTCCCGCTCGGGGCCAACATCTGTGTTCATGAACATGTTTATTGGTTTCGTGTCAGGGTATATATATGTTTATCAATATACTTAATATAATAATTATAAGAATTAATTCTGAGACATGTGTAAATAGACCCGTTTCACCCACCACCTGTCACGTTTAGGGGTCCAATGTATCTCTTGAAATGTGGGTATATCCAGTAATGGAATACCTCTGCCTACCCCTTCGGGAATGAAAGGCGTGAGATTATATAATTATTATTATTATTATCAATACTTTAGTACCTACGCATATCACATGCTCTGCCTACCTTGGGACTGATAACCGTGTGTGAGCTGTGTCTTACTATTTTACTGTGTGTGTACAATAAAGAGTAGTAACTTACTTACCTAATGGAAGTGCAATTAGCAAAATATCTTGTAACACTACCAAATCAATATAAGAATCAAGATGAATGTAGGTTTGACCTATTAATATTCATCATAGATATATTAATATTCAGATCATCGAAGCGACGGAATTGGACTTTCATAAATAATTTAAAGACGTTTTATTCATATGTGAATAATAATGATACGAATCTGACACAAAAAAGTGATATGAGAAGCTAAGGGAGAGGCTGCCATAAAATTTCATAGCCACCTTATTGACTACAGGGTCAATCAAGAATTTAATAATATACGCGGTCGGAGGTCCATCGATATTATGGTAACTGTAAATAGATAGACACCTTATTAACTATCAATTTGATACATGGTAGCTTCATTGTTGTGCACGCATATTCACCGAAACGAGTCAATGGAACTAATCAAGTAGTCTAAGATGTTTTCTCTCATTGGATTTAGGCGCAAAATAAGAAATAGTGATTCCAGTAATACTTATATAGAAGAATGTATCTTGTGTGCCTCTTCTCATGGTGAAGGAATTAAACTTTTTCAAAACTTAAGTAGGTACAGTCAAGAGCACATGAAGCTTTATATTGGCAGTGCGAGTCTGACCTCTAAGGCGATTGTAATAAGAACGTTGCAAAATCCAATGTGTCAAGCTCTACGTGCTCTTAACTGTACATATTTACCACAGCTGGACGGTGAAGTAAGCCGCAGGCCCCAGAATTGTTTTGAGGCATGTGAAAAAGAACCCCATTTGCCGAAGTGTTCACCACTTGTCACGATTGGGACTCCGACAAATACACCGGTGAAAAGTGCGTACTTCCAGCAATGGAAGATCTATTTATTCTTATTTATCTTTTCCCCGTACACCCGTAACATGCATAGAGACATTGGCATTCCAATAAGACAATTATAAGACATTTCTGCAAATTCCAATATAACTTCACACTATAAGAGGGGCGGTTACAAAAGTAATCATCACACAAATAGCTCTTTATCAGCTTAGAACTGCTTAACATAAGTGATGCTTACTCGATCTGGACCACGATTTCTCCAAATTCTACCGGTTTGGCTCGGGCCGTGGCTTATAGGGCTTTTTCCGTCTCTTTGGACACCCAACCAAAGAAACGTGTATTCCTTTATCTCACAGATAACAGCAGTTATACGACCACTCAAGTTGGTGAGGTTACGAATAGCTGTCCTAACTTAAGCGATATTTATGAGTTCCAATCTTGACTTTACGGCCGACAGGACAGGTTAACATCCAAACGGTCCTCATTTGAACAGCTTTTGCGTTTTATTATCGCGATTAAAACGATCATTTCTTTGGGAAACTGTTAGACAAGTCTATTGTTTTCTCTTGGGCTAAATTTACAACCGTTATAATCGATTTCCACTACAACTATAATAGTGATGTTTAAGAGCATTTTTAGGATATTATGTTTTCTAACTAAGTTGTTGTCATTTGTTATTGCCGCAGGAAGATATGTGCAAGATAGATTTTATGACGTATGATAGATCTAAATGGAATGAAAAAACATACAGCTCCGATCCCAAATAATGGGAAAAGGGCAAGTTAATGATGAATGATGAATAGTTATTGCCGCAGAAATTTGGGCTTGCGGGTTTCTTCATGATATTTTCTTTCACCATCGAGCTACTGATAAATATTTAGGTACGTGAGATTTGAAGAACTCATTGATACATCATCAGGATACGAACCCGGTCCTTACGTATGAGAATCGCTCACTATCACAGTGATTTTATAGTTTTAAGTTTACATCATCCTAAGGTTTGTCAAAACTCTATAGAGATTTATTCTCCGAACAAAGCATACTACTTTGCAAGCTTTGGATTCAGACTATGTAGGTACCTACATATAGTACATCCTACGTTCTTCATTCGCTTCTTTACTCCACTAACGCCAAGCAAAGCAGGGTGCTCCACAAGTCCCCTCCGACTCTCATTACACATATATTTAGCTGTTATTATAACACGAAGAAAACCCGTGAACCGCAACTGGCCTACATTTTCTCACGGCGATCTCATCGCGCAGACGCGGCTCGTGGGAGACGCCCGGCGCCCGCGCCTCCCATGTCATACACCTATTAGGAAACTGTTACCGATATGGACAGATCCAGCATTTCAATAGGAAACGCGACGTGGATATTGCGTACGGAAGCGACGGGATGCATCTTGGTCCTTGTCTAGTATAACAATAAGTTTATGGCTTAGGGCAGAACTACACTCTACTCGTAAAGAAATTTGCGATTTAATCTGCGGAGTAGTATATTTATGTAACTCTATATATGTATTATATTTGTAATATTTACTCCTTTGAAATGAAACTTTGGGAAGTTGTTATGAACTCAACAGAGATCAGCGCAGTCAATTATAATTCGCTTATATATTTACTGTGGCTGAAGGGTCATTTAGTAATAAATAAATATTGATCTATGAAAAGCCATAAACCCGCTCATTGTGAATTTTATCATTGTGTAACTTATCACATATATTTATTAGTGTAGGTGCTATAATAATAATTATAATAATCTTTATTTTGAGGCCAAACCCCCAATAAAATAAATAAATAAAAATAAATAAAAAAAATATAATAAATATAAAGACTTACTTACTATTCTTGCCAGCCAAACGGCTCAAAAATATCACTGTTTAATCCTTATCAGCGGAGGATTATTTTCGGAGCGTTCTTTCAAAGGGAATAGCGGATTAGGTATATGTTTAATAATCTATTCAGAAAGTATCAGGGGGCTTCCTACTTTTACAATATTTACAACAATTTCATTTTCATAATGCATTTCTACTACAACTACGTGACCACAGAGCAGAAATAGATTGAGTGTAATCGGGAAGCGTGAACCGACTGCGGTCTCACAGTTATCCCACTAACATAAATTGATACAATCGACTTTCAATTCCAGGCATTGTTTTATCAAGAGCATAAATTACGAATCTATTATTTTTATGTACCTACGACTAAGTTCCAGGTAAGTTTTATTAAGGATTGAGCAATCGTTTTGTTATTGAAAGACAGGAAAAGTTAAAAAACTGACTTACATTAAAACACTGGCGATTTGATTTGATTTGACTTCCTCGTTCATTAGTATATTTATTAGTACTTACAAACTGTACAGTAGTTAGTCTATATAGATAGAAAGGGCAACAAAAATAAGCTGTTTTCGTTTTTAACCAGCTGACCAGAGAGACGTTTTATTCAACAAAGAGCATTTCATTTTTAGTTATATAGAATAGACAGTAGTGTAGTTAGGTTAGATAAAAGCAAAACAGGTAGTGAGTGATATACGGCGCTTCAGAAAAAGTTTCCTTATTTCATATAACTGAACAACTTTAATTATAGGAGCAACTACGAAATTTCGAAAAACATATCAGAACTAATTTAAGAAGAACGTACCATAAACCTATATTTGTATATCAAATATTTGTTGAAAAGTTCCTTCGTTGTCTGGATTGATTTTCCCTGTCCACCTGTAACAGTGTGACATAGACATAGATTTAATAATAAATAGTTAAGCTTTCCCGTTTCGCCATTTTAACATACGATTTTAAATTATATAGGTAAGTAATTAGTAATAACATAATTAATTCTACGTCTCCCACGGGATTTCGCCTAGAACCAGTAAGAAGGAAGACAATAAAATTACATAGCTCCTTTCCTCCTACATTTCCTCATTATAAGGTAAACGTGCCTATTGAGGTCCTTATAATGCGATCAACCTTTGACCGGCCACCTGTCCGGTAATTAGATCGGTACCCGTCTCGCTCCGCTGCGATTCCCACACGTCTAAGACGATAAGACAACTAGGCTTTTTAGTTACGCCATTGGAAAATCCAAATGGAGCTGAAATTAAAAAATGGGGAGAATTACATAGTTTTAAGATATTGGTAGAAATCTATTTACAAATTATAAAAATATAACCAAAATTAAGTTAACGTAATAATGTTTCAAAATTTCCAGCGTTTAAAAAGTAGTATAGTTTTTAGTATATTATGACGTCACTAAAGTAGTGAAAGTAATTATGTTAGAAGACGTATAACTTTTGTTTTTTAAATATATTCTAAAATGTATTTCAATCTAGATTTTGCCCACAATTCTGTCCGCGTTCTGAGATGAAAATTTGAGTGTCTATTTCCTAAAGATGCATGCTGTTTCCCTTGCAAATTTCATCAAGTTTTGATCAGCGGTTAAATTGTGAAAAGGTGATAGACAAACTGAAAGAGTAACTTTAGGATGTATGTAGTAGGGGTCACTCGTTTTATATACTTAATAGGAATATTTAGATTTTTTTTTTAATTATTTAAAAGTACAGGGTGAATATTTCACTGCACTAAAATGCATAAAAAGTAAAACCAAAGATGGTTGACGAATAAAATTATAACTATATGAAGACAGTTTAATTTAATGGTTGTACTACGAATGTCGAAGTAACGGAGCTCTGTGTTCACAAACAAATGTCAATCAATAAATAGGTACAACAGCGATCACGGAGACTGCAAAGACATCTTGTTAGAAACATCGAGTTCATGGAATCCATAATTTAACAGCTGACCTTTAAATCAGCTTTCCGTCCTTAGAATAACACGATACAAACTTCAAACAAAATTTATTGAGTTTCTGTTGTGGTAAACGTCTCGAGTAATCCTCCTAAGTATAAAAGTCTGTAAAGTTTGAGGCAATAAACGTCAGAGAGGATTGCTTGAGCGAGTTTTTGAGGCGGTACCCTCAACCGCGGTGTCATCACAATGGGGTATTGTTGGACAACGGTTTTTTGCGTCACCATTAGTCACAGGAGGCCCGAATCCTTGGGGTGACTCACCAAGTCGGTCGGGGGTCACAGTTCAGCGGGCACTGGTCAAGTAAGTCGACAAACACGATTGCTCGATTTGGTTATACCTTCCCCGATAGTTTGTCTTTCATACCTACTACTGCATAATATTATATAAACCTATTAGTTTGTAGTACCTACTGTTACTATTCTCCCATAGCTTATGTAATAAAGATGTTTTAGAACAATGTTATTTTATAGTGTCATTGAACAAGTAGGTATAATAGTTTCAATACAAGAGGATTTATGAAAAAAAGTTCGAAGGATCTTTGGAATTTGGCCTGTCTAATGTTATTTTGCTTCCTTAATAAGCTGCAGTCGACTGTAAGCTTAAGTCTCTACAAATTCTTTTGAAGCTCAAAAAAACCTTCAATTACAATGAAAACAAGTACACTATTTAGATACAGTCTGATCTAATTAGAACTTTTTGTAGCAAGCTTGCTTAATATTTGACGCCTCATATGGAGGCTTCAGAGGACATGACCCCGGCGACCCCAAATTATCTGTCAGTGGCTCAAGACAGTTGAAAGGTTCCACCCACTCCTCATTAATTCAAACATTATCATGAACAATTAGAAAACCAAATTATAATGGGTACTGTATGTAAATTCCAAATTAAAATGCACTTTAAGTAGATAGGTACTGGTATTATGTCAGAATAACCTTTACGACCGCCTTAGAGAGGGGCTATTTATAGAATTTCCACGGCTTATCAGTGGATATGAGGAAATAATTGAATTTCTATTGCATATTTGAGTTTATCTATTAGAAATTTATAGTAATATGCGTATTTAGAACGTGCAAGATACGGTTGTATTGTCAGGTAAAGTCAAAGCCAATTTAAAAGGTAAATCTTTGAATTATTGATCTATTACTTTTGGTTTATCATTGATGGTTTTTGAAATAGGTAAGAGTTTTATGTACTACTACCAGTTATTGTTATTATTATTATAACACAATTTACTTCTTGGAGGCAAAGACGATCTTACAATGTACTTTGCATTGATGTTGACTTACAGCTACGAGTATTACAATTTACAACAACATTTTCCCAGAAGATGGTTGTGCGAGAAAGCAAGTATTTAAGAATAAACTTAAAAATTGCTACTAGGTACCTACACTGCAATTAATTTAAAATAACTTTACCTTGAAAAGTTATAAGCTTCTGCTCTTGACCAAACCCTCCTTTATAATAATATATACTAATATATATTATAATAATAATATATAATATTATTATATAGGAGGGTTTGGTCAAGAGAAGAAGCTTATAATTGTATATAATTGGAAGTTAATCCATTGTTTTGACTAACTAAGGTACATACAAACGTTGTCACGAATTGTCGTGAATTTATCATTTATTAATTATTTAATACATATCGTTTTTAAATAGTTATCATTTTATAATAATTTTCATCTAAAATAACACAATATAAATCATACACAAGTTTATATATCTCTGACATTTGAATTTATTATTTGTCTGTGGTCACACCGAAGGCTCACTTTTAAACTTGACAGCCAACGGAAAACATACGCTCCGGGTTGTTCTTGTTCCAGAAAGAAAGCAGTAAGTGTTTTATTATTTCACTTTCTTTTCCAATTTATGCTATCGTGTTTTATATGTGCCTGTGTTAATTATATTATGTACATTAGAGAAACTACGTATATCAGATATCAGAAATCAGTTGCAAATGTGTGTATCAGTATTACGATCAGATCAGGTTGAGGTAAGGGGTGACTGTAAGGGGAGGTAGGAGGTCACTCGCGGGGCATGTACCCCTATTCAGAAACTACGCACTTTAGTACATAAGTGGTAGTAAAAATCAGATTATCAGCCAAGCAGATACGTGTGCACTTAGGTGCAGGTACGTATATTCAGCATACACAGATATTCGTTACCAGGTTCAACACATAGCTTGGTTTAACGACATGGTGGAGGTGCTGGGATAGTTTGTGTATGTGTAGATCCCAGGCGCCCCAACCAAATCAGTACGAAGCAAGAATCAGACGTGGTCCGTTATTATGGTTATCAGTGAAATCAGTGATCAGGCCCTATACTGCGGGGTGCGGGGGTCAGGCTTCGTTTCGTGCCGTCCCGCTCACGCTAATGGTATTTACTACGAGAGTGAGAGGGACCGCACGATCCGAACTTCGAGTTTCATAGTAGCGCCTTTGCTTGTCTTTGTTACAAACGTGTGGTGTGCTATGAGGTACACTAATAACAACTGGGCTTGTATAATTATAGTTCAAGGTATTTCGAGTCAGTTGTTGGATATTTATTTCAACAATGGTTGAATTTATAATATTTTTTAAATGAGGGTATCAACCACGAATCAGTAGACAAACTGGCGCCGAGCCGTACGTGACTTCAGTGTAGCAAGCAAAGTAATCTTTACTATCGTCATTATAGTTATTAAACTAAGAAAACAATATTAAAATGTTGCACAACTTATGGCATAATACATTTTGAGTGTCAGTTCGTAAAACGTCACAATAAGATGGTATTTTTTAAGTGCTCGGCTATGTAAGTTGCTGGTGTTAAACAGCTACCTTAAATTTCATACTATACAATTACTTTTCATTGTACACCAAATAGCTATTTACCTGACTACCTACCTACCTAATTAAGTTGGACACATATTTTGGTGTTTTGATATTTTAAGGCCTCGAATATACAATTTGAGCAATATATTTATATTTAAAGTTTATATTTAAAGGAACAACGTTTGTATTTGCGTTTTTTCTTTAATATTAAATGCACTCTCTGCACCTGCAAGGCAAAGATTTTATATAAACTTACAGTACGTTTGTAATCTTAAAATACACTACGACCACAAGCTAAATTAAATTCAAAATACTAACGTTTACCCTTTTAATTCACTGTGACTGGTGCATACAAAATGAAAATGAGTGAAGTAGGTATTTGTGGTGTATTTATAATCCAGTTGTTTGTGGAACTATTTTTTAATTCAAACAATTAAATAGTATTTATATTTTGAGATTAAATTGACTCAAGGTGAATTATAAGTAAATACTAATACTGAACATTTAGGTACCTAGTTGAAAACAAAGTTAGCTCATTAAAATATTATTCAGAGTAAGAAGTTTAATTCAGTTGAATTACTTCTCATGAGATATTTTCTTCGTTGTTACAGTTGGAATAATTACGCAGATGGTTTTCGGTTGTATTGTGTCCGTGGATGAGAGTAAATAGGTGTTGTGTTTATTAGTTTTACGCATCAAAATGGAACAGATTGTCCGAACTCGTCTCAAAATCATAAATGATTCTGTTGAATCATTGATCACCTCCGCCCGCGATGTAATTTCTAAGTTAAAAGAAAAAACAATCGCGTCTGATGAAGCTCGTGTCGTGGCTTGCAAACTAAAAGCTACAAATGAGCGATTTGTGTCGGAAATGTATAATTATTTTAAAATGGTTACGGAACCTTCAGCTGATGAGATGTCAACCTATACATCAATTCAAATGCAAGCCGATGAATTAATTGCAGAAATTGAATCTAGATCTCAATTATCCAATGAACCCAAGCGTATTAACCAGGCGCTCCCCAAGCAAGAGAGCCTTCACGTTGCCGGCAGGTTACCACAAATGGAATTACCAAAATTTGATGGGGATGTACTAAAGTGGCACCAATTTTGGGACCAGTTTACGTCTAACGTTGACAGTCGCAACCTCAACGACGTTGACAAGTTGTTATACTTGCAGTCCGTCTTAAGTAGTGAAGCCAAACAAGCGATCGAAGGGCTTGACACTACTAACAAAAACTATAAAATTGCAGTCGAAACACTCAAAGAACGTTACGGCAAACCATCAGCTATCATTGACGCTCATTATGTTGCACTCTATCGAAATCAAACAGCAGGTAATACAGCTAAGGAGTGCCGTAATGTTCTTAATGAGATTGAACGACATTTACGCGTGTTAAAATCTCTTGGTGAGGATGTTAACCACAATCATTTACGGGTTATGATTATGGAAAAATTTCCGGAGGACCTGATTTATGAACTTCGTATGAAACTAGATAAGGACGACGAGTCTATTGAAACAATTCGTAAGAATCTAGAACATATAATATCGGCGAGGGAAACGTTCAATAGGTTAAAAAGGGATATAGTAAAGGGCAATACCGCTGAACAAAAATTTACCCTAGACACTCTGCACGTTCGATCAGACAATAGTGGATCTCGTCACGGATTTAGAGCGAAACAACAAAACTTTAGACATGAAAGAAAAAGGAACTTTGATACTAAGCCAGAAAATAAGTTTAATCAGAGAAAACGGCCTTTTGAAGGTAAATTGAATCAGAATAATAAGTCAAATAACAAACGGTCAAAAATGTCCTGTATTTTTTGCCATATGGATCATTTTAACGACGAGTGTACCAACTTTAAGACTATAAATGAAAGGAAACAGAAACTAAAAGGTCGTTGCTATAATTGCTTAGGAGAAAATCACCCGGCAAATGATTGTAGATTTAAAAGAAAGTGTAGACACTGTGGCATTTTTGGTCAACATAACAGAGCTTTGTGTCCCAGTAAAACTGGGAATCATGACGCAACAAAGATGTTGTACACCAATGAAGATAGAGCCATTACCGTCCTTCAAACATGTACTGTTCAAGTGCACAACACTGATGACAGCTCTCGGTGTGCCGTTGGTCGCGTCCTATTGGACTGCGGTAGTCAGCGGTCATATATTACAGCAGACATGGTAAAAAGGTTAAACTTACGTACTTTAGAAGAAAACCGCTTATCAGTGTTTACCTTTGGAGCTAAAACTCCTATAGAAGTGGATAGTCCAATTGTCAAGTTTAATGTCGTGACTAAATTACAAAAAACAAGAATCATTTACGCGAATGTAGTGCCGCACATAACTAAGAACGTACTCTGCCCTTACGGTAACATACAGAATATACAAAATATTCCTAATATTGATCAAATGGTCCTTGCAGACGATGGTTCCAGAGGTGACTCGGTTGACATTTTGTTAGGAAATGACTATTATTACTCATTTATGTCTAATCAAAAGGTGGAAGTGGCAAATGATCTTTATTTGGTGAAGTCTGATTTCGGCTGGTTGTGGTCAGGAAGATGTCCTTTTCCCAAAAATGATAAAGATCATTTGATGTCCGTCTTGACTTACTTTCAAACCAGTCACATTGTTGAGAATCATTTCCATGAACCCGATTTACCTCTAAGGAACGACAATTTAAAGCGGCTATGGGATTTGGAATCTATTGGCATAGTAGATTCTCCTAAATCTTCTCGAAAAGATGAGGCAATAAAACACTACAACGAGACTACGCAATATCATGACAATCGATACTTTGTTAAGTGGCCATGGACTGAATACCCTCCACAAAGGTTATCGATTAATTTTGGCTTGGCTTTAGGCAGATTAACCACACTAATGAAAAGGTTGGATTTTGACACCGTAAAATCGTATGATACTATATTACAAGATCAGTTACTTAAAGGTATCATTGAAATAGTTGACGAGCCTTTACAAGCCAAAAACCATCCTGTGCATTATTTACCGCTCCATGGTGTTTCTTCTGAGGGGAAATCTTTAAGAATCGTTTACGATGGCTCATCTAAAGTTAAAGACTCTTATAGCTTGAATGAATGCCTTTTCAGAGGATTTAATACATATCGTTTTTAAATAGTTATCATTTTATAATAATTTTCATCTAAAATAACACAATATAAATCATACACAAGTTTATATATCTCTGACATTTGAATTTATTATTTGTCTGTGGTCACACCGAAGGCTCACTTTTAAACTTGACAGCCAACGGAAAACATACGCTCCGGGTTGTTCTTGTTCCAGAAAGAAAGCAGTAAGTGTTTTATTATTTCACTTTCTTTTCCAATTTATGCTATCGTGTTTTATATGTGCCTGTGTTAATTATATTATGTACATTAGAGAAACTACGTATATCAGATATCAGAAATCAGTTGCAAATGTGTGTATCAGTATTACGATCAGATCAGGTTGAGGTAAGGGGTGACTGTAAGGGGAGGTAGGAGGTCACTCGCGGGGCATGTACCCCTATTCAGAAACTACGCACTTCAGTACATAAGTGGTAGTAAAAATCAGATTATCAGCCAAGCAGATACGTGTGCACTTAGGTGCAGGTACGTATATTCAGCATACACAGATATTCGTTACCAGGTTCAACACATAGCTTGGTTTAACGACAAACGTATAACTTTCCATGAGTGCTACTTCGTCAACAAACTATAAAAATTAGGCAAGGTTATAGGTCAAATAAATTTTAAAATTATTTAAGTGCGAATAGGTAACAATATATAACATAAAGTTACTACAAATCTGGCCTGTTGCTTCAAGTACCATCACCTGCATCGAAAAGACAAAGAACTTAGGAATCAATCTAATACACAGGAAAGCCCAATTAAAAACATTCACGTCTCGTCAATTGGGGGTTCTGGTAAAAAAGGCCAAGTCCAATGAAGCATGCAGTCGCATGCCAGACGGCTTTTATTCATCAGTGTGACCAATCCGCCAACAAAGCGGCAAACGCGAAGGAACAGGGGTCGCGACATTCAAAACACCTTCCCTTTCTTGTCTGGCTTTAGTCTAACCCTATACTAAAGTTATTGTAATCTGAAACCTTATTGCTTTAGTTTTTTAAGATATTCGGAAGCTTGTCTTCGTTATCTCTAATAGAAGAAACTGACTGGCTGATCGATGAACTCAAGTCTAAAAAAGCAAGAAATTTTGCTAAAAAGGTTTCTTAAATGAAAACAGTATGTGTGACTGTATGTGTGTGCGCGTGGATGTGCGTAAGACACAGCTCAGTGAAATTACACCACCCAAAAGCAACGTAGAAATTTAAATAACATGCATTGAAATTACTTAATGACACCACAACAGCCCGAAATTATGCTAACATTAATTTGAACTAATTAACGTAGCATTAAAAAGTCCGTAATGAACACAAAAGTGCCAAGCAGTTTGTACAGAGTAATTTATTGGTACAATAATCGATTGACTTGAAATCACCTGTTCCGTTGACACATAAATTTTTATGGCTCCGAGACCAGCTGCCTTACCATGTGTTTCTATTAGGGCAGACATAAATAAAGAGAATTCCATAAACTCTTTAATTACATTGTGGTTACCGATTAAGAATCGGACAACACTGTCTTATGTCAGAGATGTTGTAAGAGGCGATGAAGCCAGCCCCCCCTATACGATAATATCGTCTATAATTATTGTTATGAGTCTACAATGTAGTCCACAACTTCTAAACCACGTTATCAAAGTTTTCACAGGAGTTTATAAATAAAACTGCGACATCAATCGTTGGACCGCGATTCCCTTCCGGCACGATCACCTCGCCTGGCGGAAGATCTTCCGATTTCGCGATGGAGGAGCATTCCACCTCCGTTCCTTAACATTACCATTAAAGAGAGACCAAGTAAAGTCTACGTACAACAATATCATAAAGAAGTATAGTCATAGAGCACTATCACCATTACTGTAATCTCCTCTTATATTATGATATATAGCGGAGTAAGCCGACAGTGAGGACAATTTCCTAGCAAAAATCCTTTATAATACCTCCATCTGCGCCTCTGCGGTTAGACCCATAATTCCAGAGCTTCTCAATCATCAAATCGCGAATGCGAGAATTGGCTGGCGATCGGACGGCAGCTAGCAGTTATAGCTTTATGATTCACGAAATCACGACTCTAGTAGATATAGTAATAACGTTTCTTTTAACACTGCAGTTGCCCTTCGATATATCATTCCAAGATCTTCCAAAGATGTGTATTCTATCTCCGGGATTTTAAATTATTCATATTTTGTAATAATCGTGCAATGAGGACGTAACTTACAAAATATAACATTCCATTACACCAGTATTCCGCATTTTGTCACCGAACACAAAGGCAATATTTACACATACCGCAAACTTTTCTCACAATTCATTTAAAAGAAAGATTAAGAATCTAATGACGTCTCCCGCATTACTCTCTAATTATTTAGCCATCAGCGATTTTCCGTCTTATTTTAGTAAAGAAACGATTCGGTGGGGAAGTGAAGCATTACGGCGGATACGGCTGATAGCACATTTCCGACACACGGCAACTAACAGACCGAAATTGACATTAAATTGTATGTATAGTGACGCAATCTTATTCAGGTTATGATATTATTGTCATTCATTATTTTTATGGACATTAATAGCAAAACAAACTGTAGTGTTCAGGTGGTCCGACAACCGGATAGTTGGACGAATTATTTCTATAGTAAATTTTGTCTATAATTAAGTAGAATTGGTGAGATTTTTTGTTTTTTTAACCGACTTCAAAAAGGAGGAGGTTATCAATTCGTCTGGTTTTTTTTATGTTTGTTTCCTCAGAACTTTTGACACTGGGTGAACCGATTTGGATGATTCTTTTTTTATTTGTAAGCTGGTGCTTCCAAATTGGTCTCATGTTTATTTCGTCCAGTTTTGACAACGTCGTCCATGAGACAACCTTGTAATTTGAAGATTCTAGTCGGATTTTTTTCTCTTTATAATAAATTACTTTGCGGAATATGACCATGATTAGCATTTTGAAAATTACGTAAAGCCTCTTACGCGCTCAAACAAAAGATAACCTATGATTCCAACCTCTACGGGTTTGAAGCCAAAGCGTCGAAAACAATTAAACCACGGACCGTGACGGGGCAGGGTGCTTATTAAAAATGCAATAAAATGACCCAGAAATACACGGAGGCAATTTAGATTGTGCAGCGTGGGATGTGGGGTGACCCCACAAAATCATTGTAATAAGATGAGAGCACGCTATGAGCAGACGTGCAGGGCTACTATCTCGAACGGAAGACAAAGTTTAATTAATAAAATTATAACGCACTGTACAACATGTCTTGAGAAATTACTCATTGTTTATTTTTTCTATATTTTTTTGTTATGATGTGTGAAATTTTGTTTAATGTTATCTTAGATTTTATGCCGTAAATGCAGTGTCTAAATAAATAGGATAGTCGAATAAGGTAAATGTAGGTAAAAAAAATATGAATATAAATTTAATTCATTACAAAGGTTTTCGCTAGCTGTTCTTTTAATCAGCAGCGGGGTTGTTTATTATTTAATAGGGTATTTTTATCAATTCCCATATATCATCAAAATCATATCTTATTGGGTGCCTACAAAGCTACCTCCGACAATCAAAAATTTTTGCTTCCCATAAAACTGACGGCTTAACCGACGGCTATTGCTGATAGTCAGTTTCTTCTTTCACGTTATACTCGTAGCTAATGTTTTCCTACACTACAACCTTACAACTCTATCTTAAAAATGTGCCTCCCATGCAAACTATCACACCTTTCAGGAGTGCTTTTCCAATAACGCTGCAAATAAGTGAAGTATGTCAAGTACTACTGTACCTAGATAAAAGAATATTCCCATATCTTACTCGTAGATACCTACTTATCTCAATTCGTCTCATTTCATATAAAATGTAATTCAGATACTCAATAATCATTGTTATTTATCTAACAATGGCGATGACGTCACAGTTTTTAAACTACATCAATGTTTTGGACTAAAATGAATTAACAGATTATATAACAGGAATGTTACTAGTGAATTTGGACGTTATAAAAAAAACAATGCATTTATTCGAAACTCAGAGCCACTTCAATTGAATTTTACTAAAGGTATAGATATAATACGTATTTTATTGTGTTCACAATTCACATGTAGAATAGGTATAACTTATGTAGGCACCTACATGAAATAATTTATAAAATACGAGGTTTAAGAAAGACCTACTATAGTTAAAGAGTTCTCATAATCTGTGACACAGCTGTTATGTCTGAACAATTTTATCGGTTTTATCAGTAGCTCGTACGAGTACTTATGTATAGTTTAGAGGCAACTCGTGTATACCTATAACATTAATGTAAGTGCAAAACTACAACAAATGTATTTATGAAGATATTGTGTTAATTTAACAAAATGTTTTCACAAACACAAACACTACATCTTGTGGCCTTTTTGGTAAGTTTGTAGATATTATAATTTTTCTACTATGCGATAGCGAAGCAAGAGTTACTTTTCTTGTTTGTAAAATATTTGAGGTTATTTTAAAATGTGGCGGGAAAATCAACTCAGACGTGTGTAACAAAACAAACTTTAAGACCGACCAAGGGATTGTCGGACCACATAGTTAATAGTTCCGTAGTAGTGAGAATTTTTTTTTTGTTTTGGCGGCAGAAAAAAATATAGTACTTTTCAAAGACGCGAAGATAACAAGGTTAGTACTTTACTAATGTTTATTTTTTACAGGACCTTATGGGTGCCGGTCTCATAGTTCCTCAGCTGCCACCCCACGCAAGACTATTGGGATGTGACCATCTCTTGGTAGGCCTTATGGGTGCTCTCTATTCAGCCGGCCAACTGATATCAGGCCCAATTACTGTAAGATATTAACAACCCTGACTTTTGTTACCTTACTTGCCACCGGCGTTACTGGTTTACGCCATCATAAAACTATACAATACTAATTAATACGACTATGTGTCGATATCGTTCTATATCTATTGCTTCCTGGGTAAAACAATGACAGACCAACAACCTTTTAAATGTTTAATATTAGCAGGATTTGATAATCCTTTATGGTGATCAGTTATAGAGCAATAGTTTGTGTATAATTTTCCTTGTTTATTTTATCATGTCCGTTGAAATAGCTTTATTTTGTTACCGATTTCAGGGAACCCTAATCGAAATACGAGACAGAAAAACAATACTTCTGCTAAGTGTCTCCATCAGTGGTCTCGCTTACATATTGTTGGGAATAACATCGTCTATTGTTTTATTTCTTGGATTACGAGCGTTTCTGGGTAAGCAGAACATAAAATGTAATAACACATCTAATTCCTACCTTCCTCTTATAAAGTCCATGAAAGGTCAGCCGCAGTGGAACTACAAAGATTTCTCAAAAATATTTGTTTTGAGCGATAATTTTTTAATAGGAATCAAGCAGGAACTTACTGGACACCTGCTAGAACTGAATATACGGTACTTAAATTTATTTTTCAGGGATCTTCAAACACACACAAGTGCTCACAAAGGCCTTGGTTCCGGAGTATGAGAAGAACCAGAGTCAATTACCTTTAGTGTATGGGAAGTTAGGAACCCTCGCCGCGGTTGGGATGTGTCTTGGTCCCATCATAAGTGGACATATCATGGAGACTTTCCCCGAGAATGGATTCACTATTATTGCGATGTTAGTTGGGACTGTGTTTGCTATTAATTCAGGTAAGGGCAAAGAGATTAAAATATAATAGGACGTAGAGGGGGCATTGGGAATATTTTCATACAAAACTTTGAAGCATGTTTGAAGCTCAAGCGTCATGTCAGTTAGTATGAACGCGAGCTGTCATTCGGTCGAAATTGTACTAGACTTATTCCACTTGGAATAACTTTTGGCTTCAAATTTTTCTCGCTTTGTCCCCTCTATGCCTTATTATATTTTAATCTCTTTGGGTAAGGGACAAGATAGCGACATAATGATTTTGTTCTTGACCGCCCGTGAACTACTGATGCTTTACAGGATCAAACTTACAGTTGCAAAAAATCTTTGATAAGCCAAGATAATTCTTGTTATGTCTGCAGATTGAAGCTTGACTGGTGAGGCTTCAATAAGTGTAATCATGTCAAGATCGTATTGGAAGAAAGAAGCCAGTACAAAAATCTTAAAAGACGCCTTGTTACAAAAATGCACTAAATGGGAACCCATAGTTATTAAAACATTTCGTTTACAGCTTTATTGCGGCGACTACCTGAAAAAAGAACAGAAAAGGACAAAGAAAAACTCAAGCCAAGAACCTTAACACCACAATTAATGCAATCCCTATGGAACCACATTCAACAGTCCGCAAATGATTTTTACAAAATCGACTGGAACATTCACTCAGAGTCCTTCCTTTTCCACATTCTCATATCATTAAGCTTGGGGGTCTATTTTTGTAACTTCGCTCTATTTCTCAAAGTCAAACACCACATATCTCCTACCTCTCTGGGGTACCTCACCTCCTTTCTTTGGGGTATTCAGTCCTTTTTTATCTATTTCATTGGATACGTCTACAAGTTTTACGAAGACGACAAAGATTTCACTAGAAGGAACTTTCATGTGTATGCGACATTAACGCTATGTCTTATAGGTATGGCGCTAACTCCTACTGTTTCTACTTATATGCTTTTTGCTCCTGTTTTAGCTATAAGCGGGGTCGTAGGTAAGTCAGTCGCTTTAGATTTGATTGGAAACAAAAGTGATACTCAAAATGGATCAGTTTTAGGAGCTGCAAGTAGTTTAAGATCAATTATTAATGTGTTATGCCCATGGATAGCAGGTGTTGTAGGTCAGTATGTAGGCAGTTTATACGTAATTTACGTGGCTCTAGCCTTAGCAGTTATAGGCGCTTATAAGAGTTATGGAAATAGAACGAGAAGTATTATTGATAAGAGCAAATAAACTGCTGCGATTAGTTGTAGGTACCTTTTATAGTATTGTCAAACTATTAAAATTTATAAGGATACCCTATGAGTTTTATTTGTTCACAATTACTTTTTGCAATACACAGTTATCATCATCATCATCAACTCGTCACAGCCCACTGCTGAACTTAGGGTTTTTTCTCACACATGAGATGAGGAAGTACACAGTTATGGCCTGCGGTATTTTAGGACATATAATTTTCAAAAGACCAGGTATAGCATTTTACAATTTAAACTTTGTGTAGTCCTTATTATTCGTTGGACGAATACAGCCTCGAATACATATTTGACCAATTTTCGGTATGTCCAACCTTAAATTTAAGCCTTCTTCGTTCCCTAAAAGAAGCATAAAAAGGAAACCACAATAAATTAAGCCTAATTCGCTGGGGTGAGTCAATAGTAGATATAGACTCAATGATAGTGGAATATATAACGCAGGTGAGTGTGAAGGGTGTCTGGTGTTCCCACGTGTTCCCACGCCGGGTTCCTTCCGGACGCGGCGACCCGTAACGCTACCGTCTTAAGATTGTGGCCACTCAGTCTGCGATGAGCGCTATATACAGGATGTCCCAGAAGTCAACGATAAGCCGGAAACCAGCGATACAATACATTTTTTTTACAGTACAGCTGGTTTAAGTTGGTTGATGAAATTATTTAGAATTCAATGTTGGAAACAAATTTAACTTTTTACTTAAAAATGAGGCAGTTATGTCATTTTTTTTATTGTAAATTGTAGCACGGCTATTCGTTATAGCATTACAGAAAAAAAATATTCAAAAAGTTAATATTTACAGTCACGGTAAAAGATAGTTCATTACAGGGTGTCCGTTTTTTAGGATTTTTTTTAAACCTTCATAACATTTTGAAAAAAGAACATAGTTTTTTTTTATATTTTTCTGATTACCCTCATGACTAGGCTTATCGCTGGTTTTCGGCTTATCGTTGACTTCTGGGACATCCTGTATAGCGGAACTGCCCTCCTAGCCAAGTGGCATTGCACAATCTAATCGAATGTTCTTTTAGATTGACATGTATGGGATTGACATTAGCGTAAGTGCTCGTTGACAAGTGCTTATGTCAATCCCATACATGTCAATCTAAAAGAACATTTGATTAGATTGTACAATGCCACTTGGCTAGGGGGGCTGGAAAGGAGCAGCAGTGGTGTGACTATTGAAGATGAGTGCATAGCTCGATTTGTAGTCCATTTTCCGGACTACGATTCGCGCTTTACACTAACCTTCAATTTGAAGTGATGATCATAGTAAAGATAATTGATTTTGACGTCATGAAAAGACTGAGCAAGAAAACAGAGTTACGATGTAATTATGGTTACTGTAAGAATAAGGGAAGAAACAGAGTAATCTACTAAAACATATTTGTGAGCAGTGATAGCCCGGACGGTTAAAGAGCCGGCCAAAAATCAGTGAGGCTCGGGTTCGAATCCTGGCATGTACCAATGAGTTTTTCAAAACTTACGTACATATTTATCACTAGCTCGACGGTGAAGGAAAACATCGCGAGGAAACCCGCAGATCTCAGAATTAATTCTGAGGCATGTGTAAATAGACCCGGTCCGGCGATGGGCTCACCACCTATCACGTTTAGGGGTCCAATGTATCTCGTGAAATGTGGGTATATCCAGTAATGGAATACCTCTGCCTACCGCCTCGGGGATGAAAGGCGTGAGATTATATTATTATTATTATTTGTAAGCGTAGCTTCATCATCATCTCGTAACAACCCACTGCTGAGCTAAGGGTCTTTCCTCACACATGAGGAGTATGGGCTATAATCTCCTACGCGATCCCACCGCGGTTTGGGAGATAGCGTAGGTTTGCTATCTTATAATAATCAAGCTACATGTGAGGATCCTATAACAATATGGTAGACTGTAGAGTCTCAATATTGATTGTAAGAACTTTTAATATCATCTATACGTGCAAAAACTTTATTTTGATTTCTAACGTAGGTAGGTACCTTCTTTGTGGACTGACCGCCAATATTGAACCGACATAAAAAGTCAAAATCATTTATTTTCTGTAGGTATAGAAAATACACTTAGAAAAGTCAATAGTCTAAGTCAATAGTCTAATAACAAGGCACTCTAAACTCGTCCATGAAGATTGGCTAAATGTAAACAGCAGCCCATCTCCACCGACGAGTTTCTGGTTCCAAATGCAGTACCCCGAGAAGAGTAAAACAAAGCATTATCAATCAGTCCGCGGTTCTCGTGGCCACGAGCCGGGCGCCCACCTCGCGCCTCCCATTGTCCCGCCCGTAGTACCCATGAGGTGCTCAGCAGTCGGCACTGTACTATCCTACTAATATTATAAACGCGAAAAATTTGTAAGTATGGAAAAGTCGGCATATCTGTAAAAGATTTATGACTACAAAAAAGTCGGTAAAAAGGTCCTTAATGTTTGTTGTCAAGCAAAAACTACTGAACGGATTTTGATGAAACTTTACAGATATATAGCTTATTTATACATCAGAATAACACAAGCTATATTTTATTTCCGTAGAAAATATATCGTCCAGTTAAGTTTACAGTCAAAATATGTCAATCTTTCTAGCCAAGTGGCAAAAGAAAGATTCATACACTTTGCTGGAATTAGCTTCATTGAAATTAATAACCACGTCTCAGTGTCTACCTATATATTTCTTTATCGAAGAGTAGATGTGAAATTGAATCATTGACATCTGCAACGCACGTTGTCTCCGCTCCAGTGGAATGGAAACGCAGTCTGGTGTTAAGAGTTTAAATTTGAGAAAGTATGAAAAACTATAATTCCATGAATTCATAATTAAGCAATCACTACCTGATGCCACTTTCTCGAGATCATAAAAACAAATTACAATTTTCTATTCGATCCGCACCTTATTCGATTACTTTAAAGGTCAAAGATACATTCAAAAAGTAAGAAAATATACAAGATGAATAATAATAATTATAATAATTGTGGGACACAATTTACACACGGTTATTCAGTCCCAAACTAGGCAGAGCCTGTACTATGGGTACTAAACAACTGATAGATATCGAAGCCAACAGACAGTTCATGCACACGAATGTTGGCCCCGAGCGGGGATCGAACCCGCAACCTAAGACAGACCTAAGGCAGGGACCAACTGAGCCAACAATCCTGTAAATATTGTGGACACGACGATGGCAATAACCATAAATAAATAAACGTTCACAGGACGATCCTCAGACAATTATGTGTCAAATCAACCTGCGCATAGGCCATCAATATTTATAAACTGTTGGAAATCGATGAAAAAATGAAGGGTGACGGAAATGGCCGTCGAGCCGGCACACGACTGCATGCGGCGCAGGAGCAGGTGCAGATGACAAAAACTACTGATACTAAACTGGTAAGTGTTAGTTTGAATCGTGCGGGTTCCGTATTTTTCAAGTTCCTCATTCGAACAAGAGCCAAATCTGTAAGATTTTCAAATCTGCAACTACTAGTATACTTAAATGAAGAAACTACTCGACTCGTCTTAGAACGATCTTTGTAGGGTTTTCACATAAAATAGAGAAATATGACATTCACGAGAGCAACGTCGATGGGTGCCTGACAGGTATATTCAAAATGTTGAGAACCGAGATGTATTGTATTGATAAATAGAGACAATAGAGTAAGATCCTGGCAAATACCTCGCGTTTCATCTAATAAATCAGACGACTCATGCACTCGTTATCTGGCTTTTCTTCAGTAGATCGATATTACTACTCCTAGGTTGCCCTCTACCACCTTCCTCGAAAGCCTTTATATTTGTCTCATTTGATATACTCGTAAATATGATTGATAAAATAATAGTTTCAAGCTCTTATTGTTAAGGAACCCTAATGGTGCCAGACAACGGATATAAATAATTGAAACTGAATCGTGTTTCGATGTGAGCAGAATCTATTATGAACTTTTGATTAGCGGCCCTTATGGTGAATGCTTAGCAGTTTTCCTCTCTTTTTATAATATAATAATATAATCTCACGCCTTTTTATCCCCGAGGGGGTAGGCAGAGGTATTCCATTACTGGATATACCCACATTTCACGAGATATATTGGACCCCTAAACGTGATAGGTGGTGAGCCTATCGCCGGACCGGGACTGTTTACACATTTAGGTACTCTCTTTTTGCAGTAATGGAATTTGAAATGATTCGACTGATAATGACACCGCTCTAATGACTACAATCAGGTACACATTAAAACGGTGTCCGATTCCTTTCTAATTATCTTTTTTAGAAAGTATTCCGACAAATTTGATGTTATATCAAAATGTATGACAATAGCTTCCGGGCTAAGTACAATTAATAAACTGTTCTTGTGTTTAGTTAGAAGGTTTACTTATTGAAACACCTTACCTTATAATGATAAAACAATATCTCATTGAATTCAGTCAGTAAATGAACTCATAAGTAGGTACTATTACAAAACTAGACTCTTACAAAGTTGATTATTTTTTAAAGAATTGAGTTGAACGAGACTGTCTCATTACCAACCAGTGCCAGATTTATACATATAGGCGACCTATTTAATACATAGGAAACTATCTATCCGTAAGTGACGAGTTTGAAAGCATTTTCACGTTATACATATATACGTTATACGTTACAATATATCGCGTTCATAATCGCGAACGTACTTGATAGCTTAAGCACTAAACTCCCGGGTTCCGAAAGACAAATTAAACTAAAATTTTCTGAACGACTACTAAATCCCATTATAGCTGTTCTGATTGGTTGAATAAAATCATAACGCCTTTCAACAACCAATTAGAACAGTTGACATGAGTTTTAACCAAAGAGATTTAAATATAATAGGGCTTAGGGAATATTTTCATACAAAACTTTGAAGCCTAGGCGTCATGTCCTTATCATGTCAGTTAGTATGAACGCGAGCTGTCATTCGGTCGAAATTGTACTAGACTTATTCCACTTGGAATAACTTTTGACTTCAAATTTTCCTCGCTTTGTCCCCTATAAGTCCTATTATGTTTAAATCTCTTTGGTTTTAAAGGGTCGCGGAATATACGGCCTATTGAGAAATCCAGGGCTGGTACCCACACTAAACCTATAAGGTAAGCTCTTTTTTTACATCCCCGCTTATTGAAAGTAACACCTTTCCAATATATCATTTTTGATGTTAATTACAACGTTGACATTTCATTACAATTACTACCCAATAGATTCGCGTGCGCCGCGACTCTATAAAATAACCACTTCGAACAACCTGCGTGAAATATCGATATCCACAGCCGGAGCAGATGTTTGAACTTAATCGAAAGATTAATTTTACAAGCATTATTTTATAGGAATTTTAATAGCTATAGATTTTTTCCAGATATTAATAGTAATTACAGTAATAACCAATAATTATGATACCTACAATACACAATTACGAATCTATTTACAGAATTGGCTTTCTTCTTCCGAGTAAAAACTTGCAAAGCAAGCTTTACCGTAGTTATGCACATAAAGTAGGTATTTCTCAAATACACGCAGTATGAAAACCAAAGTTACATCTCGCTAAACTCAAAATATGTAATCGAAAATATATTTTACCCTTAGGGTAGAGGAAATAGTAAAAAAATATAATAACCGATGACGAAGATAACCTACCTATTTGTTAATATCAAACGAAAAAATGAATTTTCGCTAAAACATTTAGGTGTGATGTTTTGCGAATCCCTTGACGCCTCATTTACTTAACAAACCCATGTTTTACATAATTTTGCATATTATTCCAGCGGGCATCGCTTCATTCCCACAGCTAAATCAGCATAAGCGGAATTAAGTCACGCTCAAGTATAATACCTATGCTCACAACATATAAATGGCACTGAAGCATTACGATCTGATCTACGACCTTATATCAACACAATTAGGTTTATTGTTCCATTACTTTGTAGAAAAGCCACTATAAAAGACACTATAGCGCCTATTAACTTTACACAGTGATAATAACACCAACTAGTCGGTACTTGAGGAGCTGAACCGTGCAGTGGCATATATCAGTCCTATTTAAAACGGCAAGGACATCATAAGTTCTAAACCGCGCTATCGAAGTTTTCACAAGAGTTTGTATAAATAGAACTGTCCAACATCAATCGTCTGACCGCGGTCCCCAGCCACGAACACCTCGCCTGGCGAAAGATCTTCCCTTTTCACGATGGATGACCCACCCTCTGCTCCCTCCACTAGTAATAATACGAAGAATACTCTAGTATGTTTAGTGTCTCCTCGTAAAGGTTTATTTATTCAACAGTACCAAGGAAATTGTAAGTACACAGCGGACTTATTAAGGTTTGTTGTGAAAAGTAGCGCGGACCAGCAAGGTGGCAGATAGATAATAGTAACCAAAGCTCTAAGACTAATAGCAACACGTCATATGGGCGTGATGTTACATTATTCAGACAAGTGAGCACTATACTCAGCATGGTGAGACGCACAAGGAGGAGTGAGGTCTACTAGGGACCATATTATTTGAAATATACGGTGTCTAAGGTCCTGTAATAACGTTAGACAGCCATCCATAAACTTACATAGTGGACTGTCCAACATAGCAAAATATTTCAATTAGTATTCACCAATGGGCCAAGTTTAAGCAGTCAAAGCTCAGAACTTGTGTCACGAAGTTCAAGTAGCAACTATATTGCCAGCAAACGTGCCTGAACTTGGGGATAGGACTGTGGTAATATTATTATAATTTTAAATGCTATTTATACAGTCATTGATATTCGTTGCCAGCCATACGTACAAAATACCACACGTACTAACATTCTTTTAACAATATATAGGTGTATCTGAAATAATTATAGACATAGCTTAGATTGGTTGTTGAGAAATGTACTTATGTATTTAAAAGAAATGTAAATGTGGGTAAATTTAGAAATGTATTCTTTTTGAGGTAATACGTATTGTATATAATGGGATCTTGGCGTAAAAAACACTTCGATTCATATTATTTCTGTTCATATTTGTGTTCTAGAACCAAATACATCAATACAATTTCTCATCTGGCTTATCAATTATGAAGATCCAAAAATTAATTATAAACACGCTTTTTATTAAGATATTTCCAATTGCCATTTAAATAGCTATATAGTCCAGAATGCATTCCACATTACCAAAGTGTATTACATAATAGGAAGTTAGTTTACCTTTTAAAAGTTTTGATTTATCAGCAAAGCAGACGTAATTTTATAAATTTAACGGGCATGGTGGCTCGGTTTTTAGTGACCCTGCCTTCTGAGTCGGAGGTCGCGGATTCGATCCCCGCTCGGGGCCAACATTTGTGTGCATGAACATGTCTGTTGGCTTCGTGTCTGGGTGTTTTAATATTTATTTAAGTATATGTATCAGTTGTTTAGTACCCATAGTACAGGCTCTGCCTAGTTTGGGACTGAATAACCGTATGTAAATTGTGTCCCACAATGTATTTATTTATTTAATAATTTCCATATCTTCAGATAATAGTTAACTCCACGCTGCGTCATATAAGAAACATACGTTCCAAATGTAAAATAGTTTCGGAGATTTTGTGATGTGTCTGTGAGTGAGTCAATGTTATTCGCTTTTATGTATATAGATTAGACTTATGAAGCGACTTCTTGCCATACAAACGATACATATAAAAGCAGACTACTGCGGAGGTTGAGGACATTAATCAGCACTCCAGCGCAGGCACAGCAGCGATGGCGCGAGCTCAACCAATCAAACTAACGAGCTTGCATTCATCACCGCACAGTGATATTGTTTATAAATCACTTCGACTTACTTCCATGACAGAATCGGGGTTCATAAATGGAAGGGTTTGTATATTATAAAAAATATAGAGTTTCAAAAGGAAATGTAAGCTTTTAAGGTACAGTCACTTAAGGCTATAACAAAGTAAAGCCTCCAAGAATTTGCAAACAGATTACTCACATCACTAGTTTGATTAAGTCATAAGGAAATAAACATAAATGTTGTGGATGTTTGAAATGGGTTCAACCCTATTTTTCATACCTGTCTACAATAATACCTAGAATTATATGCTTATTAAAGAGTACGCACGCATCATGCTTATTGTAGAGGCAGGTGTTAGCACCATATTCCTTAGAAAAAAAATACCACGTCATATTCATATATACCATATAATATTCGCTGTTGCATTAGCTGAAACCTAACATGCATTACATAGGTCCAAACCACTAATGTATAATTTTTATCAAGAACTAAGATTAAATGAAGACCAAGTAAATTTTAGATGTACGAAACTACGAACATGTCCGTAAGTGGATCCACGCTAAATATTCAGAAAGCGCTTTCAGTACGAAGCAAAAAAGAGCTCCTTTAGTCTCTTTGTTTTATTCTTTAGACATAAAAGCAATTAAAGGTCATTACGTGAGCCAGTACAATTTTACTGCCGCGCTAGTCGTGTAAACAAGGCACGAGACGTGAGCGGAATAGCATAGTCGATTGTCAAATGACTTGAGCAAGCAAGCACACGCGCACCTGTTCAAAGATAAAATTTTGTTCGAGTTAAGTCTCGTTACTTTAAAAATTTTGTGTAAATCTATTTCGAAATCTATAGTTTTAAAGCGCTAGTGGATTTGATAAAAGTTCTTATTTCACCACATGAATAAACCTATGTATGTGTTAGGTGTAGTTATGCCATTGAGGAAAATAAGTAATAGCGTAGCTTTCTATCAGTGCAATAAATTTACAATATCACTCAACATAAAAGGTACTATAATATTTAGTACTAGCGCCCTCCTCCATTACTTACAATAAAATCAAATATAGCTGTACCTATAGTAAGGGATAATGTAAATAGTAAAGTAGTTCCGAAGATGAGGTCTAATATACAATAAAACATAATTTCAGTTGTTTATAATATTAGTGTAGATTATCATATGACTTTATGTCGTTTTCCTTTTATACCTGTGGATCTCAGAGAGTCGAATAGATTAAGCTAGTATTAGCGACTATTGACATTTTAATGGATCAAACAATTATTGGATACAACATATATTATATAGGTACTTTTTATCTTTTAGTTCTAGACATAGTTCGAAGCATGATTGATTAGGGAAGGAGCTCTCCTTAACCAAAGGCATTTTATCAAACGTTGTCAGGTCGTAGTTGCATACAAAATACATAGTATGTGCTAGAGTACTTCATATTTTGCTCAGAAGTTTGTTTGCATAACATGAGGACTAGTTGTAGTGGATGTCGTGTACGCTACCGACCACTGCGGACGGGAGCGTAGTCAAAACACTCGTAAAGTAAAACAATGGCCGAATGTGAGTTGGGTGATGGACGATGGTTTACAAATACCTCTACGGTACTTTATATACGTACGTGCTTTAGTATAGTGGGAGTTACCGTTGATAATGCTTGAGTATCAACCTGTAATTACTGTCATACATCGAAAAACTACCGGTGGTAATAAGGTTGCAGTGTCAAAATTAAATTTATAATATAAAATATAAATATACGACTCAACAATGCATGTATGGCAAAATATGGCACAAATGTGATGACCTCACCAAATGAAAGGTATCTAGTTCATTGACCCGCGAGGAGGCTTAACGGCGGATAGTAATGGACCGCTAATTGCCATCGTGATTTCATCAAATCGTCAATATTTATTATAAATCCATTCTCTTAAGTGCTCACAATCGATGCCCAATTTCTTTTAACTATAGTAGTTAGGTATACACAATTCAATACTATTACTTTGACACGGATGTTTGCCAGTGACCCTTCTGTCAGAGGGGGCCGGTTCGATTTCTGATAGGGACAAACATTATGTGTGCGTAGAAAACAATTGATGTTTTATAATAGACAGAACCTGTTTTGTCTTATTATAACAGTGTGTGAATTGTGTCTCTGCCATATTATTGTCATAGTACCAACCTGTCATGTGACGGATTTCACGACTGCACCAGAAGGAGTGTAATGTTTTTCGGGAGTAGTTGCGTGAATCTATTTATTTGTAGAAATAAGTTGGCATTACATTTGTCTTCAAATCCAGTGTCATGGTCTATATTATTATTATTACTGGAATGCACCAGAAGGAGTCATATAACACTTAAGAAAGTTTACCAGATTCTCAGTTCAACAAAAGTACAATGCCAAACAAAAATTAAAAAATTACTTATTACTTATGTCATGTAACAAAAAGCTATATTTCCAAGCAAGAAATAATAAAAAAAATTAAAACAACAAAATATTTTTGCTCGGTTTTAATGTCCGATAAGTAAACAATTGAAAATATTGAAAAGTTATAAAGATAAAAGACCTATAAGTACCTATAATTATATGGCTGAGCCATATATTTAGAATTTTCCTATATCTATGACCTCAGCAGTGATTTGTGACAGACTGATGTTGTATGACATAAAAGAACAAGAACCAAGTTACCGTACATGACGTCACAACTCTCAAATATATGTCATTACTCACTTGTAATAATGGTCACGTTTAAGTTACGAGATATGAAACAGTGAGCTCACTCCGTAACGAATCTCCGATTTGTAACAGTCGGGTTTTACGACAATTTTCTCCAGTAGTACTCATTTTACTCGACTGTTGAAAGGGAAATGGGACATTAGCGATAACAAGGCCTCGCAGTGCCTTGCACAAAACTCAGAAGCGTAATTCAGAGCTCCCATTATTTTGCAATAACAAACCTCTTCTAAATTAATGTACCTCTACACGCATTCGGTAATTGGTCCACTTCACTGGCACAGTTTCAGAATCTCAAGTTAAAACACCAAATAACCCAACTGCGTGTAAAAGTCATTGAGTTTTAAAACATCACCCTTCCTCTAATGCAGTTGGGAAAAATGTAGTAAATGACACTCCGTAGACGAAGACGTATCTAACAACATGTATTAACTAGGTGAGCCTAACCCTAGATTTTAATCCTAACACCAGGCTAACGATCAAAGCTTTATTGTCTACATCAAGCAGCAACGTAACGTTTATTGACCTTAGTACACAGATTGCACCACCGCGGAAGAGATAAGGGCACAGCAAACAGAAGGGGTATGGTACTCGCACACGACGCTTCTAAGAAAGGGGCACAGGTGCACAAACACGTGCTATCAACATCTCTTGACGACGAGACTGGGTTAACGACTTATCACGACATTTAGGTCACAAATTTGGGTGATGCTTTTTTGTTACTCTTTTTTGACGAAACAACACAGTACACTCGACTAATGTGTGCTAGATATAAAATACGATGCCAGTAATTTTATAAAATTTTGTTGCCTACTTGTTTTGGCACCTCAGTGATACCAAGTGAGCGTTTAACAGTGAACTCGTTGCGTCGACCCATGAAGCCCATGAAACTTTACAGTTGTAGTGCGAGTCTGACCTCTGAAGCTATTGTAATAAGAACATTACAAAGACCAATGTGTCAAGCTCTACGTGCTCTTGACTGTACATGTTTTTGAAGAACCCTTGACATGGCATCATGCAACCTCACTTCCAACTAACCTATCACTGCCTTTTCCTACGTCTTCGATTATAGCATTCCATTCTACACGTAAAACTAACACAGCTTTTATAGGATTATTTGTCCGGCCATTGTTTATTTATTTCATAGAGAGTGTTCGAGCTACGTACGTCTGAAAAAGCGAATAGGTGTTTACTTAAAATAGGTACTTCCTAACGTTTTCGTATCGTCTGCAAGTCGAGTTTTTTCTATTTTTAAATATGAAGTGGAAGTGCAACGACCGTGTAAGTTTAATTCAATTAAGAGCACCTCCGTTGGTCGCGTCGAAACAATGAGGCAATTCTTAATTCTATTACCGGGAAAGATTGATAGGGTTATCGCGTGCTGAGATTAACTAAAACCTTTTATGGGAACATAACTTCTATTAACACCAAACATCAGAGGAATGGTTCACACAATCCTCGTTGTCTTTTATTAATACCAAAACATTAATATATCTCTATTTGGGCAAATGTTGTAATTGGATTTCACTTTGATAAATGATGTCGCTTTGTTTTAGTGAAATTGGCTTTCACGGTTTCTTGGACGGCTATCATTTTAAGGCAATTAATATGCTACGAATACCTGTAATTTTGGCCGTGCGATAGCGGTAGTGAATATACCAGCCTAAATCTATTCGGTGATCACAATAAGAAATATGATTGCCAAAATAAAGAATAATTTCGAGTCGATTTTCGTTTTTCAGTACAAAATGTATGAAAAAAGTTTTTGGCGATTTCTGTCATTTCTAGTACTCATACCTTAGGTAAATGGTCTCATAGAGTCTTTTGATCCCTACACGAAATAGGATCGATTGGCATAAGTATTTTTTTTGTATTTAAGCATTTTTTTCGGTGACTGTACATTTTCTCCAAAATCTGTGAATGCAGTTCATAAAATCTTAAAAAGTTAGGGATGGTCTCCTAGGAACGTTTTCCTGTAATTATAACGATTAAGGTACCTGCCTTTGCTGACCCGTCTCAAAATCCACCCTGTACCTATACATAAAGGGGCAATATAGGTACATGAAGACTTGGAAAAATCAACAGATTTTTTATGATTTTTCAAAGTCTTTATGAATATTGCCGTGAAGTTGACGATATTTTATGTAAAAAAACAAGAGAATGAAATTTCGTCCCAAAAATCAATAACTTTTTTTTTATTAAAAATACTAGCGGCCATATTTCGATAGTGCACCCTGGGATATATATTTTTTTCTAATCATAAATATGAGTAAAAATTTTGCTTTGTAGCATATACTCGATCCCTACACTTTTTTGCAGCCGGATCTTAGGCTGACTCCAAACAATTGACGAATGAGAGCTATGCAGAAGAAAGTGCAACCGACACTCTAAAATGAAATGAGAAGGGGGCGAGTTAAGATTTAATTAGGGGCTCTGTATGATTTATTTCATTGTTAAGTCAAGAGCACATGAAGCTTTACACTTGTAGTGCGAGTCTGTCCTCTAAGGCGATTGTAATAAAAACGTTTTAAAGTAAAATGTGTCGATTGTACCTGTTATTTAATACAAAATACGTGATAATACAGAGAGGAAGGAACTTCGTTTTAACCGGGTGTCCAACTTCACCTCTCTTTTTTAATTATTCAGATTTTTAATATGTCCTTCAATATGAACCTACATGCTACTCCAGCTTTACACAAGGTGAAGAACTAGTGTACTTCCGTCATAAAAAGAAATAACATTAAGCAGCAATACAATCTATGAAATGGAAATTTCAATATCATATCTTCAAGTACGGATGCAAAAAGATGAATATTTACAGAAAATTTACGTCTTCTGGTAGACTAGGGGGTTGCCCGCCCTCGCTTATAAAGCCCATGCCTGCATGGCTTAAGACGCTATACATAAGTAACAAACATCCATATCAGGTCATAGATATATTATTATGTAATCCAGTTGAACTAATCATCAGACCGGAATAAGAAACCATCAAACGTGCGACTAGACATCAAAATAATTTATATTCTCGTTTCTCTACAAAATATTTATCTTACAATTCTGAACCTACTACATGATATATTGTCATCGCATCGCAAACTGGTAAGGCAAAAACTATACGGTACGCAAATCACCTCAGGATTTCTTCGTGTCGTCATTTTGTGTCCAGTGCCGCGACGATAATCCATCAAAAGAGTGATGAAGCAATATTTTCCTTTTCAACCATTACCATCTAAAGTAATTTGCGAAACAGGAGGGAATACTACATACCACGGCATCGTTTCCTTGAAAGTTTTGTTAGGTATAGGATAAAAAAAACTTCATAATTTCAATCATATTGCAGCCATCAATGTATAAGTGACTTTCTATAAATGGAATAGAATTCTGACGAATGGGATTGACATAAGCTTTCGACGAGTCACGTGATGTTTATCTATTGTTGCAAGGATAGCACAACCATGTAAAATTCATGCAACAATCCAAAAAAGTATACTTATTCACTGATACTACATGAAACATAGTTCTTAATGGAAATAACATTTTCGTTTGCAATTTTTTTGCAAGAGGAGTTGGACTGCACGTAGCGAATTGTCAAAAAAATTAAAAGGTCAAATTAAGTATCCATTCTTTATTTTTAACAAATATGCAAAGACATTCCATTTTTAGAAATACCCATGTTTGACTAGCATATTCTTTGAACCCCTAATACCGTCAGATACAAAGGTATTGTTATTTTGATTTCAGTTACATATTCCTTATTTAAGATATCTATACTCAATGAGACAACGCTTATTATGTAGGTAGTCTATAGATGGGTCCCGAGTCAATCAGACAAGTATTTGTACAATATAGTCTACTTTTTCTAGCATTCCTGGCTCGTGCCAACTATTCACGGTTTGTATTACTTTAGATATGCTCTGAGTCATTTCACGGGGTAAACTCCATTCTTTCATGGATATGCAGCAAGCTATGATTCGATCAACATCGCTTATAAAATCTTTATTTTTGTATATAAATTTTACGTTAGTTACATCTACATTAATATTAAAAAACACATACCTAGAAGATGCAACTGACAAACTATCTAAATAATGTAACTCATATTTTATGAATTAAATTTAAATCATTTCGTGATTATGGTTTTAGTTTCACCTGTGAAACAAATACAATCTTGTTGCACATATACACAGTTGGATGGAGGTCCAAGAACTAAACATAGACAAGTACCTATTTATCCCGGAAGTATCTCAACAATGAATATTTCAAGCCAGCTTCACCACACACCTTTTTCGTGGAAACTAGCTCTCGTGGCATTTTAATGGAACTTTGATGCGGCACCCATGGGCCCCGTCATTACTCCCGAGCGACCGTTTTTTACCCACCACCAGTCCACTCCCGTAATTACCTCATGTAAATTGGATCAGATTTATCAACCGACTTGGTACTACGAAACCAGAGGAATGTAAATCATGTGTAAAATGTTGTAACTCAAATTGTTTTTGTCTTGTTAAGATAATGAGCTGTGAAATTAACTATGATGGTCATTGCAGTTATATTCTGATATATTGGTATGAAGCAACCTCAATAAACTATAACAAGATTGCATAATGTAAGCTTAAGATTGATGCTCGGGTACCTATTCAAAGTTATCTAAGCAGAGTTTGTTACATTATCATTATAATTAATATCATTATCATTGTTATTAATTTTTCAGCGAATATCCTATCCAACTCTTGCATCTGTGCTTGATGATACAATTTCCAATTGCTTTTCATTGATTGCCGCTTACAGATCTTCTCTCTTACAGTGTGAAGCCACCGGAAATAACTAGTTCACCTTCGTGCAAAGCTGAAAAAGCTATTGCTTCGTCCGTGCGATTAATAAAGCAAAAGCAGGAGCAAACGTATAGCAATTTAAATATAGTTTTTATGACAGCTCTTTGTCTCAGCAACTACAAGTCTTTATTCTCATAGCATAATGTTCTCAATGATATTACAGATTCTACAAGATAAAAAGAGTAAGCTTTTTCTGCTTTCTATTTAAAGATAACCATGCGAATTAACAAAACATTTGTAACGCATTGTATTTCTCATAATCTTTGAGAGGTAGAAACTAAGTAAAAGGCACAAACATTGCAAATAGGTAATAATAATGAGAGGCTGTGGGAACGTGGAAAATGTTACACTTCTATTCTTGTACTAAGAAATTAGAAGTTGTTGGTCGTCTTTTGATGACGAGTATCATAGTGTGTTATTGTCTACCTTTTTCGCGGCTACTTCTGCGTGGACATAAAATATATCTTAATGGGACGAATAGTAAATGGTTTCTCATCAAGACCTCAACAGTCCGTACCTATGCAAAGTCTTAGGGTCAGCTAAACCTTCTGCGTTGAGAGACGAATGAGTAACAAAGGAACTGAAACTGTAGTAACTATAGAGCTATAAAATACTATCCTAAAATGCATAGGACTATCCTATATATATTTAATAATTTTTTGTCCATCACAAGACAAATAACGAATAGATTTTAAATGGATATCGCTGATAACTAGCGTATACTTTAAACTGCTGTATATAGAAAAGATTGGAGTACCTAAGCCGAAGAACAAAATCGTTTAGAATCCACCTTAATATACGTCTAAGATACAACACATGCCTTTTATAATCACGCTAATTACTTAGTTGACAACTTAGGCTAGGCGAGCAGAAGATTTTTTCGGTTTTATCAACGCTACAGGGCAAATTGAAAATACCGGTGGTGATTATACGTGTATTAAAGCAGTTTACTTTAATAATGTGATGAAGATTCCGGTTCAAATTGTAAATAGACAACCCCGCAAGTGTTACGAGTGTTTCTCATACTAACAATACGAATATAACAAACCAACTCGGATTACACGATAACTATCAGTTGACAAGTTTTACTATATGGTGTAACTGTTACAAATGTCTCTAGCTGATAAAAGTTGCCGGGAATTTACCTCGATAAGGCTTTCTTTTAATAATTTTAAACTATTACTGTTAGAGTTTAACGTTGTAAAATGATTAGAAAAGCTTAATTTTGACTAAAACTTGATCGGATTACTAAAGGTTAAGATATCTGACTGTAATTGATATTTTCCAAGTGATTTTTAAATCTTTATCAGCCTCTAACAGTCCCAGTTGTAATGACGACTTATGAGTTATGAGTTCACACATGAAGAAGTTAGCATAGACTTGACAGACTATAATATCCAATGTGAGCTTACCAGATATTCAAAGCCTGATGTTGTCATAAATATAAATGTCAATAAAATCGCCTACCCACAATCTCAACACTTAACAGTATTGTTTTGTTTTGCTTTCTTCGTAATTTGACATCATTATAAAGTAAGATAGTTTTTTATAAAAATTAAATTTGTTTTGTATCAAATACAATGGATTTTGGATCACGATACGAAATTGATGACGCTGTAATATGAAAATTATCTATATCCGTTGTATCTATAAAATGAGACAATAATTTTCAGCTCTATTTACATCCAGGTTTTACACTAAGCAGAAATAATACATTAAATGTAATTATGTTTTAAGGTTAAAACAAAACTTTACTGAACTAGGTATAACGGCTTTTAAAATAGATTGTGGTACGCTCCTTAGGTCTATATTTGTGATTATCTACCTAAGCACGCTAAATAATATATCCCTGATAATTTATACAGAAAGCTACTAATTTATGTCTGAATGCGATCAAAAACCCTCATGAAACAGGCTCGTAAGCTTGTAGAATTGTCATATAAATAACCCATAACCAACAAGAAGTAATATTACACCGTCTAACCCACGAACAGGTTCCACTATAATTTTATTGGTACAGAAGTCACGTCAACATACGACCCCTGATGACCAAGCCACTTTTATCACCGCCAAAGTAGACCTATTATTTAAAGGAATAGAGTCTAAATTAGTATAAAGAACCGATGGTACACTAAATGAGCACAGAGAGACCGTTAGTGCGTTTGTCACCAATATTGTTTGCCGCCTGACCACTGTTTACCTTTGACCATAGAATAGGCAATCGTCAACTTTTGTTGGTGTGAACCAAAATATAAGTGAATAACTGTATCTACCTACATCCTTCTCTCTTGGTGTTACGATTCCAAATATCATTATAAAAATAGCAAAATATGTGGTATTACATAATTATATTGAAACAAATACAAATATACAAATGTAGGTAGGTATGAAGGACGTCGGTGGATGTGACTAAATAATTAAGTACTCTACTTAAAAGAATATCTGAGAGTCAAAAAAGTATATATAAGTATATAATATGTGTAGATAGAAGTTTGAGACGATGCAAAGATTTAGTTCGACCGTTACTTTCAAACAACCGATATTATCATAATTTGATCGACGGCTGTGCTCAAAAAATACAGTTTTAAACACACAAATGTTACGATTCCACAAACCACTGCTAATTCGATAATATTCATTGAAGATCGAAGATTTAGCCCCGGCTTTACCCGTTGAAATTTGAATAATGCCAACCGAGCGCTGTTGACTCGACTAATGCTCTTATCCCCTGATTTATCTCCCAATATCATTTATGTCAACTTACAGAAAGGATTACTGTTTTAATCTTTTAAGGCGCTATTGGTAACGAAGGGTCGGTATATCAAGATATTGCTACCTACTTAAAATTCCTTGATTATCCCTATTTCTGAAAGCATAAAACTCATCAATATGAGAAACTGATTTACAGCTTACCATAAATTAAGAGTACAAATACATGAGTGTACCATACACTTTATGAGTGGTATATAATGTGTGTCAACAATAACCACCGCCCACTTCGAGGTCAAGCCATCTTCAAATACGCGAAACTATTTGCAAATCAAATACCCGTTTACGGTACGTGTGATGGTATACCAACGCCTTCATGACTTTTACATATACAGAGTACCTAAACATATTTTTAAATCAATAGAAGAGTTAAAAGCGTAGTCAGAAAGATCTCCCAATTTGTTTAACCATCGTTAACAGTAAAATAGACGGTAATAATTGGTAATGTCATCAAACAATTCCAATTCTCAAATTGCAAAAATGTTCATCTTACCTGCACTGCGCTATTCAAGAAGCAGTTGTTTAGTCCAGGTGCATTCCAAAGTCCTTTCGTGGTGTGGAAGATTCCAGAATCTCTGGAGCCTTCCCTGGAGTGCTGAGGCCGCAGCTCGCCGTCGCGGTAGTGGTCGTGTACGGGGGTAGCCATGGCGGCCGCCATTTCACTCACCGATCCGCCATTTTGATTACGCGCGAAGATTTATGACGACACATTTTCGTGCCTCTGTAATGGAAAAGTACTGTTTCAGCGATAAACATTGATAAATTAATGTGGAAGTAATAGATGCCTTGCTAAGGTTTGATTACTCACTGTTAAATTTTGTTCGGAGGGGAATTGATGAATAAGCATACCAAAAATAACTCTTTGGTGACTATAGAGACTACTCTGTCACTAATTCGAAATACCCAGTTCCAAAAGTCATTTTCATAAGAATAAACTTTTTTGAAATATCAACGACCTAGTTTATTGAAAAACTTAATGTAAAATAACTAAGTAAGTGTACGTAAGTACCTACTTAGCTATTCAAACCTAGATGAAGATTTTATATTTACAGACAAATCCCTTCCAAGTAATAGGTAGGTATTTAAAGTTACATGCTTCTACGTGATTGCTGTAAAACATGATACGAGATTGTGTTAGCTTAATAAATCTGTCAACAAACAGGCTAGTTCACACAGTCTAGACCTAAACAAACGGAGGCGGACAATTAGGCATCGTGTTTTCTCACTCATATTGTATACAACGGGGTTAACAAGTTTTCATATTAATTGCACAATACACTGTTAACGGATTCCTTTCACTATCGGAGCATTGTGTCGAGCAGCGACAAAAGACAATAGTTTCGTATACCTTTGTTTATAGGGTTTTGGTAACCGGTTATGTCTAAACCTAGCACAATTGACATTCGTGAGGGATAATAGGTGATTGTATTGACCATTGGTCTAATCTACTTGCCATTAGCAATTTTTAATTCTTGCGTAAGATTTAAATCTGTAGCGACCAGCTCTCGCTTTGCTTCTGCTTCTTCGGTTTATCAAAACATTAGTTAGAGAGTATATAGGTTTCTATTAAAAATATACGTTTTTTAATCGGGTCAGTAGTTCCTGAGGTTATCATAAATTTAGAAACAAACAAACAGACACACTACTTCACCGCATTATTATGTTATTGTACCGTCAGAAATTGTTTGGCTAATTGGGTACTGATCGATCAAAGCACAGCCAAAACCACTGATCTAGCTAGAAGCATGAAATTTTACACAAAGCTTCCTTAAATAACGTTTGAGCACTAAGAAGAGATTTTTAAAGGGGGAAAAAAGGATGCAACTCGGGCAACGTCGATGGGCACCCGCTAGTCGACCTTATAAGAAACGAGGTTTAAACCCTGTGTAAAACAGCTGCTGTAAGTATTTTTTTACTTTAAACCATTGACGCATTTTCAAGACCGCGATCGACCCGGATCTCTACTCGGACGCTACTCGAATTATGTAGACACGTAATCCGAGCATACTAAGACGATTGCATCCAATCAGTGGATCGGTCTGTGTTCTATTGACTCAAACGCAGCTTAGATAACCATTTCATTGACACTTCAGTCACAGACATAAGGCTAACAAGAAATACAATACTAAAGGGTATAAAGGTTGTGGCACCTAATTATAAAGTCGCCGACCCAATCAAAGGACACTTCGCAAGTAAATTACTGCGATAAAAATGATTATGTGAAACTGATTCCCACAGATTTGTTCCCAGGGCCATAAAAGGTCGCACATTAGAATTTAAAAATAAATAAGTAAGTAGTTAATAAAACGTCTCCGCAAAAATTAATTAGATACAATTGGCGGTTAAATTGTCAAATCAATGTCAAATGATATTTAATTTCTTCTGATAATCAAATTTTTTACGTAAGCTGCGTAATCATAATCAATCAACCTCTCATTTATCAAAGTATTTTTCCTTTCATGAATTAGTTAATTTTATTTGAAAATTAGTTCTAAGGCATGTCTAACAGCACCCCAGTCCGGCGATGGACTCCCTGCAAACTCAAACTCATTTATTTATTCTACGTAGGTATGGAATATACACTTGTCACTTACAGCGATCCGAAAGATACACACAACAAAAACGAATAACGGTTATCATCAGTAACAACTCTCTACTCAACTACAGATCTCAAGAATTGTGAAATAATAATAATATTAATCTTTATTGTTCAATATTCATACAAATAGAGCGAGACCCTAGGTAACTAGACTAAGTACCTAGCGAACCTGTATTCTAGTGCCCAGTCCCTCCCAAAAAGACTCTAGAACAAAGTTAGAACTCTTAGAAAAGAAACATAAAAACAACTTTTGAAGAAAATAAAAGAGTATAAAAAAAGGAAAATATTAAGTAAGTAGGTACCTATATAATGAGATCTGTAAGTGTGTTAGTGTTAATTAGGTGTAGGGAATGAGAGAGTAGTGAATGTGTTAGGTATGTGTGAGTGAGTAGTGAGTGAAAGTGTAGTGAGTGTTATTAACCAATAAATAATAAAGATGTTTATCATTTATTGACTACTGTGCATTATTCTCTACATGAAACATGAATACGCAAATACTCAAACATTACGTAATACGACAGCAATATTTGTTGAAAGATAAATAAACACCGACTACAAAAGAATTCGTGTTGAAAACATGGCTCTTTTAACGCATTCTGAAGCTGTGCGTTAATGGCTACTGGACAGCAATCAGTGGAGACGGACTGTAATAAGTACCTACCCACATTCCTTAAGGGGTTACTGTCAAGCCAGTTAATCTTTCTACTCGGGAGGTATTAGGTATACACATCAATATTAAAAATAGTTCTCTTATTTACAGAATCAAAAAAGAAAGAATATATAACTGCGACGAAGAAATCATAGCCGTTTGTGGTCACTATTGGGGGGATTTGCTTAGCTTATTTTTATGACATATGGGACGAGGGATCTGGATGGTGATTAAGTCATCAATATTTGTTTAATTTTAGTGATTTATTAATAAAATTCTGCTTAGACAATACTTTAATGGCCCCTACTTGATCTTTGATTTTGGTTTCTGATCATTCAGGTTAGCTATTTTTATCTAGCCGAGACTTCATTTTAGGAATGTTAATTTGAGAAGTTAACAAGTAAGTCGAGAAACTCGTTCACTTTTAATTGTATAAATTTGAGGCCGATTGGAAAGCATCGTTATTATCTACCTCGAAGGTACTTATACATAAACTTGTCATTGAAATATATTTATAAGTAGGTACATTGTAAATTCTCAATTTAACTGTTTATAAGTAAGACAGTAATGAGCAGTATAATATCCCTCTTGGAAGCGAGCTCGCCTTTTCGTGCAAACGGTACGGGTTCGATTCCTAGGTGAGTGCCAAAGATTTATTTCAAAAAGGTGTCCTGTATATTGTACCTATACTCGTAAAAAAAACTAGCTTGACGGTGAACAAAAGCATCTTGAATATACCTGCTAACCCCATAATAGTTCTCTAAATGTTACTATAACTATGCATGTAACAAGTAGCACACCGGTCTGTTTGTGGTGATCACGTGATCTTTACTTATTTTATACTTGTATGTAAGTACATGACACTATTAGAAAGTAACAAAAATAACGACGAACAAACAGCAATCAGCAAAAAGTATTTCGCTCTACAATTAGAAGAGAAGCTGCAAGAATCCCGAGAAAGTTTGGTGTCTGATAGATAAGACAAAAAACAAAATAAACAAATGTCTGTTGTCACCTTGTCCCAGCTTGTTCCTTGTTCAAATTAGCGAAGATCGAGCAAGGCCCGGAGTGTCCCGTGGCGCTTGCAGCATGCGCGCGCAACACATGTGCCGTGGGCTTCTGCGAATCGCCCGCAGTAAAACGGTTTATTTCAAACAACATGATTTATGAATAATAAATAATTTGTTAAGGAAACGCAGATTCGTGATTTGTTAAGATTTGAACTGGTTACTGTTGCCATGTTTCATGTTTACCTACTTATATTACCCACCGCTACCTATATGTGGATATACAATACCTAAACATATTACTTATTACTATGTTATTGGTAAGACCAAAGTTGCCAGAATAGTACCTATAGCTAATAGTAAGGTCTATAAAGAAAATCTAGACTATGAAGTAAGTAATGTCAATAAAAGCGCTTGATTACTAAACACGTGTTCAAATGCAAATGCCACAGTTTAACAATTGTTAAACTGTGCAAATGCAATGGACGCTGGTACCCGCTGTTTCTAAACAGGCTTACAGTAACAGCAAACGGTGTTATTTTAGTCTGCAGTGTGCCAGCACTTCCGATCGATCGATAATCTGACAAAAATCGGGGTTAACTCCAGATATCACTTGCGCAAGAGCACATCGCAATGCTTTTATTTACGGATGCAACGATCAAGCAAACACGGAATACGGACCCAGGGATATGTTTACAATTCTGGCTCCGTACCTCGATATGAACGGTTCGAAATTCCAAGAAAGTAACTCCACTCTACTTACATGAACTAAATATTTTGTTTCAGTTTTATTTTTCATCAAGAGTAGAAGGTCCTATATGATTTTTATGATAAGTCGTAATCATAAGGAAGCATTTGGCAATAAACTCGCTTTGATAAATTGGTAATGAGATAAAAAAAATACTTAAAAGTAGTTTGAATTTCAAAAAGGGATTCTTATAATAGTGTTCCGAGTTCATATAACCCACAAGCCTGAACAGGTATTTTCTGGGCAAGCTAGTCCCATCGTAGGCCCCGTCTTTGCTCTCAAGCTAATCTGGGGTCAAGAGTAACCACATCATTAAAAAATACCTGACTAATAAATTTGACTTATCATGTTTCCCTTGTCTCTACGACCCCTTTAACTTTTAATTTTGTTGAAACTATAATGTTTAACCTATTACCGACCTACATAATTTCTAATCACATCCAATTATATGCAATCAAACATATTCGTAGACAATTTTATTAGATAAACATGTATTTAATATAATAGGGAGGATGGAAGATAGGCTCTGGCCCCATATACATAGGTAGGTAATATTCCACGCATCCAAAATGATTTCAAGTTCAAAGTGGTTTAAACCGGTTCGAGCACTCATGTTTTGAGCCAGCAAGTTTCTTTCCATAATTATAATGCGATGCAGCCTAATGAAGTCATTAATTTTGTCCCCAAATTGTTATAAATGTTGCAACATGGCAACGGCGACAGGTCCGAAAATTTCAAAATTGAATAACTGAAAAATTATAATAGCAGATTTCTTTGATAGCTAAATATTGTAAAGTTACATTTTTATTAATTACTTTAATATTCAAATTCAATTACTCAGCAACTTGACTGAGAATATTTTCATTTTAAATTTAGAAATTTAATTTGTGTAGGTAAACAAACAAATCATGAAACAAGTTCTCTGTCGCCTAGGACACAGCTAGCGTGATGCGCTGTGCAGGCGCACATCTACGATTACAGGTAATGATCGTAATCACCGAAATGATCTTACGACCGCGCACCGCATTCCTCAGCTTGATACGCTCAAATTTACACTTTTTATATTATTTTGTCTCTGGATCACTTTCTTCTCGTCTCTTTTTAATGGAATCTTGATTGAAACGATGCGATGTCGACATTGTGGCGTTGTGGCTTCGTGTTGTTCTCGTAAAGTAGGAAAGAGCCGTTAAGAAATCCATAATACCAATGTGATAGTTCATCAACAAAAACTTAACCCCTTAACTCTCTCTGTTTATCTGTTATCCTTTACACGACTAAGCCGGTGGACAGATAAGATGAAAGTCAGAACGATACAAGGACATAGGATATAGTTTTCATCCAGAAAAAATAATTACCTAGTTTCAAGGGAAGCGATAGCAATAGATAGTTAATAGATTTTTCTATCCTTCGACACAAATCGCATATCACTTAACTACAAATTTTCTAAGAGTATATGATTTCTCCAAATCAAAACTGCTTACTTACACAAATTGTAGAGATTATTATTAACGTGAAAAAATCCACCGTTAGGTAATTAAGCTTGACAGCACTCGAAGCCCACCATTGATGGCCTAATCGCCGCTGACAGAACAACAAACATGATTGGAGATTAAAAGCCCTGACGACCTGATGTCTTTGTGTCGTTAAACGGTCTTAAAAGCTTAATAACATGTCAGAGTTTGGAAACTAATCGAACGATTGTTGGTTATTTATTTATCACCGCGTCATCACCAAATGCCTCTTTAGAACATGATGGGGCGGTTCCCATTTTTTCAATAGAAGGTTAAGTACTTATTATAAAATTGTAAGTTTACCTACCAATTGGAAGAGTAGTCATGTTTGTTGTGATTGTGATGATTATTTTGTCGTAATACAGTTTAATGGGCAAGGTAGGTACTTATACTTGTTTACAGAAATATAAAACACAAAATTTAATGCTTTGGTCTCAAAGTAGCTTATAACGCTTATCGGTATGGGTGTGAAATTGTGAGAGCCCTTTGCAAAAAATACTACACATAAAAATTTAAGTGGTTCCACATTTCTCTGGGCCCAAACGAAATTTTAGTATAAAAACTAAAGAGGAAAAAGTAAGAGCTTCATACCAGAGTTCCATTAGTAATAAATAATTTTAAGCGATAACCTTAAAAGCTTTCTGTTGCGACGTCTCAAGTCTCAAGTGCCTTTTCAACTTAAAGTTCAAGGAGAGACATCGCTATGGTACTATGAAAGTTTCTTTAATCTACGTTCAATGACTTTTCTTGTTGCTACCTACATTGCCTGACATGTCTGTATAAACAGTATTTTATAATAATAGGTCCTGCAGGTCAATCTTTGAATATTCGACACCTTCAAATGGCATTTGGTTATAATTTTTACATTCAATTTGACGTTTGCGATTTAAATTAGGACCCAAAATGGCGTCGTCCGCCATAGACATAGAGAATAGAAATCAATCAACAATTATTTTTGTTTTATGATGGTATCATTGCTAATTATTTAGCAGCGTCAAATTAGATAGCCCGTACTGTAACTTAGGTGGTACGACTGCTGATCTGAAGCTGCAATCTAATTCCGCTTGCACAAAATACATTTGACATAGAAACTAAGAAAAGTTCACGGTTGAGTCAATTCAACTCAGCTGTTCAAGTCCACTTTGATTGAATACTGTAGGCCAAGTGCGCTTAGATCCATATTGCACCGATCACAGTACAAGTTACAAGTAGTCAATAATTTTTTCCATTAATTTTTTTCCATTTTAATTTTTTTTTTAGATTGTGTCAATGTGGCTTTATAGAGACGGTTCATAAATTCCAACTTTTAACGACCTGGAACTGAGTTTACACATTTTAGAGTATTGTACCTTAATCTCTTAACATAATATACCTTTTACACTGTTTAGTTTTGACCTGTACCAGAAGGAGGGTAATGTTTTTCGTGTTACTGTTTAAGTAAGTATATTAAGTATATGGCGTAGTTGCTTACTGTTTGACCTGGGTTTGACGGATTTCTGCGAAACGTCTTCACTTTATCTCCTGATTGTCATAGTTTTATTTTTTACCTGACTGTTCCAGAAAGAGATTAATAAAAAAATGCCTTTACACACAGTCCGGTTTGCTGAGGTTAATATTTTGTAGAGCAACATATGCTGTAGACACTTTTTTCTAAAGTTAATATTACGTCTAAGAATTACATTCCTCAAGACCATTATCATCGTATCGCGGTCAAAATGGACCCCGCAGCAAAGAGAGTAGCCCAAAAAGCTGATTTTTTTCCTCGCCAGACACGCCCGCGCTGTTACGATAATTGAATCTCCATCGCGAGCGGTGTCGACGTTTTAATACTTTAACGTTTTAGTGCTGATGATAATTATAGTTAACCACCTAGCTTCACGTCTCAGAATTAATCGCGATTTAATTGTCTTACTTAATTATCTGCACAAAAATAATGCGAATTACCACGTCTCTACGTCGGCAGACTAATAAAATAGTTGATTACACAATACATGTAGGCATCATAAAAAAAAACAACTTATGCCTAAAGCTCCAATTTAAAAAAATATCTAGTTTTAACGACCATAACATCAGCCCCAATTCTCCTACAACACAAAAATCTTTCATAGTTTCAAAGTCGTAAAACACATCCGAACCATTTCTCATAGAAACACACATGCACACTAGGATAACACACACAAACATGCGCACCTCACGAAGTTGATTATACGTGACACAAAAGGAGCAAAACGCGGAGGCTGCGCGTGCGCCGACCCGCGAGATGGCACGAGGCAAGCGGCGCGCATAATATTATTAGTTATTATTACTACGAATAGGCCTCGGCTAAACCTTGCCTCTAGAAAGCAAACTCGGCTATTTTTAGCCGCTGCTGCCATCATAATATAAAAATGCAATAAGGAATCTTATAGGCTTTGTATGATTCTAGGTACTTTACAAAATGGCAAAGTCGTTTAAAGTTGTAGAAAAGGAATGGCAAAAAACTCCAAAGTCACATCTTTGTTCACGGATGTCGGCAACGCATCGATGACTTCCCTGTATTTCAGATGTCCATCTGCGACAATAACCATACGAACGATTGTCTGCTCGTTTGCAACTTCTTTATATAAATCTTTATAAGATATGTAGGATTAAATAGTGTAAAAACCTTTAATAGATAGATCAGACCACCAACGATCTTAGATCACAGGTCACCACGGGTGAATTGAAAAATATTCCCCGTGCCGAAGTAAGCGTGGCTAAGCGGCGTGAAGATGTGACCATTATACTCAAAATGGACCTCAACTCAAGAGCTGTGGTGACAACGGTGCGCACTCCTCATTAATGAGAGTCATCCATCAAAGTCGTCAACACAAAGACTGTCCACTGGCCAGCGCGAGCGACACAAACCTTAGGTACAATGCACTCATGCAGTCGTGATGCAACTCTCGACCAATAAACACGAAGCCAATTTAAAAATCCTGAATATTAAGCTAGTAGTTAGGTAATTAGGATATTACTATCCTATAGCTAAAGTTAGAATGACGGTTATAAGGCTAAAATGCTAAAAAAATTACAATTTCTCCATAAGTACTTTGTATGAACTAGTTCTTTTGTTCAGGCAGTAAATTTTTGGAATTTATAGCTTGGCTGCTTCTGCCAATTTTTTATACTTAGATAATATAATAAGTCATCAAAACTCTATATTAGAAAAGTAGAACAGACGCAGCTATAAACATTTTAAGCTTACCCTAGTCGTAAATTAGAGGTGAGAAACGATTGCTGTTTAATGGGTTTTATTTTATTGCTTATTAGGTTCTGCCGTTAAATTCCCGACTCCGATACCTACAAGTAGACGGTTTTGCCATCTGACCTTCCCAATCACGAATGTTGTCACGAAATATTCCGCTGGTCAAGTAGGTACTCTGATGTTCACAAAGGGGTTGAGAACTTAAGAGCGTATTAGCGCTGCAAGGGAATTGAGAAATAGGTTTTAGAAGAAACTAAGTAGATACTATTATACTCGCTGCTCCGCCAATCTCTCCCCGCAGAGTGCGATATGACAACCTGCTGATCAGACCGACCGAAACAGACTAAAACCTTAACCAGACTGACGTTTCGCATTCTCCTTTAGATGGTCAGGATCTATTGCATTTTACAATCTCCTTGATATTCAATATTTATTTAAATATTATACCTACTCTTTCATGTTCACCTTACCAGTCTGCTGTTACAGGTTGACGAAGTATCCCGAATGAGGTTTAGTGTGTGTGAGATCGGGTAAATAGTTCTTTGTAACTGGTTTTCCTCAAAGTTCCATGACGAAGCTTTTGTTTCGTCGAAACGTTTCTCAAAGTGGGGCCATATTTCCCGCGCTCTATTGTATTACGTTCAATGGTAGATTGGCCAAGATTAGCCGCTCGTGATGTGGTTCGTATCGCGATGAAAGCAATCACGGTCGGACCAGACAGGGACATGTCGCACGCTCTAGCTTTAAACTGTCGAGATATTGATAAGTCCAGGTACGCCATGCGTGCATGCTTTAGTTAATCAAGAATCTATAGAGACGTCATCTTGCAACGAGTATCTTATCAGCGACTACCTATTTCTTGTTGATGTTGAATGTTTTTTTCTTTTTTTCATTGCAGCTAACTGTCGCTGTCCATCTTCAATCACAGTTTTTTGTTTGTGATTGAAGTTTGACTGTTTTTCTAACCAACCCACGTCGGAAACGTTTAAAGTTATTGCATTCTGTTAAAAACGAAAACAGGCCAATTCTTTATTGTAAGTATTTCCAGAATAGGTTTGGTTCTATCGAAGTCATTATTGTCTTGCCTTCAACCGAATGCAATAACTTTCTCTAAGCGAAAGCAAGTAAAGAAAAACATTGTTTGACATAAATAGGAAGATACAAGAGTCGATCTTGAGTCGAAAGATCTTGAAAAAAATCTTTAAAGAGTGCCGGCATGTGACCTGAGATACGGTTTAACTATTACAAGGCCGACCTTTTTGGGGTAAAGATTCACTAAATCTCTAATCTGTAGATAATAAGTATTTCCCACGACTATATAAAAGGAACACTCACTAATCGAACTCAGGATTCTGAAAAATTACTAAGTAGGTAGGTACCTAAGTTAAATAGACCATGACTGGCACGACATGTCATTGTCATAGCCAGCAGAAATAATAACACGGAACAGAATAACTGTTAAAAACTATAGGACACAGTAGATGACAGCGTCGATTTATCGCCATAATAGCAGCGGTTAGCGGGCAGCGGTGATACCTCTATCTAATACCTCGGCATTGGGTGCGTCGGCGCTTCGTTTCACGTTCCGATCAACTTCTAATAGAACGTACCTATTAATCGACTAAAACTGTTATTTCAAGTATTAGAGTATGAGCACGATGAAACGTATTTTTAGGGTCGTTTATCTACGTACGTTAATAGTATGGAATGAAAAAAAATTGCCGCCCCACCTGGCGTGGCACGTGCCGTATTCACCTGTTCTTAGGTGCAGTTTTAAATAAATGGGGTCTAAGCCGGCAGTCGTAGGATGCCATTATTTTTTGTGTTAAGAAATAGCTGCCTTGTACTCCTGATACCTATTCATTACTTTACCACTACTCGTAGCTCTAATAATATGAAATTATGTGTTTTTCTGTCCAGCTTTAAGTTAGCAAGTCGCTTGCTTTTATAATGTCTGTATAGCATGTTAAGTTTAGGTAATTTAAGTTGTGACTGCTTGTGCTAAACAGAATAACAAATATCACATCCGTAATAGGTTTAAAATTGCGTGTAAGCATCCAAACCACACTTTTCTAGCTAATCTACAAGAATCTCTGCGATTATTAAAATTTTACCAAATTCTTGGCACTTAATTCTGATTTATTAATTTACGAATAATGTATGTTAAACAGGAACACATTTACGTGGGCGTATTAATAGTTTTATAAATCACGTTATGGTAGATTTTACGGCGTCGCATAGGCGGAATCGTGTAGGACGGCCTTTATGTCATCACATAAGATTTCGGAGAAATGGCCATCATTGACTACTGTTGCCTTACTATTTATTGTTACGATATGAGAGTTTTTAACTTCGCGGTTTCTGTAGGTGTCATAGTCACTTAAGGCGTAGGTGAGTGTTCACTTCGTAGGTATATTTACGTCAACGACATTCGATAAGGCGATAACACTTTGTAGGTAGGTACCTACTTTACTGTTTAGTTATTTTAATTGACTTCAGCGGGATTCGTCCCTAGAAGGGTAAGACTTAGTTATGAGATGAAATCTTAAAATGATGTAGATTTTTTTCAACTTATCCTTGGGATAAAGCTTACCTACACTACTAGGTACTTACTCTTGGTTAGTCAAAGATGGGTGAAAATAAAATCGAAATATTCCCTACTTACAATAACATAATTAAATAAAACAATAACAGTTTTAGGTAATAGGTAAAATATATATAAAACGCTCGCTCGAGTCATCCAAATGAAAATCAATAAAATTGAGAACAATAACTCCATGGTTTACTTTAACATAGAGATAAAAAAAAACATCGGTTAAGCAACTCACCTCAAAAACTTTTTTTGGTTTCAAAGGTGTCGGCGTTCACACCTCCCTGTTTTCCTATTCACACTTTTAAGGCTGTCCCAACTAATAATCCGTATCGCAGGGTTCAAATCACGAAATCTACACTATTGTTACTTTGCACTAGTGTTCACCTTATCCAATATTTTATTACACTGAAACACAACAAAGTCTAGAGTTTGAAATTAACGATCTTTTAATTTTGTGCGTCTATAAAAAATCACTGAGCGTTCACAATAAAATAAAATTCTGCTAGGAATAATAACGAGGTCCTTGCATATTATAAGCTATTAAAAACAAACTAGTTTTCCCGCCAAACACAAATGTTTATTTTTTCACCGGCAACCGACAGGCAGGGCTACGCGGAGCGGCGCGCGTCCATCCACGAGCGAAGCCGGTTAGACGCTGAGAATTGTTTTATTTTGAAACCCGCGACCGCGGTGCGCGAAGCGAGCCTCCGAGATTGGATGAGGGCTACAAAAAAACGTCTTGTGTACTCTCCTGGTGAAAACAAACCCCCTTGACCCTAGTCAGGGAGTGGTTTTTGAATAGGTAAGTACTAGTGTGAAAATATTACTACTTAGGTATATTTAAATTAAAACAGGTACTGATTCTAGAAAATCTCTGTTTAGTTAGGAAAGATTATAATAATTTACTAACATAGGTAGGCTTTTGGGATGCTGAGCGGTAGATTAAAACCTCGGCTTGGGCTATGTAGGTACAATGTTTATTTACAACATCCACAAAATATATAATACGATAGTTATGTACATTAGAGAAATATACAATATGTCACATAAAACACCAGAAGAAGATCAGACAGCTCTGTCACGCCATGGACAATGCAAAAGCTGCCAGGCACACAAGAGGCTAGAGATTCCTTCGGTTGCCACAGGCTGAATATATGTATAAATATACATTCACGACCTACCCCCGGGTTGTATGCCATTTGTGGAAGTAGGTAGGTACCCACATTTCATATTTTTCGACTCCTAAAAATTACAGGTAATGAACCCATCGCATAATAATTTAAGCATTATTGGGAATTGGATGAAAGAAGAGTAACGAAAGAGACGCAGACGACACACTTTTGTCCCCGTATTTTTTTGTCCGCCAACATAGAACGCTTACCTACAACTGTATCGAGTAACGCACACGAGGGATTTAAGGCGAGTAGTGTCGTGAAATGGTCATCTTTGAAGGCATAAGGCTTATAAACGAGCAATCACAAAATTCCAGAAAAAATATATCTTGAGCATTGATATATAATCTTCATTTTCATAGTTTGAAAATGTTGTAGAACATTATTTACTATATGAAAAAAATTATTGCAACAAGGCTGTTTTGAATTTTAAATTCGCTTCTTCTTCTAAACTAAAAGAGATATTTTCATAGCTCTTGCGGGAAAACATTGGTAATTCATCTATCTAAAATTTTATAGTTCAGTTTTTTAAAAGACCAATTAGTTTTTACGCAAATTACGAAATAGCAGTTTCACTACAAATCGTCTCTAGCGGGTCCGTGCGGGGGCGACGGGAGCCAGTCCAGCGCAGACATTCAAGGAGAGAGGTCGCGCGCCGCGTTGCCGGTGCGCGCTCGAATTTTTACGCATTTTATGTGTAGTACAGTGTGCAAAGAGGGATGTCTTTTAAACTTTTAACACAATAAATAAATATGAAAAATTATTACTGGTTTATAAAAAAATTTAATATGTCGAATTTCGTAATATTGGTGTAAATATACATACATTTAAAATAATGTTTCGATTAATAATTTTTTTACTCAATTTTTTTTTAAATCTCACCTTCTACCTCTTCCAAAAGCTTAGAATATGAACACAATAACTTGCATGTACCTACTTATAAAAATAAACACGTAAGGCTTTCGCAAAGAATAATTATAATTAAACATAATACAACTAAAACGTTGAACTATGCATTTCTATATATACATACATATAATAAAATTGTAACTGATGTCTGTACATTTATAAGATATTTAAGAAAAACGTATGTGTTTGGGGGTCTTCATAACGGCAGTAGAAGCCGAAACTATTATTTTTAGAATTTTTCATCATAACAAGTAATAACAAACATCATCATCCTTATGAGGCAGTCGGGTAAGGGATACAAAACATAAAGATTGATTCAAGGAAACAATAGGGGTGTTTTATTTGTTGTTGGAAACCTCAATTTATCGAAGTGGAACTGAAGATAATGGATTTTCAACCGACTTCAAAAAAGGAGGAGGTTCTCAATTCGGCTGCATGTTTTTTATGTTTGTTTCCTCAGAACTTTAGACTGGGTGTACCGAATTTGGTGATTCTTTTTTTATTTGAAAGCTGGTGCTGGCCGTGTAGTCCAGTTCTGACAATGGCATATAGAGATAATAAAGAAAACCATACAATTTAAAATCTGTTTTTTACTCTTTAGAGTTCTATTTTATTAATACAAAACATTACCATACCAACCATAGTAATGTAAGCAACGGATCCGATCCGGTCCGATGTGACCTGATCCGATCCGGTCCGATGTAACCTGATCCGATCCGGTCCGATGTGACCTGATCCGATCCGGTCCGATGTGACCTGATCCGATCCGGTCCGATGTGACCTGATCCGATCCGGTCCGATGTGACTTGATCCGATCCGGTCCGATATGACCTGATTCGACCCGGTCCGATATGACCTGACCCGATCCGCTGCGATGTAATCTGATCCGATTCAGTCTGATGTGGTCTGATCCGATCCGGTCCGATTTTATGTGATCTGGTCCGATCCCATCCAATATGATGCAATCAGGTCCGGTACTATCCGGTTTGGGCCTATCGGATCCGATCTGATCCTATCCGACCTGGTCTGGTCTGATCAGATCGGTCCGGACCGATCCAGCTCAGATCAGATCGAACCCGAACGGATCTAACCAGACCGGATCGGACCACATCGGGCTGTACCCAACCGGATCGGATCGGACGGAAAACACCTAATTCGCAAATCACTATAGATGTTCCTATAATATTTGAAGAGTTTCCTTGATTTCTCCAGACTCCCATCATCAGATCCTGACTTAATGATAGTGGGAACAACACCCGGAAAGTATAGGATTTCAAACAAAAAAGAATTTTCGGAACCTGTCCTGTCGACTTCGAGTAATCGGGGAAAAAACCGACTAACTGAGAACCTCGCGCTTTTTTTTAAGTCGGCTAATAACATTATTAGACACAATATAAAATGAGGAAAAGATGTACATAGACAATGTTTATTACCATGATCCATGTTAGCTTTCACGAATCTCCTTCATTAAATCGTTTTTTTTTATTTAAGCAACTTAAAAAAAAAGAGAAAGTTATCAGTGTCGAAATCTTTTATTTCTTTTTTTGTGTGTTCCCAGATTACTCGAAGACTGCTTTCTGCGATTCGGGAAATTGTTTTTTCGTTTGAAATCGTATACTTTCCAGGTAGAACCTTACTCATCAGGTCAGGATCCGATGATGGGATCCTCGAGAAATCGAGGGAACTTTTCCAATATTATAACGCACCCCCAGAACGAAAGTGACCTAAGTCAAAAAACGCAATTTGTGGGAAATGAGCAAGAAAGTTTTCAAAAGCGTGTAAATTTGAATAAACTTAATGTATCTTTACCGTGTTTCATCGGAAATGATTTCTTTTTTGCGGGTATATGTATTGATCTTTAATGTACATATTAGTAACATCATATTCAATTTAAATGTATTTTAAATATTTATTTTGACATTAAACATAAAGTAGTTCCAAATTATGTCACTTTATGGCAAAAATATAATACTACTAAAGAGGCCTATACCTATAAGTGTCTTTCTTCTTTTATTTAATGTTAGCACTAAAGTAACCCAATCTAAAACAGTCAATAAAATCTAATAGATATTTTGTTATAAACAGACTTATTTAAAAAAAGTGGTCAGTTTAGTACAAAAAAAGAAATGTTATTTACTTTTACAGTATTTCCAATAAACTGGCATAATTCGAGATCCGTCGATGTTGTACTCGTCTACTCGCGACCTCTTCTGACGCAATACTAGTTCGGTCTCTTTCACACGACATGCATAGGTAAATACCGTGATCAACTAAAGTGACCGATTTATCGGCGGTCCCCCTTTTACTTATAGTTTGGTCTCTTTTTCTCCATAGGGGTTTAGAATAGGATGTTTCAGGTCAGTTTATAGCAAAATCAGAAAATACAGGAATTTTGAGTTGGGTCACTTTCATTCTAAGGGTGCGATAAATCTATGAAAATTATAGTGTAACACCTATTGCAATTTGGGTTTAACTAGTACATTTACTCTTGGTAAGCACCATTTGGTGAAGTGGAACTGATGATGAAGACCAGATTGGGCTACCTGAACTACTCAATGATTAGTATTTTATTTGTTGCGATTGTATTAATAATAATAATATTACTTTTATTAGTATTATATATTATATTAGAGTTGCCAAGCATTTTATGCTCGTCCGTCACAATGCATACTACCTATGGTTAGTGGAGTTGATGGTGAATTGGCAGGAGAACTCTTCCACAATTTTGCTTTCTAGGTTTTTGTTATCAGTTTATTATAATTACTAAAAGATGTTTGGTGTTTGAAGTAACGTTCCATTCACAAAATGTTTTGTTATGAATGTTAGATCAAAGATTCATTTTTATATTGATGCAAGTTTCGTTTTGTATTGTATATATTTTATTACTGACCCTACTGCGTTATCAAGACGCGTGGTCAAAATGCGGAGAAGCGCGGAGCGGGAAACATAAGCTCCGCCCTGAAGCCCAAGGCCGTTGGCGGCTACAGTCGCCTTAAAGTATGGCGTACAAAAAGTCCCCCGAATAATCGCGGACACCGCGGGGCGGTACAGGACAAAAAGAGACGGACATTTTTTCTTACGATTCCGGGGACTTTGTCCTCCGGGAACAAAGTCCGTCGTCTGCGCAGGCTATTATGGTGCGAATGTTGAAGGATGCAAGGAAAGAGGACGCCCCAGGAGGACGTTCACAGATCAAATTAATGACGTCCTTCAAAAAGCTGGGGTCCGGAGTGCGAAGAATAAAAGAGCGTGCATGAAAAGGCTTATGGATGTGAGGGAAGCGAAAGAAGTATGCAGAGATCGAGCAAAGTGGCGATCCATCGCCTCTGCCTACCCCTGTGGGACAATGGCGTGACCATTATGTATGTATGTAGAATGTTATAAAAAACACTAGGATATGCTCAGTGGCTTGGCCTGGATTCCCATTTTCTCCTGTTTCACGACAGAGTTGACAAAGCGTTATGATATTGTGGTCATAAACGCACCTCAAACAAAGAGCAGTGATAGCCTTACGGTTAAAGAGCCTGCATCACATGATAATAATCAGCGAGACTCGGGTTCGAATCCTGGCACGTACCAATGAGTTTTTTCAAAAATTTACATATACATATTATTACTAGCTCGACGGTAAAGGAAAACATCGTGAGGAAACCGGCAGGTCCCAGAATTTATTTTGACACATGTGTAAAAGACCCGGTCAGGCGATGGGCTCACCACCTATCACGTTTAGGAGTCCAAAAAATATCTCGTGACTTTTCACGAGATATTTTTTGGGTATATCCAGAAATGGAATACCTCTGCCTACCCCCTCGGGGATAAAAGGCGTGAGATAATTATTTATTTATTATTTACAAACAAAATTAATCTACTCGCCATCATGATGAAATATAAATATATTGTATACAAAGTTGGACACTAGGCTATAAGGTCAAGGAAAACCTTTAATAGTAATGAAATCGAAAAAAAAAATGGTTTCAGAGAATAACTTTAATGTATAATTACTTGTAAACAGCTCTTTTACAGTTTTATTTCAGCCCAAGAAAAAAAAGATAGGTTGCATTAAATTTAGTACAAAACAAACATGGATTAAATCGCTTAAACTTATTTCAATAAAACTTAATACTTAATAATAAAAGTACGAATTAGATCTTAAAACTATTCATTTTGCATTTCATTCTCAATTTTTTCAACGTCTTCTATACTCAGATCACCCTCAAAATCTGAAGCTTTCTGTTGATCTACATTACTCCTCTTCAGGAATGGTTGGTGTAGCGCTGTGTAAAGTTTCTTTGCTTTGGTGGCACCGAACCCTGGACATTCCGCCAGCCTGCTCTCCGATGCCTTTATTATGTTCTCTAAGGTGCCGAATGTTGTTATCAGCGTCATCGCGTCCGTTTTATTTACTGACCTCACTGATGTTAAAGCATTTACTATCTAAAAAATAGGTTAGTAGTTAATTATTCAGAACAGTCTGTATAAAGTTGTTAAGCATAATATTTTATTGAAGTAGGTGTGGCCACAAAATACTATGGCTCAGATTGTTAGTATTGCATAAAGAGAAAACACGCGCATTTGAGAATGCAACATTTTGTCAAAATTTCAAACCAATTGGTGAAGAACCTTAGAATTTTTTTTTAATACAGGGATAACAAGCAGACGGATCATCTGATGGTAAGTGACTACCTTCGCCTAAGGACACCTGCAACTCAAGAGTTACAAGTGCGGTGCCGGACTTCGAGGTGGAAGTACGGCTGTTTTTTTTTAACATTTTGAATAAACAAACATACAAAGGAATGATAACCCTCTGGTTAGTTTGTATGCCTCTCAATTGGGTTCGAATCCTGATGAGGCTATGTACCAATTACTTTTTTTTAAACTTACACTTTTTGTCACTAGCTCAACAATGAAGGAAAACATTGCGGGGAAACCTGCAGTCCGAGAATTGATTCTAAGGTAACATTGACCCAGTCTGGGCTCACGACCTGTCACATTTAAATAAAATAATCTGGTATTTTCAGTAATGGAATTCCTCTTCATGAAGAACTAGCGACCCTCCCCGCCTTCGCATGGGTGCAATCCTGATACTAAAACCTTCTTCTTGAATCACTGTATCTATTTAAAAAAACCTCATCAAATCTGTTGCTTAGTTTTAAAGATCTAATAGGGACAGACAGACAGTCGGAAGCGACTTTGGTTTATACTATATTATAGTGATGATGAATGAAAGTTTACCTTTTGGTGGGGATCATTTTCTATTCTTTCCATAATTTTATCAGGTGGTTTGTTTTCAAAAATCTTGTAGTTTTCTATAACTTTTGCTGCTTCTTCCGGAGTCCAGGCAAGCATAAGTGTCAGGTCTGTGAGCAGGCATACCCTTGTTATGTTCTTTAATGCGGCATGAGGGTCTTTAAGATCTACCTAGAAGTTTTTTTTTAAATATCAGAATTAACATTGTGTGTTTGTCTATGCATGAGACATAAGTTATAATTATTTTATTATAAAATGCATGGACAGTTAATGTGATCAGAATGCAACGCACACTTTTTATACCTGACTTTTAGAGTCTAGTTATAAGAAATCCCTAACTTTAAGAACACTTTCACCATAATTATTAAAACTTATTAAAAATCGTTTAAACACCTGTTTTCTTGTAATATTTTTCACTATTCAGCAGCAATTCAGTTATATCAAACTTAGTATCAATTCAAATAATTTTTTTAGCAATTACAATTAGTAACCAGGATACCGAGCTTCGCTCTTTGTTACGCCATCTGCCGACGCGGTGTCGTATAATTTAAAAAATATAAAAAAATGCACTTTTACACGAAATACAAATATGCTGAACTTAAAAATCAAAACTGTATCTGTATCCAAATTTTATTAAAATCTTTAACAGTTTCCAAGATACCTGATATAGAAACACAATACATGCATACAAGAATTTCTTGTTCAAATTAATGGGATTAATATTTTAAATAATAATATATATTCTATTATTATTTAAATATAATAAGATATAATCTTACCTGCACTAATAGAACCCTTAAATCATATTTCCTCCCTAACTCTTTCAGCCTGTTGTTGATGTAATCCGGATTCAAGTTATAATATTGGACTGACAGGAACAGTATGCCAATAGTTTTGCCTATTTCATAGTCGGGTATTATATCGTCATACTCCCATGGGACACAAGTGATGAATTTTAGTAGTGGATTACCTCGCTGAAACCGAGACAAATTTGTATGTTTTATATGTTAATAATTGTGGACACACTCATACTCAATGTTGTTGGAATAGGCCGAGACAAAATGCTTACCTCTGGTTTCCAAAAGGCAAACTAATATTTAAAAATTTTTATTCTTTTCTGCACATACCTGTTTCTGATTGACCAGGACACAGTGAGTTTTGGAGGAAGCCGGTTTCGCTACAGTATCTCGAGAAGTTCCTGTAATAGAAAAAAATATTGTGAACATTATTCATGACTTTCTGTACAAGGTGTACCCACTATAATCTCTTATTCAAGGAAAGTGACAGTTTCGATAAATGTTTGCAGTAAACAGTGGAGATATTATGAACCGTAACAGCATTACCGGGTTGCGAATCCTCTTGTTCATTTTTAGGTCTCTTCGGAGACGTTGGTTCACAAATTTCTGCCAGCAGATCATCAAGACCATCATCTAGTTCCATTTAAAAATACACCTGTTTCGGTAGGTACACACACTGAAGTTCTGTTTTGGTACTTTTGGTTCAGTTCAAAAAACAGCAAAATTAAGTCACTCCTCAGTCCTCCCCCTCTCTTGCTGCATAGAAAAATCAAAGAGAATATAACCAATAACGTAGAAAAATAATATAAAGGATGTGAACTAATAATCGATTAGATTTTTAGAATAATCGAGTTTTTTAATTATTGGTTTGTTAAATAAAAAAAACGATTATTAATTAATTCTGTGCTACGAATGAAGAAATTAGAAGTAAGTAAGTAACAACGGAAGAACTGTACAACAGGTGACGTGGAATTTAGGGGTGGGGGGGACTGGAGGGGGAGGGGGGGGGGGTGTGGGGACCCACCCCCCACCACCCCCAAGTGAGGAAACGCATAGTTTTTTTTAATGAATTTTTCAAAATTCATTAAAAAAGGTCGCCAAAAACATTCCACTACTTTCTGGGGCGGGTTTGATTTGGGTGGTCATAAAAAAAAATAACCTTAACCTAAACATTCCACTAGTTTCTGGGGCGGGTTTGCTTTGGGTGGTCATAAAAAAAAATAACCTTAACCTAAACATTCCATTAGTTTCTGGGGCGGGTTTGATTTGGGTGTGGGGCGGGTTTGATTTGGGTGGTCATAAAAAAAAAAAACCATAACCTAAACATTTCACTAGTTTCTGGGGCGGGTTTGATTTGGGTGGTCATAAAAAAAAATAACCATAACCTAAACATTCCACTATTCACGACGCGTTTAGTTTCGCAACAAAACCACCATTTTGTCCAAATTATGTATTATGTCCTCGCGTCACATTTGTACAGTTTTGAGGTTAATTTATCATAATTTCAAAAAATTATATCTCGAAAACTATTGATTTCCTCGCTTTGAAATTTTGGTAAATAAACCCTCTTATATACCTCTATCTACAAAAAAAATATGAAGCAGAAATTCCACGTCACCTGTTGTACAGTTCAGCCAGTAACAACTCTTTATTGTACACCAATAAAAAAAATATGCAACAAGTGACATAGTGATACAAAAAAGTACAATGGGCGGTCTTATCGCTTTAAGCGATTTCTTCCAGACAACCTTAGGATGAATGTAACTAAGATAAACAGATGAAGGTAGGTGGTGCACTGAAGTTAACAATGGATTAAGGTACTTACATACATAAACCGTTTCCTATAAATATATAAAAAATAAAATACACAGTAACTACATACATAAAGTAAATATATATATACATATATTATAATAACATGAATATAGTACATACATAATACATTACATACACACATTATTTGATTTATTATAAAGAGGATCCCAAGCCAAGGTAATGGATTTTTAGTTTGTTTTTAAAAATTGGCAGAGATTCAGCACTCCTTATGGACAGGGGGAGACCATTCCATAGCCTTACAGCCTGCACAGTGAATGAGAAGCTGTAAAAGTCTGTAGTGTGGCTTGGAAATCTCAGTAACAGATCTCTGCTTTGACGCCAGGACCGACTGAAGTCGCACTGCTGCTGAAAACGCTCTTTCAGGTACGAAGGGGTTGATGGAATGAATAGCACTGAGTAAAGAAGGGCGAGAAGATGGAGATCCCGGCGGCGGCGTATCCTATTGGTAGCCACTTGAGTTGCTTGCAAAATTCAGAGACGTGGTCATATTTGCGAAGACCAAATATGAACCTTATGCAAAAGTTTTGGAGACGTTAAAGCTTATCAAGTTGGGCTTCAGTTAAATCAGTTCATTTACAAAGGATAAAGAATGTGAAAAAATTATAATTTTTAAATAAAATTAATCGATTTTTTAATAATCGATTTTTTTATTAACGTCACATCCCTAAATTATTTTGGCTGTTTTGTTTTGACATACTCGTTGAACTCGTTCTGAAACCAAGATACTGTTTTTATTTTTCAAACTTGTGGTTTTTTTTAGTTTGAACATTTTTTTATTAATCAATAAAGTATGTACATATGTACATTAAACAAACAAGTACACAATATATATTCATTAAATAAAATAGTATATAATAGTATATAATGTTGTATGTGCGTACATACCTACATAGGTAAATAATGTATAAAATATAACATTTCTTTCTATTGATTGAATATTTCGAACTCACCTGTCATCTGTCTTAGTAAAACTAACCTTCAAATTAAAATTTTAACAAGTTTCGCTTCGCTCCTTTGTTGTTTACTTACATTCTGGTGTACATTTTGCTTTTGGATTTCGATTTCAGCTTGATTCATAGCATTTGCATAGCAGAACAACAATTTGTAAGAAAGTTGGGAGGTCGCATATAACATGATTGGCAGATATGAGTAACAGAGCAAGCACATCAAAGCAAAATGTCTTCGAAGATGATGAGATATTTGAAGATTCTTCGATCATGGCCAATTTCAATAACTCCTCTTTTAGGGAGGCAACGGCCAGGATATCTGAGAGTAATATGAACGATTCTATTAACGCAAATGGGCTGAATGTCAGGTTAGTTACAGAATTGTAAACAACAGGTAATTATTTTACAAGTAATCATATGAATCAATGATATTAAAAAAAAATTGAGTAAGTACAATATTTTTTTTAAATTAATTTTATAAACATTTTCCTGCAGTGCTTTATGCTGTGATGAAGAACTTAAAGGATATGACAAGCTGACAGGACAGACATGGATATATCCAACTAATTACCCAGTGAGAGATTACCAATTTAACATTATCAAGGCTGCATTATTGAAGAATACACTTGTAAGTACACTAGATAGTTGTTAATAAGTAATTAGTAGTTCTACTATCTATCTAACTTACTACTTACTTACAGTCATTAAAACAAAGGGTTGTTACTGGTGGTGGTACTACTTAGAGCAGTGATAGCCTTACGGTTAAAGAGCTGGCCAAAAATCAGTGAGGCTCGGGTTTGAATCCTGGCATGTACCAATGAGTTTTTAAAAAACTTACGTACATATTTTTTTTTTTTTTTGTAAAATTGTTATTTCTCACAAAAATAGTTTATAATTCCAGGTGAGTCTGCCAACAGGTCTAGGGAAGACTTTCATTGCAGCTGTGATCATGTATAACTTCTACCGGTGGTATCCTCTCGGCAAGATTGTGTTCACAGCACCCACTAGGCCTCTGGTGGCTCAGCAAATTGAAGCCTGCTATAACATCATCGCTATACCTCCAAATGATACCATTGAAATGACAGGTATTTTTTTTATTGCTTGAACTGTGACTGGCAGGCATTATTAGTTTTATCAGCCAAGTAAAATGAGTTTATAGTATTGGTTTTTATTTTCATATCATTATAGCAACTTGTCGGTGGAGATGGGCTGCTGTTTACATTTAGCCAATCTTCATGGACGAGTTTAGAGTGCCTTGTTATTACACTATTGACCTTTCTAAGTGTATTTTTTAATTACCTACAGAAATAAAAACTTTTTCTGTTTTTCATTTTATATTACACTAGCGCCCCGCCCCGGCTTCGCACGGGTGCAATGCTAATACTAAAACCTTACTGTTGAATCACTCTATCTATAAAAAAAACCGCATCAAAATCCGTTGCGAAGTTTTAAAGATTTAAGCATACAGGGATATAGGGACATAGAGACAGAGAAAGCGACTTTTTTATACTATGTAATGATAGCAAATGTTTAGTTATGATGTTAGTATGTAAATAGTATTTAAGTTTTAGTATTATTAGTGGATGATGATGGTATGTTTTAGGCCTCCTCCATCTTCCATCTCTCCCTGTCTTGTCCAAAATTGGGGGCAAATTTTTCCAGCTTTGCCAATTATGTTATCAGTCCACCAATATTTAGTTAAATTGTATTTCATTTACCCTATCTATTTCGTTGTTGAATGGTCCATCTCTTGTCCAATTAGTTGTAAATATCTATATAATTAATTAATTATAATGAACAATTTAATAGTTCTATGTATTATTAAATTGTTTACCAATTTTTATGTTTCTCATGTCAATGCAATGAACTTATTACACTAGTATAATAAGTTTATAGTCAATGCCCTCCTAAAGTCATTACTGAAATATGACAAACAGAACCACATGAATTGTTGCAGGTCACATGCAAGTAACTACACGGAAAACCCACTGGCAGAACAAAAGAGTTTTCTTTGCCACCCCACAGGTCATATACAACGATATTAAGTCTGGTATATGTCCCGCTGACAAGATCAAATGCCTCGTTATTGACGAAGCCCACAGAGCTAGAGGGAACTATGCATATTGCCAAATTGTGTCCACTTTGAGTGATATGGGACATAAAATTTACAGAATACTAGCATTGTCAGCTACCCCCGGCAGTAAAGTAGATGATGTTGTCAATGTAAGTGTTATTTTATGATAATAACTATATACTATCCAGCATCAGCCTACCACAGGTGATCAATGACAATAGATAATACTATTGTTTCACGATTGTGCGGCTTTGTATTGTTGTTGAACTTCCAGCATTAAATTAATTAGTAAAATTAAAATATGGCAAGTTTGATATTTGATACCATTCAACAGAGAATGGACTGTGTGTCGGCTCACTATATATAATGCATATTTTGAGCATTGTGTTTAAGTCGTAAGAAAAATGAAAAGTTGCCTACCGATTTATAACATCAATTAAATGTCAATAACATCTGTTTCAATTAACATGTTCGCTGGCAACTAAAATATAACAATAGGGAATACGAATATACTCATAGTTTGACAGCCCCAACTTTTCACAATTCAGGTGGTTAAGAACCTACACATTGCGCACCTTGAGCTGCGTACGGAGAGCTGCATAGACGTGGCGCCGTACAGCCACGCGCGCAAGATCAACACCGTGATCGTGCAACTGGGCCCTGAGCTTACACAGCTCAGGCAACAGTATGTCGAGGTCAGAAGTACTTTTTGTATAGATTTATTATTATTTATCTTACAACTGATAAACGTCAGTATCCAGGTGTTTTCAGCTAAAGCTTTCTCATATCAGGGTATATATTTTTTTACTCTTGCCAGTCAGCCAACCATTTGGAGGCATAAATCTCTATTTCGTCTGAGTCTATGTCCGTGCTGCTTGATTGTATTTACTATTCTATTTTTGAAAATGTCTTTACTGTACTTACAGGCTTTACAACTATAATATAGTGATCAATCCTTTTTATGTATGTATACTTCTGCGAGGAAAGCCCCATAGCATATTGGGTTGTTAAATGTTGCCAATTAAACATTAATTATTAAAATGTACTATACATTAGTACTCATTGCCTATTTTATTTACTCGAATTAATGAATTTCAACATTACAGATCCTAGATGGCTACGCACGGAGATTGAAGCAGCTAAACATTCTGCCTCACAACCTGGGCAACTTATCCAAAGGACGAATCGTCATGCTGTATAAAGAGTTTCAGAGCAAGGAGCGTGGAGCAAGGTATAGTCTAAGGGTGTCCGCTAAAATACGCGGGTACACGGAGCGACTCCCGCGTTCGGGTCTGGCGGCATACGCTTCGGGTTTCGTTGGGAATAAAGCGATTAGATTAGAAAGCTGTGTAAAATTATTTCGCCAAATTATTTCTGCTTAGCCTGATGGTTGACTGGTAGATAATGCCTTTAGGCATTAAGTTCGCCATGTGTACATTTTCTTGGTACATGAAGTTAAATAAATAAATAAAATTGACGGTGACAGTTGTCCAGAGTGAAGCAAGTACTAAAAATGATACGTCACAGGTTCTATTCTTTTTGACAGATCATAAAAAACTAATTTGACTACTGAATTTTGGGCTTGAATAAAATACAGAGTATAGACACCTTTTATGAAAAAGATGTAAGCAGAGAACAGAAACGCGTGAATTTTAGCGGAAGGCCAACAATAACCTGTGATTACAGCAAGATTGCCCCACTTAAAAATCTAACATCATTTCCTAGGCATCCTCAACACAACTACATCATGAAAGACTTCATGGTCCTCATAGCGCTGTACCATGGACTCGAGCTGCTACTGAAGCACGGTTCGAGGGTCTTTCTCAACTTCTTCGATGAGCACCCTGAGAAGTCCTGGATCCAGGCCGATGATAATCTGACAGCCTTGCTGGAGAGGCTGCGTGATGACCTTGGGATCAACCCTTTGTCGCTGGATAGAAGCATGTTGCCAGATGGGACAATACCTGAGGTATTTTGTTGCCTGCATGGTTTTCGTTGATAGCTTTGGTGTTAGTGGGCCCGCCTCTGGTGTGAGCCTGGGGTTTGAATGCTGGTGGAACATGTACTAATTAGTTTTTCAAAAACACTGTGAGGAAAGCCACAGGTCCCTGAATAAATTTGAGACATGTGTAACAGCAAGCAGGTTCAGAGATGGCCTGTCTACGTATATACGTTCAGGGGTCCAAAGAATATACTGGTGGAACGTGAGTATTTCCGGAAACTGAATACCTCTGCCTACACCTTCGGGGATAAAGGCGTGCTTTTTATTATTTTTGGCTATAGAATAGTTTATATTGTTTATCGTCTGTCTTGTGAGAATTTCTCTAATATTTTAAGATAATATTTTTGTTATTTTATTATAAGTACATAATTGGGTATTTGACTGTAACGAAATTAAATAGCGAGTAATCGCTGATTAAAAAGATTATTCTAAAACACTTATAAAAATTTTTTCGATTTTCATTTTACAACTAAAGCAAATTTTTAAATACTAAAACAATCAAAAAAGTGTCACAATTGAGTACTAAAAATGATGACGTCACTGCTTAGTATTGACTCAGTACATTTTTCATAGTAAATTTTCGTTTTGACAGATCATAAAAAGGACCACATTTGACTAAGTCAAAATACTAAATAACGCGTTTAAAAAAATTACAGATACCAAAAAATATAAGCTTCGGTCATCCCAAATTCTACAAGCTGAAAGAAATAATGTTGGAACATTTTCACAAAGCGAAAGAGAACGGGCAGGATACGAGAGCGATAGGTAAGATAACATTCAACTTGGTTAAACATTAGTTATAGACAAAATTTTAAAATCAAATGCTGTAAAATTTTGTCTAGATATCATATTCATTTCTGCTAGTAAAGTAAGAGCTATCCCAATATAAATCCTAAAAACTATGGATTTTTTTAAACATAGTCGTCATTGAGACTTGACTCTCTTATCGCCGGGTTCCTCGAGTTACATGTAAAGGGGGGAACGTGGTTACATCATAATGTTTGTTTTTGTCTTTTAAAACTAACATAGTCATAAGCCTTCTTATTACTAACATTATCTATGGTCAGTAAAATAAATATGTCTGAAAATAAAAATTATTTTTGGGTCAATTTAGCCAGATAAATTGACCCAAAAATAATATTTTCTGTGATATTTCCATGTATAGTATTCTGCGAATACCGCGAGAGCGTGAATTTGGTGCACTGCCTACTGCTGCAGTGCAGGCCGCTCATCTCCCCGCAGATGTTCGTCGGCCAAGGCGCCTCAGGTAAGCAAGCCGCGGCTAAATCTATTTACTAACCTGAGAAGACATTAACCCCAGTATTCCGAAAGGCAAATCAAAAATTATCTGACAGACAGTTAATTCTCATGTTAGCGGCTCTGATTGGTTAAATAAAATCATGACGTAATGTAATTGTTCTGATTGGTTGTTGCAAAATTTGCGACAACCAATCAGAACAATCGCAATGAGATTTAAAAGTCTGCCAGCTAGTTTTAATTTGATTTGCCTTTCGGAAACCGAGGGTAAGTGAGACAGTAGTATTGTAATAAAAATAAATTAAGTGTACTACCTACCATACGGAACGTGTTTTTTTAAACTGACTCCAAAACAAAGGAGAAGGATTTCTATTGTTTTTTTTATGTTAACTCCGTCATTTTTTATTTATTTAAAATGATGTACTTCCAGATTGGTCCCGATTTTATTAAAATCTAGATCCGATGATGAGATCCGTGAGGAATTAAGGGAACTCAAATTTTATAGGCATATAGTGATTATGATATTTTTAGCATTCTGATTCCGATATATCTATAAATATATCATTTGATGAAGTTCAACTGATGAAGAAAACCAAAAATTTGTTTTTTTTTTCTTATACTAGCAGCGCCCCGCGGTTTCACCCGCTTAGTTCCCGTTCCCGTGGGAATATCGGAATAAAAAGTATCCTATGTCCGTCTCCTGGTTCTAAGCTACCTCCCCACCAACTTTCAGCCAAATCGGTTCAGCCATTAACGCGTGATGCCGTGACCAAAGGAAAAAGGGATTCATTTTTATATATATATAGATTATTAATTCCCCGTAGGCAAGGACGGCAAAACGGTGGTATCCCAAAAGCAGCAGCTACGAGTGATGCGCAACTTCCGCGAGGGTGCCTGTAACGTGCTCGTCGCCACCTGCGTCGCCGAAGAAGGACTTGACGTTGGCTCCGTCGACCTCATCCTTTGCTTCGACATATCCACGCGATCACCCATACGGCTGGTGCAAAGGTTAGTCTCATCATCATCACTAGTGCCACCAGTGGATGATGGTACCGATAGCTCAGTAGCGACTGGGCTATGAGCCACACATTATCAAGAGGGTTCGAATCCTGACATGTAATAATGAGTTTTTCAAAACTTACGTACATATTCATCACTAGCTCGACGGTGAAGGAAAACATCGCGAGGAAACCCGCAAGTCCCAGAATTAATTCTGAGGCGTGTGTAACAGACCCGGTCCGGCGATGGGCTCATCACCTACCTATCACGTTTTGGTGTCCAAAGAATATCTCGTGAAATAGTGTTAGCATATTGGCCATTGTATCTGACATGGTTTAACGATATCTATTCTGCGCGAACACAACGAAGACAGGGGCCAACGGTTTCAAGTGCCTTCAGCAACACGAAGGAGCTCTCGATATAAGGCAACTAGGCGGTCGCCCACTTGCAGACTTGATCTGTACGTGCTCAACATTGCTTAACCGTTGTGAACGTTAGAAACACCATCGCACGGCCTACAATATACTAGGGGGTACAGGCAGTCGGACTTGCCACAGACAACAGCGCCGCCTATCGGGTCCAAAAATATCCTATCTTTCAAGCTAGAACTACCCATACACACACCATTGCGAGTTGCATCTCATCTTGCACTGTGATATAATAGAACAAAATTTCTTTTTTTTTTTATCAACTGAGCTATAGATATTAGGCCTCGGGAATAGCTTTCTATCTGTGAAAGAATTTTTAGAATCGGGTCACTAGCTCCAGAGATTACCACCTTTTGCGACTTTGCTTCACCTCTAATATTAGTATAGATAAACAGACTGAGTAATACCAGATACTAGTTTTAATAAATATACATGAAGGTGGTGTTAATAATGTATGGGAATTAAAATTATTTAATTTAATCAATTAATGGTTTGTTCCATAATAAAGTTTTTATTATCAATGTTAATGTGATCAGGTGTGGACGCACTGGCCGCGAACGTGGAGGACAGGTGTTTATCCTAGTCACCGAAGGACGGGAACACCAGGTAATATATACATTTAACAAAGTGAATAGTTGACAGATAGACAGACGGACAACAAAGTGATAATCAAAATAAAAAATATTGCGACGTCACAAAAATAATGTTCTGTACTCGACTATCCAACAGGGTGTCTGTATCGAAATTACATTTCGAAAAATTTATTAAAATGTTCATTAAAAAGCTTATCCCAAATCACTTCTAAATTAATAATAATAATAATAAGTTTCGATATTCATTTTATAATTATAACAAATTTTAAAATAATAAAACAAAAAAAAAAGTAATGCAATTGAGTACTATGAGTTATGAAGTCACAGTTCAGTACCCACTTTTATTTTCAATACTAAATTTTCCTTTTGACTGGTCATAAAAAGTAACTCATTCGACTAAGCACTCAAATAGCCTATTAGGTAAAATTGCGATTAAATTATCTATTACAGACGTTGCAAGAGTGCATGAGGCAACGCGACGGGCTCAACACCAAAATCCTGCACTCAAGAGAAGTACAAGCGGGGCTATTCGACAGCAACCCGCGTATGTTGCCGCGTGACGTCACGCCGCAATGCCAGAAGATGTATATCACTGTCAAGAAGACTGACGCTAAGGACAAGGGTCGAGATAGAGATAAAGGCAAGAAGGTAAGGAATGGGGTAGTTGACGGCATCGAAATTTAATTGCGAGTAGTCATTCATTAAAAAGATTATCCAAAAACTCAACATGTATTTCGGTTTTCACTTTACACATATAGCAAATTTAAAAATAATAAAACAATCAAAAAAAGTGCTGCAATTGGGTACCAGAAACTATGACGTCACACCTTGCTATTTCAGTACATTTTCCATAATAAAATTTCGTTATGACAGATCATAAAAAGTAACTGATTTGACTAGGCAGGACACTACCATATTATCCGACTGCATCGAGGCGGAGGACGGTGATGTTTTGACTAGGGATTCATCCGATACCGATATGTCGGTGATACTTCGGGTCTGCCGATATGTCGTCATCTGGGATATTTTTATGGCTGATTCAACGATACTTTTCAAATTTCTTGCTTTAAAAATGAAATGTAAACGCGCGTACTTTATCGTCTAATTCAGTGTGTCGCGCGTAGTATTTGGTCCAAGCCAATAAAATTAAAGATTCCATATCGTAACTAGTTTGTGTGTGTATATCTTTTAAAATTAGTCGTTTGAGTAAAATAAAGTATTTTCCACCGCAGGTCTTTCAAATTTTTATTTTTTATTTATTTTATCTTCATTTTTTAATTCAAAAAGCGTATATGGCTTGAAAAATTCTGACAGTTAGGTGGCCACTAGCGTAACGCTATCCTCCCAATCCGCTTGCGTGGGAGATTATGGCCCATACCTCATGTGTGAGGAAATACCTTTCGCTCAGCAGTGGGCTGTTACGGGTTGATACTAATGTATCAATGAACTCATTTTGACAATGATTACGTGTGATTTTTCCTGTCACCGCGAGTGACACTAGTACACAATAATGACACAATGGTTAACTCTTAATAAAATTCAGAATCAAAAAGACTTGAGGACCATGCTGCTTGGCAGAGCGTCGTCCAGTAGCTCCAACACATCAAATAGTGTTGATGCTTCCAACTTGATATCGCAAGAAGAATTCCGTGAGATATACCCCGAAGGCTTTGGAAATACAACAATTTTTGAAGAGCCGAAGGAATACTGGTCAATGAGTAAAGGTACTTACTTACTATTTACAATTACATCAAAAATGCAGCGTCGACAGACGGATTATTGGCGAAGCTACTAAGTAACAATTCAAATTTAACTTAATTTTCTTTTATATAAGACTGTCATTTGTATAGCGGAATAAAATCAAACGCTGACTACTGAATTAGTAGCTTCGCCCCCACTGTCTGTTGGCGGTGACCTTTAGACATCGAATTGAATGATATAGAAAAATATCCTCCGTTTTTGTTACAAAGATTGTAGTCTAGTTTCTTTTTTTCAGAAACTGTAAAAGTAATAGGCAAAGAAGAAAATAAAAGCAAACTCAAGTTACACACATGGCTAGAGTGGCAGAGGACTCTACAAAAAACCGTGAACGTTGAACATTCACAGGACACTGAAATCTTAGCATCTCTACTTCAATATAGTGACGCCAAAAGATTCGAACTCCCAGCCTCCACGCAGAATCCCAGTAAGTCTATAAAATAATAATTATAGTTCGCCTACTGACGCAGTTTTTAATTTTTTTAAAGATCTGCTCTGGTTGTAGGTTTTACTCAAAATGAACTAATAGGCCCTCTTTTAAGTAAAGCGTATTTTCTTATATACTAGCTGACCCGTTAAAAGGCATTGCTTGCGCAGATAGCCGTTCCTGTGGGAATTAAGATTCTGTTCTCGTGGGAAAATAAATTTTTTTATAACCTCCCTGGACATGCTCTTAAAACGTTACACCATCAAAGTTTTATCATAATCGGATGAATGGTTTAGGACCACGATGAAAAACATACACACAGTAAAGCATTCATACACAATATAATATATATTACTTTATGGTTTTCAATTTACAGCATTCCACACTCAAGTAGTCTTATCACAAAAAGTTATATCATCGTCACCAGTCAAAGTATTAACGCCGACAAAAACTAAACAACCGAAGAAGAAACAGAAATTTCCCATAATAAAGTCCCCTGGTAAAAGAGACGGCGATATACGCTCTCTATTCAGTACTGCTACCAAATCGACCAAGAGTTATACTAAACTGATCAATGATCTCGGCATCCAAAACGATGGCAGTATTCCAACCAAATTGATTAACTTATTAGTCGATTTAAATCTAAACAACACAAACGCTTCAAAGATATGCTATATTTGCGGAAGCATTTGTGAATGCTCTCTTTTAAAAAATATGAGAACACATAAAAGGAAACCGCTTTTGATAACCACTTTTTTGAGTGAACCTAAATTGCCTGAAATTGATTTGATTGACGAAATTAACGCTGAATTAATATTAATATATGCGAAAACATCTAAAGAGAGTATACTTATAGGAAGTCCTAACCATAATGTAGAAAAAGTAAGCTTAGAGGATACAAGTAATAATAATTGTAGTAAAAACTTTGAGTTAGAATTCGACTTCGATTTGACTTCGCCAGATAATATCGAATCAAAAGATGTTCCGAGTGACACATATAAGAATTTCGATATCGGAGATATTGAAGATATATTTGCTGATAGCAGCCCTGAAGAAGCGATAGTTAAAGATGTGGAGGTTAAAGGCAAGAATTCCAGTGACCCTAAACAAGCGCTAGGTTTCTTTGGACTGGACAGCATAGACGACATTTTTGCTGATTCTGATGACAGCGGTGGAAAACAATCTCCTAAAACTCCGACAAAACACGAAAATGACGATGACATTATCGTAGAATCAAGTGCAAATTTTAACCCAAAACCTTTGTATGAAAACCGCAGCCCGTCTATTCTATCTGGCAGAGTTACAAGTAAAATCAATACATCTCCTATTCTATGTAGCCAAGTCCGCAAATTCAAACTTAGCACTAAGAAAACACAGCCTCAATCTTCAACGCCCGCCAGTAACGTGAGAAGAACATTGATACCAGAACTTATAAACAACATAACACCCATTGAAAAAGAGAAAAAACCAAGTACTATCCAAAGTAGTCTATCAGAAACTACCAATAAGAGTATGTTTACAATTACACAGCTGGTAGATATGATTAACAAAACAGGAAACGAAAAGTCGAACTCAAATACTTCCAAAAACGTAAAACAAGAGTCAAGTCTAAATAATAGATGTACATCTCCAATACTTCTGACTCAAGCTGATAGAAAGAAGTCTATGAACATGTCTATTCCAAATAAAATAAAAATCCCCAATTCACAAGTTAGAAAAAGTGAAAGTTTAATTATATTGGAGAGCGATAGTGACTCAGAAAACGAAACTCAGTCGTATGACTTAACAGAAAAAGATTGCGGTAATCGAAGTGAAACTAAAGTACTTGCAGATTCTTCTGGAACTACTAGAAAACCCGAAATTAAAGTAGATGACACTGCACTAATAAATAAAAATAATAAAACAGCATCTCAACTATCTACTAAAAGAAAATTAGAATCAGATGGTGATGTTACAGTAGCCTCTCCTTACTTCAATAAAAAGCCAAAATTGGACGATGAAGATTCGAAGCCGTTAACTCTACAAGAAAAAGTTTTAGCTGCTTTATCTTCAAAAACAACTATCAATAGATTTAACAACGACACAAATGTAAATTACATTTTATCTCCAACTAAATTCCCTTCTCAAAAAGAAAATAAAAGTCCGCCATTTGCAATCAAAGGCCCGAAAACTGACAATAGTGACGATGAAAAAGATTACGTGAGAAAGAGTAAAATAGAAATGTTGCAAATATTCAGGCGAGATAGCAAAATCGATAGCCCAAAGAGTAAATTCAATTATCTATTGAACAGCCAGACGGCTTTGCAAAAAACACAAAAACGGAAGATAACTTTTGACGATAGCGACGATGATTTTGTAGCTACAAATGACTACCGAAATCGGAGGACAGCAAATAGTTACGACAGTAAATCCATCACCAATCACAAAGTACGCAAAGTGAGTATTACTTCCATTAGTTAATGGCACGGCAGTTTTGTAAAGCGGTTCAAGTACCTTGGTCATGTCCTCACTGAGGACCGCAAGGACGACCTCGACATAGAGAGAGAGAGAAGGGCATTGTCGGTTCGATAACATGCTCGCACTCAGGTTTGCCAGGTGCAGCAAAGCCGTAAAGGGAACTCTCTTCAGGGCTTACTGCCAATGTTTCTATACGTGTCAGCTTTGGTATAGATTCAAGAGAGCTTCCTTAAGCACCATGAGGGTGCAGTATAATGACGCATTCCGCATCCTCATGAAGTTGCCGCGATACTGCAGTGCGTCGAGCATGTTTGTAGAAGCGAGGATGCCCGATTTCTTTGCTGTTGTCAGAGCTCGTATATCTTCCTTCTGGGATAGATTGCGTAGCTCTGACAACAGCATACTCCAAGTCGTGGGCCAAAGTGTGACCGGCCCGATGTTCCAACAACGGACCTCTGTTCACCGGGACGAGAATAAAAAGTGACAATTGTAATTTATAACTTTAATATTGTTGTTGAATTACTATAAACTGGGTTTTTTGACTGTTAATAAACAATAATTTCGAGATTGGCTAGGACATTATTAAGAATAAAGTATGTTATTTCCTTTAAAAGAATTTTAACAGGATTTCCTAACTGCCACTGTCGTCATCATTTTGACTAGGTTTGAATGTAATCTTACAATTAAATATTTTTCTACAATAAAATTGGGCCAATGAATGAAAAATTAATAGAATCAAAATAATCTTTGTTTTATCTACTTCTAGGTACGGCATAATTACCTAACTTTTTATAATTTTGAACCATCTCCCTTTACCAATTGTACAAATTACATGAGAAGTGTCTGTTTCAGAAGAAGAGGAAAGGCAATGGGTTTCTGGATCTTGAGGCAGAGCTTTCAGACGATGGGTGCGACAGCGGCGACGAACTCTCCGACGACAGTACCGGCAGCATAGCAGACTTCATTTGCGACGAAAACATCACTCACCACGAAGACATGCAGGCGCTTTACATGAGATCCATCAAGTAAGTGGTTTATGAATGCTATGTACCATAATGTTTGGTCTATGTTAATATAATAAATAAAGGGAAGGGAAAATAATCAAAATAGCTGTCCACTAGGTCAAAACTTTTTATTTACTTTTAAAAGTTTTTTTGCTAGTCCATCAGGGGATAGGTAACAAATCTTTGACCCGATTTGCAAACAGCAAATGGTCTATTATGAGATAAAAAGAAATTATAGTGGTTGTGGACATTAAATTTTATTTTATGAGAACTTCCTTTTAAATCAGGATAAAGGTATCCTATTGGGCGGCAACTGGACTCATTAACTTCTAACTCAACGAATCTTGAAGAATATTAAGTTTTTTTTTTCAGAAGTCCAGTGAAAGGAGTTTTCAAGATTCCCCAATTACCAAAGAGATTTGACAAAGAAGAGATATTCTCACAATATGTTGAAGAGGATACTTATGAAATGGTAAATACAGAATAGTTTTTACTTGTATAAAATTTAATTCTTCCGAATTTGCGATTTATGTTTAATTTGTATACCCATAGGACAGTTTCTGCGTTGACTCGCACATTGGATTGACGCAAGCCAACGATGTCTCTGAGTTGGAATTAGCCGAAATGATTTTAGATCAACGGAAATCTAAGAAAAAGGCGAGGTCTGCACCAGATTCGCCGCAAAATGATGACAGTCCACTAGTTACGCGTAAAAAAAAGAATGTAAGAAGGCGGATTCATAGTGATTCTGACGACAGTAGCTGATATTTTATGTACGACATCCAGCCGGCCTGGATAGCAAATCATTACTGTGATATAAATTATTGTTAAGCTTGTACTCTAAAGGTGCTTCGTAGTAAGTAATGTATTTAATTTTTGATAATAATGTTTTAAATTCTACATTGTAATTTCAGTTATTTATTGATTATAAATAAGTCAACTACAGTTTCAATCATGTTGAATAAAAGGAACTGTTTTCTTATTGACACTTTATTTTACTATATATCATCGTCTCCGCTACAAATGTAATAATCAAGAAACAGCAGTGTGGATAAATTAACTTGTAATTATAGTATTTGTTTCGTTTATTTAAAGACGGCATCTCTTCACATCATATTGGTTTGTTGAACTGTTATCTTTATGACCTTATAAATTATGTATTGCTTCATATTTATGCTATTCTTCTCGAATCCTTATATCAGTTTCTTTGGCGGGCTGCCTGCCTTTGTGAAGGTCTTCCAACTCTGCCTGTAGTTCGGAGTATCGCTTCTGTAGCTGCTTCTCACGATCCGTTTGACGATTTACATCTTCTGTCAGAGACTGACGAAATGAATGTATGTATTAATTATTGCATATTTAGATTTGTCGTCAATTATTTTTTATATTGTCTAGTAACACAGATTGTTGTAAAAGTTTCGCAAAGGTCAACGCCAACGGACAACAGAAACAACTTAAATTCAATATAATATGCATTGTTGCATACAATTATCACATTAGTACAGCGAAACTAAATACTGGGATGCTCAAAGCGATGCGAAACGTCGATTTTGAAGTGAATTTTACACTTTAACGGGCAGAGGGCAAATAGTTACCACTAAATATTAAACTCTATGTAATTGAAATTAGATTCAAAACCAATAAAAAAATTTAACTGCCTATGCCCGTTAAAGGATTAAGTTGAATTAAAAAAAATCTACTTTAGTCGCCTGGCCTTCGTCTGTTTGAGCTGTCTTTCATCAAATTACACAGAGATTGCAAAACCAATTTTCAATAGATGTATTCGAGCAGATGGACAAAGGAAATCAAACGAAACAAGTAGGAGTATATAAGGAGTGTAAAGCTACTCAGGCGTACCTACAACGATCAGATCGGCATGTACTGAAGAAAAGCCAGATAAAGTGTACCCAAAACCAATGAGTATGTATGAATCGATTGATAGATGTACCGGAAGCGCGACAGATTTTGGCTGTCTACTTATTGTCTTTGCTAATTCTGGGTCGGAAAATGCGTGAGCTCAGGAAAACCCTTTACCCTATAACCTGACATTTATAAATATAACAGACCAGTAATTAACATTACCTCTATTCTACGTGGAATGGCTGCCTTCTCCTGCTCCGCTAAGAACTTGAAAGTGGATAGTTCTAGATTCGCTTGTTCAATCTGATCTTGTAACTCTTGGAATTGCTTTATTAGGGACGCCGCTCGACTTTGGTAACCACCTGGAAAATAGTCATGTAGATTAAAATTAAGTTTTGCATATTTGATGCATCTTGTGGTGTTTGCAAGATGGTTTTGTTTTTGATGAAGAATTTGTTTCCTGCATTTTGTAAATTTAAGTTTAGGCTAAAATAAAAAAAAAAACAATGCATACCTACTCTGCATATAAACAAAACTCCGAATAACTAAAGCCATTTAATTTCCTAATCGCCAACTCACCTGTTAGAACCCTAAGTTTCTTCTCCATTTTTGAGCATTTCTTTGCTTCTTTGGCCATGTGATTTCTGTTTTGTTCTAGCCTCTTCTCAGCGGATTCCAATCTGTCTTTTTTGCTAGCTAAATTTGCACGAGTATACCGGTTTTGACCGGGCAGGAAAAGTACCTGAAATAATAATTACCTAGTTTATTGCAATAATTGTTTACATAATAATATTATTATTATCGGAGCATTGATAGCCTTGTTGGAAGTGTGGGTTAGGTAATTTCTGGAAAAGCTTCTAGGAATGGAATACCACTCTCAATAATTAACTTAAAGATAACACCGCGTTTTCGCGATACAAGCGCCCGAGTAAGGCTACTCGTATTATGTATTCATGTGAAGCGAGTGTACTCGAACGTCGGCATCCAATTAATGGATCGGACACCGTCCGGTCCGATTCTATGGACTCGTACGAGCCCATGATTAGATTCACTTCAGACATAGAAACACTACATTATTATCACTATAAACGCAATATCTCACCTGCGCCAAACATTCCTCCCACACTTGCGTATACGCATCCATACTGAGGTCTCCGTGGCCCATTCCGGACTTCACCACCTCCATCTCTTTCTGCATCTCCTTCTTGGCAGCGGTCAGCTCTTCAGAGGAGAATTCTTCGTACGGGTGTTGTTCTAGGTATGCCAGGTGGGACGCTTGTAGCTGTACTGCTCGCTTTTTCTCTATGGCTGGAGTAAACGATGAAATGTACGGTTAAGTATCGGTTTCTAATGGAATCCAGAGCCTGAATATCTATACCTCTGGGTTGAGTTTTCTGTCCCACACACGTCACTAGCCACCTTTTAGTTGGCGCGTCCAGTAACTATGAAATACCATTGGTGTGACTCCATGCGAACCGATCATTTCATGAACTTCTTCAACCATTCTATCCAACCAACCAACATCTAAGTATAACCATTTTTTTGAAGATCTACTTAACATTGTTTTTAATTTTTGTTTTTGAATTTCATTTCGTATATATTTTTGTATTTTTACATTGCTGCGCCCTTCAAGGGGTTAATGTACCTACTGTATTTTTAACTACCATCTGTAGAACCACATTTTGCAATAAACAATATGACTATGACAACTGAGATCGATATCGTTTCGCCAGCAACTGCATTCGCAGTTCCTAACAAAGGTATCACCTAAAAGGGCTTGTTCTAACCAGTGGGAGGGTCGTGAAGCGCGTCGTAGTGCAGCATGGTGACCATCTCGGCCTTGAGCAGTTCCTCGGCTTGCTGCAGCGCAGTGAGCGATCCTCCCGCGCCACCTCGCAGCACGCTGTTGTTCACGTCGCCCGGACGAGCGCATCCACGCTGCACCGCCATCGACCGGAGAGCCAGTGCAGCCGCGCCTACAGACACAGAGGCCCTTAATAATAATAATTTTATTTCAGATAAGTCGATGTGACTTATCTGTACCATATAAGTAGTTACACAAAAATAAAATCAGACATCACTAAATACTAGTCAATACAATCATGAATCACACTGCAACAGATTATAAAAAGTACCTCATTTGAATAGGTAGTCAAATACCCTATTGGAATTATAATCGCCTTTATTTGACGTAGTTCCTGTTCCCGTGGGAATACGGGAATAAAATATAGCTTACATTACTCAGTGATAATGTAGCTTTTCTTTAACGTCACATATCGTCGTCGTGTGCTCGGTATTGTTTATGGATCAAACCTTTCAACTAGTATCTATGTCAAATCTTAGTCAGCAGTACCATTTATCCATATTTTTTGTAAATATTGATAATACTGTAAGGGTGACATTGATATTTTGACAAGACTTTTTGTAATAAAGTTTTTTTTTTAATCTTACGTCTCTTCTCCTGCTCGTGGGCCAGCCTTGCGTCCGCGTCGGCCTGGTCCTCCACCAGCATGGCGGCGTGAGCTGCATCCAAGCCCTCCTCGCCCTCTTGGTCGGGCACCACTATTTCGTAGTCGTTGCGAGGCGTCGGCAACGACTGCAGCGCGTTGCGGACAGACACTTTCAGCTGGAAGACGAACATTTGTTGTTGTTGGCAAAACATTATAAAATAGGGTTTAAAGTTGGACACTGTTGTCTGGAAGAAATCGCAAATAAGACCGCTCATTATACTTTTTTATAACATTGTGTCACATATTGCACATTTTTATTGGTGTACAATAAAGAGTTGTTATTTACTTACTGTTTAAAAAAAACGCTGGTTTTTAACATTGTTGTCGAGAAAGTAACAGCAACAGTGACTAACTTTAAACCCCTTAATTACTAACTACCGACCCACCTCTGCTATTCAGTTTATCGAAATAAAATATATCATCTCAACCCAATCGAAGGAGATTGTACACGAAAATTTAAGATAAATCATCATGTTGGTCCCTAATATTTTTGTAATCCAGTGTTACGAATCCTACCTGAGTAAAAAAACGGTAATTTAAGATTAAGTTTCGTTTAATTCGTCGAGCACCGCGCGGTTCCAATGGGCACCGTAACAATTAAAAATCAATTGTGTTTTATTGACTTAAGAGGTTAAAAAGTAGTTATCAATTTAATTATATTGATATAGAGCAGATAGGCATTCATCATTAATAAAAGTTTTTTATACAGTTTCGTATTTGATGTTACTATATGAAATGTTTAATATAAAATTCAAAAACAAAAAAGTTTAATTTGGTTTAGTTGAACATACCTGTTTTTGCAACTGATTAGCTAACTGTGGTGTCTCACCACCAGACAGCCTATCTTCTGGGTTGATGCTCAGTTTATCTCGTAGTCCAGGAGTCTGCAATTTGTATCAAAATAAATAAATAAATATACACTCACTTATCTCAGGGAGAGTTTTCAGAGGTATTACATTTTTGGAAGTATTTTCAGTGACTGGTGGTGAGCGAATCTCTGGACCGGAGTGCTACACATGCGTTTCTGCAAAGCCTGTGGGTTCTCTCACATTTTATTTTACCGTCGAGATAGTGATAAAATATAATCTAAAATTTACCATTTCAACTACTATAAATAAGTAGTTAATACTCAGAAAACGTACCTACCAAATTCACTGTAACAAAATAAATACTTAAAAATAAAAATACAATCACAGGACTACCACTTAACTAAGACGGTTCCTGAGGGGCTGCGTCAGAGTATGTTACGACGCAAACAAATTGATTAATATTTACTAGCTATTGCGTCATCTGTCGTCCTTCCCTCAGGAACTGTCTTAGTCACGACGTCGCGTAGTAGTATGTAGCGGGAAAAGGCCAGGGGAGCAATTCCACTAAATGTCAACGGTTATAGTTGGATGACAAGGATATGTCAATAGTCAGTCGATGGTGTTATTTGCTCTGAAAAGTGTCAAAATAACACCATTGACTGACCATTGATATGTCATTGTCATCCAACTATAACCGTTGACATTTAGTGGAATTGGCCCCCTGGCCTGGCAGCCGCAAAAAACTTTTCAGACTGTCTCTTCCCACTCATACATACGCACAGACTCACTATCGTACTCCCTTTCGGGGTAGTCAGAAACCTTCATACAACCAGCAGTGCAGTTGTAGCATGGTTGAAATTTAGCCGTTTTAAGATGGAACGTGTAAAGCGACGATAGGTGGCTAGCCTTTTGCCCACGAAAACACTAACAACCGTTATCCCTTAGTCGCCTCGTACGACACCCACGGGAAGAAATGGGATGGCTCATTATAAACCGTATTCACTCTTCCCACTCGATGTAGCAAAAAGGTAGTATTGGTTAAACAATTCATTAATCAAAGCCAGTAAAATGGCATCATACACACAGTCAGTCCTGTTTGCCCCGGGCCGTGGCTGGGGGTGTTGAAGCTTCCAGGTGTAGAGACCTCACTGCGCGACGATCTGTCACAACGATAACAAAATTTTGTTTTATATCATTTTTATTGAAAATCAAAATCTATGAGAACGATCATTTAAGTATGTAAAGGAAATTAACGCTTCTTTTGAGGGGATAGGCAAAGGTTTCTTTTGAGGGGATAGGTAAAGATTCTTAGAAGTTCCTATTTTTCTTCAGCGTATTTTGGACACCTACTTACCGGACAAAGGGACTTATATGTACAGACCAAATTAGAAAGAAGCCTAGTAGGTGTACAAGACCTATGAAATTTTTCTTCACTATTAGGATAATGCTAAAGATGTACTTAAAAAACATCTTTCATTATTTTTGTCCGCTAAAAAAGAGATCTTAACCACCAATTTCAGTAGACTAAGTTGGGGACATTAGTAAACACAATCGATTTCTAATTATTCAAATTCTTTTATTTACTAAGAAATTGTTTGGAGTCTGTATCTAATAACGGCAAGTGCGAAGGCGTGGCTCAATACCGCGCGAAGCACCTTGCAAGCCCGCGTTAACATACATACATACATCTAATAGTACGAGATCCGGCCGCAAAAAAGTGTAGGGATCGCGTATAAGCTACAAACCAAATTTTTAAGCATTTTTATGATCAGGAGAATACTAAAGAAGATACATAAAGACTCTTCATGATTTTTCAGAGTCTTTATGCTTATTGAAGTAGATGGTATTTTATCTAAAAAAATAAGTTAATGAAATTTCGGCTGGATCTTAGGCTATAACAACGGTTACCAACCATTAATAATTCAGGCAGTTGGCTAGCGGGTTAAAGTTAGGTTAAATTTTACTTGAATCATTGTTGTAATTAATAAAGTGTGTACCTGAATGGCGTGGCGAGCACGGTGTTGGGCGTGGGCAGCGCCAGGGCCTGCGGCAGTGCGCCCGAAAAGTCGGTCTGCTGCAGCGGCGTGTTGAGGCCCCCCTTCAGGGGCGTGTCCACGTGCGTCAGGGCCATCACGTTCTGCGCCTCCATCAAGATCCTGTTCAGTTATGGTTGTATAAGTATACAGGGTGAATTTTTCAAGTGGGCGTGGATGGCTAAATCAAAAACTATGAGGAATAGCGAAAAGTACTCAAAGAAGCCTCGGGCCCGATTTTGATGTAAATTCAAACTGCATCTTTGGATTTTAGAAAAATCATATTCCTAGTCAGGATTGGAACACGTTGATTTTGGAAATAAAAAACACCTGTATTATTGACACCATTCGATAGTGTCGTTATAAACACACAACATTATGTTCTAATTTCATTTTTTTTATTATCTCTTCGAGATTAATGTCATAGTCATATCCAAAGAGGTTGGAAGAAAATCATTCTCTTTCCTATAGAGTGCCAATGTAGGAAAGCTCGACCTAGTGAATCCTCGCCAACATTCGGTTGACAGACCGTATTTTGACGTGGCCGCTGGTTTGACAACACAGTGCCATATTGGAAGCCAGATCGAAACAAGCTCTCGGTTTTAACAAAAATATGCCCGCTTGCGTCGTTGTGTGGTGCAGAAACTCCACAGTAAATTCGCAGAAAACCTATACATGCATTACCTATCACCATTTAGTATTTTCCTATTCAAACTACACCACAAAAAATATATTGAAATATTGGAATTTTTATCCATTAATATTTCCTTAGTGCTTGACAAAAAAGTATAAAATATCGATAGATGAATAATTTTATGTCGATAAAATTTGCTATATTTTTATCAAAAATAGAACTGAAATTATAAATGATTTTCAGATTTACAAGAGATCCTAACCTAAAAAAAAATTTGGTTAAATCTACAGGCAAGGCTGAAAATTTGATTCCATCAACACATTCCACAATTTGAGCTAAACATTTTCAGCCTGACTTTATACTTCAATCTTCTTCTTGACGGGCCTGTTGGCTCAGTTGGTAGTGACACTACCTTCTGAGCCGGAGGTCGTGGGTTCGATCCCCGCTCGGGGCCAACATTTGTGTGCATGAACATGTCTGTTGGCTTCGTGTCTGGTCGTTTAATATTTATTTAAGTATGTATATCAGTTGTTTAGTACCCATAATACAGAATAGAATAGAACAAAATTTATTGTGCAAACTGTGTACATAGGTTGGTAATATGATAAAACATAGACAGTAAGTTCAACAGCTAGGCCCGATTCGGACATACAATATAATAGGTACTATCGAAAAAAGTTCTGCCTGATACACCTAAGTGTCATTTTAGCGAGCAGCTATCTTTTTCTACCCCGTGGCGACAAAGCCCTCACTTATAGTAACAATGACAATTACAAAAAGTGTTTCTTTCATGTTTATGACCATTTAGTGTCGATGAATGGATCGGAATAGAAAAAAATATAGTGTTAATGGCTTCTCATTGTGTAACTCTAATTAGGGTCTGGGTAGTAAAATTTGAGCTTGCAAGCGACAATTCTTCCAAATGTATCAGGCTTAGCGTTTACTGATAGTACCTCTAAGAAATAGCTATTTTTACACAGAAGAATAGTGACTAGGTACCTAACAATTAAACATCAAAATAAAATATAAAATAAAAATTTAACAATAGAAACAAAATAACAAAATATGGTTACTTGTATGGTATGAAAAGTTTACTCATATAAAAAATCATTGAGCTTATAAAAGCATTTCGATAAAAGCCATGTTTTTAATTTATTCCCAAATTGTCTTTCATTCACTACTTTGATATCATTGGGCAATTTATTCCAAATTTTGATGCACATGTGGTAGCAATTATTTTTATACAAACTAGTTCTGGGACAGTGGTCAAAATTAATTCTATCTGGATTTCGAACAGCTCTGTCACAAAGCATTCTTTTGGTTTTAAAAAAATTTAGTGCAGTTTTACAAATTTGCATACTTCTAAAATATACATACAGGTCCTGCCTAGCTTGGGACTAAATAACCGTGTGTGAATTGTGTGCCACAATTTATTATTTATTATTCTTCTACTTGCAAATATACCAAACTGACAAAGTCTGATATTCCTAAGGTTGCAGCATTTATCGATATCGATTGTGTGGTATATGATTACTTCACTAGTCCGTCACTATTGGAGCAAATTCAAAAGTACAATAATACGTGAGCTTTCTGATTGGCCGAACACAAAATGTTCTTTAAATACTATTGGTAAATTTATTGACATTTAGTACGTCATCTCATACTTCGTCCCCCGCGCCCCGATTTTTGGTTGAAGTGGTTTCCATAGTGTTTTTAGAACATTAGCAGTCTATAGGAGAGAAAAATTTTCTTTAAACGTCTTTGGTCATATCGTTTATTGCAACGTTTTGGGCGTTTATTTACGTTATGGGCGGCCTCACGGCTTACAAGTGTTTACGCTGCCGGCCGTGCTGTTTTAAAACAAAAGCGCAACGTACAACTCTGTACTACCCTGTTTACTGTTTGAAAGTGGCACCCCCCCCCCCCCCCACCGGCATCAAAATTTTAATGTATTTTATTTCCGTAGGTAATTGATAATTACACTTAGAAAGTCAATAGTCTAATAATAAGGCACTTTGAACTTGTCCATGAAGATTGGCTAAATGTGAACAGCAGCCCATCTCCACCGACGAGTTGCTGGGTCCAAATGCAATTTATGGTATCATCACCTGTCCTGGTGCTGGTGCGGGGTTCGAAGCGCGGTGGCGGCGGCGGGAGTGAGCGCGTAGTCGGCCAACAGAGCGTCGGTGGCGGCACCAGCCTCACCCGCAGACTCACGGGCCGCTTCCGAGGCCCGGCCCAACTTCACCACCTGCTGCAGCTCCTGGAAACACACCAAAACTCAGCAAAGGCAAATTTGGTATACAGTACAAGAGGCGAGTGTGAATGAAAGTGTTGGAAGGGGTAGACCCAGGCGGACGTTTCGAGACCAAATTAGGGACGTCTTGAAAAAAGGTCAGGTCAAGAGTACCCTAAACCGAAGAGCATGTATAAAAGGAGTAATGAAAGTGGACGAAGCGAAGTATGTAAGGATCGTAGTAAGTGGAAAGAAGTGGTCTCTGCCTACCCCTACGGGAAAGAGGCGTGATTATATGTATGTATTGTATGTACAAGATGAGGTTTTTTCTTACCAGAGGAAGGGAGCAAAATGCTTGCTTTCCGAGGGTAAGAGAAGCCATTTTGTACTCGGTACGTACGATACTTTGTGTACTACCTGAAAGTTCGATATAGAACTCAACCATAAGTGATGTAGTGGAGTTGAAATGACTTTCAATAAGTGAACTTATAAGTACCCACTTTGAATAAAACATTTTGACTTTTTTAAAATCTATTCATGGCTTTGGTAGTGTTGATTTAACTTTTTTTTAATGTCTTGTAACTCACACAGTCCGAGTTTAACTGCGTAAGTCCTGTTTCCGATGAGAAATTATAGCCCATGTTACCTCTAAAAAAGTACTTACTATTGGTGAGGGAATTTCTATTTGTCAAGTTATGTTGGAAGAAATTCATTACAAACATACAAATACACAAATAAAAAACATTAGTGTAGACTTGCGACCCGGCCCGGGTATTCACGGGTAACTCTTTAACGCTAAGTAGACTAAAAGTTACTTTTGCTATACTTCTATATCATAAAGAAAAAAAAGTTAAGTCTCTCTGCAACTCTGAATACTGAACCGATTCTGAAAATTCTTTCACGGGTGCAAAGCTACACTATTCCCGAGTCAAATAGGTTATTTCAATACTACTGAAACCATGCAGTGCAACTAGTTAAAGTGATAAAAGACAAGTTTACCTGATCAGACACTTGTGGCTCCGGTAGCACTAGCTTGCTCCGCTTTCGCGCCGGCTGGTCACCCTGCAGCATAGCTTGGGGCACGTCGTTTTCTTTTCGCTGTTTCAGCTTGTTCTTGTCTTTACGTCGCTCCCTCTGCCAAGAAAATATTGATATTATGGTAAAAGAAAAAACAACTTAAAGGATGAGATGATGATATGTAGTCGCAACAGAACGAAAAATCAGGGTCACATTGTCTATTTATAATTGGAAACGGAATGGTTTTGGTTGTCAAGGTTGTCAATAGACAAAAGGTCCAGTATGAAATAAAAAACTGAGAAAAAACGCTAAATAAAAATAAATAATGTCTAGTGATGAGATGACAGATATAAATATAAAAAATCAATATACCTTTAGGGTTCATAATTATTATACACTTTTGTTTTCAGTCTTCGTGAAAGTTCGAAACAAGTGACTGTGACTCAATGATTTTTGTATAAAATTACAGATATTCTTAGTAAAAGGACCTTTTATAATTTTTTCCGTAAGGGCATTAAACTTTTCATCTGGCTTTTCTGTAATACTAGGGCAAGGAGATAAAATTTTGTACGGCAGTTCGTACCAAATTCAAATCCAATTGGGCACAAACCATCAATACCTACCTCTTCTTTCTCTGAATGCAGTTCACCATCAAGATGTTGTTGGCGCAGTCTGGCAAAGTCCGGGGCCATGGGGTCCACGACTTCGGTGGATGTGTCATAGAAACCAGAGGCCGGTCTCTTCTCAAATGGTATCTCATGGTTGTAGTCCACACCTCGCTTCCTCTTGCGCCTACGAGAAAACAATTTACATGATGTGTTTCTTATTACCACAATTTCCTATGTATACAAAACTACGTATTATCTAGTTGGGCTCTGTTGGACATTGCAATAATGTTTTCAAAGTACACAACCTTCGACCATCACACCATGCAAATTTTCTGGCAACAAAACTACTGGACAGTACCACAAATATGATGAGACTTAAAAGACGTCAAATCCTACAAACCTAATTAACAACAACAGAGGAAAATGAAATGAAAAGGACTGCATGCGACGATGACTAATAAGATGAAATGAAATATCTTTATTTGCAGGAAGATCTGATAAAGGGTTAAGACAGCTGATTGCAGATAGTTATTAAAAAAAAGATTCCTGTTTCTATAACTAACCTGATAAGTACAGCAATCCCAGCTGCACTCAATTCCCTCCTCTTCTGCAGCGCGGCGAGCCTCCTGGCCTCTTCCAGCTGCTTCTCACGGGCTTTCCTCTTTGCCTTCTTGCCCTGAGTGTTGGCGAGACGAGCGCGGGCCTCTGACAGCATCTCCAGCTCTAGCAATTGTTTAGATTTTAAATGCATATTTTTGAAGAAAATTAAAGTATAAGTAAATTTTATATCCGTTTATTGTATTTTATCATATATTTTTAACAGTGTAGAATAATAGACCCATCATACAATTTACCTGTATTTATATATTTGAGAACAATAATTCCTATAAAACACATTAGAATTGGAATTTTAGGTGTCTAATTTCCGCATAGTGAGTTGTTACACTTAGTGCTACAATATTTTTTGGATTTACCATCTTCATCCATATCCTTCGGGTCCGGTCTGGCTGGCTTTGTTTCTGGGTTGGGGTCAATCTCTCCAGGCTTCAGCTTGCGAGGGTCATCCCCCATATCCTCTCCTTCCTCTTTTTTTTGTGCTTGATCCCTATAAAGCGGAAACATTTAAATATTGTATACACTAACCATGCTAAAGCTGCATGGTTAAAGGGAAGCGGAGCCAGGGAGTGCCCACCGTGCCAGAACTAAGAAATATTTGTCCAAGTCAAATTAAATCAAATGTTTTTATTCAATGCAGGGGCTTATAAGTCCTCTTAATGAAAGTCATTGAGACTCCACTGCTTTGGTATCTAAAGTTGAGGCGAAGAAGCGGGGCAAGGAACTCCTCAACACATTATTCTTTTAAACAATCAATATAATACAAAGTACAAGTTACATGGTTTTACTACATTGCTGAGCTGGAGAAAATTTACACAAAACACCATTGTCATTGAAATATTCATGCGTTTCATGAGTTTCCTGTCCTGTCTTGAACACACATAAAGTTCTTATATTCAACATCACTTAAAAACCTCTAGCTCTTAAGTAACTTTTCCAATTAGCCATTCATTTATCATACTATTGTACATAGCAGAGTTACTACATAAAGGCAATATCAGTTAGCCAAACTGTGAAGATGTCTCCTCTTCATCTCCCCTAGTTATAATATTTATAAATATTTCTGCATAACCATTGACTTGTCCTATATCATCAAAAACTTTCACCAGTATATTTTTTGGACCCGTAAACGTTCCAGGTGGTGAGCCTATAGCTGGAACATGTTGCTGCTACACATGCCTGACAATTGTACTGATGAGACTCTCTAATCACCTCTCAACCAGTTTTACTTACAATAGATATTCATATCTCTCCAAACACTGAGCTGCTGTCCTTCCAATGATTGGTGCAATGGTTCTCCACTGCGTGGGCATCAGCTTGGCCAAGTGGAGCAGCTTCTCGTCCTCCTCCCGGGACCACTCCGTCTTCTTGATGCTGGGGTCGAGCCACTCGTACCATCGCGCTTTGCATTGCTTAGCGGATTTTCGATGGAGCAGTGAAGCAATACGCGACCACTGGTTCTTGCCATATTTCATTACCGCCGCTTTGAGGATTTCATCCTGAACATTCAGAAGCATTTATGATGGCAAATGAAGCTTTGGATAGATAAATAGAAAGTAATTTCAATTCGGAATCACAAACCTCGGTGTTGCGCCAAACGCCGCCCTTTATCATAATTCGCGGCATGGTTGCGAATTAAATGACACTTATAATATTAAATCGATACTAGACAACTTATTCAACAGGGTTCGTGAATTACTTCTTTAGAATTCAAGAGATAAAATCGATCAAGAATAACCAAACAACTCGCGTCTGCCAAGTAACAAAATGACAGTCTGACTTCCAGTGTTGCCATACCATTCATTACCTAACCACAGACTAATAAGGGATGCTACGTTATTTAACTGATCTTGTAAAGGATCTTGTAGAGCTAACGAAACATAATATCTCAGTTTCAATAGGGAAGGTATGGGGTGAATCGATTACCAAGCTTGCTGGCTCTAGATCCAGCAATCGATCATGCCTAAAAATAGGGACCTCATTTTGCAGAAGAGGATATTGACTGTTTCGAGGATGTGTATGAGAGCATAGACAACGAATATGAAATCTACCAAAGAAAACTTGCTGTAAAGGTGATGTTCAGAAAATCTATAGAGGGTGGTATAATAATAAATAAAAATACTATAGAGATCTGATTTAGTAGAGCGGTAAGAAGATATTATTTTAAACAAATATGTCCTACAAAACACCCCCCAGAATGCCCCTTGATTTGTAAAATTCTTCAAAGTACAAAAATCTGCTTGCAACATTATTAAAATATACCCATCCAACATACATTTTTGTACATGAAATCAAAAAAGCTTGAATCCAGAGTCGTAAAAAGAAATATTTAAAAGAAATAAATATTTTTTTGCACGAAAGTAGCGATTGATGTGCTATGTGAAAGAGATAGCGCTCTACTTTCTTTCTCACTCTTACTCTTATCTGTCATTAGCCTTTATGCGGAAGTGAAATAAAACACAGTTATTTTTTTATTATGTTGTCGGTCTGCCACTCTGCCAATGTCAATATGACATTTCTTCACCTACATGGAGCACAGAACACTATTACTCCTTGGACCTTGGACACGAAACGAACATACCACTTTGACTAACAAAAAAAATATAATTTAATAATTCAGGGAATACAAAATAATCATACAAATTCCATTAGCCTAATGAAGAATGTTAACAAATTTTGAATATTATCTCTCCGTATTCTCTGTCAAAAATAAAAAATACAAGTGAAAGAATTATTTCGATACGTCAATTAGTTTCCGATTTATAGAAGTAAACGTGCGACGCGGACTCGTACTCGATGCGTGTGCCGGTGTGACGTCATCTCACAACACTCGCTCGGACCGCTCGCGCTCTCAGCACGGTGCCGTCTTACGTTTCATTAGAAATTGTAAATACTTTCAAAAATGTCCAATCCAAATACTAGGAAATCATGTATTGTGCCGAAATGTACAAATACAACAACCATTGCGCCTTACAAATTGTTTTTTATGGTTCCAAAAGGACTTAAAAATACGAAAGAAATAGATAAAAGCTATGAAGAGGTTAGATCAATTTGGAGATAAAAGCACAGTTTATTGTTGTTGCTGTCTCTTACCGATCTGGAATAATAAGTTACAAATAAAAAAACTCAAGCCTTACGAGGGGGCAGAGGTATTCCATTTCTGGATATACCCACTCTTCACCAAATATTCTTTGTACCCCTAAACGGGATAGGTGGTGAGCCCATCGCCGGACCGGGTCTGTTTACACATGTCTCTGAATTTATTCTGGGTCCTGCGGGTTTCCTCACGATGTTTTCCTTCACCAACGAGCTAGTGATAAATATGTACGTAAATAAAAGGGCCTTACGTATTTTATCAATAAGACAAATCAAAATCCGGTCGGTTCGTCGGTCCGTCCGTCCGTCCGTCCGTCCATCTACTATCATAACTTGGCTTTGGATTATGCCCAATAAACAATCCACGCCTCCGTGCCCGTCGGAGTGGGGAGCGTGAGGTTTTTTCGTTACGGAATTTCTGGATTCGGTCCCCGCGCTCAAGGCCCGCGATAGAAGCTATGCAATAGCTTAAAAAGAATCATTCAAATCGGTTCACCCTGTCGAATGTTCTGCGGTAACAACATAAAAAAAAGTCGAATTGATAACCTCCTCCTTTTTGAAGTCGGTTGAAAACAATTTAGAAGAAATAAATTATTTTCTAAAGAACAAGAAAAGTTAACTTCGCATTTTTATTCCTCGCATTTCGGTGGCAACGAAATCACTAATTTTGTTGATAAATAATGAGTAACCATTAGTGCTTCTATTTTAAGGCAGATTATCCGATTGCCCTTTTTCGAATGCTTCATCCATTTCATTAATCGAATATAAACACTATTAACATAATGCGCGAATGATAACAAAACAAAATACTGAGCTACTGTTACCGCTAGCGACTTGCTACTAAGCGGAGCGTTGTAAAATGACGTCACATGCGGTCACGTGACTGTTAGCGGGACTCGATATTTATCGTAAGTTTAAATGCCTGTAAAATCAAAACTAATGGGTATTTTTGACTACAACAAAAACTAGTGTATTTGTATACATTCAAGCTTTACTGTAACCAACTTTCAACCGATTTTGTATACCTAGTAACATTCTTCATTGAACACTTAACTAAATAATTATAACCCACAGGTTACAGGCCCACAGGTTAAATCATTTTGGGTCCCTAGACCAAAAGGGTGACGTTCGTTTCTCAGTGACCTAAACCCTCATTTAATACTGAATTTTTCAAACATAGGGTGGCATTTTAAAATATTTCATTATGTTATCAAATAGCCCAGTAAATTAGCTTTACAATGATATATATGTGGTTCTGGTAATAAAATACGAAGAATAAAATACCACTATTATTCTTCTCTATTGAACACATTGGTTCATTGGTCAAAAATGCTTGAATTTAGAGCCGTTAAAGAATATCGAAGAAATAAATACATAAAAATGACAGTTGGTGTGTCAAACAAATGTCATTGTCAAATCCGAAGTGTATTGTACCCCGCTAGGAGTAATAGTGTTCTGTGATTGTACCGTGTACGCGTTCTTCGGCACTCCCTTTTAGCATATTTTTACTGAATTTTAGAAGATATCGTGGTTTAATGTACTGAATTTAGTGGAAGCTCAAATGATTAACGAAGAAACATGAACCACCGACGTTGATTTGCGATTTGAAGTGTGTTTGTACAGGTATGAGTCAGGATGCAGTCTAAATATTTATCTGAGTTTTGTTTTTTGTAGGCCGATGAAACATACAAATTATTATTTTATTATTTATAAGAGTGACAATTGAGTTATCAACATATTTATTCAAAATAATATACTGTTTCTGTATGAAATCGGAAGTACTAGGTACCTACCTACTATAGCTATCAAACTATATAGGTAGCAGAGGCGAACGGAAATTATATCAGGGGGCAAATTCTACTAAATGACAGCGGTGATAGTTGTATGACTGTGGTCACTCAATGGTGATATTATGTCAAATTTTGACACTTTTCGTATTCTGTTAACTGTCAGTTTTCACAATCATTCAACTATCATTGTTGACCACTTTTGGTATTCTACTATTCCTACCATGGAATGGCGCTGTCCAGTGATTGCTTTTTTCCCCTTATTTTAAGGCATTGGCAATTTAGCCATCAGCCCTAAACACGACACGAAATTCAGATTTTAGCTCTGCTTCAGAGTCTATGCACAAAAATACACAAGTTTCTTCAAAACTTATCGAAATGTCACATGTACCATAAATAAAATCAATCATCTAAAGATTTTAGTGCCGAAAACCCGAAATAAAACTAATGACACGCATGGTAGTAATAGTTATATATGGTAGGCAACACCTAACGTAGTCCATAGTCATTCCATTGTTATGCCACTATGATTTTAGTGGAATACAAATTAGATGTCATAGTTGCCAGTTGCAGCATAATGGAATGATAGTTCGATGACAATGGCTGACATTTAGTGGAATTGGCCCCCAGGCCTGCACGGGTTAGGGTTAGTCATATAATTTTCAACACGTTTATTCCATGTTCTCATGTTACTAGGTGTATAAAATTTCTAACAAAGTATCTGAAGCTTATCAAAAGACATTGTTTTTGGTTGTTATATCTACTTATAAAAAAGGAAATTTTCTTACAGAAATCATGTCAACCTTGTCCAGATCTGTGCATATCAGCCAGCAGAAGCTGGCTGAAAAACTTATAATATTGAATGACCGTGGCATCGGAATGCTGACAAGAATCTACAACATCAAGAAAGCTTGTGGGGATGCAAAGTCAAAACCTGCGTTCCTTTCTGACAAAACTCTTGAGTCTTCTATTAAACACATTGTAAGGAGATTCCCAAGCATTGATGTGAAAGGGCTTCAAGCTATTACTAACATAAGAAATGAAATAATCAAATCACTCTCTCTGTACTACTACACTTTTGTAGACCTTCTCGATTTTAAAGATAATGTTTGCGAACTCCTTAATATTATGGATACATGCCATCTCAATTTGGACCTAACCTTAAATTTCGAACTGACAAAAAATTATCTTGACCTGGTTACAACCTATGTGTCTTTGATGATTCTGCTTTCAAGAGTGGAAGATCGCAAAGCAGTCCTTGGATTATTCAATGCTGCACATGAAATGGTACACAATCAGATTGATCCGAGCTTTCCTCGGTTAGGGCAAATGATTGTAGATTATGATGCTCCTTTGAAGAAGTTATCCGAAGAATTTTTACCGCATCAAAAAGTGTTGTTGAGTGCACTGAATTCACTGTGGCATGTGTATCCTGCAAGAAACCTCACAGCTGAGCACTGGAGATCTGAACAAAAGCTGAGTTTGGTTAGCAACCCAGCTCTGCTGTTGAAGCCCTCTGAAACAAACACTATGTCCTGTGAGTATTTAGCTCTGGAGGCTCTGGAGAGATGGGTCATATTTGGATTTGCCCTCTGCCATCAGATGCTGCAGCAAGAGCATGCCAACAAAATGTGGGTGAGTGCTTTAGAATCAGGATGGGTTGTTGCACTTTTCCGTGATGAAGTCATCTACATACACAGCTACATTCAGGGCTTTTTTGATGGCATAAAAGGATATGGGAAGAAAATTTCAGAAGTTAAAGACTGCTATCACCATGCTGTTCAAAAGGCAGGATATAAGCACAGAGAGCGACGAAAGTTCTTAAGAACAGCTCTAAAAGAACTTGGTTTAATTCTGACTGATCAGCCCGGACTGTTGGGGCCAAAAGCCTTGTTGATATTTATCGGGCTTTGCTATGCAAGAGATGAAGTGTTTTGGCTACTGCGTCATAATGACAACCCTCCACAGAAAGTTAAAGGAAAGTCCACAGAAGATTTAGTAGACCGTCAACTTCCAGAACTTCTATTCCATATGGAAGAGTTAAGAGCCTTAGTTCGCAAGTACAGCCAAGTCATGCAAAGATATTACGTTCAGTACTTGTCAGGATTTGATTCTGTGGCATTAAACCTGATGATACAGAACCTCCAAGTATGTCCAGAGGATGAAAGCATAATACTATCATCTTTGTGTAACACTGCTGCTAACTTGAATGTGAAGCAAGTTGAAGACAATGAGATATTTGATTTTAGGGCCTTCCGTTTAGACTGGTTCAGGTTGCAGGCATATACTTCTCTTGCTAAAACACCATTGAGCCTTGCAGACCAGAGGGAACTTGCACAGTTTATAGATAAAATGGTGTTCCATACTAAAATGGTTGATAATCTTGATGAAATTATGGTTGAAACATCAGATTTGTCTCTGTTTTGTTTCTACAGCAAAATATTTGAAAGTCAATTCCACATGTGTCTAGAATTCCCAGCTCAGAATCGTTATATTATTGCATTCCCATTGATTTGCAGCCACTTCCAAAATTGCACTCACGAGCTGTGCCCAGAAGAAAGACACCATATTAGAGAAAGAAGTCTCTCTGTCGTCAATATCTTCTTAGATGAAATGGCGAAAGAAGCAAAAAATATAATTACAACAATTTGTGATGAACAGTGTACAATGAGTGACAAACTGCTTCCTAAGCATTGTGCACAGACAATTGCCCACCTGGCTAACAGGAAAAAGAAGGACAAGAACAAGAAGAATACAATTGAGATTGTAAAACCTGGAGCAGAAAGTTACAGAAAAACCAGAGAAGAATTGACTACAATGGATAAACTGCACATGGCTTTAACAGAACTCTGCTCTGCTATTAACTACTGCACCACAGTTAATGTGTGGGAATACACATTTGCTCCCCGGGAGTATTTGCACCAGCATCTAGAGACAAGGTTCTCTAAAGCCTTGGTGGGTATGGTCATGTTCAATCAAGACACTAGTGAAATTGCAAAGCCATCAGAACTGCTTGTAAGTGTCAGAGCATACATGAATGTGCTGCAAACTGTTGAAAACTATGTCCACATTGACATCACCAGAGTTTTCAACAACTGTCTTTTACAACAAACTCAGAATATGGATAGTCATGGTGAAAAAACAATTGCTTCCTTATATACGCAGTGGTATTCAGAAATTTTACTCAGGAGAGTAAGCGCTGGAAGCATTTGTTTCTCTATGAATCAAAAAGCTTTTGTGAGCTTGACAGCAGAAGGTGCAATTCCTTTTAATGCTGAAGAATATTCTGACATTAATGAGCTCAGGGCTCTGGCTGAATTGATTGGACCTTATGGCATGAAGTTGTTGAGCGAGACATTGATGTGGCATATTGCGAGTCAAGTTCAGGAGTTGAAGAAGTTGGTGGTACAAAACAAAGAAGTTCTCCAAATGCTGAGAACTAACTTTGATAAACCCGAGATTATGAGGGAACAATTCAAAAGACTGCAGCATGTGGACAATGTATTGCAAAGGATGACGATTGTAGGTGTCATTTTGAGCTTCCGTCAAATAGCCCAAGAGTCTCTGCTGGATGTTTTGGAGCGAAGGATTCCGTTTTTGATAAGTTCCATCAAGGACTTCCAACAGCAACTGCCGAGTGGGGATCCAATGCGCGTCATATCAGAAATGTGTTCAGCAGCAGGTCTGTCCTGCAAAGTAGACCCGACACTAGCGTCAGCACTGAGGCAGCATAAATCCGAAATTGAGGAGGAAGAGCACTTGGTTGTGTGTCTACTTATGGTGTTTGTTGCAGTCTCTTTACCTAGATTGGCTCGTAGTGAGGCATCATTCTACAGGCCGTCCTTAGAAGGTCATGCCAACAACATTCATTGTATGGCTCCAGCAATCAACCACATCTTTGGAGCATTATTCACGATATGCGGCCAAGGTGACATTGAAGATCGTATGAAGGAGTTTCTGGCTTTGGCTTCGTCTTCATTATTACGCCTTGGCCAGGAGACTGACAAGGAAGCAATTAAGAACAGAGAATCGGTATATTTGCTTTTGGATTTAATTGTTCAAGAATCACCTTTCTTGACCATGGATCTTTTAGAGTCATGCTTCCCATACGTGTTGATACGTAATGCTTATCATGAGGTTTATAAACAAGAACAAATGCTTTTGCATTCATAAATTAATAGTACATTTAAGATAATGAAAGACAAATATTATTTTAAACTAACACATAATTGTATTCTCAAATTCCAATAATATGAATAATGTACCTTCACTCTAACTAAATGCATTTTAATTGGTTTGTTGTACATTTTTCAGTAATGAAAAAAAAACACCGTAAAAATTCCGCAAATGCATTCTTTTAGGCTATAAGATTGGTAAAAGCAATTTATTTGTAGCCGATAAGTTTTTATTTACAAAGTTTAAATTAGATTGTTAGCACACTACAAGAGTTTTATTATTTAATTTTAATGATCTTTACTATGTAATTAAAAGAATTGATAAGACAGTAAATATTGTTTCTCGATAATTGAAGATATTTGATCATCAGTTACAAGACACAATATTCATTTGATTTTTAAGGAATTGATTTATGTAAACTTAGTTTAGAATTATTTTACTGCAATATTGCCTCACTGTTTTGAAAATTCAAAAACTTGGCTATTTGAATTTATTCAAATAAAAAAAATTATTACATAATAGGATTGAGAGTAACCTCTGTTTGTGCTCTATCTCTATGAAATAATCCGAAATGTTTGTAAAGCTCAGTCAAATAGCCTAATTCATAAATGTATGGATTTTTATAGAAACTAATTGCACGATGAGCTAAAACAAAATGTAGTATTAATTAGATTCTTTAGTAGTATAAACTTTGCCTATAAATGTAATTAAAAAATAAGACTTTGCTAAATGCATAGAGGAATATCATAATTTTAATTTGTAATCATGATAATTCCTACCGAGTTATTTATAACCATTGACCGTCATTGCGGGTGCAGAAACGATGTCACAGAATGTTAAATCAGAGGCTGGGTAATTTGGGTAAAAACATTAAACTATTGGTTCCACTTCGTTTCTACACATAAGTAGAAAATATATAATCACAGAATAAATGCTACGTTTCCAGTTTTCAGACGCTTCTGATTTTATACTCTGTAAAATTATTCCTGACCGCGATTACTGACTGTGTTTATAGCTCATATCTATTTAACATTTCTTATTATGATACTTTTGTACCTTGTATATACCTACTATGCATTAAAATGTTCAGTATAAATCATTTTTTATTTATCCTTGTGCTCCAAATGCTGTCCCCGCCCTTATTTCCGCAGTTCTTGGTCACCTACACTGATATTATAAAGATGAAAGATTTGTTTAAATCGACTGAACCTATTTCAAAAATTCACAAATGGAAACCTACATTATCACTCAGGGAGTAACATAGGCTATATTACGGAAACCACGCGGGTGAAACCGCGCGGAACAGCTAGTTCTACTAATACTACGGGATAATCGGAACATTCTTCTTTTCCAAATACGTAGCAATACTCGTTCTTTCGATTTATATTTTTAGGCGACTTCAACACAGGAGGAGGTTATCGTTATGATGCGTGACGTTTTTAGGGTTACTTACGTAGTCAACAAGGAACCCTTAGTTCACCATATCGGTCAGTCTGATAGTCTGTCCGGTGTGTAGTTCTGAGACTTAGCACTGGAAAGCTTTAATTTGGTACCTATTAAAAAAATAAAATGTATTTTATTCTTTATGTAATAAGAATTACACAAAGAACAGTCAATAGTCTGATAACAAGGCACACTAAACGCGTCCATAAAGATTGGATAAATGTGATATAAATGTAACAGCAGCCCCCACCGATGAGTTGCTGGTTCCAAATGAAGTACCCCGAGAAGAAAGAATACATCTTCGTACATGGTATTAGTAAAGTCGACAAAATGATTCATCCATTTGCAAAATATTAAGCTATAAAGCGCAAATGATTGTTATGCTTCGATGCCGTAGAACCAATTCTAGAGACCTGCTGGTTTGCTCAGGATGGGTTCCTTCTAATAAATATGTATTCGTAGCATAAATAGGATAAAACACCCAATTATTGACGATGATGACAATTAATTGGTGGGGTGTCGACCAATTAATTGTCATCAAATAGGTAAACACGGTGGTTTTATCTAATTATTCTAAATATAATTTTGTGTAAGTATCGTAATTTCGTTAATTTCGAAAAAATCTGTTGGGGTGTCAATTAATTGGTCGCTGACGTCGAAAAAGGGCGAACCTCTATTGTTAAAACAATAGAGGTTCGCCCTTTTGCGACGTCAGCGACGAATTGGTAGGGTGAACTCGAGTGTCAATGTGTGTTTTGTAAGGGTCGCGACACATCTGCGGAACGTACAGCGCCGAAGGTTCGGTGAACAACATACATTACGGTTGACGCGGGTAGCTGATCCATTTATCTTTAAAATAAAACGTCAATGTATGTTGTACAAAGAACCTTCGGCGCTGTACGTTCCGCAGATGTAGCGCTACCCTAAGTTTTTAAAAATTGTAGTAACTACCTAGAATCTCTTTTCAATATATGTCGGGTCTGTGGGTACATGCCTTTACCAAGGTTTCACGCATAAGAAGCGACTTTACTATCACTTTTTTGATTTCTATAAATAAAATACCCAAGTTCCATGTAAAATTTATTGTTTTTTTTTATTATTTTGAAATCACATGTTTAACATTCATTTTGTTTTAATTAAAAATATTCACATTGTCATTTAAATATTCTATTACGGTAATCTAGCTTATACTTAGGAGAAATAATGCCATTGAGTACTACAGTGATGGTAATAACGCTACCCATCATAACACGATTGGTCAAGTCACTACATCGGAAACAGTACCCCAGTTTACATACAAATATACAATAATATAGTACAATTACGAGAACGAACGTATTGTTTCGACATTCACTAATAAAATGGCATTAATATGGTATACTTATTAAGACCGATCCTTATGTAATACTAAATGTATAGAAACCATAAAAATACATCATGCTCTTTGGCTTGCACGACGGAAAGTAACTCTACGTAGTTAGATTAGTAATAAAAATCTCATCAGTAATGTAATGAGTAGCTATATATCAAAGAGATCAATTCAACAATACAGAACCATACAATAATAGGAGTGTAATCTGATATGCAACTTTGTTTTCATCGGAAAATAAATAAATAAATTGTGGGACACAATTCACACGGTTATTTAGTCCCAAGCTAAACAAAGCCCTGTACATTTTAATTTAACGTCGAATTTGAGCCTTTTTGAAAAAACTTTTGAATACAAAACAAAGGAATGAATTTTAATCATAATAAAAAGTTGCAAAGTGTTCAGTCTAATATCATTTGATCATTTGGCAATACTATAAAATTTTCATATTCTACTAAAAATCGACATAAATAAAATTATTTGAGTCCAAAAAGTATGTGAATTGCCGTAGGAAGACTAAATGTCCAATTTTTGAAAGGTGATTTGAGCCCATACTATTACGGGATAATTATGAAGTAATGATAATAAAGTTGAGATGAACTTTTAAATGCGAATCCAGACGGGGTTGAATTTTATCTGAGTTATCTTATCACAGAAGACTAACATTATTCTATCTCTATCTTGCCTTACACTTGACCAGACCTAGCGCAAAACCTAGCACACATCATCAATTTATAATTAATAATCTCTTTGCAACTTAACTGGAGAAAAGCGAGACACAAATGCTTTATCAAGGAATGTATGAGTTGTGACCAATCAAAGTTTTGGAATCAAGAAACTGTCTTCAAGTCCCAGATGTATGAGAGTTAACAATAAATATTTTGGATGTTCATCCCTGGCTGGATTCGCTTCTGCGAAAGTCGTCATATAAAGTTAAAAAGGAAATACAAAACGAATACGAATTGGTATGATGGCACCTCGACTTTCCTCTTACGTTAACATTAAATAGGTACGTTAAAATAACTTTATATAAAATTACAATAATCATGGAGATTCCAGTAAAACAACGCAGTATTTATACATTATTCTAATATTTGTATGAATGTTATTTTATTTATATGATATTTTTACACAGTAGCCTTTGTATACCTCTCCATTTATATACAAAAATATACATAAATGTCCGGTTGTCAGAGTTCTGTACTACGCTCCCTATTTAGAGTAGCAGTTAAGATGTATCACTGGTTATTTCTTGCCATTTAAAGTTATGATTCCTTCTATGTTTTACTAACTGTATAAAAATAACTAATTCTAAAGAACACTTGTGATTGCCGATCGAATAAATTTTGAGCTCAGAATAATTTAGTATACAAATTAACAATATTTAATTCATTGAGCAAATAATTTTGTTGTTTCTTATTAGTTACCAACAAAGAATTAGCTGGATGAATAAAGGGAGAAGAGTGTCTATACTAAGCTTTTACCACATAAACACGTCATCTTTTGTCTATAAAAAAAGGATTTCACGATTTCCAAGTCAACTTTATCATTTCACCTGTAGTGGCATAATAAAATATTCATTGTGCGTACTCATCAATGTTGCATTGAAATAATGTAACGTCGTAAAACTGCAGCGGTACTTGTTTATGGTAATCTCGAGGTTCTTTCGCATACTCTGCACGGCACCAATACTGCTAAAATACATAACACTCCACTATTGGAAGACCAGTTTCCATACAGCATAAGGAAACTGCTATAACTCTGAAAACTTATTAGAAAAACGAATCTACGTTTTATTTTACAGCGATCGTTGCGCGAAACGCAGGGTTATAAAACCTGTGTTGCGTTCGGTTCGATCGAAGGGGTATCGTCACATTCTCTGCTAAGTTGCCGACGTACTTTATTGACGAATTCATCTATAGCCAAACCCGTGTGTTGTCTAATATTGGCCATTAATTTCTTAAAATTTTGTTGCAATTTGAGATGCGTAATATCCCACACATTGAGTCTTGGCCTGTATGTTCCCCCGCAGCACGCACTATTACAAAATAATAAATGAGTACTGTGTACCGTAACTTTCAATTGTATGTTTTATGCGTGTGACTAAAAGTGACTTTTTTGCTAGCAGAGAATGCTCCGCCCCAGGCAGTGTTAAGTTATATGTCAGCTTGGGGTCGCTGGGGGTTGGTAACGGTGAGCGCTTCAGGGGAATGGAGGGTGATGGTGGTTTGGGAGGCGACAGTGACCTTTCGGTCGGGAGCGGCTCGGTACACGTAGCCCAGTAGAAGAGGAACCCCGGGCGCCAGCGCCACTAACTCGAGTTGCCCCGTATTATCGCCGCCGCTATAGTCGTACTGTCAGACCTTCTGCACTGGCCGCATCTCGTACGACTGTGGATACGCGTTGGCGTACGGTTCCCGTCTTCCACTAGGCCCGGCCGATGACGAACCTGTATGTTACCAAAACTAAAATTAGCTGACATACTATTAGATCTCATGTTAACTGTTTTTGGTTGTTGAAGAGTGTCATGATTTTATTCAATTAATCGGAAAAGCTAGCACGAGATTTAACAGTATGTAAGGTAAGTACAGTACGTCCGTTTTAACTTGGCTTCTCTAAAGTATCGCAAATGGCTACATAATAAAAAAAATGCGACCATTTTGCGGTATGGGGCGGTTTTCGCAGATGGAGTCTATGTTTAGAGCGGAAGAGTTCGGAAAAAATCACGAAATATTACAATGAGTACTGTACTCACTGTACTACTTTTTAAGAAAAAAAAATGGGTTGTCGCTCTCGCTTGCACGCTCGGCTCATGTGAGAATGAGTCGATTCATCGATTTATAAGACGTTATCACGTCAAAAAATCTTAAGTCAAGAAAATTAGACACAATAGATTTTTAATTGTTCTGGTGCGCATTGGACGCACGGTGCTTGAGTTATGAATAAATAAATAAGAATAATAGATTAGTAATAGGTGCATAACTGACCGGGTTCTCTGTGCGCGTATGTGTTTGGCGGCGCGTATCCCTTGTGCGCCCTCTGTCGGCGGTGTCCGGCGCGGGGGGCGGCCCTCGGCTCTCGGGGCACGGCCACGCCCGCCGGGTGACGCATGCGCCGCAGGGTGTTCATCGGACGCCTCAGAGTCTCCGACAGCCGTCTGGTAGATGATTATTTATTTGGTAACATTGTCTTCACGATGTTTGTCTACTAGCCGTTCCGCGCGAATTCACTCGCGTAAGTGCTGCTCAAGTGGGAATACGGCGATAAAATACAGCTCATGTAAGTAGTAAACTAAAGGAAAGTAAACTTTCCATTGGTAAAACAATTTTTTTAATCGGTCCAGTAGTTTTTCGAGTTTTTATCTGTGTTTGTATGTTTATACGTTTACTAGGCCTTTACACCAAGTCTTTATTTTACACTTTAATCTACACTAATATTATAAAGCGGAAAGATTTGTATTCTTGTATGTTTGTAACAAATAAACTCAAAAACTACTGGACCGATTTTGAAAATTATTTCACCGATTGAAAGCTGCAATATCCCTGAGTAATATAGCCTATATTTTATCCCCGTATTTCCACGGGAACGGGAAATACGCGGGTGAAAGCGCTTGGAAAAGCTAGTCTTAAATACATGGCTCTGGCTTCCGAGTCTGTGCACAAAAATGCAGTGTCTGCAACACTTTCTACATCCCTCCCTTGGTTATAAACAGTAAAATGAGAGCAATTTTACTGATGACTTCATCGTGACTTCTTGATGTAATACAAAAATGTCCATCCCTCGCATTCTATCGAATTTCCCATTCACTGCACAATTTTACTGATACTTGCCACATAAAATACTATCACTAATATGAATACCCCCTCATGGATATAAGGCGTGAGATTTTTTTTTTACTAATATGAGTCAAAACACGAAATATACAGCAAAGTGAAAATTAAACAAAAAACATGACGTGAATCTTCGGATTCCCGCCAAAAAGCAACTCATTTGGTAGGCAGTCAACCGCCTGAGTTCTTGGCCTTTTCCTAGGGGGTCTAGTAGCAAGGCAAGGTGGACTGACCTGGCTGGCGGTCGCTTAGGGTTAGACGAGGGCGTGTGAACCGCACAGCACTTGACGAAGGCTCCCATACACACGATGAGGATCACGCCCCCGATGAGAACAGCCCACCAGTTCTCCGTGACCCAAGCCTGGAGGGTTTGCAGCGTGGCTCGATTCAGCAGCAGGTTTTTGAGCCGAGCGAGGGGGCCTTCCGCGTCCACCGCACGGCACTTGAGGAACACGTCGCAGTAACCCTGGTAGACAACATTGTCATTGCCAAAAAGAATTTATGTCCGTAGGTAAAAAAAGGTCGCGGACACCCTACGATAAGTAGGTTTTGAGACAAGTTTTCGGATGTAAAAATAAAGTTTTATACAACTTTATAACTGACTATCTCTTATTTCGAGATACCTGCCCTCATTTGACTAATTTTCCTGGCTATTATATATTTTGTGCCAAAAGCTTAATTATGTAAAAAAAAGAGCCAATAAAAGTTCTTCGGGTGGAAGTATTGTAGTAGCTCACTCCTTCAAATCTTGACATTATCACTTGTCCCACCTGGAAGTTATCACACGGCGAGCCTGGCCGCAAGCTATATGTTTGGATTTCAAAAAATCGGCAGACAATAATTAAAAATACATCCGTCAGGGAACTAAAGTTATCGACATAGCTCAAAGAATTAGCAAGCTAAAGTGGCAGTGGGCCGGTCATATATCGCCTAAAACCGACAACCACTGGGGTAAACATGTCGAGCGGAGACCGCGATTTGGCAAACGTAGAGTAGGACGCTCTTCGGCTAGATGGGATGACGATCTGCGAAAGGCTGCAGGCAGATGCTGGATGCAGCAAGCCGATGCGGATAGTTTTACGTGATAACATCATAAGAAAAACATTAATGAAAAATTGCATACTAGAGTAAAAGAGAGATAGATGCGTGACAAGCCGAACTTAGGCCAATCGTGCCTCTCTATCGCTTATTCCGCGCTCTTGCTTGCACGCTCGCCTTAGGCGGAACGTGACACTTTTTCGTGCGTGCAGCCGGCGTTCATAATTTTATAAGACGTTATCACGTCAAAATTAACATGATCACTTGTCCCACCTGGAAGTTATCGCACGGCGAGCCAGGCCTCAGGCTGATCCCATCAGCTGGCAGGCCGTATTCCTTGGCGAAGTCGGCCGTGCTCCGACACGAGTTGGGGTCCTGTCCGGTCTGGCAGGCCAGCTGGCACATGGCCCTCCGGTTCACGACCGCCGTCACGCCGTCGCCCACGTGCTGCGGCGACGACGACAGGAAGCACTCCTTCATGTTCCACGCTAGGCACATCGAACCGCGGCACTCGCCTTTTATGCACAGTTGGGTACCTGAAAGGAGCGTTAGTTGTTTGAGTTCGTTTATTTATTTACTAGCGGTTCTGAGCGGTTCCCGTAGTAATACGCGAATAACATATAGCCTATATTACTCAGGGATATTTTAGCTTTCCATTGGTGAAAGAATTTTTTAAATCGGTCCAGTAGTTTTTGAGTTTATTCGTAACAAAAATACAAACATACAAAAATATAAAACTTTCCTCTTTATAATATTAGTATAGTTTTATTTGGGTACTGAAGGAGAATTGTGTTCTGGCCTTGTTGGCACACAGGTTTGCTCAGCTTTAACGAGTCTTCTTAAATCTTTTGATTTGATTAAAAGTGGGCGATTTCATGTGTAGCACGTGAATTAGGTTTTTGACTTAATAAAAGACTTGTATTAACGGCGATGGCCGTGGCCATGATCTAGTCATTTCATATAATTTTTCTTATTAGCATTACTCAAGAAATCGCCCTCCTCTAAGATTTTATCCATACTATTTTTATATTTTAATACACACAATTATATTAACAACACATCCCATTAATTTAATCGGGAGAGCTAATAGCGGAAAAAATAAGACGCGCTTCTAAAAAGTGTACTTCGCTAGTCACTTAACACTAAACCGATGGCTTTTTTAGTACTATACACTTAACAAGCCTCTCGCACTAAGCACTAATCAAAGTGTATAGCGGCCAGTACGATAAGTATAAATTTTCCAGTTACCGTTATTGCACCGCGTGTGGTCCTTCATGGGCCGGGCCGATGGGCACTCCGCCGAGCGGCCGGAGCAGTAGGACGCGTGGCTGCACTCCGTGGCCTCTCGGCACGTCTGGTTGCGGAAGGCTAGCACGAACTGGCATGTCATCGCATGACAGCACGGGCCCTGCGAGGGACTGACAACAAAACAGAGTTTATTTTTATTTATTTGGAGAACTAACTATGCACAAACATTGTAAAAATAGTCTTAGAATAACTTATTTAGCTAGATAGGAGCCCACAACGAAATCCACAAGTTTAGTAAATCATTGTGAAAGAAACAGATAACCTTGCAAATAACGCAGATGTACCTAACCAAATGCAATGAAAACATAAAATAGAAACACATAAAATACTAAATTGCTTTAAACATGTTATTATGGAATTCCTAAATCTACCCGGAGAAGTTTAGATAGATAGAACGGTTAACATCTTCAGTCACACATACAGTCAAGCAAACAAAATAAAAAAATAAGTAATTATATTTCATCAAAACCAAAAAAAAACAAGCTTTTGTATGGCAAGCGTCATAAAAAATCAAATTAGTCCAACTTCGAGGGGTTAACGAGTACCCATTGAGGAGTGGCGATATCCACCTCCTGGCTAGATCATCAGATCAGCTCGGTGGTATCATAATATGGCATTGTCGCCGAACTTACATAAGTATGCCTTTCAGCTCAGTTGGTTTAAGATTCGGCTTCAAAATGTAGTTGCAAGATTCCACCCAAACAAACATACGTTGAAAGTTAAATAAAAGCTTGACAAAATAGACAATAATTAAATATGTGCTGCAGTAATATTATTGTCAATAGCTCAGCAGATTAACTCGAAACAATGAAATAGAAAATGTTATTGACCTCTCACTCCTATCTGCTGAGTTACGTTTAGTGAATGAGTTACTAATATTTCTCACGCTTTTGAGTTAACTATAATTTTACATAAATATTTTTTTATAAACTAACTTTATTTGTCAAGTATAACTCAATGTTTCGATAGTACCACTGAGCACTGAGGTCAAATCATCCTGCCGCAGGAAAACAACCATATCATAGAAAGTGTGACGAAAGTGAAAATACCTGCACTGTGTGTTAGCCCTCCTGGTGCACCCTTTCGCCGTAGCGTTTCTCTCTCTATCGTGAGGTCCCAACTGCCGCGGGTAGCAGCACGCGTCCGCGCATTCGTCATCGTCGTAGCCTGTAACCAATATGTTGATTTAAAAAGGCTATTGCAAAACATCATTGTAATTTTTAATTAAAGTACATTTTAAAAGAAGGAAACCTGTACGTCTAGAATTAATTCTGAGACATGTTTAACAGACCTGGTCCGGCGATGGGCTCCGGTGAAAAGTGGGCATTTCCAGTAATGGAATACCTTTGCCTACCCGCTCGGGGATAAAAGGCGTGAGATTATTAATTTTATTTTCTAAAAGGTCGAAAAATCGCCAAAATCGCCTCACGTAGTTATGGGCACCCTGTATTTAGAAAACTATACCTGTAAAATTAAAACCGAATGATATTTTTATTCGTGTTTATCACAAAATTAAATATTGTATTCCATATAGGTAATAATGTTCAGAGTAATTAGGTCTAACACCGCTGCTTGTATCCTATAATAGGTTAAAATTATATTAAGGAACCTCCAGGTCTGTTGTCATATCTAACTGATTATATACATGTTTGTGTACGACTGTATGAGTTCTAAATAAATAAAATAAAATAAAATAAAATATTTTAGACATTATTCGAGACAATACTATCAAGTACCCTACATTGTTCGCGAAGCTGAAGCGCTCGTAGCCCTGCGGTGCCACTGTGTTTGTAACGATCACACTGGTTAGGCAAAATTGGTTGCGGTCAGTCAGTGGATGGGTGACCGCCTAGTGGCATTTATATTACGAGCGCTTCCGTGTTTCGGAAGGCACGTTAAATTGTTGGTCCCGGTTTTCGTTGTGTTTACGCACAATGGAAGTCATTAAGCCATGTCAGATACCCTTGGGGGTGGCTTGAAAAATTCTGAGTATTAAGTGGCCACTAGCTTAACACCATCTCCCAATCCGCGGTGGGCTCGCGTGGGAGATTAAAGCCCATACTTCCTCATGTGTAAGGAAAGACCCTTAGCTCAGCAGTGGGCTGTTACGGGTTGATGATGATGACCCTATTCTGTTAGACATTCTATACAAATTGTCGCCGGCGGTATTTCCGGACCGATACGACCTTCAAACCTTCAAGAAGAGCGTACTCCCACCTCAAAGGCCGGCAACGCACTTGTGACTCTTCAGCTGCAGGTGTCCATGGGCGACGGTAGTCACTTACCATCAGGTGACCCGTCTGCTCGTTTACCCCCTTTTTTTATAAAAAAAAAAACAAAAGTGGCCAAAGACTGACCGCAGTCGCACTCCTCGCCGACTTCGACGATCTTGTTCCCGCAGAATGCGCCTGCGCTCTCGTTGAGACAGTTCCGCTTGCGTCCGTCGCGGACCGCGTCCAGCACCGCACTGATGTTGCCCACGGAGCAGGCAGAGAACTTGCTGTTGTTCGGCCGGTCGCCGGAAGTGGCCGACGCGAACATTATGTAGTTCCCTTTCTGGCCACCCGGCCTGCATTCTGATGGGTAGTCGTGCTGTGGAACAAAATACGATAATGAACATCAATTTATGTGCCGGCAAACGGTTTACAATTAGAAATAAACTTTATTAGCAACCCGTTTTATTACACACCATACAGCAATTAAATTAACAGTCAACCCTCATAAAGTGCGTGTCAACACAATGAATGTAGACCTACCTAATTGCTTTAAATTAAATATTATTACTATTTATGAGTATGAGTGAATGTTTATTTAATATTATATACGAGAGTGTGGTTTGAAAGAAGATGCAGTGACAAGGATAGAAAAGGGTATGTTAAGCTGGTTTGGTCATTAAAACTTAAGGATGAAAGAAGAGTAACGGAAGATATTTATAGTGCGAATGTTGAAGGATGCAAGGAAAGAGGACGCCCCAGAACTACGTTTACGGATCGCGTACCAAGGGTTCCGTACCATTATCTACAAAATAATCACGTTTGTTGTATGGGAGCCCCCTTAAATATTTGTTACAGCAACAGAATTACAGAAATACTTCATCTGTGAAAATTTCAACTGTCTAACTATCACGGTTCCTGAGATACAGCCTGGTGACAGACGGACAGCGGAGTCTTAGTAATAGGGTCCCGTTTTACCCTTAGGTACGGAACCCTAAAAATACCCAAGCACACTCACCGGAGACCCGAAGTTGTGTCCAATCTCGTGCGCCAACGTGAGCTGGCTGACTTTCGGCGGCACTCGGCTGTTGTAGTTGACGAACGTGATGATGCCGGTGTTAAGCGACCGCTTCGTGCTCTGGTACATGCCGCCGATAGTCTCCGTGTACGTCTTGTACTTCTCGCATATCCCGCCGGACGCTCCGGTCGCGCTCGCCACCCATGCTAAACCTGCAACGAGGTTTTTTTGATAAATGCTACCGGATGCTCACCAGTTGGCGCCACTGTTGACTAAGGTCTTGAAGTATAGATGTCAATAGCTTTCGAATTTTTTTATTACGGGGGATAAAACAAAAACTTATATTTTAATCACATTGAATGCCTTAAAACCGTACCGCAAAAATATCGAGCATGCCGCAGTGTTGTGCAGTCATTTCATTCGGAATGAAATGAGCTCCGCTTTTAAAGCACTGACATTCATTGATCCCTAACTCATATTTGCTATCAATTTCAGATATTTCAAAATATTCACAACATTATTCTAATTCTAATTAAAAATAAACCAGTAACATTAGTCTACCCACAGTCAATTTGACATTTCGGAGACCTCACGCTACTCTAGCGCCTCTACCGGCGAATTCATACGCGATAGCCCTCATTGACGTCCTAGAAACGTAGATATTTGCATCTCTTTCACTTGCATGTATTAATGTCATGCCAATATCATGCTTATAGTTTATTAATATTTATAATATATAAAATATATTAATAAACCTCATGAATGGAAAACTTTGTTTATTGAGATTTATCCTTATTGTCCATTTATTTCACCTCGTTAACTAATCTAAGCTGACAGCCCACAGCTAAACAATATATTTCCTCTTATGGTAATAAATACATTATAAGGCTATAATCGCCCGGAAGAACAGACCGCAAATTCGAATATGGTTTAATGATAATGGCCACCAAATAATCGGGAAACACGAGGCTAGTTTTTCAAAGATCGGATATATAATAGCAAAACCAGAATAAAAATAGCGTTACACGATTGGCCTACCGCTAAATATTTTTTAATTCCTATTGGAAATAACTTACAATACAATTTATAAAAATAATATTAAATATTTAAAATTTTAAAATAAATTTATAAACCTAAAATTATGTTGTACATAATTTAATTATAGTTTAAAATGTAAAAAAAATATAATATATAAATAAATATTCGTATCGGTAAATTGATTGACAATGATTCATCTCATACTAAGTCCCAAGCACCACGATTTTTGGTGGTAGTATCATTGTCACTATAATATTAGCAGTCTATTTTTTTAAAGTCTATTATAATATGTACGCCAACGATCAGATAGATATTTATGTACCTATTGGCTATAGTTATCTGATAATAAACAATTATAATTATAACTAAAATAAATTTTCAAGCTCACCAGAAGAAAGTTCATGGTCTAGATTCGCATTTTATTTATTTATCTATACTAATATTAAAAAGAGGAAAGATTTGTATTTTTGTATGTTTGTATCTTTAATACGAATAAATTAAAAAACTATTGGACCGATTTTAAAAATTCTTTAACCAATGGAAAGCTAGAATATCCCTGAGTAACATAGGCTATATTTTATTCCCGTATTCCCACGGAAACTGAACCACGCAGAACCGCTAGTGTTATATAAATTATCAAAATCTAACCAATAAGCCTCGAAGTCCATTGCCAAATATACCGGGGCGTTATGTCATTGCTCTGTATAAATTAATTAGCTGTCAGAACATAACACGTTGTTAACCTTGATCTTGGGAAAATAAGGTCTATTTTTTTATTGACATTCAAACTTAAAGTTTTTATCATATAACAAAATGGTTCGAGGCGATATGTAAAACAATTTCAAGGTAAATGTTACGAATTAAACTATGCTATGTGACTCACTAAGTTCCGTAGAAACGGAATGAATTGCACACGTGCAAGATATTGATAACAAAAATCTACTGGGTTTTTTCCGATAGTAGATGTTGTTGTCGCACAGGAAAACGTGCCTTCCGTGCTTCGGAAGGAAGAGTTAGATGGTTAATCTCGGCTTTCTCAACGCTCTCCGAGTACTGTACAATGATGCATTCAGGGTGCTGGTGAGGCTCCCGCGCTACTGTAGTGCGTCGGCACGGCTTTCATACCATGATGCACAGGGCGCGCGGGAGCGCAAACACCATCCTGAAAGTCCTCAGTGACAAGCCTGACTGCCCTCTACTCTTGCGGCCCTAGTGGATAGGTACTTAAATTAAAATGTTAATTTTGTAATTTTAATTTGTAACTTTAATAAAAAAATATTTGTTTAAAAAATGGGTGCCTGATCTAACACCAAGTTAAACCGTGGTGGGATACCTATTAGTATAGTACTATTATATATACAAGGTTCAGTATTAAGAACCCTCCGTGTCCTGTAGTAGGAATAAAGTAGATATAAAAAGACTAATTAATTTCGCACATCGTGGATTTTGAATGAATATCATAAAAAAATCTCAGCATAATAGGCCAAGTTACAATTTTGGCACCTCGTAGGCGGAGTGGGCGAATCAGCCTTGAATTCACCCATCAAACAAATAGATCTCACATTCCCGAATTTTGTTCTCATAGTCATAAATCATTGTACAATACTTTAGAAAAACAGCTTAAAATTCTGACAGATGGCCACTAGCCTCATTACGCGTAAGGAATGAAACCGCCCGCAACATTTGTGTGCATGTACATATCTATAACTGTTGGTTTTGAGCCTAAGTTATTACTTATTATGTAAGTATGTTTATCAGTTGCTTAGTAGCCATAGCACAAGCTCTGCCTAGTTTGGGACTAAATAATCCGTGTTTAAATCGTGACTAACAAACACATATTATAATATATTATTATAATATATAGTAGTGCAAACCTTACGGTTAAAGAGCCTGCTTCACATGATAATAATCAGTGAGGCTCGGGTTCGAATCCTGGCATGTACCAAAGAGTTTTTCAAAACTTATGTACATATTTATCACTAGCTCGACGGTGAAGGAAAACATCGTGAGGAAACCCGCAGGTCCCAGAATTAATTCTAAGAAATATGTAAAAGTCCCGGTCCGGCGATGGGCTCACCACTTATCACGTTTAGGGGTCGCATATTCTCGTGAAAAGTTGGTATTTCCGGAAATGGAATACCTTTGCCTACTCCCTCGGTGATAAAAAGCGTGCGATTATTATTTATTATTAAGATTATGATGCCTTACCCAGCGTGCCTCCCGTGAAGTCCCTATAAGTGAACACGTAGGCGAGGCAGAAGTCCTCGTGGTTCCCGAGCGAGTGGAGGTTGAGAAAGTTGGACACGTCGATGTTCTCCAAACAGAACTGGTTCGTCTCCGTCGCGAAATGGTGCGTGTTGCACATCGAGTCGTCGTCGATCTGTGCGACAAAGAAAACGCTGAATTACTAGAAATAATTAAAGACGGTGAAGGAAAACATCGTCTCTGCCTACCTCTGTGGGAACAAGGCGTGAGCTGTATGTCTGTATGTATGTAAGGAAAACATCGTGAAGAAACCCGCAGGCAGGTCCCAGAATTAATTCTGAGAGATGTGTAAACATACCCGGTCCGGCGATGGGCTCATCACCTAGGTACCACGTTTATGAGTCCAAAGAATATCTCGTGAAAAGTGGATATATCCAGAAATGGAATACCTCTGCCTACCTTCCCGGGGATAAAAGGCGTGAGATTATTTATTATTATTTTAATTAAATACTAGTATCCGTCAAGCGGCGTTGAACGCGCGGTTCCTATTTATTCCTGTTACCGTGAACATTTCAAAAAATCCTTTCTTAATCCTCACTTACGTCACCTTTTTGCAAAATTGCATGCTTCGAGACCCAGCTGTATGGACTGTGCGTTGATCGATCAGTCAGTGAGCCAGTCAGTTTCTTCTTTTATATACAACGCGTCACAGAATAAGCGCAAGGATAAAAAATACTTTACGACCTATTCTCATACCTACCTAATATAAAAAAAAATATTTATAGTATTTTAAATTAGTGAGGGTAAAGAAGAGGAACAATACAATAACTTTTTATTGTATAATAAAAAATACAAAAGAGATACAAAAAATAAATAAAGTACAATGGGCGGTGTAAGACTGTGCGTTATCTGTCGGTAACCCAACTAACCCATTCACGGTACTGTTTTTGGACACTAATCGGTCTATTCGGCCCATTAACAAATATGAGTTCAAAGTTTTCAAACCACAAACACTATACATCGCGTAACAGAATAAGCGCAATTCCTCATACACCCCAATTAGTATATCTTTATAAAAAAATATGATGCGTTCGTACTTTAGTTGTACCTAACCAATTTCCTTAAATAAAGAGCAATAATAGTACGGTTTCCATACTAAGCACTAAATTCAGCTATGATCTGTTGTCTCTGCCTACCCCAATGGGAAATAGGCGTGAGATTATGTATGTATGTATAGCTATGCTAACTATGATATGCAGCTATGATAACTCGTTTTTCGAAAAAAATTTACAAATAAGTATTAAAAATAGCTGAAATCGATTCAGTAGTCGATATTGAACAAACTAATTGCAGGAATTGCGCTTATTCTGTTACATATTGTATATGGATAATAGATTTAGAACCCATTGCTGGATCGGGGTACTATTGTAAAATTATCTTACCTACAATTAATTCTAAGGGAACTGGGGGTTTCTGAACGATGTTATTTTTTGATATCAATATTTTTTTTGTGTCTATTCAAATGGTTTATAATAATCAAATAGGCATATAAAACACAATTTTCGAAAACAAGGAAGGAAAAATTAAACGATCCAGTGACTAACGAAATAAATTGAAATGAGGCTAATAGGAAAAAGAGGCACATAAAACGGTCTTTTGAAAACAATTTGAGTAGTTTTTGGATACTATTTGGTTTTAAAATAACGGAACATTTGTACTTATCTTTTATTTTGAATTTATTACAGTCCACAGATAGAACTAAATATCTAGCAGGTAACACATTAGCGAGCTGAATCAACTCGAGGTTCTAGGTTGAATTCAGCGAATTGAACTTTTTACTAAAACCAAATCTACCTCAAACAAGACAGTATTTAAATACCTTAATCCATTGTTAACTTTAGTGCACCACCTACCTTCATCTGTTTATCTCAGTTACATCCATCCTAAAATCGCTTAAAGCGATAAGACCGCCCATTGTACTTTTTTGTATCACTGTGTCACTTGTTGCATATTTTTATTGGTGTACAATAAAGAGTTGTTACTTACTTACAAGACGAAGCAAAACATACCTTAATCCTCTGGACCTCAAACTTGATATTCCTGTGCTCCATCCTACCATCGAACTTGGTGTCCCTGTAGATATAGTTGACGGCGGTCACGTGGTGAGAAATTAGGGACAGGATCTCTTCCCTCGTCTTCATGTCGACTTCGCTTCTCTTGTTCGAGTCCTGGTTCTGGAAAGGAACATTATAATGTTAGAGAATTGAAACTACTTATTACTCTTTATGGTACTGCTTCATCTGCCTTAGTGGTAGTGGTGGTACATTACATAAAATTTCCAAAATTCGTTACTACAAACGTCAATTCAACGAGTTTCAAGCATAGCCCACAAATAAGATAGTCGATTGTATCGAAATCAAATTGCGAGTAATCATTCTTTAAGTAGATTACCTCATAACACCTCTCAGATGTGTTAAGATTAGTATTTGAAAATTTTGATAAAATTTAAAATAATAAAAAAGCAGAGAAACAATTGAACACTACTGGATGATTTTTTTTACCGTCTGGAAAAAAATATGACGTACAAGGTATCTAGAGCCGAAGTTATACACGAGATTAATTGTTAAATATAGTCATGTTTAATGCAATTTACAAAATCTAGAAAACTACGCACAGTAGGTACTACGCGCAGCTGGCGGTTGTAGGTAAATTGCGCATAAATGAGCTACGAGCCTGTTTCTTTTTAAAATACTATTTCAAATATTTCAGTGTTATTATTGACTACAATTAAGTAATGTATAATAGTTTAAGCAAGAAAAAATTTCTTTGAGAAAAAAAAAATTTAAGAAACATTGGGAAATTAATCAATTACACTTACCTATCACGCCACATTTTTTTTCCAGACGGTAAAAAAAGTCACCTGTATAAATGGTGATGTCACAGTTCAGTATTGAGTACATTTTGCGCAACAAATCTGCGGTTTCACAGATGAAAAAAAATATGGTACTACTAAATTTATAAACATTGAAGCAGTGTCCCATCATTTAAGCTTTACAAAAGTTCGTCTGTTAAAACAAATGTTAACAAGCCCAGTTTTTGCCATGGCAACTGGATTATCGCGTGGAAACCAATCAAAACTCCGTCTATGTCACCGTGTAGCTACCGTTGCGATCGTGAATTCGTCCGTCGTCAGCCTGTCCGTGACTATTTGACTTGTTTTTTATCATACTAATGACAATAAAAAACTACCAAACATGTGTTAGGCCTCCAAAATATTTCATAGGATTTTTGTAAAGAAATCCGTTCGCTACGTTCGTGGTTAACAGTTGAACTTGACAAAGATTGTAGAAGCCATAATATATGTAGTAAGTTTATACAGGGTGACTTTTTTTACCGTCTGGAAAAAAAGTGGTGTGATAGGTAAGTGTAATAGATCATTTGGCAATGTTACTTAAAAAAATATTTTTTTGTCAAAATATTTTTTTCTTGCTTAAACTAATATACATTACTCAATTGTAGTCAATAATACACACTGAGATATTTGAAATAGTATTTTAAAAAGAAACAGGCCCGTAGCTTTCATTTAAGCGCAATCTACCTACAACCGCCAGCTGGGCGTAGTACTGTGCGTAGTTTTCTAGATTTTGTAAATTGCACTAAACATGACTATATTTAACAATTAATCTCGTGTATAACTTCGTCTCTAGATACCTTATACGTCATATTTTTTTCCAGACGGTTAAAAAAATCATCCAGTATGCTTTATCCTATTAGTTTCCGGTTCGACGCATACTGCCAGAAACGCAAAAGGTTCTGAGGATAGATGCATCTTTGTTACTTTTTTACGCAAAAATTTTGAATGGATTTTTGGATGAAACCTTACCGTACCTTAGAAATCAAAATAATATATTGGCTATAATTTATAAAGATATTGTGTAAAATAGGAGTGCACGGGCGTTCGGTCGTCTAATAGTAACTTGTTAATGATACGGATATAAAATGAAACATTCCTAAAGAAGTCAAATCTATATGTAATAGGTGGTAATAAATAGTGTTGTAAGTCAAATGGTCAATGAAATACAAGCGGTGGGAAGATGATCAGCTGTTTTATTATATATGGCCATACCATACTTACAACAGTACCAATTAAGATTACATCAATATTGGTTAGAGTACCTATTGGCTAAGTAATTTGTCGTCACCGACAACCCTAATGCTGTGCTGTGTAACCACCTAAGTCGATAGAATGGATTTCATAATTCTAGAATGAAGGCATAATAGGTGAGCGGCAGTCAGTCAGCGAGGCTTGACATTGACAGGATTCACGAGTATCTCACGTGCAAATAGGCTACACCAGCAGTGGTACGATAATAAATTTTAAGCACACATTGTATACAGGCCTACCACATGTCTTATAACAGGCTTAAAACAGTATTGTTTTAGTATTTCTATATATTTTTTGTTTTATTGTTTTGTGTTAAATCCAATAACTTGCTTTATTTATGCATGTTTCGGACCATGCAAGGTGCGAAAGTGATGACGCTACATGAAAATGAGGCCATTATTCTCTCTATATCAGGAAATAAACAATAATTAGAGAATCTTTTGTTGTTTTACATAACTATGCAAGAATAAATTAATATTGTTTTAAGAGGTCATGGTACGAATCTGAGTAATGTTGTTCTAAGTGTGAAACAAAACGTTCTTAAACGATTATATATTTTTTAAAGATGGTGCTAGGTAGGGCCTTATTTCAAGACATGGTGTAAGCAGTCCAGAAAACCAGAGTTGTCCAACTCACACGTCTAGACGAAACAAGCTTGCCTCTGAATGCCCAGTAATACTTACGTCTGGGAATCCTCCTCTAACATGTTTCCATATTAGCGGATCCGTTTGTATGTACAGCGAACACGTGTTCCGCTTGTCGACGACCGCGCGCCGCGTACGCGAATGTTCGCCCGTATTCGCCGCTCGTGAGTACTTGTTGTGATGGTGCATCTCCCAATATCTGTCCCAAAATAAAAAATAATTTATATTTGTGACCTTCGCTCTATAACTTTACGAAGCATTTCTTGTTGGAACCGAAGAGGTTTCCTACCGATTTCAATTTATAAAGAAATATACGTTCTTGTGTTCTATGTCGTGTCCAGTTGACAGTCTAAAATAAATGCCCTTGCATCAAACTCTAATTTTATTACTAAGTACGCTGATCCTGGATATACAACTTCCATCAGGTTAGGGGCCCAGGAAACGAGTAATAAATATGTGAATTATCGTAAAATATCCCAAAAAGAAAATAGTAGTTCGAAATTGGAAAAGAAAAACAGAAACCATGGCAGCGACGGAACATAGTCTAGGGGTGTGCGGAATCAAAAAACTAAGTTGCGCCACTGATTTTGCGAATTGGAAATTCCAGGTACGTAATTACTTGGAAAATCATGACTGGTGGTCAGTTATAGAGACCAGAGAGTTGAAAGATGAGCAAAAGGACGCTGATCGCAAGGCTAGAACAACTATTTGTCTGCTGTTGGAACCACCATTAAATAAAAACAGGTGGTATCTCGACAGTGGATGCTCAAATCATATGACACACGATGCGAAAAAGTTGGTTGATTACAAGTGCGAAAAAGGCAACTTGAGGATCAAAGTCGCAAATGGAGAAGAAATGCCAGTAAAAGGCAGAGGGAACGCTGAGCCATTTCTTGGCGGGAGTACGAAATTGGTACTGGATAATGTTTTACACGTTCCCAAATTGTCGAAGAATTTAATTTCGGTGAGCAACTTGGCTAAGAAAAAGTATGCTATTAATTTTGACGAAAGAGGTTGCACTGTAAGCAATAAAAACCAAATAGTTGCGATCGGAAAAGAAGTTAATGGCATTTACAAGTTCGAAGAAAAAGTTGACACAGCCAACTTGACACTGTCATGTCAAAATATGACAAATTTATGGCATAGAAGATTAGCTCATTTAGGATTAAAATACATGACTTCTTTAAAGAATTTAGCGACGGGAATAGATTTTACACAATCAGATCAATATCAACCGTGTGTACCGTGCATCAACGGAAAAATTTGTAAAGTACCTTTCAAAAACAAAGGCACGAGAGCCCAAGATATTTTGGAATTGGTTCATACGGATTTATGCGGACCAATGGAAGAAAGTTCATTTTCTGGCTCGAGGTATATGCTTACCTTTATCGACGATTACACTCGAAAAACTCATGTTTATTATCTACGGAATAAAAGTCAGACAATAGATAAGTTTGTCGAATACAAGGCAAGAGTAGAGAAAGAGACTGGTAAGTCGATTAAATGTATGAGATCTGATAACGGTTCTGAATTTTGCAATCAAGCCTTTGATAATTTTTTAAAGTCTAACGGTATAAAGCACCAGACGACAGTACCCTATACCCCCGAACAGAATGGTGTGGCGGAAAGGGCTAATAGAACAATAATTGAAAAAGCGAGAACCCTATTATCAGAATCGAACCTGAGCAAGAGGTACTGGGCAGAAGCCGTTGGTACTGTAGTATATTTGAAGAACAGGAGTCCGACCAAAGCACTAAGAAGTGCTGTACCGGAAGAAATATGGTCTGGAAAAGGAAAGAAAGTCAATCTGAGTCACTTGAAAGTGTTTGGTTGCCTAGCTTATGCATTGAAACCAAAACAAAAGCGTAAGAAACTTGATACAAAAGCTGAGCCATTAATATTCATCGGATATTGTGAAAACACGAAGGGTTATAGAGTGTTTAACCCAATAACGGAAAAAGTGACAGTTTCCAGAAACGTGACATTTCTTGAAGACGTTTTTCCAGGAGATAACATGAAAGAAACGATGAATACCTATGTTCAAATGAATTAACAGAGCCTGTAAATGGTGAAAATATCATTGAAAATGTACCTGAAACGTACGTGAACAGTACAAATAATGAAAATGTTTTCACACTGGACCACGTAGAAGAAGATGTAGAAGATATGACTGAATCTCCAAATGACATTGAGCTTGAGACGACAGCTGAAATAGAGACTGAATCAAGCGCAGTCGTTGAACCCGAAAAGAGATACAATCTTCGAGAGCGTAAACCTGTTGACTACTGTCAATGTGCTATTGCAGAAATTGATGGCGATCCTTTGACGATTGAGGAAGCACTAGAAAGGCCTGACAAAGAGTTGTGGCAGAAGGCTATTGATGATGAGCTACAATCTCTGAAAGAAAATGGAACGTGGACTCTGGTAGATCTTCCGCGTGATAAAAAGCCTATCCAGTGTAAATGGGTCTTCAAAATAAAAAAGAATAGCGACGGGCAGGTAACAAAGTACAAGGCCAGACTAGTGGCCAAAGGATTTACGCAGGTACGTGGAGTAGACTATAATGAAACTTATTCGCCAGTTGTCAGAAGTTCAACTTTGAGGTTATTGCTTGTGGAAGCTGTTGAAAATGACTGGTTTATAGAGCAGTGGGACGTCACCACAGCATTTCTATACGGTCAATTGAAGGGGGACATCTATATGCTCCAACCCAAAGGTGCAGTCGTGAAAGGCAAAGAGAAGTATGTCTGTAAATTACAAAGATCTTTGTATGGCCTCAAACAAGCGTCAAACGCGTGGTTTAACGAACTTGATAAAGAGTTATTAGCGTTAGGATTCGAACAATCAAAGATTGAACCCTGTTTATATCAAAAAGGGTTAGCTGGAGATAAGACAATCATTGTTGTAATTTATGTTGATGATATTATCGTATTTGGAAACTGTAACAGCGAGAAACAGATGTTAAAAACCGGTCTGTTGAACAAATTTAAGCTCAAAGATTTAGGTTCAGCTAGACATGTATTAGGTATGAGATTAAGGCGAGTTAATAACTGTATTTACCTAGATCAAGAGCAGTTTATTCTTAATGTTTTGAATAAATTCAAAATGAATGACTGTAAACCAGTCGCAACTCCAATGGAGGTAGGTTTAAAGTTGGATAAAGTACTTGATGCTAATTGTAACTTACCGTACCAAAATCTAATAGGATGTCTTAATTACTTGGCGGTTAACACAAGACCCGACATCGCGCATGTGGTTAGCGTTTTATCTCAGTTTAATTCGTGTTACGATGAATTACACTTCAAGTGTGCTAAACGAGTCTTACAATACTTGAAAGGCACATCGAAACTAAGTCTTACTTTTAAAAAGTCAGGCGGAGAGTTACATGGCTATGCAGATGCGGATTGGGGTGGGTCATACGACCGAAAGTCATTTACGGGATTAGTGTTCAAATTAGGCGAAAACGTTATATCGTGGGAGAGTCGCAAACAACAGTGCGTTTCTCTGTCCTCTATTGAGGCGGAATACGTTGGTCTATGTCACGCCGCAAAAGAGGCGATTTATCTAAATAATCTTGTAAAAACGATTAGGAAAACGGTTAGTGTAATGAAGCCAATTGTCATCTATAATGATAATCAGTCAGCGCAAAGAATTGCGAGTAATAAAATGAATCATAATAGGACGAAACACATCGATATTAGATATCATTTTATTCGCGAGGCTGTGTTAAACAATCAAATACAGATAAAGTATTTGCCAACCCAAGTGATGTTAGCAGACATCATGACCAAATGTCTACATGGTCCTAGAATTAAGGAATTTATTTTAGGATTATGTTTACGAAAACTAGTCGATTAAGGGGGGGACATAATGAAGTAGAGTGTATATAGTATATGCACTGGATTATTATTTTAATTGACAAGTTTTATGATGTAAGTATACAATTATAAATGAAATATATGTAGTAGCATGTGTGTGTACTATGTTAATTTAAGAATTTTATAATGTATACGTTTATAAAATTATAGGGGGCGTGTTGGAACCGAAGAGGTTTCCTACCGATTTAAATTTATAAAGAAATATACGTTCTTGTGTTCTATGTCGTGTCCAGTTGACAGTCTAAAATAAATGCCCTTGCATCAAACTCTTATTTTATTACTAAGTACGCTGATCCTGGATATACAACTTCCATCATTTCTAAGGTAACTAAGGTATAAAGGATATATTGAAAGACTAAATACCTGATCAAACTGAATGAAGGGTATTGAAATGTGAGTTTTAAAGTCTCGGCGCGTACATTGTTTACACGCGTCAGTTTATTTTTTCCCAGAAGAACACAACCCTGAAATACTGCACATATATTTAGGGATAGACCATAAAGACCGTCGTACATTCTGTTGACTCTACATTGCCCAATCAGCGGCTGCATTGTCTACGCGCTTATTATGAATAGCGGACAAAGGTAGGAACAGTAGAACTAAGTTATGTGGGAGTTGGCGCTGAGCTGAAGCCGTATTGAAAATATGAGTCCATTCGTTGATGTTAGTGGACGCTGAACCGAAAAATTTTGGTCTTTGTTATAAAATGCGATGGCTTTCAAACCTTTACCCGACTTCAACGTACAGTATGAGAGATATGATGTATAATAGCATACTTGCCTAAAGTTTACAAATACTTGTTATAGATCACACCCAAACTATGATTGGTAGAATTACTTTATTGAGTTTGACGTGCTTTTAGCTAGACATGTACCTTCATGACTACGTTACGAATGTTACGATACGGATTATTATTACAAATTTATATCCGTTTCATTCAAAATATTTTGATCAATAATTTATGAGTCACCTTGACATCACACGAAACCAAATCTATTATGCAAATGAAGCCACACGCGTACAGGATTTAGGGATGTTATGGAAATATAAACCAATTTCATTTAGTAAAAAGTAAATTTCGTTGCGAAAAAAGTTTTGGGATTTCTTACAAAGAAAAGCGTAACTTAATAAACACAACGAACTTTGAAACAAAGTTAGAATAAAAGCTTATAAAAGACAATACCGTGAATAATTGGGCGTCTGTTATAATATCGTTATTGAAGATTTTTCGGTCTATAAATTTAACTAAAAAATGTAACAAAGATTTTGTATATAGTATTTAAACTTAAAACATATTATAGTATTAGTGTTTTTTCTTATCAGGTCGAAATGCAATAAAAAGGTCATTATTGCCAAATAAATGTGACCTCTTTACCCAGACGCCTACAAAAGATGCCCGGGCTCATCAAATACCCAATGTAAGTCATTGTTTATCGACAGACAGGTAAAGAGGTTTTCTACATTTATTATGAATTTTTTTTTGGCATTTCATAATGTATGCAGAACTATAAGAACTTAAGAGGAGTCAAGGGACACCCGGATGGAACGTAGTTCCTTTCGATTAATTAGTGAAGGAATTGTAATAAAAAAATTGTTTACATACATCATTCATAATGCTCACGCCATTGTCCCACAGGGGTAGGCAGAGACGATGGATCGCCACTTCGCTCGATCTCTGCATACTTTTTTCGCTTCTTTCACATTTATACCTAAGCCTTTTCATGCACGCTCTTTTATTCTTCGCACTCCGGACCTCAGCTTTTTGAAGGACGTCACTTATTTGATCCGTGAACATCCTTCTGGGGCGTCCTTTTTTCTTGCATCCTTCAACATTCGCACCATAAATCTCAATCGTTACTCTCCTTTCATCTATACGTTCTAAATGACCAAACCAGCGTAACATGCCCTTTTCTATTCTTATCACTACATCTTCTTTCAAACCACACCTTTCTCGTATCTCAGCATTCCTCACTCTATCACACATTTTTTTTTTAAGTTATAATAATATTTTTTTTAGTATTAACAAATATAATGTTATCCACGATGATACAATGTGTTAACAGCGCCATCTCTTGATAAGTCAAGGTATTACTTCGTAACGGTGTTAGCTCTGGATAATTAGCGGTATTTCATCGTAGCAGCGCCATCTGTATGTTTCCAGCATTAACTCAACGACCAACAACAGACAGAGAAACACGCGAACGCCGAAAAGGGTAGGTCGTTACAACTTTTGGTCTTAATTTCTTCCGTCTAGCCCCCTTTCGCAACGCGCGATAAGGAACTTCGTTCTAAAAACTAGGGAAGCCTCATTTTTAGGGTTCCGTACCTCAAAATGGAAAAACGGAACCCTAATAAGATCACTTTGTTGTCCGCCTGTCTGTCACTACCCTTTATATCGGAAACACGTGTACAAACAAGTTGAAATTAAAACCCTTAGTCGGGTCTACAGTCCCTTGAAGCTGTGAAAAAAATCTAACTTCAATGTTAAACTAAAAATAAGGCCGTTTATGCGTATATTTCGACACTTTCAATGGCATCAAAATTTTCGTTGACCTAGAACCATGGAATTTGGAAAGTAATATCATCTTATACTACAAGTACCTACATGGAAAATCAGTACCCCGAGAAGAGCCAGCAACAAACTCATGTTCAGTTATTTTTAAATTCATGTGTTACTATTAATTAAGATTTACAGTTATATTATGATTATTGTATTCATATATAATTATATTATGCTTAATAGCCTGACAAAGTCGGTTAAACCCATGTTTTTTTCCTTTACCATCGACGTAGTCATAAATATGTACATAAGTGCATACGTAGGACCGCCCATTGACTTTTGTTGGTATCATAGTGTGCATGTTATATTATTATGGGTGTACATTAAAGAGCTGTTGTATTGTATTGTAAGTTTGTTCTAAATAGAGAGTTGATCTTATTTCCTAAATTATCAAACAATTTTGATTCAGCATGCAAAATTATTTAATTAACATTCCTATTTAGTATATCGTTGCAGCTTGTGTGTTAACAAGAAAAATGCCAGTTGCAATGACGTCAGCTGGTCGTAGTTTTGAATTTTGGGCTGACTTTTATTATTCTGGTACCAACAACCTCAAAATAAGATCTTCCTTGGAACATAACTTTTCCAGCTTTTTGAATCAGATATTTGCAGCGAAACAAACTCTCATTGAAGCCGTCAAATAGGCATCATAAAGACGATTACAATCTCGACTCCATACCTTGGCGGATCATCCCTCAAGCTGTTTGGGTGTGGAGGCGGTGAGACGGGCGTGTGGTAGGAGTGAGCTGAGGACGACGAGGACCCCGGAGCTGGTGACGTCATCTCGTCGTCGACCCCCGAGTTTTGGATGCGGTCCATCCACTGCACCACTTCGTCCGTGATGCCGCATCCACCGACGTGACCTGCACAATTAAAAATCTGAGTTAAAAATATGTATGTAACTAACTTTTGACCGCATGTACCTCAAGATGCAGATCCGTTTAAACGTAAAAACGTAATATTAATAATATTAAATTAACCTCATTTTACAAAGTCGGTTAACAAAGTATTAGGCTCTTTATAATAGGCGTCGAGGCTGCCCATCCATTACAATTAGAGAGCCTAGAGTCTGATAAAGTTAGCGCTATGCCTAAATAACTGGGTAAATTATTGCCTCTTTTATTTTTCAAAAGTCTTGATTCATATAGCCGACGTAAATCAGCAAATCCATAAGTTATGTTCAAGATCCAGATCTGATTGTCATAGATAATATTAAATATTAGCTTTTCCCGTATCTGTGTACGGTTTCCTGAAAAATCTATCTCTGAATTCATCCATCAGTGTAATCCTCGCTGGACGTCCTAAGCAAATAAAAAATCCTTAATTTCACGTTCAGGCGTTAGGGAATCATTGTAACGAATATGATGAACACCCAAACTTTCTCATAATTATATTATGATGCAGTGGGATTATTGGGACATTATATTTATTTTAAAAAACAGATTCAAACATAGTGATTGATCAGGGAGACAGTTCTGCTAAATGTCAACGGTTACAGTTGGATGACAATGACATATCAAAGGTCAGTCGATGGTGTTATTTTCTCTGAAAAGTGTCAAAATAACACCATCGACTGACTATTGTCATGTCATTGTCATCCAACTGTGACGGTTGACATTTAGTGGAATTGGCCCCCTGGTTGGTTGGCCTTCCCCGTCATGGTATGTTCAGTGTACTCCACTTCCTCCCGGTTTTGAACTCGCGTGACCAGAAATAAATTCAAAGCTTTTTCGGCTCAGATTGTTCGTGGACAACATGAATTAATTAAGATTATCATCGTTACGGGTGTACGTACGCGTCGTACAATAGCAAATAAACGCGACGCCGTACGTGCTGGGAATACAAAAAGTCGATTACGAGACACTCGGAGACGTTCATAATTCAGATATCCTACTGCAATGCTTTTAGTTTAATTTTAGAAAAATAGAAGTCATCTTGCTTCTAGATTCAACATGTTTCAAATGAGCAAGCTAAAAAAATTATAACTTAGCTTGTATCGGGGTTTTTCCGGTTCCAGAGGGAATTTTAAATAAATCCTCATTAGTGCACTCCCGCAGTGGACTCAAAGTATATTTCTTAGAGCATTTTAGGTCCACCGGTTTAGACTTTCGGCGTTGTCTGTCAGTCAGTACCATGGATTGTATATAGTTATTCGTTATAAAAAAGCGTGTTGTCACAGAATGAAAGAGGAAAGAAAAATACCCATCCAGAGGAATCACACGACATAAATATGTAGTGAAACAAACCCGAAGAAGAACTGTTTTCGAGTTACTTTTTTACATTTTTGGAATTTGTAATGAGATTTATAATAGACACATTTTCGGTCACTCGTAAATTTCAGCTAATTGTTACATTGATTAATGATCATATTCACATTGCACGTGTTAGATTTTATAGTTAAATTGGTTTTCTTCTAAAAACATACCTACCTACAGAGAGATATGTTATAGGTGGATAATATCTCATGGTATGTGATAAGGTAGGTAGGTACTATTGTTATTGTTCTAATATAACTGTTACCAACTGAATGGTATATCTAAAACATAATGCTGGTAGGTACAAAGGAAACTAATTATTTAGGTGAAGGTGATATTAAAATGTTTAGTTTATACTAGAATCATGTACCTACTGTAATGTAATTATTTTACATTATTATGTCAGGATGACTATTTAACTAATTATTAGGGATGTAATAAGCAAACACTACAATAACTATTTCATATCAATCTTTTATTTTGCCAATTCGGTGTGTTATCGCTGAGGAGAAGAATTGGCAAGAAACTCCAAAGCAACACTATATTTTTTATCATATCATCTCAATTACAATTTCTAGGAACAATTTGGATCACTACACGTTGTACAATACTAGACACACAATAGTAATATTATTATAAACAATTATGCTAATACTTATCTTTATATATCGTGGTACTTGGGTAGATATATAAACTGCGCCAGGACACAATCTCGTGGTAAATGAACATAGTAACGACTTACAATTAAGATGATAATACAATGAATACCTCCGGTACTTGCTATTTATAAACCCTTTCCCGCTAATTTCGTGTCATGAGATATTTCGACCAATCACAAGAGACTTCACACTTTTGCTAAATAATATTATTTACCGGTGATAGGATACTAATAATCAATATATCTAATCATATTATCCTTTTAAAATGTCAATAGGATATTTACGTATATAATGTATTCGTTAAAACAAAGTTACAAATAAATCAATTATTCTAATACACGCACCCATGTATCATATATTGTGCCATTGACACGCCAATGTCATTATACCATTCCACGAGCACAAAATTATAATGCATTCTGTCGCTCCCGTTTCCAGCCATAGCGGGAGCGTCACAGGGAGGATTTCAATTTTTTTTCTCGTGTGTCGTGTTAGTGCACATTGGCGTCTCGCATCCGGCGCACTGCATTTTAACGAGCCTGCTTCCCTGCACCCGGCCACAGTATACCGGACTACAGTATCAACACTCCAAAATTCGAGGCTTAAATATTTCGGAGAAAATCTGGGAGCATTTCTGCGAAATGTGCCGTGTAATGTCGCTTTGAACGGGCGCAGCATTACAATTTGGGAGTTTTCGTGTATACCTACGCTAGGCTCTGGTATCACTGGGCATATTCTCGCTGTGGCGCGACGACGAGTCAACCGCCAGATAACGGAAATTACCGGCTGGCGTACCTACATCTCGAGCGTTAATGCCCGCGTCTGCTCCATTCAATATTTACTCGGAGATTTGAGACGACAATTTTGTGATCATCATTATGGTCCTGCTATGCGCCTTTTCATTTATATCTCTGCCTCCAGCATTTTTATTAGGATAGAAATTCCTAGTATACCTACCTATACGTAGGAAACTATTAAAACGAAGAGTTCAAGCTGTTCTTGAAAACAAATTCGAAAAGTGGGTTTTTCCAGGCTCGGAATTCCTTTGCCACTCGTTTCAGAATAACGCCTCAGTTTTGTGTAGCTACACAAATGTGAACACAGAACCTCCAAATTTGCTAAGAAAGGTGCACCATCATAAAATTGTGTCCGTCTTCAAAGGAACACTATTTCACTCTTAGGTATTTACTAGAACACGACTTGTTTATGTAAAATCCCAACATCATCCTAACTCCAGCTTTGTCCAACAAGTAAGGGGAGGAGACCAAGAGACCGGTTAGTTTTAACAAAAGCCCAGATGAAATATAGCTTTAATCATTAAATTGTTAGGCAAAAAAATATTCTGCATAGTTTACCGGCCTGTAGGTATTATGATTATATGAAACTTTGATTTAAGTTGTAAGTCATATAAAACGACTCTATAGAAAGCGCATTTATATTGCAATGTTTGTGGAATCCCCAGTAGGGACGCCCATATGACTCACTCCGGGATAACAAAGGAAACCATGGTTACTTGCTATTTACTTACTAACCACCTTTATGTCTTCTTTAATAACTGATAAAATTGCGTAAATTTTATCTTATCTATCTGGTTAGCAAATTCTAATTAAAATTTAAGACAAACTTTTTTTATCAGCACAGTAAACACAGCAATGGAAATTTACACCTGCCTACGTGGGAATACTAAAGCAATATTAGGTCTGCCACAGGAGAATAAAGCAAAAGAATTGACAACACTTAGCGTCGAAACTTGGGACTGTTGGCTCGATATGTTCTGCCGCAGACAATTATTATTAGGGGCGATGTCTTACCTCAAAAAAAGAAAAGGGATAGAAGATAACCTATTTAATCTAGTGCTGTCAGAAGCTATATTTTAGCCGTGACTTCTTTACTTATGCACTAATCAATGCCTTAGTTGACAGGATTAAATATCTCTCGTCTCTTTTATTTTCTAGGAGAAAGAAAATGACAGAAGTAAACTAAAATAAGTTTAGTCGCTGTAAAGCAGAATCGAACCATAGTCCACTTATAATAATTGGAATTATTTGGAATATGCAATTGATATTTGCTTGTTTAACATACATTGGTAGTAATTACAGATGTAGGTACGTAAAAAGCGATGGACATAAAAATATAGGCGATTACAATTAAGGTTGTAAACAATAAGACAGCAGTTCAGAATAGAAGAATTGCTTAACAAACCACTAACAACACCAGTTATTGTGCTAGGCGTTTACGTACGTCTAAGTTCCGGCAGTTTGTCAATAAGAGACGCCTGACTCCAGAGACTTGTTGTCAGCATACAAAAGACCACGATATGAAAGTTAACGAGACGCAATTTGGAGGTGATTTGGAGTTTTTCTTTTTTACCAACTTATTGATCGCGTTCCAGGAAAGGATAATGTTTTCGTATAATTTACGGGATCAACCCGAACGTAAGCCGAGCTCTCGTTTGCCTTTTGCAAATAATAATGCTCGGGATATGAAACCTCATTTAGTACACAATTTTTCGTGTCTAGACAAAATTATAATTTACGTGTAGACATTAGGTGTACTTACTCGTACATCGATCAAATCGTCGATGTATTAAAGAAAAGCCAGATAAAAATACCTACACGAAACCGACGAGCATGTATTAACCGATTAATGGATGTGGATGAGGCTCGAGAGGTATGCCAGGATCGTAGCAGGTGGCGGGCTGTTGTCTCTGCCTACCCCTTCGGGAAAAAGGCGTGAGCATATGAATGTGTATGTATTTATGTGTAGAAATTCTCGATAAAGCTCAAAAAACAATGTATTTACCCGATCATGTTATTATTAAGTGGTCAATTTGTACGTTCCACAAAGTACTCACGCGGGAAACCTGCCATTCGTGTACATGGAGCGGTTAAATGAGATTGTACAGTTTCGTCTGTTTATGTAACGAAACGTGAAGCTTACGAGTTTCGCCAAATTAAATTAGTGATCCTCCACCTCGGTTTCATGCTGCGACGCTCGGGAGGCGACTGTTCAGTTCGTGTAAGACAATGGTGTCGTTTAAATACTAGTTGTTGAATTAACCCCCAATTCCCGAAAGGCAAATCAATTAGTTGACGGATTGGTTGTTGAAAAACCTAATGATTTTATTCAACCAATCAGAACAGCTTGCGATTTAACAGTCTGTCAGCAAATTTTTGTTTTATTTGCCTCTCGGAACCCCAATTTCGATAAGTGTCACTTTCGTGTGACTGCCAGTTGCATGATATAGACCGGATTCGTCAAACAAAGAATATGGCTTACTGCTAGACTAAATAGTATTATTCTCTAGCTCGGTTTTATAGGATTTAACCTCAGAATTCGGATGCATACGGCCGTATTGAGATAATACTGATGAGGCATTGTGTTGGTGATCAATCTACTTAGCTTTTTATAATAATCAATAATAATAATAATATATTCTCACGCCTTTTTTTATCCCTGAGGGGGTAGTCAGAGGTATTCCATTACTGGATATACTCACATTTCACGAGATATATTGGACCCCTAAACGTGATAGGTGGTGAGCCCATCGCCGGACCGGGTCTGTTTACACATGTCTCAGAATTAATTCTGAGACCTGAGGGTTTCCTCACGATGTTTTCCTTCACCGTCGAGCTAGTGATAAATATACATGTACATAAGTTTTTAAAAAACTCATTGGTATGCCAGAATTCGAACCCGAGCCTCACTGATTTTCGGCCGGCTCTTTAACCGTCCGGGCTATCACTGCTCTTAGCTTTTCTATGTTGATTAATTTGTATATATATATATATATATATATATATATATATATATATATATATATATATATATAAATATTGTAATTAAGTTCTTTATTTTCAGTAAATAAAGTGACATAATTATCTTAAGATGAAGAGGTATAGTGATCAATTGGTATATTGAGCTCTTAAATCTCAGTAAATCAAGTCAAATTAAGATCCTTTCGCAACGTCAACAAAATAGAAAAAAAACTTTTATGAACCTCTTCAAACAAGAGTTTTTCTCCAGCAACCTTAACCTAGAATATTTTAGGGAACTCATAAAAACACGGGCACATGAAGCTAGTTTGAATCAAGGTGTAGCCAGATGGGAGATATTAGGGTAGATCTTTTGGATCGCCGCCAAATGTGAGAAGTCATGAAAATTGGCGATGCAAATTTATAACAAGGTGCAACTTCAACTATATCCGTACCTACTATGAGGCACTAATCCCGAATAAACACGGGGAAGTTTTAAAACTTATCATTTTAAACTTGACGCCAGAAAACATCACGTTCTTTTAGCTTACCTTTTGACATTCAGTGCACGTCTGCTTTGATCAAGAAAAAATAAATTTTAAAACAACATTAATATTTATGTGGGAAGACCAATAAGGGCGAGAAGAAGTTCACAGGAAACTTTGTACAAGAATTAAGTAGGTACCTACTTAGGGTGTTAGTTAACATTAATATTTAGTCAAGGCATCCAATAGTGAGGGTCGGGTTCGAATCCTGATGAGGGCAACAATGAGTATTCCGAAAACTTGAATCGATATTCATCGCCAACTTAACAGTGAAGGAAAACATTGTAAGGAAACCCGCAAGTCTAAGAATTAATTTTGAGCCATGTGTTACAGTATTCTAGTCTGACGATAGGCTCACCACCTGTCACATTTAGGGGTCCAAAAGATATACGAGTATCTACTGTTGAAAAGTGGGGTATTTTCAGGAATGGAATACCTATGCCGACCTCCTCGCGGATTAAGGCGTGAGCATATTTATTTAATCCAACGGTGTACTATATAATAATAATACGAAAATGAGCAAGGAATGGCTTACTTACATCAAAAAAGTAACAATATTTTTTAATATCAAACGGAAACAAGCAGAACGTGTTATCAGAATACAGCAATCTTACCGCATAACGCTCATTCATATGACACCAGATAAAATGCGGTATATCATAACTAGTAAACGGCCAAACAATGTAACAAAGAAACATTTACGCGTTGCTATTTTCTGTAACAAACATATGGACGTAAATCCTGCTTATTGATTGCGCAAGCAAATGCTTTTCATATTCAAATAAAAGCTTCACGGAGGACGTGTAAGGGACCAGCCCTCGCTATCCCGTGCTACCCAATAACTCGTAATGAAAACAAATGTAGCTACAACGCAACGACCCTTCCTGTTTACTCAATGCCTCCTTTATTTATTTTCGATTGAGCCTAATTTTCATAAGCAAAAGACGAATGGAAAATAAATATCAAAGAATAGATAAACAAGGTATTTTCCTTCTATATTTTTAGTGAGGTTTTTTAGTAAGTAAGTAAGTAATATTTATTTGCAAGCAAGCATTTTATCATTACGGAAAGGTGACTTCGAATTGTCGTCATCAATTAGCACAGTTAATTTTCCGTAAACGATTGTGCAAGAAGGCAATTAGAAAATGAAAACGACTGATGCAATGCTGGCTAATTATTGGACGCTCAATGCATATTAACCTATTTACATACAAACAGAAACCTCCTTTGTCTCACAGGGGTAGGCAGAGACGATGGACCTATTTGTGTTACAAGTTTGACCTAAATAGAGTTACATAACATTTTTATAAGCTTAAAGGACGACTAATAGTAAATAACAAGCTAACAACATTAAAATTGCTTTTGCCTGCGCCTTTATTCCTAGTTTGGATTTAAATGCAGCTCATTCCTTCTTCAAAATGCATCAGGATCGGTTCAGCGTTTCAGTCATGAAAAAGCCAGAGATACTTTCGTATTTTAAACATTAGTAGGCAAGTATATTGTATTGTTTATTATTTTTACACTATACTTCCACTCAATGTAACCGAGGAAACCAAAAAGATCCAATTTATTTATGCAATTCGGTCAACAGTGGCAGTGCTCGGGCACAGCGAAATTGCACACAGTAGTGGTTGCATAGACAAAAATGCAAACTGCGCCGAGTTGTCGACGCGGAATTACCGTTTCGGTGCAGCCTACGACCGGGCCGTGCTCGATGAATATTTAACGCAGAATTTTGGACTGGCTATGACGTCGTAACTGAGACGAGATGCCGTTTAGATTTTACGGTCGGCTGTTTGAATCGTGAACGCGTAACTGACATTGTGGTAGTCTTCTCACATTAGTGTCTTTGATGAGCTTTTACTATTGGCTAGTTTACTGGCTGGTCAAATCAGTTACGTTTCATCGTTCAATCAAGTGCACGAACCTATATCAAATGACATGTCATCTCGTATAATCACATCGCAGTTGTAACTTCGTAATTATATAATGACGCGTAAACTGAATAGATAATGCCATGTTCACACGTTTAAAGCTGATTATTTGACAGTTAAATGTACCGTATCCAAACAGATTTAAAGATACTAGGGCATAGAGAGCAGACATGTGGAATATTATTGTACAAATATTTTTCTCACGAGAAAGTATAGGTACATTATGTAAAAAAACATTCAAGTGCTTACAAGAGCAACACGCAACATTTGGATGGACACATCTATGTTTACAGTCCTCCAGTACCGCAAAAGATTGGATAACAGCTTTATATCGCTAAAATATAATTTGACTAATTAAAATTGCATGTAGTTTCGTAATACCCGTATATAATTTAGTTTGGTTTTGGTTAACTCATAATTCATAACTTATGCTACGTAGCTCAGTAGAAGTGCGTTGTTTACAAATTTTATACCTTCCCGTGACGGGTACTTTAGAACGCGAGCAATGGTTCGGAACGTACACCTACACTAGATAATTACGTAAAGTAATAAGTTTGGAATTACGACTGTCACTTCGGCCGTTCTATGTCCTACTATATTTAAATAAGAGCAGTGATAGCCTTACGGTTACAGAGCCCGCTTCTCATGATGATAATCAGCGAGGTTCGGGTTGAAATCCTGGCATGTACCAATGAGTTTTTCAAAACTTACGTACATATTCATCACTAGCTCGACGGTGAAGGAAAACACCGTGAGGCATGTGTAACCGACCCGGTCCGGCGATGTGCTCACCACGTTTGATGGACTCTCGTTTAGGGGTCGAATATTCTCATGAAATGCGGGTATTTCAAGAAATGGAATACCTCTGCCTACCCCCTCGGGGATAAAAGGCGTGAGTTCTTTTAAATTTTTAATATCATTACATACATAAGTCCGTATTACAACATACGCAAAGCGGTTAGAGTAACCGATGATAATGCTTCGTATTTATGACGGCGACCAATAACGGGCCGAGATAAATTAACACGAACGTCCCGATACTCCCGATGCAGGGGTGTTGCAATCACCCGGCGACAGTGTGCCGCAAATGGGATTAAACTTTACTAAACGGCCTTCGTTGCGATCCATTTGCGCGACACGTTCGTGAAACTATCTGGCTTGGTAAGGGACGCGTACTGCGCCTTATTGTCTATTTACAAATGGAATCATCTCTATTTGACATTATCACGCGGACAGCGCTTGCTCTATATAGACACTATAATGACAGATGTACGTCAGAGGCATTGTATGTCAAAATCAAGCCGATTGCGATTAGGGTTGTCAATAGACAACAAACTCCTGGTTATGTGTGACATTAATTTTATTCTTGTTTGCGCATTGCTGGTAACCTGCGGCTTAAACGAAAGGTACCTTTGCCTGCGGACTGTCACATACTCTGGTGAGGGTTAACTACGTAGGTGATTGATGATGCTTATTTGATTGACGTTCACTTGACGAAAGATAACGCTTGCCGTCGACATCCTAGAGATCAAACATTTAAGCCTTGCATCTACTCGCTACAAATGTGTTCTATTCTTTTTCACTATCAAGGTATGTGAGAGACTGTCATACAAACTAGCGCAGAGAGCAAGGCCAAAGTATTACAATAAACGGGGAAAATAATACATTAAAAAGATCTGACCCTGTAAATAAAATTGCATTCGAGTAACACAAGATAAAGAAAATTTTACGCGAACTACAATAGTCGGCGCAAAAGCAATACAACAGTTATTACATTCGATATGAATCATAAAATAAATGCTCTGGGGTTGAAAACGTACAGTTTTATGAAAACAAAGAATTTGATTTGAACACTGAACATTAGTCACGATCATCTATACTAATATTATAAAGCTGAAGAGTTTGTTTGTTTGTTTGTTTGTTTGTTTGAACGCGCTAATCTCCGAAACTACTGGTTCGAATTGAATAATTCTTTTTGTGTTGGATAGTCCAGTTATCGAGGAAGGCTATAGGCTATATAACATCACGCTACGACCAATAGGAGCAAAGATATAGTGGTAAATGTGTAAAAAACGGGAGAAATTATTTCATCTTACGGGAACTACGCGGGTGAAACCGCGCAGAACCGCTAGTACAAAATAAATATCGAGACTAGTAAGATCATGAGTAAGATTAGTTTCATTGATATTGATTTAGCAGGGAAGTGTGACAATACCATATTTTATTAATGTTAAGTTCTTTGCAAATATATATTCTAAGTTATGATTTTATCATATCGTTTACTTAACGTACCTACTAAAATCAACATTCAACTCAATCATCAAGACATTTGAAAATGTACATGATAGCAATTAATAACTACCTACCTTGTAATATCTTTCTTTCAGTAATTCTATGTGCCACACTAGGTAGTGTGAAGTTGAAGATTGAGATAATTCACGAAAAATGCAGACATTTAAGCCCTAACTCGAGAAGAGATACCCTTAGCTCACCGTTGGGCTAATAGTGGACTTACCATGTCTTCGATGCAGGTATGGATCGTTGACGTCGCCATCTCGGTAGATGACAGAATGCACGCGCGTGCGCGTACTGTTTGGCGGGAAGTATCGGCGCGCATGCTCGATGTAATACGAGCCGTCGTTCGCTATGATTTTCCCTTCGAACACGCCGTCTGTCACCGAGCCAAACACCGCTGACTGTGGTTCGTCTGTACAGAAAAATAAAACAATAAGGCACTGCGGAAATGTACAGTACTATTGTGATTTGTGTCGACAATCAATATGAAATCAACCGCTACCTGCGCAGAGGTAGACTGTGTTTGTGTTCAGTTGCTTCGAATCGAAATATTCTTAAAATTCTACGAGTTGCACATATTAGTCGCCTGTCTCTTACACATAAATGCACACAACAAGCAAAAGAAATATTTTTTCAACGACATCCGTCGTGAATCTGAAAACAAGCACCGAACTGAGGTTTCTAGCTGTTACCAGTGTCTAGAAGTATAACTGACGTGCGACTGTCTGGTTGCCGTTACTGGACACAAAAACCATAGTTACCTAAGATGGTGCCGTGTGTTACCAACAAAAAGTGTACACGTTACATTACTAGCTGGGCTAAATATAAAACTTAGTCTATGTCATTAGAGAATAATGTAGGGAAAATAATGTTCAGGATCGAATCAGTGGGTCCAGAAATTGCCAATATCATAGCAGAGATAAAAAGCGTAGTAAGCCTACTTAGAAAAAATATGAATTTTAATAGATAAGCGCGTGACCTCACCCTATGCAAAGTATGGTCTCTAGGCACCACTCACATGGAATGGAACCTGCCTGCAAGTGATATGACTCATTTGCCAGCAGGTGACAGGGGAACTGCCACTAATAGCGCAGGGGAACGGGTAGTTGCAATTAGAAAAAACCGGAACACGTGTACGTTTTCCGCATGGGTACACCAGCACGCGACGTTGAGCCAGGGCTCAACACCCTTTGGACTGACTACCCTAACGTAACTGTTTTAAAATAGCGATGTGATGTGTATATACAGGGGTACTAAAAATCATTTTTATCTCTCCGGGCGGAAAGCGGCAAATTTCGGCCCGCTGCGCTAAACAAAGTTACCGCTATCTGCTCTGCTCTTCGGGAAGTAAATAATAAAGCCCCAGATCACATTTAATTGTCAACCGATGCGAAGCCGAGGTCTACAAACCTGTGATCTGTCACTTTTTATTTTAATTCTCTAGGTGTGTAATATACGATACCATCCTACTGGTTTCAGGGAAAGCATTCTTCAGCCTCTTACATACGGATGAACACGAATTTTAGGACACCTCGGACAAACACACAAATTACAACACGTCCTCATAATCATAATAAAATATATAAGAACCACGTATGTTCGTAGTACACGCCAATCTCCGAATCTGCAAAACCCATTTTAACAATATTTTGACAGTGAGCTTATAGTAACATATAATATCATTGTATTTTGATATGTGTATGTTTGGTTCCGGCTTGAAAGATGAGATGGTTTTAGACCGAATAGGTAGCGCTGTTTTCTGTAGCAGGACCAAGTTTGCCCGAACCCCCAAGTATTACATTATTTTAACGATAAAATATGTGACGTTTGTTGCTCTCACAAATCTCATGCTACAACTCTCGAAGTCTGCCGGTGCGAACTAGTGTCATATAAATTTTAAGATTATGTGACTTTTGTCGCACTCACTCACCTCAACCTAAAGCTAAAGCTCTTAAAGTATTATCTTATGCGACAACTTCCGATGTATGCCTTTACGTGTCATATAAATTTTACGATTAGATGTGACTTTTGTCGCACTCACTCATCTCATGCTACCGCTCCGGATGTTGCTACGGCGCGGCGCGAGTCTAGAAAAACAATTCGAATGAACGTATCATTTTTTCAACACGTCACCAGTTACTCAGTATCCATTGACCCGTAATATTCGTTCAGAACAATACTGCACAGACAATGAGGTACCGAGTTACCGACCCATTGTCGCTCGAGTGCCGTTCCTAGAACGTCGAAACAAAGACGGGACCAATAAATTATGGCCGATATATTATCTGTCGCACAAAAACCTCTGGCCGCTTAAAGACATTACGTATCTATACTTTATACTAATATTATAAGGATGAAAGATTTCTATTTTGTGTATGTTTGTAGCGAAAAAACTCAAAAACGACTGGACCGATTTTGATTTTTTTTTTAACATTAACATAGCCCATAAAATATATTTTATTCCAGTATAGTAGAGTCAAAAAAATACACTGGTAAAAAGTGGGTATTCCCAGGAATGAAATAGCGCTGCCGGCCTCCTCGAGGATAAAGCGTAAACCTATTATTTATTTTCGCATAAAATATTCTGTGACAATAAGTCGCTTTTCTTTGATAAGTACTCATCTAAAAGCAGTATTCATTAATTAATACCTCGAAAATTAAAATAAGTCGTAGGAATTAATTAGAACAAACTGAATATTAATTTACATTAAAATTACAGAAATGGTAGTAAGTACCTACTTATTACAAATTTAACGTATAAATTATTGTATCTGCAAATAAAGCAGGCATTATAAAATTACGGAGACCCCGAGAGCAAATATGAAAGAGACGCGAGTGCTCAGACCGCAAGCCCCGAAAATGTTTTCAGTAGAATTTGAGAGGTTGAAAAATTCGCGTACATTTTCTGATGTCAAGAGCCGAGGCGTACGTACGTACCTTATTTCTAATGGAGTAAATTCTATACGTGTGTTTACTGACATACGTATCGCTGGATGAACGCAAATAAACATAATTCGAATTCGTATGCAGTGTTTACACAGAGTTTATGGAGTTCCAATGTGTCTATAAAATGTGGAAACGTAAACATCCTACAGAAGCAGTCGCCAGTTGGTATGAACTTTAACGAAAATAACTCCTATAATGCATAGTTGGGTGGTTTTATAGCTTATTTAAAAATTGTAAAATAATCCAAAAGTAAAACAGTAAAATACTAAACTAAGGTGACCACTAGCCTAAAACCCTCTCACAATATCAATCCACGGAGAGATCATATGATGGATGGATGTAAAAGATCTGTAGTTCAGCATTGGGCTCTCACGGATTGATAATAATGATAGGCTCCGTTGTCAAAATGGACTAAACTGTTTGTTCCAGATTTGCTTTGCATATGACATATATTCAAAGTCTCACCAGACTATCCAATCGGTTCAAAGACTTGACATTATAATGGCAGCCTTAATAGAGGATTCTTTACAATAAGAAGAGAAATCTAGAAACGACACCAGTAGTAGTTTAATCATCCGAACCCTACTGGAACTTAAACCGGTGGTAAGTTTATGAGATCATTCATAGTTATTACAAATGCAAACGGCGGTAGGGACATGCATGTAAAAACGTCGCTTGCAGCGGTAAGTGCATCGCGGCGGTAAGTAGGGCGACGAACTGCGATCGATGCGCCCTCCACAACTTTATCCATTTACAGTGTTCCAAACTTTCCCGAACGTAACGCTCACACCATCATAATATAACTCCGTCCCATCCAACGATTGCCGCGACACATTCGTTTATTGCTCCGGTAGTTGCTTCTCCGAGACTCGATCCAATGAGTCTCAGTTGTCCCAGTTAAGCTTGAAGATAATTATCAAAAGTTGATCATCGCATTATGAACGTAATAATAATAAGTAGCATCGGATGCCCACGGGACAAGGACTCTGTGTCTGTATTTTGATACTTGATGAGAGTTATTCGAAGGTAGTGAAAGTAATATTATTTTTGCGAATGGGTTGAACCGCTTTGACAATATTTAGTAAAAATCGTGATTAGTTGAAAAACCAGCAAAACGAAAACACACCAATAGTTCTATTTTTAAATATATGCAAAATTAAAGAACCCATTCCACGGATTCAACGAAATTACCAAGTTTTTGTTATCAAGTCAGAAATTGTTATGAATTTCTTGCGAGAATTTGATTAACATTTCAAGAACAGCAATGTCGGGAAATTGGGGAATATTTCGACGGAGTAATTATTAACATAGCGTTTCTGGCAGAGGTAGGCCCGCGGAGCCCCCATCGGCTGCCCGGTCGACATTAAAAGTCGAGTGGCCGCCGAAAGCCCCCAATTAGCCGGGACTTTGACGCCGTCCCACCGGTAATTGCAAAAAGAAATACGTTTAGTACTCCTTGCGAATTATTAATGTTGGAAACGATATCGACCTGAAGATACGTGTTCAGCTACTGTTTGATTAAAGAGAAACACAATCGCGGTCGACATACTCGGTACCGGGGCTTATTAAATTTTCCCTGGGGCGAGGGCAAACAATAGAGTTCTATCTTGGGCGAAGATAGCGTCTGTGTTCTCGGCTCCCGTGCACAATGGCTTGGGTCCCTAGCTGCGGTCGGTTCGCTGCACGCCTCCAACAAACTTTGTGCCTGTCTTCGTGTCTTGTTGAGCACAAGATCCGCGCTAAACAGCTGAAAGCGCTGGCTCAGTTTAATTCTGTACACATTTACGGCTACAACGAAAGTTGCCCACGTTGTACAAACGAAACACTGTATAGCACACTTACCGGCCAACTCTCCGTGGTATATGTGTGACGTGTCGACATTGTGGAGCTCGCCCTGTGAACCCTCAACCTGTAACAAACGTTTTGATTTATTTGACAACATTCATACTACATGCGCTCATTACCTACTTCTTCAAAGCAAAACTGATATAAAAAATCCTATAAGGTGGCCACGGAGCATAAGAGTTCCCACTCAGACTGAGTGTAGAATGGACGATACAATCTACTATATAAAAATAAGTCGGGTTTTCCTTCCTGACGATTTAACTCGAGAACGGCCGGACCGATTTTGATGAAACTTTTTGTGTGGGTTCGAGTGGGTCCAGGGATGGTTTATAGCAAAGAAAATTCAGCATTGCACCCGTGCGAAGCCGGGGTGGGTCGCTAGTACTACATACATACATTACTTGATTTTGTGTTGGTTAGTATCGAGTACGGAAAAAGAAACAAGCTCCCAAAATAAATAGGTATTTCAAATCATGTACTTAAGTTTACCATCGAGTTTAAGATTTTTTACTACACAATGTACCTAATAAAAATAACTCCCAAATCTATATATTGCGGTTTCACTGACCTTGAAGTCTTCGCTGAAGGCGGAGAGGTCTCGCCGCAGCCGCAAGCGGAACTTCCGCCCGTGCGCGCGGAAATTGACTCGCAGGTCGGCCGCCGCATGCGCCTGCGCAGAACGCCGCGTGCGCACGTGCTGCTCGTGCACTGCGCGCGCGTCATATTCTAGCGGCTCGTAGTGGTCGACGTACTCGCTGAGTCGGCGGCGTGATGCTGCGGAAAACAATACCTTTTGAAGTTTACAGTTTTCTCTAAATGCTGTACAGATTCAAAATATATCTCTTGATTGATTAATAATTATGGGATACAGGTGATGGTTAAAAGACTGCAATAGTATGAAATGGTGCAAGTTGAAGTAGATAATAATTTTATATGAAATATCGGCCAAGGCATGTTCCCACTGGCTGCTGACGATCGCGTGCTAGGCATTGCCCTTGTATTCCGTAACGGCCTCGTTTTAGTAAGCAAGCACTCTCAATTTACACTTAGTTTCAGTACCTAAGGCCAAGACATTAATAATGTCGAGAGTACAAAACTTTTCCTCGACTGACGATAAGAAAGGAAAGAACAGACGAAGATAAAGTAGGTACAAGGCAAAAATAGAACAAAAGAGATGCTGCACAGACGCCGCCAACGTAGATTTAAAAAGTTAAAATCCAGCTGGTGAAAACGCAATTCAATTCGATGGATAATAAATAGGTCTGGCAATGAGCAGCGTTGGCATTTTTTATTCAAGTAGGCCAATTCGAACGATACTAAATCTTAATTCAACCCCGCCCGTCCCCGTTCATATACTGCCGTTGCCCAATAATGGCTTTCCTGCTCAATTGTTTTGCTTGCGTATCGAAAACAAACCCATAAATAAGATGATTGCACTTATGCGTTGTTTGCATGTTTTTCAGTGTTAAAAGTTTTGGACGGCACGCGATCTTATTGTGTCAGCGAACATTTGGATCGTGTTACTAAACGGCTACAAGTAGTAGTTCCACTTCTGATTCCCGTTCTATATCAATTCCAAACATCTAAATATAGCTCCGGTGTAAATATATAGTAATAGAATTGTAAACTTGTCCCCCCAGTCGCGCTCTCTCCGCTAGCTTCCTCCATCTCGTCGAGTTTGATTAAACGACACAAAACCATTCTATTTTCTCAGTCAAAATTTTTCCGTAGCGTTAATTATAAACTTTTCGAGGGCGCCCGATGACAACCAAGTTGAGGACAATGAGCGCAACTTTGAGAAGTACGAACTCACCTGAGCAAAATTTTAACAGTAGTCTGCGTGCTTACATATTTTACAGGAAACGTGATCGATAAGTTTGTGACATAATAAAATAAATACAAGTCGTCTGCTAACAGGATGTCGTTAATGCAACGCAAGTGTACATATAACACGTGTTGCATTGCGTTTCATTATCTAGTATGCTTCATGAACTTTTATAAACACAAACAAAAGTATAAAACGGTTATTAGTGTTAAACATGACAGTTATGGATTATAACATAGAACAAAATGTCGCAACAGGAAGCAAAGTAGGTACCTACATTGATAAAGCCTGATATTACTAATGTTACTCCCAATGTAGGCGTAAAACATTTCAGGAATTCGGAGGCCCTCCAAGTTAGTTGGAGTGAAGTTATGAGATCCCTCGCTTCTATATCACTACATAGTATAAAAGAAAGTCACTTTCTCTGTCCCTATACCCTATGTCCTTATGTCCGTATGTCGCTTTGTATGCTTAAATCTTTAAAACTACACAACGGATTTTGATGCGGTTTTTTTAATAGATAGAGTGATTCAAGAGGAAGGTTTTAGTATTAGCATTGCACCCGTGCGAAGCCGGGGCGGGTCGCTAGTTCAGTAAATTTGAAAAAAAAAAACTACTTTTTACTTGACTGCGTCCTTAGGCGTATTTTGTGAGTAATCATGTGAGTTTGCGAGAATATTTGGTTGAGTTGTTATGACCTATTGTAATGTAGGTAAACGGTGTGACGGATTTTAAAGAGCGAGATGTCGTTAGATCTGTCTTAATTCGGAGTTGTCACAAGCTTCATACTCGACTCTACCAGAAGGAGGGTATGATTTTAAATATTCTGAGTCTTGTTTGTTTTCTGATACATTAAGAATAATGTTCTTGTTTAATGGTAGATTTAGTAGCGCTGCTCCGGTACTAAAATTACCAGGTAAGTCTGGCTTAAGTTAAAACTGGGTTCGGTTTCTTTTATTCAAGCGGCCATTACTCGGAGGAAGTTGCCCGTCTTCAACAATGACCAGTATAGGGCTCGGACTTCATAACGTCTAACCCAGTTAGCGGCAAACGAGATTGTGAAACTCGCACAGAGACGGCCATCGTATAGGTACAACTATAATTGAATACTTGTTTCAATAGAAAACCAGCACCGGTTTGTTGAATGCGTAATTTAAGTACCCCTAAACTTTTGCAATTTCTAAGTTCAGCATGTACGAGTATTATAACAAAACACTCCACACCTAAATGAACGCCAAAGTATCCGAAGTTTCGTGAGTAAGTCTTCATGCGTTAGGCAAGTTAGCAGAAAGGCGAACTTCGGCCATAGATAGAAGTTCCGAAGTTGTTACCCTGCTTGTAGGATGTAGGAGTGACCTCAGCTTCAATTTTGTAACGGAATCGATAACTCGTTTTTGTAATGGCATTTTTTCTTTTTGCGTACATATCAGAGAGTAATGATAGCTGAGGATCATTAGCTGCGATGAACGCAGACAATTTGTTTTATTATGACTAATGTTGCGTACAACATAGTTTTACTAGCGACAGTAAACAGTGTGCCTTCGTTACAACTTCATAAGATGTGAGATGAGCCAAAAAACTAATTTCGAACCCGGGTTCTTTGTCAAAAATGCACATTGTCTTCGAAAAGCAATTTTTTTCGTTATGCTCCGTCCTAACATAATATGACATGCTTTCATTCTTTTGTGCAAGATGCGTACTTACATTAAAAGTTACTGGTTGATGTCTCTCGTGATTATTACGACAGGTAGCGTCGAAACGCGATTATATTCCGGGCCACCGCAGTAATTTCGTGACATTTATGTCAGTACTACTCATAATACTTTTATTTTTCTCATTACATCGTATTCTTCAAAGAAAGTGCTTAACGAACGTCAAGCTAATATATTTTTGCCATAATAAACAGATTTACTCGTATTTCATCAGAGTATTTAATTAGCTTTCACTATCGAGTAGCTTGTACAGTAATAACATGTAATTACAATAAAGAGCTATTCATAAGAGTTGAATAGTAAATAAAGAACAAAAGAGCTTCACATTTATAAACTCCTTTTTTTGCAGAAATGTACATATTTTTGACGAGAATATCGCGAGAGCTCGACTCGTGGGCGCTGTAACTGAGAATGCGCGCATGTTATTCAATATTGAATAAGTTCTACTGTCTGCACGTTCATTTACATGTAGATGTATCGCGGCACCGCACTCTCGGATACTCGCTTCGGAAAAGTGGAGAACTTTACTTGTTTCTGTTTCTGAACTAGTCAACCTAAAAACTTGGAATAGAATTCAGCAATCATTATTTACTACAATCGAACCGGCTTAATACTTCTTCAGTTCCATGTCATCTCTAAATATAACTCATAGATTACTTATCTTCAACGTGTATACAAGAAAATACAACAGAACTTTGTCATTAAAACTTTCCTGCGCCATCGTTACAGATCAGGAATTCTTTTAATCTTTAACTAGGTATGTACATATAAATGGATGTTGGTATATATCAGATTTATTAACTCTGACAATGTTTGACAGATCACCATGAATTTAACCCATCTAAGTGTTTTTTTCATGGAGAAGGTTTCTATATGCTAGAACTGGATAAAACGGGTTTCACGCGGCAATGCTGTTGGGCATCTGGTAGTACATTATATAAGAATTTTGAGTTTGTGCGGTCTAACCTTAAATTTAAAACATCGTATATTTACTTTTATCATCACAAGTAATTACGAAAAAGGCGCAGTAGAATAAAACATGTGAACCAGAATAATACGCAGACAATCACAATCCTAATAAAATAAATATTAAGGATATTATCATCAAGAATAAGGTTCCATTCTCTGATACCAATCTGCTCAACTGATATAGACATAAATGTGAGATTCAATAAAGAAAGGATGCCTAAAGCCTTCGTAGCGACTGTAGCAAACCTGTGCAGACTAACTTAATAAAGCCATTTTTATTCAGAAGATTGAAAGATATTGGCTTCATTTGAAAGCTTTTTATTGTATTTACAAAAGGAAGCAAGACTTTATGCGTAACACTGAACCGTCAGAATCTAAATATCACTTTGGGATATGTTGGTAGATCGGTCAGTAAACACGTCTGGGACCCTTCTACCTGTAGCGAAACGTGACGGCCGGCCTGCTCGAGTGCTCCGAAGAACCCAAAGGATTTATGGATTACGCGATTGTCCCTAAGGACTTAAAACTTCTCTTCGCTCAAGGCTAAATTTCCTTGTTGATTTTATGATTTTAGTCGGCCATTATTACATAAAAGGAGTCCAGACAGATTAATACTTGGGCTAGTAGTACACAGTAGGATTAGCAAAAAAATATAAACTTTGTAAAACGTAAACATTAGTCGAATAGAATGGCGTGAATACAACTATAGGGTAGCATGGAAGTAATTTATAAACAATAAAGACCCCTCCACTTAGGTAGACGTCTCAAAATTTGCCAGACGGTTCTCAAGATTTAGTTAAATATCATAGTCGGTCCCACGCGGCTGGTACATTGTTTACTATTCTACCTAATTATTCCTCACTCAACAGTACTGAGTAAACAATATGCGACAACAAGCGAATTAATTGAGTAACTAACTACACTCCTTTGAAAAAAACGGGCACCTTCCATGGATAATTTTAATATTTTTTGTAGGTACGCCATAGATTAGATGAATAGAAATATATCATTATCAAACAATATATCATTATAGCTTTTAAGATGTAAATCCTGAAATCAGTGTTTTAGTCAATGTAAACAGATAGCCGTGTTAAAATGGTAATTTTTGTGGGTTTAATAAAATTTATACTACGGTACGTACGTTACGGTATTTTGATAAATTATGAGATTAAACAAAATTACGAATACGACCTCCCGCAGCGATTACGGTATGCTATCCTCCTAGCATAACAAATTAAAATAACGAGAACTTAGTTTAAGTTGCCTAATAACCTTTTAACAGCAAACCCGCTAAGAGTAAGTAAAAAGTCACAAACTGAGAAAGGGATTATGATTTTTAAAAACAAAATTTTCTAATTTAAAATAACTAATTTTCATACCTTTAGCTATTAAAACCTCTTTACAAATAAATTATTACGAGTAATGTAGAAAAATCAAAACCGCCCGTTTTTTTTAAAGAAGTGTAGTTGGAAAATAAAAAAAAAATAAAAAAAAAACATTGTAACGTTTGACGTAATGTTTTGCGCTGTCCTTAGCCATAGTTTTTTAGATTCCAAATCAATTTCAATAGGTAGTTATAACTATAACGCTCTAAATAACACATACCAATACGCTATGTGCTTGAGGTCAACTATCGAAATCGAAACAATAATAACACATTATAAAAAACTGGTTGTGCAAATTTCAATTCTGGCCGCGTTCCACGTTTAATAAATTGTGTCAAAAGTGCTCGCTAAACTAAACGCCATAGAAGCATATTTTGGGTCGACTGAACATTTACCGAATTTAGTTTTTATTTACTTATATCAATATCATTCCGTTTACGCATAATATCGCGAGAAATCAATCTTCTACTGGCAATAGATATTTCTGGGATTACGAAAATCTATCATCGGACGTTACGTATGGTAAAAGGATAGAGCTGTAAACCGTTAAGATGCTCAATCATTAAATGTAAGGAACATAATGACTTGGAAGTTATCAGAAAGAGTTTTCACAAACAAGCAGGCTTGAAGGAGTACCCAAGGGAAGGGACCAATTACTTAGCGAGTAGATACGTCGATACACGCTTTCGCTTGTACTTATCTATTTACCAAGTGTTGTAGCTTGTTTGATATCAGTAAAACGTATACTCTAAAGTCAGCGTCGCAAATATATTGCATGCTTAGAAAGAACTTTATTACTTTAGCAGGGATTTATGGAATAAAAACAAATCAACAAATCTTTTATAATTATAGTATTCTTATTTCTTCCCGATTAACACGTCCGACATACTTATTTTTTTTCTTCGAATACATACGATCAAGGATTTTTCCAGGCGGGGTAGGTAGTGACAATATTCAACCATCTGCTACGATGGCACACCTCTTGTCTTTATTTCGATTAAACTTTTAACAGTTCTAGATTAATTAAAGTGATCGAGTTTCAAGTTCTGGTAATAAAATATGAAATTACGAACCACAACTGCAATTCAAACTTGATGTTTTAATAGATAAAAGGATAAATGAATAGAGAGGAGCGGTTAAGGTATTGTGACTCAATTACTCAGTGAACCAGATCCAAGTATGGGACAATTACCAAACAATATAAATAATGGAAACATCTGCACAACACAATCTAATTGGTCGACTATACGAGACAGAGCGAACTCGATGCTGGTCCAATTAAAGTGATGCGGACGAATCACTCGACAACTCTATTGCCACTCCTCGGCTAACGATTTTCCAAAGTCGCCTGCCACCTTAATAAGATACAAACAATGCTCGTTAATTAAAACTTAGCTCTTTCTTTATCTTCTTAGATAATAAAGCGTGTCCAAATACAGGTCAGACATCAAGGATTATTTAGAGAGTAAATAACAAAATTTTACCTCGGATTAATGATTTTTCCAATTTCCTCCAATCCAGCTTTAGTCGTTGAAGGAGGTAAATAAAGAATCTAAAACTAATATGACGAATTTTCTAATAATATGGCGATAATTTCACGGTATCCTACTAATCTTATAAACGCGAAAGTTTGTATGGATGTACGGATGTTTGTTACTCTTTCACGCAAAAACTACTGAATGGATTTTAATGAAACTTTACAATAATATAGCTTATACATCGGAATAACACATGTGCTATATTTTATCCCCGTATTCCTACGGGAACGGGAACTAGGCAAGTGAAACCGCGGAGCGCTGCTAGTAGAGGTAGCTTAGAGGTGGACGAAAACATTTTTGTTTCAAGAATAACACACTGCAATTTAGCAGCGTGGGGAAGAAGAATTGGGGCACGATGAAAAATATATGAAGAGTGTTACAAGAAGCGAGACTGTTTCATAAGATGTGTCGACGGCATGTGTCACTAATTGCCTTCGTTGGGCAGCGAGTACGCGCCTCTTCTCGCATCCGACGCATTATCCTGTACAAAATTAGCTGTAGATTCTTTTCCAAAAATATAAGTAAACACAGACTTAAATACAACTGGTCTGTGAAGATAGTTACAATTGTTTATTGTACACCCAATAAAAATATACAATAAGTCAAAGATAAAGAGCAGTGATAGCCCGGACGGAGAGCCGGCCGAAAATCAGTGAGGCTCGGGTTCGAATCCTGGCATGTACCAATGAGTTTTTCAAAAACTTACGTACATATTTATCACTAGCTCGACGGTGAAGGAAAACATCGTGAGGAAACCCGCAGGTCTCAGAATTAATTCTGAGACATGTGTAAATAGACCCGGTCCGGCGATGGGCTCACCACCTATGACGTTTAGGGGTCAAATGTATCTCGTGAAATGTGGGTATATCCAGTAATGGAATACCTCTGCCTACCCCCTCGGGGATGGAAGGCGTGAGATTTTTTTTTTTTTAATTTCAAAGATATTAAAGTAAGGATGAGTTATATTCATACTGCTTGCGTTTGAAAATTGATCCCCTACGAGTGTGCTACAACATGTACATACTTACTTCTTAGCGTATTTATAGGATACAACAATGACGGGGAAAGATGATAAGGAACGAATAATAAAGAAAAAGAGGGCTATCTGTTAAGAGTTGCGCTTAAAATACGAATAATAATAATAATATTATTATTATTCGTATTTTAAGCGCAACTCTTAACAGATAGCCCTAGCCGTATTTAGTATTCGATGTGGTTAATTAACTACATTTGTCGGCCTCATTTTCCGTGCTCTAGTAACATATCTACGTCTTTCTATTTATAATATCTTTGCAATAAGTCGTATCAAACTTAATAAACTACAACTGTACGACTCAATATTATAGTAAGACAAACTGAAATAATAGAAAATTTCTAGGTTCGAACAGATTCGACCCTCCCGTTTGCGATGAAAAATCTAAACAATATTTTATAAACAATTATGAGAATTGCTTGATTTGATTGCCTCGAGACCCACAACACATCTGTGAGAATTTCCAAATTAGTTACAACTACCGACCCGCCCGGCTTCGCACGGGTGCAATGCTAATACTAAAACCTTCCTCTTGAATCACTATCTATTAAAAATAACCGCATCAAAATCCGTTGCGTAGTTTTAAAGATTTAAGCATACATAGGGACAGAGAAAGCGACTTTGTTTTATACTATGTAGTGATAATTTATCCAAAAACAAAATAATACTTTATATGTTATATAAAGTATTATTTTGTGTATATCATCAGTCATCTATGATCGTGATCGCGCAATGTTCGGGTTGTCACTTGTCTGTCTTCAAAGTGATATTGATTGATATCACCAGCACTATTATAATCAACTAACTTTTACCCCCGAATTCTCTCGCGCACGTTTATTTCACTCCCTTAGGGGTTGAATTTTACAAAATCCTTTCTTAGTGGATGCCTAAACTGTAGACGCTATCTATGTGCAAAATTTCAAGTCTCTAGACCCAGCGGTTTAGGCTGTGCCTTGATATATCACCAATCAGTCAGTTTATCATTTTATATATATACTAGCTGATGCCCGCGACTTCGTCCGCGTAGAATTTGTTATTCCTTTGCGTTTCAAAAATATATCAAGAAGGATAATCTACACTATCTATCTATCAACACTAATATTATAAAGAGGAAAGATTTGTAGTTTTGTACCTATGTTAATAACGAATAAACTCAAAAACTACTGGACCGATTAAAAAAAATCTTTCACCATTAGAATGCTACATTATTCCTGAGTAACATAGGCTATATCTATGACGAAAAAGAATTAGGGATCCTTACTAAAACTTGACTGTACATGCCAGGATTGGAACCCGAGCCTCACGAATGAGAGGCGGGCTCTTTAGCCAGTGGGCTATCGTTGCTATTTATTTATATTTTTATTATTTAAAACACCCTATATACAACGCGTCCCAGAATAAGCGCAATTCCTCATACATCCCAATTAGTATACTAATATAAAAATATGGTAATGCATTCGTACTTTAGTTTTGTCTAACAAAATTTCTTATATAAAGAGCGATAACAGTACGGTTTCCACAGGTAGCCCTAACTAAATTCAGTTCTATGCTAATTCGTTTTTCTGAACAAAATTTACACATACTAAAAATAATACTGATTACGTATTGTATAGCCTAAGACACTCTCTGGTTTATGATTTTTGAATTAGTTCTTGATACCAAAGGCTATGCATGTGCTCATTATAACAAACAAATTTCCTCAAAGAACCCATAGCGAACTCTCAAAAAAAGTAGAGGACTTTGTATGGAGACTTTTGAAGAGTATTTGTGCCAAGTTTCAAGTTGATAGTAGATAAAAACAACACTTTTTCATACCAACTTCAACCCCTACTTTCACTCCTTTAGGGAATAGTTTTCTAAAAATCAAAAAACACGTGTCTCATCATTTATTTGTAAAAGTATTTCTGAAAAGTTTGAAGTTAAGAGACGTAAAAAACAACACGTCTCCATACAAACTCCAACGCCCTGTTTCACCCCCTCAGGGGGGGTTTTTAGACAATCCAGAAATACGTGTCTTGTTATTTGTTTTGAGGAGTATTTGTACAAAGTTTCGAATTGATACACCAAAAAATGAGGGTTTTCCATACATACATGAACGTGGGAGAGCCATGCTTCGACCGGAGTGATACCACGGCCTCACAGAAAACCAGCGTAAAGCAATGCATTGCGTTTTGTTGAGTGAGTGAGGTAACCGGAGGCCCCAATCCCCCCTCCCCTCCTCTCCCCTCCTCTCCCCTCCCCTCCCCCTACTCCCACCTCAAAGGTCGGCAACGCAGTTGTGACTCTTGAGTTGCATATGTCCATGGGCGACGGACGTCCCTTACCATCAGGTGACCCGTTTGCCCGTTTGCCCCCTTTTTTATCATAAAAAAAAATACCCCCTACTTTCACCCCTTTTGGGTACGATTTTCGAAAAATCCAAAAACACGTGTCTACTCATTTATTTTCAAAAGTATTTGTACCAAGTTTCAAGTTGATAGACGTAAAAAACAACACGTCTCCATACAAACTCGAACCCCCTGTTTCACGACTTTAGGGGGTGTTTTTTGCAAATCCCGAAGTACGTGTCTTGTGGTTTGTTTTGAGGAGTATTTGTACAAAGTTTCGAATTGATACACCCAAAAATGAAGGTTTTCCATACATTACAAACTCAACCCCTACTTTCACACCGTTAAGGGACGATTTTCGGAAAATCCAAAAACATGTATCTACTCATTTATTTTTAAAAGTATTTGTGCCAAGTTTCAAGTTGATAGACGTAAAAAACAACACGTCTCCATACAAAATCCCACCCCCTGTTTCGGCCCCCTAGGGGGTGTTTTTTACAAAACCCAGAAATACGTGTCTTGTTGTTTGTTTTGAGGAGTATTTCTAGAAAGATTCGAATTGATACACCCAAAAATGAAGGTTTTCCATACATTCCAAACTCAACCCCTACTTTCACCCCGTTAGGGGACGATTTTCGGAAAATCCAAAAACACGTATCTACTCATTTATTTTTAAAAGTATTTGTACCAAGTTTAAAGTTGATAGACGTAAAAAACAACACATCTCCATACAAAATCCCACCTCCTGTTTCGCCCCCTTAGGGGGTGTTTTTTACAAAACCCAGAAATAAGTGTCTTGTTGTTTGTTTTGAGGAGTATTTGTAGAAAGATTCGAATTGATACACCCAAATATGAAGGTTTTCCATACATTTTAAACTCAACCCCTACTTTCACCCCGTTAGGGGACGACTTTCGGAAAATCAAAAAACACGTATCTACTCATTTATTTCTAAAAGTATTTGTGCCAAGTTTCAAGTTGATAGACGTAAAAAACAACACGTCTCCATACAAAATCCCACCCCCTGTTTCGGCCCCCTAGGGGGTGTTTTTTACAAAACCCAGAAATACGTGTCTTGTTGTTTGTTTTGAGGAGTATTTCTAGAAAGATTCGAATTGATACACCTAAAAATGAAGGTTTTCCATACATTCCAAACTCAACCCCTACTTTCACCCCGTTAGGGGACGATTTTCGGAAAATCCAAAAACACGTATCTACTCATTTATTTTTAAAAGTATTTGTACCAAGTTTCAAGTTGATAGACGTAAAAAACAACACGTCTCCATACAAACTCCGTCCCCCTCTTTCACCCCCTTATGGGAAGTTTTTTAAAAAATTAAGTAAAACGTTTCTTGTCGTTTATTTTATAGAGTATTTTTACAAAGTTTCGAATTGATACACTCAAAAATGAAGGTTTTCCATACAAACGTTCAACCCCTTTTTCACCCCCTTAAGGGTTGAATTTCGAAAAATCCTTTCTTAGTGCTAGCTTACGTCTTAAAAACAATAGCTGTAAAAAAAAACAACTTTCTAAGTGTAAGGGTTTAGGCTGGGCGTTGATGAGTCAGTCAGTCAGGACTTCTCTCTTTATATATATAGATATATATATATATATATATATATATATATATATATATATATATATATATATATATATATATAAACGAGAGTAAATAATCAAAGCAATAAACCTACTTAGTTCACAAATAACAAACAACAGATAATCTCCCCTAACCGAGCGTGCACTAAGACTATGAATGGATAGAGTAGGTAGGTACGCTCGTTGCGCACCCCACCTGGTGACCCAATTATTTGCACGTCTCCGTTTCAGATAAAAATATATGTATAACCTGGTGACCGAGAAGCGTGTATTAGATTTGAACTGTTGATTAAAATAATATAATCGTCGAACGAACTGGCAGAAAATGAAAATAGCAGCGTACTTACCTATTCAATGGGTATTAAGGAGCCGCTTTTTCTTGAAAAGAGGTCAGCAGTAATAAAGTTTCCGAGGAATTATGAAACTTATCTGATTGTTTTGTTTGTAAATATATTTTTCCGGTTATTTATTCTTAGTCGAATTTCGACGATAATGACTTCTGTAAACGTAAATCTCCATCGTCCACAATAATAAGAAACTCCAGTTTTTAGGGTTTCATACCTAAAGGGTAAAACTGGACCCTTTTACTAAGACTTGGCTGTGCGTACGTCCGTCTGTAACCAGGCTGTATCTCATGAACCGCGATAGTTAGACAGTTGAAATTTACACAGATGATGTATTTCTGTTGCAGTCATAACAACAAAATATACTAAAAAACTGAATAAAATAAATATTTAGGGGGCTCCCATACCACAAACGTGATATTTTTGCCGTTTTTATAGATAATGGAACGGAACCTTTCGTGCGCGAGTCCGACTCGCACTTGGTCGGGTTTTTTATTTTACTGATAAGTTAGTCCATTTTCAAATTAATTACGGTCGGTACCTTCCATTGTTTCCAACTTAATTCGTAGAAGAGTAAAACTCCTGCAAGTCAATTGGTTACTCAATTTTACGATTATCGATAGAACATACTGAACAAACCCATGTTTCGCAGTTACAGAGAACCGAAACGGAAACATATCCCGGTGTATTGTGAATCGAAGTGACCACGTCGACGCTGCTATAGCTCCTACTTGCTTACATTTACATTTTTACTAAGATCTGATGGAATTAACTTCGTTATAAGTGAAGCCCTAGTACACGTCACGGGTTATCCAAAATTAAAAACTTTGTACGATAAACAAAAATATAATTCTACTAGCACAAAAAAATTGCCACTACATTTTTACTTATATTATGTTTCTATATAACATGGGAGTTTAGCTCTGTCTGAGGCTAACAATAAAACGCTGCAGCTGCCATCCTATTCAACGCTCCGACCGTTTGGCTCGATCCAGGTTTGTTGATACTCATTCATCAACTTCTTATTGTGCTATTAAAAAATACGATACTATGAAATAAAAGAGATAATAATTAAGCAAATTATATCTCTAGTTAGGATTCATCTATTTTCTTTAATATGAGCCACAGTCATCGAGTGCTAAGTAGAATTTGTTATATTCATAAAGATTTTTGTTTCTTTGCTGCTCTTGTACACGCTTGCCCAAACAGATCATAATGCTTTGCGGTCGATTTGCGCTATTCACCTATTGATGGTCATGGATATTGATGGATCTTAATGTAAAATAAAACGCCTAAGTCAATTTATCTTCCTTCCCTTCTCGGGCCTCATCAGTTCGGATTTGCAAAACTCTCTTGACCGCTATTCTATGATCTTCGAAAGTTTTTTGCTGGTACTTTATCTAGCTTAACCCTTTAACGAGCATAGGCAGTTTAAATTTTTCATTGATTTTGTATCTTATTTCAATAACATAGAGTTCAATTTATGGTGGTAACTATTTTCCCTCTGCCCGTTAAAGTTTACAACGACTGCAACTATTTTTGCCGAAATACTAATGATACGTGGACTACTATTATATATACGTGTCGATTAAAGGTAAATAAACTAAAAACTGACTATTTCAGCACAGCATCAACCGCGGGAGAAGAAGAAGCTGATTTGGAACGTAAGTAGCTTTACAACGTGTCGAGATTTCGCGAAGTTCTCGCCGAGACGCTGGGATTCGCATCGGTCTTGTTAGTGAAACATGAAAAGTTTCACCTCCACTTCTTATCTCTTAATAAATAGTTGCCGGCTACTTTTTTTGAAAACATCTATTCGCTATTCATAGCTTTTTACCATGAAGAAAATACATTTACCGAGCAGTCCACCTATCATACGGCTCGTGAATAAATGTGTAGAGAGGAGATATTTAATTTTCAAAGTTGTACGTAAGAAAATTAAACAGCAAGGAACAAATCGAGCCAGACGAGACTAACGACCGACGGGATAAGTTGGCTGCCAAACAGTCACTTAGCGATGGTGATGGTAAACTTATGTATGTCTGGGTACTGTAAAATGTGAACTTGAACAACCAGATTTGCACTCACTACGTACAATACTACTCGTAGTGTAGGTAGTAGGTACCTATTATTTTACATCGTTTCTATACCGTCTCACTACCACGTAAATTTATAACTTTATAAGGTACGTGGTAATGAACTATTTTTAATAAGTAGGTATTGGAGCATTTCAGTGGTTTCCGTTATCGAATTAATAAATGAAATAAGAATATTATACGTCATATAAAAATATATTTTATGTTTTGTGAGGTATGCATATTAAAATATAAATGAATTACGAAATGAATAAATATTATTCATTTACGATTCATTTTATGTCCTATTAATAAGGCGGTGGACGGTTTTTTATTATCTTATTGAGTGGTTTTCTATATCATATGTAACTGTAATAAATTTTGGAAAGCCTTCAAAATATAAAAAAAAGGCAAACGGAATCTAAAAGATCATAATGAATATTTTTTAAGAAGTTACATAGCATGACGTCATTTTTACGTGGTAGTCTTGTGTTGAACGACATTATGACGATGCCAATACGACCTTTTTTATTAAAATTTCAGTATTGTTGTCACTGAACATTATTATAATATTTTTTTAATTTGTAAATAATATTTGAACATTCTATAGAAGTCCTACGCGAAATTGATATGGAATTTGTATGTTAACATTTATTTGGTAATCGTGGTTTGCGGTTTATATTATATTTCCTAGCGAAAATTAATTACAATGGCAAAATTATTTGGTCATTATTTAATATGCTTTTCGAGAGTTTAGAACAGAGGAGTAACACAAATACGTCACTTATCTATCGGCGCCGAGGTGGGATTGTAAACTTAGTCTAGACTAAAACAGTGATTTATGTTGATTATGTTGTATGCTATGTGATTTATTATAGAATTGACACTTTGCCAAACTTATTCCATATAAATTGTGTAATTGTCATGATTCAGTGTTATGTATTTTCGTAGTGGATGCTCTCTGCCTGGCTTGAAATGGCTTGGATTGCTCTTAAAAACACAACTTAGACTATATATTTGTCGTGTTTCAAAATACTATCTAATAAATTTTTAAATCAACAAACGAGGCGCATTTAAACGGGTTAAAGGGGCATTAAACATTTTAGTTGCAATAAATCTTTTCATTCGTTGTCTGTGGCTCATGCAAACGTTTGTTTATGTTTGCAGGGCGATGCGACCCCTCCCCTCTTCTCCTGCTCCCCGCTTCAGCCACCTTCAGCGGGGTCAACGTTCTCTCACAGCTCGAAATTTGTTCAACAGTGCCACACAACTAAACGTAACTTACTATTAGTCACTACTGGTTATAATGACAGTTATTGATTACTTATGTGATTAGATAGCAGATGTATTGCTCACAGAATCCAGTTTAACAGGCACACGCTTAATTTATAGAAATCTAGATTAGTATTTACATATATATTTACGTATTTTATTTACGTAATAGTATGTAAAAAGCGATAAGACCGCCCATTGTACTTTAGTTAATGTTGGTATTCAATTCATATTGTATTGTTTTTGGCGTACAATAAGGAGTTATTGTATTGTATTGTATAACAAAAGAAACGTCTGTTCATTTGTTTGACAGACTTATCTCTTGAATGTGCCTTAAAAGTAGAGTAGTCCCTCAGTCAAAAACTGGCTTGAGTCTAAAAAGAGAAACGCGGATTGTAACACTCCAGATGTTAATTATAATGACTCGCTATTATAATACAATAAGTAACAAGATGCATATTAATAAGCAAGGTGTAGCGACTACCGGAGCTCGGGTAACCTCATTAAGTTGCCACTTGAGCTCGGCCACTAACAATGCAACTTAACTAACAAGTTTCCAGTAACTTCGCTATACCACGATTATGCAGCTACGCCGAGAGAACTTTAAAAATACTTAAAGTCAGAATTAAAAATTTAAATTTTGCGCCTTTAAATAAAGTCTGTACATTTCGAGGGGGAAATGTTGAGAACTTCTGTCTAAAGCCAGCTCTAATTAATGATGCATTCTCTGAAAGTTTTCACGAATCTACATACCGATTGGTATGTCGTCTGATATAAAAGAAAACATGCTATATAACGTTATAGTTTAGTACTGACTTGAACTTCAGAACTGGTTGAATTGTCAAGTTACAATTTCTTTTCATTTTGTACATCGCACACATACCTCAGAATTAATTCTGGGACCTGAGGGTTTCCTTCCGATGTTTTCCTGTACCGTTGAGCTAGTGATAAATAGGTACTTACCTACGTAAGTTTTTGAAAAACTCATTGGGTTTAACTACATGCCCTCGCCAGGATTCCAACTCCAACCGAGCCTCACGCGTGAGGCGGGCTCTTTAAAAACGGTCTAGCACTGCTTTGTAATAATAATAAGTTTATTGGTATACCAAAACTTAACCTATTTACAGGTAATACACTAAAGTATAGACATTGTGCAGGTGTCGTGAGGCTAAGGTTCAAGCTAAGTGGCAGTCAACAGCTAAACTAGGAAAACCTGTACTATAGCTGCTGACCTTTGAGTATTAAACCAACAGGAGACGTCACGCGCACTAGTTTCTTTGCAAAAAAGTCTGCCAATTTCTGCGCGGGGGGCGAGGAAACAAACACAAATAATGTTAAAACAAACGCATTTTTTGACAAAACAATTAAACACTATATCCCAAGAGCCCAGGCCTGTCAGACCTTCGTCATTTTGTAAAACCTCAAAGTTTGTCTGTGTATGTCCCTACTACAGGTGTAAACGATCCCCGAATATGAAGTTTGGATAACGGTTCCTTTGGAAGTTATCAAGCAGCAAAGGTCCATAAAAGAGCAGTGATAGCCCGGACGGTTAAAGAGCCGGCCGAAAATCAGTGAGGCTCGGGTTCGAATCCTGGCATGTACCAATGAGTTTTTCAAAAACTTACGTACATATTTATCAATAGCTCGACGGTGAAGGAAAACATCGTGAGGAAACCCGCAGGTCTCAGAATTAATTCTGAGACATGTGTAAACAGACCCGGTCCGGCGATGGGCTCACCACCTATCACGTTTAGGGGTCCAATATATCTCGTGAAATGTGGGTATATCCAGTAATGGAATACCTCTGCCTACCCCCTCGGGGATAAAAAAGGCGTGAGATTATATTTATTATTATATTTAAAGGTCCATAAAATTGCACCTCAAATTCGTTAAAGTGTAAAGCCTAGTTTTTATATATATTTCATTCGGATTAATATTAGAAATCACGTCGTCCATTGTCAGACACTTGGTGCGGTGGAAACCCCCTGTCAGACACCCTTGAATCATGGTGAATTGATATACTTATTGATAATTTTTTTTACACTTCTATACTTTGACGATGTTATTGAAATGATACTTTTTATATTGTGCAATAAAGGAGCTATAAGATAATATTTTTTATTTAGTCTTAATTGTTATATATAGTGTACTTCTGAACGACGAAATTCTTAAAAAAATAGTTTCAACATTTTGGTTTTTTATAAGTTACTCCGTTTTTTTCTATGGACTGATAAAAAGTTTATTCCAGAAATGAATTCCTCATCCTTAAATTATATGAAAATGACATCAAACTTGGCCTAGTAGCTATATGTGGGCAGAAATCATGTCATGAAAGTATACCCTCAATTCACCATGATTCAAGGGTCTGACAGGGGGTTTCCACCGCACCAAGTGTCTGACAATGGACGACGTGATTTCTAATATTAATCCGAATAAAATATATAAAAACTGGGTTTTAAACTTTAACGAATTTGAGGTGCAACCTTAAGGACCTTTGCTGCTTAATAACTTTCAAAGGAACCGTTACCCAAACTTCATATTCGGGGATCGTTTTCACCTGTAGTAGGGACATACACAGACAAACTTTGAGGTTTTACAAAATGACGAAGGTCTGACAAGCCTGGGCTCTCACTCTACTAGCTTGAACTAGATGCACACAAACACATTCACCAATCCAAGCACTCCGTGAACTCAAAAAAGCTAGTTGTATATAACAGGTATGCGTGTTGACCGACACTTTTTTTTGGCAGAGGGGAACGCCTGTCAGTGGCGTCTCCGGTTGGTTTAATACTCAAAGCTGCTGACTAATCCCCATGTAAGATGACTTTGTATGCCCTTTCTGCCAATGTGAAAAGATAAATTTAAAAAATAGAATTTGTTATTTCAGGTACGCGACCCGATTTAACAAATCTGCTACCTATAGCCGCGCCAGATTTTATAATGTTTTATCTATCATACTAATTAATTTTCCTTTTTTAGTTCAGAAAATCTGCATTAACCACATTGCTATTCAATTAGAAATGACTGAACACTCCATTTTCAAATCGGTAACGGAATCCATTACTGTATTAAATTAATGTTTTCAAAATAAAATAGCTTATTCACAGATGAAACGCATCCCCATGATAATTAAGTCATAAAAGACCCGCCTAACAGAGGCAACAGAATCTCGTTTTAATGCAGCGACGTCGCTTACTAATTTCCACATTCAAAAAAGAACATGAGCCAAGCTATTATAAGCCGGTGACCGAGACGTCTGGCGCGACGCAACTTGGGCAGCCTCGGGGGGCTGCACACTACATCTCGCAGGGAGGGCCCAAGCCATTGATAAAGTGTGACAAATCGTGACGCAGGGGAGGGCATTAGGATCCCGTAACGTCACAAACACAGGCCATTGATCATTCGGATAGGATGAGCACGATGTATACGAGATGACTATTAATCTTGGATGTGGTTATTAATTGTTGAAGAGCAATATCCGGATGGATGTTGTAAGGGGCTCATTTGGCACCTAAGTCACGATTGATTGGCAGCGTATATTAATGGTGTCACGTCTTGTCGAGCGACTCGATGAGGTATGAGACAGAAAACGAGGATGAAGAGAAATAATCAGCTTTTTTCTTGTGATTTCATTAATAAAATTTAAATTATAAAATATGTAACAGAATAAGCGCAATTCCTGAAATTAGTTTGTTCAGTATCGACTACTTAATCGATTTCAGCTATTTTTAATGTGTAAATTTATTCCGAAAAATGAATGAGCATAGATGAATTTAGTGCTACCTATAGAAATCGTGCTATTATTGTTCTTTATTTAAGGGCATCATATTTTTTTAATATATGAATATACTAATTGGGGTGTATGAGGAATTGCACTTATTCTGTTACGCGTTGTAGGTATATAACAAGTTCCTACCAACTAATATTATAAACGCGAAAACTACTAAAAGGGTGATAACGAACCATTACAGCAATATAGGTTAATACACCAGAATAACGCATTGGCTTCTTTTTATCCTGGAACGTGGGAGGACAAAAGTTAGTCGAAGTAGGATTATAAAGAGGAAAGATTTGTTTTTTGTATGTTTATTACGAATAACTCAAAAACTACTGGACCGATTTAAAAATTCTTTCACCAATGAAAATCTAGAGGATCCCTGAGTAACATAGGCTATATTTTCTTCCCGTATTCCCACGGGAAAACCGCGTAGAACCGCTAGTACTTTATAAGAGCTCAGCGTCCAACAATTTGTTAGGGTCTGGTCATTTAGGTACGGAACCTATTAAAAAGCTTAAGCTGTCTTTCTGTATGTTCTACGTTTAAAAAGCTGTATATTTTAACAGAACATGTGTTTTTATTAGGCCAAATATTGATATTGTACTCTGTTGTAGAATCTGTAATACTTACTACTTATACTGTAGAATTAACTCTAAAGTTAAACAACAAAAGGTAAAATCGTATAAGTATAAGAGTTTGCTGCTGAGTGCGTTTGCTGGGTTAAGTCATTAATTCCAACTAATCTATCTTAATCGAATACGTAACAGAAAAATATTGAGGTAGTACAGAACCCTCGGTGAGAAGTGTGACTCGCACATGACCCGTTCTTCTACTTCACTGATATTTATTTATGCTTTGAGAATATACTCCGTGCTCAACCCATTAAGCAGTTTAAGCACATCTAGCCGGGTGACGTGTCCCTGGCTCTCCGCCATTACGAGTCGCAGGCGCAACTGCGGGCGGCCCAACTTCGTAATTAGTTGCAGTCTACGCGGTTAATGGTCGGAGATTGCTGCCTTGGCCGGGGAACCGAGCGTTTATTTCGTTACTACCAAATTATCCAACATTTGCTTTCAGGTTCCAGCCTGATGGATAAATTGCATTGTATGATTCTGATTTGGATTTTAAAACTCAAATCAGTGATAATCGAAATATACTTGCCTTTAGCCTTTATTTAATTTAATTTTGGGATTCAATTCAAATATACTAAGCCTATATGTACTGTACAATAGTTTGAAATAAATAAATGTAAACTTTGGTAAACAATTGTGCAAGTATTTCAACACCTGGCAAAATGTGGCACTTATTGTAGTAATTTATTTAGGGTCGCACCTATAAAATATGAGTGCTAAAACACTATTATTATATTGTTATATTCGTTTGTACTCTTATCCTCTCGTTGCAATTATAACGGAATCCCATTTTATTATTGCAAACAACCTTTGTAGTTACACATAACCTCAACAGTCATACAGTTGCTACCGGTACGAAGCGAATATGAATCTGCGTCAAATGTGCTTATTTTTGTTGCAGCAAGATCTATACTAGGTCATAAAATAAACAAAAGTACGCCCGCGTGCCCGCTCGCGGCTACCGCATCTGTGCGAATTTTTTACTACTTGTTTGTTTAAAAAACACCCATGTCAGATTAAAGAGTTAACCAAATCACATACAGTAATTATTTCGTTAGTTGCTTTAGCATATCACGCACCTTAAATTTGTTAAATGGCTGTAACCAAAGTCGTTTAAAGAAAAAAAACACGGGTTGCACTCCGGGAGTGCCGGCAGAAGTGAAAACTTGATTATGAACGTTGTGCATTTTTGATTTAATGGAATAGTTAGGGAATAGCATTTAACCTCTCTTGACAACATCGTGATTATCTTCTCTCTGCTTCTCTAGATATTTCTGCTAAATCTTATTTACCCAAAACACAAAGGAGAAGGGAATACGAACCTGTGACACGTGATGACATTGTCATGTTTACTTAGCAACACCATTAATTTAATAGCAATTTATTCATTTTTATATTGAAAATACTCGATAATCCGAATTTTCCGCCTATAAGTTGTCGACTCAGATCGACTTATTTTTTACGCTCTTCAATTTGATGTGCGTTTCGTTTGAGTCTACCGTAGACACAGTTTTTGCAGCGTACGCCAGAATAGCTCGCAGATGGCAGATCGCGCAAGCGCTCTGCGCGCCGTCTTACGGTATTTTTTCGATCAGCACACGTGACCTGACGCGAGTTTCACAGTTTTTACCCATCCCACAAAAGTGCTCAACGCCGCTAAAGAAGTTTTCACTTCAAAAAGTTTCTCTCCTATAGACTGCTAATGTTCTAAAGACACTATGAAAACCACTTCAACCAAAAATCGGGGTGCGGGGGCGAAGTATGAGATAATGTAGGTACTAAATGTCAATAAATGTACCAATAGTATTTAGAGAACATTTTGCGCTCGACCAATCATAAAGCTTACGTATTATTCTACTTTTGAATTTGCTCCATTAATGAAGGACTAGTGAAGTAATCATACACCACACAATCGATATCGATAAATGCTGCAACCTTAGGAACGGCAGACTTTGTCAGTTTGGTATATTTGCAAGTATGTAGAAGAAGATTTAAGTATGCAGTCAGGCTGAAAATGTTTAGATCAAATTGTGGAATGTGTTGATGGAATCTAATTTTCAGCCTTGCATGTAGATTTAACTAAAATTCTTTTGAGATTGGGATCTCTTGTAAATCTGAAAATCATTGATAATCGATCTATGGATACATAATTTATATTTTTTGTCAAGCACTAAGGAAATATTAATGGATAAAAATACAAATATTTAAATATATTTTTTGTGGTGTAATTAGAATAGGAAAATACTAACTGGTGATAGGTAACGCCTGTTTAAGATTTCTGAGAATTGACTGTGGAACACACAACGACGCAAGCGGGCATATTTTTGTTAAAACCGAGAGCTTGTTTCGATCTGACTTCCAATGTGTCATTGTATCGTCAAACCAGCGGTTATGTGTTACGCATAGGCTATATTTTATCCCCGTATTCCCACGGGAACGGGAACTACGCGGGTGAAACCGCGGGGCGCAGCTAGTGTAAGTAGGTATATATCGAAATGGAACATATACGATTCCTGTTTTAATTCCTAAAGTTTTATTTTTCGGATCCTATTCGAGAAAAAATTTTAGACAGACAGACAAAAACTATAAAAATGGTCATTTGTGGCAAATAGCTGTGTTCACAAAATTTTCAGCTTATATTTTTAAATCACAGAGGTTCCCTTCAATTTGTCTATATTGGTTGATAAAGTAGTTTTTGGTTTCTCATTCCACAGAAACCGTGAAGTACTGCATCAAAATACAACAGTTTATCACAATTTACCGCGGCTTCGTTACATACTCGTATCATCAATTGGTTGCAGACGTTGCAATGACATCACCGGGGTGACTAAAGTCAGCCTTCCCAGAATTATTGGTTCGTGTTTACTTCGCAGATTGACTAGCAAACCACAATGTTTATGAGCGGGTAACAGTTGGAAGGTTATTTCAGTTGAGTTAGTCTATTAAACTAATGAAACCTTAACTGATATGTTTGGTTAGGTTTCCACTACGTCCTTAATTAAATTATACTAGGTAATATTAACTTTAGCTCGCTCCATATAATCAAAGAAAATAGGTTAAATTAAAATCATCATCATCATTAACTCGCCCTTTTCCCATTATTTGTGGTCAGCGCAGTATGTTTTTTCCTTACATTTAGATCTTAAATTAAAATATTGGCAATTGGCATCAATTTAATTATCATTTACTAGTCTGTCTGTGAATCAGACCGTCCTTATTGAAGTATCGCAATGTCAATGGAATTCATTAAATCATTTTAGAGATTAATTAGCTAGAATTACATATTATTAAAAAAAGTATTATATAGCCAGTTAATTAACGCTCAAAAATAAATGGCATAACGGTACCAAGCGCCGCAGGTTTCACAAATCCGTAGGCTAATTAAAAACCAGTAATTTATTTTCGTCTATTACAGCAACGAAGCCACTACCATGCCATTCTTCTAACATTGTATTACGTTTACAAAATGTTATTTTATACCTTGATTTAAAAAAGGATGGCTGTAATTATGTTTATGTAGAAAACTAAATAAATGTGCTCACGTCTTGTATTAAATTTCTGGATATATCTACGTTTTCGCCATTATATTCTTTGGACCCCTAAAGGTGATAGGTGGTGAGCACATCGCCGGACCGGGGATCTGTTACACATGCCTCAGAATTGATTCTGGGAACTCCTGGTTTCCTTACGATGTTTTCCTTCATTGTCGAGCTAGTCATAAATATGTTCGCCAGATTTTTGATAAAAAAAGCCCTTGTTGCATGCTCTCGCCTTGAGTCGAACCCGAAACCTCAAGGACAACAAATGTTTGAAGATAATCGCCAACTTGCTAGTTGCTTCCAGAACGTAGGTACCTACAAAAAGATTTGAGATATTGCTTCGGGCTGCAGGCCGCGTCGTCGCGCTCAGCGGAGCGTGACCAGTTCCAAGGCTCTCGCTTTAGAACCTCGCCTCGGGCTACCAGCCCTACGTAATAATTTTTTTACCATAATGGCAAGTAGTGAGTTGCCTCGACCAACTCACGTGGACCAAATGACTCATACACCCGTATAATAAGCGTTGTTTCTTTGTATCGCTTAGTTGTCTATTACCATACGATACTGTGTCTCGTGTAGGTGGAGAAACTTAATAATAATAATAAATAAGTTTTTTTTAATATCTGACCAAAAACCGGCAATCCTTCGTCCTGTGGGACCAGACCAGAGACAATATGCATTAAATTAACAAATATTGTAATGAGATCAAAACAGATATAAGTCACGTACGCTTGTATTGTGTTGAGATCCGAAACAACATCAATAAATATTCTTTATCAAAGTGACCTTCATACAATTACGTAGGTAGTTGCCATAATTTAGCATCCAATAAACTCACACGAACACCTTTATCACACTATTGGGAGCACTTCATTGAAATTGGAACCTTAAAAAATAGCCCCCTATTACACTTTTATTAAACAAGTAACAAGCTCCTAAGTAATGGGTGTAACTGTAATTACAGCTGGACACGTCGACAATTAACGAGTTTTAACAGCATTGTTACATCTTTAGCGTGGGCTATAACTTGTCTAATTTATTTCAATGGTGGCGACCTGATGCTAATGCTCAAACTGTTTTGTGGATTAAGTTTAAGGTTTATAATATACTAGCGACCCGCCCCGGCTTCGCACGGGTGCAATGCTAACACTAAACCTTCCTCTTGAATCACTCTATCCATTAAAAAAAACCGCATCAAAATCCGTTGCGTAGTTTTAAAGATTTAAGCATACAAAGGGACATAGGGATATAGGGACAGAGAAAGCGACTTTGTTTTATACTATGTAGTGACTAGCTGTTCCGCGCGATCTCACGGTGGGAATACGGAAATTTATTTATTTATTTGCAATAAATTGTATGTTAGTAGGGTTCATAAGAGTTATATTTGTTTTAATAAAATTTTACCCAATGGGTGTAGCAAAGAGATATGATTACAAATAGCAATTTAAAATATTAAAATATAGCTTATGTTACTTCTAGAAAAGTTTTCCACGTATTTTTAGAATCGGTCTAATAATTTTTGAGTTTATTTGTTTCAAACATACAAAAATACAAATCTTTCCTCTTTATAATATTAGTGTGGTGTGGCCCGGGCAGACGTTAGTCTGTCACCCTTTAGTTTCTTAAATCTGTGTCTGTCACAGTAAGTATTTTTTTGTGTGGGAATACGGATGGTTACGGACATTCGTGTTCTCACACAAAAATTACATCAATATTGGTCCAGCCGTTTTTGAGTTTTAGCGAGACTAAGGAACAGCAATCGATTTTTATATAAGAAGACTAGCGACCCGCCCTGGCTTCGCACGGGTGCAATGCCCACACTAAAACCTTTCTCTTGAATCACTATCCATTAAAAAAAACCGCATCAAAATCCGTTGCGTAGTTTTAAAGATTTAAGCATACAAAGGGACATAGGGATATAGGGGCAGAGAAAGCGACTTTGTTTTATACTATGTAGTGATGATACACACATCTACCATACTAGCGACCCGCCCTCGCTTAGCCTTTATCAAAATAAAATATAGCCTATATTAGTTAAAGATAATGTTATGTGGCTTCCATTTAGTGGAACATTCTTTGTAATTGGTCCAGTGGATCAAGAGATAATCCTCAAAACACGATTCCACCTCTTTACAATATTAGTATAGATAGTAGAAACTAAATTAAATACGTCATCACATCACTGAAAGATTTATTAAGATCTATGATGCGTATTAAAAAGTTTAAAAAAAAACTGGTCTTAGACAAACATCGTTAATTAACTGAACCTATTGCCAGGATGGGTTATCCTATTATCATATTATATTGCAATATGTTAGCACAAAAAAAACGAGGCAAATATAGACAAAAAATCAAATTTTCTTTATTAAAACATTTTGTCTGATCCTGTTCACTTGATCACCCTATATTTTAGATTAAGAGGTTCGATAATCTCGTTTCATGTGAAATGAAATGTAAGGCATTAATTTAGTGTCAAGTGTACTGAAGCCTCAAGGTTAGTTGGGGTGAATATGACCACATTTATTTCTTTGACAGCTTTCCAATTGCCGAGTCGACATCGAGGCCCAGTAGTCTGCAAAGCAAAATTAATTCTAATTGTTTTTGTTACAGAGCATTATATGAAACAAAAACTTTTTGACTTAAATGAAAGTCAATGTTCAATAACAAAGAACTAAAAAGAGTTAAAAATCTACTTCTTAGCACTATATCATCGAAGTATTTTTTTTAAACTTTTGTTGATTTTTTAATAACCCCTCGACATACATTCGAATTGAGAACCACCTCCTTTTTTGAAGTCGACTGTCACTGTCACTTGACGACTGATGACCCTAGTGCTGATTTTTCCACTTTGGCAGTTGTGCTTAAAACTTATCCTAATCTGTTCTCTATCTCAAATAAGCATAAAACAAAATCGTTATCCGCATATGTTCTGTGCGCACAGACATAAGTACAATCACTACACTGCAGGTACACATTTTTTTCCTAACTTAACTTTTTGAGTAAGAGTTTACGAGTAAGAATTGATGAAGTTATTCGTTATATTATACATAACAACTTGGATTTATAAACTTGGAGAATTATAAACCGATTAAATACACAAATCCTCACTGAACCCATGAAGGCGAAATCACAAGGTGTTTTATTTAACTTATTATTTTAAAATCAATTGAACGCACATTCAGCTGTATGATTTTATTACAGCAATAACCATAAACGTTAATTTAACTTCGTTATTAATTTTTAGAGCCTGGCGCAGTATATTCCGAATTTCACTGTCGCCGTAAAACAAAAAAACTTTTAAATGTTTACAAAAAGTAAAGAAATCATTATGATGAATTTCGTTAAACGTTAACGAGCTCACGAAATATTCGAAGGTTAAACTTTACTCATTAAAATGGTATTGACTATTGTCAATAATTGCCGTAAAGCATTTTGTAAAGAGCAATGTTTCCGGTAATGTTCATGACCAGAGACGATGTCTCTCGACCTTAAATGATAGTGTACTGTGAGACACTCCACATTGTGATGCAACACCACCGTGAGACAGTTACACTGTCAATGCACTACTGTTGAATTATAATAATTATGTAATTCACTGACTCTTGCCAAGAAGGTAATAACGTAGAATTAAGCTTTTAAAACATTCTTCTCACGTGGGGAACAGGGGCTAGAGTAAGCGATAAGCATTACACAATTTACACACATTATAAAATACCTATTTTTAGAAACCCACGGGTCATGTTAAGTTTTCTCGAGTGGCCTAATCGACCAAACCCCTTACCCAGTGAACCGTTAAGGAGTTACGGCAGACACATTAGGCTACCAACAATAAAAAATTTACGATGCTATACGGTTCGATTTAAGTTTTTATCAGAGTGGTGCAGTTAACCTGTCAACTATAAATTTAAAGCTGTAAAAAGTTTTCCAATCGCTAAAACGTCCCAAATCCGTTTCAGCTGAGAGTCAGACTGCGGTGAACACTGGGCAATTTGTCAGGCGGTATTCCTGCCATGTCTGGGGCTTGTGGGTTGGCAGGCAACGCGACTGCGGAAAGAGTTTATAAGCCGCACACGTCACGATGGTCGTGACCTCGCCGGTTCAACGAACGCACCGTTGCCGTCACAGCGCGCGCCGCGATGCGTCAACTCTTGCGCAGTTCACATTTATGATGTGAGCCGATGAATGACGGCTATTATAGGACTGTCATAAAATCTTCAAAATTGTGAAGTGATGACAGAGTTGGCAACTATACGTCAGATAATATAATGATAAACTTTGATGTCAAGCTAGTAGGTACAAAGTTTTGTTTCACATTCCAGAGTTAGGTTCCATATAGGTATCTACATATAACAAAAAACCTTTTGCAGTTAGTTTAAGGTGATGAGCCTTATACAAGTGTTTACTTGAGTTACCTTGTAGCGAATCCTAATCGCACATGTCCTAACTAAGAATAGTATTAATGCGAAAGCATGGTTGTTTGTTCTTTGTTCAAGTCCCAACGGAGAACGTAATTTTTTCCAAAGAAATAGAAGGAGGCCCCGGAATTGGCGTAAGCTACTTTGATTCCAGGAAAACATTCTATTAAAAATCCGAAAATGTAACTTGTTAGCCCTTATAGTTGGTAGTCCGGGAAGTGGCATAGGCTACTTTTGATTCCGGCACAATATCCCATTCCTTCGAGAAAAATCTTAGTTTGCTAAAATTGGCTACAAAAGAGCAAGTTAATAATAAATAAAAACTTCACTACAGATACTGTTCTAATAATTTGAGTGTTTTTAATAAACCTTAATCCGATTACGGTCCTAATTCATCGCCTAGACAACGGTGAAATAGAGCGGAAGAATAGCTGCCGCTTGTATCCCCCAAGAAGACAAACCAACGACGGATTTACGCAACTGCCTAAACAACAATGGCCAACTACCTACTTACAGTAATTACATCGCTCCATCCCAAGGATTTCATGTTGATGTAATTAGAAGGCACTGTAATTAACCATGCTAATTATATTGATATGTCATGACATGTCAACAAAATAATTCGATGTTGATTTGCTACGCATCACCGTAAACTGATTACAAGATGTTCCCTAATAAATGAACTGAATTCAATTCTAGTATTAAGATAATTTGTGTATTAAATAAATTCACCAAAATATTAAAGGGAGTCAACCGTCACTAAGGATTAAACCGAGTTATTTTCGATGAAAAAATAAAGCCATTCCAAGTATTCCCCTTCAAAACGTTATTTGGGTTACCATCACGTGCGCATTAGTGTTGGATGAACGGTCCTTTCAGAAAAATATCTCTCGTCCGATCGGTAGACAGCGATCATTGTTCTTGAGCCCATCTGTATAGATACATAGATATACTAAAATGGGAGCTGCTCTCTCGCTTTTACGGAGTCCGTTCACGACACGGGAATGGTCGAAAACGGAGCACTTAACTTGCTTTTTCGCACGATCTCTACCCTACTTCTAGGTAACTAGGACAGTACACGAATAAATCAAGTTAACGGCAAGGCCATCCTAACAAAATCCTCGATTGATTTCGTTTTCGATATTTTTCAACTACGCATGTGATTCGCTTATACAGTAACAAAACACAATGGGTATCATCATCACCATCATTATTAGACTGATCTTAAACAGCATTGCTGTACATATGCGACATGGTACGTGACTACTGAATACCTAGCTGATAATAGCATTACAAGATGGCCAGTTTTTTGTATGCTGCGGCCCATCCTTTGACATATTTCCTTTATCGCCACTTTATTTAACGTCGTTTGCACTAATACAGTGTGTGTAAATAAGTCACCAGCTGCTACTATTTGCAGTTACCGCTGTTCCATAAAGCCACGGTTTTCTGTGCGGACTTCAAAGGAAGGCTGCGCGTTTAGGTACACATCAGCCTAGCGCGATTTTAGAATATAGAATTTTTATATTGATATCAATACCAGTAAATAGGTAAGCTACTAGTAAAGCATAAGAAATTAAGCAAGTTGAAGAGTCATTATGGCGGGGACTTCGATAAAGTAACGATCCCTTGATAATTGATGAATCAAGTCGACAATTTTTTTTATTAAAAGTAATTACCATAATCTTGTAAAGTTTTGGAGCATGTGTGAAGACTCGCTCGCGTCGGAAGCTATCGTGGTACATATTATTTCGGGTAGTGTAAGCATTGGCAATTTGCGGCATTAGAAAAGGTCTATTTTCAACTGACTACATGACTAAAAAAGTTAAATGATACCTAATTCCTACTAATATTAAAGACGCGAAATTTTTTGAGGATGTATGGTATCTTTCTTTCACGCTGATTCCACTAAAGGGATGTTGATAAAACTTTAGAAATATAGCTTATAAATTAGAATAGCATAAAGGCTATAAAACGAAGTCGCCATTAATTAAAACAATTCAGAAATCATTGACAAACAGTGCCCTGTAGGTATGTTATTCAGCCCCCATTAGCTCGTGATTGCTTGAAGCGTAACCCAAAGGATGTAAATAGATATGTATTCAAAGTGGATATTTCCTCTCATCCGTTTCGTTCAGTGATGTATGTAATAAGAGACATGTCATTCATAGACGTGACATTGATTTTAAAAGCCTGAGGGGTTTATTCTGGTCTAACTTGCTTTTATGGCGCTGCTGAGAGTTGGTTTTTAGAGTTAACGACAGTATGTGTCGCAATGCCCAAAAGCTTACGTACGCTGTTTAAACATCACCTTAACTTTAATGTTTCGTATCGTTTAATGACTATGACATTAATCTGGCTTTCATATTTCACTAAACCCCACATTTATTTTGTTAGAATAAGCTAAATGCATATTTAGGTACAACCTGTATGGTAATAACCAAGAAAATTTGAGACATTTTGTTCCAGTCTACACCATACACACTACATATTATAAAGAGGAAAGTTTTGATTTTTTGTTTGTTTGTATTGAATAGGCTCCGAAACTAATGGACCAATTTTAAAAAATTCTTTCACCAAGACAAAACTTACTTTTGTGGGAGTTATATGGTCTATAAAATTTCCACGAGAATGGGACTTGCGAGGGTGAAATCGCTCAGAACAACTAGTTTAATATAATTTCCTTATAAAGGTTCTTTGTTCATAAATTCACTTAAAATAATACAGCACGGCCGTTTTATCTTGACAACTCTGAAGTTTCGCAAATGGCTACGCACGCAGTAACATTTTTCAGCGACCATATGGCGGTAGGAGAGGGATTTGCGCAGGCGAAGCCTATGTTCAGAGAAGCCAAGTTTAAACGGCCGTACTGTACTTACCTAAATTATTTTTTACTACTCAAAACGCTAAATTTGTATTTCGAAGTGCTTTTATACCATTTTGCATAGAATATCCCTGAACCGTTAATAAAAATAATTAGAAAATACTCCTATAAAGTTATCATTACAATGTAGTACTAGGTAATAATAAAACAATTTTAATTTAATATGAATGGCAAAGGTTGTTACTACTATTTATTATTCTGTGGTAAAGGTAGGGGAGTACTGAGTCAGATACATGATTCACAATTTCGGAACTGGTTTTTGGCGCGGTAAAGTCGAACAGGCTGGCAGAGTAGGCGATGGCGAAAGTAGAACAAAATATTATTTATCCATCATGCTAATGTTATGAATGCAATTGAAATGTACGTACATCTTGGTAGGAATTCGCGTAGCTTCTAGTATAAACTGGTCTACTCTTGAGATAACTGTTTCTTCTTAAAGTAACGCCACTTTAATTATGATCTATTATTTTTTTAGAATAAATTGAAACCTATTTTGAAGTAATAAAAATTTTTAAGATCTTATACTTTTTCTTAAACTATACAAAATTTCTTAATGTGAGACTTTGTCTGTAGCTTTTCAAAATGTTTTTTACGTGTCATACAGATGATTAGTAATAAATTGAATTGTCCTCATTCATCATTGCCCACTTAATGTTAGGGTAAGTTTACAATCCCTGTAAGTTAGACTATGTTCACATTGCCCTACAAAAGCAGTTAAGCCATCACTTGTGGACTCTGTTTAGCCATATAGGTACTGTGAAAAGCTAGATCTAGCAAAACTCAGAAAAAAACCAGTAGTACACACCAACTGAAATATGTCTATTTGTTCAAAGATTGCCTAGCTGACCAGGTGGTCTTAAGCAGGAAACTTATAATCAACGTATTATGAACCAGACAATATGTTTTTAGATGCTACTCTGACATAAATTAGTGTGCAAACATTTTTGTCGTGAATATAGTGTAAATTCTGTTCTGTAAATGTTTTTGTGTAATACTATTGAATTTATAACAATAATAATACATGAGCTTTATATTATATTATGTCATAAATTTGTATAATGTCTGGTAATGATTTATTATTAAATCATTTAAATTATAGGAACTTACAAGTGAGTGTTAATTAAATTGAACAATGTAAGAATGACATTGAAATAAGTTAATTATTATGATATTTAGGTAGTAATTATGATACAAAATGAACACCTGTATCAAGAGACCAACACCAACTTAACCAATTTTGTGTTTTTTTTGCACCTAAGACAATAGACAATATTGAATGATTCTTCTATAGAAGGAATACAATTGTTGAATGCTAAATGGTTACAAATACAAAAGGTTGACAGAAGTTATTAACATCTTCAATTGTTTCTTGACTCAGTACTTAACTACAAAGTATTTTTTGCATAATTAACAATATGTGCAGTTATCTAATTATTTTTTTTCATTTATGTATTGATATATATAATAATCAATGAGTCAATCAAAATCGATCCAGCCACTTTAGAGTTTTTGTGATATTAACACAAAAACTCTTAAAGTGGCTGGATCGATTTTGATGACAAATTTATGTGCGAGTTTAAGTCAGTCTCAGGATAAAGATCTACAATTGGACTCAATAGGTAGTGCTGTTGTATATAGAATGACTAGCTTTTACCCGTGGCTTCGCTCGCTCACGTTTATTTCACCCCCTTAGGCCTTAGGGGTTGAATTTTGAAAAATCCTTTCTTAGTGGATGCCTACACTGTATAAGCTATCTATGTGCCAAATTTCAAGTCTCTAGCTAGACCCAGCGGTTTAGGCAGTGCATTGATACATCACCAATCAGTCAGTTAGCTTATCATTTTATATATAGAGAAAATGTCAGCCCAGGCCAATAGTTTTATAATATTTTTCGTATTTAATGCCACAAAAGGTCTAGAAGATTTTCATAGTCAAACAAGTTTTTTTATATTAACACTACAGTATCACACACTGTAAATTGTCCTATTTCGTGTGGGGATCAAAAGACTTTATGGGACTATTTAAGGTATGAGTACTAGAAATGACAGAAATCGCCAAAAACTTTTTTCATACATTTTGTACTGAAAACGAAAATCAACTCGAAATTTTTCTGTATTTTGGCAAACATATTTCAGGAAACTTTGTTGACGCGAGTGAAACCGCGGGGCGCAGCTTATAATATGCTTGGCAGAACAGAAACAGAAGACCATATAGTTGTGTTTTGTATAGGAACTAGACACAACAGTTTTAGAGGTAGGTACCTTTTTATTTTTAAACTAAATGTGGTCAGTCTGACACAAGAATAATTTTAGACATTGAATCTGATTGGGTGATTTTTATTGTGCATTGTGGAGGAGTTGGGATGGTGTCCTGTGGTATTTTGTGTACTTACCACTTTCGATGTACGGCAGAGCAAGCAGCAGGAAAGCAATATATCCAATTTCACTGAACATTGTCGCTTCCAATCACACACTTTTTGTATCACGAAGTCATTGCACATCCAGCTGATTTTCACATCACACAAAACCTTTGTCTGTTTTTGACAGTATCGCATGCGCGCGTTCCCCAAAATATTTTTTATTTACATTGCAATACACCATAATCTATGTACACTTTACACAGCTCCTCAGCACTAATGTCACCATAATTTACAAAATAGTTGGAAGGTACACAGGAGTTGAATTAAATAACAACAAAAACCGTTTCCGTACAGCGAACGGACCAACCCAATTTAAAGAACAAAATATTTTATGAATGAACCCTCAGCAATTCCACACAATCACCTTATTGTCTCGTGCTTAAATATATTCACAATGTCCTATTCTACTCTTATTCTAAATTTAATAAAAAATAAAACTAAATCATCGACTTTCCTCCGATCTGACATATTGGAAATTATGGATTTGGAACTGCATTCGAATACACGTTCATGCCATACGATTCACTGTCAGTTGATTTTTACTTTTTTATTGGTTTACCGTGTGACATTTTGTCAAGTACGAGTGGTAAAAAAATGCTGTGTAAATAAAATAATAATAGCTCAACATTATACAATATGACTGTAATATTTCTCTTTCAAAATATAATATTTTGAATTACAACAAAATTGTTATTATGTGTTGAAAGAAAAACACACAGCGTCGATATGAAGAATGCGTTTGTGTACTTACCCATCTTTCCCGACATGTTGGTTAAATACCTGCTAGTCACCGGCTAGGGGGTGCCACTGTCATCGTCTTCTATGTTTTCGAGAAGTAGTGGTTCCACCGAGTTTGACAGCTTGTCATAGTGTCTTCACCAGGAAGTAATTCCTGCGACGCTGTGTGTTTTTCTTTCAACACATAATAACAATTTTGTTGTAATTCAAAATATTATATTATGTGTTTGTCAAAAAACACACAGCGTCGATATGAAGACCTGTTTGGTATCTGCTGGTGACCAACACAAAACGCTATGTGAAGAAAATAATACAGTTTATTAATCATATAGAATAAGTATCAGTCTCAAATAGTCTCAATTTAGACATTGAAGAAACACTGTATTATGAAACAATAAAAAAGAAAAATTAAGTAAAGAGAAAATCTTTAAAATGAGCTTAATTTCAACAAAAAGAAATATTTTACCACTTGTACATAGTAACTCTATGTAAACATAATGATTAAGCAACATAACATACATTCTCTAATAACTTTAATCAACACATAAGTAATTACTAATTAATCATAGTAACTAGCCTGTTAACCTAGTTTTAACAAAACAATTCAATAACAAAGTTTGTAATAATTATTCAGGTTGGAAATTATTAAACAATAAATGAGATCTATTATTTCTCTTCTTTTCTATTTCCTTGCAATAGAATTTTCTAAAAGTATTTTCAGCTTTCCAGTTTCCTCTAGAAAGAATCTCATCAACAGGATGATTCTCTACCCAGCTTGCAGAGGCCACTGCTGATCTAAATGAACCCGCTGAAGCTGTGATACCTGCATCCTTTAATACAGATCTCACCCAACCCCCAATTACAGTTCTAGAAGCTGGGCGAGGTTTTCCAGTTATGGTAACAAAGAGATGGTCTAGACCTCTTTCGTCAATCCTTCTGATTCGAGAAATCTCCATAAGCCGTCTTACCCAGACAACAGGGCAAACCTGCTGATTAGGGTGTCTCAATAATTGCCATCCTGACTGTCTGTGTCCCGACGAGTCTGTCTTCGAGCCAAATAGTGGCCACAAGACTATCTTATCTTCTTCTTGGACATGTTTGAATCAGAAATTTTCAGTAATGTGAGGTCATGCACCCTTCTTCCAGATGCCAAGAGAAGTATAGCTGCTGTTCTCCGAGATACTTCAAACAAAGTGTTCCTTTGGGAAGGGATAGTCAACCAGTCAAACACCACTTGAGCATCCCACACTGGTGGCTTGGGTCTTGTGGGTTGAGCAGAAGCAATTGCCCTAAGCATTTGTCGCAATAGTAACTGGTCATCTGATTCTTGGTCATGCTTGATCTTACAAAATGTAAATATAGCAGATTTATTTACTAAAATAGTGCTATATGCAAGCTTTTCTTCTAAGTGTAAATATGCTAAAAATCTTGAAATTTGTTGTAGTTCTGGGTTATTACTATTTACTCCATATTTATCACACCAGTTTATCCATCGCTTGATTGCCGGAAAATAAGTGTGCATAGTAGACTGTCTCCAACTTGTATTTAACAATTGCTTTTCCTTTTCTGACCAGTCATAAATCTGTTCTCCCCACCTCCAACTAACCAAGCTTGAAGGTTCAGTTGGTCTACTTGAGCTGGAGGAAGACCTGTTGACTTGTCCACTAGGCTCTCCGAGAGCTTCTCTATTGTCAGAGGTGGTTCTAATGCTCTGGACTTCAGATCGGCTAACCAAAACGTCTTTTCCCAGAGAGGTGCAACCACTATGTATAGACCCTTGGCACTGTTCAGTTGAGCTAAAACTCGAGGAATGAGGTTCGGAGGTGGAAATATCCAACCCAGACGAAAATCCCAACTTTGGCTGAAGGCGTTTGAGAAGAGTGCCAAGCGATCGTTGCAGTCTAGAGAGACATATCTGCTGACCACGGCTGTTTCTGCATACGCGAATAGGTCGACGTCTGGAGTGCCCCAACGATGAAATAATCGGTTTGTTGCCGTGGGCAGCAGGTGCCATTCGGATATCCGCCGACCCCGTGAGAGGTGATCGGCGGTGCAGTTGTACCTCCCCGGGAGGTAGTGTGCTGACAGGGTAATGTTCATTGCGTCTGTCAGCCTCAACAACTTGCATGTCAGATTGAGCAAACCCAACGAGTGAGTTCCCCCATCGTTCCGAATATAAGAGACCAGGGTCTGGTTGTCTGATTGGACTAGAATATGAGCATTCCGCAGGCAATGCGACTGATTCCGAATCGTCGCATATACTACGAACAGCTCTTTCCAATTCGAGTGCCATTTCTGCTGTTCTCTCGTCCAAGTTCCCGACATCAGAGTCTCGTTCAACTGAGCTCCCCAGCCTGAGTCTGCTGCATCGGTTGTCAGAAAGTGAGTATATGGTCGCTGATGCAGGACTACCCTGTTCTTGACTGCTCTGTACCACCACTTGAGGTCGTTCCGAACTTGAGGGGGTAAAACCCGTCTCAACCTCTGATTGTCGTGGAAACGTTTGAGGAAAATCTGTAGATACCGACAATGAAGGCGGCCTCTGAGAGTCACAAAGTTGGCGAAGTTCAATTGACCTAGAATTTTCTGTATTTGTTTTAAACTGCACTGTGGGTTGACTAGAATCTTTGAAATTGAATCTTTTATCTTTCTGGTTTTTTCTTTTGATAAGAACATTATGTTCAGCTTTGTGTTCCAGATGATCCCTAGATACTCTATTTCCTGTGTGGGTTTTAGTATTGACTTTGGAAAATTTATTTGCCATCCCAAGGATTCCAAGAGACTCACAACTTCCGCAGTTTGAGAGGTCAACTTGGTCTGGTCCTGGTTGACCAGGAGAAAATCGTCTAAGTAGACTAGAACTCGATTTCCTCTGGCACGAAGGATCTCCGCGATCCAGTTCGTAAGCGCCGCAAAGGTATGAGGGGCTGATGCTAGGCCAAAAGGTAGGGATGACATTTCCAGTAGTTCTCCGTTGTATACCATTCTGAGATAACATCGGTGAGAATGTGCTATTGGTACATGAAAATATGCATTGGAGATGTCTATCTTGATCATCCAGTCCTGTGCTTGGAGGAACTCGGGTACTAATGCATGAGATATTAGTTGGAAGCGCTTGGTATGAACATACCTGTTCAGGCCTCGAAGGTCGAATATTGGTCGAAGGGTGCCAGTGGATTTTGGCACTAAAAACATCTTTGATAGGAAGCTCGGGCTTGCTTGTGAGGGTTGTTCGAGGACCTGTTGTTCTTTCAAATCTTTTATAATCGTTGTCATCTCTGGGGTAACTCGGGTATTGTATAATTTTGTCAAAGCCGTGGAGGGGTAATTCAGGGGAGGTCTGTCTGAGAAGGGTATGCGAGCGCCTGAAATAATCTTTAAAATAAATTTGTTGGCTCCTAGGGCCTCCCAAGTCGGCAAGAAATTCTTTAGGCAGCCCCCCCTGAATACTCTCAGTGAATAGTCATTTTTTACCTTTTGAACGAAAGGAATTATTGTTAGTTTTAGGCTCCTTTTTAAACTTCTTAGGGAAATTCTTATTTTTTGCTGGAAAACTACTTCGGTAAGAATAAGCAGAACGATCAGCTTGAGTAGATGGACCTGGTGCGATAGAAGCCGATTCAGTCAAGCGCTTCTTTGACACAGTCTTATTTTCTTTGAGGTAAGTAGGCACATTGAGCCAAGTATTGGTCCCTCCGAGGGATTGTATAACTGGTGTCAAAGAATTATGGTCAAAAAGATGCTCTGCACTTGGAGGTAGTCTCCTTAATGTGTTCTGCAGGTTTCGATTAGGAATTTCAGAAACAAGTCGTTCCCGTCTGACCTCAACACATTCTGCTCTCTTTCCGCAAACTACTTGCAAAATTTGTTCCATATTCTTGTAATTTTGTGATGAGGGCCCAAACAAAGTCATAATTTTGTTAAACAAGTTAGTTGAATTCAACTCGGTAGGTGAACTGTTAGCCCAGTTGACAATTTCTTGTAAATTATTTCGAATAATTTGTTTATGTTCCAGTAAGCCATGTGTTAGTCCCGCCATCACTCTTTCTGTAGTAGCAAGGTAATCCTTTCCTCTATTCAGGTGACAAAGCTCATCATTGATTTTTAACTCAACAAACCCGGGTTTAGCTAAGAATGTTTGTAGAACTTTCGAGTATTTAACCTCTTTCCATCCATCAGTTTTAAAGTGTTGTAGTTTCATGAGGGCATCAAGATGATTTTGAGGTGCATTTTTAATAACTTTTGAGCTATCAGTTAATGTTTGAATCTCGCCTAAATCAAGTTCCCCTGTTATGGGTTTGACCAGAAACTCCGTGGGAGTTGAAGGAAGAACATTTGTCGGCATTGCAGCATTATTAAAGGTATTTGATACATTTTGTAGGTAATTTGTCAGGTTACTCACATGGTTTATAAGTGCATCAACCCGCGGGTCGTAACCCTGGGTGGGATTGGATCTCGCCCGCTTGTTCGGGGGGCGCGAGGACTCACCCTCCGAGTCGGAGTCAGGGTCCCCACTGTCGTTGTCCGAGGTCGAAGAGCGCCGCTTCTCGCCGAGAGAACATTGGGCATATTCTCCAACCCCATCCTCCGCTGTTTGCGGGGATTTCGATGCACTTTCACTCATTTTACTAAACTTGCACTTATAAACCACTTTTAACTGTTTTAACTTGTGATTTAACGATTTTATAAAGTTTGCGAAAAACTTTTACACCATAGAGCGGGAAATCACAAAACGCTATGACAAGCTGTCAAACTCGGTGGAACCACTACTTCTCGAAAACATAGAAGACGATGACAGTGGCGCCCCCTAGCCGGTGACTAGCAGGTATTTAACCAACATGTCGGGAAAGATGGGTAAGTACACAAACGCATTCTTCATATCGACGCTGTGTGTTTTTTGACAAACACATAATGAGGCGTTTTCGGTGACAGCTGTCACTTGAGTATTCAAAGGTGTCAATAGATGGTGCTGTGAAGAACTTTCATGGACTAGTACAGTAACACGTGGTAACACCAATGCCACACATTAAAAAACGAGTAGTTGACATGTTGACAGTAAATAAATATAACCACTGAAATTTTTTATTGCAAGAAAAGGTTAAACACTAGATGTTCAACGCAAAATCGTGTGGAACTGAATAAATATTCTTGTGTTTGTTCGAACCACTTTAAACCTAGTGTAAAGCAGGAGAAAACCCACCAACTACAATAGAAATTAAATATCACTAATAAACACCACGTCTGTCAGCATCAAAAGCATTTTTATGACCCTTGCATTCATTAGATCAAAAAAGCCATCATTCGATGACATCGCCATCTATCTTTAGTGAATGAACTAGTTTTTCTTTTTAAAAAACAGCCTCAGTTTCCTTTCATAATTTAATTTTATTAAGGTAAGTATAATGCCATAAAACATAACTTGTAAAAAAACCAAGTCTGGCAACTCAGTTCTTTTACCGTAAAAAGTTGTAAGATCCATGTAATACCAATACGGTTAATTTATTGAGTCCCTACTTAAGAGACCTTCTGTCTTAAGTTATTACATAAATAAATAGCTAACCTTACAACATCTTATAGTGACCATATCAATATTAAAAATATTTTATGATTTAAGTAAATAGTATGACTTGGTCATTATTAGCAATAAATGATAATAATATACCTATGACTATTTTTATAAAAAATAAATAAGAACATTATCATCGCAACAATAAAAAGTTGCATTTTATAACTTCATCATTTTTTTGCGTCTGCAAGTGAAACCTGCAATGTAAAAACACAAAGATCATTTAAGATGGTCTGATGGATGGTAAAGTAGTAGGTAGTTGTATAAATATAGCATTACTAGCTTCACCGGTGTAGTTCTCGTGCCTGTGGGAACACGGAGATAAAATAAAGCCTATATTACTCCTTGATAATGTAGCTTTCAATTTCTAAAATAATGTTTAAAGTCAGTCCAGTAGTTTTTAAGTTCATTTGTTACAAACTTAAAAAAATATGAATCTTTTTTAATTTCAAGTCCTATTAAAAATAAATCAGTGTAAAGAAAGCATCATGTCATTGTACCATAGCTTGCTGAAAATCAATACTGTATCCGAACGCATTAAATAAACCCGCGAAATTCAAATCTCTTAAAATACCTTCAAGAGTTCGGAAATTTTGATTGTACTTTAGTAGGAATAGTAGGAGTAAGTGTTCTGTGACTTTAGTTGACTAGCGGTTCTGCGCGGTTTCACCCGCGTGGTTCCCGTGGGATTGAAATATAGCCTATGTTACTCAGGGATATTCTAGCTTTCCATCGATGAAAGAGTTTACAAAATAGGTCCAGTAGTTTTTAAGTTTATTCGTAACAAAGATACAAATCTTTCCTCTTTATAATATTAGTATAGATAGTAATAGTATAGTATAAATAGTATTATAGTATAGATACTGTAGATAGCATGGATTTAATACGACACATTATACTAGATCCATGATACTAGGTTCCTAGTGAAAAACAGTGACAGTTAGAACTTCAGAAGGTGATGTGAAAACATGTATTCTCTATCTACCGGGCGGAAACAGTCTTCAGTCACCTAGTATTTAATAGTGCCCGCTGCCCAAGGAATGACTATCTTGCCATTAATCAACTTCAAACTTTATTCCGGTTACAGGAAGAGCTCAGACAGCTCGTAAATAATAAGCCCTCTGGAGCCTGAGCCTCATTTTGTTCGCTTTTGTCGTTCTATACCCTAGCATATTTAAATCTGTTTAGGTACGTTACATTTCTATTATGATCTGTGAAATAACTCCAAAATTATATAATAAGTGTGTCTCACGCAAAGAAATTAAAATATAATAGTCCATAGAGGGGGGCATTGGGAGTATTTTTAACCGACTTCAATAAGGAGGAGGTTATCAATTCGTCTGTATTTTTTTTTATGTTTGTTACCTCAGAAATTTCGACTGGGTGAACCGATTTGGATGATTCTTTTTTTATATGAAAGCTGGTGCTTCCAGATTGGTCCTATTTTAATTTCGTCCAGTTTTGACAACGGCATCCATTTATGTTGAAGATTGAAGTCGGTTTTTTTTTTTACTCTTTAGAGTGGTTATCATACTAAAACTTTGAAGCTCAAGCGTCATGTCAGTTAGTATGAACGCGATTTGGTCGAATCCCAGTCGAATCACACTCGACTTTTTCCCACTTGTAATAACTTTTATCTTCAAATTTTCTTCGCTTTGTCCCCTCTATGCCCTATTATATTATTATATTTTAATCTCTTTGGTCTCACGTATTCTTGACCGACTTAAGTACCTTTTCGATGGGGTTAAATAACTAAAGTTTTTGTAACCATGTTTTATTTAAATTAGTAATAGTTGGAGTAACAAATATAGTTTCAGTACAATAATATAAAAGCCATATGAAAGAATAGTAAACAGTTATTTGAGCAACATGTAATGTAGCAAAGCATTTAAACTTTTACCATAGGTATGGGGTTTTATTTCCTTAATGGAACTTACATTTCTTAATTACTTAGAATTAGAATACAATATGAAATGCGATCCAGATCTGCTCACTTGTTTTGGTACGCAGGAATTATTTCCCTAAGAACATTAGGGGCAAATACTCCTTTCTCCGTAATGATTCCAGTTATTAAACTGGCGGGTGTAACGTCGAAAGAGGGGTTCCAACAATTGATTCCTGAAAAAAAAAAAACTTTTTTATTTTATCTGCACATAATAATTACATAATGTAATAACTACAATATGTAACAGAGAAAGCGCAATTCCTGAAATTTTAGCTATTTTTAATATGTACGGTGGTGGTGCTGTGAAGACGTCATTCTTCATTCGGCAGCGCCACCAATGTGCCTGTATGTCTTTAATTTCCCGGAGAATTGAGTGTGGGTTCTACTCCCTTTTTAAAAATACGAAATAGTACAAATTTGACGTGTAGCCCAAAATGCAGAAATTTGCTATACCTACTTACCGAGATACAGCGGTGGCGCTGCTGTAAAGACGTCATTCTCCCCCCTATATCTGCTAAACCGCTGGGTTACGAAATCCAAGACTATTTCGTACCCAGGGTACGAAATGTATATCTAGTCCAAATGCTAATCAGTAGTCGTGGTGCTACGAACCTGACAGATCTCTTGTGCTTCATCCACATCCATGAAACGACTCATGCATGCATAAAATACAATTTTAGAAAAAACTAGATGTTGCCCTCCATTTCTCTCACGTAATTCCCATTTCAGTGGTAAAATTATAGCCCAGGGCACTCCGAGAAAAGTAAGCTTTGCATAGGTAAAAGAATTTTTTTGAATTGGTCCTTTGGTTTCGGAGCCTATTTCCTACAAACATACAACAAAACGAATCTTCCTTTTCACTACATAGTATAAAACAAAGTCGCTTTCTCTGTCCCTATATCCCTATGTCCCTTTGTATGCTTAAATCTTTAAAACTACGCAACGGATTTTGATGCGGTTTTTTTTAATGGATAGAGTGATTCAAGAGGAAGGTTTTAGTGTTAGCATTGCACCCGTGCGATGCCGGGGCGGGTCGCTAGTTATAATATATAATAGATTACCAGGTGCTGCGATCCGATGTTCGCCGATATGAGTCATCTCCCTGTCCGGCCTCTCTTCGATTTTGATCCTCTCCCCGGAGGTAAGTGACATGTCTATGGAGGTAAGCGGCGCAGCCACGTAGAAAGGCACATCGTGGTATTGGGCAACTATAGCTATTTGATACGTTCCAATTTTATTTGCGGTATCGCCGTTTGCAGCGACCTGGAATATCGTTGAGATATATTAGCGTGATTCTGGAATCGTGAGCCTCTTAAAAATAGTTAGATAATGTAAACAGATGACGAGTTTCCAAAATTATATTCAATGTCACGAAATCTTCTTGCGTTATTCATGTTTTCTGCAAATATCCTAGTATAAGTTATCAGAGAGTAGAAAGAGCAGTGATAGCCCGGACGGTTAAAGAGCCGGCCGAAAATCAGTGAGGCTCGGGTTCGAATCCTGGCATGTACCAATGAGTTTTTCAAAACTTACGTACATATTTATCACTAGCTCGACGGTGAAGGAAAACATCGTGAGGAAACCCGCAGATCTCAGAATTAATTCTGAGGCATGTGTAAATAGACCCGGTCCGGCGATGGGCTCACCACCTATCACGTTTAGGGGTCCAATGTATCTCGTGAAATGTGGGTATATCCAGTAATGGAATACCTCTGCCTACCCCCTCGGGGATGAAAGGCGTGAGATTATATATAAGTTATCAGAGAATTCAAGTCTCGTCTGAAACCACGCCAATGTGCGAGTCGTGTAATAAAACACCTTCCACTGTACAATAAAATGTTTCTTGTATTGTTGAACTTTCAACTTTTTTAAAATTTTATAAACACTATAAAAAATTCATGTATGTACTAGTGTCAGTGTCACAAGATAAATGGAAGGATAAACTGACGGACGGACAGACAGTATAGTCTTAGTAATACCGTTGGTGCACTGTGTACTTTGAGTATTAAACCAACAGGAGACGTTTTCTTTACAAAAAAGTCTGCCAATTTCTGCGGGGGGGACGAGGAAACAATCACAAATAATGTTAAAACAAACGCATTTTTTGATAAAACAATTAAACACTAGCTTGAACTAGGTGCACACAAATACATTCACCAATACAAGAACTCCGTGAACTCAAACAAACTAGTTGTATTTAACCGGTGTGATCAAAGACCGACACGTTTTTTTGGCAGAGGGGAACGCCTGTTAGTGGCGTCTCCGGTTGGTTTAATACTCAAAGACTGTGTACGAAAAATAAATAAATAAATATTTCACATTCAAACTTCCTTTTTTGAAATCCTTAAAAATACTTACCCTATCAGCACCAACTACGACAGCGGTGATTTTCCTGGCGTGCATCAGAGCGGACACCATACTGTCAACAATGAGGGTAGCAGGGATTTTTTCATGAACCAATTCGTAAGCTGTAAGTCGCGCCCCTTGGTTGTACGGCCGTGTTTCAGTGCAATAAACGTGTTCTGAAATATATGATTAGTAATATATCAGCCTGTGGAACCACAACAATCATTTAACAAAATTTCAACCCCTTAAGTAGCTCTGTTAAGACATACAGTACGGCCGTTATAACTTGGCAGCTCTGAAGTTGCGCAATGGCTGCGCAATAACATTTTTTAGCGATCATTTGGCGGTAAGAGGGGATTTGCGCAGGCGAAGCCTATGTTCAGAGAAGTCAAGTTAAATTGGACCAAGTATTCGCTGAAATCGCTTCAGGCTCTGCGTGTTCAGTTTAATAATGCATTCAGAATGTTGTTGGGGCTGCCGCGCTTCTGTAGTGCGTCCGGCATGTTTGCGGATGCACGCGTTGACGGCTTCCCCGCTGTGCTCCGCAAGAGGTGGGCCGCCGCACTGCAACGAGTTCGCGCCAGCTCAAATAGCATTCTGTCAATGATCGCACAAAGGTTCGACAGTGGCTGCGTCAGGCACTGGTCGCAGATGCACCGTAGTGTATGTACTAACACACTAACCTAGTTTTAAGTTAAAGTAAGGCTACTAACCAACTAACAATCTATGGACTATTTGTCTGAAATAAATGATTTTTATTTTTATTTTTTTATAAAACGTACTGTATTTGAGTAAGAAAAAGTCGGCTAAGTAGGACTCGCTATTTTAGTCTCTTGTAAGAAAACTTAAAAAAAACACAGGAATTTGGAAGCAACTGACTGATCATTACTTCAACTGAAATTTGGAATATAGTAGCCATAGAATATATAGCATGCTAGTGACGTACAAAAGTTATTATTATGTATTACTAGCGGTTCTGCGCGGTTTCCCGTTCTCAGGGATCTTCTAGCTTTCCAATGGTGACAGAATTTTTAAAATCGGTCCAGTAGTTTTTGAGTTTATTAGTAACAAACATACAAAAATACAAATCTTTCCTCTTTATAATATTAGTATAGATATACCTAGTCTTTTACTCCCATGTAGTGACCTAATAACACCCAAAGCTGTTCCATAGCCTGCAGTCGCCAGTGAACCAGTATTGCAGTGCGTCAGGATACGAACTTGGCCATCCCCATCCAGCTTCTTCAGTATAGCATCACAACCATACTTTCCTATAGCTTTATTGTCCTCTATGTCTTTAGCTAACATACTTTCTATGCTTGTTATAAATCTGCAAAACCAAATTCATTGTATTATATGTAAAAATTAATAATTTGTACCATTAGGTAACGTAAAATAAATAATACAGGTTTAAAATGATGTCGGAAGTTTGATATAGCATAGTCACATTACATCACTAGTTCCTGAAAATAGCAAAAGCAACAACACTAAATAAGTAGTTAGTTGAATCAATATGCTGAAATGTACTTAACGTACACCTGGCTGAAATATGACGTATTTTCATCTCCATAATCAACTCGCAACAGCCCACAGCTGAGCTAATGGTCTTTCCTCACCGAAGGAAGTATGGGCTATAATCTCCCACTCCAATGAAGAATTTTAATCTGTTTCAACTGTTTTGGAATTAATTAGTCTGGTAATGTAAAAAGAAATCAAATGTTTAGATGAGACCTACCTCTCTTTAAATTCACTGGGAGTGACATTATCATCGGCGCTTAGAGTATTAGAAAAATTTATGAGCTCATCTGCCGCCAATTTTATGTTTACTGCAGTTGGCCTCGCAGACACCAAGTAATTGAGTTTACCTTCAATCTGTAATATATTAAAAAAAGTAATTAAATTTGCTGACAGTTTCTTTACGAGTTTGTGTTGATTACAATTGTTATAATAATGACTTAAAATTTTGGTTTAACATCATAGCAGTTTTAAGCTATTGCATAGCTTCTATCGCGGGCCTTGAGCGCGGGGACCGAATCCAGAAATTCCGTAACGAAAAAACGCTCTCCCCACTCCGACGGGCACGGAGGTGTGGCTTAAAGGCCGTGCATTGTATAAAATAAAATAAAGTGAAGTAAAGTAAAGTAAAGTAAGTCGAAGTCGAAAGTCGAAAGTCAAAGTCAAAGTGCAAAGCCCCACAAAGGAATTATAAATTTTACAATCGTGACTGAGGTCGCTCTAATTTATTTTTATTCCTAAGATTACAATTTCCTATGCCTGTCACAGTTTTAGTACAAAGTAATATGTTTTTCCGCACATGTATAATGTTTTCATAAATGTACTGACAAGGCATTGTTAAAATATTAATTTCTTTGAACAATTCTCTTAGGGAATCACGACATCTTAACTTATAAATAGCCTTAGTATTATAATATTACATACCTTTAAAGAAATAAGTATTTTTATTTTATTGGTGACTGTACTTTTGGCGAAAAAAGGGGTTATTGAAACAACATAAAAACAATCGGAGCAGTGGGAAAAAATATTCCCACTCGTCCCTACCAATCGGAGTTCCGATCGGCGGACTGGGAACAACCCGTTTCTTTCGGCAGTCTTGTTGATACAAAATGCTATGCAATAGCTTTACCGCGGCAGTCCCCGAGTGCCACACGTCTTTTTTATTCATGACCTCGAACCATATCATCTCATATAATTCGAAGTAAAATACCTACCTAATACTAAATGGTTCAGTTTGTTTAATGGTTTAGTATCATCACAGTTAGTACTTTATAAAAGAAAAGAAATAGTAAAAACAGGAAATAGTTAAAAGTAAATCTGACCTCTTGTCTCATAATCTTTTTGTCAGATGAATTGTCGTTTAGAAGCTCAACGGCCAGTGATAGGCACCCAACAATAGCTATTGCAGGTGCCCCTCTAACCTATAGAGAAGAAAAAAGCGTAAGTAAAAACTATGTTTCAGTTACTATAAGAAGAGCTCTGGCAGATGACATTTAAAATTATTATAAACTAGCACACCCAGTAGCGGTGCCTGCGCTAATCCAGTTTATTCCCATTCCCGTAGGAATTACCAAAAATCTCTTTATAGCAGTAGCCTTTGACATATAAGACACCTACATTCCATATGTATTTGCTTTTTGCTTTTTGAGCTTGAGAGCCGTCGATAGATTTATATTTACAGTGAGAGTGACACTGGGTATATAAAATGAAAAAAAAATACAAAATGCCAGATTTTTTGAGCCAAATTGAGAAAAAGAAAAATAAGAAAATTGACAAAATATGTTAAGCGGTGTCATTGAATAGGTATTTGAAAATAATGTTTAGGCTTGTTTTACCATTTCTCACTTTGAATCACCATTTAGGACTTATAACGGTTTAAAGCTGGTTACTAACTAAAAAGTATAAAATCAAAAAAGTTAATTTAAAATCTTTCAGTCCTGTCAGAGCTCTTCCTGTATTAATCTGTAAAACTATTATTATTTCAAAAATATCAGACATTTTTTCTCAAGAATATTCATAGATAAGTATCTAATGCAGTAATTATTATCTTTTTTACTCTATTATTTTTATCAGTATATAAGATGAACAGATTTATAGTTATATATTTATACTATACTTATTTTAAAATTTTTCAGTGTTATCTTATTTTATAAACAAATTATTTATAAAAAGAAAGATTACATCACTAACAATCTATCTCAACAAATGTAATTTATTACAACTCTCTTACTAGTCAGTAGTCACATGCATGGGGTAGATGATAAAATATTAAGTAAACATTCAAGTGTGAAAGGCATTGTAATATGTAAACATGAAATTTATGATGTACATAACTTACTAACAAATTAATAAAATATAATTAAATATTCCATTTAAATCTAAATTTGGTAGGTTACTGAGTATGACATTCAAATATTTAATTCTCTAAAAGCCAGTATTTCCAGTTATATTTTAATATCATAGATAATAGGCATTATTTTACCCGTTTCTATGAGTTTTTGAAATTATTTAGGCAAAAACATAAATTTTATTACAACTAATTAAAGATGGCTTTTTGGGGGAATCTGAAGAGGGACGTCATGTTTTTTGTTTAATTTTCATTTTGCTGTGTATTTCGGGTTTTGACTCATAATAGTGATAGTTTATTATGTGGCAAGTGTCCGTGAAAGTGCAGTGAATGGGAAATTCGATAAAATTCGAGATATGGACATTTTTGGATTGCCTCAAAAAGTCACAATAAAGTCGTCAGTAAAAGTGCTATCATTTTACTGATAACCAAGTTAGGGCACGTTAGGGTTGTAGAAAGTGTTAAAGACACTGTATTTTTGTGCATGGACTCTGAAGCAGAGCCATTTACTTAAGGATATCATTAACTAATGACGAGGCTGCATGGCGTAATGCCTTTGCCTACCCTGTAAGGGGTGAAACAACAAAAAAAAACTAATTAAAGATTTTTAGGTTATAAAGTTAAAACCAAAAATGTTATTAATTGATGTATAAAATTCAAATAGGAACTTGGATTTCCTTACCTGCATCTTATTAATGACTTTCCACCCATCTTCTACTCCTTGTACTTTCACATACCTCGTTTGTAAAGGGAGCAATAGCTGATCTAAAACTTCTAAACTACCTCTTTTGTACTTTATGGACTCCAAGCTCATTTTTTAATTACTAGCTAATAATGGCTCTCCTTATCTATTTCTTGACTCCTGTAAAGTGGTTCAAGGTGAAATCATCGCGACAAACGATCTTACAAGATAAGAAGTAAGAAAAATTGAATACCAACGAAGTCACATGAAGTAAAACTAAACACCCACCAGAACTTATTTTTAGTTAGGAAATAATTAAAATGATCATTTTACTTTATAAACGAATGCCGCGCTGTACTATATTCAGTTTCGGCACAGGTTTCCGTCAGTCAGTTTTGAGTCAGTCAGTTGGACCGTTCGTTCGTTGTATTCATGTAGGTATTGTCACTATTGTCAGATCAGATTTGTCAGTTTATGATAGTGATGTCAACCGGTTCTAATAAAACTTTAAAAACCGGTTTTACTGAAAACCGGAAATTACAGGTTGTTTCAAAAAACGATTATACAATATGTATCAGAAAGGTAAAATAATAATTAAGGGTCATATAAAGTAGCTTATATATGTAAGAGGAGGGTTAAAAGGTTGATTAAAACCACCTTGGTCATCCATAACTTAAGTTTATTTTCACACTGAAAATATTTAATAAACAGAATTTGAAATTAAATTAATAAACTGGAAATAGCTACTAATTACTTGTACGACACTATAATAATAATCTTATTAAAATGATAATAAAAAAAAAATCAACTTAAAACCGTTTTAAATTCAAATAATTCAAAGTGCAGTTCGCAACTCTACTCGTCGACGAATGGCAAAGGAATGACGCTCCGTCGGCTGAGCGCTGCCTTTTATGCTAGCGAGGTAGCGGGGACGTAGTGGGGATGCCCGGTGACACGACGCGAAGCGCGGTGGGGGCGCGCGGTGATATCATTATGAATGTTGCGTAATCGTCGCGCCGACACGGCCATACTGATAGTAGGCGCGTCCCTGCGCCTGACACTGCAAGTTAGTCTGAAATGACAAAAATATATAAACAAATTAAAGTATTAGCATAGGACCTCATAGCCTCTGCTAATTTTGGTCAAAATCTCTCTCATAAGATCTCATAGCCTCTGCTAATTTTGGTCAAAATCTCTCTCATAAGATCTCATAGCCTCTGCTAATTTTGGTCAAAATCTCTCTCATCTGACCTCATAGCCTCTGCTAATTTTGGTCAAAATCTCCCTTGAAAAACTCAGACTCGACTCAAAGAAGTAGTTCCAGAAGGAAGTTCCGGCCAGGTCCTTGTACATTGTACTAAAAATAAAACAGTTTTCAAGTATTAATTTCTGATAAAATGATTAGTATTTTCTTTAAATCTATGAATTTTTACACTTGTACATGGACCCATCCGAAAATCGAACATCTCATATAACTTAAACTCAAATCACAAATAAGGGAAATAACTTACACAGCTTAAATTACTCAACTATTTTCTGGGTTACTTTACTCACAGTTACTTTTTTGGTTAAAAATCCATTTCTCTGTTCATTGCCGACACAGCCACGTCGCTTTGTACTCCAAATTTCGGGGTGTTTCGTAGTTGCTCATGACAAACCTTCCTAGGTCGACCACGTCCATTGATTTTTCGGACCTCATATCTGTCATGAGGTAACACTTTTTTAACCTCGAAAGGACCATCATATTTTTGACTTAGTTTTGTGCCAAGTCTTGGGGGTTCTTTTAGGAGAACGTACTCGCCTTTCTCAAATCTTTTGACTTTAGCTTTCCCTTTGTCATAACGAATTTTATCTTTTGTAGCCTGCTCGGTCATCCTCCCTAACACGGAATCTCTCATTATATCCGGATCTACACGCTCGTCATCCTCATCGATGATATTCAGCAAATCTGGGGGTACACTTCCTCTTTTTCCTGTCAGTAGCTCTATGGGGGATTTTCCCGTAGATTTTGAAGTAGTACAGTTGATAGCCAGCTGCAGGGTTCCTAGTGATTTTTCCCAATGAGCTTTTTGGGTGTTTTTGATGACGGTTAAACCGTTTTTTATAATTCTCATAACCCTTTCTACTTGACCATTTCCTCTACTTGTATATGCGGCGCACTGATGTAGGTCTATCCCATATTTATCACAATAAGCCTTGTAATGTGAGATAAAAGCACCATCACCATCAACCACAATACGCTTGGGTGCTCCAAATAAGAAAACTATCTCTTGAAGATGTTTTAGAGCACTTGTTTGAGTCTTGCTCTTAGCATGCTGCAGGAAAACAAACTTCGTATATGCATCAATTGCTACAAAAACGTATTCTTTTTGAGTAGCAGTTCCACTAAGTTTGCCAGAAATATCTATGTGAATAGTGTGAAAAGGTTCTGAGATTTTTTCAATTGGGTGCAATTGACTTTGTATAGCTCCGGATGCACCCTTCATTGTTTTACATATCACACAATGTTCTACAAAGTATCGAACAGTTGACGACATTTTAGGAAACCAAAAGTTTTCTCGGAGCTTTGCCAGTGTCTTTTCCCATCCCATGTGTTTGAGTGCCTCGTGATAAGTGTTAATGAGACTCCACTGATAGGACTGTGGAACGACTTTCGTTAGTTTCATCTTACCGTTCGATTCAATTTTGTATTGCAAGATATTATCCTTTAACATATACTCAGGATGAGATGTTGAATCACTGTGAATTTCCTGAATGATTTTACTCAGGACAGGATCGCGACGCTGCTCTATTATCAGCCAGTCATCTTTGGTTGTTAAATTCATGACCACACGGAGTGGGTTGCGGCTAAAAAAATCTGCGTGTTTTAATTTTTCACCTCTTCTATACTCTACATCAAAATCAAAATTTTGTAAAAAGGCCCACCATCTATGAATCCTGGGTAGTAACTCCTGTTTATAACGTGAGGCTTTAACTGCATTACAGTCTGTTATAATTAAAAACTTTCTACCATATAAAAATGCCGGAAGTGTTTGACCGCTCGCACTATTGACAAGGTTTCAAGCTCATAACTGTGGTACCTGGATTCAGCTGGTGTGGTCCTCATACTGAAGTATCCAACGACATGGCGAATTGGCGAACTTCATTTTTTATCTGGATGAGTACTGCTCCTAGCCCGAGAGCACTGGCGTCAGTATGGAGTTCTATTGGAGAACCTTCCTGAAATATAGTGAGTAAAGGTGCAGATGTTAAATAATCAATGATTTTAGAGCGTACAGCCTCGTGTTCCGTAGTCCATTCCCATTTCGAGTCCGATTTGGTGAGGTTATACAAAGGTATCATTTCTGTTGAAAAATTGGGTATAAAACGGCGAAAATATCCAGCAAGTCCGTTAAATTGCCTGAGTTGCTTTACATTTGTAGGAGGTAGAGTTTTGGCCAAAGCTTCGACCTTGGATGGACTAGGTCTTACTTTTCCACCACTTACTATGAATCCGAGGTATTCGACGGAAGTCTTCAGAAATAAACATTTCTTAGTATTTATAGAGAATCCAGCTTTGGTAAGGGCTTCCAGTACGATTTCAAGATTTTGAAGACCTTCAGCAACTGTCTTACTTGGTATAAGTACGTCATCCATGTACACAAGGGCCACTTTACCCCGTAAATCTCCTAGAGCTTTGTTAATGGCCCTTTGGTAAACTGATGGAGCATTAGTCAATCCAAATGGCATAGTTAAATATTCATATTGTCCATCAGGTGTGATGAATGCGGTCTTCTCAATGGATTCAAGGGATATAGGTATTTGATGAAACCCTGCCGCCATATCTAGACATGTGAAATACTTTGCATCAGCTAATTGATCCAGTTGTTCTGAAATCAAAGGTAAGGGGTAATGGTCTCTTACCGTATTTCTGTTCAGCTCCCTGTAATCTACACATAATCTGTCTTCACCATTCTTCTTTTTTACCATTATAATCGGGCTTGCAAAAGGAGAGTTGCTTTCGCGAATTATATTCTTGTCTATCAGTTCTTTTATCATTTTCTGGACTTTCTCGCGTTCAATTGGTGCCAGCCTGTATGGTCGGCGGCTTACTATTTTATTAGAGTCTTTTAATCGGATTGAGAGTTCACCTGTTGTTATTCTGGAATCCGATATTCCTTCTGTAAAGGAGTCGTTAAATTTGTTCAAAAGCTTCATCAAAGATTCTAGATCTTCTTTTTGTATTATATCCGTGTTTATTGTAGTTGAAGAAAGCTGATATATGTTTGTTTCATCTTTCTGCTGTTCGTTTCTGGTCATTAGCGCACCATCTTTTGTTAGTGTGACCTCAATTCCGGGAATACTGAAAATGTCTCTTCCAATAAGGATATCAGTAGGTAATTCATGGTTCAAGACTACATGAAGGTCCAATTCGATGTAAATTTCATTTATTTTTAAAATAGGCGTTACTTGGTTCAATGATATTATAGGAACAGGTCCGATACCTTTAAGATATGTAGTATTGGTTTTTCTTATTCCAGGAAGTGTCATGGCTACAGTTTCTTTCACTAAAGAGCAATCGGCACCACTGTCAAATATCGCTTGATATTGGTTATTGTTAATCGTGACTGAAATAATGTTCGATATTTCCTTACCTTTTTGGCACAGATTGATGCTCTTCTCCGCATTGAGTCGCTTGAAGCAGGTTTCGTAGGTGTGTCCTGGAATGGAGCAGTAGGTACATTCTTTTTTCTTCTTTTCTTTGTTTTTGCCTGGCTCGGTTGATGAAGATGGAGTTACTTGCTGGTGATTGTTAGCTTGCATTTGGTTTATGGGATTCAGGCGACACCACCGTGCTATGTGACCTGGTTTGCCACAAATAAAACATATCGGTCCTTGATCCGAATTGGTCGATTCCATTCTAGGTTTCTTGAGAGGTAAAAAATTTCGTCCTGGTGCTTGTGCTTTTCGTTTCATAGTTTTTGTAATTGCTATCAATTCTGGAACTGTGTTAGACTTGCTGTTTAAAAGTTCCGTGCGAAGCCTATCATCAGTAATGCTGCCAATTATAAACTCAACAGCATCTTGTTCTGTCGGATCTGCTTTAACAATTCTTTTAAACATCTTCCAGACATTGGATATGTATTCTGGAATGTTATCTGCGTCATCAATTGTGTATCGTCGAAATTTAAGAACATCAGAAAAATACCTGGACTCGGGCTCAAACGTTTGCAACATATCTTCCCTCATTTCAGCCCATGTGGTTGTTCTGAGTAGGCAGTCATCAGCCCAAGCTTGAGCTCTTCCCTTCAGGACGCTAGCAGCTTTGAGCCGCACTTCATGGTCATTTAGCTTGTATTCTTTTTGTGTCCTTGTAATCAGATCCACCCACTCTCTCACGTTCACACCCTTATCTGGATCAAAGCTCGGAAAATAGATGTCTGAAATACGGACGTCACGATTAGTATTTGGGCGGAACATATTCATCATTTCGGTTAGAGCAGCGCGATTTTCTTCGGTCATTTGCATCATCATCTCACACATTGTATCCTTAAATGTATTTGCTAAAATCGCCATGGCAGTGTTCGAAGTGGGCGGTGGTTGTTGGCGTTGATTCGTCCCCTCTTCTGATGTAAGAGGAGGGTTAAAAGGTTGATTAAAACCACCTTGGTCATCCATAACTTAAGTTTATTTTCACACTGAAAATATTTAATAAACAGAATTTGCAATTAAATTAATAAACTGGAAATAGCTACTAATTACTTGTACGACACTATAATAATAATCTTATTAAAATGATAATAAAAAAAAAATCAACTTAAAAGCGTTTTAAATTCAAATAATTCAAAGTGCAGTTCGCAACTCTACTCGTCGACGAATGGCAAAGGAATGACGCTCCGTCGGCTGAGCGCTGCCTTTTATGCTAGCGAGGTAGCGGGGACGTAGTGGGGATGCCCGGTGACACGACGCGAAGCGCGGTGGGGGCGCGCGGTGATATCATTATGAATGTTGCGTAATCGTCGCGCCGACATATATAGTTCGTGAAAAATGTCTCTTGTTGAATATATACTAGAAATTTGGAGTAAAACAACGTTGAAGTTCTCATTAAAAAAAAAACATTTTCAACCCTAAAATCAGCTGCAAAATGCTGTTGACCTCTCTTTTAAGTGTCTAAACATTGTACAGATAAGACATCGTGTTTTTACCTACGAAAAAACTAGACAGATCCTACACTATGAGTACTAAATAACTAATAGACATACTTAAATAATTATTAAAAACCCAGTCACGAAGCCAACAGACAATTTCATTCACACAACTGTGGGCAAACATATGTTGTTCAGCGGGAATCGAACACGCGACCTCAGGTTCTGAAGGTCACTACCAACTGAGCCAACAGGCCCGACAATACTCCATCATTATTTTATTTTTTTCCCATAGTTTTAAAGAAAATCTACTAATTTACCTACGTAAATATCTGACATTATTAGTCTTTGATAGAATTTTGTTAGTCCACGTGGATTGAGGTCGTAGATCAATGAAAAATCCATTGATCACTAGGAACGCCTGCGCGCTCCTTTTTGGCCAATAAGGACACTGCGCAAAGGTCAAAGGCCGGCGGCGTTACTAAGGAGTCTAGCTCCACCCTCTATTTGTTGAGTGGTTCCGTATGTTTAAAAAAATATTCCTAATTCTAAGCCTTTTATCTTATTTCACGTTATCATTATTTCACAATTGACAAAAATAAATTATGTAATTAATTGATTCATTATCCTTGTATCGTTTTAAATTATTTTTACGTCTTTTATTTTCATAGGTTTATGTTTAATTTTCATCTGAACCCTAAAAAAAATTTTTGAAAATCGGCAAATTCTTTCATTTTCAAATTAATGAACTTAGTTGCTTCCTATCTATCAACGAGTAAAGACGTGTAAGAATATTAATTAAAAATTGTCAAAGAATATTACCTCGCAACAGTGTCTTGCGATTATTCAAATAGTGAATCTTATGAAATGACTTTGTGTCGGTGCTGCTGATGGCAATATCAGTAGAGTTAGGGAGCTGTGTCACGTGCGCTTCGCCGAAGGTAGACCGCTGGATGAGCAGCGGATGCTATCCTTCAGCTGCTTCGGGAGAATTTGTCAGGTGTCTGCGTATGCGCGAGGCTGGTTCGTTCCGTGCTCAAACCCCCCAAGGTCGCGCGCCTGTACGCCTACTTGTGGTACCGGGACCTGCGGCTGGTGGTAACCACTGCGCACGGGTGGACATTTTGAGTTATTGTGCGGTATTGATGTGTGTGTAAACCAATAGTAGTTCGGACCTAAATCCCAAAGTGTAAAGTTTGATGAAACTACATGATTAGTATGTAGGTATTACTTGTTTAATGACAATGTTTTGAAAAAAATAATTTATTATTGAATAAAAACTTTAATGATTAAGTACTGCTAATAATAACTTTTATTATTTCCAATAACATTTAATCTAGAATAAAATAGGTAGGTAGGTATGTTATGGCGCGGGCGGCGGCCGCGCCGGCGGCGCGCGGCGCCAGCGTTCAGCTGCGTTACCTACCTACCACTACTACGGTCAACGACACTAGCGCGTAGGGAACCCGTACGCTTTTATTCTTCAATCACAGGGTTGGCGAAAATTCACACATAAAAAATAATTATTAAGTTTATATGAAAGAAAAAAGTTGCTATATTAGATCTGATATTTTTTTAGGTATTTCGTTACACGATATACATATACACCCTTCAATATTATTTCACCTTTCTGATACATATTGTATTTTGGCAACCTATTTTTTATAGAACTCAAATACCAATACCGAGGCCCAACCCTCTTGTTGATCCGGATTAGTACCTGCAACTGAGCAGGCAGCCACGAAGAAGCCGGGAATTTTAGACTTTCTAAAACAGAGAAAGACAGAAATTAAAAACGCGATTGCTTCTGCAGTGAATATAATACGAAGGTATTTCGAAACTGAGGTTGGATTTGAAAGAAAGCAAATAGAAGTGGCTGGCCTTGGTACTTCTTGGAAAGTTAATAAGCATATAGAGAAGCTAAATAAGATTGCTGTTAAGTATTTGACAGTGCCAGCAACTTCTGTAGCTCCTGAGCGTATGTTCTCCACATCACCTTCATCTTATCATCATCAAGATTAAATATTATTATATCTTTCAAAATAAACGAAATTATTTTTTTCGCATGTTTAAATGTTAAGAAATATACTAAAAACCTAATAATACCTTAAAAAAACCGGTTGGTAAATACCGATGCTTAACATTGTAATCGGTTGACATCTCTAGTTTATGACATGGCATGAATGGAAGATGTCATATTTTTTTTCACCCAATTTTGTTGGACATGCTACGAGTATGATCAAAGAGAATACTGTCTCATCTTAAAGTCCCATGAAGTTAAGTCTTTGTTTCCTTGTTAATCAATTAATAAACGTCTTCAGTCAAAACCTTTAAACCAGTTTTGGTTTTGTTTTGAAATCTATTTTGTATTTTAATACTCGGCTTTGCTTCCATTGCTTCAGAATCCATGCTCAAAAAAATATAGGACACTGATGACCACAGATAGCTGATGACAGTTGTGATTTTTTTTGTCTAAATGTTTTTACAGGCTAGAATCAAAGATCATACTGCCTCGTCTTCAGTCTTTACTAGGACTTTAAAGGCTCTACCCTACAGGAGCATTATTACCACATTCCCTACACAAATAAAATATCAATATTATCAGGCAAAATCTGAAATAAATAGCAAAAAATTTAAATTTAAAATAAAACAGTAATATTTGCGGATTCCCGCCAAAAGCCCTTAAACATCCTGATTACATGACAATGTCTTTGACAAGTACCTACTTTCGAAAGTAAGATATTCTAGTAGGTATGTTGTAATTGCTTTAACCATAGAAATATGTCGATGTTATTTGTTACGATGATAAATCTTAATTTAAATATTGTATTTATTGACAACAATAAGGAAAATTACATAAACGAATTCAGTTTCTGAACGAATAAAGGAAACAAATTTATTTTTTGTCTATGCTCTACCTCATTTCCGCCCGGCATCGACGGACGAAAGACGCTTCGTCATTGTGGTGATTCAAGGTGGATTAATTAAGCGTTTCTATTGAAACAAAGCAAAATGTCCTTGCCACGAGTTTTCATGGATGTAACTGCTGATGGCAGTGCACTTGGCAGAATTGTTGTCGAGGTAAGTTTCCAGTGGAAAATTTTGGCAGATGTCATTCCGGCCGGCGTGATTGCAACCGGCCACGCTTGTTCTCGACGGCATCGCGTCCTCTGAATACCTGAGCATTAACCTATCATGTTTTCTGATATTTATGAACATCTACTACCTTATGAACATATCTTGTTCGCATATGTTCTTACAATTTCTACCAAAACTTGTCCATGCACTATAATCAATCTATATATAGATGTATGGAGTCATAATTAATTCTCGCCTGACTGAGATTAACCGACTCAGATTTGAAGGTCAATTCGTCATCGGAGGAGGTTTTACATGATTGTATTGTAAAACACCATTAGGGTGTGTAAGTTCCAACCTAAGTAATACCTATATTTCAATGTACTCTATTTCTGGAATTTTCCTCATGGGCAAATCATATTAGTCATATGAAGTTAAATTTACAGTAAAATGTCAATAAATATTACTCATCCTAATGGTCGCGTGTGAAGCAGTGTTAGTAACTTTATCATTTGCTTTGTTACAGTTGAGATCAGATGTCACCCCTAAGACTTGTGAAAACTTCCGCGCTCTGTGTACCGGCGAGAAAGGCTTCGGGTACAAGGGCTCCACCTTCCACCGCGTCATCCCCAACTTCATGCTCCAGGGGGGTGATTTCACAAACCACAACGGCACTGGTGGCAAGTCCATCTACGGCGAGAAGTTCGCTGACGAGAACTTCACCCTGAAGCACACTGGCCCTGGTGTGCTCTCTATGGCTAATGCTGGCCCTGGCACCAACGGATCTCAGTTCTTTGTCACCACCGTTAAGACCTCCTGGCTGGATGGCAGACACGTTGTGTTCGGCAATGTTGTAGAAGGCATGGATGTCGTCAAGCAAGTTGAAGCTCTGGGCTCCCAATCGGGCAAGCCATCTAAAAAAGTTGTCATCGCTGACTGTGGTCAACTTTCCTAATTTAACTTCGTAAAAAATATAACGCAATATTTAAGTTTTAAAATAATGTCCTCCGGTATAAACCTTTCCAGTCATAAGAGCATACAATCTTAATGAAAGTTAAAGTCAACTATGGATCATTCCATTTACTTAAATAAAATTTATAGCTATGTTTAGGTCGCAAAATAGGAATTGCATTTATTTCTGTGCATTGTTTATTCATAATAAATTAACTTATAAAATTTGTTTTCTTTCTATTCCCTGATACATCCATGCTTCCTTGGGTTACCTAAGGCTTCTTTCCATACAACTTGATTGTCAATTAGCAATATGTTGTGACTATGCCCGTTTCTCCTTAAGGCTTTTCCTTGGAATTGTGATAAACAAAAAGGTCAACTTAAGGCGATGAACTAACGTTTAAACAAAGCTGTTATGTGGTGTCGTAACGCTATCGTTTTCGTACGGTTAGAAATAAATACTTCACACCACTCCACTCCACAGTGTGTTTCTAAGCACACTGAATGCATGGAGCCGAAGTCTGAGAACCGATCGACCATATATTTCGTGTTTTGGTGTACTGCACACTGGCCCTAACCAATAACACTAGCCTGTCTTGTAAGTAGAGGATTCGATCCCAGTCGATTTTTCTAATCCCGGGATTTCGGTAGTATGTACAGTACGGCCGTTTTAACTTGGCTTCTCTGAACATAGGCTTCGCCTGCGCAAATCCCCCTCCTACCGCCATATGGTCGCTAAAAAATGTTACTGCGCAGCCATTTGCGCAACTTCAGAGATGTCAAGTTAAAACGGCCGTGCAAGTTAATCCTGGGATCCCGGGATTGTTTTGGTAATGGAAAGTGGTAATAAAAAGACGGTAAAACATATCAAAATAATTTTTTCATATCTCCGGGAGGAAAGCGTCTACTTGCCGCTTTTCGCCTCTCACCTCGGGAAGTAAATAAGAAAGCCTTGTGAGGATATAGAATATTTAAGTTTTAAATCTTTAAAAAGGCGGTTAAACAAAATTATACTTTCTTCTTTTAAAATAAACAAACTGGGCCTAGTTTGTCCTGTAAATAATTTATGAAACTAAAAAAAAACTTCAAAAAAATCTACTTCTTTACTTATTTACATAAACTATAAAAAATATGCTAAAGAGATCAATGTTTATAGGTACTGTAAATGTAAATGTATCAATCCCGAAAATTCCGGGATTCATTAAATTTGATCCCGAAATTTAATTTTTTGCTTCATAAGTCTAGAACGTTGAGGTGTCTTAATTGATCAGAAAGTGCGTCTTTTATTAGATTTATGTAGGTCGAGACCCCAATGTTGCGCGAAACCATTTTTCCCCGTTTTCAAGGGGATTTCGATAAACTCCTTTGCGGTTACGTATAAGTCCACATTGTAAATTCCGCGGTTAAGGCTATAGGTTCATAGATTTTTCAGGAGATTAAAATCCTAATAATATAGGGTTGCGAACCGTCATATTTTCCCAAGACATGTCCTAGTTTTTATAGTGTCCTAGGATGTCCTGGTAGTTTTTAAGCAGCGTCCTGGGATTTAAAGCGCCCTTATAAGGTCAAGTATTTTAAAATTCGCATGCCACATATAGAGTTCTTACGGCTCGAAAGTGTTCGCGCTGTCGGTCGTGCTGTTTCAAAACAAAGCAAACGTACAGTGCTTTTCGGGGAAATCTGTTTCTTTTATTGCGTCCTGTTTTTAAATTGAATTGTCCTGGTATTTCCAACTCCAAATCTTAGTTGTTTAAAGGAGCTGGCAACCCTATAAGTACTAATATTATAAACTAGCGGTTCTGCGCGGTTTCACCCGCCAAGTTCCCGTTCCCTCGAGTTTTTGAGTTTATTCGTAACAAAGATACAAACACACGAATCTTTCCTCTTTATAATATTAGTATAAATATATGTACCTAGATGTGAAAGTTTTATGTTTGGATGCTTGTTACCCGAATCCAATCACGACAAAACGTCTCAACGGTTTTAGATGAAGGCATACAGATATGTACCTAGTTTATACCTGTAAAAACAGTAACATAAGCTACTTTTCAAAGCAGATAAACAGAGTTTCTCGAGGATGCGATGATCTAAATTTCATGCGGACGGAGTCGCGGATAACACTTAGTAATTGATTGTAATCTTATCTGACGGAGTATAAAATAAGTAAGTACCTATATGACGTAACTTAAAGTGCCTACTTATACTAACTGATAAACCTATTATGTGTTATAATCTCAGATAGAAATTATACTAGATAAATATACGAGTACCTAAATCACGAACGAATCGAACAAACTTATCTGAGTAGGAATAGAGGTGTGTACTTGTGTACAATTACCAGTACTTGTGTAGGTACAATTATGATTGAAGCCCAAAAGTTTACGCAAGTTTACCCATGGGAAAAGGTTCGTCAAAGCCAATTGTTTAACGAGGTAGGTAGGTACTTATCAATCACTATTTTCGCATTCAATTATGTAAAGTTTTTCTTTGGGCCTAATTGCACTACTTATTTAGTTGTTTCAAACAGCGAACTGTAATCAAAGCTACAAAGAAGTTAGGTACCTACTCTAGTAAAATAAAATGTTTTAAAACTAGAAATTGGTTATATCTATTCCTAAAATAATATAAGGTAAGTACCTAGGTAGATTAGGTTTCCACCTAACTGCTCCATCACATTAAATATTTAAAAGCGAGTTTCACAAAACAGGCGACATTGTCGTGGTTTGTATTAGCAGTGAGAACGGTAGATAAAAAGCATAAAGAAATTAGTCAGTTTATCGATTGCAGGTTTTGTAGGTCATATTCATATAGGTACCTACTCGTACCTAAACTACCTAATGTCAAGGTCGAGTATAACCTCTTAAAAACTAGGACTTCGAATTTCTTGTTATCTACATATATATAATTATGTAAGTATCAAATGTTAAACTGGCTGACTGATTTGTGATGTATCAACGCACAGCCTAAGCGGCTGGGTCTACAGACTTAAAATTTTGCACATACCTAGATAGCATAAAGGTACATTTGTATGTAGGCATCCACTAAGAAAGGATTTTGCAAAATTCAACCTCTAAGGGGGTGATATAAACGTGTGCGAGCGAAGCCGCGGGTAAAAGTTAGTAAAAATATTTTTTATACAGTTTTAACAGATTGTACGGACAGGCGCGCTATTTCGATTTCAATAATTAAATAGGTATATAAATTCATTGTGTATATAAACGAAACACATTAGTAAAGTTAAAAGATTTATTTTTAACTTCTTAACTTAGTTCCAATTTACAATAGGTAACTATTAATAAAAAACAAGTTACAGCATTGAAGATAAATTTTGTTTGGCGATATATTTTATATCTACGAGTAGGTAGTTACTTACAGTTAGAATTATTCAGTAAACATTGGTGAAAGAAATTATTTCCATCGATCAAAAAAGAAATTATCTACGTATGATAAATTATAAGATAACGCATTTCTTTGTAATGTAGTTGGGGTAAGTAAGGGACTTAGGAATGAACCTGCATATTTTATCCGTATAGGTAAGTATTATATTTTTAGACAAAATTTAAGCTCAATAGTGATAAAATTTAAGTATGTCGCATTATTCAATTGTCTAACGTACAATTTTAATATGATTAGCGAAGTAAGTAGGTAGGTATTGTAGTTAATTAAATGTATTCAAATATGTAATTTTAACTATACCTATCAGTTGCGTTAATTGCCATTGTTTTCTAAGTTTAATTCCTACGCTAATTTATATTTTGGTCGCTTTTGGTGATACCAAATAGGTATTTATTCTATACCTAACAGAAGGCATTCTAGTTTTCAAAACTATCTAAAAAGAAAAAATCTATATGAAAAGTAGGTAAGTACCTATAAAAAATGTTACCTACTTGTTAAACTTAGGTATTTCCAGGAGTGGAATACCTCTGCCTACCCCCTCGGGGACAAAAAGGCGTCAGGGTTTTATTTTATATTATATTGTTTTTTTTTTTGGAAAAAAAAACAAATCTCAGAAATATTATCTAATAAGTAGGTACCACAATATTATTGAGTATCATTTTATCAATTCACTCTTCAATCATTGTTGTGATATAAGGTACCTACGCGTTGACGAGTAGAAAACTTAGTTAAAATCGTCTTTCGACGAAGTGTGATTAGGAGTAGGTTCAGGGGGCACTTAAACATACTAGTTAAATCAACACTTAACCTCAAAACCGATATGTGAAATAAAACTTCCTGCGATCGTCAGTACTCCACTAATTCTCAGGCCCGCCTACAAATACTTACTTATTACTTATTTAATAAGGCGATCATAAGATTAAAGCGAGAGAAGCAACAACCGTTACGAAGTGAATGATCAGTCTGACAGCTCCGGAGCCGGTGTTGCAAAGAGACTCATTGCAGCAGGATGTACAGGCATACAGCTTGGTCCTCTCACCGATGACGATACACCCAGGTTCACAGTGCTTCGTACAATTGCGTTCCAGAGCCCACATTTTCAGTGCTGTTGTAGAATTCTCAGTCGAAGTGGTGTAGGAGAATCGTTTCACCTGTGCAAAGAAGGACTAACTATATACGAATATTTTAGCAATGTGCCACGAATTCCAATATTTATCATGACGTACAATCAAAGGATGTAGCGGTTGGCGATAACTAAAGTATACTGCTGCGGTTGTGTTATAGGTAGTAGGTATATTGTGTCATGTTACTGTAGTGCTTTATGTATTTCGGAATGTTTCGGTATGTTACCGACTGAGTGATATATTTCAGTGATCAGTAAGAAGCCTATAGCTATAATTAGTATGTTTAGCAGTTGACGTCTTGCTGATATGATGAAGTGATAGATAAGAAGCCACCTGATCAGAATATTTTAATTACTAAATTGTTGGACATCATTTACACACGGTCTCGGTCACGATACTGAAACAATTAACTATTAGTTAGGGACATTCTATTATATAATAAGTACTTAGTTAATTGAAAATATGACACGAAACCAACCAAACATGTTCTTAGCCTATATACAAATATAGGTCCTGGGCGGAAACCGAACACGTCAGCTCTGATTTTGTAGGGCTTAAACCAACTGACCTCATAAGTATTTCATTTATTACGTCTAAAGCTTGGGTCCCACGGTCCGTAAAATCGCGGATGCACGCAGACCAGCTCGCACGACGCACCGTGGGACCGGCCTCGTCCGTGATAGCACAGAACGTCTGTGGCGGTGCGCCCGTATCCATCGTGAGTCGGTAACTTCAAAGGTGCGCTCTTCTCTCTCTTTCTTTCGCTTTGCATTATGACAACATAAAAACTTCTACACACACCGACACGCACCGTTGGACCGGCCCTGCCTGTGGTGCGTCGCCGTCCGTGCTCGTCGGCTGAGTGTAGCTGATCCGTAGAATAGCGGACCGTGGGACCCCAGCTTAAGATAAGTTTTTCTGCTTCTTAAAAATTACACTTAGGCTATTTCAAAATACTGACGGTTATATACTTACGAGATATTCTCATATATATACCTAACTCTTTACCTATAGACCAATTCAGTTTATCGTCTAATGATGATTTACTGAGATATAAGTAATATACTGTTTACTTACACACCATTAATTAATATGCTATTAAAACTTACAATTGAGATCTTCCTGCATTTAGGAATCATGTGGCGCAGTGCCCTGAAAGGCTGACTGCATTTATTTTGGATAGCTGCTGCTAGGCTCATCCTTTAACAGATAACTGATAGCGCTCTAAACACCTGAAGCCTACACGAATAAAAAAACAAAACAGTTATATTTTTTACTACTACCACGTACCTACATTTTTTACTACCTATAATCTTCCTTCTGCATAGCGCGTTGTAAATGCTGCAGGCATCGCGTGGAGACACAAAGAGAGACGTATAGACCAAACCATCTTTCGTCATGTCTCGACGAGACGCCATACATAATCAATCACTTCTTATGGTTCTTCGTGTTTGAATTTTACGTTTTTCTTGAGACACGGGATATTTATTCTCTGATGAGGACTCACCATGCACACCCGCCTGTCATTGTGGCATTTGTGAATGAGCGCGGAGTTGTTGTTATGGCTTCCCCGTAGGCTGGCGCAATCATCTTCGGGGACATCAGCATGGCACTTGTAGCACCACAGCTCATTATTGGGGCGGGCTGCCGCGGATGTCACGTGGACGCTGTCTCGAAGAAGGTCGCACTCCGATTCTGGAAATTAGAGCATTCATTTCTAGTCTTTCTGTTTGGTAGAGTTGGGAACGTTTGAGGAAGTTTAAAAGGTCATTGAAACTGCTGTAACTATATACGTTAGCATTGATTAGGAGGTGACTGAGTAACAGTTATCAAGTTCTGTGAAGTCATATCTGTGTCTGATGGATGACCCTTGACCTGCTGACCAAACTTTTTTCTGCTGTGTACCTACCTAACTTAGTGGAACGTATTCTTTGTATATTTATCGAATTAAAGAATTTCGTAGCCTCGAAGTTAGTTTTTCGTATGCGACGGATGAAAAGAAAGGACCTGCAGACCATAGACAACAAATATGACGTTTAGAAAGACTACTGTTGACTATGATAAGACGGTAGTACACTGCGTATTGGAAATCTGTGATGAGGAAACGAATGTTGATGTGCTAGAAAAGCAATTACAATCCTCAGTGCGAATGTAAGTTTGTTTTGACATACCTGGAGCAAGGAATGACAGCGTGAGGAGTAGCAGAGAGCGCATGGTGTTCGCAATGTGCAGAGCGCATGCGCCAGCTTCCGTATCGATCTCGTCTGGACCGAGACCTGTTGCTGCTCCCAGCTGGCCCCGCCCACACCCCCACCACACCACCATCCTCCATGATCACTCTGACTGTCGAAAACAATCTCAACTTTCCGAATTCTTCGGCAAATTAAAAACTTTTAGATGGAGCGAGATTTCTGAAGCGTAACTACCTACGACCCGTTTTTTAAGTGTGTGATACTCAAAATGAGATAGTAAATTGTGGGTATTATTTAGTAGTTTGAAATATGTACTTAGTTATGTAAAAACCTTTTTCGTATAACACGTACGGTACCTACCTACAATCGTATCGTATACTTATCTTGCAATACCTACTAAATTCACAGCCTATCAATTTTTAATGATCATAATTTAATCAATGTTTATTTTCGTTGGCGTTCAATGTAATCGGGAGTGTCCGTCTCCAATTCACTGTGAACTGTTGTCGCTCTACGTATTGGCATGATCCGCTCACAAGCTTGCTCTATTAGAAAATTGAGAGCGGGCGCTCCGAATTGATGAAAATTGAGCGTTTTGCCATCAGTGCACCACTGCAACGGTTAGGGATTCTAAATGCTTATTGAGTTCGTGAAACATCTTTAGTGTTTGTCCGTTTGTGCGACCTAAGAACGTCTTAAATTTTGTAAAGGATAAGTTCTAAACATCTATGATTGATTATATAAATAAAAATGAAATGCTATAGGTACCTACGTAGGTAAGCGCAAAAACAATTCAAGATTTTTTTTTTCTAAGGTATGCTATTGGGATATGACAAAATCTGTTGTAGGTACATACTTACAATAATTTAAGGAAAATAGGTAGATACTTATTATTAAAAGGTAGTATGATTCAATCAATAAAGACACTCCTAACCAGTCCCAAGGAAAATTACAGCGAATTACTATCCGAAATTAAACATAGGTAGGTGTATGTAAATACTATCTATGTAAAACATAAGGATTGCAATAAAATTTTATTTGATTATATATACCTACGGCTCCACTGGACTCTATTAATAAAGTGAACTCAATGGATCTTCAACGGAGTGCAAATTTTCCCGCCATTTGTGAGTGTTCATTGTGTGTATTTACCTAGTGTTCAATGCAATTGTACCTATCTACTTATACTAAGTATACAATTTACTTCAACGAGGTAGGTTACGATAATGTCTATAAAAATAATTTCTTTTAAATTATATGCTGTTCTAGATAGTTGATAATAAGTGGCAGTTCACGTTTATGCCGCCGGGGCCGCGACATTTTAATAGTGCAATAAATACATGTCATTAAAGTTAAATAGTAGGTATAAATTGTTTTATTAAACACTATGTTAAAGTATTAACAAATAACGTTTATGAATAAGGTGCTTCATACTTTTTATTGGAATTTAGTTATATTTAAATACATATCTATAAAAGCGAAATACCATTGTCTGACTCAGCACTACATCTCTGAACCGGGAGAAAACTAGTAAATAAATAAATAACTAATTGAAATTGGATAGACGGCCTCAACTCCGGTTTGTATAATGATGTCAGCAATAAAATTTGGGCCTAATTACCTATATTAAAACTCGCAGACAGCGTAAGTAAAACGAAAATAATTTAGAAGTTGTTACATAATGTCTTAACCAATTCTGGGATTTAGACAATTCTTTGTTTGTTGTATTTTATTAATATTTATATTATATATAATCTCACGCCTTTCATCCCCGAGGGGGTAGGCAGAGGTATTCCATTACTGGATATACCCACATTTCACGAGACACATTGGACCCCTAAACGTGATAGGTGGTGAGCCCATCGCCGGACCGGGTCTATTTACACATGTCTCAGAATTAATTCTGAGACCCGCGGGTTTCCTCACGATGTTTTCCTTCACCGTCGAGCTAGTGATAAATATGTACCTAAGTTTTGAAAAACTCATTGGTACATGCCAGGATTCGAACCCAAGCCTCACTGATTTTCGGCCGGCTCTTTAACCGTCAGGGCTATCACTGCTCTATATTTATTAATATTATTATTATTAATATTAGATCTGCGCTGTTTTGTGATGTACTTTTAAATTGCACTTTGTAAAATAAATGTCCATTAGAGATGCAAAAAACCTTAGAGATGCTACAATCCATTTACGAGTAATTTAAGTATGTACCTACTTACTCGTAATGTATCTAGTTGAACATACCTACTCGCTACAGCGGAACAAGGTTTACGTATGGTCTATGATCGTTGCTTTCGATTCTTTCCCTTTCGGGAATTTTACGCTTATAGGCTTCCGGTAGTTGCCTACCTTTATCGCGTTTTTATACGACAAAAAGTCGTTGAACTGAATTTCTGGGACAAGCCGCCCGGCGAGACCCGAGCACCAACTATCCGGTAACAAGATTTGGTCCCTCACAATCGTGTCATTACCTACGCCCCGAGGGATCCAATTCTCAACATTGTCTGCACTGTTTCTTTTTGATTCAATTTGAACTCGTGACTCCATTGGTAGAGAATAAAATATGGTTCTTGATCTTAATATGATTAGAAAAAGATGTACTTAATGTATCTCTTATTGTTGAATGCAGGATACGGAATTTATCCAAGAAAATATGTAGATATCAAATATTTCTAAGATTAAGGTGTAATCGTACCTAAGCCTATTTTTAAGATTACCGGGTTGGTAAGGATTTTTTTTCTATAAGATGTTGTAAATTAAAATCTAATCAATTACGTATCCAAACTTATTTTACCACTAACAGAAGAAGTGTAGAACATTTATGTGATTGAAAACCACATAAATAGAAATTTCAAATGTTCCAAGATTATAGAGTTGCAACAGGAGTTTCTGAGCCGTTTCTTGGCTTGATAATAAATTTCGGAGCAGAATTCAACATTGAAGAAAAGCCTTTTAATTTGAAGCTTTGTAGATAATCAAAGTACTGAGTTTATATTTCATTATATCCAAGCCGTCCCTGAAGTTTAAGCCGATTTCGTAGTTAACAGATTGGAAAGCACCACATGAAGCGGAGCTTGACGGTTGGCGGCCGAAGATGGGGCTTAATGGCCAATAAACTGAATCTCGGGGGCTTTCATTAGAAGGCCATTGTCAGTGGCAGCTTCACACTTAATTGCCCCACAGAGGATGTTCTGCTTGTGTTTGGTCTGAAAGATCGCGTACCGAGCAACCCATCTTTGTTAAAAGTAAGGATTCTTAACTATAAGTACCTATTAGTAAACTGGAATTCTGGGATAAGAGGTAGCATTTGTTGGCACTCTACCATACTTTTAATGTGTTGAAATGGATATACATTTCTACACTAATAATAAAGAGGAAAGATTTGTATGTTTGTAACAAAAAAACTCAAAACCTGCTGGACCGATTTCACAAATTCTTTCACCGTGAGAATGCTACACTATCCCTGAGTAACATAAGCTATATTTATTACAAAACAAGGGATTTCTACTGAACTTTAATAATGTAACCCAAGGTGTAAAAAAATCATCTATAAAATGTCTTTTCATATCTCATACTCGGAAAGTAGTGTATGTTTGATCTGAGTACCGGGTCGGAAGCGATGATTCCCACCACAGAGAGATTCAGGGCTGTGATTCCCGCCCTCGGTCGGGAAAGACTCATAGTAATTGCTTCCGGCCTTAGGGCGGGAATGAATTAAAAAAAAATATTACTACATTTGGCAAAGACGTTTATAGAAAAAGTTTCTCTAGGAAGGAGAATGACTTTCTTCCAACCTCTTTGGGTACTTAGTAGGGATACGAAACTTTTTACATCAATTAGAATAAGAAAAAAAGGCGCGGCCTTGTGAGTGTAGGTATAAACAACAGAAAATAGACCGCGCGCGGGGCGGTAGGTACTCGTTCCATATTTAAAATTTAAAAAAGAGTAATAATTTGGTAAGCTGTTCCGAAATTCAACACTAATAAGCACAGACCACTATTACTCGGGTAAAAGTACATATTATTTTGAAGAGGAAGGATTTGTTTATTATTTTTGTAATGTTATTTAGGTTAGGTACCTATGATGTAGTATTCAAAGACGTTTAAAAGAAAAAGTTTTTCTTTCTTGCAACCTCTTTGGTTGTATTGTTGACAATATTTGTTTTTTTTTTGTAGGTATTATTGCGTTTTTGCATGTTTGAATTTTTGTAAAATTGTAATTTTTTTTGTTTACTTTCCTTGAATTCGAAATGAAAAGTAGAGTGTTTAACGCGGGTGGAAGTTATCAATTCCTACTCGGACTATATCCGCCCTCGCTGCGCTCGGGCGTCTAAATACCTCGTATCGGAATTGATTCCTTCCGACCCTTGTATAACAATCTACTATTCATCGCATGCGCTGCGGAAACTATTGATGAAAGACCAAAAAAAATTATACAATATTAAAGAACATATTATACAACATATACCTACAATAGCGTATGTATAACTATTGCAGTTATGTCACTTCTACTTTATTACATTTTAAAAGTTGATAGAAATACGGACCAAAATCAGACCATAATATCCATACCTTTATATCAATCCTTATAATAATAATCCAAATAACTCATTTCATATTTAATACTGTTTCAATACATACCTGTAGATTACTTTTGAATTATTCAAATCGGACATTCCATTCAAAATGTATCACGAATTTAAAAATCTTAATACGTTTGTTTGTTAGGCACGTTTTCGAGCCTAAACCACTAAACCAATTTTAAAATTTCTTTAATCAATGGAAAGCTACATTATATATATATGTATCATAGTATGATTTGGATAATACAAATCGTTTACCAGCAAGCAAGTTTCCCGAAGCGATATTGGCAATTTCACACAATAAATGAAGGTCTCCATTCGTTCTTTGAGCGTGAATGGCCGAAGTTTTGGAATTGGGAGATTTCTTCGCGCCAAATGTTCGGGGATCGTTCGTAGAAAGCAATGTTCGCTCAAGGACACTTGTTTGTTTCTATGTAGGTATCCCTAGTACAAATATTTCGTTACTCTACTCTACTCTACTCCGCGGTCCGTCCGTCAGTCTTTTTGTCTGTCATTGGGCCTGTATCTCATGAAGCGGAATAGGAAAGTTGAACTTTTTTGTATAATGTTTAAATTTTAATAAGTAATAAGAAGTAAAAAATTAAAAAGAAAACCATTTTTTTTCAAGTGACACGCACTTGACTGGTTTTTATCAAACGATTTTAATTTCTCACCCAGATCTTATTTCGAGAAGTATAATGTTTGAAAGTGTACGTAACTTCAAATACTATTCTGTCGTAAAACAGTTATTATGGTTCTTACGATTATGAAAACTATTTAAATAAAATAGGAGAAGGAGCAAACATTTGCTACTAAAAGAATTGGTAGTTCTCTATCTTATATACTAGAAATTGTTTAAGTTAATTTCAACATTGGAATGTGAAATTAAATTGAATAATTGTAGATATTCCAAGGCTTCGCACGAAACGTTAATGCTTCTACATTTATACTGGGTCCACCTAATGGAGTGGAATTCCCTGCCTGCACACTTGTTCCCTGATCACTATAACTTAGAACTTTTCAAGGCGAGAGTGAACAGGCATTATACAGGGTGTAATGGCAATGTTTCCGAAAACGAAGACAGGTAAATGTGCTGGCCATTCTTGACAAAATTCAATAAAATTTATTCTAAATTAAAATTCCAATGTAAAATATAATCATAAAATTCAAACAGTTATGTCGACCTCATCGTGATTTTCCATCAGCAGACATGGAGGTAAAATGCCCACAATATATTAAACAAGAAAAATATTCATAGTATACTTATAGCAAACCTTATACATATAATAAGATTGTCAACGTACGTATAGATTAAGCAGCATGTATAGATGTACACATCCACCAGAGCAGTTGGGAATCGATTTGTTTGAAGTGATTCACAGTTTCAGTTTATTCATGAAGCATGACGTTCGTACAACACTCAGCGCTCGAACGTTTAGGGCTGGCGCACACGAACAGATTTATTTAGGTGGACATAAAGTATAGTGTGTAATAGTACATTATGATATAAGTGCGGTAGGTTGAAAATTACAGCCGAGGCGATATTGCTAGCCCGAGCCGTAGGCGAGGGCTATAAGTAAGCAGAGGCTGTAATTATCAAAGCGCACGTATGTCATACGACGTTTTATAACACATTTGCGAGGAAATAAAATAAAACTCCGACTATGGTAAACGAATAAAAACAATACAGCGTTCAGAAAAAGCGCGCGGCGCGCATCATCTTTTTTTTTTAGACAAAGGCACAAAAAACAGCCAGTATTACTAATAAAGTAAACTAATATTTTTGTGTTTTTGTTACAGATTAATTGGTTGTAATTTACTGTCAAAGTTAATTAAATTAAATAATTATGTACTTACATAAATATTTCTTTATTATATTTTATCTCCCAAAGTTAATTTTAATCATAAAATGTTGACAACTTTTTTGACATAAAAACTCTATGCTGAGATTTTAAAAAGTACCGTTCGTTTTAAGACGGAAAGACATCTTGATAAACCGTGCTTTTTACTTTACACTTACCGCACTTGGGCGTAATGAGTTACAATACGATATTGAAATTGGTGAAATAAGACACCTTTTACGAGCAAATGTGTTATAAAAATATTTTCACCAAACTGCACAGAAGAAGGATAATGTTTTTAGAGTGTGTTTATATATGTGAGCTATTTCGTTGTGCCCGATTAAACGGTTTTACGTATTTTTAACAGACTTCAAAAAATATGTTTTTTAAATTACCATAGGTGTTATTTGAACACTACATTTAAGCTGGTTGTTGTACAATATGTAATACCTGTTAACACAAATAAATGATGATTGATCGTTATTGGGCTTACATCGTTACGGGACTGCTTCAGAACGATGGTAAGGTTTTAAGTATTTTCAGTGTCTTCTTAAGGCAGACGAGTTTTTTGGTGTTCTATTAAATCAAGGGAAGTTACTAATTCGAGTGTCAGTAACGTTTTGGAACGTAGTTCCTTATCGCGCGTTGCGAAAGGGGGCTAGACGGGAAAAATTAAGACCAAAAGTTGTAACGACCGACACTTTTTGCTATAGTTGAAGCTCCATGATAAATCTAATGATGATGATGGTGGAACTTCGTTCCATCCGGGTGTCCCTTGACACCTCTCAAGTTTTTTTTAAAATTTATTACGTACTCACGTTTATTTACTACACATTACTGCACAGTTTTGTAGCAGAAAAAACCTTATTGGTAATTTAGCATACCTACTTATTCTACACATCTTATTTTTACTATCTACTTCTTATTAGAAAAGCTTTGATCAGGGAATTATTATAATTTATTAAAGAAGACGAGACGAGCCACATACAACAGCGCTTCTTATCGGGTCACACAAAAATCTAAAAGTTATCTTCTAGCTATATTCGAGTTTTTGATACATAATATAGTAACGCATGGCAATTGATTTTTATGTCATAAAAAGATTGTAAATAATAGTATAGCTCAAATAATAAATGAATAATTCTGAAAGCTTTCGAGGGAACTTACAAATTCATGGGCACGTTGTTGGAATGTTGATTCGGAGGACGCCTGTTGCTCCTCGTATTTGTACTCCAGGATTTTTTGTTCTAGCTCTTGTTGTATCACGGTTGTAATATAATATACTAAAATATTTCTATCAACTTCTTTGTGAGCCCTAGGCGATGCCAGTAAACAGTTTTATCGCAAGTTTATTGCATTTTTTCAAAGTGTACACAACAACTCGCAATTTCACACAGTCAATTCGTGTTTACGGACCCTCGATATAACAGATGCAATAAAAACGTCGATTCGTTCGACTTTGATGTAGGTAGTCACGGGATTTTTATTTTGAGTAACATTTGCTTTGCCATAATTAACAATAAAATGAAAATTACAAACAACACGACGGATTTGAAATTAACACATCAGAATAACGTATCCCATTACCATAATTAATATAATATTATGAATGTAAAAGTTTGTCTGTTTGTTACTGAATCATGCAAAAACAGCCGGATTTGGATGCAATTTGTCCCATATCCCGCACAGAATTGCAGAAAAAGCTATTTATAACGATATTATTGTCTAAAATACGGCTCCACGATGAAGGAAGTAGCGAGGTCAGCTAGTATAATTAGAAAACAAGGTTAAGGATGACTATGAGTAAGTACATAGTCGGAGCAACATAAGCATTGCAGCTACGTAGAGATAAATATACCCTCACCTTAACGCAAGCATTATCACGTGGAAAGTCATGAATTTTATTCAAGCACGTCTTTCAGCCAGCGGGGTTAGGTTAGGTTAGACGCAGACGAGCGACTTTTCTCGACTGTGGCAGACTATCTGCTGCAGTACCACCTTAGGTTCTCTTTAGTGTCGTAGCAATGATATACAATCGCAGGTAAATAATTTTACACAAAGAAAACTGACTTCAAACAGGAAACTAAAAAAAGTAAAAAATGCTGTCCTTGGTCTTCATCATAAGACTCTCAATGACAGTCACAACCCATCTAGGTATACTAGGTGTAAAGTCTCATGAATACCACTTAATTAAGCCCAAACACCAGGTAATTGCTGTAAATCGTTGAGGAGTTCCCTGGACAGTCTTTTCGTTAAATCATCGGATCAAGTCCAGACTTCCATTAGTAGTAGTAGTGCTTTAAAATACTTATTAAAAAAATACAAACGCACGTACCTACTAGTCACCGCGACGATTTTCGAAGGTTCCCTCGATTTCTCTAGGATGCCATCATCAGATCCTGGTTTCCTTATCATGTACCAACCTTGAGATATCTACTTTCCAACAAAAAAAGAATAATCAAAGTCTATTCATAAACAAAGAAGTTATCCGTGAAGACACATAATAGTACATTATGGTACAAGTGAGTAAAGTTGGTGATTACCGCTGAGGCGCCATTGAGACCCGAGCCGTAGGCGAGGGTCATAAGAGAGCCGAGGACGGTAATCATCAATACACACGTGTATCATACGACGTTTTTCAACACACTTGTGAATAAATAATACTAAAAAATCATTTTAAAATAATCATTCGCAATGGCGGGGAAAATTAATTGGTTTTCCAATTTTTTATTTATATAATTTGGAAAAGGCAAAAGGATCTAGGCCCATACAGCCTCGTTTTCCTATGCGCTCGCATCTTACAATGGCGATCGGCCATGGACTAAAAAAATTAGGTTTCTTTTTCTTTGGTTTGTCGTGGATAGCGTTTTAGCCACGTACAAAATGGGGTATTTAAAGTTTTTACAGAGAAAACCAAAGTTATATTTGAGTGAAAGTTTTGTTTATTAAACACGTACAAGTTGAAATGATCTATTTAAATACGAAGTTGCATGAAATGAGCAAGCCATATTTGTGTATTAATTTATTAGTACGATTGAATACGATCTTTTTTGTATCGAAACTTTTTTAAGAACAAAGCAACTCTAGCAACAAAATTGAAAAAAAAAATCTATAACTCACTAGTGAATAATAGCAAACAAAAAGTCTCAGTTTGATTATAGGTGTCATTATGTGCCTAATTGCAGTGAAATTAGAGCCACTTTATGAGCAAGTGTGTTGAAAAATATATATACGGTCGAATTGAGAAACCTCCTTTTTTTTTAAGTCGGTTAAAAAACCTGTTGATCTCTATGCAAACGTTAAATAACGCACTGACTATCGTATACCTATTCAAAGATCGGAAGCCAACTAAACAGTATTTATTGATCTCACTTCTTTGTACAATGACGTCAATTTGAAGTAGGTAAGCTTGTTATAATATTGTTTTATGTCCAATCCAGTAACTTGCTTTATTTTAGCTTAATTCTGAACACGGCAAAAGTGAAAGCTAGTGAGAAATATGTACTTAATTATAATATATTATGCCCTCACCAGGCTACGAACCCGAGAACTGCGCCTATGCGTGCATCTGCGATTAATAATCGCGTTAATGATGCTATTGCGATTAATAGTGGACCGTCTGCGCTTCGCTTTGATTTGGCGGTGTTTGTAATTCAACGGTGAGCCCGACCCTTCCGCAACCGTCCGCTTTCACTTACATTTTCACCAGCAAAACACTGTATTAAATTACTCCCGTAGACCGAGCTACCTCCAAAATTATTTTGGCTTTCGTGGGTTTCGAAACAGGGTTTGAAGCAAAATAATGTGCGATTGAATTGGTAAAATCTGCTGCCATTGGTATAACTTTGAAAAATCGAACACTTTTATAAAAATCTCGTGCCACGTTGTTTGTGGTGGCACTACTCTGATAAGGCTGGACCGATTTTAATGTTTTTTTTTGTATATTTCGTAGGTATGAGAATAGATCATAAAGTATATTTTACCACCCTATCCCACTCCCCATTTAAATGGCGGAACAACGTTTGCCTTGTCAGATAGTATAGAATTAGAAAAGACTAGGGTATGTAGAATTAGGTGTAAGGTAAGATATGTATGAATAGGTACGTCATTATGTAACACGGGCGTATCTAAGGCTTTTACATGTGGGGCCTAGATTCGCAGATATGTCGTAGCAGCATTCGTGATTATTGAATTGGGAGATATCATGAAAATTATTAAATATTATGATTTGTTTTCTGTATACTAGTGTTGCAAAACAATACATGCAAAAGATTTGGCAATGATTAGGGACTAACCCGTCACCATTCTTAATTTTAATCCACACTATTTTACAAAGACACTTTAAATTGATGTAAGTATTCGGTCAGATAGGTACTATGTATTTACATATTTGTTATCTATTATTTACAAAGGAAAACTTTGATTAAAGTAGAAAATTCAATATTTTAAATCCTAATACTTATATTCTTACAATGACCTTTATAATCTCTACTACATATTGTGTGCAATACATAGGACGAGAAGTATATATGTATTTACTTCAAAGGATATATTTTTAATGCCTTTGCTAAATGAGTCTCTTATTTAAACTGTTCGTGGTAAATTTCACTTCCTCAAAGCATCCCGAAAAATCTCGAGAGCTGTGTGAATTAATGATGGAATTTTATTGAAATTAGTTCAAGACTAAATTGCTTGCTTCCGACACATTTAATTTTTCTTTTGCTATTCATTGAATTAATTCCCAACTTTCCAAAAGCAGAAAATTTGTTCTGATGTTTGAATTAGGTATAAATTACGAAGTTTTCGAACCCCTTACTCTTTTAATAATAATAATGACAATAAATTGTGAGACACACGGTTATTTAGTCCCAAAGTAGACAGAGCCTGTACTACATCAAAATTAAATTGCAAGTAATCATTCCTTAGATAAAAGCAAAGAGGAAGATACGGTATAGTCATAGAAATCATCGTTGACATTTGGACTACATACAACTACACGCGCAAATAAAAAAAGAGATAGAAAGACGTACTCGGGCACAAGCGCGAACGAGTTGACTACAACGAATTACGCTACTTGCACCTAATTTAAAGGATCCACGCGCGAGGCGCCGGTACCGTATCTTCCTCTTTTGCTTTTATCTAAGAATCATTCAGAAAGATTATCATTTAACAACTATGGCAAATTTTAAAATGGTAAAGCAACCGAATAAAGTAAGTAAATATTGAGGTAGGATTTTCCATATAAAATTTTCATGTTGACTGTTCCTACAAAGTACTTAACTCATTTGACTAGGCTGTCTACCTTGTGTGGAGTAACCATATTATGTAATGACTAGATGTCGCGCGGTGCGCGAGGCCGCAAGCGGCCACGCGTGTCTCTGTGCGGTTCGATTGTGACAGAAAAATAAAGTCTACTTTTGGGGCGGCCATCTTGTTTAAGCCGTTTTAAGTCGAAAAATAATAAAATTTTGTGAAATATTACTTTTCATGGCAACACTGTTTACTGAGACCCACAATCGCTCCATACAAGTCAACTTTCCAAAGTGTTGCCAACTGGCTAAAAAATGCCGATTCAGATTAAGAAAATTGAAATTTTTCAGTAAAACTAAAATAACGGGGCGGCCATCTTGTTTTTTTTATTTTTCGGGATTTTCTAGTAAACTACAGGATATACCCTATGCGATGACACCAAACACATCCCTGTAGCATATCGGCATCTGGGAGATCAATTCGGGTCAAGTGGGGTCTAAAACCACTCCAACTTTGAAACACTACTACGCGGCCGCCATTTTGTTTTTTCAACTTTTTTAACTATTTTCGTAAATCATCTAAGCAGTACTACAGATTCCCAAAATTTGAACCCAATCGGCCGGAAAACAAAAGAGATACGATAGGCAACCTTGGCCGCCATCTTGTTTTTTTGAAAAGTCGGAATTTTCCCGGGGTCACCCCGCCATCTTGAACACTTTTCTCATATATGACTTGTCTCCAAAACGACTCCTTCTGGGAGAACAATTATGTCAATGAGTCAGTCAGTGAGTGAGTGAGTGGTAGTCGAGCTTTATATATTATAGACTAGATGTCGCGCGGTGCGCGAGGCCGCAAGCGGCCACGCGTGTCTCTGTGAGGTCGTATTTTGACAGACAATAAAGTCTAACTTTGGGCGCCCATCTTGTTTTAGCCATTTTTTAGTACAAGTCAAAAAATAATAAAATTTTATTAAATATTACTTTTCATGGCAACACTGCTTACTGAGACCCACAATCGCTCCATACAACCCAACTTTCCAAAGTGTTGCCAACTGGCTACAAAATGCCGATTAAGATTAAGAAAATTGATTTTTTTCAGTAAAACAAAAATAACGGGGCGGCCATCTTGTTTTTTCAGATTTTCGGGATTTTCTGGTAAACTACAGGATATACCCTATGCGGTGACACCAAACACATCCCTGTAGCATATCGGCATCTGGGAGATCAATTCGGGTCTTTTGAGGTCTACCCTAAAAATTCAATCGGCCATAACTTTCAGTGTTGCCAGGTGAAATTCAAAAAACCTACAAAAGGTCATAGGGAGGAATAAAATGTTTCACTGACTGTCACTTGTTTTTGCAAAATGGTAAAATTTAGACTTTTGACATTTTGCGTTAAAAGTAAAAAAATACGAAAAATTCCGGGAAAATTCTTCAACACGGCCACACTACGTAGCAAGACCTCCAACCCCGCTATACAGACCAACTCGCTCAGGTGTTGCCATCTTGCCGAAAATCGACAATCAAAATGTGGTAAAATTAATACTTTTCTTTGGGAGCAAATCACCGGTCGGCCATCTTGGTTTTTCAAATTTTGGGATTTTCTGGTAAACTACAGGATATGCCCTGTGCGATGACACCAAACACATCCCTTTAGCATATTGGCATCTGGGAGATCAATTCGGGTCAAGTGGGGTCTAAAACCACTCCAACTTTGAAACACTACTACGCGGCCGCCATTTTGTTTTTTCAACTTTTTTAACTATTTTCGTAAATCATCTAAGCAGTACTACAGATTCCCAAAACTTGAACCCAATCGGCCGGAAAACAAAAGAAATACGATAGGCAACCTTGGCCGCCATCTTGTTTTTTTGAAAAGTCGGAATTTTTCCGGGGTCACCCCGCCATCTTGAACACTTTTTTCATATATGACTTGACTCCAAAACGACTCCTTCTGGGAGAACAATTATGTCAATCAGTCAGTCAGTGAGTGAGTGAGTGAGTGAGTGGTAGTCCAGCTTTATATATTATAAACTAGATGTCGCGCGGTGCGCGAGGCTGCAAGCGGCCACGCGTGTCTCTGTGGGGTCGTATTTTGACAGAAAAATAAAGTCTAATTTTGGGCGCCCATCTTGTTTTAGCCATTTTAAATCGAAAAACAAAAAAAAATTGTTAAATATTTTTTTTCATGGCAACACCGTTTACTGAGACCCACAATCGCTCCATACAAGTCAACTTTCCAAAGTGTTGCCAACTGGCTAAAAAAGCCGATTATTATTATGAAAATTTAAATTTTTCAGTAAAACAAAAATAACGGGGCGGCCATCTTGTTTTTTCAGATTTTCGGGATTTTCTAGTAAACTACAGGATATACCCTATGCGATGACACCAAACACATCCCTGTAGCATATCGGCATCTGGGAGATCAATTCGGGTCTTTTGAGGTCTACTCTAAAAATTAAATCAACCATAACTTTCGGTGTTGCCAGGCAAAAATCAAAAAACCTACAAAAGGTCATAAGGAGAGATAAAATGTACCGTTGACTGTTACTCGTTTTTGCAAAATGATAAAATTTCGAGTTTTGACTTTTTGCATTAAAAGTTAAAAAATACCCCAAATTTTGGGAAAATTGTTAAACATGGCAACACCACGTAATGAGACCTCTAACCCCGCCATACAAGCCAACTCGCTCAGGTGTCGCCATCTTGCCGAAAATCGACATTCAAAATCTGGTAAAATTCATCTTTTTCTTTGGGAGCCAATGACAGGGCGGCCATCTTGGTTTTTCAAATTTTCGGGATTTTCTGGTAAACTACAGGATATGCCCTGTGCGATGACACCAAACACATCCCTTTAGCATATTGGCATCTTTTTAACTATTTTCGTAAATCATTTAAACATTTCTACAGATTCCAAAAATTTCAGCCGGATCGGCCGGAAAACAAAAGAGATACGATAGGCAAGCCTGGCCGCCATTTTGTTTTTTTGAAAAGTCGGAATTTTCCCGGGGTCACCCCGCCATCTTGAACACTTTTTTCATATATGACTTGACTCCAAAACGACTCCTTCTGGGAGAACAATTATGTCAATCAGTCAGTCAGTGAGTGAGTGAGTGAGTGAGTGGTAGTCCAGCTTTATATATTATAAATATAAATAAATAAACAGCTCATACTGATAAAAACAAAAAGAGAAAACTATATACCATTTTGTAAGTTGAAAGAGTCCAACCTTAGTCACTTATCTGCTGAGTCTGTTACGATTTTGAGGCATGTGTAACAGACCCGGTTCGGCGATCGGTTCACCACCTATTACGTTTAGGGGTCGAATATTCTCGTAAAAAGTAGGTATTCCCAGAAATGGAATACCTCTTAACCTGGAACCTACCTTCTCGGGGATAAAAGGTGCGAAATTATTTATTTATTTTATTTTGGGGTACAAAATATTTTATTCAATAAAAGTCTGATATAGGAAACTGACTGCTCAGCAGAGTCAGCAGTTTCGCTGGAGCTAGGAAGCTGATATTTGGAATTGCCGTAACTTTTAGGAAGCAAGCGTTCACAAAGGAAGGAATTCCGAAAATCTCAGCACATGTAGCTATATCAAGTGTCCCCGTGTGTACCTAGTTTATAAGAGAATAATATCCTTACATGGTGTTTATCTGCTGACTATTTAGTGGACTGTAGGGCAACCACTTGTGTTTGAATTTTTTTGTAAATAAATAAAATATTTTTCAACACACTTGCTCATAAAGTGGCTCTAATTTCACTGCAATTAGGCACATAATGACACCTATAATCAAACTGAGACTTTTTGTTTGCTATTATTCACTAGTGAGTTATAGATTTTTTTTTTCAATTTTGTTGCTAGAGTTGCTTTGTTCTTAAAAAAGTTTCGATACAAAAAAGATCGTATTCAATCGTACTAATAAATTAATACACAAATATGGCTTGCTCATTTCATGCAACTTCGTATTTAAATAGATCATTTCAACTTGTACGTGTTTAATAAACAAAACTTTCACTCAAATATAACTTTGGTTTTCTCTGTAAAAACTTTAAATACCCCATTTTGTACGTGGCTAAAACGCTATCCACGACAAACCAAAGAAAAAGAAACCTAATTTTTTTAGTCCATGGCCGATCGCCATTGTAAGATGCGAGCGCATAGGAAAACGAGGCTGTATGGGCCTAGATCCTTTTGCCTTTTCCAAATTATATAAATAAAAAATTGGAAAACCAATTAATTTTCCCCGCCATTGCGAATGATTATTTTAAAATGATTTTTTAGTATTATTTATTCACAAGTGTGTTGAAAAACGTCGTATGATACACGTGTGTATTGATGATTACCGTCCTCGGCTCTCTTATGACCCTCGCCTACGGCTCGGGTCTCAATGGCGCCTCAGCGGTAATCACCAACTTTACTCACTTGTACCATAATGTACTAATATCCGGAGGGGATAATGTAGTTTCCTATTATTAAAATAATTTTGAAAATCGGTTTAGTAAGATTTTAAACTATTTTTATTCAGTTTAATATGTATTGATGTCATCGCCTTAAAAAGATATATATTTTCTAGGACGACGAATTGTTCAAATTAACAACAGTAAAATAACAAGTTAAATAAATCCATACGTATTATACTCGTAATTATTATAGTGCAACTAAAAGCAATGTACATATAACCATTCCCACCAACAACTTTCATCCAGTGTAGCATTATTGTCGTGTGAAGGCTGCAGGCAATCACCTGGATGACGTCACTAATGTCACAGTCATGGTAAAAAAAATACTATATCCGCGTGTCTGTCTGCGCGAGTATGTTAAACAGCTGTCGTTAATAGTAATCCACAGTCGATTATCAGACTGAAACACCGATGGCCTCATTCTGATTAAAACGAAACATGCAATTGGAATATGGATTTATTGAGTTGAATGATGAGGAATAAAGATAGCGCTGTTGGTAGTGAGCCTGCCTCTAACAAGGTTCGTGAAGGCATGCACCATCATACAATTTAATATGCCCAAGTCTTTATCTCTAACGCTACAGACTTATTCCATTCCTGGAACACACTTTTCACCCCAATATTTTTAGACCCTTAAACATGACAACATACGTACCTACATACAATACACTCAAAAACACAGCCTGCTAGTGCAATGGGGTATGAAAATTAAACCATTTAAAACATATGGTAGATAAATGTCTGTTGAAAATGTGAGATCGTCAAAACACCATTATACCGTATACCATAAAGTAATAAAATTGATTGCGTCAGCCGTAGCTCAGCCCGTAATAAGGTTTCCTACCGCCTGGAGGCTACACGCTACGCCGTAGCTCGTAGCTCGTATCTCGTAGCCAGTAGATATTTCGAATTCCCTGCGGAATTACATCCTCTGCGTTTCAAATCTTGCTGTCAAACCTCGAATGACTTTAATTAAACAGCGAGTTTGGATTGTCTTAAGTTTAATAAGTTTGTGCTAATCTTTAGAGTTATCTCCCAACGCTTTCCTGCTCTGTTGAGCTATTGTTTTAGGTCTATTTTTTTTAAATTACAAAAGAAACACTTGCAGACGAACAATCTGATAATCATTAGTCATCGTTTCACATGGATTTATACTGATTACTTTTTTCTATAAGTAAAACTTTTGAGAAAAAGAAATAAAATGAAAACTGTTGCTGAGATCAACTAGGAAAGTAGTCAGTAATCTATACATATAATAAAAATCTAACGGGGCCGTGTCTGTACATGAAATATTTTTTGAAAATTTTAACGGTAGTGTATATAGTTATCGATATAGATACCGAAACACCAATTTTTGGAATTTTTGTCTGTCTGTCTGTCTGTCTGGTTGTGCACGCATCACTCAAAAATTACTGAACGGATTTTGATGAAATTTGGTATGGAGATAACTGATTACCCGGGTCAACATCTAGGGTACTTTTTATTCCAGGAAAATATCTCATTCCCACGGGAAAATATAAAAACTGGTTAAAAAGAGAAATACGTACTACTCCGAAACGATAACACTTACAAACTTGAAATATGGTAAGTAGTGTCTTATAGACGTATACAGGCAACTACTATAAAATGATTTTTGGAAATTCCCCCGGGACCGGGAATAACGGGATCATTGGGAACCTAATAAATTGGGTCTGCTAATTGTTATATCCATACTCTTTTCGGCTTTACTGCTATTTTATTTTTCTTTGACACTGTCTTAGTGACGTTTTTGATATTTGTTCAATGCAAATGTGAATTGAGTTTTGTATTTATTTGTTACAAAATGAAGAAGCTGAGAAAAAATATTACCAGAAGATCATGTTGAAACTGAAATTACAAAGAAAATCTAATAAATACCAATACAGAACAATACAAATGTCATGCAAACAGAAGGAATGCACGTCCCAAGGTCAGTCATCCTTTACACATTCTGTTACTCCAATTAAAAACTGGTTAAAAAGAGAAATACCTACTAGGTACTCCGAAACGAACACATCGACTTGAAAAATTGTATGTAGGTGTCATATGTCGTAGGCAATCGCTATGAAGGGGTTTTTGAATTTCCCACGGGAACGAGAATACATTATATCCACGTCTGCGACGCCGCTGGGCACTCGCTGTCTTAAATAAAGAGCAACAATACTACGGTTTCCATAGGTATCCCTAAATTCAGTTACGCTAATTCATTTTTCGGAAAAAAATCACACATATTAAAAACTAGCGGTTCTGCGCGGTTTCAGTCGCGTAGTTCCCGTTCTCGACGGAATACATGGACTATATACCCTATGTTACTCAGAAATATTGCAGCTTTCCATTGGTGAAATAATGTTTTAAATCGGTCCAGTAGCCTTTGAGTTTATTCGTTACAAACATACAAAAATACAAGAATAAACCTTTCCTCTTTTTAATATTGGAAGATTTAGATTAGTGTAGATGTAGATAGCTAAAACCGATTAAGTAGTCGAAACTGAACAAACTAATTGCAGGAATTGCACTTATCCTATCCTATCCTATCCTACTATAATATTATAAACGCGAAAGTTTGTATAGATGTGGATGTTTGTTCCTCTTTCACGCAAAAACTACTGAACGGATTTTGATGAAACTTTACATTTATATAGCTTATACATCAGAATAACACAAAGGCTACTATATTTTATCACCGTATTCCTACGGGAATGGGAAGTATTTTATCCCCGTATTGCTACGGGGACGGGAACAACGCGGGTGAAACCGCGGGGCGCTGCTAGTTAACTTTATTAAGTCACGCCAAGCACTGTGAAAAATCTCTTATTACCAATTTGATGATTGTTTTAATGACAACGATGCCATATTTCTTCAAAATTTATAGTCTATTGTTGTTCAATAACAATTTGACTTGATTTCATATATTATGTCTCACAAATGTGCTACCTGAGCCCTGCGGTTTCACTTGCGTTTATAAAACATAATATGTCACTCGTTATAACGTGTAGGTACCTTTCTTTAGATGAAAGAATTTTTAGAATAGAGAGATTCCTTTCTACTAACGTAGTTACTTACAAAAAACCTTAAATATTTTATGATATTATTGTAGATATCAAATAATAGATTTTTATTGAAAAAGCGTTTCAATTGGCATATATTTAATTTATACCATTGAAAATTTATTCTAAATCTTGATGTTATCTTTTGTACAATTACAAAACATATTGTATTTCAATTGTCGATAAGTTTGTACGTTTTTGGGGGGTTCATTATCGGAGGTTGTACTCGTTAGTAATCTTGCAAAATAATGAAACATAATACATATATTATGTTTCATTATTTTGCATATATTAATATAATAAATAAATCGAGTATTCATTTACAAAACATATTGTATTTCAATTGTCGATAAGTTTGTACGTTTTTGGGGGGTTCATTATCGGAGGTTGTACTCGTTAGTAATCTTGCAAAATAATGAAACATAATACATATATTATGTTTCATTATTTTGCAAGATTACTAACGAGTACAACCTCCGATAAAAATAATTGATAGTACTCGTTAGTAATCTTGCAAAATAATGAAACATAATACATATATTATGTTTCATTATTTTGCAAGATTACTAACGAGTACAACCTCCGATAATGAACCCCCCAAAAACGTACAAACTTATCGACAATTGAAATACAATATGTTTTGTAAATGAATACTCGATTTATTTATTATATTGTAAACCCACACACAATAAGTACAATAATAGAATTTAACGATCAGCTTTGCGCCGATACCTAATCTACCTTCAACCGTTGTTGTTAAAGTTATGAATACTATGATCATAAAAGTTTGACTTTGAACCTTAATTAGAGTACAAATTAAGCTTATTTTAGTTTTCGCGATACTATTCTTTTAATCGGAATTGGCTCTGAAGTAAAAAAAAACTCGTCGATATGCTGACCGCCTATAGCAATATAAGTTTTGAAAATGCACTGATGAAAAGCCATTTCCAGATATAAAAGGATTTTATTAAAATCCTCTGTCGAGGTGAATGTATATCTATACAAATTTTTTGGAAGGGAACTATATAACTATAATTAAACCAAGGTTAATACTGCAAGATAATAACTTCCATCATTCAATGTCCACCGTTGACTTATTTCAATGGCTATCTACCAGACACTTGTAGAAAATAACCTAACCTATTTTCTTACTTGACAAATTTCTTCGACACTCGAAGATTTCACCTGGTGAGAAAATAAGAGAAATCGTTTTTGTTTTCGGCGTTCGCAACGTTCTTTTTCCATTAGCCGGGGACCGGAGTGTCATAAAGCGGTAGAAAACGAGTGCGAATCGTAAATTGCGAAAAAGCGAGCCGTGCGAGAGTGCCGCTAAATTATGGCGGATTGTTGGATTTTACGTCCTTTTTAGAAGTAATGATTTATTTGTACACTTTTTTCAAACATCTATACATATAATAAAACTCGAACGGGGCCGTGTCTGTACATTAAATATTTTTTGAAAATTTTAACGGTAGTGTATATAGTTATCGATATAGATACCGAAACACCAATTTTTGGAATTTTTGTCTGTCTGTCTGTCTGTCTGTCTGTCTGTCTGTCTGTCTGTCTGTCTGGTTGTGCACGCATCACTCAAAAACTATTGGACGGATTTTGATGAAATTTGGTAACGGAATAACTGAGTACCCGGGTCAACATCTAGGGTACTTTTTATTCCAGGAAAATATCTCATTCCCACGGGAAAATATAAAAACTGGTTAAAAAGAGAAATACGTACTACTCCGAAACGATAACACCTAGAAACTTGAAAAATGGTATGAAGGTGTCTGATATGTCATAGGAAATTGGTATGAAGGGATTTTTGGAAATTCCCACGGGAACAGGAATAAACTAAATCCAAGTGGAAAAACGCCGCTGGGTACCCGCAATTTGAAATATGGTATGTAGATGTCTGTAATATGTCGTAGGCAACCACTATGAAGGGATTTTCGGAAATTCCCACGGGAACGGGAATAAACGGAATCCGTGCGGGCAACGCCGCTGGGCATCCGCTAGTCCCTTATAAATTGAATAAAACAGAATGTCTAACCTGTCAACGGATTCCCGTGTTTCTGTAATGTACAAAAAATATCAAATAATTTGTGGAAGCGGTTGATTTTTTTTTCTAATTAGGCGTTAAACTAAAGAAAGGGGTGACAATAGTTTTATACATTTACGAAAATCAAATCTATAAATGTCAAACAGAAATACAGCTGAATCACTCATCCCAAATGTTCGAAACTATTTGAGTTTGAGAAATTTGTGGAAGTAATTGACACTAATTTAATCGATTAACTTTTAAAACAATTCCCAAAATTTATGTTACTTACCTTCATAAATTGGCAAATTTTACAAAGTTTTCCAGGTTTCTGTTTTAATTAGTTCAACCCAAATATTATTATCGGAGGCCTAGGTAATTTATTTAATAATTTAAGAGCCTTTTAAATTAATTAAGTAATGAGTCAAGCCTTCAGTTATTCCCAGAAAGCTATAAATCTAAAAATTATCAAGTTTCCCTTTTTTAGTTATGATGAGTTAAAACCCGTTTCCAGGAATATTTTGGAGTTTAGTCAGTCCAAATTACCTACCTACAGTACATGTTATGAATATTTTGAGTGTCGATAAAAAAAAAGTTCTGTAATTAGTGTCCACATCAGGAACCAGTTATTTATTGGGATAACTATAGTTAGATTAGTGATATTATCTATACATATAATAAAACTCTAACGGGGCCGTGTCTGTACATGAAATATTTTTTGAAAATTTTAACTGTAGTGTATATAGTTATCGATATAGATACCGAAACACCAATTTTTGAAATTTTTGTCTGTCTGTCTGTCTGGTTGTGCACGCATCACTCAAAAACTACTGGACGGATTTTGATGAAATTTGGTTTGCAGATAACTGAGTACCTGGGTCAACATCTAGAGTACTTTTTATTCCAGAAAAAAATCTCATTCCCACGGGAAAATATAAAAACTGGGTAAAAAGAGAAATACGTACTATTCCCAAACGATAACACATAGAAACTTGAAATACAGTGTGTGGGTGTCTTATATATCGTAGCCAACCGCTGTGAAGGGATTTTTGGAAATTCCCACGGGAACGGGAATAATCTGGATGCGCGCGGGCAACGTCGCTATGGGAACCCGCTATTTGAAATATGGTATGTAGGTGGCTTATATGTCGTAGGCAACCACTATAAAGGGATTTTTGAAATTCCCACGGGATCGGGAATAAACTGGATCCACGCGGGCAACGCCGTTGGGCACCCGCTAGTTTTGAATATTTCCAACTATCTCAATTACAAAGTTTAAAATTTACAATACAATGCCCAGGAGCTGATAGAGACAAAAGAATAGGTAATCTTTTGTGATATCATTGTGTGAAGGATGATATGTGCAAGATGAAAGTGAATGTAGATAATGATGTATGATAGATCTATATGGAAGGAAAAAACATATCGCGTCGACCCCAAATAATGGGAAAAAGACAAATAAATGATGACTCAGTAAACAATAGATATTACTCAGCAACCCGTTCCGGCACGTAGTAAAAATTGCTTAAAACTGTTGATTTTGTTGATTATAATAATATCAATCACCAGTGACAAATCGCTCTTTTTGGAAAACTGAACAGGATAGAGTAAACGTTTAATAGTTTTACAAAATGTGTTAACGATGTAACATAATAGTCTTGTCTAAAAAGCTCTTAAACAGCTGTAGTAATAGTAAATGATAATCTTAGCTTGCAGCAAGTGGCGGTCTTAAAATAAAGAAAGGGGTGAAAATAGTTTTAATAATTTATAAAAATCTAATGTATTCATGTAAAAGAGAAATACCGCGACTCACTCATCCCGAAATGTTCGAAACTATTTGAGTTTGAGAAATTTTTCCGGTAACAATAATTAACGCGGGCAAAGCCACTCTAATAAGATAGACCAACTAGAAAATATTTTTTTAACATGTAAATAGCGTTAAAGGTAGACAAACAATGGTCGAATTTAGAGAATGGAAATGTTGGCCATACCGAATATAATTTATGCAACAGTGGGTTGGAATGAAGCTATTGTTTCTACGAGGCGAGCCGGCAACGCAGAATACATAATCTAAACTAATAGCATTAAGACTCACAATAGGTGTAAATTAAATGACCCAGGGTCTCCCATTTTGTTTGCAGTTTATAATGTAGGCACAAATGACTTTTTGGCGGGAACCCATAAAGGGGTTATGTATGCTCTATTATAAAATAAAAAGATAAAATAAATAATCTCACGCCTTTTATCAACGAGGGGGTAGGCAGAGGTATTCCATTACTGGATATACCCACATTTCACGAGTTATATTGGACCCCTAAACGTGATAGGTGGTGAGCCCATCGCCGGACCGGGTCTGTTTACACATGTCTCAGAATTAATTCTGAGACCTGCGGGTTTCCTCACGATGTTCCTCTATTATGTATCTATCTTATAATGTATCCGAGTATTTTCGCTGTATATTTTGGGATTTGACTCATATTGGCGACAGTGGCAAGAGTTCGTGAAAGTAGAGTAGAAATTCTATAAATCATATTGAATAGACTTTTTGATTGGCTCAAGAAGTAAGTAAGTAAGTAAGTAACAACTCTTTATTGTACACCAATAAAAATATACAACAAGTGACACAAAGATAAAAAAGTACAATGGGCGGTCTTATCGCTTTAAGCGATTTCTTCCAGACAACCTTAGGGTGGATGTAACTGAGATAAACAGATGAAGTTAGGTGGTGCACTAAAGTTACCAATGGATAAAGGTAGGTACTTATATACATAAACCGTTTTCTATAATTATATAAAAATAAAATACACAGTACATAGATTACATATAAAGTAAATATATGGATACCATAGCATATTATAATTACATGAATATATATATACAGTTAAGTTAATATGAATATATATAAGAAGTTAAGTCTTAAATAAAATTATGCACTCTCTTCCGTGAAGCTGGTTGGTCTGGACACCCTGGAGAGGAGGCGTAAGATTGCCCTCTTACTCTATTACTTTCTCATTCTAAGTAATAAAATTGACGGCCCAGAAGTGTTAGGGAGGGTAGGACTGATTGTACCACTCTCGTATAGACGCGACGGCGGGCCCGCCAACCCCCGCACGTACAGACCGCTGCTGGCCGCGCCGCAGGTGCGCACTGTTCGCGGTAAGAATGCCCCTACTATTCGAGCAATCAACCTACTCAACTCAGTTTTGAAAGCTATTCCAGATGCTGACCTATATGGATCTAAGTCTAATACTTTTAGGAAATTATGCAATCGTTTTTGTGACAGTCTTAATTATGTAATTAACAACTAAGTTGATAGTGCTTTGGCTAACTGCTGTTAACTATAAATGTAAATAAATAAATAAATAAAGTGGATTTATTTATCTGATAACTACACGAAGTACTTGACTTTTGTTTGCAAACTTTAATATACTTGTATTGCTACATATAATAATAAGAATAAAATAATCAGCATTCTCGAAGAAACAACCTCTGAAAGATTCTCTAAAGAATTAAAAAAAAAACGGGAAAGATTTCGAGGGAATGAATGGTTCCGAAGTAGGTAAGTAATTTAATCTCCCATGCCAAACCAAGTGGTACACCAAATTATAAAACAGATATCACTCAAATAACTGTTTTAGACCGCTTCACCTATGCATTCTAAAACAGATATTTATTTAGAATATCTGAATAAATAATAAAATTGTAGTATACCTGAATTAAAATTTAGTCCCGGCAAGTAGCTAAACTACTGATACATGTACTTAAATAGATATAAACAGAAGAAACAAAGAAGATAGACACATATCTTCATGCACACAAATGTAGCCCCAGGCGAGAATCGAACCCGTGATCTACCCGTGGCATATTGGATCAGAAGGTAGAGACCTTCTCTACCTTCTGATCCAATATGCCCGTCAATGAATTTTGAATGTATGACCGATGTTGCAATTGGTGTGGAGGTGGACTGTGGTGCATCTGGATTTTCGGTGGAAGAATTGTGATAGTTTGATGTTTTGTAGATTTCTCGAAAATTTTAGGCATGTGTAACAGACCCGGTTCGGCGATGGGCTCACCACCTATCACGTTTAGGGGTCCAAATAACATCTCGTGAAAAGTGGGTATATCAAGAAATGGAATAGATACCTCTGCCTAACCCCCTCGGGGATAAAAGGGGTGAGATTATTATTATTATAATCTAAAATTTTCCTGTTTTCCAGTGTATCACCGCCCTTAAATCTAGCGATGACAACAACGTAGATAGAAGTGGACTCACCTTCAGGCCTTTAAGTAATTGGAAAAGTTGCGTCGTGCACGTTGAGCAAATTGGTTCCCTAAAGGTATAAGTAGCCATAACAGTTCTAACTTTTCGCTCTTTGTTCAGTATACTTATCTTGCTCGGTACACATAACTAGGTATATGGTTAAATTTTATTAGTAAATTTGTAAAATATCTATTTGAACTAACTGATAATTAGAACACATTGCGAATTGGACTTATAGCAAATGTAAACGAATTGAGTAAATGTACCAACTGCTCATAATTTAAGTTGATGCATATAGAACCTATATCGAATTCGAGAGAATAGATAATTTAGACTTGACATTACCAATAGAAATACTGCTAAGTATTTTAAAACGCATGAAAATTCGGCATACTTATATGCAAAGATATTAAAGTAATATAATATCTTTGCTTATATGTATATTACGTGATCTTCACCAACCAAAAAAACCTTTTTTTTACTAGTGACTGAATTATATTCTGTAAATTAGACGTAAGTGTAACTACTTTAGAAATTTTATTTATTAAATAGTAGATATATTACACACCTCATGTGATCTGAGGCTTTCTTATATACTTCCCGAGGGTGTCTACTACTTTATTCTTCTCGACGGAGGCGGAAAGCGGCAACTTCGTTTAGCGCAGCGGGTCGAAATGTTGCCGCTTTCCGCCCGGAGATATGAAAACAATATTTATTACCACTGCCATAGAATACAAATTTTGTATAGAAAATACAAAGTTTTCTTAAGCAACATGAACTTCACCATCTTGATGAAAATTCAATCATACCTATATGAATTGCCTCTAATAAAACATAGATAAAGTAGTGGGTGATAAAATGAGGTGTTGGTCGTGGTACACCTCGTTAGTTCACCTAGGTGTCCCACGAACAAAGAATTGTGTTCGTGGGCCACCTAATGATGTTCTACTCTTGAAGTTTTGGGTAAATTTGTACCCGAATTCCGGAATATACTATTTTATAAGCTTTTATTCCATTTGTTATCCAATGAAGTCAATTTGATATCGAATCCTACTATGCCAATAGAGCCCATAAATCTATCTACCTGCAGATTTTTGAGACGTTGATATTTAAAATTAGAAATCGAATTGATATACATATATGTTACGGGCAACGTGATTAACTGGGCATTATTAATATGGACCGGCCATTATTAATAATGCCCAAGAGTGATGTGCAAAGTGATTAATTTATCACTTTGATCGGCCATTATTAATAATGCCCGACGGCCCGTGGTCGATGTTATAAGTCAGTGTTTGAGATAGCTTGAATTTATCACTTGCACGCAGTTCCAAAAGTTGATATTAGTCTTCGAGAATGTGCTCGAAGAGACTCTCATTTTGATTTACAATGCTTCCATTATTGTAACTGTAGTGGTGACTGCAATTCAAAACGTTGTAAATGCAAGAAATCAAACATTCTTTGCAATTCCAAATGTCACAAAAGCTCGTCTTGCAAGAATAAATAATTCTAAACTTAATAACTTTCTTACACAGTCCTTCATTATTACATATTTCTGTTGATTTTTCTCAGGTTACTAATTTTTAAACTATTGTTATTAAGTAATATTCTTATCAAAATAAAATTAGGTAACTATTATGTTATTACATTTTTAACTGATTATTTTTTAGCTACTATGGTTCAATAGTTTATTTTTTGTTGACTTTTCATGAAAATTTTGTAAGTTTGATTTCATTTATTAAACAAAAACAGTACAGTTCACCTATTTTATTACTTTGCCCAAGATAGGGTGTTCATTATTCATAATGGCCGGGAAAAGTCATTAATCGTTCTGTTTTAATCACATTGTCCAATTGAGTCGGGCATTATGAATACAGACCGGCAATTATTAATAGTGCCCGAACTTATCAAATTGCCCATAACATATATACTGATACGAATAAAAATGATCTGAACAGTCTTTGAACTAAAATCTTTCAAGGTATTTTTTAATAATCGTCATCAACTCAAACAGTTTTTTTATACAATACATCAATTTCGTATTCGTGAATAAAGAGTGGATAGAAAATATAGGCGGAATATAGATCATGCAGATTAGAAAAGGGTCGTCCCGCATGGAGTCCCTAAAAGATAGCAACAGGTTCGAGAAGCAATATTATCGCTTTTTCCCCTTGTCTGCCTCGGTAAGTATTTCTAGATTAAATTTATCATTAAGTAAAGGATCTGAATAAAAAGCCGGATAACATCGATAAAAACTTTATTGATAAGAGACGACAGAGTCGCCTTTGTCTATTAAGCGTACGTTTCTCCCGACGTCTTCATATTCAATTGTCTGCTATATGATAAAGTTTAATTGTTATTAATGGTAACATTGGATTACAAGACATAGATTGTCGAACGTGACGGGGTGGGGGTACGGGCGCACGGCGGGAATCCACGCCCGGCGGCGTGGCGGAAAACATGCGCCCGCGATCACGAATATAATTATCTATCTAATAAAGTCAATACTCTGATCACTAATATCAAAAAATTTACAATGAAAATAGAATTCACTCTAAAAATAATTTCACGCAGAGCAGGCGTCGGTCGTGAGTCGACTCGGGACGACCGGCGCCAACATGCAGCTATCACATTGAAAGATTCATAAAGTACAAAGGTACACTGAGCGCACCTCACTCATCATCTGAGAAACGAATCTGTACTCGACAACTATTAATTTACAAGAATTTGAAACGGACCTACACGAAAAGGTCTTTTAGTGAGGAGCAGAGGCTTGCGTCGCAGGTGTCGGCTGTCTCCTCCTCTTCGGTCCGGCCGCCCCAGCGCTCCCCGCCGCGGTTCGGGGCGCGGCTCGGCCCTGGAATGTTTTGAGCTTTGGGCGCTTCCTTCGACGTAGATGCCCCCGAAGAAGACGGCCCCGGATCTCCAGCAGTGCTTTTCCTAAGAAATACTTCTATGGCACTGCCGAGTGCACTAGCATCCACAACAGATCCTGAGGGTCGATCCCACAAGACCGCCGCCGAATCCCCCGGTGCTGGTTTCGAGTCGGGTGCAAATGTCACCTTCGCTTTTTTGGGTTCGTTTTCTTTTTTCTTTGTCGCTAAGGTCTGGTGTCTACGAGTGAACCAGATGGTTCCGGAATCCAAAGGTTTGTCACGAAGAGCGGAGGCATCAAAACTGCTGGAGCGCATGTCGGCGAGTCGACGCGTTCGCTCGGGCCGCCCGCAGCGGTCGATCTCTGTGGCAGAGGACGTCAGGGCGTTCAGCATGTGGTGAAGGTCAGTGTCCGTGCAGACGACGCCGGCGCCGGTGCGCGGTGGTATCGGTGGTGGAGGAGGCATTTCAGACGCTCGTCGCCGAGCAGGTATTGGCAGCGGCGAGCCTACGAAGTCAGAATGCCGACGGCCACGGTTAGTGTATCTGACTGAGCCGCTCATCGGCGATCGCTCGTCCAGAGGTTGCACTTCGCACACCCTTTCATTGGATGTGTTCCAAAGACGCATTCGTACTTTTCGAGCTTGTACGATGTCATCCATTATGTCCAATTGTAAGTTATGGGTGCTGCCGAGCGTCTCAGTTGCTGGTAGACCTGGAACAGGCCTAGTATTGAAATTCTGCGATCTTTTTACAAAAGCTCAAAAATATTATAGGTAGGGCCGATACCCACATTTTTTCGATGCGGAATCTCTGCGACGACCGAGGGCGGGGAATGCTGCGATGGACTCTCGACGTCCACGTCCGAAAAGCGACTGTGGTACTCGCGATATTGTCACTACGGAATGTCTGTAACAAGTGGAAACATATTTTTATCAAACCGTTAAACTTATTACCCACTTACTATACCAAAAAATGCTTTATTGGGTCTACCTTCGTCCTCCTGGCTGTGGCGGTGCCTGGCTCAATGTGGCCAGAAAAGCAGCTTCTCTAGCTTCCCGAGCGGCGCCTTCGCCGCGTTCTGATAGCCGACGGACCTGTTACACAAATTTATATTACTAGTAAGTACAATGTGAACACAAGACCATGTAAAATAAGTACCTAGATTAAGAAGAGTAATATAGAAATCACGCAGTTATTCCATAAGTTAACATGGTTTCTTTCAATATTACATCAAATTTGTTTATCAGAGAAAACTAAAAAAAAAATATCTTGAATTTACGTGAAAATTCAGCACCCAAGCGGTGCTCCGTACTTGAGGGTTAATCTTTCATACGGGACTTTAGAGACATAAATGAGATATCACATTATAATCAGCGATAAGGGCGAATTATTAAGGCAAGACACTATAGACCTTTTTGTTAAGGTAACTTGATGACTGTGTGATTTTCAAGATGTTTCACGTCAAATCAAATCTGAATCTACACTTAGACAAATACACATCAGGAACTGACCTGGCTGGCAGTAGGACCAGTGGTGCAGGAAGGCGTCGGCAGGGAATGCTTGCGCGTGTCTCGCCATGGTGACAAGTGGTACGGGTCTGGCGGCGACTCCTGGTCGATGGAGAAGCCTCGGAGTGGGGTAGAGGACTGCTGCGACTCAGCATCCTCCGCCCCGCTCTCCTCCACTACGATCAACGGCTCGCCCCCACCCAGGGCCATGGACCCGCGCCGCAACATTGCTAATGACAAAAAATAATTCGTTCAAAAATTTACAAATGGATTCCTCTTGCCAGAATATTTAACTAACCGAGATCAATGTTCGGCCGATGAGACGTGAGATTTATGAAAAAAGTTTTTTGATAATAATAATTAACCATTTGGTCTCTAAAAGGGGAAAGCCGATTGTGGTCACAATACGATTTTCCCGAATCGTTTCCGTATGAATTTCGCATGATGTGAGCACAATAATAGTGTAGTGACATTACATAGAGCGCGCCAATAGACGGCAAGGTTCTAAACCACGCTATCGAAATTTTTTGTAAGTAATGTGATTCCAAGCGCAAGAAGAATTATGAATTTTGCACTAGGATATTGAAACATGAATACATACGGGTTTTCAATAACGTAAAATCAATCGCGATGTCGCTGTAATTACGATGCAATTTACAGCGCATTGAATATGCACAAAGCATTACAGACAAGCGTCCCCCCCTGCTAATATTACTGAAGATGCTGAAGACACGAGTCAAGTCTTCTATCGCATTTGACTAAAGAATTTTCCAGTGTCTGCTGAATCAGAAGTCAATCAGTTTTTGTAAGTAGGTATGGTAGGCAGTAGGCACATACAACAATCTTAACTGCAATGCAGATTCGACACTTCAGATAAAACAACCTAACTAAAATTAAATAACAAAAATGGAAAAATGCTAAGGTTATTGTAATAATAAACTAATAACAGGTGAAGGGAAATATATAACAAGTAGTTATATGTATGTAACAGTAGATACCTATCACTTTTTAGTTCCCTACTAAAAGAATCGTCCAGCGATTTAGTGGCCCGAAAACTACACTGACGTAAAGTGGGAATGTCTCTACCAACCCTCTCAGGTATACGTATCAAGCGTATATTTGTTTTAATTTATTTATGGTATTTATAATAATATCATATGTCGTTCTTTGCGCATTGACTGATTATTTCTGTAGTCCCAAAACATTACCGAAAACGCCTGAATACGATAAACAATATAAATCAAATTAAACTCAACCATTTACGAACAAATTTGATTTAACTGAAATCTGTTTATTGGGCTTTTAGGTGAAAGTTACAAAATAAATACAATTACCAACAAATAGTAATTATTGGTTAGAAACTTGGTCTGCTGAGCGAATTAAACGTACAATGGTTGACCTGTATATATGCATTCCCAGTATTTCATTACGTATTCAATAAAATGTTATTTAGCACACAAGCATTATATTAAATTTTAATAGCTAAGTGTTTAAATTAAACTCAAACTAATAATAAAATATGGTAATAATTAAAAGCTATAGAACAAATACCATAGCTACATAAGCTAAAAGTTATCTACGTTTTTATTAGTGTCCGACCGAAACTGGTTTTGCGGCCGAAACCGAAACCGAATGTTAGGCCTTGGCTTCAGTTTCGGCCGAAACCGAAACGGAAACCGAAACTCACGTGGTCAAGTATAAAATACAGAAATTTGGTGCATTTTACCAATTATTCTGCATTAATTAGGGCACGAAATGGAAACAGTATATTAATTTTGTTGTAATATAGTATACTATCGACCCGCCCCGGCTTCGTACGGGTGCAATGCTGATACTAAAACCTTCCTCTTGAATCACTCTATCTATTAAGAAAACCGTATCAAAATCCGTTGCGTAGTTTAAAAGATTTAAGTATACATAGGGACATAGGGATATAGGGACAGAGAAAGCGACTTTGTTGTATACTATGTAGTGATCGTGATACCAGTGATAGTCAGTGGCGGGGCAAGACAAAAATTTGGCGTGGGCAAGATACATTTTGCGAGGAACCCTGATGGATGATGAGAGGACAGTTTCTTTTAAAAAAAAAACTTTGTTTGATACTAAAATTTGTATTTTTTTTAAATTGTTATTATTACGTCTTGTATACCTCAAACAATTAAAGAAACTGAAATTTTGCTGCTCTTAGTCATACTGAACTCCTTAATAACTCTCCTCTCCTTAATAAAACTCCTTAGTGAGGCCAACTATTTGCAATAGTCAAATAAACTAATCTAGTTCTATTGTTTTCATTATTTATTGCTGGATAAGTAATTATAATTATTTATATTTTTGCGTTCGGGGGCCTTCGAGGCGCGAGGCCCCTTGGACCGCTAGGCTGTAGGCGGTGGCCCACGTACTCAAAGCCTACGCCTTACGCCGCCACTGGTGATAGTGATTAGTAGGTGTTGAAAATTTTGTTCGAATGTTCTTCCCGATTGAACTTTCAAGTCTTCAACCGCACACACAGACATTCTATTGTAAAAAATGGTGCCAGTCAAATTATTCTGGGAGCCAGAGCTTCGTTAAGATTAACAGTTTGTTTACATACCTCGGCCTTAAAGACCAGTATTCGTCCATTGGTCTAGTTTCCCAAACAATGCTGACTTCGTCTTTCTAGTAAAGTAGGAAAGAATCGATGCACGGTAAAGCCGTTCTGTTAGGGCGATAAAACAGCTGTTGACAGTTTTATTGCTTGGAATTATGGGCGTATCAACGATTGACAGAAACATACACGTTTCCACGCCACTTTGATTTTTCAGATAATTGTTTGTCAATAGAATATTGTGTATTTGTGTTTGTTTATACGAGTAACTAACGAAAAACAATTTGTGTGTCTTTCACCCCTTACTTTATAATGAAGATTAAAAAAAATACGCTTTGTATTAAGAACCTCTTACATTTTTTTAAGGTGGTAGCAGTGAAAGTTACATTATATAGCCTAGTTAATAAATTCCATAAGAGGACAGCATAAAACCCTTTTCCATTAAAAACTTTCATAGTGATCGGTCAAATGGTGTCGAAGTTTATCAATCTCAAATAAATTTTATATAGGTACATTTAGGTTTTATTATATGTATTGCTATATACACAACTGTAACATTTTGTTCTTTTATCTCGGTCAGTTCTGTCCTGTTTGGGTAGCTCCTATACGACAATGTGGCAAGTTTACACAGTCTTTTTTCTGTGACGAGTTCACAATAAATTTGTTTTTGACCAAATACGCTCATAAACAAAAATCTTTTGTTTTTAAAAAGTTTGACATCAACATGACATTACTAATTCTGTATTCGTTTCGGTTGGTACATACAAAGCATAGTTAAGGCTTTGATACATATACATTGTATCGTAACTCTATATTAGAAATATTCAAACGAATAACCCGTTATTTCAATAAAATCGTTTAAAATGAAAATGCAGAGCTATTCGCTCGTAGTCACCAGGAAATAATATGAAGTAAAATAACAAAGTATTGCCTAGACCAGTCGAGTTAGCAGAGCGATGTTCCGGAAAAATGAGAAAGGTATTTATTGGAAACTGGTAAGTTGATATTGCCTCGTGTCAGGATGCCTATAACGCCCGGGAAATGGAGCTAAAAATATTCCGTTTTCTTCTGTCTCCTACCAACTATCCTACTACTACATTAGAGACTTCTTTGATAAAAGCTGGTAAGAACCAGGTAAAGCAGGTAAGGTAAAATTAATAACCTTCTCTTTTTTTGAAGTCGATTTGAAAAAAACACCTCTTTCGTTGTGGAAGCCCTGTTCATTTTTTACTTTTTTAAATTATTTTTAGATGTTGTTATAGTGGCTACAAAAATACACATTCTGTTTCACCTGTCTACGTAGTACGGTTCATGAAATACAGACAGACAGACAGACGGACTAACGGAGGGACCTGGTGGCTTAGTAATAGGGTCCCGTAAGTACCCTTTGGGTACAGACCCTAAAAATCATGACAGATTTGCTTTATCTCCATATAAAAAATAATATAAAAAAATCTCACGTCTTTTATCCCCGAGGGGGTAGGCAGTAGTATTCTATCTCTGGAAATACCCACTTTTCACGAAATATTCGACCCCTAAACGTAATAGGTTGTGAGCCCATCGCCGGACCGGCGGGCGTATTCACGGAGATTTGATATTCGACTCGGAATCGGAAAATTCGTCGAATCCTTATGTCAAATATGACATCTGTGAATAGCTCATCTTGAAACTTTTGGACAGATTTTCCGATTCTAAGTCCAATATCGAATCTCTGTGTCGAATATCGAATACGCCCTCTGGTCTGTCACACATGCCTCAGAATTAATTCTGAGATCTTCGGGTATACTCACTTTCACCGTCGAACTAGTGATGAATATGTTCGTAAGAAGTTTCATTTATCTCAATCATTATTTCAATATATCAGGAAAAATGTAGGGTAGTTATGGCATGGCCACGTGCACAAATAAACGACGATCGACGTTCTTTCGAAATCCGATCCAGCCAATCAGTGTGCCATTTCCCTCTCGATACTCGATGAAAATGTTTTCCTACTACAAACATAAGCAGTAGGCGTATAGAGGGGAAAATTAAATACATAATGCTTATTCTAATCATATTGTTCTGTTCCCACCCTATTATTCCATGTCATAAGACTACCACATCATTTGTCAGGGGTAAATTGTGATTATTTATTAAGCTATGTTATTTTACTGTAAACAGGAACTCGCTCAACTGTGGCAATTACGGTAGTTTACCTTTTAAATAACTGTTATTAAAAGGACTCTAATATATACGCTGGTGATTAGTGGTGCTGAATAAATAGTATTTCAGATGGTGAACATACCTATAAAACTGATATATTTTTTTAGAATTTTCACTATGCCATGCCACTATATTTATTATTATTGAAATTTAATTTTTTATGAAATTGAAAAAAAATGTTTATGAAAATATTATGTACGTACGGAAAAATACATCTCTCTTTAAACAAAACTTTGACAGGCACAATTGTAATCTTAGAAATGAAAATAAAATAGACTAATCATATTACTACCACATTACTCTAGCTGTGTGCTATACGTTGTAAATAAGTAAATAAAATAAAATTACAGATTAAGTAAAATTTATAATTCTTATGGGTTTGTGTGTACGGTTTTACAATAAGATACCTAAACTCACGTTAAAATGGTTTTAAGTAAAATGGCATATTATAAGTTAGATGAACATTTAAATGACAATGATGTTTGGTGTAAATTTTCTCCAGCTCAGCAAAGCACTAAACCATGTAACTTGTACTTTGTATTAGGCATACATATTGATTGTTTAAAAGAATAATGTGTTAAGGAGTTTCTTGCCCCGCTTGTTCTCCTCAACTGTAGGTACATACCAAAGCGGTTGGTGGAATCCAATGACTTTCAATAAGAGGACATAAGTCCCTACATTGAATAAAAACTTTTGACTTTTGACTTTTTTTGACTCGAAAACGAGTCTTGTAGATTATTGTATAGGACCACTACTTTTATTGAGAAATTGTTGTTTCCATTATAAAAGTTCTTTTATTTCAAGGATACAGTCATACCTTAAAATTAAGAGAAATATTTCAAAAGTATCATACTTATAACAATATAATTAGATTTATATTAGCTAGGCAAGAAAAAACACCTTTAAAAGATATTTAGGTTATCCATCTATTCATATTTGCTCTTCATTATGCTGCTTCTATGCACAGCCGAAGAGAGAGCACAGAAATAGATCAACTGTTATTAAAATAAAATTCAACGGAAGACAAGTTGCGGACGGCTGCTAGTCCCATTTTTATGATAAAGTTATCGGGCTGCTATAGCGGCAGCAAGAGCCATTTTTTTTTGCTAGAAATACCCTAAAGAGTAAACTTATAAATCAAATGTGTTTGTGAAGTGTACTGTTTGTTTTAAAACATACCACACGTTCTAGAAAAGCTTTGGAAGTGTGTAACATCAAACATGATCCATTTCCATCAAGATGAGTTACTAAAATCATCTGTTTTCATGAACTACCTATAAATTACCTAATGGTAGCCGCTGTTCTAATATTTATCTACCAAAATATTAAGTTTTTTTAAGTATATCCACTTACAAACTCTCAACAAACAATTAATTGTCAATAAAACATCCACTGAGTATACTTAAGTCAACAAAAAGTATGTAATCTAATCTGCAACTTCACAATCCCATATCAACAGGTTTCCGAGCGATGCCAAGGCTTTGGCACTGACCTGTTTTCGTGGCCTCGACGTCCCTCCAACCCTCCTACCCACCTTCCCTCTAAAGGCCAATTTACACGAGCGTCGCTAACGCAGCTCTGAGTGAGCTAACAAATGCACAATTCGTGTAAGAACTCCTACTGATAATAAAACAATTTCGCAACTGGCCGGCCAGAAGTATAAAGGGCTTATCCAAGGCTTTATTTATAACATAAAAATTAGGAAGCGCTCGTATCCCTGCGGTACCAGTGTGCTTGTAACGATCACACTGGTTAAGCTATGTTGGGCGTGGTCAGTCAGTGAATAAGTTTGTGGCATTAGTAGCAGTAGTGTTTTCGACGCACAATGGAAGTCGTTTAGTCGGCACGACAAATTCTTACAGTTAGGTGGCCACTAGCTTAACACTATCTTCCAATCAGCGAAGGACTTATAGCCCATACTTTCTCATGTGTGAGGAAAGACCCTTTCCTCAACAGGGGGCTGTTACGGGTTGTTGATAAAACGTTAGTGAAATACGATCATAATGTTTATGGACCGTTAATAGGAAAACATTAAAGTGCGACCAAGTTAAATTAACGCAACAGTACAAAGTAAGAAGTATAGTCACGGTAACTACGAAGAACTATAGTCACTGACACAGCTTGTAGTATGTACATACTTAGTTAGTATTATAATTGAATACAGAAATGAAATAGGTAGTAAAATCTCGTATGCAACTTTGCTTTGGGAAGCTGATCGTGTTTTTTTGTTTATTTATTGCACAAAAACTCACAATAAGAAAGCCTCTATGTAAACGAATGGGTAAACGAATCGTTCACTACATACATCACACTGAAAAGCACACCACAACACCAGAAAACGATTAGCATGCGTTTATAAGATCTAGAGAAGATAAGGTTCGTAGCAAGTAGCGGTCTGTTGTCTCTGCTTCAACCGTGCAATTATGTATATATGTTATGTGGTATTCATGTAATTCTACTGAATATTTTTTTCATATTGTTAAAAAAAATATTCATATTAAAACAGAAACAGACAACGGTGAAGAACTCTTTAAAGCATGCCCTCAATCAGTGGGCACTGTGTGCATTGGAGCAAGCCTATCATGCAGTGGAATACAAAAAGATAAAGAAGAACATATAACATAGACAAGACTATATTACAGTTGCTATAAAATCGAATCGTTTCTAGTTCGCGCTGAATCCCGCGCCACAACGTGGCAGGTTTTTAGACTACTATCGTTCGTCGTATACCACGCGTTGCAAACGCGAGTGTATATCAGCCCTAACTCCCTTCCCTCTTACGGCAGCTTTGACTGGGCCTCAATATCTTACAGAGTCAAGCAAGACCTTCCTTCAGTTTGACAGACTTTGACAGATATGTATCGCACTTAGTCGAGATAAGTTTGTTTTATAATTTTAAATGCGCGTAGTACAATAATGATTCGGTTGCTTTTTTGAAAGTTAATTTTGTTATATTTTTTGAAATAATTTTAGTGAATTTAAAACCACGAACTGAAAAAATCTAAATAACAATGAAAAATACTACTTAGTACATTTAAATCATATTTAGTATTTCTAAATCCCTTGTAAGGTATTTCTAAATTCATTAATTACGTTAGGATGTAAGGGTAGGCAGGTATATAAGATTTCTCAAACTCTTCTTACGTATATGTAAGATTCAATCTCGTTTTTACGAATCGTTGTTATAAAAGGACCGTAGCGGAACTATACCGAAGATTTCTATTCTTTAGCTAAAATTTCTATTCTTTAGCAGAATATTTAGGTTTATACGCTTTGATTGGTATAAGATATAGATAATCTTTATCTTATTATTAGATAACTGTCTAGTCTTTGGGATATTATTATTATAACTAAAACTATGTATTTAAATAATCTTCAAGTGAGCAAACCTAAATCAGTTAAACAATTTATAAACGAATAACACCTTTATAATAATGATCGACTAGTTTTAATGTACCTAGTAATGTCGTTGCATCTGTACACACATGTGTAAGGACTGCGATTAGGTCGGAGCTGTAACTTACTAAGTATAGTGCATTTTCGTCAATGTTTGTTCTATGTGTCATTATATAAATCTTAAAGAAAATGAATTTTACAGTGAAAGCTCAAGTCAATTCAGATTTATCAATCGTCATCTGGACTGAATAGATTAATTAAAGCCATGTTGTCCAATCGGAAAAAATTCGTAAACCATCAGATGCAGTGTTAGATGGAACTTAAATTTTAGTAAATAATAAAAAATAGTAAAATAAGATGAAAATCGAAGTGCACATTAAAGAATGAAGAAAACCATTTGGCATCCGAAATGGAACTATATTTCTAATTTTAAATTTCGACTTATAAAATATAACATGAAAATGGGTCTTGCCCCCTCCCCCCATAGATAAGAATATGTATGGATTTTTTAAACCTCTCATCTCCCCCTGGGGACCCTTACGTAATTAATGAATGGCCATTGACCCTTAACAACAAGGGTGCAAGTTGTGTTTGATTTAGTTACATATCTACGCTTTACAAGTAGGTATTATCTGTTGACATTAAAAAAAAAGTTCGTTTATAAAATTACTAGCGACCAGCCCCGGCTTCGCACGGGTGCAATGCTAACACTAAAACCTTCCTCTTGAATCACTCTATCTATTAAAAAAAAAACCGCATCAAAATTAGGGACATAGAAATATAGAGACAGAGAAAGCGACTTTGTTTTATACTATGTAGTGATGCCTTCAAATTATCAAGATGCAGACATAATACGATTATTTATTGTAATGCCCCTCCTGAGGTTGATGGTTGACGGGCTTGACAATTACGTAATAATTTATTCATAGCACGCTTCGGTAGTTCTCTTTAATTTATATTGGGCAGAAACTGATGTGCCCAGAGTCTATATTTACTCTATAGTAAATATAGACTCTACCTATGTACTATACTATTTTGATAGCAAGGACTGAAGATCCTATCAATAAATCAGCAGTAAGATGAAAAAGACGTGAGTATATGTCAATTATTGTATGTTTGTGCTGGGGAGGTAAATGAGAGAAAAAGTAGCAATTATTCTATCCTATTATAATGATGACATTCATGATTTAAATAAGTTACAAGTTCATCATTTTACCGACCTTATTTCATATGACCTCTGAACTGGTTCAATATAATATGCAAAATGTGTGATGTAAAACTCAGATAATTTGTATGTCGCTTTGTGATATAAATTTTTGACCCAACCCTTTCATTATAATAATCAAATTTGAAACAAAAATAAAACCGACTTCAATGAATTGCTTTAAAAGACTATTATTTGCATGTTCATCCATTACCCACTGTTACTAAACCTATTTCGCTGATAGCGAGTGATAAGCTCATGTCCGTTGAGGAGTTCCTTTCTCCACCTGAAGTTCTTAATTCAGTATATTTTCACAAAACTTACGAGCGTATGGGTGAGAGGACCAACGAACGTTGACGTATACCCGATAAAAATAAAAAAATACTCGAAATCGCTTGCAATTTGACGCAGTTATGGATACGGTATACATACGGTATACACACCAACAAAAAAGTTCAAAGAAACATATACCTACGAGACAAATTGGGAAGTTCTTCCTTTTTTTTGAAGTGATTTAAAAAACAGGTCAAACACGTCATGCCAATTTCATTTCGTTATGTTATATTTGGATTCTTAACAGTTTAGGATTTTTACTTTAATTGTTAATTTAGCTGTGTTATTTTTGTGTGTAACTGAGGAATTTTTTAAAAAGCAGATTCGTTGGGCAAAATTTAATCTGAACTGACAGTAAATATTGTCACATACGTATTTTGTTTTGGGAGTTGAGACAAATAAAGACTTATTACACAATTTTGTTGAGGCAAATGAAGATTTATTATTTAACTTCTGTGCTACTGCATAAATGATATTATTTATGTGACATTTAAAATACACATGGGGATGGGAACCAACGCCAAGATCGATTTCTCTCCCTATAAATACCCTTTAATTATAAACACCAACCGTTTTTGTATCGACATCGTGGAGCCTATCAACATTGATGTTTAATCAGTGGAAGTGTGAATCTGCTGATTACCATATTTTAATAATGCTTATCATATACATATATTTTGATTAATACAATATTGGTACACACAGTACACAGAATAAACTCTTATTTCAGAGATGTATTTGTCGTCATGTAGATTATGACAAATAAGCGGTAACATTGACTTGTTAATAACTTCATCATATAAATCAAAACGAAGGGTCCTTCTATCATCAATTGAAGTAAAAAAAATATTTTTTAAATTTTTGTTTTTCTGTCTGTCTGTATGCAAAAACTATTGCACCAAATAGATTACGAAAAACTAGATTCTGGTGCATGTTTCATCTTGATACACTGAACTAGAAGCCGAGTATCCATACATACAAGTAAATACCTAACGTTTTTTCAATTTGTCAGCACGAGGACAAAGTCGTGGTCTACAGCTAGGTGTGTAACAAAAACTAATGAAAGGAATACATCGTAAGGAGACTCGCAGGGTCCAAAAAATACACTGGTGAAATGTAAGTCATTTGAGGCATAGAACACGTTTGTCAAACCCACCACAATACGTGAGCACTTACATCCCAAAACTTCTATCCCCCGGGTATAAAGCGTGTGCATACCTATAATATTATTAGAAAAAGAATAATCTTATGTCACTCTGCTTAAAAAACAAGGTAGAATTGTTGAAACTGAAATGAAATTCAACAAAAGATACGCGTACTGCACTGTCGCGTAATTACTCGAATGCACAAAGGGAAAATGCTTTGAACAAGAAAAGAATACAGGCGCGCACAGGATCCTAGGAATCCTATCTAGATTCAAGGAAATGTCGGATTTCCACATACCAGCAAATTGCGGATTAATTCCCGACTTTGATAAAACATATCACACTAATATGAGATCACCACACTGATAGAAATACAAATAAATGTGTTATTCCTATATCAGACGCGGCTTATGATTTTCACGTAAAGCGGTAATTCCAATGCGGTACAGAAAGGCAGCACATTGCAGAGCTGATGATATTGGCGGTAAATAGAACGGTTGCGTCGATTTTCAACAAAGGAATGGCTGATGAAATTTGATACGATATTTATAAATTCATTTTCGTCGATAATTTGTTTACCAAGCGGAAAGGTCAAATTCCAAATACAAGCTTTCACAGTGAAATATGAATAACGAATAATACCTCCTCTCGGAAGGCGTTCAAGTCACAGTCATAAACTTTTAGGAGTAGTACCCAGCAATACTTCTTTCCAACTGAACAACTGAGCGTTTGATCAACTAAGAATACGGTCGCCAGAAGGATAGTGGGATTCAATTCAATTATTATATATTATTTGTTTTACATGCTAATTGTCCAGAGGAGCATCTGATAGTTGAGATTAGTGCTCTCGACTGGAAAGCCAAATACTTAATAAAAGAGTTCTTGAATTACTCCCGCGACATTAGTTGCATTTTATCGGTTCTTAGGAGCTAAACGGTCGCTCGTGCCCACGCTTCGTTAAAAAATTACGGGTTCCCTCCAGATTTTCTTGAGTAAACTTTCATGTAAGAACGTCGTAATGTGTTTCCAATAGACTTTCACGATCCCGAACGATACGGATGAGGGGATGTGATTTACCGAGTTTGGAAACTGACTTTGGATCACGATTTCCGGGTATTAGAGATTGATTTTTATTATTTGACGAATTTCTTATGAGCTTGTCAAAAGCTTTTTTACTCAATGTCTACCGCAATAATATTTTTTTTGTAAAAAAAAGAAGTGCTGAGTGTTGGTAAGGTTATAAAATTATTTGTCAACGGAACTGATGACTGTACTTATCACACAGGTATTTGTGGACCCGTGATGATGAATATTGTTTAAAAGTTTTTGTGAAGAAATAACTTTTTTACTGAACTGCTTACAACCCATCTGGAGCTATTTAACCTCATTTTCTTAACTATAAGTAGGTAATTAATTTCCTTAAAATGTTTTTATAGATCCATTATAAATAAGATCCATTTCCGAGATAATACTTTCATTAAATACGAAAGCTGTTCGTCGTAAATCTAGGGATTATCCGCTATCGGAGAATAACGTTCAAGATTTTTTACCAAAAATGTATCTATGCCTTTAGCGAAAGAAACCAATCTCTCTATTGGTATATACAGGGTGAGTTTTTCAAGTGGGCGTGGATAGCTAAATCAGAAACTATGAGGAATAGCGAAAAGTACTCAAAGGAGTCTCTCGCCCGATTTTTGAAAAATCGATATTCCTAGCCAGGAATCGAACACGTTGATTTTGGAAAAAAAACACACCCTGTATTATTACATCTAACACAATTCGATAGTGTCGCTAATAAGGATCGAATTCTTTGAAGAAACGACATACGCCCATCCACGCCCACTTGAAAAATTCACCCTGTATAAAAGAAGTCGGACTATCTGATTGGCTGACTGATGATCTGAAAGCATGATTTGCAAAAAAATCCTTAAGTGTTGTAAGTGAGCAATATGGATGGAGTTAGAAAATCATTTCCGGGAATAAAGAATTCGGGCGTTTGCGCATTTGCTAGAAAAGGTAAACCTAATTAACCTTGTTAATGGAACGATTATACTAAAGATAAAAAATAACAATCGTAATATTAAGTTGTAAGACGAAAAATCTGCTGAGAATCAAGACTCAAGTCAGCAGTAAGCATTTACATTTCTCTCGAGTACATTTGTCATACCTAAGCCTACATTACACACATTTAGCTTTACTTTATCCGAGTACAACAAACCTGCAACATGAGAAATGGGACAAATAAAGACAATGGAATAAAAAGGCCAAGAAAAAAGGCACCTAATAAAACCGTCGGAAGAGGTCTGCGATAATGGAGGGAAAAATGACGCCATCACTTCACGCCGGGGTCCTGTCTGCTTTTTAATTACGCTATCAACGGAGCCGATTGGACAGCCGAGTACGGGATCTTACTTATCATTTTAGCATAATCTAGCTTTGTCATCAGCGCTGCACATCCGAGATGAATTGACATGAAAATTGTTCTGCAGCTTTTCCTTGCTTGTGTCATAGTCATTTTGTCTGGTTTAATTTTACAAGGTTAAAAAACGAGCACTGGATCATTATTGTCTTCGGATTTCATTTTTAAAAAGTCTGTAAAATATTCTGCAGCTTTTGCTTGTGTTACAGTTATTTGGTTTTAGTTGGCAGGTATAAATTAAAAAGTCTATCGTTCATTGTTGGACTTGTTTCATTGCAACCTGTTACCTGAGACATGCTTATGTCAAGCAATGGACTGTTATAATTCTAACGCTTGAGTACTCGCAATCTTGTTGTTTGACATTTGTACTTTTTGTTTATGTAATTTGTGTTTCATTTTTGACGTTCATGTGTTTTGGTGTTTTCTGTAAACGTGTATTGTTACTGATAGATAAATAAATAGGTAAATCTTAGAATACTATTCGAAAATTATATGTACTTAAACAAAAAGTTTTAAAAGCATGAAAATTTGTCTGGTACAATACAATTCGATATTTATATTAAGTACATGACATAAAACCTAGTTCTTAAAATTTTCACATCATTAGTCGAAGCTCCTCTGAAACCGTGTCACTTTTTGCTTTTAAAGTAATTCTAAAAATTTATTAATATACTTACATAATTTTAAAAGAAATAAGAATCTTTTGTATAAACAAATAACTTTATCTGTCAACGTGCTTTCAACAAATCCGTTGCAACCAAAACCATTTGTTTTTACAAAATATTTAGAAGAAAATGGAAAAGCACTGTATAACATAATACAAGTGGTGCCCGAAAAAGAAAGAAAACAAGAACAAACATTAATTAACGAATCAGCCTTCAAACATAATTAACAGCCTCTGTTGAGGTGAACGATGTACATTGTGGAGTGTGCTCTTTGTAAAATAACACGAACACCTACTGGAAATACGGCGGCTGACATAAAAACTTATTCATGGCATGATGAAAATACTTACACCTAAGGTAGATTCAAATTTGATTATGTTTTTAATTTTTAAATAAAAGTTAAGTATTTCTATATTCCAGATGGGCGATGAAGTTGAGATGTCTGGTATTTTATAACAATTAAAGTATATAATTATATAATAGCTTTTGATGGGGACTCAACTAATCAGTACTATACGAGTACAAATATTTTTTTTATGAGTGACGAGCGGTTCTGCACTGTTTCACTAGCGTAGTGCCCGTTCCAGTGGGAATACGGGAATAAAATATAGCCTATGTTACTCAGGGATATTGTAGCTTTCCATGGGTAAAAGATTTATTTAAATCGGTCTAGTAATTTTTGAGCCTTATTCGTTACAAAAATACAAATTTTTCTTCTTTACACGAGTAATTTTATTTATACGAGATTTATTTCAAGTTCTAGTTGGTGATATTATGTTAAAACTTAAGTTTAGTGCACCTATCAAATACTTACAGGTATACTTATACTCGTACACTCGTATACCAAAATATGTAAAAATGTTTAACCAAATCTATTGAACGTTTTTTTGTTATAAAACCTGTCATGACTCGGGGTTCAAAAATAGGTCGATACTTCCAAATACATCTGCCAACCCCCTCTAGAATAATCTTTTTATATATACTAATATTATAATGAGGAAACATTTGTATTTTTGTTACGAATAAACTTAAAAACTACTAGAACGATTTTAAAAATTCTTTCACCAATGGAAATCTGGAATATTCCTGAGTAGATGTAGATTATTTAACATAATCGGTTATTGCGTCTTTACCCCGCAGCCACGATATTCCACAGTAGACTGATCCATTAGCTCACTGAATTTCTAAACCATATAGTGACTATATTGGTCGTAATCGTAACATTAAGTAATGTATTCCGCCACCCAGGTACATAGCTTGGAAGGTGACGATTTTACGGCCAAGTAAAAAGCCTCGTATAATATAGTGCTTTTATATTATGTATTGAAACGTTTATACAGCTTAGAAGCTTATAATGTTAGCGGTTGACAGCTCTTGGATGTAACCAAGTTATACACGGTGTGAAATTAGGCAAATATCAAACGCTTACTTGATATTATTGTCGCATTAAGCGCAATGTAGCTCTTTTTGGATCAATACTTATACTTAAACGAGATTTTTATATACCTATATAAAATAAGAAAACTCTTTGGAAATTTAGCTGTTTTTAACATATTATTATAAATTATTTCTAAAAACAAGGAAAATGGTTGTATTATAAATAACTTTACCGTACACATTATTTTAAAAAGTAACTTTTCGATGTCATAATCGGACGCGAAAGGCGATTTTGACAATGACAACGACAGTGAAAGCGACATGCACAATCGTCGCCCTTGAAAACAGGGGGTAGCGATGGGGTAGCGTTACAGTAAAACTGTTGTTGTATACAAATTTGGCAAAATCGAGAACTTAGTAATAAAAATTATTTTTGACTGCACACTAGGTGCACACTGCTTGGCTAGGAAATGGACACGGAAGAGAGATTTACAATTATAAAGTTTTCTATACTAATATATACTTAATATTGTAGAGAGAGAAAGAAAAAGATTTGTATTTTTGTATGTTTGTTACGAATAAACTCAAAAACAACTGGACCGATTTTAAAAATTCTTTCACCTACGGAGAGCTAGAATATCCCTGAGTAACATAGGCTAAATTTTATTTCCGTATTCAAACGGTAATGGGAACTAGGCGGGTAAAACCGCGCAGAACCGCTAGTTATAAATACAGTACCTACTGGTGTTCCTCAGAGGGGGCATTGCAACATGCGTCAAACTGTGTGAATCGTCTTAGCCATCGTCCAATTAAAAAATGTAGGATGCTTTATATTTTATTTGATGAAAGCTGTTCTATGTTAATAAAATGATACCTAACGTAAGTCGTAAGAAAAACCCATTGAAAACATGTGTTAAGTAATAAAATGTCGACAGATGTGATTTACTACTCGAATGTGGCAAGAGGAGCGCTTGAATAAATTAAATGGCTACATCATACAGTACATCTGTCATTGTAAGTCTGTTGTATCTTTCGAAATGTAATATGTAGATATTTGAAAGTATTACTGTACTATGCCTGCTACACTATCAAATAATAAAAAGAAAAGTAAAAAATTAAAGGGGGACCCATACGAGTTTTTTCGTGGGCGAGACCGACTCGCACTTCGAATATTTTAAAAATTCAGTACCCAAAAAATCACACGAAGTAGTACCGCCTCGAAGAGTGTTTATTATTTAGTAAAGCTCGTTAAGTATAGATACTAATAAGTAAATATATAAATGGGAAACAATCAAAATACATTAACTTTTTCTTGTGTTCACTCCTCTTTACAAATGGGAACACATTAGGCCCAATAAAGCCAGTCCTTATTCGTCATCTATTCTGATGCGTAATGGTTGTATGTTAACCGATTTGAAAACCTACTAAACATGATTGACGAGGGCTGCATCTATTAAACCCGTAATGGCTGCTTCCAGAAAGATTAACGTTAACTCATAAATTATTTTGTTCCGAAATAGGCGTTCTCGGTGCAAAGAAAAATGGGTGTTATTTGGATAACACTTTTCCAGTATTTGGGTACATGGTGCATGGAGCCATCATCGGTGTTAGAGAAAATAAAAACCGGCTAAATGCGAATTGAATTGAACGGCGAGTTTTGTAAGTTTTCAAATGATCTAACATCTTACAATAGCCCCACTCGAAAATTTCGACTCGCCGTTTTCAGTCCTTCCCCAAAATGAATATATTTTTAGAATTCTACTCAAACTATTCAAAATTTCAAGTCGATAACATTAGACACAAATCGTTTTTGTCAACACTGTGGTTGAAGCAGGACGTGAAGAATTCCTTGTGTGTATATTGGCACTATGTCCTATGTAAATGAATGCATTAGATAAATTAGTTAGGACTGTTTGTTCTAATATTGTTAGTTGGCCGCTAGCCTAACATTATCTTCCAAAACGCAGATGGGACCCTTTTGGAATTTTATAGTCTTTCTTAATGTGTGAGGAAAGATTAATACTCGTAGCTTAAGAGTTGGCGGTTATGAAACAATAATGAATGACGAATACAATAATTGGTACGACTTGTAAATCGGCGACTTAGCGTTCTGAAAAACTAATGAATAAGGTTTCTAAAATTATACAAGAAATTGTCATAATTTTATGAGTAAGTGCTAAAGTCAATCTGGTACATTGGTCGTACAGTCAAGAGCACATGAAGCTATACACTTGTAGTAATAGTCTGACCTCTAAGGCGATTGTAATAAGAACGTTAGAAAGTCCAATGTGTCAAGCTCCACGTGCTCTTGACTGTAAAAACTGTCAGTTTTTTTATTAAAAATAAATTTGAAGTAAAAAGTTGTCTGTCTGTGATTTCAAAATAAAACCTGCTATTTGTGACAATTGTTAGAATGTTAATCTGTTTGAAGATTTCTCTCGATTACAGTGAAAATTTTAGTGATAAAAGCAGGAAATTTATCTATCGGGCGGGTTGCTCGTGTATAATCTACTATATAAAAATAAGTCGGGTTTTCCTTCCTGACGATTTAACTCGAGAACGGCCGGACCGATTTCGATGAAACTTTTTGTGTGGGTTCGAGCAGGGATGGTTTATAGCAAAGAAAATTCAGCATTGCATCCGTGCGAAGCCGGGGCGGGTCGCTAGTATAATCTAAAAACCATTTCTGTTATTGTTGACAACTAAATTATAAAAAGTTGTCTTGGTTCCTTACAAAATTCAGGCTTGTTCAGAAAACTACCGAAGCCGTGACAATCAAACAAAATGTTGTACAACTTTTCTAAAACTCTATACAATACAATACAATAAGTCTTTATTGTGCACCAAACACAAAACAAAAGCGATACACGTGTAGTTAGTTACAGATATGAGACATGCCTACCTACTAGAAATTTTGTAACACTATTTAAATTTTAAACACTGTTTAAAACTCACAAAAGTTCTCAAAACATCCGCATGAAACAAACGGTCTCGGCACTATTCATACTATTAAAATCCTAGATAAAATTTTAACATGAAACTGCAGAACAGTTCTATTTTGATAGATACTCCTGGACAGTGAAATTCCAGCTGTTATATCATCATCTAGTTTATTTCAGCCATGGAAAATTCACTGCTGAACATAGACCATTGTCTTTCAGAGAGACAGAGAGAGGTATGCATTCAACGGCTTCCGACGACCAGAAGGCCTACTATCTAAAGTAATCTGTGAATATCCGACAACGTCAAATGAACGTTCAATTTGACGTTATCGATTTAAATAGGGACCCAAAACGCCACTGTCCGACCATAGACAATAGTTAATTTTGTTTTATGATTATATATTGTTGTTCGGTTTAAAGAATCTTTGTTTCTCATTAAATACAATATCTGGGGGCACGGCAGTGCCCCCGCCAAGTCGAGCAAAAAGCGGCACGGCCGTACCATCTTTTTCTCGAAGCAATTCACGCCATTTCCGACCCCCTATAACTTCGTTTTAGATAAACCTAGAAGCCTGAATTTTCAGTAACCAAGCAGGCATTGTATAAACACAGTATATTTCAAAATTCATCCAATTTGAACCAGTAGTTTTAAAATTATAAATATTTAAAGTTTCCTAATTTTGTCACTCACTGACTGACTGACTCACTGACCGATCATCAAAACTCTAAGGCACTTCTAGCAGTCGTAGAAGCTTCAAATTTAGAATACAATTAGGGTTTAGTGTATAAATCAAGGAAAAACTCAAATAATTTGCAATTTCGGTCTAGGTTTCTAGATACACTAACTGCATAAATAACTTTGTAATCCTATAATAATTGTATAGGATTACAAAATTAGATGTTCAGGTGGAATCTTGCAACTCAATTTTGAAGCAGATATCTTCAACCGATTGTGCTGAAATTTGGTATACTTATGTAAGTTTGGTCACAATGCAATATTATGGTACCACCGAGCTGATCTGATGATGGTGTAAGGAGGTGGATATCGCAACTCCTCAATGACTACTCGTAAACCACTCGAGTTTGGGCTCGTATGATTCGTCTTGACAAATACTTTGGTGCTAGATTATAACCAGGGTCTGATGATGGAGCTGGAAAATGGCTATGGGAACTCGGTAATTAAATGACACAACCCAATCGAGTTTGGGCTCGTATGACACATCTTCACGAGTTCTTTGGTGCTAGATGGTAACCAGCGTCTGATGATGGAGTTGGAAGACGACCAAGGAACTCAGTTATTAAACGACAAAACCTTATCGAGTTTAGGCTCGTTTGATTCATCAGGGCGAGATCTTTGGTTCTAGATGGTAACCAGGGTCTGATGATGGAGCTGGAAAATGGCCATGGAACTTGGTAATAGGGTTGTGTCCTACCTAGTCAAATCAGTTACTTTTTACGATCTGTCAAAACGAAATTTTACTATGGAAAATGTACTGAAATAGCAAACCGTGACGTCATAGTTTGTAGTACTCAATTGCAGCACTTTTTTTGATTGTTTTATTATTTTTAAATTTGCTACAATTGTAAATTGAAAATCGAAATACATATTTTGAGGTGTTTTGGGATAATTTTTTTAATGTATGACTACTCGCAATTTAATTTCGATGCTGTCAACTACCCAATTAAACGACATAACCCCATCGAGTTTGGGCTTGTTTGTTTTGTCTTGATGAGTAATTTGGTAATAGATGGTAAACAGGGTCTGATGATGAAACTGGAAAATGGCCATTGGAACTCGGTAATTGAACGACATAACCCCATTGAGTTTGGGCTCGTTTGATTAATCTTGACTAGTACTTCGGTGCTAGATGGTAACCAGGGTTTGATGATGGAGCTGGAAGATGGCCACAGGCACTCGGTAATTAAACGACAGAATCCCATCGAGTTTGGGCTCGAATGATTCGTCTTGACGAGTATTTTGGTACTAAATGGTAACCAGGGTCTGATGATTGAGCTGGAATTTCGTATACCTACACATGACCTCAGAATTAATTCTGGGACCTGGTGGTTTCCTCAAGATGTTTTCCTTTACCTTCGAGCAAGAATCAGTTGTTGGTACCTATACAAGAAGTAGAAAGTACCGGAAAGGAAAAAGTAAGACTACAAAAAGAAGTGAGATGCCATCAAAAACAAAACTTGTCAAAATAGATAGATTGACTTGGCAATCGCACTAAACAATCTAATTTAATATAATATGTAGCACTTGTGAGATAAATTGGGTTTTCATGCGATGGCCAAGCCAATCTATTTATTTAAAACATAAAAGATTTTTAGTAATGATATGGTCACTATAAGATGTTGTTAGGTTAGCTAATTACATAATTACTTAAGACAGAAGGTCCCTTAGTAAGGACTGAATAAATTAACCGACTTGGTATTACATGTATCTCACAACTTTTTACGGTAGAAGAACTAAGTTGCGAGACTTGGGTTTTTTGACAAGTTTTGTTTTTTATGGCTGTCACTTACATGAGGAAAAATAATAAGTAACACATCATTCATATCATATAGATTGAGTATACACATTTAGGTATATAAGGGGATTGTGAGTGGCCGAGTCGGCAGAGGGCGACCTAGGCGTACTTACATCGATCAGATCGGCGATGTATTGAAAAAAAAGCCAGATAAAGTGCTTATATGAACCGATTGATGTATGTGGATGAAGCGCGTGAGGTATGCCAGGATCGTAGCAGGGGTCGGGCTGTTGTCTCTGCCTATCCCTTTAGGAAAAAGGCGTGAGCATATGTATGTATTTATGAGTATTTACTTTCTGCGTAATCGCCACTAACCTATATTAATCGGTACGGTCGCATTATGTCCAATCCGCGGCTAGTTGTTTACCTCTAAGACCAAGCATCACAAACTCAATAGATTTTAATTGTGTCTCGGTTCCAATTGGAACCTGGCGGTGCTTTACAAAATAAAGCATCATCAAATTAGATAACCTGTAATGAAGCTTAGGTGGTTGCAGGTCGTATCTCCACTATCGTGCCGTATTTTGGAAATAAGCTTCGCGGTTGTTTGATATGTTTGACATACAACAGCACTCAACATCAAAGGTACAGAGGAAACTTCTCGTGTAATAAAGTCTCAGTCAGTCTAGGAGCGCCACAAGTAAATGTTTTATTGCGGCAATCGCCGTAAAAGTGGAATAAAATGGTCGCTTCATATCAATCTGATGAATTATGAATTCAATCAGAATTACAGAATGAAGTGCTTTCGTATCTCTAAATATCTAAAGGACTTTTTTGCTAAGTGTTTTTTGTTTACTCTGCCATTTCTTTTGTTAGTTTGGCCGAGTTCAACAACCCGAGAGGTTCCAACGGGACCCTTTTAAGCTTGGGTCCCACGGTCCGTAAAATCGCGGATGCACGCAGACCAGCTCGCACGACGCACCGTGGGACCGGCCTCGTCCGTGATAGCACAGAACGTCTGTGGCGGTGCGCCCGTATCCATCGTGAGTCGGTAACTTCAAAGGTGCGCTCTTCTCTCTCTTTCTTTCGCTTTGCATTATGACAACATAAAAACATCTACACACACCGACACGCACCGTCGGACCAGCCCTGCCTGCGGTGCGTCGCCGTCCGTGCTCGTCGGCTGAGTGTGGCTGATCCGTAGAATAGCGGACCGTGGGACCCCAGCTTAAAGCTTACTGAGGCTCCATTGTCTGCCCACCCGTCTGTCTGTCCTTCCGTCTGTCACAAGGCTGTATCTTTTGAAAGGCAGACACTTGATATTTTTAGAGAGCGTGTATTAATGTGCCCGTTGCATTATATACCTACCCCGCTTCTTCTTCATTATACATGCTGAAGAGGTGAAGTTGCAATGACTTTCAATAAGTGGACTTACATATACGTCCCTAATTTGAATAAAATAAAGGTAAACATTTTGAATTCTCACACATGAAACGTGTTATTTGTAAGGTGGTGGAAACCCTTTGTGTTAGAGTCCAACTCGCACTAAACCAATTTTCTTTTTCCTTTCGAGTACAAAATCAAATGTTGTTCACGAAAAACCAACAGTCATAACATAAAAATAATTAAATCGAGTACTATACACAGGGCGAAAATCGCCAGTCCGTAAGAAAGTAATTGGTAGTATTAGTTAAAGTACAGCTGGGGTAGATCGGATAAGTCATTAGAGTGATTAAAATCAATATCATATGTTATTAACTTATTAGTCATAGCGAAACGCAGGTGCATTTCAGTTACAGAATTGGTATAATAGAAACATTCATGCTTTCCTTCTAATATAATAACCACTGAGTTGATGTATTATAAAAGCTTCCAACCTTTTGAAATAGGAGCTTGATTCAACTATTGGCTACAGCAGGGTCACACAAAATGCAATCGAGATAAAAACCATAACAAATCAAATTTCAGTAAAAGAACCTACTAAGTCTAAATATTGACTTATTTTAGTTTTTAACTATATTTTACATTAGCATAAGATCCATTCATTCTATTCGACCCTGTGTTCGTATGCTATTAAAACGGTATTATGGATATATTTTTTATTATTGATCAACTTTCTCTTGCCGTCAATCTAGCCCAGGGTACACCAGATGAGGTCAATGATGGAACAAGCTCACCCAAAAGAAGCCTATGCACTAGTGCGCTTTATAAAATACTAGTTGCGCCCGCTTTGCGGTTTCAGTTCTCGTCCCTATCGGAATACTGGTATATTTTTTTTAAAAATCGGTTCAATGATTTAGGCGTAATAGCGTAACAAAAAAAACAAACAAATTCACTTTAGCATTTATAATATACTAGCAGCGTCCCGCGGTTTCACCCGCGTAGTTACCGTCCCGGTGGGATAAGGGGATAAAATATAGCATATGTGTTATTTTGATGTATAAGCTATATAACTGTAAAGTTTCGTCAAAATCCGTTCAGTAGTTTTTGCATGAAAGAGGAACAAACATCCATCCAGACATCCATACATCCATCCATACCAACTTTCGCATTTATAATATTAGTAAGATTATTTAGGATTAGGATGTTGCAAAGCGCTTTGTGCGAAAGTGTGGAGTAGGTATCAACCAAGAATGGGTGATATACTTTGGTGTGTGAACTCCCCGATGGAAGAAGAAGGATAGAGGGATAAGATCATGGAGCTATAAGGCACATTCGCCGAAGTACAACCTATACTAAAAAACATCCTATTGAGGGACAATTTGAGTCAGATGGTACATCTATTCATCTAAAGCCAAATTCAATACTCAGTTGCTAATATTACAAAAGAGAATTGAAGCGTTTTCACAATTAATACTTACATGAGATCGCAGTGTTCACTCAATAACAGTACACAACATTAATGTGAGTTACTCCGCGTAAACATATCACGACAGGAGCTTTGCAAGTCTGGCATGTTTGAGTAAACGTTTAATCACTAAATCTAGAGTCAAGAAACAGGTAAATTATTCAGTGAATTTGTAAATTAAATGGATAGGTACGAGTACATTAGTCTCTACATACACATGCTTGTAAGCAAATGTAGTAAGTACATATACATATTTGATTTCGGATTTAGAATAAAATACACTTTTTGTAATTTTAGATCTGGTTTGCATGAGTAGTTTGATGAATAATGAAAGCGCGAGAGATGCCAGGTTTGAAGCAAGTGGAAGTCTATTGTCTCTGCCTACCCCAAAACTAAAAAGGGTAACATTATGTATGTTGGTTTTTTAAGATTTTGTGAAGCGAAAAATATTTATTTATTTAACATTTAATACATCAAAATAAATAATATATATATATTGTGCTAATTTGATACAGAACTTGGTGTCCTAATTTACTATCAATTTTTTAAAACTCCTATAATATGAAACGTTTTTATTTATTTAAATGTTATTTGCAATAAAAGTAATTATTAATTAAGATAATCTGACGTTAAAAGCAAATATCAATCAAATGCCAGGTGTCTAACGGCCGAATGTTAGGAGTGATTTAAACCTAGATTAAACATCCCTAAGAGGGGATTATATGTAGCCATATATCTTTTACCAAGAGCACATTCAATTACCGTTTCCGAAAATGTATCTTTAAAAAAATGTAATAAAATCCATTGCAAAAGAAGATGTAAAGGAAACAGATCAACTCAGTTCTCATTTACTAAGCCGCGGCGCTTCAAAGTCGAGATAAAAGACAAAACTTAAATTTATGCAAAAACCTGATCATATTAATTAAAAAGAGGATAATCTAAGCTTGATTATTGTTTACTTGTGGTGTATCTCTATGATGATTATATTATTTAGTTTAATGAACTTGTATTTTTAAAAATGAAATAGAAAGTTATATCATTTTTAAATAAATCAGTTTCAGAATAAGTAGTGTGTGTGCAAAATATTAAATTGAACGGTTTTGAAAAATCATTCTATAAATAATCAAATCATCATCAATCATATCCGGCGGCTATACTGTTATAATAGCCGCCGGATGTCATCAAGTCAGAATCTCGCATTTGTTTTGTGTCCACATTTTTTTACAGTCGCCCCATTTAACAGCAACTGTCAGTTAACGAGTAGGTATATTATCATAAATCCCGAATATTTGCAAACCCGGATAAATCCCCAATTTTCGACATCCCAAATGATAACGATACACAGAGTAGGTATGCCTAATCGGAATCCCTTAGATCGATTAACATCAAACGTATAAAATTTGTGGAAAGCTTTGAATTTCAAATATACCCATACAATTGATCGTGGTAGAGATACAATTATATTTATAAGTGAAGAAAATGACTTCTGGGGTCATTAAAATAACCCCGCGTTTGGTTCTTTTATAGGTGTTAAAGCTTTGTCGAGCATATTTCATCGGCAACTGTTTTTATTATGAAATACAATTTAAGAAATGTACTTTCGCGTAGCAAAAACATTTTTATTTCTATTCTTTTTATCTATTACTTACTTTTTTGATTAGCAACATTTTAGACCTCTACAATAAAAAGTACAAAATAATGAATATGTTAATATCTATTTTATCTTTACTAAATCAACTAAAATTTATTATATTTAGGTGGAGATTCGAGGTCTACGTTATTTGGTTCAAACTTTTAGCTGTCCCCACTATAATTTTTGCTGAATGATCTGGCTGAAGCAAGTTTTTTAAATAAATAATATAACTGTTAAAGGACACATCACTAATGATACTTCCAACTTATGATAATAAATGACTTATTTATAAGCTAGTAGCAGTTTAAAGCCGCCAGGGGCAATTAAGGCGGTGACAACTAAAGTTCATCCGTCACTCGAAGTGGCTCCATTAGACTAACATGAAGCTGCTCTGTAATTAAGCAAATCGCCTGGATCTTAACTAGCGATAGCTAATAAGGACAGGGGTAATTTTGCTCCACACGGCTTAGTATGTAACACTTGACATACTAATTGGGAGTTCCATGTGTAGTAAAATGTTTAAATTATTATTGATTATATTATGTCTCTATGCCGTCATTTGTTTTAAAAATAAAATCACAAGCTTCCGCATTCCGTTTCATACGTTCAAAAATTACCGCCGTTAGGAATATAAAATATGAAAAGTGCTATCGTAAATTCAGAAAAAGTTTACGGCCAAATTCAACAAATTACGAAAAAGTTTCAGGAGTCGCTGTCTCACCCAAACGGGGAGACTGCTTAAAATACAGCACAGTCCAATAAAAAACTACCTACACAAAAGAATTTCTAGCCACAATCATGCATTACACCAGAGATCGGTGGATCCGTATTGCGTACACCATCCTTAAAAAATTTCACGGGACGGCTGATGGACGTGTGCACCGCGCAATAAGTATCCACCTGGAGGTTGGGGGGGGGAGGAAAGTTGGGGAGATGGGGGTGCCAAGGTGGGTGGGTTAGGGGTGGGGGTGTGCATGCGTGTGTGTTTGGCGCGTACCGGCGGGTGTGTGCGGGCGCGACGCGGCGTGCGCTCCCCTCGGCGGTCTAGCAGCCACTGAAGCTGGGCGGGTCGCGCAGCCTCGCCCGGCCGCGCCGCCCAATCTCGCTCTGCTCAAACTTGGATGCACCGCCATCAACACTTAGGTCTGTTTAATGTGTATTTGGTTTTGTTTGATGCGTTGCATCTCGGGTTTTGGTTTAGGTGATTTTCGGGGGAATCTAACTTGAGTGTTATAAAAATTAGATGAGACAGATTCAGTAATTGTACAAGAATGATAAATTAAAAATTATGACAAGCGCCAAGTTTGTACCTTTGTGGTACTTAATTATTATTTTGAATATTATGAACGACTTTTACAGGAAATTCCAATAATAAATTAATAATACTATGAGGCATTCTAACTAAAAGGCAAATAATTTCGGATCTGTCATCTCCGCTAACGTCGTAGATAGCTTGCAAATAGGCATTAAGTCCATATTGACGAAACTTTCAAAACCAAATAAGTACATTGTAAGTAATTCTAGACATCTGGTAAGTCATTAAATTTTAATCTAGAAAAATTTTTTTGTTGACTTTGGGTGTAATTGTATTATTATTGTGTTATAAATGTGTGTCCGAGATAAAAAAAAACACCTGTAGGTATAATATTCTTGTAAGTACTACACGTTTCCTCTTTAGAGGGCATTTGTAGTTTGTATATAAATGTTTTTATTAATTATCTTTCTGCATTAGCTCTGTAAGGAAAAATAACGTTGAAAAATCTTGTTATTATCATTTCATAACGAAATCACTGTCCAAAAACATCTACACAATATGACTATACATAGCCATGGTTATGATCCTCAACTCAATAATTAGAAAAGGAACCGATCAATTGAGCACAATACCCAGAATAAACTAATTATATTATTTTTCAGGAACGGTATAAATAGCAAATAACCAGATGCTGCGAGTAGGTATATAGTTATGTATGAGACGCGACATGATCCGAGAACTCCGTCATCACTCCCGGGGCTCACGACAGACAATACCTACGCAGGGCCAGATTTAGGCTTAATCTGAAGGCCATTTACAGTAACCCCCAGTAAGACATGCAACTCACTAACACTAACAGCTGGATTTGGGGCTGGTTTAGGTTTTTTGTTAATTTATGACGGATATTCTAGTGTACTTGAGAGATAGTAGGTCTTAGAAGATTGATTTTCTGGGCTTCCTATTTTTTAAATAAAAATAACGGAGATATAAATAGACAGAAATAAATAAAAATTGCATTCAAGACAACTGCGTTTCGATACTTGCTTACAATATATTTTAGTTACCTTATCCTCTAACGATCTTTAGTAAAATTTGATTGAGTAACCTACCAGTGATAACACTGCTTCTTATTCGTGAGGCTAGGGTTCAAATCCTGGCGGTTTCAGAAACTTACATACTTAATTATATTTATCACTAGCTGGACAGTAAAGAAAAACATCCCAGGTCCTATTTATTCTAAGATATGTGTAACAACATCAAGATCCCCATAACGTTTAGGGGTATTTCCAGAAATGGTATACCTCTGCATGCACCTTCTGGGATAAAAGATTTTTTGGTTGCTCAAAATATGCTGTTTGCTGCGATACTTGCCTCATCTAGCAAGCGACATTCAACAAATATAGGTAGGTACCTACAAACGACCTTACCACAAAACAATGTTTATAGTTAGACTCTGTTAGATGAAGGTAAACGCTGTCTTTGTTTACGTTTATAGTATTAGTCAGTTTCTAACTTGATGTTCTGTATAGGCTAAAAAGTCCTAGTACCTAGTTTCGTGTCTGTTGGTCTGAAAGTTATGACCACACATCGCAGAAATGAGTGCTACGGTTTTCTTAGCGCAATTTTCTTGGGAGCATTCTCCATTGTCAAAGCTCATGGTTGCCCTATTTCATTTTGCGGAGGCGTTCGCTCGTATTCAATTGAATTTCTTGTCTCGTAATTACTATGGGGATAAAAATATTAATATTTATTAAGAGTATGTATTATGACTCTCATTTTCTCAAGAAAAGTGTTCTGTGTTGCGGGATTATTTACTTTTTTTTATCCTATAGAGTCTTTTAATAACTCTAAAGGTAAAAATAACTAAATAAACCCGCTAAACTAAATAAATTTCTAGAGCCTTGATTTGTGTGGAGGTTTATTATAAATACAATTTCTGTTTTTTTAACAGTGCAGCCGCATTGTTTTCAAAACCTAACAATTTAATTTATGTACGGTTACAGTTGCGTCGATGGTAATGTATAATTTTGTTAAAGTTATTAGGAGTCTAGTGCAAACATTATTAAAGATTGTATAAGTATTTGCTTGCTTAGGTATAAGGATAACCGACCTCGGTGGCATACAGTCAATAAATACTCCGATCGAAATTGCCTTTTACCTCGACCGTTACTTACCGAAATCCGCGCGTTTCAATCTGCAGGCAAAAGCTAATATTGGAATAATGGAGTCGAAGCCAGCTTACTGTCAGCAGAGACCTGTTGCGTCAGCCACCCGCGTGTTAGCCACTCATCGAACAGTTCTTTTCTTTCACCCGAGCCGTCGAGGTAATTTTATTCCAGACAAGCCTCTGCGGTTATAAATAAAATTTTGGAGTGTCTTGTCAATAATTATGGTAATGCAATAGCTTGCTTTTTTGGATGTTGTTTGTGCTGTGGTTTGTATATTTCCTATATTGACACGAGACATGAAAGGATCAAATGCTTGTGTAGGTATAGGTATAATGTAAATAATACTTTTTCAGTTTCTGATCTTCAGAATTTAGTCGTGTCTTGGTCTGGACTTGGTTTAACCGAGCAAATAGCATACCTGAGTGTTAATACTAAGTAGTATCTAGACACAAATTTAGAAATCGGAAAAATCACGAAATTTCATACGAGCATCCAGGCGACATTGGATATGAATTTCTTAATTTCCTCTCTAAAAAACTTACGTTAGATAAAAAACTTCAATTCAAAATTTCATGCTTCTCTGTTGTCAGGAAGTGTTAGATCAAGTAGATTGTATTTTACCCTAAAATCCAAGTCCCACTGAACACGGCTATCCTATCTGTAGGTACATATCCTATCCTTATTTACAACAAAACATTCCGGTTACAAAAGATGCCGGTATTTAGCTGAGAATTTCGTCCTTCTTGCAGGGAATGTCGGTTATTATTATCTTATGTAATATCAACTGTTGTTCGCATCGGTTTATTACACAGAATTTTAATTTAAAACCTGCGTTTTGTTTATTGAAGATTCATTTCACTTTGCGTATTTTGTTTATATAAATATAAGCGATTAAACGATTTTATTTTCCTATAAGAGAGTTCCGCTGGCTTCGCAGTTTTATATAATGTTTCAATTAATGATTAAGTATGTAAATATAGTTTACTTAAAAATGTTGTCATTAGTGATATTTTTATTCCATTATATTCTAGATACTACTGTTGTACTCTTTCTATATTGAAATCTTAATAAAATTTACTTACAATAAACAGTCTCTTTTCTTCGTTATTTCTTGCATGAAAAAATATTGTTTGGATAGTAAAATTAAGCAAAATTATTGTAAAAATCTATACAAAAGGCATTGGTATCTACAATATCTCACGATTCAGTGAGTACTTTTCGCATGAAAGTAAATATTTTTTATTTTTTCTTCTGTTTCAACGGCACTTATATTAAATTCTGAGTTATCGAGGTTCATATTATTGGAAGTGTAACGCAATTCGGGTTTCAATCAGGCGTGAAGGGAATCGATAGTGTGCGAGCGGTGTAGATATAGGGAGGTCGTCCTCACAGACGTATTATATCAAGATAGAAAGGATAAGTCAACAGAAAACCGAAGTTGCGATATCGTCAAAGATTTGAAGCACCTAGAACGAAACAAGACGTTTCGTTTTTACTAAGTACCTATCCTCCTACCCTATAGCCTCTCATTATCTTTCGGTTGACTGATTTGGAAGATGTTATTGCATATTAACCTGAATGCATAGGCAAGTGGTTTGTATTCGTAAACGTTAGTGGAATCCTACTATAATATTATAAACCCGAAAGTTTGTTTGGATGGATGTCGGGATGTATGGATGGATGTTTGTTCCTCTTTCACGCAAAAATTACTGAACGGATACTTTTGATGAAACTTTGCAGTTATATAGCTTACACATCAGAATAGCACATAGGCTATATTTATCCCCGTATTTCCACGGGAGCGGGAACTATGCGGGTGAAACCGCAGGGCCCCGCTAGTACACTGATATAAATGTATGAGATTGACACATAAGCTTTCGAAAAGTCAGATGATGTTATTCGACTGTTGTCAGGGAACTATTAATGTGCGAGTAAGTAACATTGCCGCAAAAAGAAGTAAGCATAGTGCGTACTGGTAAATAGTCACAGTGACGCGACAGCTCATCAAAGAGCTGTCAGTGCGTTTGGTCGAGGCTTCAGGTGATAAGAGGGCTAGCAGCTGTCAAATGATCAGCCTAGTTATCAATAGAGCTAATGCGGCCAGTCTTTGGGCGCTGTCCCACATCGTTCCTCTTTGGAGGACATTTTTTAATTGTAAACATTGTAAATAAATGTACGCAGGTACACGACATTCAGTCAAGAGGTTGGGAGAAAATCATTCTCTTTCCTAGGAAAGAAACTTTTTCTTTAAACGTCTTTGTCGACAGTATTACATTACAAAGTTTTCTAATGTAAATAGACAAATGAATTATAGTTTTTCGTATTTCTTAAAAAATAATTGGGTAATGTTTCTATGCAAGAGCTGTTCTATTAAAACATAACATCTGTGGTTTCGAACCTGTTGCTTTCAGCTATCAACTCAGATCGCTCACACTTGGCCGCTACCTGCGTTATCACACTTCGACCGTGAAATTGGCACGACATTGCTTACCCTTAAAGGAAAATTGATAGGACATTTGATTTTCAAACCCTCCTGGACTATGTTTTTTAATAACATTATTCTGACGTATATCTTCCGTGTTTTGGGTGATAAGATATGGTTCTACTGGGTGAATACTTGTCATTTAGGAATGTGAATCAAAACTTAAAAACTTATAAAATTATTTAAAATTAGAGAGAAAGATTTCATGCGTAAATGATCCCTGAAATGACGTTGAAATAGTGTCAGTTAATTTTGTTGCAAATTTAGATCCTATTAATATATAAATGCAAAAGTTTGTATGGATGGATGTATGGATGTCTGGATGGATGTTTGTTCCTCTTCCACGCAAAAACTACTGAACGGATTTTGACGAAATTTTAACTAAACCAGTGTAAATTCTAAAAATGTTTTTTTGCCTTCTATTGTGGTTATGAAGACAGAAGAAGAAAACTTAATATGAGGGGTTATTCAGTTTTCTTAAATATCTTCTTTGTACAGACATCGGCTAGTTACGATTATTATATTATGTATGAAATAAAATAATTGTTTCATTCGTCGTGTTATTATGAGATAGAAAACGCGGATTGGATATAAATGGGATGGTTCTGTCGTTTCCTATCCAATTTTCCTCAGCTGGTATCTGAAATGAAGGCTTTTTTCGTAGAAATTTCTGGATTAAATATTATTTCGACAGACCTGAATCTTGCCTATGAATATTTCATTGTAGCTGTAAATAAAGTAAGAAATATAAGAAATAAATTTTTAAATTTTTGAAGAGACGTGCCTTTCAATTTTAATAACATATTTGAAAGGATGTACCGTTTCCGATGCTTATTGTTAACTGGCGACCCGCGTTCGCTTCGGCAAAATAAAATATAGTATATTTTAAACACAAACGTAAACTTAAGTTTATATTCCTTTCCGAAACCTTTATGATACCATCAGTCATCGTACCAGTTTTCACTTAAATTTCGGAATATATTTTGATGTTGATTTTCTGTATTGGTGTAAATTTTCATGAAAAGGTATTCAAATGGCACAATTGAATTTCAACATAACAATTAAATTATTTTCACTGGTTTTAAAATTAGGAATAAAGCTTTCCAATTCAAAACAATGGTGTTTAAAAATAAAAAGTCCATTGGCCAACCCAATTCAATTAAGTAAATAAACAACGCATCCTTGATTCGTATTAAAAGGGGCTTTTGAAGTGTTTTTATCAAGCGAATCGAGCCTATAAAGATTTTACAGTACACTTCATTACATTCTTGGATATTTTGTGTTTTCCAAACATTGCTAGGGGTCGCTTGGGGCGCAATAAAGTACGTGGTCCTTAACTGTCACGTTTTTAGGTTTTTAGAATGACTAGCTGTGTACCCAATTGTATTTGGAAAAGTGATAAGCATTCATACAAACGTTCATTCCCTATTACCTAGGGATGAATTTCAAAAAACCATTGCTCAGGCTTGGACTAGTCTTGGGCTTAGTCGTTCGCCATTGGGAGCGCTCAATTTAGTTCGCTGTCCTACCGCGAACTAGTTCGATCATTTAGTTCGGTGTTTTTTTTTTTTTTTGGATATAATTCAATAAATAATTTAATAAGCAACTCTTGTAAGAGCGGTAAGTGTAAAAAAAATTGAGTTGGTTAGCCATGCAACGCCACTCCATAATAGAGCGGACCCCAGAAAAATACATATTTAAAAGAACTAAGAGCGAGACTGTTTACGAACTAGTTGGCATAGTTCACCTAAAAGAGCGCTCTATCGAACTAGGTCGTTCGCGAACTACCCAATACTAGCTTGGACGTGCTTAACGAAGGGAATTCGTGTCCAAATTTTCATGTCATACTTCTAGGCCCACCGGTATAGTTTGCGCGTGTCTGATTTCACAACCGCAGTGCAGTTATATTTGTTAAGGCTCACTAAGTTACTCGGAAAGTAACTGCGTTTATCTATCTCATAGCTCACGGCTAACTCGAGGCAGACTTTATGTAATTTCGCAGAGTGAGATCTTGCATCTTGTTGAAGAAGGATGAAATCAAATTTAACTTTCATAGGCGCAAAATAAACCACCAAGTCACCATTTTTTTTTTATTGTAATACTAGCTACCCGCCCTTCGCTTTGGCTTATTAGTGATAAGCCGAAGCGAAGCGAGGGCGGGTAGCTATAAAACAAAGTCGCTTCCCGCTGTCTATCTGTCCCTATTGTAAGCTATTATTTTATAATGTGATAATTTAAAAAAAAATGTCACGACTTTTCTCCCCTAGGGGGTAGGCAGAGGTATTCCATTTCTGGATATACCCCATTTTCATGAGATATCCTTTGGACCTCTAAACGTGATAGGTGGTGAGCCCATCGCCGGACCGGGTCTATTACACATTATACATGAGAATTAATTCTGGGACCTGCGGGTTTCCTCACGATGTTTTCCTTCACCGTCGAGTTAGTGATAAATATGTACGTAAGTTTAGATAACCTCATTGGTACATGCCAAAATTCGAACCCGAGCCTCGCTGGTTATTAAAATGTAAAGCAGGCTCTTTAACCGTAAGCTATCACTGCTCGTCATCTTCATCCTTTCTTAATCATCTCAATTGTGTCTCAGATTCTTGGTTTGAGAGGTTAAGGTTCAATCAGTCAGTCAGCCAGTCGTTTCTTCTGTTCTGGGTAAATAAACTTATATTATACAAAAGAAGATTAGATCCAATGTATCGCATGTGTTACAAGGACAATTTCCGGATTTCTCGTTTATTATAAGTATCATTTTTATCTCCATTGCTCCGCCTGGAATAGGGCCCGAGCAAATATTTCCTTTGAATATCAGAGCTGCGGGGACCACCGTTTACTTATACTTATTGCCCATATGGAATCCAAACTAGGCTTCATGGTTACGCTCTACTTTGTACGGGTAGCATTTAGAAAAAAACATACCCAAACAATCCTCAATAATTAGCCTATCTATATCTACACTAATATAATATTATAAAGAGGAATATTTGTATTTTTGTATGTTTGTAATGAATAAACTCAAAAAGTACCTACTGGACCGATTTTAAAAATTCTTTCACCAAAGAAAAGCCACTTTTCTGAGAGTAACATTGGCTATAATTTTCCCATGGGAAATAATCGGGAATACGGGAAATAATCAAAGTGATTTCTAATATCATCCTACACAGAAAGATGAAGACAGAAAAATTAGGCAGATTTAATTTACAATAACTAATATTATATACAAGTAGTACTATTATTTATTCTGTGGTAAAACAAAGAAATATATACAGTGAAACCTGGTTAAGTGAGACATCAAGGGACCTGCAATGTCGTTTCACTTATAGAGGTATTCCACTTACCCAGTGTCTCAGATATACAGGTATAAATAAATATCTGTCTCATTTACAGAGGGTTCCACTAATAGAGGTGAGAATACATAGGTCACACTAAAAGTTTCCGGAACTGGCCACTTACATAAACAATATTTAAAAAGTAACTACAACATTAGAAAATTTAACTCTTTGGCTGTAGAATGCAGTTTGTTTCATCTGACTGTCAATTGTTTTTACATTGTGGCGCTATTTTAAAAATTGCATGGATTAAACTCGGGAAAATTTTCGTAGTATGATTTTCTACGATTTTAAGTATAATTTGACAGCTCAACAGAGCATCGCTCGGCTTCAATCTGCTTTTGGGGATGAAGCACCATGCAAGACGACTATTTATAGCTGGTTTCCAGAATTCAAGCGCGTTCGTGTCAATCTCAGTGACGAATCTCGCGATGGTCGCCCGTCCACCGCTGTGAACAACAAAAACATCGATGCTGTGCGCCGTATGATTGAAACAGACAGGCATGTGACCTACCATGAGATTCGCGCATCCTTAGACATAGGCATGAGTCAAATACAATCAATCCTACACAAACATTTGGGTGTGAGAAAGCTGTGCTCACGGTGGATCCCACACAATTTGACCGAGGCTCAAAAAACGGACCGCGTCGCTTGGTGCAGTGACATGCTTACCAGATTCAACGAAGGTACGTCAAATTTGGTGTGGGACATAGTAACAGGTGACGAAACATGGATTTATTGCTACAATCCCAAAACAAAGTAGAAATCACGCGTATGGGTCTTTCTAGATGAGCCGAAGCCAACCAAGGCGGCGCGCGTGAAAAGTGCATCTAAGCGGATGATTGCTTCTTTTTTTAATAAAACTGGACACGTGGCTACTGTTGCTTTAGAGAATCGTCGTACCGTGAATAGTGACTGGTACACGACCATTTGTTTGCCGGCAATTATTGACGAACTCCGTAAAAATAACCGGAAACGTCGTATCATCTTGCACCACGACAATGCTAGTTACCACACGGCCAGACAAACAAACGAATTTTTGAAGGTGAAAAACTTACAACTTATGAGCCATCCTGCATACAGCCCCGACCTGGCACCTTGTGACTTTTTTCTGTTCCCAAAAATTAAGAACCAATTACGCGGTCAACGATTTTCATCACTAGAAGAGGCTGTCGAAGAGTATGAAAAACACGTTTTTGAGGTCACCACGGAGGAGTGGCACAAAAGTTTTCAAAATTAGTTTAATCGCATGAAAAAGTGCATTGACGCAAAGGGAGAATATTTTGAGAAACAGTCAATTCATTTTTGACCTTTAATAGTATTTTTTTCTTATTCATTCCGAGAAATTTTTTGTAGCTTTCGTTTTGGCATTTTTCAAATAAACATCTGCATGATAGTAAAGCGAAACTAAAACTGAAGGTAACTGAAGCTCAAAATTACTTACGTACTTGGAATTACGTGTGGAATTTGTGGGTAGAATAAGAATGAGTAAACAAACAGTGTTATCTCAGTTACAGAGGTTTATGCATATAAAATTTACTCGCTGTCTCAGTTATAGAGGTAACTATGATGATAAATCGAAAGAACAAATCCCAGATATAGAGGCTTACCTCGTCCCACTAACAGAGGTAATTCAGTGCCAAAGTGTTGGGATCTCAGCATGAGTTCCAGTTATAGACGTTTCTCACTTATCCAGGTCCCACTTAACCTAGTTTCACTGTATATTTAAATAGAAGTGAATATGTTTATTTACAAAATTTAAAGATTAAAAAAATCTTAAAATATTTATCACTAGCTCGACGGTGAAACATCGTGAGGAAACCCGCAGGTCCCAGAATTAATTCGGAGACATGTGTAAATAGACCCGGTCCGATGATGGACTTAGTGTGTAGTGATAGGTGGTATCACGTTTAGGGGTCCAAAGAATATCTTGTAAAAAGTAGGTATATCCAGAAATGGAATACCTCTTCCTACCGCTCGGGGATAAAAAGCGTGAGTTTTTTTTTGTGCTAGAGTTTTGCAGGAGTAGGGGTAGAGATGGCAGAAACGATGTGGCGGCATCGATTCGACGGAAATAGACGTCAAGATTTTGTTGCAGTCATTCTTTCTTGCACAGCTACTATACAACGAGTAACAGAATAAGCACAATTCCACATATACCCCAATTAGCATATTAATATTTAAAAAAATATACATGATGCCTTCATACTTTAGTTGTGTCTAACCAATTGTCTTAAATAAAGAGCAATAATAGCACGAATAGCACAATTTCCATAGGTAGCACTAAATTCAGCTATTCATTTTTCGTATGTTTGTAACGAATAAACTCAAAAACTACAAGACCGATTTAAAAAAATCGATCACCTATGAAAACTACATTATCAGGGATTAACATAGGCTATATTTTATTTTATTTTATCTTTCATGCTCCCGGGAAAGGGAACTATGAAAACCGGCTAAGTGGGTGTCCGCCTCGCACACAAAGGGTTCCGTACCACCGAAAAATTAAAAAAACTACGAAGCCTCTTTAATATTTGAATTATGTAAGGTATTTTTGTATTTATGTGTATTTGGATACTGTATGTATATTTTAACTATTAATGTTCATTGTGTATGTTATAAATATTTTAGATATATTATTTAATAAAATACATTGTTATATTATTGTTTTAAGTTAATTATTTGTTTGTTTTTATATCGCCAATAGAAATGCACGTTCTGTAAAATTTTTCACTGTCTACCCATTACGGTGTCTTTTTTCAACTGTCTCTTCATTATCATGAGATACAGCCTATTGGGAGATTATATAGCCTATGCTTCCTCAGTGTGAGGACACAGACAAAGACCCTTCGCTCAGCAGTAGGCTGTTACGGGTTGATGATGATGATAACAGCCTACTGACAGACAGACCGATGGATGAACAGCGAAGGTATCCGTTGGCATCTTTAGGGAACGGCCCCCATAAATGGGTTACAAATCTAGCTCGCTTTCACTACATACATTTCTGGAGCTCTGTCACCCACAGAGTACAAACAGAAAACGCTGGATGTAACTTTTTCTTCTTCCTTGGTCCTAAAAAAACTAATGCGGAAAGATCCAGTGCTTGAGTACTATTTGAGTAAATATACAACAAATATTTAAACAATTAAAAAACTGATTTTTGCATTAAAAAGTAATAGGGCATACGTTAATATGTCAAGTACAAAGACACATAAAAAATGAGGATCATAAAAAAGGAAACCACACACCAAAAGACTAGACGACGCGACGTAGCAGTAAAAGCGTTGTGCTGCAAATTAAATTTTTTGAAAGGAAGCAAATTCCATTTTATCTGATTAAAAGCTCTGCTCACTAAACGGTCCTGTATAGTTATAAAAAAATCCTCGGCCTTCCAACTTTCGCCTTAGGAGAGATAATGACATCACAGCGTTATTCTCGCACCATTAGGCGGCCGACATCGGCACACCTTTTTTACGGTTCTATTAAATTTAGGAACTTACTATGGACGTTTGTTTTTAGTGTTCTGAGCGAAATTTGTAAGAACCAAACCATTATGTAGTAGAGTCATACGATGTCCATCTGTTATAGTCATTTTGTTTAGAGACTTTGGCTTAGGAAGTTGAAAGCTGTTTTAGGAATTAGTGGCCCGAATTGAATTTTTTCGGTAGGCGGTTAATTTTTTGTCAAGGTCGCGGGTAACGGGTTGCCGTTCGTTGTGGCCTTCTATGAGAGAGGCCTTTGTTCAGCAGTGGACGTCTTCCGGCTGATGATGGTTAGTTTTGAGGGATGAGGGATTTTTTTTTCAATGCCTAATAATGACTGTGAAATAAAAAATCGTGAGGAAAAGATACTTACACCACAAAAGAACTATGCCAATTAAGATTCTGTTGGGTTTCCCCAAGAAGTCTCCGCCATGGCAATTGGACAACTTAGAGACGAAGACTACAAGTTTCCGTAATTAGTTTCTTACCAGCGGAGTATGTACTTCACTAACAAGATTTTCTTAAAACGCGATTCGCAGGTTCCTTTGTACGCTTCATAAACGACTGTCTAAATAACGTAAAGTGAGTCAGTATTAGAAAAAATATTGCTCTCTAAAAATTAGTTCTCTGAAGTAAGGATCTTTGGAACCTGACAGACGTCTTCCATTAGTACCTATAAAAAAATAAAAGATAGAAAAAGCCTTCTGCCGTGCGACGCTCGTTATGTGGTCATCTAATCCCTTTACACAATGATATTCTATAAAGACAGGTAGATGCGTTACCTGTGCTCAGAATATGGTAGTATAAAGTGCCAATATCTACTGTTATTAAATAAATGAAGTTTTTACTGAATTCAGGTTTATTAGACTTATTACTGTTTACTGTTTGTCTGTTTTTGTTACACCCAAAATTTTTTCATATCTAATTAGATAAGGATTATATTTTAAAGTACGAGTGTACTATTAGAAAGTACTAGTGTATAATCTAAATGTTAATTAACATTTAGATTATACACTAGCTGATGTGAATCCTATAGCTTCAGTTAGACTATTATTTAATTATGCATTAAGTAAATCTGGGAGCGAACTAACACGGCATTTCCGATGCAGATTGCTTCATTACTCGAAACGGCTTATGATGCGGATGACGAGTATATGTATGTGCTGTACATACATATACTCGTAGCAATATACCACTAATAAGCTCAGAAGTCTTTACGCGTTGGCAGTTGTTGAGTCATTGTGATTTGTCAGCTGCCCTAAAGTTGTAAAAATACTTTGAAAAATTTGATAGGAACCCTTGCACTATCTAATAAATTCTGAAAATATAGCGTAAACTTCATCATATGTGAGTAAAGATCAATAGTTCAAGTGTGCAATAGGCTGTTATAGGTTTATAATGGTTAAATGTTCATGAATGAAGATAAACGAGTCACAAACTTCAATGTAGCAGTTATGGGTAATAATGAATATCGTTACAATGACAGCTTTTGCTATTTTTTTTACTATTGATCGGCTTGTTCTTGACCTCAATCTAGGCGAGGACACAGATGAGCTCGACATTGGAACGAGCGCACCCAGAAGCAGCCTATGCAGTATGCACACGTTTGTTGAATATTGTAGTACACCAAAGAGATTTATAATAAAAATAATATGCTGGCAGAGGTATTCAATTTCTTGAAATACCTACCTACGTTTCACGAGTATACATATTCTTTGGACCCCTTAACGTGAAAGGTTCAGCCCATCGCCGGACGGGTCTGTTACCCAATTTACCCATGCCTCCAAATTAATTCTGGGACTTGCAGGTTTCCTTGCGAGTTTTTCCTTCACTGTCGAGCTAGTGATAAATATGTAAGTAAAATTTTGAAAAACTCATTGGTATATGCTAGACTTCAAACCCGAGCCTCACGAATGAGAAGCGGGGTCTTTAACCGCTGGGCTATTACTGCTCTACTAAAAAATATAAATTGTGGCAATCCACATAATATGGCTATTTTGTCCCAAACTACACAGAGCCTAAATAATTATTAAGACAACAAAATACTAAAATAAATATTAAATCTCCAGACACAAGGCCAACAGATATTTTAATGCACACCAATATTGATCCCGAGCGAGAATCGAACACACGTACTCCTACTTGAAAGGCTGGGTCACTACCTAGTGAGTCAACAGGCCTGTCGCATGAGTGATCTAGAAGAATGAAATAGGATAGTCAATAATCTCTTTATTGTGACAGGTAACTTAGGTGATAGTATTTGTGTGTGTTTGTGTGTGACAGACACATAGATAGATAGAGAGAGAGAGAGAGAGAGAGAGAGAGAGAGAGAGTATGTTTTTGTCGACATCTACACTTCTACACTAATAGTATAAAGAAGAAATCTTTGTATTCTTGTATTTTTGTATGTTTGTAACGAATATACTCAAAAACTACTGGACTGATTTTAAAAATTCATTCACCAATGGAAAGCTACAATATCCCTGAGTAACATAGATTTCATTCCCGTATTTCCACAGGAACGGGAACTACGTGGGTGGAACCGCACAGAACCGCTAGTCCTTTATAAAATAGTTGATACTTTCCGAACCTAACGATGAAAATTAAGACCAACTTTGGTCGCTTAGACATTGCTGTAATTATGCTTACCAAGTTTGCAACGAGTTTTAGAACTTGCTCTTCTTTGGTGCTTAGCTATTCGGTTTCATTAGATACCTACAACTTGTTGCTCCTAGAATTAATTTGATGCATTAATCGTTTGAAAGATAAACTATTAAAGTTTTAAAACAATGAGGATGAGTTTTAAGTACCTTTTAGAGTAATTGAAGAAATTTCTTCATCAAGTTCATTTGATGCTATCGATTGTGTGGAGTATTAGCAAATTATAAAAAGATTTTTTTAGTATTGAACGCAGGTACTTACTCTTTTTAACCCATTTCAAAAATGGAGGAGGTTCTAAATTGGACAAAAAATAGAAATCTATGCTGAGTTTGTCCCATATAAGTTTTGTAAAAATCTGATGAGGAACTTCATGTGGAGAAAGGAACTCCTCAACAGACATCACAAAATCACTCGCCATAGGTAGGTTAAGTAATAGTATGTGGTAGTTGCTGAGTATGCAAATAATAGTAGACTCATACAAGTTGACTAAAAATTGTGAAAAAAAAAAAATACAAACCGACTTCAAGGAGTAGCACTAATAAGACTACAATAGCTAATTTTACTTGAACATTCGACGGGCCTGTTGGCTCAGTTGGTAGTGACCCTACCTTCTGAGTCGGAGGTCGTAGGTTCGATCCCCGCTCGGGGCTGACATTTGTGTGCATGAAAATGTCTGTTGGCTTTGTGTCTGGTCGTTTAATCTTTATTTAAGTATGTTTATCAGTTGTTTAGTACTCATTGTACAGGCCCTACCTAGTTTGGGACTAAATAGCCGTCGTGTGAATTGTGTCCCACAATTTATTGGTCAGTACTGCCCTTGTACTGCCATCTGTGTTTCAATGATATTGAGACCCATGGTAAACGGTGCAGTAGTACCGGCTGTGTCTTCGCTCTTTACATTGAAATGTCGCAGTCAAAGCTATCTTCTCTCTACTCTATCAAAGTGATGTGGTTATTAAATACATAATATTCAAAGTTTTCCGTATCGCTTATTCTACTCTCAACATATTAATTCGGGATTTGGGGAACGTAAGTACTAGTATTTCTTGGAGTTGGTGCCATCCATACAGTGCCAGCCAAGCTATCTCGGTATTTCGTACTCGATTTTGACATAAACGTGATGTGAATTTTGAGTTTCTTGTATTTATAATACTGATCACCTAAGAATGGAATCCAGCATCAATTATAATTGCAGTAACCAGGTACATAATTACGCATTCATTTTTATTTCTTGTTATTATAATATTCAGTTTGACCTTTCTGCGGTCATTATTTTTCTTTTGCTTCATTAGAATTTATTTCCTTGTTTGCGTAATTGGGCAAGTTATCCAATTCCGAAGCTTAGTTCCTTTGAAATAAAAAAAACTTCGATGAAGAGCCGTTATTTTATGGAAGAAGTTGTTGCCATAAACATTTTATTTGTTTTACGAAAATACACATAAAAGTCAAAAACATTTCTTTAATAAAGTTTAGTGTAAAGTTTCGAGTCTAAAATTGTATACAGAAAGGAAAAAGTAAGAATTATGTTACATTTTATTAATGTTTGTTTATTTTTAGTAGTTTTTATGGTCAATAACAATTTTTGATATAAAATCTTGTAATGGTGACGACAGGTACCTATCTAATATAATAAATATATTACCTATGGGTTTAGTAGGCGAATATAAAAACAATTATAGTAGCAAGAATTAAAAAACAATGTCTTAAAATAGTATGGAGGAGCGGAGGTGGAATGCTCCTCCATCGTGAAAAGGGAAGATCTTCCGCCAGGCGAGGTGATCGTGCCTGGGGACCGCGGTCCAACGGTTGATGTTGGACAGTTGTATTTATACAAACTCATTAGAAAACTCCGATAGCGCGGTTTAGAACTCGGCCGTCTATTGGCGCGTTCTATGTAACTCGGCCTTCTATTGGCGCGTTCTATGTAGTGTCGCTACAATAGGATGGTTAAATAAAGTTAGGTTATTTAATTATAAAATTACTTACAATCTTTAATAAGAAACTAGATAATGTCCCTACATAAAATTTATTAAAAATAAAAATAAACAATCTCACGCCTTTTATCCCCGAGGGGGTAGGCAGAGGTATTCCATTACTGGATGTACCTACCCACTTTTCACGAGATATTCTTTAGACCCCCGAACGTGATAGGTGGTGAGCCCATCGCCGGACCGGGTCTGTTTACATATGTTTCAGAATTAACTCTGGGATTTGCGGGTTTCCTCAAGATGTTTTCCTTCACTGTCGAGATATTGATAAATATGTGCGCAAGTTTTTGAAAAACTCATTGGTACATGCTCGGATTCGAATCCGAGCCTTACTGATTTTCATCTTGTGAAGCAGGCTCTTTAACCGTAAGGCTATCACTGCTCTCTAAAAAAATTATGTAAAAAAACTTAAAAGACATTCACAGCATTTATTTTAATAAGGTAATTTAATTATGTAACATTTTGTAGTTAGGTTAGTTGGGCTATATTTGATTTATTTTATTTGATAATACACATTAGACAATACCATACCACAATAAGTATATTAAGATACAATTTAATAAGTATTACAGCAATAAAAAGAACTTCAGCAGTAGTTGGTAAAAAATTGTAGGAAGAGAAATTTGTTGAGTATTTCAACATTCAGAACGATTCCAGAATTAATGAATACGTACAGCGTACTACTGTTGGCGATAAACATAATGGATTGCCGTGAGGATTGAGGACAAATGCAAATTTGTTTATTGAATAAACGGAATTCCGTCCAACACTCCCCCGCTTGCCCGCCGCCGCGGCCGGCTGAAATTCGGTTATATAGGACGTTGATGAATTTACCTTAATCGATAATACCATGCATTGAATGTGCAGATTACTCCTTTATATTCCGAATAATACGCTTGTTCTAAATATTAAATAGGTTCTTCTGGCTGAAAAAATCTATTGATAGGGATTAGGCGCAAAATGCCCCATTCGTAAAATGCCACATTGACGCAAAATACCACATTCACAAAATGCCACATTCGAAAAATGCCACACAGCAAAATGCCATACTAAAAAAGTGCCATACTTGTTCAACTCCCTTTCTTGTAGTATGTTCGAGTTATACGAAAATGGCATTTTGAGAATGTGGCATTTTGCAAATGTGGCATTTTGCGATGTGGCTATTTTAGAATGTGGCGTTATGAGAATGTGACATTTTGCGAATGTGGCATTTTGTGCCTAATCCGTCTTATCGAGTCCAGTGTGTCGAAATGTCCAGTGTCTTATTACATCCAGTCCCACATTTGTCTAGTGTCTCATAATGACTAGTGGCCAAACCTACGCCAACATGGTGTAGGTAGGTATATCTGGGGGCACGGCAGTGCCCCCGCCAAGTCGAGCAAAAAGCGGCACGGCCGTACCATCCTTTTCTCGAAGCAATTCACGCCATTTTCGACCCCTATAACTTCGTTGTGGATAAACCTAGAAGCCTGAATTTTCAGTAACCAAGCAAGCATTGTATAAACACAGTATAATATTTCAAATTTCATCCAATTTGAACTTTAGGAATTTAGAATACAATTACGGTCTTATTAATAAATTCAGACTAGAGAAAGATTAACTTTACTCCAAGTATTAACTCATTACTAACCAATTTCAGTATTAATAAACACAGAGTAAGCAAGGAGTAACCTAATCCATGCCTACTCCCGGAGTAAAAGTTACGCCTTGGTATCACCTAGTTTAAGCAGGGATTAGCCATAGTGTAGGTTTTATGCTAACCTAAAAATTACTTTGACATTCATCGATGACAGAAGGATGACGGTAACGGCGATGGGATAAAAGAGATTTAAATATTATTATATTTTAATCTCTTTGCTACTCACCAACCACAAATACGAATGTCAGATAGCCAGCTGTCACTTGTGAAACAGATTTTTTTAGGGTTCCATACCCAAAGGGTAAAATTGGGACCCTATTACTAAGACTTCGCTGTCTGTCCATCACCAGTCTATATCTCAAGAACCGCGATAGCTAGACAGTTGACATTTTCACAGATTATGTATTTCTGTTGCCGTTATAACAACAAATACTAAAAAACAGAATAAATTAAGGAGGGATCCCATACAACCAACGTGATATTTTTGCCGTTTTTATAGGTAATAGTACGAAACCCTTCGTGCGCGAGTCCGACTCGCACTTGGCCGGATTTCTTCCATTTTGGAAAAGTTCTTATCTCTATTTTTACTTTTAAATTCATCAGTATTGCCACATTTCAGACGTAATCTAAGTGTAAGCTAGGTGTAAGGAATGTATAGTTAGTCCGAGGATACTCCGTGTTTATTAATGACATAAAAGAAACTGAGGTAATACTTGGTTACTCGGAGATTAACTAGTTCTAGCGTAACCTCTGATCATCCTAGGAATAGGCCATTTTTATTAATAAGACCGAGTGTATAAATCAAGGAAAAACTCAAATAATTTGCAATTTTGGTCTAGGTTTCTAGATACATCAACTGCATAATTAACTTTGTAATCCCGTAATAATTGTATAGGATTACAACATTAGATGTTCAAGTGGAATCTTGCAACTCAATTTTGAAGCAGATTTCTTCAACAGATTGAGCTGAAATTTGGTATACTTAAGTAAGTTTGGTCACAATGCAATATTATGGTATCACCGACCTGATCTGACGATGGTGCAAGGAGGTGGATATCGCAACTCCTCAATGACTACTCGTAAACTACTCGAGTTTGGGCTCGTATGATTCATCTTGACTAGACATGACTAGACACTCGGGGATGAAAGGCGTGAGATTTTTTTTAAATTATTTACTTAAGACAGTAGGTCCCTTAGTAGGGACTGAATAAAATAACCGACTTGGTATTAATGGATCTCACAACTTTTTACGGTAGAAGAAATGAGTTGCGAGGCTTGGGTTTTTGACAAGTTTTGTTTTTAATGGCATATTTTATTTACATAATAATTGTTTTGTACATTTTTCCTAAAGCTCATTATTTCGTGAACGAAATTAAATTTTATTGCTAAGTGGAATTCAAATTCTCCATAAATTAATTATTTCTATTTACGTATTTGCCCAGGACATCTCTTAGTGGGAGATAGAGGCTAGAACCCTGTTAGGAGATTAATTAGGTCGCAAGTTGCGACTTACGGCTGAGAAGTATGTATGTCCAGTAATAGAATACCTCTGCCTACCCCCTCGAGGATAATATATAAGCTGTAAGCATACAAATGTTTTTCTTGTTTAAACTCGTCTATGCCCACACTTACAAAACGGTCAAAAGGGGAAGCTCTCTAAAAATCAGTCCAAGAAAAACAAGAAAGAAAAATCCTGCCAAGCGTTATTCCATTGACTCTAGTTATCTTCAAAGTGATTGGTAATGAACCTTACCCTTGTCACGATCCGTCGACTTCCCCTCCGATCACTGCTTACTTTCACAGTTACTAGATCAGCTCCCGATTCAATTTTGACGTTTTCGATTTTCCGTACGACTTATGTGGTGCTGATTCACCGGCGGTAACAAGTCCCAGACATAATATGTTTATGGAGTTTTCTCCTCCGCCCGTGGAAACCTTCTGACCACCTACCAAATTAAATTAGCGAGACCGGTACACATAATAATATATTGTCCAAGCACTTCGATAGGGTAAACGCGAAGCTGGCACATAATTTACAGATTAAACTCGAGCAATCAATCCATTTTTTTTAATTACAACTTTGCACTGATTTTCAAGTTCCGTTTTTCCTAGATTATACGATAACGACTTTATTAATGTTTATCTTTGTGACATTTACTTCAAGTTTTTAATTATTTATGATAGCTTTACGTATTACTAGCGACCCGCCCTCTCTTCGCTTTCGGTTTATTAAAACAAAATATATTATTAAGGGATAATGTAGCTTGCTACTACTTAGTGAAATATTTTTTAAATCAGTTGAATAGTTCCATAAAATATTACCACACATAATTTTAATCTCTTTACGGATCTCTCTCTCTCTTGCAGTTTTACGGAGGTATTAATGTGTCTTGCATAAAATTATCTCTTTACAATATTACGCTTTGAATCATCATAAAGTAGTTTTGACATACCTAGTTGCTAATACCACTTAGTACATGAACACTTTTTTTAAGTCGGTACAAAATGTACCGTCGCGACGGACGTCGGACGAAATAAGGGACTCACCAAAAATAATTTTTGTCAATGACCCTTTTGATCCCTTATTCAATATTCCCTTTCAATACGGATTGGTTGCTATTCGGGCTTATGGAAAATGGGAGTTTAGAAATCCGATTGATAGGATAATAATAGGGATGACTACGACGTACTCGTAGATAATACATAGTATTTTAACTATATTTAAAACCAACTCGACCGATTTGAATAAGTACATATTTCCTTTGTTCGCCTCAATACTTAATACTAGTATCTACCTACTGGCATGGTTTAGATTCACAATTCGACCCGATAAGTGGTCGACCACTGTAAGAAATAAAATTATTCAGTGAATGAAGGTTTTCAATCGTTAGGAAAATATTATGCCTACAATTTTACAATAATAACAGGGCTTGGCAGAAGTAAAATTGTCAAGTTAAAATTGTGTTTTATTTTGTGGTCGACTTAATGAGGTGGGTGGACCATGGAAGGCCACTCTAACAAATAAACAGTTATTATTCGATTATTTACTGGATTGTAAGGTCATGTATTAAATGTAAAATTTTTATAAATAAAGTTTTGAAAACCTTGTTGGGGCTTGCCATGACCAGTAATCGAACTCAAACCTCAAGCATGAAAGGCGGACTCTGCTAACTAGAGTATCACAGCACTTCATTAAAATACTTACAAATATTTGCTTGTATACAGATACATACATAATCTCACGCCTATTTCCCATTGGGGTAGGCAGAGACAACAGACCGCCACTTGCTACGAACCTGGCAGATCTCTCGCGCTTCCTCCACATCCATCAAACGACTCATGCATGCTCGTCGGTTTCGGGTACTCTTTATCTGGCTTTTCTTCAACACATCGCCGATCTGATCGATGTAGGTACGCCTAGGTCGTCCTCTACCGACTCGCCCATTCACAACACCCTTGTATATTTGTCTCGTTAGACGACTTTCATTCATCCGCTCAATGTGACCAAACCACCTGAGCATTCCTCTTTCAATCCTAGTCACTATATCATCTTTCAAGCCGCAACGCTCTCGGATCACACTATTTTTCACTCTATCTATCAATCTTACTCCACTAATGCTTCTTAATGAACGCATTTCGACTGCATTTATTCTACTTTTATGCTTCTTCTGCCATACCCAACACTCACTGCCATACATCAACGAAGGTACTAACACACCATCATGTACAGCCAGACGTGCTTTATTTGTCACATTCTGGCTCCTCATAAAGGAGTGCAGAGCTCCGTTAATCATGTTCCCTGCATTCACCCTCCTTTCAATATCACTGTTACACTTTCCGTCTCTTGTAAACTTACTTCCCAAATAAACAAACTCTGACACTTGTTCTACTTTCTCGCCTTCAATCATAATATCACATTCAGATATGTCCCTATCTTTCTCCAGAACCATTACCTTCATCTTACTTACATTCACTTTCATGCCTTTCTTCTTAAAAGCCTCATTCACAAGAGTTACAGTGTCCTGCAACTTACACGCCGATGGTTCAAGTATTACTTGATCATCGGCGTATAACAGGCATTTGACACACACCTCTCCCATTCGTACTCCACAATCTTGCTCTTTCAAATCTGTCAAACAGCTATCCATGAAAAGGTTGAAAAGCCATGGCGATGCTACACAACCCTGTCTAACATCCACAGAGATGTCAAACCAGTCCGTGTAGGCGCCATTAATTCTGACACAGGCTCTAGAATCCATATAGAGAGATTTCAGACCCTGTACCAAAATAGGATTCAACCCATGCATGGCCAGTGTTGACCATAGCTCATTCCTTCTCACTCTATCGTAAACCTTTTCCAGGTCTATAAAGGCGCAGAATATTTTTTGGTCTTTTGCCAAAAATTTCTCAGTGACGCACCGTAAGGAAAAGACTTGATCCATGCATCCCATCCCTCTTCTAAATCCTGCCTGAACATCCTATATCCTCTCATCCGTTTCAGTCACGACCCTATCAATCAATATCCTCGCATATAGTTTGCCGACCACACTTAAGAGACTAATGCCACGATAGTTCTTACAGTCCTGTTGCGACCCCTTTCCTTTATACAGTGGTACAATTACCGCCTTAGTCCAGTACTCGGCCATGTTTCAAACACAGGTTAAAGAGTTTTTGCAGCAGGCCTGTTACCAACGTGTCACCAGCCCTTAACATTTCTACCGTCACGCTATCATATCCTGCAGCTTTACCTAGTTTCATCCTTTTTAGCGCTTCCACAATCTCTTTCATACTTATTTCGAAATCTTCCGGTGGAATTGATATCTCACAAATTTCACTCTCATGCTCATCCTCTTGCTTTTCAAACAGACTTTCAAAGTATCTTTTCCACCGCTCTAGTACATGCCGTTCTTCAATCATAGGTTCACCACTTTCATCCCGTATTCCACTCAGAGAAGATTTTGTGGATTGCCCCTGCGCTTTCCTTACAAGTTTCCAAAATAACTTTATGTTATTTCGAAAACTAGAGCAGAATTTTTGATCCAACTTATTATTCTTCTCTTCTTTCTTTCTCGAAACGCACTCTTTAACTTTCCTTTTAAACTCTGCATACCGCTCTTTTGTTCTTTTTACATTCTCCCTATTTTGTTCACAATCATACTCTCTGCAGTCGGCCTTCACCGCCAACAAATCCAGCCATGCTTTCCTCTTATCATCTACTACACTTTTCGTCTCCCAATCCCACCAGTCAGCCATCATGTTCTTTGCATTCCTCCTTTTACTTACACCACACACCTCCTTCGCAATATTTACCGCATTCTTCTTCAAAACATTCCAGATCAAATCAATATCATTTCCACAGTCATCCTTCAATTCTTTTTCAAAATTTTCTCATATTTTATTTTTATACTGCTCTTTCACGTCAGGGTCACTCAATCTCTCTACTTTTATACGTTCTGGCGCAGTCACATTTACCCGTGCACGGTTCTTCCAACGTGAAAACAGACCGCTAATTCGACACACTACCAAGTAATGATCTGTGCCCACGTTGGCCCCCCCTATATGCTCTGGTATCTGTGACTTTGCTTCTCAGTGTTTCATCTACAATCACAAAATCAATCAAGCTTCTCTCATTACCTTTCTGCCATGTATACAGATAGTACTTACTGATACTTATAGAAGTAGAACATTCTCGAAGCTGTAAGAAAAGCACATAAGAATTCAACTTTTAATGTAACTCTGAGCCGTAGGGAAGAGGCTGGTAGGATATTTCATTAGATACTAATAGCCATTATATACTGGCTGGCGGTTATGTTAAGTATCCAAGTATTGATTTTCCGCTGTCGGCAAAGTTCGACGCTTTCATCCTGTCCTATAATAATCTTATTAAATATTTTCTATAATCCTGGTAATCGTAAGTAGTTAATAAATTTTTTAGAAATCAAATAACATAATTTTTCCAGATAGTAAAAATATGAGTAGATTGTGTGTTGAATTATGATGTTGTTTTTTTAACAGTCGATTAATTATTATTTAATGGGGGCAAACGAGCAGCAGATGGGTCACCTGATAGTAAGTGACTACAGTCGCTCATGGACACCTGTAAATCAAGAGTCACAAGTGCATTGCCGGCCTTTCAGATGTTAGTACGCTCTTGTCTTGAAGGTTTGAAGGTCGTATCGGTTCGAAAATATCGCATGTAGCTTTTGATACTAAGAATAAATAAGTTCAACGACACCTGACGTTTTAAATTTTTTTTTCACAACAATCGCCGAGAAAACGAGCCGGCGACAAAATTTAAGGTAATTTAGTAAACTTTGTTCATTGATTGTTTGGCGCCTCAAAATTACTTAGGTATACTTACATTAGTTTCAGAACTTAGTGATTAAGGTTAAATAAAAAAGGTTTATTATTTTTTGCTTTTTTGGTGGTTTAATTTTTTGTTAAAATGTTTTTATTTTATAGTTTTTTGATATACAACTCACCATTAAATTCTGTTATTGACCAATAAATCATCCCTACTTTCCTACTCTTAGGGTAGTTTTTTTTATCAAATTTATATGAGACCAATTTCAAGGATACTTTCAAATAAAAAAATAATCATAAAAGACTACTCTGTAAAAAATTATGAGTACTAAATACATAAAAAAAGATGCGCGTCGAATTTAGAACCTCCTCCGTTTTTTCGTCGGTTGAAAATCCGTCACACCTTTTAGGCCTATTTACATTCAAAAATGTTACCGTCCTTTTCGTGCATTCGGGTAAAACGTGACAAGCGAGTAGACGAGATTCTGATAGTAAATGATCATCGTTACCGAAGGACACCTCACCTCCCCTAGCCAAGTGGCATTGCACAATCTAATCGAATGTTCTTATAGATTGACATGTATATGGGATTGACATTAGCGTTAGCGCTAGTTGGCAAGTGCTTATGTCAATCCCATTCCCACATTAGCGTTAGCGCTAGTTGGCAAGTGCTTATGTCAATCCCATACTTGTCAATCTAAAAGAACATTCGATTAGATTGTACAATGACAATTAGCTAGGGGGGCAGACCAGATAATCAGATTTGTCATATACGAGTACATATTATACAAACAAATCGGTAAATAATAAAACTTAAAGTAAAACTAAATAACACTGCGAACTAAACTCCTCTACAAAATATATAAAAAAAGAGGCCCCGTGGCAGGGTGACCATCACCCAGCACGCATTTATGACTACCATAAATGGATCTTATTGTTAAACGTAGACCCAATAAAATAACTTGAAGGAGCAATGAGTAATATTATTTACATACATAAGACACTGGATCAATTTGCATTTAAGTATATAACGTAGTTATATAAGTGTGTGTTTCTGTGTTAACTAATAAACTAAGGATCTTAATAGTTTATAATAATGATTTTTCATTAAATTTCGCAATGTGTTTGACTTTGATTACATTACATTACGTATATTTAGCAACCCTTCTTTATATGTCTGCTTTCAGAAAACTGATACCACAGCTAAATTATTCGGCGAGCAACCCGTCAGCAACAATGATGCATATTCTCTCAAGTCTACACAATGCAAATGCAACAGCACAGACCGCCTCGCCACAAATCAGCCCGGTGAGGCGATGCAGCCGTGACCCGACCACGGGACCGACCGCCGTGACAAACGTGACCTAATTTCAATAGACTAGTGTGCAAGTACCCTAAATGGATTTGATGCTTTGATTTCCTTATTTTCTATTGTGATATTTACATTATCGAGTTTCTTTAGTGGATTAATCTCAGTGTCAAACCCTACAGAATTTGATATTCGCACAACGATTAATTGAGGTTATAATATGAGTAATTTTAAACGTACATTTTACGTGTAAGTACATTTATTTTTCAACATTGGTATCTACTTTTAAATCATAGAATTGAAAAAAAGGTTCAATGTTTTTTTATTGGATGTACTTCGTTCTAATCCAAATAAATGGAAAAACATTTTATTTTTCCTTGAATACGTACTTAGGCCAACTAAGGTTTTGTCTTTCGGCTTCTTATGAGATAATGGGGTGCTGTGCTAAGTACTTTTATCTGAAATTCTTATTCGATAATGTTTTAGCTATACGATATTATGCATTTTTATGATTACTATATGTATTTCTGTAGAGCTCTTTCCTTGTTCCTTCTTTCTTTAATGTTTATGTGAAATTTAATGGCTATATTTATTCCTTGTAAGAGGCAAAAAGGTTCGTAGCTTCAGTATAAATAAAAGAAAGGTCCTTTTATCGAAGCGAACAGCAATTTTGAAAGGCAAAGCTTTAGCAAAGGAACTTCGAACTAAGTTCAGTTAATGAAAGACTTGATTTTACGAAAATTCAAGGAATTTTAATTATTTTATTTATTTTATATATAAGTTTAACGTGATTTCGTGTAGGTAAGTAAATAATAGTGTAGATATTCAATAAAGTGTGGATAGTATCACCACTATCTCCGATAGTTTACATTGTGTGACGTTGGTAGTATTATGGCTAAAACCCTAGAAACACACACAGGGTTTTGTTAAGGTTCCTCTAAGTACTATGAACATAACTAAAGCACAGATATTTACGACATAATTTACCCAAAAAATCGAGTCCCTACATAGGAATGTAAGCATAATATCAATTCTATTTCGTAGTTTCACACTCTACGCCAACCGGTAAAGGAGAGCCTATAAATCACGTCTAACATCCATGCATTCCTAGTTCGCTGCGATAAATCAAACCCTTTTCCTGTAAAATAACTGTGAAATCCTGTCGCATACTATACCTACTGTATGTATGTGCATACAATAACGATTATTCAGCAATTAGTTGATACTAGCGGAGCCCCGCAGTTTCAACCGCGTAGTTCCCGTTTCCGTTGGAAAGCGGGGATAAAATATAGCTTATGTGTTATTCTGATGTATAAGCTATATAACAGTAAGTTTTCATCAAAAACCGTTTAGTAGGTTTTGTGTGAAAGAGGAACAAACATCCATACATCTATACATCCATCCATACATATCTACAAACTTTCGCGTTTATAATATTAGTAGGATTAGTAGGATGGTCTTGTTTTTGATAACTTACGTAAGTTTTTGAAAAAAGTCAGTACCACGGCATCAGAATTGAAACCCGAGCCTACTCATGAGAAGCGGGCTCCATAACGCATCCTAATAACATTACCCCATCTGGTGCAGCCGGTTGAAAATAGCCTACGAAATGTTGTGTACTTATACGGGCTAGTGGAATGGTTCTGCGGGAGGATCTTCCTTTATACGTGACCAATTTCAAAAGCTTGGGTGTATTCTAGCGATTCCAAGTAAATACGCCCGCGGGTAAACCACTAAGGCTGTCTGTGGGTCAGTTAGAATAGGGTCTTTCGTTCAGTCAAGAGCACATGAAGATTTACAATTGTAGTGCGAGTCCGACCTCTAAGACGTTTATAATAAGATCGTTTCAAAGTCCAATGTGTCAAGCTCCAAGTGCTCTTGACTGTACAATAATAGAACCCGGTTCCGTAACACTTCTAATGTAATTTAATCAAAGCTATTCTGTAGGTATTAATTTACGCCTATTGAAGATTCTAGTCTTAATATTGGTTAAATATTCTATTCTATATTATATTCAAAGTTTTGGATTAAATTCTCTCCAAATTATGTCTGCGGGTTAGGCATAGTTGCAACTTTTAATTTTAGAAATAAAGTCGTTTGAGAAATTTGCTTTTAATTATGGTACCTGCTAAGTATACAATTTAAATAAAAAAAACTAAAAAATTCTAATAGGTCCATTACCTCGTAAAATGCCCAATCAAAATCACGAATGGACCTTCGTGATTTTGATTGGGCATTTTACGAGTAACTTCAAGTGGACTTTTAACCTCAAACCTCAGTATACAACTTGTTACCTATCTCCCTACTTACATATAACTTATTCATCATGGTAATTCACCGAAATCTATTTTATAGGGGTCTCTATAAAATACCTTTTTGCCTCTATAACAGTCATAACTATGTAAAGTCACCACTAAAAGCTTCGGCCCTATCTCCGTCAAACTTACTTAATTGTTATATGACCCACTTACATGTCTTGCTTGAGAGCTCCGTACATTGTGCCAGGGAAAACTAGATTCTTGTCGAAACTGCCAAAATGTTGACAAGCAGCACGGGTAGCACAAAGACGGTGGACAAGAGATTTTTCTACCTTCAACTGTTATGTCTCGGAAATGGCGTCATCCTCGCGTAACCGGTAAAGACAAATCCTGAGGTACCACTGCCCCGGGGGGGGGGGGGGGGATTTAACTCGCTTGCGACACATACTGTCTACCGCCTTCGTGCTACCCGTGCTGGTGGAAAGAAATAGTGTTTGATAGAATCTTTGAAGTCGATTAGCTTTTATTATTTTATGTCATGGTTAGGATTTCATAGCTGTTCATAGTTGTCTATAATAATAATAATATAATAAAAAAATATGATCTTGCAATTTTATTAACAAAAAAAATAGGTAGGTAATATGACTAAGAACTTGACTATGAAAGTATATGTGGGATGGAGTCAAGTAAGAAAATGATTGAAACACTACCAACAAAAAAACCAACTACACAGCACCTACACTCATTGCATTTAATGAATAGAGGCAGCGTGATCGATCGTTGGCGTTCGTATCGATGGTATAATTACATGGTAATAAAGCGAGTAACAATTTTCATAATTCATTTAATCGGGAGCGAACTGTTAATTGTTTCGAGATTGCGGTTTTACAGCAATTACATGTAAGTATTGCTAAAATTTGTGAGACCGAATCTATATTTTGACACAATTCACAATCGGTGTTCAGTACCAAACTAGGCAGAGCCTGTGGGTAGGTACTGAACAACTGAATAACATACTTAAATAAATATTAAACACAAAGACACGAAGCCAATAGACATGTTCATGCCCATAAATGTGGACCCGGATCAAACCCACAACCTCCGACTCAGAAGGCAGGATCACTACCAACTGAGCCAACAGGCCCGTCATTTTTATTTGACATTGGTGATTTGGTGACCTTTTAACATGACCTCTGATGTCCTTCACGTAATTAAGTTATTACTGTGTTGACTTCATTGGTATACATGGTACTGGCTGTTCCGAGCGTTTTCACCTGCGTAGGTCCCGTTCCAGTAGGAATACTGAAATAAAATATGTAGAGCATAATAATATGTTACTCCCTGATATGTAGCTTTCATTAGTAAAATAATTTTAAATCGGTTCTGTTGTTTCAGAGCCTGTTTAATTCAAACATACAAATAAACAGATTTTTCCTTTTTATAATATTAGCGTAGATGTATGATAATTTAATCTGGATTTAATATAATTTAAATAGACGGTATACTCGTACTAAGTGACAGTATCATCTTTTCCCGATAATTAATTAATATTTATTTTTACTATCTCTAATAAAATTTATAAAGGTAATTTTTCTTAGCTTCCTGTGAGTGACGAGCATATTGCCTACGTAAGTAGATCCACGTCCAGCGCAGTTTAATTAAACGACCATCTCAACTTTTGCTTAAAATGTTGGGTGTAAGTTTCATTTTCAGAGGGAGTTAGTATTAACTTGGGAGTTAAGCGTCCCTCAAATCGGTGAGCAGTAAACTTTCCTTCAGAAGCGGGTAATTCACGCAAACGGTATTTTCAACGTCTAAGTGTTGTTGAATTCGTAAAGCGAAGGCGAGTTGTGGTCGATTTCCTTTTATTATTTAAAAGCAGGCGTCTAGTGGCGTCAGCCACGCGGAATCCATTTTTTTCTGTTCGAGTGGGTCTCAAAGTCCCTTCATAGGAGATACTATTAGAATTTTAAGAGACAAATTTAAATTTTATTGCATATAATATTATGCTTTTTGAGATTTCGTCATTAATCAGGCCTTTAGAAATACACTGGTTATATATCGTTATGGTTAGATATAATAAATAATAAGGTGAGTCTCAGGTGTTTCTTAAACAAAAAACAAAAATGTATAAGAATAGTATATTTATTTATACTGGAAATCGTGAACAATACTATGGCACTTATTTCCGCTTATTTCTCATACAACTTAAATCTACTTATAAATAGTGCTGAAAGACAAGCGTTACAATACTGGTTACATGGAATCTCCTCGTTCTCCTCCCAAAGTGATTTCCAGGCATGCCACGCCAAGGCCATGCGTGTCTATCCTGTGCCTCTATGGTCTATGTAGTCGTTATTGCGACAGGCATTGCAGCAGTATTTTCTGAAAGGTGGAACGACGCAGTTTCTATGGAGCTGTTCTATGGTGAAGAGCTCGCAGTACTGCGTGGCGTCAGCGGGGCAGGAAAGGGGAGGGCGGCGAGAGGGGGGGCAGCGGCGCAAGCGGCATCTTCGTCGGCGCTCGCGCGGCTTCGGCCCACACAGCATCTCTCTCGAAGCAGGGCACGACAGCGGCCGATAAGAGTGCCCTCGGCCGCACGTTGTGGAGCACTGTTCAGAAACAATTTGAAAGTTATTATGGCATTTCATGCAGTTCGTTTCTGTGTACCTAAATAACGAGGTGATACTTTTAGTTGTTTTTAATCAGCATTCATCAATCGCCCTGCTCTAAGAACTGAGATAGGTATATAGGATAGGACCCGAAAAGACCTCAATGTTTCCACCATAAATGAATGCGCTCATACATTTGGAATAAGATATTACTATTAAGATGACACTGATGTCTCGGTACACGCGACAATGTCACAAATTATGGATATCAGTGCATACCAAATTATTTAATCCTTTGGGTATAATAAATAAATAAATTATGGGACACAATTCGCACACGGTTATTTAGTCCCAAACTAGGCAGGGCCTGTACTATGGGTACTAAACAACTGATAGACATACTAAAATAAATATTAAACGACCAGACACGAAGCCAACAGAAATTTTAGGCACAATTGTTGGTCATGAGCGGTGATCGACCCCGCGACCTCCGACTCAGAAGGCAGGGTCACTAACACCTGTGCCAACAGGCCTGTCAAAGGCCTGAATAAGTGACTTGAAAGAAAACAGGAAAGGAAGAATCAATAGTTTCTTGAGTAGACATCCAAAGTGAAAATGTTCATACCGGTGTCCAAGGCATTTCCTGCCAGTAGACGGGGCAGGGCAGCCGGTTGCAAGGCTGCTGCCTCACAGGGCTCGGCCCGGGGCACAACGCCGGCGACACACTGTTGATGACCAACTCTCTTTGTGTCGACATGCTGAGATAGATAAAAAATATTGTTTTATAGTAATAAGTAAGTATAGGCACTTGTTTTCTTTCTGCGGCTCTAATTAAAAGTAAATTAATTGTAATGTATACCTTTAATTAGTTAATATTCTTTAACTTTAGCTTTATACTAATGTTAGTGAACCTAATAAATAAATTCTATAAATTAGCAGGCACCCAGTGGATTCACGCTTTTACGTCTACATTAAATTAAATTTTACTACGTATACTTTTAAAAGTTCAGTAAATAAATAGAGATGTTTTTTTTTCAGCTAGGTCCATGTACCAATGTAAAAATGCAGAGATAAAATGCTAGGAAACCTATAGCTTGAAAGGAGAAAATCTCCCACCAGAAGCGATGATCTATGCATGTAATACGACAACCGCATATATACCTACCGCAAAAAATCTCATAAATTGTCTCTATGTCGAATTGTGAATAAGTAAATGGTAATATATTTTATGAAGTAACTAACTTTATAATCTAAATGAAACGAGATTTCAACATTGATTCAAAGTTTAAAATTAGGCTTACTTTGCATTTGAAAGTAACAGGATTCAAAATTTGAATCTGAAAGTTTTACTTCCAAACAAATTTTAGGAAGTAGCGAAGGGTTATTAATTTTAGAGCGGTATTTATTAGCTATCTTTCAACCCGCGGTGGGATCGCGTGGAAAATTATAGCAAGTACTTCCTCAATGTGAGGAAAGGCCCTTAGCTCAGCAGTGGGCTGTTACGGGTTGACGAAGATGATGATTTATTATCTAAGTTACCGTTTATTGCTATTTATAAAATAAATACACTCGTATTAGTATATTCCACACCTAGGGAAGTGGTCTGAACATGTAATTGTCGACCGAGGCGAAGCTGAGGTCTACAAACATGTGATCTGAGGCTTTCTTATTTACATCTCGAGGTGTGTATACATTTTTCTTATCGAGGCGGAAAGCGGCAACTTTGTTTAGAGAAGCGGGCCGAAATTTGCCGCTTTCTATTTTTATGACATCCACGCACGCAAAAGTAACCGTGTCATTTCCGTTTCCACTACTAAACCTCAGAACAGAGCTTGCTGAAACTTTGAAGGTGCCTGCTTTTGAAGGCTCCTTTTTATTCCGTAAATTTGAAACATCATTAAGAATAAAAATAAGAATAATTTATTTCCATTAAAAATCGTCTGATATTCAGAGGTACATCTAAGTTGAACAGTAGCGAGGGTAAACTTGTCAAAAGTAGGAAACGGGTGACATTTACCTGGCGTTCGATGGGACGCAGAAAAGCTGGCGCTCCTGCATCCCCCTTTCGCCACAAGTCGCACTGCACTCCTCCCAGTCGCCAGGTGCCCACGAAAACTCGCAGCTGCAGAAACATTATTTAGAGTAAACATTTGTAAGTGATTTTGTCAGTATGAGTTTCTTTTAAACATGGCCAAAAGGGCAGAATAAAATAACTTTTAAGAAAAAAATACAAACTTGAAGCGCTTCACCCATTTTTGGAAATTTTATTAACTTACTGTTTTAGTTCACAACTCTGGTTTCTTGTAGTATAAAACAATGTTTTGTACATCAAAACCTTCCCAGATAAAGTTGAAAACCCTATTCAAATCGGATCTAGTAGATACTTTTTAGGAAAACCCTGAAAATACGGGTCACACAGAGAACTACCTGTTTTGAAGTCGGATGAAAGTACTACCAGTCACTCTTCTATGTACCTATCGTAAGGGGCTACTAAGAATCGTCGCAGACCAATATTCAGCTTAATTTGCCTCTGCTTACGACTGTAATTGGTATACCGAAATAAAATGACACAGCAGGTTTAAAGCGCCCGAAGCGCGATCGCGAAGATCACGGGGCTCGTCGAAGCCTGACCCTAGAGTGTCATTAGACCCTGGCGCTTTCCTCGGCCTTTACTATGTCGTCAGTCAATCTTGTAAGGGGCCTTCATACGCTGCGTCGTCCAACCTACCGTCGTAGTAGAACCTTTCCGGTCACCGACCATTGGTTCTGCTGGCTAGTGTCACTTCAACATTTTGAGCAATTTGTGCGAGATGAGTTTAGATTTTTTGCAGATTTTAGAATTTCTGATTTGATCACATAGAGAAACATAGAAATACTAAAATAGCGTAAAATTCCCTCATCACAAAACTTTTTGAGTTTTGTCGAAAAGGTTTGTTTTCTAGTTTAACAGGAGTTCGCTTAGTGAAAGCTACTCAGGAATGAGAGTTGCAAAGTTATAAACTGGATTGTGCCGTGTAGACTAAAATACATTTCAGCAAACAGTGCTTCGAGTTATGGCTTTTGTTTGTTTCATTTCCACTAAATTGACTGACTTGGCTCAGTTGGTAGTAAGGCCCAGGGCCAAAATTTGAGTAAAGGACCATGTTGTTGAGTGCCTGGGTATTTACATAGATGTATAGTATGTTCCTCACCTGTCGTATAGTATCCATAATACAGGTTCTTCCTAATTTTTGACTATACCTTTATCGTATCCTATAATTTATTTGTACCTATTTATGTTTTCTAATTCATTGGACCCTCTTCAAATGTCGACCGCGGGCGAGTTGATGATTTTTCGTAACATTTATGTCGATTTTACATGTGGTATACTAGGTATTGGTTACGTGACCCAGTCAGTGACAATGAAAAATTCAACAATGTGTGTGGAGCTAGATCGATACTTCAAAGAATAGAGTTGAGCCATAGTCCATAACATAAGCCATGTTTTTATTTAGTTTGTGACTTTCATGGAAAATATACATACTTAAATATTGTGAACTAACCTATGCATGTTGCAGTTCTCGTAGCGGACGGGCGCGCATCTCTGCTCGCGCAGGCAGCGCGGGCGCACCAATCGCACCCCGCCGCCACACGATGCCGAACACGGGCCTCGTTCAGTCGACCATCTGGCACAAATTAAAAAGATATACCTAATCTCTGAAATCAGATACGAGCTACACTTTGGCTGAAATCACGAAAATATATCTGGGTTTACAATACATTTTAGTAATTGTAGGTACTTTAAGATTTAATAGTTATTTTTTTGGGTAAAGGTTATTCAATTTAACTTTCTTTACTCCTTCAAATAACATATTTTAGAAGGATCTCATACCAATAAAATTTCAACCTCAAGAATTTGTGATGTGACCTGCAAATTTCACTACAATTTGTTCAGTCTTATAAGCCGTGAAAAGATAAAACAGAGAGGGTTACGTTTCGGATTTACAATTTGTATTTAAAAAATCCAATCATCAAAATATCATCAAAATACTTCGACATATTGTGACGTTGAAAAGACAAAATTAAAAAAAAAAATCTTAGTCTTGTTTTAGAAATTTTAATGGTTTTATATCCCATTACCTGGGAAGGTACGTCTATTTTTTACACTCTCTGATACAGTATGTTCAAATCCCTTGTCGCTAAGGGTCAGAGCTAGGCACTTTAGGGCCTAGACTTGGCTATTTCTTGCGAACAAGGGCGTGACCAACAGTGTGTAATAATTAATTATCGTCTGCCGTTTAATCCTTGGCCAAGCTAGGTGTATTCACTATTATGGAATCCATCGAAAAATACGACTGTCGTCTGGCATAAGGACATTTGTTGCATTTTATGAATTAAAATAGAGTTTTATTTTTATTTTATAAATGTCTACCTAAATTAGGACAAACTAGCCGTGTGTAAATAAAATAAAAGTAAAAAAAAACAGGGCTTCAACATACCTAGTATAGAAGAAATGTGGTTAGAATATATCACACATAATATGACAAATTTTCATTTATATGGTAAACATACAATTTGTAAATATTACAAATGTAATTTTGTTTTGTCCCGTTTACCTTCCCTTTCCGTTTATAACCACAATCCATTGAAAATCAAGTTTTGGAAAAGTATAACTTATTTTAAAATTACCATAGAAATGGAGATACCGACATCAGTTTGTCGAAATAAAGTATTGTGAAAATAATGTAGAAGTGGTTAGGAAATCAAAACACATTAAAATTGGGAGGGGAGTACCACAGGGCTCAATATTAGGACCAATACTATTCATTATATTTACAAATGATCTAATTAATTACATGCATAATAAAATCAATGACATAAGCTTAGTAGTTTTAGCGGATGATACAAATGCAGTTATTTCAGGCGATAGTATAAATGAATTGCACACAAAGACCTTGCATGCTCTTGTAGCATTCCAAGAATGGTTTAATAAAAATAACCTTATTCTTAATGCTAACAAAACTAATATATTGTTGTTCAAAACTACAGTAAGAACTGAAGAGACGTTAGACATTACCTTGACAGACAAAAAAATTCCCATAGTCGATTCAGTAAAATTTTTAGGCATATTTATAGATTCACTACTCAATTGGAAAAGAGAACTAGAAAATATAGAAAGCAAAATTAGTTCTGCTTGCTACGCACTAAGGAGTTTACGGGATGAGATCACCCTACCTCAACTAATAACGGTTTATTATGCATTGGTGGAATCTCATCTATGGTATAGCATAAAATTCTAGGGGCATAGCTATGCGTATAATATTAAAAAAGCATTTGTTTTGCAAAAACGGGCAATTCGAACAATAGTGCGAATACCACAATGGCAGTCATGCAGAGAACATTTCCGCAAACTAAATATATTGACCGTCCCCAGTTTATATATTCTAGTGTTAGTAACTGACGTAGTAAAGAGACCAGACAGATATGAAACTTTAGAGGAAAGAGAACACAGACTTAAAACACGTAGAAAAGATATAAAGAAAACAATGATTCCCAAATTAAATGTCGTGAAGCACAGTGTGAGGCATCAGGCAATTACCATGTACAATTGTCTTCCAACAGACTTGAAAATTCTTGACGACGTTATTACATTTAAAAGTAGACTGAGGTGCTTTTTGTTAGAAAAATGTTTGTATGATATAAATGACCTTGCTAATCGTTGAATATTGTAATTTTGTACTTATAATCTGACATAGCTTCATTGATAACTTTTATTTGAGATCGAGATTTATGCTGACACAATAATGTATTTGATTTATTTCCTTTTTATTATTAGATTTATTTTTAACATGTAATATTTCCTACAAAATGTAAATTGTTTCGGATTAAATGAATTGAAAAATTGAATTGATAAAATGGATAACCGGCAACGCCGCCAGGAACCAGCATGTAATAAATAAAAAAGACGTTTTTCAAAATCCCCACTTGAACGGAGAATAAACAAAAGATACAACTAAACAAATCGTGACTTGCAAAGTGGAGGTGTTAGATTAAAGTTGTAAGAGGAAATAACAGTCGGGAGGTAAAACCTTTGGCGGGGATTTTGATCGACGGTCGCAACTTCTCGGAATATTTGCCGAAGGGTTCCGCTTGAACGAACATTGAGAGGTCGCCCGGCCCACGGGGAGCAAATGGAATGCCCAATTTTCCAGCCGATAATACTGGCGTTTGTGACTTTGTGGAAAACGGAAACTGTGATACTGTCCTGTGTGATAAAGGGACGCATTGTAAACCACTTTGTTATCTGGAGTTTCTGGTTAAATTTGACACTCGAATTTAAAGAGCAGTGATAGCCCGAACGGTTAAAGAGCCGGCCGAAAATCAGTGAGGCTCGGGTTCGAATCCTGGCATGTACCTATGAGTTTTTCAAAAACTTACGTACATACTTATCACTAGCTCGACGGTGAAGGAAAACATCGTGAGGAAACCCGCAGGTCTCAGAATTAATTCTGAGACATGTGTAAACAGACCCGGTCTGGCGATGGGCTCACCACCTATCACGTTTAGGGCTCCAATATATCTCGTGAAATGTGGGTATATCCAGTAATGGAATACCTCTGCCTACCCCCTCGGGGATAAAAAAGGCGTGAGATTATATTATTATTATCGAATTTAAATAAATCGTTTTGGAAAGTTTTGTCACATCTCGTCCACTTCGCATTTTTAAAATTATTTTTACAAAAATAAAAAATATTTTACACCATACACAGAATAAACAAAATGGTGATGGATGGTGAATAAAAAAAACATTAGTGGCCTGCGGCTCTCTACAAGATGTTTTTCTTCATCATCAAGCTAATAATAAATAGATATGTATACCTACGTAAGTTTTGTTCACCGGAACAGTACCTACGTATGCTAATTGGAATCAAACCAGACCCTCTTGCATAATAAGGCATAGCACTGCGGAATATATTTATTTATTCTTATAGGTATTCGATTATTTAATTATGTTTAGTATGTTTCAAGTAAAACGTGGTAACTGTACGTAAAACAACAACAAAAGCGTATTTTTAACCTTCAAAACTTAAAAGTAAAGTTAAATTATTTTTTTGTAGACGTAAAATTATTAGAATTTAATTTAGACGAAGCTTTTTCTTTATATACAAGTAATAAGTACTAACAAGAAGTTTAACAAATGAAATATGAAGTTTTCCATGAGCTCGCATCGATAAAAGCTAACTTTTGTTCAGCTGATAACACGTTAAGGTGCTTTTAAGTAAACAAAAGCAAGACAGTGAACTCAATTCCCTTTGTAATTCAATAATATTAGGCGGAATTTGGGTCGCGGGTTTTCCGCCGCGTGAGAAGTCAGTAAATTAAAATCGAATTTCATTCCTTTCAAACCTTCTTATACGAGGCTTACTGATTTTATATTACAGGCTCGAAAACTCAAACAAAATAAAGGCACATACTATTTACTGTATTTTGTGTAAATTTAAACAATAAACAGATTGTGAGACCTAATTATATTAAAATTAGCACCTTAATAAAATATATTTAAATAAAACATATTTAATGATAATATATCGGAAAATTGAAATTAGCTTTTAGTGATTAATCTTTCCTCTCTATAATATTACTGCAGATGTACCTTGTTGTCTAGGTAGGTATATCTACACTAATTTTATAAAGAGGAAAGATTAATCACTAATAGCTTATTTAAATTTTCCGATATATTATAATTAAATATATTTTATTGTGGTTACGTTTATTAACCTTATTTTCATTTAGGTGCTCTGCTCTTGTCATATGAACCCAGCCTTAGAGCTATAAATTCAAATGATTGGCTAACTTTATAAAAGCTGGATGCTGTTCTTTGTTTGCGACCATTCTCTTGGGAGTTCTCATTGAAATGTAGATGCTGGAATAGATTGTAGTTAGCTCAGCTACCTAAGTTGTTGTTCTCTCGTAAATGAATAATAAAGAGAAAGAAAGTGTATTTGAACTTCCACCTAGATTATTTATTATATAATACATTGTCATTTTAAATTAAGTACACAATATTTAAAGGATCTACCCTATAATAATGAACAAGAAACTATTTTTCGCATTGATTTTTATTTTTTATACGCTAATAAATAAAAAGTGGCGTTTTAGTGGGGCGGTAAGGATCTTTTCAAAGCATGTTTACATAATAATATTTCTTTTGTAAGGAAAAAAAAACTCCTTACATGTTAATTATATTTCTCTTACATATTTTTACCTACCCTAAAAGTATTTGTATATAACTAAACTCGCATGAACCTATTTTGTTTACGAGTATGAAACCGACGAGCATGTGTGAATCGATTTATGGATGTGGATGAAGTGCGAGAGGTGTGCCAGCTTCGTAAAAGGTGGGTCTATTATCTCTGCCTATCCCGTAGGGAAAACGGCGTGAGAATATGTAGTACTAAAACAGTCAAGCATTAATGAGCAAAAATTTTATGTTTTTAAGTACAAATTCTGTATTTTTAACTAGCTTCGCTTCTTTATCTTATGAACCTACACTATTAATACATTACGTCGGTATTTGTCACTTCGGTCAATTAACGTGAGGTAAATCAATTTCAGGGACTTTTTACATAGGTATTTCAAGTTTTATCCTTTTGAACTTCAGTATTATATCCATTTGACATTTTAAACTTTCGGTATTTTAACTTTAAGTCAAACAACCATTAGGTATTTTGATTTTAGGTATTTCGAACTTAGGTTATTTAACGTTAGGTTTTTTAATTTTAGACATTGAGATACGTAACCATATCGAAATGAAACAAACTTTCAAAAAGACAGACAAAAATTCTTAAAGAAGGTCATCATCGTACTATAAATACTTAGCAGTTTTCACATAAATACGTAGTAATTTTATTACGGTTAAGGAGCCTGCTTCACGTGATGATAGCAGTGAAACTTGGGTTCGAATTCTGGCATGGACCAATGTGTTTTTAAAAAAAAAACTTTCGTACATATTTACTTATCACTAGCTCGACGGTGAAAGAAAACATCGTAAAGAAACCCGCAGGTCCCAGAATTAATTCTGAGGTATGTGTAACAGACCCGGTCCAGCGATGGGCTCACCACCTATCACGTTTAGGGGTACAAAGAATATCCAGAAATCCACAAAACCTCTGCCTACCCAATCGGGGATTAAAGGCGTGAGATTATTATTTATGTTATAGTGATGGTACAGATCCAGAAAAGACGACATGTGATAAACATGATCTACGATTACGATACGCCTCCGCGTTTGCTTCGCCAGGATAGGCCAGAGTTCACAATTTACCCAATCACTAGTAATAGTAGAGCGATTTCCGAAGTCGCCGAGTAAGTTCCGGCATCGATTGATAATACGAAACCCTCCTACCCTTAATTTAGTTAGTAACTAGATACAAGATTAGGGACAAGGTATAACGTTCGAACTGTTTGGTTAAACTGTTCTAATCGATATAAGCTGTATCTATGTAGGTAGCTTGGATTAATAACACAGGTTTACACAAAAAGCACTTGTTTTGGACACTGTCACGAAATATACTTATTTAGTAAGTATATTCTAGGTTTTCGATCCCTTAGGAAGTGTGTGTTGTTCTGGGATGAAACGTAGCTTCCTTAAGATGTAAACTAAAATGATAATATTTCATCAAAATTCGCGCCCTGGTATATTCGTAAATAGATTAGAGACCCGCAAACAGAGTTAGGTTCGTATGAGGTAGAAAAAACCTACATTCTGAAATTTTTCAACCTATTATCCGCTGTTAAATTAGTCTTCTAGTATATATAATTATTGCTACCTGACACGCTGTCCTGATCAAACACCACAAAAATGATTTTTCAGGTTTTTCCGATTTTTTAATGTTCCCGTGAAATTTATCAAATTTTTCGTTGCCTGAGGCGCTCAGCATTATCCGCTCGGATTTTCCGTTTCAGTAGGAATTTCGCAAAATACCTTTTTATTTATTTATTTATTAACTTATTCTAAAACAAATACATGAAATGTTCACCAAAGAGTGTGACATAAACCGGTAGGATTATTCTGTACACTCCAAATTCCATCGAGAATTATTTTATCAGGTGGTACTTATGATAAATCTAACACAACATGCTATTATAAGTAGATACAACGCATTAGAATTACTATGTGCTATTTTGGTTTTCAAACATTCGCGTACATTATACAGGACGTGATATCGACTTTCATACAACTTACGACACCTTCTCCACAGCCAAATCACGGAGGCTCGACACCGTTTCCGTTCGATTCAGATCGAGTGAAAATTTTTCCGAAGTCGAATAGACGTTTCTGACAGCCACGAAAAATTTTCCGAATCCTTATGTCAAATATGACATTCGTTTTCGATACTGACATCTCTGAATAGCCCATCTTCGACAGATTTTCCGATGCCGAGTCGAATATCGAATATCAAAGCTCCGTGAATACGCCTGCTGTTCTCAAATGGTATTTAATACACAGGCAACTTATGTTAGATTCTGTATTTTTATAAATCCTCTTCAATGGGAGAAAAGGCAAATCACCAGAGATTAGGGTAACATACCTGAACTCCATGGGACGGGAGCGGCCAGCGGGAGAACTGTAGTTAACCGACACTTCAACCCCTATTAGCTCATCAGAAGTAAAAGGGTGTTCCGGGATCGCCTGTCAAAAAACATATGATAAGGGAAATCGGCCAGAGAAGAATTAAAATATATGGAACTTCTAATGTTTGAATATAAAACCAAATTAGTTCAGGTTAGACAGATTTTTATGGTCTTTGATTTGTTGGATTTGTCTCCGCCTTGGATAGCAGAATAATATAACAGAACTATTAAAACATCTACACAAAGAGGTTGGAAGAAAATCATTCTCTTTCCTGAGAGAATTTTTTTCTTTAAACGTCTTTGCATCTACAAAAATCCGGGTTCCGCTCGGGCAACGCCACTGGGCGGTCACCCTTCTTGGGTTTTTTCGTATTTTTAGTCTCATAACCTTCGTTTCTCCCATTATATATACTTACTTGACATATAGACCCTGCCTTCTGTTCCCGCTCTGGGCCAACATGTGTGTGTATGAACATGTCTATTGGCTTCGTGTAGGGCGTCATGTTTATTTAAGTATGTTTATCGGTTGTTTACTACTAATAATCTCTGCCTAGTTTGGGACTAATAGCGTGAGCCAACTAACGTAATTCTGTAGCTTTTAAAAGTATTAATCTGACCGTGTTTAGTTTAATTACAAATTCCAATATTTACTCCAATCTAAAACAGGTTGTGTTTGGGATAAAAACATTTCCGCCCAAATTAACGTTTAACTTTATTCAATGCCCATTCCGGACACATCGATTTGATTAGTGGGTACTAATCAAATCGATGTGTCCGGAATGGGCAAAAATCAAACCGTACTCGCCAACGAATTTATACGCTAAATAAAAAATTGGGCTTTGTGAATAAAATAAAAGGGAAATGAGGTATAAAGCTGGCAGTCGCCGTCTCCCAATTACCTTTAGCGGTGGAGTTGAAAGCTCCGCTGAATAATTAAAGCCTCTCGACCCTCATCATCAGACGTTATTCTGTTCTGTATACTTTTCGTAGTTCGCTCTTTGTGTCTGCGTTGTGTTGTCTGTCTTGGAAATGCCACTTAATTTCCCGAGTGTGAATGTCACGGATTAACTCGGAGAGCGTTGGTTAGTTTTCTTTCTCCCAAACGAGGCCGGGCGGATTTAGAAGCGGCCGTGTAGCGGAGTGCAAAAGTTAGTTGGATTTGTGGACAAGAATATGTTTACCTAATTTGAACACCGTTTTCTGAAAGGTAGAGTAGGGACTCTCGAATTTATTTAACAATTGGAGAACACTTTATACATTGTATTTGTAAATATTGTATTTTTTTGTGCAAATGAGTGTATTTATCTCTTTAATAATTGTGGTGATTTTATATCTAGTAATATGCACAAACAGTTAACAATCACTATCACTACATAGTATAAAACAAAGTCGCTTTCTCTGTCCCTATGTATGCTTAAATCTTTAAAACTACGCAACGGATTTTAATGCGTTTTTTTTAATAGATGGAGTGATTCAAGAGAAAGGTTTTAGTATTACCATTGCACCCGTGCAATGCCGGGGCGGGTCGCTAGTACTACATATATAATTTGTTTAAGTAGTAAGTATGTAGTTTTTATATTTTTTTTGTATTTTGTAAAAGCTATGTACGCCCATAACAAAAAACATTCAGGTGTTTTCAGAGTTTACAATGTTTTTGCGCTGCCATTGTCAATGTTATCCCTAGGGCGCTCATATTGGATGTTCGAAGCTCTGCAAAACTTCGCTGTGTTGACATCATCACATCACCAAACTGCTAAGCTATAAATCGTTAAGTTATTATTTATGTGCGTAAACCTTTTGACTGCTGCAGCAATGTTGTAATTTTCTTATTATATATTTTTCTAGTTTTGTTTTAGATTTTATTCATTATTATTGTTTTAGATTTTTTGTAATCTACATCTACACTAATATTATAAAGGTTGCAAAGAATGTTTGTAACGAATAAACTCAAAAACTACTGCACCATTTTTAAAAAGTATTTTACTAATGGAAAGATACGATATCCCAGAGGCTACATTTTATTCCTGTATTCCCACGGAAAGCGTCAGCGCGCAAAACCCTAATGGTTAATAAAAAACATACACAAAATAGAAAACAAAAATGTATTTTATAAGACCATCAAATCACATATGTGATCAATTTGGACAAGAGGAAAAATCTAAACAGAACGGAAACTTTGTCAAAGGACAGTTTTCCTTTGACTGAAAGTATTAAAAATCTTTGTTGTTAGTATGAATAGAGCAAGTTCTGCTTCGTTTTTTACATCATTAATTTTGAGTATTGTAAGAACTATGCAATAAGTCAGATTACATGAAACTCTTAGGAGAAATTAAAATAGTATATTACGTACCAAGGGAATATAAAATAAGAAATGTCTCAAATCACATGTAATTGTCGAAAGAGCCGAAGCCGAGGTGTACACACATGTGATCTGAGGATTTTTTTATTTACTTCCCGAGGTGTGTATACTTTTTCTGCTCGACGGATGTGGAAAGCGGCAACTTCGCTTAGCGCGACCGAAAGTTAAAGCTTTCCGCCCGGACCGATGAAAATATGTTTTTTTAATATATAGAATTGTTGTTGCGATGAATATCAATTTTGTTTGTTTTATAAGTAGTACTATAATTGTTAACATAACAGTCTTGCTATGATCTGATGTTCAAAGTTAATGCAAATTGAATTACTAAACCTTAATATCAAGAATGCTACATCAGGTACGTGTTATTCCACTTGAAAAATCATTTACGTTTATACACAATCACTCTAGTATAAGTCATTAACATCAAACGCTGAAAACTGAATCATTATCACATCAAATATAAGTTCTGAAAGCAAGCAAAAAGTACTCACCATTATCATCAAATCCGTCTGCAGTTTCGAAGTGGCCGTTATAAAAACGTCAGCATCCGTCTGTTTCCAAGCCAGGAGAGTCCCCCCAGCCACCGCCTCCCCCTCCCACCCATAGTGGTCCCCCTCTTTAATGTCTATAACGTTGCTGTCGACTTCAATAATCTGCAGGTTCTGAGGCACATTCGGATCGTACCTCAAGTATTTGTTTTGTTCGATTTCAAAACGTTTCGTGTGATGTTTGCTGAGTTCGATCACAGGTCTTTCCCTTTTTCGCTCCCTTATGGCTATGTGGAGGGGGATGGGTGTTGAAATGTGGATGGAGACTTGGTGGGCATCGTGAGGAACAACTGTCATGCGCGTCCAACCTAGTCGTAGGGGAAATTGCAGAATACAAATACAAAATCATCTATTTTTTGTAGGTAATGAAAATACACTTAAAAGTTGAATAGTCTAATAACAAGGCACTCTAAACTCGTCCATGTAGCCCATCTCCACCGACGAGTTCCTGGTTAAAAATGTAGTACCCCAAAGAGACCCAGCAATAAGAAACTCTTTCAGATTATTTCCAATGTAGCTAGGCACGGATGAGTTAATTAACGCAAAGCGCCGGGTGAACTTAATTATGGTCCTGACTTTGTGCAACTGTGACACGAGAACAGCGACTGCTGCCTTCCAGAATAGTATTATTATTTCTTTTCTATGTATAGCTTCACTACGCCAAGCCAATGGGACGCATTGACTTTCAATATAAATAAACTTTAATAGCGACGTCTTAGCGTAACGAGCAGTAACATAATTTAAAACAATTCTGTAAAATAATTGTAATCTACAAACACAAAACACAGTACAGTGTGATTTAATTTACGTAGGTTCACGAGTCCTTAATTTAATATTCACCTTTTCCAAGTTGCCGAGTGTAGAAATTAGTGACATTGTTGCAGTACCCGTCTGGACACCAGTTGCATGTGGTGTCGGACACGTTACACTGCCCTTTTACACACGTACCCTGCCAATGACACACAAAATTAGACAAAAGATTTCATGGTCCAATCTATATATATAAAATTATAAACTGACTGATTGGTGAAATATCAAGGCACACCCTAAACTGCTAGGTCTAGAGATTTGAAATTTTGCACCTAGATAGCTTATACAGTGTAGGCATCCACTAAGAAAAGATTTTGCAAAATTCAACTCGTAAGGGGGTGAAATAAACGTGCGCGAGTAAACGATAATTGAGATAAGAGTTTTGTTCCGAATAGACTAGGTACTTTGTAAAATACAAGTACAATACCAACTCTGGAGACAACAAACTTCTTCCCAAATTAAGATAATAGTTCAAACTATTCTCGCACTAATTCAAATAGCTTGGGACGACCGCCGAACGAACTTGAGACTTGGTAGTTTCTCGGATATTTATCACATCCAGCCCGTAATTTTGTAGGGAACTTAATTCTCAAAGCGTACTCATAAACTTCGTTAAGCAAAGTTTTGAACTAATATTTGAATACGGGATGGAAGGATAAGTGTCGCCAGGCAACCTTCTTTAAAATGTCAATGCTACCAATTGAAGAGATGGTCTTTCTAAAGTTCAGTACCCAAAGGACGAAATTCTATTACTAAGCTCGTCGTCTTAATAAACTGCCTGGCAAACATAGTAGTCTTTATGTAAATTAACAAATCCCGTAGTGACGAAAAAATAAAAAGACTTGCTAGACATGATCCCGCCCAAGTTATTTTAGAAGGAAGGCATAAAAATGAGTAAACATTTTATTTCGCTATTCAAACATAATAAAGTTCAACTTTTTTAATGTTGACCTTCAGTAGGTACCTACTGTTGAAATAACAATCGCTGCTAAGGCATTGCAAATACAATTTTCGGCGCTGCGTAAAAGAAGACAGTTTTGTGTTCTGTGTCGAATACAAGCTACCAGTGAATATTTTATTTCCAAACAATGAATATAAAATCAACCACTACCTCCGCAGACGTATACACTGTATGTCCACACGTGAGCAACTAAAAACTAAATGTTGTACATAATAATTTTCCCTACAATTGTGAGAGTCGCACACAGAACAAGCACCGAACAGTACAAGTAACTGTTACCAGTGTCCAGAAGTAGCAACCAGAAACTGTCGGGTTGCCGTAACTAGACACAGAAATTGTGATGTGATGGTGTCTTGTGTCTGAAACACGTTTTGGCAGCGCATCATTGTTTACTAGCAGCGCCCCTCTTTTTCACCTACTTAGTTCCCGTTCCCGTTCCCGTTGGGAATAAGGTAATAAAATATAGCCTAAGTTACTCCCTGTTAATGAAACTCTATTGTTTTATTTAAATCAGTTAGGTGGTTTAGGGGTGAAAACGTAACAAACTAACAAACATAGTAACTTCGGCATTTATAATGCTTAGGATAGGATAGGATTTAGGATAAGGAATATAGAATATGCATACCAGTTTAGGTTATTATTATTTTGTTTGTGTCATAGGACGACAAAAATAGGCGATCAAACATAGGATATCCGGGATTCGGGGGATTGCGTTATAAATAACATTTTGTTCGTATCAAAATGTGTTTTCAAGGCTAATCAATTATTTACGTGTCTATTTTTGAAAGCTGTATCTAAAAACATACCAGGTTTCTCAGTCAGTAGGTCTATTGTAGTACCATAATTATAAAGATTGCACTAAATAGTTACGTGACTCTTACTAGGTATTCACGTTTGTGGCCAATAAAGATTCAGATTATCCTTAAGAAGGCATTCTATTTCATGAATATAATATTTTACCTCCTATATCTGGAATCCTTTACATATAAAAGAAGACACTGACTGGGTGACTGACCGATCGATCGACGAATAGCCAAAAACTCTGGGTCTATGTAATTTTGCACATGACCTAACTGAGCACTAGGAAATTAATATAATATATAAATAAATATAAATTGGGCTCGGGAGTAACATCAATATGTACTTAGTAATATCCCATTCCAGGCTGTTTAAACATGAAGTTTTGAAAGTCCCGATCCTGTCCCCATTAAGGGATATTCGGACCTCCATTCAACCACAAGTCAGTCAACATTAAGTTTAGTCCAATGTAGGATCTACACTATATACCCGAATTTAATGTGTAATGTCTACTTTACCTTTCCGGATTACATTTTGGGTTGATTCTTACCTGAAAACAAACATCGAACTGCCGGGCGTAGCTACAGGGTGCGCCGTCTGGCAGTGCCCCAAACGTAGAGGGTGCTCCTCCGGCGTGATCCACGCACCAAATCTCACAATGTTTTGATTCTTAGAAATAAACAAAAACCATATCCAGAATAAAATCGAATTAAGGCTTGCAGGTGAGGTGTTAATTAAATAAAATTGGTTTCGCCTTCATGTTACTGATTTGATCTAAGGAGATGACGGTATTGAGATTAAATTGCAATTAATTATTAATTATGAGATTATTTCAAAATACACCTTAAATACGCAACTTGCACCTAAACCGATGAGAATTTATGACGCTCTCTTGGTCAACATTCACATGCAGTCAGTTAAGTGCAGATTCGGCAAAGACATCGAGCGTCACCTCCGTGTCTTATTATTCGTAAACATTTCCTTAGTGCTTCGATATCATCACTACATAGTAAGTATAAAACAAAGTCGCTTCCTGCTGTCTGCCTGTTCCTATGTATGCTTAGATCTTTAAAACTACGAACGGATTTTGCTGCGTTTTTTTTTTAAGATAGTGTGATTCATGAGGAAGGTTTATATTAAGTGCCGAGCGAAGCCGGGGCCGGTCACTAGTAGTAATATTTGTAATATAACCTAGCTCTTGATGACTCACCGTCGGGATGCAAGTGTGGTATTAGGTGTGGGTCCTTTCGCGTGCAGATGTCTGCGCGGACGTCCCGAGACCCTGCGCACGCTGCTCCTGCCCAGCACGTCATTGCCTGAGACCCAGCGCCCTCACATGCTGTCTCTGATATCGACCTACAAAATGTTACGCAATTAGATGGAGTGTGGACAAAGTTTTTGAAAAAATCTCAATTTTCTTGAGATTGCCATGTCGTATTTAAATCGGTGTAGAATCGGTTAACTGTTGAATCCGAGCTTGGGCCTAGACTTTCAACAATCTATGTATTGATCGGCCTCACGATCCAATCAAATTGAAGTCCAGTCATTTTCAAATTGAAAATAAAGCACTTGCGCCTATTAAACATACAGAAAGAAACATAAGCTTCGCAGCAGTCATAGCACAACAAAAACGTATATAATATAGGTAGACAATATAATATTACCTATTGAAACACAGTTAATAAATAGTGCGTAGAGCTGTGCTATGAAAGTTCTCGAAAATCAAAAGCTTTCCAATGAATACGGACTCTGTAAATATCATTTCCTTTAAAAAAAACCAGTAATAAATGCTCAAGTTTAAAGGCTTCCTCATTAATAGTTCCAATTTAGGGCCGTAAGTAAGTTTTAGTTATAGTAGTAAGTGTTTCAATATGCAAGTCTGAAAGTTGGCGAACACTGGTTTTCAAATTGTCCATAATGGAGCTGTGGCGGCGGTGGTCGCCTTCGAGCGAGTTGCGTGTCCACAACTTTTAACAGAGTTACTATGCGTTTCAATGCTATTATCTATATATAATTATAAAGAGGAAATATTTGTATCTTTGTTACGAAAAAACTCAAAAACTACTGGACCGATTTTTATAATTATGTCACCAAAGTAACCAGAGTAACCAGAGTCACCGGAGTAACGATTGAAATAAGAGCTAAGAGATGCGTCTGAAGAGTTTTCGACCAGTCTAATTTTTAAGTGGTATTCGTTTTGATTTGATGTAAAATAAAATTTAGTCTGTGGTCTAAGAATTGATCACCCAATTAAAAAAATGGGTATTACAGAAAACAGTTTCAATCTTTTTTGCTAAGATATCCAGCTTTACATGAAAATTAATATTTTTTTCAAAACAATTATGTACGATTGGTTTATATTAGGGCTCCATACACAAAGGGTAAAACGCTACACTATTACTAAGACGTCTCTGTCCGTCCGTCTGTAAAAGGCTGCATCTCATGAACCGTGATATACTTAGTTAGACAGTTGAAATTTTCATATATATATTTTATTATATATTTATGTTGCCGCTATAACAACAAATACTAAAAAAACAGAATAAAATAAATATTTAAGGTGGCTCATTGGAACAAACATCGTGAGGAAACCCGCAGGTCTCAGAAATAATTCTGAGACATGTGTAAACAGACCCGGTCCGGCGATGGGCTCACCACCTATCACGTTTAAGGGTCCAATATGTCTCGTGAAATGTGGGTATATCCAGTAATGGAATACCTCTGCCTACCCCCTCGGGGATAAAAAAGGCGCGGGATTATATTATTATTATTGTAAGGTGGCTCCCATACAACAAAAGATATTTTTTTCCGTTTTTATAAATAGGTAAATAGGTAAAAACTTTCTAATTACTACGATCCTTCAGCGACTATTCGTTATTTCTATACATTAATACTTTTTGTGCTTGTGGAATCAGACACGAATATACTTTTATTAATAGGTAAATACTATACAAGTTGCGCAGTTTCCTAGATAACTGAACTATCCTGCAAGCATTCAATATCCTCCAATCCAATTACCTGTGTACTTCTTTAGATGGATCAAAAGAGCTTTTTCTTAGTGGAACAAATTTAAATCAAAATTTAATCTTAGACGAGTTTGAAGCAGATTCATGAAATTCAGAGAATTATCCAGTAAATATTTTCTACTTCGTTACGCAATCCATCAATATACTCGTAGTATCGACGATGGCTTCGTTGCTTGGGAATTGCTCCCTTAATCAGTTTCCTATTAGCTCAATGTGCTCGATTCTTATCCAATCCGGATTCCTTACGGCGCTGGTCTCGGCTCCTCTTCCACTGTGATACTGACTTATTTATCCCTACTTACGAGTATATTACAAATGCGAAACTAACTTTGTCTACCTAAGTGGTGGACCGATATTGATAAAATCTGGCAGGACTATAGTTCATATCTTGAATATATAAAATGATAAACTGACTGACTGATTGGTAGTATATCAACGCACAGCCTAAACCGCTGGGTCTAGAGACTTGAAATTTTGCACATAGGTAGCTTATGCAAGGTAGGCATCCACTAAGAAATGATTTTCCAAAATTCAACCCCTAAGGGGGTGAAATAAACGTGCGCCAGCTAGCTAGCTAGTCTTGGATATTTCGAGGTGAAAACAAGAGACTAAAATATAGGCTACAGGAAAAGCAAATAGTTCTTAGAGGACGCGATAATCAATCTACTAAGATGCAGATAGTACCTGTTCACGAATATAGCTCTAATTTAGCCATAACCAGATAATGGACTCGATTCTGTCTGACCAACTTAAATTCCTAATTTGAAGTTAGCCTATCCTTCTCCATAGAATGCGGAAATAAGACAGAAACAAACCATAGATTGAAGAGTTAATGTCAAACATCTAAAAACCAACTCATTTGTACCTCATGTACGTGCTTATCTGTCACTTAACAACGTCGCTAAAATAGCTAATCAAGTGTATTTGAATAAGATGTGAATGCATTCATAAGGTTCAATTTTGTTACTTTGACATTTGTGACATTATAAATAAATATGGCGCTTATTTCTGTCCCTTTCCTTCCCAAAGCGGTGGAAAAGAATATTTTTAGCTGGTCAGCCAGAATCGAGTCCAATGTACACTAACCCCTGGTACCGACAGCGTCGACGTCGCGTGCGCAGCCCATACCCGCAGTCAGCGTTGCATTCGGTCCACTCGCTCCACTCTTCCCATGTCGGTGGCGCTGGTGCAGTACCCACATCCACTCTTTTTTCCGCGCCGTGGCTATGACCCGGCATCGGTTCACACACTCGGTCCACACACCACTGAAACGAGGTTTTAAGTTAATAAAGTCAATAGGTAGTATAGCATGAAGCTCCAAATGGTTTGTTTGCTACGCAACTCTTTGGTATTATTTCCAAGCATACGTCACAGTAGGTACTGTAGATTTTTTTACGCTGGTGCTAAAGTGCTTGTTATCATTTGTTTTATAAATTATTTGGGAACCATCGCAGAATGTCAGATACGCAAAATGTCGGAATTCTGACATTTTGCTTATCTGACACTGAAAATGACAGAAATTTAGACACGCGGCAACGTGTTAAAGCTAAATTCAAGAAAAATAACTGGCGAGCAGCACCGTTTGTATATTACTTACTTATGTAGATATTATTTTGCGAATCCGACATTTTGCGTATCTGACATTCTGTAATGGTTCCATTAATTGACTACCAAATCTCACTGGTACATTCTCGAACATTCAGAAGGACATTTACTTTCGGGATATAAATGCCTGCCTCATTAGCAGATTTTGAAACTATTCCGGATACATTTTAGCTTCTTTCAAATTCAAATCAAGAATGAATGACCCTCCTTCTTCTGAGTCAGAAGTCACGGATTGGATTCCCGCCCGGGCGAACTATTGTGTGCAAGAACATAGCTGTAGTTTTATGTCTGTCGGTTTATATTGATTAAGGTATATGTATCTCCTAATTGTGCAGTACTCGTAGTATACAGGCTGTGCCTAGTTTAAGACTTGCTTGAAAAAAACATGAGATTTACTATCTAAATTCACTGTTGTGTGTTGTTGGATAATAAAACCTCTCAAACATTAGATGAGGCTCAGACGGTGCTTCGTTTTGATTAAATGCCGATAATTGAACAAGAACTCGCGAAAGAGGGCGAAATAGATTAAAATTAGGTATTTTCCGATAGATTAAAATCAATCTATCCCAATTTATCTTGATGTAAATTGTAGCCGCCTGTTTTACTTTAAGGATTAGAGATGCTCAAAAATAGACCTTAAATTCTAATTTGGAGTAAATTATTTTAAGGCATCGACCATCTCTGGAAACAGACAACAAGCAATGAAATTATTATCTTGTTTTGTCATAAACCGCTATAAAAGTGCTTTAGTTTAAGCGGATTATTCGGGGTTTTCGGGAAAATTTTAACATTAGTTTTCCATTTAGGGATTTGATGTTTATTTTTAAGTTGTAATCCGTTAGCTTTAACATTTTTAATGTGGGATGTTTGATGCTATACTTATAGAAGGTATTTGTTTGCAGCAATGACTAGTATTGTCGAACTTAAATTAAAATTTGAATACATTACCATTGTTTCAAAAAATCGTTTAATACAGAAAGGTGTGCACTCATTTAACAATTTGTTCATAGCCTCCCTAGCCATGTGCGGCATTGCACAATCTAATCGAATGTTCTTTTAGATTGACATGTATGAGATTGACATTAGCGTTAGCGCTCGTTAGCAAGTGCTTATGTCAATCCCATACATGTCAATCTACATTCGATTAGATTGTACAATGCCGCTTGGCTAGGGGGGCAGTTTGGTTTTAGAAACAAATATACAACCATATCTGTTTTGTGATGGAAAATGGTTGCTTATAGGAAACATATCCCCCCTTAACTGATTCTAAAATCAAAAGATTGAAATCAAGAAATCAAGGGATTCAAAGTGATACTACGTACGCCCAGCGGCGTTATCGTTTTACCAGTTCCCGTAGGAATTTTTAGTAATCTCTTTTTTAATAGGTCATAAAAGAAATCTACTGTCCTAATTTCAAATCACTATACTTTCGGCTGTGCGCTGATGAGTTAGAGTCAATCGGATTTTCTCTTTTCATACAATAGTATAGTATGCACAAATGTATATAGATATATACTTATAGATAGGTACCTAGTTCATAGTTATGCAATAGGGGAAATGTAAAATTTTCTGCAAATATATAATCCAATTTGAACAGCCGATGCTATAAGAAGAAACAAAACGCAATGTCTGATTGTAGACATTGCGTTTTGTTTCTTCTTATAGCATCGGCTCTCTTCTAATTTATCTGCTTCGGAGTTGCATAGAGCGAGAAAACCCGTATTCCAGTCAAAAATACTACCACTTGTAATATTTTTTATACTGTACTTCTACCGTTATTACAAAACTTATTTAGAAATGCTGCCACCTATTTTGTTATAAATATGTAGGTACATAATATATCTTCTTATTGATATTGAGTGGTAGATTTAGAGACTAATAAATAAGACTATAAATACTTTAGTTAATGTTGGTATCCATATTGTGTTGCTTTCGGTGTACAATAAAGAGTTATTGTATTGTATTGTATTAATAGCCATCCAAATTATTCTCTATGTTTAATACGCAGTCATTTCGAACAAAAAGACTATGAATGAAGAATTGTTCTGGAACCTACGCCAGTGTTTTTATTGAATTTATGCACGCACACGAATGCTGGAACGTTGATGGAATTCCTAGCATGCGACAGCCCATACAAGCACGGATGCATTGATCAGTCCTTACCATAGCCTGCGTAACTATCCTACGGCAATATACGAGTTCCAATGGACCGCTCAGAGAACTCGGTAATACATCAGTCGAAACTACAACGCAATGTATTGTGAATGGAAAGAAAGTGTTTGATGTGGTACAATTCTATCGCAAAGCCAAAGTACGGGGATCACTTTTATATTGTATTGGACAGTGAAATATGAGGCTTTACGCTTATGCGCAGAATAGCAATTTCCTCTTGGGTTATATTGCCAGGCGGCTCAGAAAACAGTTTGAATGGAGCATTGGCCGTTCGTGACAGACTTGTCAGTGGCGGAAATCGTTGCGATAGGTAAGTTCTGTTTGTGTAAGCGGTGGTACCTACGAGTATATACTAATACAGTCCCGGACACATCTATCGGGCCACCTAGTGTTTTAAGTTTTGACGGTCCCTCGCTAAAAATAAATGTTAGGTGGAGCAATAAGGTGGTATGCAGTTTTGAAGCTGATTTATTGGTCAACCTTTTGGGTATGTTTTTTTTAAATTTCAAATTTTGATTTGTGAAAAAAAAAAAGAAAATTCGAGTCTGTTCATTGTTTTCGTTTGTTGTCAAGAAAGACCGCGATCTCGTGTGACAACGTTTTTAGCTAGGGGCCGTCAAAACTTAAAACACTAGGTGGCCCGATAGATGTATCTGGGAGTGTATTTCTACATCACGAAGTAATCAATTTCTTAAAAATTTTAATTCAAATTTAAATATTATGACGCGAGCCAGAGCTACTATCTTGAATACACGAGACATTGTGCAAGTTTATATAGTTACGCGAGAGAGAAACTTTTTCATCAAACGTATTTTACATACGCACTAGTTTATATATTTTTTATTTACCCTCACCAACAAAATTTTACACATGCCGAACTACGAGTATTAACTTAGATTAGCCTAAAGGTGAATGCTAAAATCGTTGTGGCGCATGTCGCTATCCGACATACGATGTAGTGTATGAATCACTTCAATCATTAGTGCTCTCTGCCTGATGGGATTTAGAAATATAAGAAACTCTACTAACTTTTATCTCTTATTTAACTCCCTTATTATTCGACGAAAAGAGAGGTGATCAGGTCGACGAGTATTTTTTTTAACTGCTGAAAAAAAAAGATAGTGTTTTCTCAAGTCTACGCATATATCTTTTTTAGGGTTCCGTACCTCAAAAGGAAAAAACGGAACCCTTATAGGATCACTTTGTTGTCCGTCTGTCCGTCCGTCCGTCCGTCTGTCAAGACCCTTTTTCTCAGGAACGCGTGGAGGTATGAAGCTGAAATTTATATCAATTACTCAAGTCTACTGTCCCTTGAAGCTGTGAAAAAATCAAACTTCTAAGCCAACGCAATCAAAAGATACAGCCGTTTATGCCGCAAATTTTCGACACTTGCAAGGGAATCAAAACCTACAGGGTGCTTCCCGTGAACTCAGAATCTTGAAATTTGGTACGAAGCAACGTCTTATAGCATAGATAAAGGAAAAATTACGAAAACCATAAATTTGCAAGGTTGTACGGAACCCTCGGTGCGCGAGTCCGACTCGCACTTGGCCGGTTTTTATTTATGTATGAGCAGTCATAACTTTTAACAGAGTGCTCCGATTTCTATGTTTTTTTTCAACTGATAGGTTCCCATTTAAATTTATATTTTCGTGTTTATTTTTTTTGTTAAAAACGTTTTACGTTGGATATAATTTTCAAAAACCCTTACTTAGTGCTGAGATACGTTATAGAAACTCTTAGTGCAAAATATTTTGCTTCTAGACGGGGTTTTAGGCTCTGCGTTATCTGTCTGTAAGTCAGTCAGTCAGTGTTGGGTTTTTATTAAGTAGAACATAAATAAAGAAATAAAGTGTTGAAACAATAGTTAGTACGAATGACTTTAGTATTGGCGTAAAAATTCCTCTGGCATTTATATTATGAGTTCAATTTAAAGACGGCGCGGCGGGTCACGTACGGGTTTGAAAGCCTGTTAACACCTTCCGATTGTTTTCGTTCGCTGGATATTCAGCTCAATAATCGCTATGAACCAGAAGTCAATGCAATAACACTATTTTATGGTCGTCATAATAACGAAATGGCGCTTAGCTTGACAGTATGCGCTTGGCGGAATACTGAATCTGTAGTTTCTAGGATTTTCTTGGGGAAAGTTAGAAACATAAAAAAATTTTTTGATCCCCAAATAGAAAAAGGGATGACAGTTTGAAAGGGATTCCTCGGTGCATCAGCACTATCTTAATGTCAGCATTATCATATAAATAATATGATGTCTTAGAACAAGGTGGCAAAGTCTATCTTATCGTAATACGCTTAGAGATACCCTGTCTGGTAGAGGACGACCTAGGCGTACCTACATCGACCAGATCTGCGATGTGTTGAAGAAAAGCCAGATAAAGAGTACCCGAAATCGACGAGCATGCATAAGTCGTTTGTTGGATGTGGAGTAAGCACGAGTGATCTGCCAGGTTCGTAGCAAGTGGCGGTCTGTTGTATCTGCCTACCCCACTGGGAAATAGGCGTGAGATTATGTATGTATATATACCCTGTCAACGAAAAATACAAAAATACATGCCTGGTTGTGCCCACAGGGCGTGCCTTCCATAGGTGGGGCACGCTTGGACCGGCAGACGTGAGGTATGGCCCGGTGAGCACACCACAGCCGCGAGCACGCAGACCGCACCTTCACCGACTTACACACTGAATACCTGCAACAGATATTAATATTAACAGCTGTTGCTATTGAACTTTATGTTACCACGTCTTCTAGATATTATGAGCTATTCCCGGATAAAAATAGCCTACGTATGTCCTTTCTCACTTGTAAACTATGGTCCTGCCTTTTATCAGGAGTGTGAACAGATACAGGACGTGAAAAGGTAACACACAAAACAAGATAGAGTTTTACTTTTGCATTTAGTGAGAAATGCTTGCCGGAATGGTCTTTAAGCAATGTTTTAAAATCAGAAATAGGGATAGTATTCGACGGAATCATTATATTTGTCTGCGACTTCGTACGAGTTCTAGGATTCTTCTTTTCTTTCTTCGGTCTTCATAAACTATCTTAGTACAAAATCACATCGATCCGTCTGCATGAAAAAATAGTAAGTGATTATAATAATTTAGCATAATCAATTATTCAAGCTGCGAAATATGTAACTTCAAACCAGTAAATTCGACCAATTTAAATGGTACTCAATTTTATTATTTAGAATTATTATCTTTTAACACGTAGGTACTCTAAATGGAATTCAGTGGAGCGTAGCGTGTCGTGCGTGTTTATTTATTTATGAATTTATCAGAATACTACATCACGTCACTCAATACCTACCATGCTAATAATAACTTATATAATTACTTACATATACAAGATATATATAATATCACTTAACCCATAACAATAGTAATTTGTTGAGTACTAAGTAAGAGATCAAAGATAGACCTTTTAGTTATCGCAGCATTAGTTTCAAGAAACGGATAAGCCACATTGGGATTTACTTACTACATTAGTTCCATAAAGGGTACCTACATCTCCAAGCTAAAGGAAACTGCCAAAGAAGTCTGTAATAAGAAACTTAATTCCCAAGAGATTATTGATAGGACCCGCCGAATAATTGGTAGTGGTCGAGTGAACGTGATTTGGCTAGTTTTGAACCACAGTCGAGAAACTATACAGTCTAGAAATTATACAGTCAAGTAACTATACAGTCTAGAAATTACAAACTCAAGAAATTTGGCAGTCTAGAACTTATAAAGAACAATAATGCCGCACACTTCAAAAGCGATGAACCACTGTGGCGATTGTGGTTATTCTTACACTGTGCTTGAGCCATATCGCTTAGATAAGCTACGTAATCAGTGGAATCAACCCGTCTATAAACGCTCAGTAAGCCCATCTCTCGCAAGACAATAAACTTGGTCCGTTGTTCGAAATAATTAGGGCCACACTAAATGAAACCTGACCCAATTCCCTCGACTCATCACTCAATCCAATCATTCGGAGATTGCGAACATGAAAATGCAGGATTACGTTTCATTACGCAGAAATCTTAAATTGGTACAAAGGGTTTTACGATACTCAGTGATAATGATAGAGTGAGTATATAATGTTAAGGCCTAAGGTCGAAATTCAGCTACACCTAGTTTATTAGTATTTATGTGAGAAATAAATAATGAAATATCTGTTTCCAAACAATAAGCACGGAGTTGTCGACAAGGTAAGGTCGGTGGCGGTCGTTGAACAAAGGAAAAACATTTTTCATGCCCTTTATCTTTGATGATATCTTAGAAAATGGCACGTTTTATGGAAAGCACCTAACGGAGCCCCCAATAATAGTGACCTATGCCATAATTCATGTTTATAAAATGGAGGTACAGTATATCTTTACGATCTTCGTTTCATACGATTGCAATGGCTTACTTTCCTTGCTTGCTAAAGAGCAGAGATAGCCCGAATGGTTAAAGAGCCGGCCGAAAATCAGTGAGGCTCGGGTTCGAATCCTGGCAATGACCAATGAGTTTTTCAAAACTTACGTACATATTTATCACTAGCTCGACGGTGAAGGAAAACATCGTGAGGAAACCCGCAGGTCTCAGAATTAATTCTGAGACATGTGTAAAACAGACCCGGTCCGCCGATGGGCTCACCACCTATCACGTTTAGGGGTCCAATATATCTCGTGAAATGTGGGTATATCCAGTAATGGAATACCTCTGCCTACCCCCTCGGGGATAAAAGACGTGAGATTATATACTTTCCTTGCTCAAAGAAAAGATTTGAAGCGACCAAGTCGAAAGAGCTTTAGAAGTTAAATATGTTACAAGAGAAACTCTCCTCTTTCTTTACTCGTTTCTTAAGTACTGTAATAACAGTAGGAAGTACATCTATTTTCGTTTATTTTGTATATTATGTTAGGTGCTTACCTATGAAATTGACGTTTTGTATGGAGTTTTTAAAGCAGACATTATTTTTCATACTAATATTTTATTTTTTATTTCTGGATTTAAACATCCAAATCCAACAAAATCTTTTGAGTCTGTTGGACAAAAGTTTAATCATCTTTATTTGTTTTTAAAATTGAAGAAGAGCTATAAACAAAAGAACAAATCTAAGCATCGAATCTGGCAGCACATGACACGAACTCTTATTTATTTTGCCAAACATTAAACATATACAAAAAATAACTTTTGTCAATGTATAATTTTATTAAAATAGTCAACATTTCAATTAAATAATAAATCTTTGGGTTAAAGGCGAAATTACAGAAATTGAATAAACCATATTAGTCTCGCCAATTTCATAGGTAAGGACCCAATATTTACGCAAGTAAAACTGAACATATAATTTTGTTGTCGGTAATTATGTCACGGGACGGTTCAAAACTGTCTAGACATTTCCATGCTCGTCATCGTTCAAGAATATTATAGGAATTTATCTTATCGCTACTGAAACCCGAAAGTATTGAAATTGCATTACAAAATCGAATAATACAAAGTATTCGTATTAATAAGACTTGCTAGAGGAAGTTAGTAAAATCTGCCTGACTTAACACTATCTTTCTACACTAATCTAGACTAATATTATAAAAAGGAAAGATTTGTATTTTTGTATGTTTATGGCGAATAAACTCAAAAACTACTGGACCGATTTAAAAAATATTTCACCAATAGAAAGCTAAATTATCACTGAGTAACATAGGCTATGTTTTATTTCTGTATTTCCGGGGTGAAACCGCGCGGAACAGCCATAACAAATAAAGTCAGATATTTATTTATACAGACGACTTAATTTATTATTCCAATCTCTTGAACAAGATAATCGTTATCCGCAAAATAACGTAGCTTTTGGAGTTAGACTTAAATCCATCATTACCGCGAGTATACATACACACATATGTATTAAGAATCTTTTTTACATTATCAGAGTAGGTTAAGTAAAAGGATTAATGTAAATGTTATTTAAACGATCAAAATAAAATAATAAAATAAGTTATAATAGTATTTACGAAACAATAAGTTATACCAAATTCAAATATAATTTCCTAGATTTCGTGGCGTCACTAGTTTTGTACAATGAAACCTATCAACCTATCAAACCTATCAACAAAATACCTCATAAGTTCCTTAGGCATCAACCCGTATCATTTACGTATATCGTACACTTACCTATAGTGGATAGAATTTTAAGATGCAACCCTGTTGCACATGAGTATCGGTCCAGAACATGCTACGTTGCTCCACATCGGCCAAACCGGATTTGATTACGGACGTGTAAACGGATTATCGGAAAACTGTCACCATCGCTAGTGCTCTAGATTGTGTTCGTGACTTCAAACCCCCGTACGTTTTAACACTATCAAAGCTAAAAATCACACCTCCATTCCCATTGAGATGAGTGTGTCTAGGATATTGAGTGAAGGTTTTAGAAAAATGAATTTTTATTTTGTAGAGCTATGGTAAATGATAAACGACCTTACGCATTTCTATTGTTCTAAAGTTTTTATATTTTATATATTAAGTATTTTGGATTTTTACTTATTGAAATTAAAGTTTTATGTTTAATCAATCACTAATCCGTGTGTGGTATCGCTAAGGAAAGATGAACCATTATTTAGCGGTTTATAGAAAACTCCCACCGTCCAAACCTCTGTGTATTGCTAGTACCTACCTATTAAGATTCCCTTATTTGGCTGGGCTATTATCCGTGCAAGCCAGCTGTTACAACTGTTAAAACAAAGACGTCTATTGTATAAAATCTTGAGACCTTTAATAAAGTAAAGAATAACGTTAAACTTCTAACAGAAATTACAGGAATACTTTGCTCAAAGGAGAATATTATCTTTAATGAGACAGCTTCCATTTAAAGTACGATTAACTACGAGGAATAAAAAGGGATTCACAGTGCCTTAGAATTCCATTTCACTTTTCTCATTTCCGTAGGTATAGGAATTTAACTGTGTTAGATTTTTTTTTAAAATACTTTCGTAATAACGTCATTTAAAATAATAAGTACATAAATGTTATAAAATCCAATTAAATCCAATTTCGCTATTGAAGTGTGTGCATAGACTAAAAATTATGGAGCGACAGTCATTTGTTACAGTAGGTAAATCCTTCCCGGTGACGATTATCCTCCTAAAACCGTTTCTAATCCCTCTTTAAATATTGAGGAAAATGATTATTATTTCTTTTGAGCAAGATGGATTTGTTCGAATTTTTGATTGTGGATTTTATGTTATGTTATGTTTCTCGAATATTTATACTCACTCGACGCTGGATAATGCTTTTAATTTTTGATGGGTATTGTGTTTTCGTACACAATTTGAATATGTTTGCAACGAATCCTGAACATAATCGAGAATCATATATTTACTATAGACTCACAAAGGTAAAATAAGAAGTTTTGGCCGTTGATTAAGAAGACCGTGCAATGTAGCGATTATTTTAATAATAATAATATATAATATAATCTCACGCCTTTTTTATCCCCGCGGGGGTAGGCAGAGGTATTCCATTACTGGATATACCCACATTTCACGAGATATATTGGACCCCTAAACGTGATAGGTGGTGAGCCCATCGCCGGACCGGGTCTGTTTACACATGTCTCAGAATTAATTCTGAGACCTGCGGGTTTCCTCACGATGTTTTCCTTCACCGTCGAGCTAGTGATAAATATGTACGTAAGTTTTTGAAAAACTCATTGGTATATGCCAGGATTCGAACCCGAGCCTCACTGATTTTCGGCCGGCTCTTTAACCGTCCGGGCTATCACTGTTCTTATCTCTCTTATACCTATTATTTTAATACTGAATATTATATACCTACTTTTATGTTTTTTTTACTGTCCACTATTTACGATCAAGGATTTGGTGATTATGGGTGTTTGATTGTACAATCACCAAAACTGTAATTTACATCGTGAAAATTGCCGGTTTCACGAAAGCTCCTAAACTTATAACCCCCCCCCCCCTCCTGCCAATTGCATTCGCCCGTGTTATTTTTAATCAAATCCGACCTTATAGTTTTTATAGGAAACATTTCTTTGCACAAAATCCACTCGAATAAAAAGGTCGTGTCCTATTTAAACATATGACTTACCCTTCACCGAATTCCGTTCGGCATTGCTCGTCCATGGTGAAAACGTAATTGGAGAGCTCCTTCGCTCCCCCCAGCTCCACACCCTCCTCCCGGCTGCGCTCATGTAAGCACCACCATTTCCTACAGAGAAAACGGGACTTAGGAAATCGGTTAAGAACGGGTATCTGAGTACAGTATCCGATGTTCATAGTGATATTTTAACCAGATATAGGTATATATTTCATCATCACAATAACTAAACTGCGTTAATTATGAAAAGTAAGAAACTTAATAATAATAATCTTATTCCCGAGGCTTATGTGTGTAACAGTTACTTGAGGTGGAGTAGCAATTACTTTCAATTAGTGGACTTAAGAGCCCCTACATTTAGTAAATCATTATGATAGATTTTTTTCTGCAATTACTTTTTCTCTGACTGTATCGAGGGTAATGATTTTTGGGTGTAGGCTTGTAAATATGCAAGGATTTCATTGGCTCAACCGGTAGTCTGAACAAGTTGAACGATAAAGTTCAAGTTGATCAATGAATTAAGATTTTGGGGAAGTGCTAGTGAGTGGGTAATGTCACGGACTCTACTAGCGGACTCTGTTCATCATCATCATCATCAGCCTACATTTGTCCACTGCTGGACATAGGTCTCCCCTTATGAGCGCCATAGCGCCCTGTCTTCAGCTCGACGCATCCGGCATCTGCCTGCAGCCTATCGCACTCTACTTACGGTAATGCATATTTAGAATTAAATATTGTATAATGTCTTTAGATGTAAGTTCATCTCAGAAGTGCCCTGGGTTAAATTTATAGCATTAGAAGAAGGATAGGTAATATTTTCAGTGATTTCCACGCAGACGGGTCTTTTGGTGTTTTGATAAATGTATTTGTTGACATATTTTTTATAATTGCCCTTTTATTTATACACTTTGAAACTGCTCACAACACAATATACGGCAGTCGACGATATGGCGCAATGTTTAATAAATAGTTGTGAAGAAAAACTGGTCATAGATTATTAATATTCTACATAGTTCTACTATGTTACGAAGATAACAATTAGTAATATTTATAGAAATAACTAGGGCCAACATTTGAAACAGGGGCTTAGGTACTAATACCGCTTTCTCTTAATTACTTACTGTTCAAACTGTAAATGGATTGCTAATCTATTTCTATTAATAGCTGGTGGAGAAGAGCATGATTCTATTTATTAATACTTAATGTTTATCGGTTATTTAGTACACATAGTACAAGCTCTGCCTAGTTTGTGATTAAATAACATTGTTTGAATTGAACGTTGAGATAAAAAACCAAACAGTTTTAGAAGTGGTTTAGGTGTGAATTTTAAATAAATAGCCTTTATCGTGCTAACTTTAAAAGGTTTTTAATTTAAAGTATCAAATCACTCACTAAACTAGTCTAGACAAATAACGGGGATATTTCATGTACAGCCAAAAGTCTAGAAAAGCTATCGTATAAAAGTTCTCGGAAACATTATTCGTTTAAGATTTAAATAATACTGTCGTGGAATAAAAATCATTTTTGATCAATAACTTAATCGCTTAAAGCGATAAGACCGCCCATTGTACTTTTTTATTAATGTGTCACTTGTTGCATATTTTTATTGGTGTACTTTATAAGGGTAAATTTTTGAGCGTACTTTTTTAGGCGTCCTATGCCCTTTATAAAGAAACTATAATTCAAAACAGACTAAACACATGCTTTTTGAAAATATACCTCGTAGCTTAACCATATATATAAACCAATTAGAATTAATATTATAAACTTAAAAGATATTCCACGTTGAATAATCCGACTTGTATAGCGGCCTACCTCTGGGAGGCTTGTCCCACTTCAAATTGCGCTCAGAAAACGACTCACTATAACACGAAATTTTAACGTATATTTTATCAAAATATCTCATTTTAAAGATACTTACTCCATTTCATATTCAAAATCACAAAAACTTTACTAACTATTGAATAGAAATACTGAGAAGCCAATATATTTTTGTCCCGCGTAAAACTGCTCTTTTGATGCTCGCATTTGACTACTTGTGTCATATTAGTCAAGCGATTTCACGCCAAATTTTTGTATCGTACCACCCAAGCGTTTGTCGGACCCCAACTTGTGTGTAGAGAGGATGGCGTATACGCAAGTTTTTACATGTTCCCGAGGTAAGTTTTTCCTGAAATGTGTTTTGGTCACCGTGAGCGGCCAGTTCGATGGCATGTTTTAGATAATGAACAGAGTGATGTATTGTATCGTCAACTTAGTATGTTGTGGATAATTACCTCGATATTACGACCTGCCAATATCTTCCAAGTTAATTAGGTAGTTGAGTAATTATCTTGAAAAAAACCATTTGGTCGTCATTTCGGTGGCGTCATTGCAGTGGCGCAGTGGGCCACCAGAATGACAAATGAGCCACCGTAATGATGAATGCCTGTATAATCCATACTATTACTAATAATATATTAAGACACAGTACTTGTTTTTTTATATATTATTACTGTGGTGTAAGTATTTTACCGTGATAATAGCATTTAGTAAAATTTACGTACTATCTAGGTATAACTGTTGTAACCCTATAAGGCTACATACATTAAAGAAATAAACAATATTAGTAATGTTTTTGGCACCAAAAAAGTTGATTACTAAAAAATAAAACATGTTGTTACATAATATCGCTTTTTTATTTGAAATATTTAAGAAAATGTCATTACGGTGGCGCAAAAATTTAAAAAAATATATTTCTCCGAAAGTACTGGGTTTCCAAGGGCGCCTCACAAATTATTAGATTCACAGCATCTTAATCTATAATCTAAAGCATTTAGTTTAGGTAAAATATGAGAAAAAAAAATTGCCACCGTAATGACGAAAAAAAGCCCGCTTTGAAAATTTACCCATAAAGAGTTGTTACTTACTTAATTTATTTTTAATGTGGCATCCCACTGATTTATTTGATTAGTGGTTAAAACTATAACGATTTATCAATAAATTCTCAACCTTTTTTAAGACATTTTTTCAAAATAAATTGCTAAGTAAATACGTACCTACTGACTTGACTGTTTTGTGTTTAATGAGATATATTTTAGTATAGTCTGGGAGGACCTAACGAGGAGCACTTCATTCTAAAACATTTCTAAACCGAAATCTTGTCACTTTGTGATGAAGACAGTTTTTGAAAAGTTCTTTAAAAACGAAAAACTTCAAAGAAAATCTTTTTATTTTTTATGCAAGTCTCTACTACAAATTAATTACCGAGCGTAGTACAAGTTTAATAAAATACTAGTTCCCTAGCGGCTTCGCTAGGTTCAGCAGGGTTGTTTGTTCAGCATAACCCTTTATACAAGTTTTTAAATTATTCTCGCTACATAATCCAAAACAAATACGTTTTATTGTTTTAGAAATTTTGGCAGATAATTGTACTTACAAGTTTCTTAAAGTAAGTAAGAGACCCTAACCAACCCGATTGCCATACAACCGCCTAACCAGAAAATCATAAACTTCTGTTGTTCAGGTCAAGGTTAATTAAGTTCAAGGTTAGGCCGGCAGAGAACGATTTATGTGATTTTTAAAATCATCTGAGACATAGAAAATAGTGTTTAAAATTCTGAAAAAAAGATATATATAACTTAAGGACATACTCTAGTCAAAGTCGCATTCGGTTACACGATTTGATGAACTTCACTCGATAGAAAAAAATCTCAAAGTTACCCCTTTTTGTTTTGTTTTTTTCTATGTCATGACTGAACTACTGATATTTTACATTTATTTTTTGTACTAGATTAAAGATATGAAATATTTCTAGACAAATTCGCAGAGTTTGACTTTATAAAATGATTTTTATAATCACTATGTTGAAAAAACTACAAAATGCATGAGCGCGGTGGCTTAGCTGGCGTGTTCAGTCGCGCGCTGGCGCTTACGGATGACGGACCTGTGTCAATTTTTTCCGTGACAATTTTTTGCACCAATCAATCAGTTTTGACGAATTGATACATTTTATCCAATCTTATCCATAATGGGTAATAAACAACGAAAGCGAAAAAAGGCGTTTACCACTATAAAATTAATAAATAAAAAGAATTAACTCAAAATATATGTGAAGAAGTAAGTAAATGTTTAATTTGTTATGTCATTTTCGACTTTGACACAATCACATTAAATTTCATTTTACTTCAATCTCATTTATATGTAAATTCATAAAAAGATCATGCCATAGTATAAGAATATCAGTAGGTATAATTCAACTGAAATTAGGCAAGTAATCAAATAAATCGGAATATGAAGGTGGGTAAGGCCGTAAATTTTTAAAATCTGAAATATTGCATACATGTGTAAATCGCGTGAAAATGCAATATTATGATGACATGGTGCTAATCTGATGATAGAGCTGGAAGGTGGCCATAGGAACTTCGCAATGAAACGACACAACCACATCGAGTTTGGGCTTCATCGAATCGTCGTGCGTGACTAATTTGGAATACTATTTTGAGCTAATACTGGAATATCTATCGCTGAACATAATTCCTCAAATTGATAAAAACCAATACCAGAAGCCACAATGCCAGTAGTGGCGGCTGTATTAAGATTAACTTGGTCTTGATTGCATTCAAAACGAAATGTTTTAACATTAATGTTTTAAGTTGTTTTTAGGCACTTGTCTGACATGGCTGACGTGTCCGAAAACTCTGTCAGTAAATTGAATTCTGTCGATCCAGTCGACACTGTAAATCTTACGTAAGGATCACATTTGAAATGATAACATTTATCTTAACATTTTTATGTGTATTTTGTCAGTCTATTAACTTTTCACTATGCTAACATCAAAAAATATATAGGTAATATTAATTATTTATATTTATAAATATTATATAACTAATTTGTTCACTGTTTCAGAGATACTGAAGAGGCGGAAGACTCACTTATCGTAAAGTATGCATTCAAAGAAAATGAATTTCAACCTGTTTCGGGATAGCGAATTGTTGATATAAATTACATTTTACAGGAGTTACAAGAGAAAGCTCGTCATATGGGTTTATTTAACTGCACCATAGGAAAATTCCGTTTGATCAGTGAAAAACGACGAGGACTTTTATCAGTATTTCATTTTGAATGCAATATTTACAAAGAAATTTTGCTCGATTAACTCTGAAGACCTAAACGATAGAGATCAAGTTAATCTTAATACAGCCGCCACTACTGGCATTGTGGCTTCCGATATTGGCTTTTCTCAATTTGAGGAATTATGTTCAGCGATGGATATTCCGGTATTCAGCTCAAAATACTATTCCAAATTAGAAGATGAATTATTTGAATTTAATTGAATTAATTGAAATGGAAAAAGACGGCAAATTTTAATGCTTCTATGGAATCGAAGAAGCACCTCAAGTGGAGAAGGATATCGCTATCGCAGAAGGTCGAACTAAGAACGGCTACCCTTTAATTGATGTTTACGTTGCTGGGTCATGGTGCGCTAGATCTTACGGCACCAACTTTTTCATCGCATTTCAATCTTTTTCGTCATCATGAATACGTTAAAAATTCGAGTAATTATGGAATATGAGTACCGTCGTGGCAGCAACGCGGCATAAGCGCCACGCAACATTAACGACGTTTACGGAGCTGACACTACAAACCAACGCACCACCTGTTATTGGTTTGCTCGCTTCTGTTCTGAAAATTTCGACCTGAAAAATAAACCTCGCGGTCTTCCGAAGACTTTAGTCGACAATGACGAATTAAAGGCGATTATGGAAGCTGATGATACACAATCTACGGCTGAATTAGCAGCAGCTTTCGACGTTAGCGTCAAAACAATATTGGTCCATTTGCGTCAAATTGGCAAGGTAAAAAAGCTTGACAAAAGGGTGCCCATGAGCTCAATGATCGCTAGCGCGAAGTACGCGTCGAGACGTGCCTTGCACTGCTCAACAGATACACAAATGAAGGAATTTTGAACCGCATTGTTACCTGCGATGAGAAATTTATTCTGTTTGATAACCGCTAGCGCTCAGCAATTTGGTTGGATCCAGGTTCAGCACCTAAACAATGCCCTAAATGAAAACTTACCCCTAGAAAAGTGATGAAGTGACCTGTTTGGTGGTCTAGCGCCGGTGTGATTCATCACAGCTTCTTACCTAACGGGGTGAGCATTACTGCAGATGAATACTGTGAAGAACTGAACACAACGATGGAGAAGCAGGCACATCTCCAACCAGCTTTGGTCAATCGCTCGTCTCCGCTGCTCATGCACGACAACGCGTGACCTCACACTGCACAGCAGACGGTCTCCAAGTTGCAAGAACTGGGGTTGAAAGCTCCTCGTCATCCGCCCTACTCACCAGACCTTGCGCCTACAGACTACAACTTTTTCCAGAATTTGGATAACTTCTTGGTGGGAAAAAAATTTAATACCCGAGAGGCAGTAGGTACAAAATGCCTTTGAAGAATTTGTTGCCTCCCGTCCAGCTGATTTCTTTAAGAAGGGCATCAATGAACTGCCACTGCGTTGGCAAAAGATGCATTAATTGCATAGGTGATTGATTACTTCGATTAATACAAATAAAAATACATGAAAAAATTCGTTTCAATTTTTTTATATAAAATGGCAATTTCATTGGTAAAGATCTAATATTTATGTCAAACAGAATTTTCGATTTTTGATTTTTGTCACCATGATGTATACACATAATAGCTATAATAATTACATAAACAAACAAAATAAAAACAGAGAAGTTACTTCATTTATTAACGTAACTCTAATTTATTACTATATATAAAATGCATTTCTAAAGTCAAATAAAATTACCCTACTGCTAATTTCTATACTATGTCGCTGGCGGGGTCATGCGAGTTCACTGCCGATGCGTCCGATCTAACTATTTTGCGCGCGACCCGTGACAGCGCTAAATGCCTACTGCTGCAGGAATACCTGGCCTTAAAACAAGATAATAGTTTTATTGTTGGTTCTCTTAGCCCATTAGCGTAGGTATGACAATGAAATGATTAAAATAGAGCTACCTACTTACGCTACATCGTGGCATCCAATCTAATGTAGCTACGATTGATGTTCCCTCTCTACTCACAGCAGGCGACAATACGCCTTTCGTATCAGAATTAAGGTTGAAACAAACATATCGACTCGAAAACGGATCATCGCCTCAACTCGAACTGTTTAGTATTCTTTGTATGAAATTTCCTAATTATTAGCGTGAGTGTGAGCGTTGTATTAGGCCCTAATACAGCGTATCGCAACAGCGTCGCATTGCCTCTGAACAAGCTCCAGCAAGTTAGGCGAGGCATTGACGATCTGTTACAGTGTTAATACGTGTGTACCTTTAGGGTAAAATGGTGAAATAGTATCGCAAGTAGATGCTTTAAACAAGTTGATTTAGTTACTTCGATTTCTCATGGAACTGGTCTCTCGAGCATTTCGACCAAGCGTAGTTGTGCAGAGTGGCGAGTACAGTGGGTGCCATCACTGATCCCCGATGGGCTTCCGATGGGCAGTGGCCGTCGCCGTCGTGGGTCAGCCCTAGCCTGTGGAGAAAAGAAAATTTAATATCTAGACTACTTGCACGAGACTCTTTATTACCTCAAAGTCAAGCCTGTGTCGAAAAACGTAAGGAGATATTTTAGACCGGTTTTAGCAATTACTTAGGACGCGGACGTGACGTTGCTTGGGTGAAACTCGTGTTCCTGCGGACCCGTAGAAGTTTTGTAAAGCCTTTAGTAATGGTTGCCTGCCTACGTACCTATGTACATGCATTCTAAATTTAAAGTTTCTACGCAAAAAGAGGTTGGAAGAAAAAAAAATCTGAAACTTTTTCTTCAAACGTTTAGGTCAAAGACGTGGAACAAAAAAGTTTTTCTATTTCCTAACTTTTTTCTCAAATAAAGACTTGTTTCTTCTTAAAAAAAAGAAGGGTGGAAGAAAAAAATATATTTTCTAACATTTTCTTCAAATGTCTTTGTTACTTGATGTTATAGTTTCAGAGATTTTGTTATTAGTGAGTGAACGAGTTTTGTCTTATTTGGCTGTTTTATAGATTGATCAAAACTTTCATTTCATTAGGTATCTTCGCAAATGAAAATATACGTATTAAAAATGAAGCACGATGTTGACATGATTTTCGCGGCTTAATCTTAACAGCCATCAGAATTTCACTTTTTAGATTATCCAATTAAATTTCCAAAAGAAAATCTGACCCAACTAAAAAGATACGCAGTTTATTATTATTGACTTAAATCTTATCCATTAATTTCCATCAAAATAATCTTTACTTAGGTATTCTACTCTATATCAAAGAGATTACACGTATTATAGTGGTTCTGTGTAATATCAGAGATACTATAATCCTTGGCTGAACGCTCAATGTTTACTTTGAATAAACAATCTTACACAATGTAGATATAGCTATTTGATTTATGTGAATGCTCTAAAGTTAGAAAACAGATTTCTGCACGTTTTGCAACGGTAAGTACACAAAATAAAATTCAAAGAAAAGAACAAAAAACACAGCACAAAACATAAATCCGTACCAAAAAAATTTTCGCAAAAGGAAAATAATCAGATTATTCTACCCCGACATCACACTTGGCTTAGCAGCGCTGGCCATCATTATTTTCCTTTTTCCCCCTTTGCTCTATAAAGATGGAATGAGCGTTATTTAGTGTTTTGTTTTGTGTAATGCTTTAGTAGGTCCTCGACAACATTTCATTTCATTATTCTAGTCCATGTGTAAAATAATACTGTAAAATATGACTGACAGTCTGACTGATCGATCAACGCAAAGCCAAAACCGCTGGATCTAGAAGAATGAAATTTTGCACTAACTTTTCTTAAATGACGGAAATGGGCACTAAGAAGGTATTTTTGGGAATAAGCAGGAATCGCGCTGGCAACGCCGCTGGGCACCTGCTAGTCATTTATTAAACTTGGCGGTGAAATAAATTGATGCAGATGCTTCAGATAACTTCCTTGTCACCGCGCTAAGAGGCATTCGATTACAGGTGTAAAGTACCAAAAGCCACGAATAAAGCTCCAGTGACAATGTGACACGGTTTGCTAAGCACGTCGACGGTGTGATTTCTCACGAGGGATCAACAAACGCACTTTTAAATAAGATTCTCAAAGGAAAAAAGACAAACAACAGGAGGTGTTATTTAGACCGAAAACATCTCTCTGATTTTGTTATTGTGAAGAGTCAACTACGCAAAAGTGCAGTATCCTTTAACGAAGCCGAACTAAACCCCACCTCAGAGATTAGGTCGTAAATAAACCTTTATTTTAAGAGAGGTAGATGACTCTTAATAATAATTCTTTGTATAAGATTTAATATAGTGGGCACAAGTTAACTGTAACTCATGATTAATAATTGAAATAATTGATTAGTGATCAAATATAACTGTTCAATTATGTTCAATTATGTAACCAATAAATCTTTCTTGTGAGCTGCGCCAACTTCGCTCCAAATTAAACAGTAATAAAAAAAATGCTTCCTCGCGGTAATGATACCCGAAATATTTATCGAGTTAATTATAGCTATCGGGATTTATAATTGAATTTTTGCTAAATTAATCTGAATCCGAATTACGCAGGTACAAACATGTTATAAATCCAGATGGTAATGTCGGTTTTCGTTGTGTTAACACACAGTGGAAGTCGTAAGCCATGTCAGATACCTTTGGGTGGCTTGAAAAATTCTGACTGTTAAGTGGCCACTTCTCCCAATCCGCGGTGCGCTTGCGCGGGAGAATAAAGCCCATACTTCCTCATGTGCGAGGAAAGACCCTTAGCTCAGCTCAGGTTGATGATGATGATGATGAATGTAACAATTAACTATTTGCATACAAAATAAATAAGTAGTTGCAAAACATACAAAAAAAGATAAACGCTAGCCAAAACAGGAAGCAATTACATAATAAAAAGGAGCGTTGAATTTATGGGTTACAGAATTACGAGGCCAATGCTCCTTGTATGGTAAGTGATACTATCGGGATTGTAAATTAAGGCGTGTGCTCGAGATGCGGCGGTGTCTTTGTTCCCTGCCGACAATTATTCGACTATGTCGGCATTGGTACGAGGAATTTCGGAAGCCAAGCGCATTATTGCTCATGATGTTATCAATTGTGGCTTTTGAGAATTACTCATTGACAAATTGCTGTAGTGATTTTCATATTAAACTCTGCATATAATAAAGGATTTTAGTGATTAGAAGCTGTACAGTCAAGAGCAAGTAGAGCTTGACACATTGGACCACGGACCATTATATGAATATAGCTAGATTAATGGTCTGTGCATTGGACTTTGCAACGTTCTTATTACAATTGTTTTAGAGGTCATACTCGCACTACAAATGCAAAGCTTCATGTGCTTCATGTGACTGTACCGTACCACCTAAGTTTCATGACGGAATATCTAACTTGATGCCGAAAAACAAAATAACTGTTGAACTGTGTTCTTTACGAGCGTTCGGCGCCATTTTGGGTCGAGATTCAAACGTAAAATGTTTTTAGAAATTTTACGATGTCAGCGTAGGTATTCACGGAGACTCGATACCGTTTCCGTTCGATTCAGATCGAGTGAAAAATTTTCCGATGTCGAATCTATCGACTTCGGAAACTTTATTCTAGGCATTTCTGACAGCCACGGAAAATTTTCCGAATCCTTATGTCACATATGACATTAGTCTTCAATACCAACATCAGCCCATCTCGAAAGTTTTCGACAGATTTTTCGATATCGAATATCGAAGCTCCCCGAATACGCCTGCAGGCCTGCTGATTGTTATCTTTCTATTGTATAGCTCAATGGAGAAGAAAAACATGGCGAGGAAACCCCCAAAACAAGAAGCGAGGTACGTATAACAGCGCTGACTACACTGGTAAAAAGTGGATATTTCGAGAAATAGATCTTTACATCTAGAAATAGAAATCTTCGAGAAATAGATATTTATTCAGAAGTAATTATGTAATGCACATTATTGTAATAAGGTAATAAACCGCAACAGGCTTCGTCAAAATCTTAAAATTATAACAGTCAATTATCCACCCCAGGCTTCGTCAAATACATTGAATCCGCACACGCTTCGTCAAAAATCTGTAAAAATAAATGTACTATTTTTTTTTACTTGTGCTATAACTAAAAAAAAACATTCCGGATAACCTCCGACCCAAATGTCCCCATAACACTGGCAGCATTACCACGCTGTACAGCGAGGGAGATCCTTTGCATTAGAAATGATCCGGAACGGCGGTCAAAGCCACGGTCCCTCAAACGACGCCCTAACTGTTTAATAAAAATCTTTCCCTGTGCATCCCAAACTCCAGTCGTCTCCAAAGCTACTGGTATAAATATATAATTTTTCATTAAGTCAACACCGGAAGTATTAGTCGTTGATACAAAATGCGAGGGCGCAAAAGTACATACACACGTAACGTCCCACAGCAGGGAACGACCCTTCTCCCATGATATCATTGTAAGACCGTCCGGACGCTTCCCATCGCTCCGACTAAGACCGGGCGGCTCCAGAACAGACGGTATGTTTGCTGAAATGAGGGCCCTCCTAATAATAATAATAATAGAAATAGATTACCTCTACGTCTACCTACCTAAAAGTATGATAAGTAGGTATATAAGTAACATTGTAAGGAGTCTTCCAAATTAAGGACATCAATAGTAAGAAGACACAATTTAAAAATAAACTGGAAGCTTTCAATCATTCCCAGTTTTCTTATTCAACAGAAACGTATATGTATACTCAAAGAGCCAGCCTTTCTATTAAATACTTTTATGCACATAAAGAAATACTCGTGCCTTACTCAAAGTTAACTGTAATTCCATTGTTAAGGGTTCAGTGAGACAGCGCTCTTTCAGCAACTCGTTAAACTAAATTGAGATAGGTAAGCATTTCATTTGACCGCTTATTCACATCTATCTATACAAATAATAAACCTGTAACATGACCGTGTCTGTACATTAAATACTTCGATTTTTGTTACAATGTAGATAATTGTCTATGTAGATACACAGACCAGTTTTTTATTTAAACTGGGGGCCAATTCTACTAAATGTCAACGGTTATAGTTGGATGACAATGACTTGTCAATGGTCAGGCAATGGTGTTAATTTGGCACTTTTCAGAGCAAATAATACCATCGACTGACCATTGATTTCTGGTCTGCTGTACCTAGATATCAAAACACCATTTTTTTTATTTTTGTCTGTCTGTCTGGTTGTGCACGCATTACGTGAAAACTAATGGACGGATTTAGATGACATTTGGTGTGGAGATAAATGAGTACAACATCTAGAGAACTTTTTACAGCGACAGAATGTCTCATTCCCACGGGACGTAGGTACTACACCGAAACTTGAAATATGGTACCTATGTGTATTCTTATACATATGTCGTAAGCAACCACTATGAAGGTATTTTTCAAATTTCTTACGGGAACGGGAATAAACTGTATCTGTGCGGGCAACGCCGCTGGTCACTAGCTAGTTCTAAATAAGATTCTAACAGTTTCTCGTACTGAAATTCAGCAGTCTATGGTTTGAAAGAAGTTTTTGGGAATGAAAAAGCGAAATGTCGATACATGTCTCACTCTAAGAAATAAATTGGATGGATTTATAGATGCTCATAAGCTACTGCTGAGCTAAGGCTATTTGCTCATACATGTGGAAGTATGAGCCATAATCTCTCACTGGGGATTGGGAGATGGTTTTAAGTAGTGGCCACCTCAGTGTTTTTGACATTACTTAACGTACGTACGAAAACTGGGAATAACGGTTTAACGTGCTTTACCAAACATAGAGGCGCTCGTGATATAATACCCTAAGCTGTCACCCATTCACTGACTAACCGACCCCATCTTTGCTTAACCACCAGTTGGTAGTGACCCTGCCTTCTAAGCCGGAGGTCACGGGTTCAATTCCCGCTCGGGGCCAACATTTGTGTGCATAAACATGTCTGTTGTCTTCGTGTCTGGGTGTTTAATATTTATTTAACTACGGGCTGATTTTTCAATAGTCAGATAAAAGTTATCTGAAGAACAAACATCACCTGTCACCTTTTTCTCTCTATTGTGTAAGACAGTGACATCATCAATATATTCTCCAGATAAAGTTTATTTGACGATTGAAAAATCTGCCCTAAGCCTATCAGTTATTTAGTACCCATATAGTACAGGCTTAGTTTTGCCTGTTTACCTATGAAATTGGAGATTTTATAACGAGCGTTTTCAGATTTAATTATCTGTGGATTGGCGCGCAATTCAAAATTCAAATAAATTTTATTCGAAAGCTGTGTTATTCTGATTTCAAATTCAGTCATTTCTTTTTAGATAGTGTTTTGTTTTTGTGAAATTTTGGTACATTTTTGGCGCCTTGGATAAACTGAAAATACGTACAAGTTTCGAAATGAGTTCCTACGTGGAAATACCTTTGCGCAAACAACACGAAACATTAATGACGTGTATGGGCCTAACACTGCTTGCATAAACACGGTCCACTATTGGTTCAATCGTTTTAAATCTGGAAATTTTGAGTCGAAGAACAAGCCTCGCGGTCGGCCAGTAACAATTGTCGACAACGATAAATTGAAGGTGATAGTGGAAGCGGATCCAACTGACTATCTACGGCTGAGCTTGCTGCGGGGTTCGGAGTTAGTGTCAAAACAACATTGAAGCACTTGCGTCAAATTGGAAAGATAAAAAAGCTAGATAAGTGGATGCCACACGAACTAAGCGACCAACAGCGAGACTTACGCGTCGAAGCATACCTAGCACTACTGAATCGGCATAGAAACGAGGGAATTTTAAATCGAATTGTTAACTGCGATGAAAAGACGTCGTGTACGACAACCGTAAGCGTTCATCTCAGTGGGTCACCCCGGGTACAGCCCCTAATCAGAGTGTTAAAATAAGATTACTCATAGGAAGATGATGGTGACTGTCTGGTGGACCAGTGCCGGACTTGTACATCACAGCTTTTTACCGAATGGCTCAACAGTGACAGCAGATGTCTATTGCCAAGAATTGCAAACAATCATGGAGAAGCTCGCAATTCAACAACCAAGACTGATCAATTGCTTTTCCCCTTTGCTTCTCCATGACAACGCGCCAGCTCACACTTCACGACAGACCATCGCAAAGCTACAAGAGTTACAGCTGGAAGTTCTCCGTCACCCACCGTACTCACCGGTGTTTGCTCCAACAGATTACTGCTTTTTTTTTATTTAGACAATTCTTTAAATGGGAAAAAGCCAGTACTTTGATTAGCTAAAATAAAAATTCACAAAAATTATTATATTTCAATTTTTTTTATACAAAACGGCAATTTCATAGGTAAAGACCTAATATTATTACTCTGGTATCGCAAGGCTACGAGCGCCTTACCAACAAATACCCGTTAGCAAAACATCCATTCAATCACTTTATCAAACATAGTTTAAACTTTTAAAACACACTTGGTCTTACCCATCGTCAAGGCAACAAGTGTGAAGGATACAATTGACGAAATTGCTAAAGTAAACGTCGATTGATTTCGTTACATGTTTACTAGAGACCCTGTGGAGAATTAATTAATCCTAGCAAATGAAACTAATTGCGCGTGTAAGCCATGGAGAACGGGTTACTGTGTGGAAGGCCGTACCGAGATCCACAATCTCATTCGAAGAGGCGATTACTTATCGTTCACTGCCGACTTTTTCCTTCTTTTTAGGATTTCGTACCACAGTAGTAAGAACAAATGAAACGATGCCGCCCTGTCTTTCTGATTTTATCAGCAACTACAAAATGTCATCGACTTGGAATTTTGGGTATATCAAGGACTGACCTATCTCTGCCTAGTCCCTTGGGGATAAGGGCGTGAGTATATATTTTAGAGGATTTACTATCATTGTCAATGGTATAAGATTGCAGCTAAACTATAACAATAACTATAAGTTGAGATGAATAAGTAACTCAAGACTATCGTCACGAATTGAGTTGTATGTAAAACGCTTTCAGACGTCCCAGTAGTGGGTTGGATACAGCTGATTTAAAATACATTGCTTTGATTGCTTGTATAGCGTGATCGAAAAACAAGATACTATTTTATTTTGTATTGTTTCTACCCGTAGGGACTTGCGCAAAACTTATTAGTTACATTGTTGATGTAACCTAACGGTGCTATTTGTGTGAAGTGTTAGTCTACGAGTATACTAGTATTATAACGAAGAAAAATTTGGATTTTTTTATATGTTTGTTACGAATAAACTCAAAAGCTAGAAGATCCCTGAGTAACATAGGCTATATTTTATTCCTATATTCTTACGGGAACGGGAACTACGCGGATGAAACCGCGCAGAACCGCTAGTATAATAATATAAAATGCCGGTTACTAATTGAGTAACAAAACAACGTACGTAAGTTTTTTTTTAACGGTAACAAAACGGCATAGCAATTATTTTCTGTTGAGTCACGAATTCATGAATATTAATAGAACTTTATAATTAATTGAAATTAAAAAAAAAACGTCCATATTATCAATGTAAAGCCAGAATGGAACTTGAGTTACGAATTTGTACATATATAAAACTCCTTCTTACAAGGGGATTGCATGTTTAATCAGTGTAAGTATGTATTTAGGATTGCGGTTCATGGTCCCGTAGGCTAGTGGTTTGATGAAATTGTGGGCACGATGAGTAGGGATCAAATGACAAAGACCAAACCTTTGAGGCGTACGAAATAAAGTAATATCATTTTGTACTGATCCGTTTACGAATGTAAGCCTAAATTGATAGACAGATGTTTTTTATTATAATAGGTTCTCTTCAAACAATATTAACATGATAAGTGATGGATTAGATGTATCCCACGTGGCCTAGATGCCCTTTCGCATTCTTTTCGAATTAAACATCTTATTTTCTGAAACAATTTCTTTGTTCCATAAAATGATACCTTACATACGATTATCTCTATGTTGTAAATGAATGTCATCAGTCATCACTAATTGACCTATCAATCATCTCAACTGTTTGGTAATAGGACCCTGAAATTTGGAATTTAGATAGCTTTTAGACACTCTTTTATTATTTACCAGATAAATATAAAAAAAACTGTTTTTGTTTCCAATTTCTGTAATGTAGAGTTTAGTTTATATTTTATATATCCCGAAGATTATTATTATTTTATGCAAATGTTGCTTAGGGTATTTCCAGAAATAGAATACCGCTGCATACCCCTTCGGAGATAAATGGCATGAGATTATTTATTTATTTTTTAAAGTTGCCCGTATCCGTAAAATTTATTTACCCAATTCGATGCTCAGATTAATTATATTAGTTACAACTATTCGTTAATGTTAAAAATTAAAAATAAATAAAATTTTTATTGCAGGCATAAAAAGCCCATGGTGTACAAAATGTAAAATTAGGTACAGTAGTACAAAAATCTACTAAGTACTATCAATGTTTCTGATTAAACTTAATACTTTTTAGGGTTCCGTACCTCAAAAGGAAAAAACGGAACCCTTATAGGATCACTTTGTTGTCCGTCTGTCCGTCCGTCCGTCCGTCTGTCAAGACCCTTTTTCTCAGGAACGCGTGGAGGTATGAAGCTGAAATTTATATCAATTACTCAGGTCTACTGTCCCTTGAAGCTGTGAAAAAATCAAACTTCTAAGCCAACGCAATCAAAAGATACAGCCGTTTATGCCGCAAATTTTCGACACTTGCAAGGGAATCAAAACCTACAGGGTGCTTCCCGTGAACTCAGAATCTTGAAATTTGGTACGAAGCAACGTCTTATAGCATAGATAAAGGAAAAATTACGAAAACCATAAATTTGCAAGGTTGTACGGAACCCTCGGTGCGCGAGTCCGACTCGCACTTGGCCGGTTTTTTCTAAAGTACACACACGACTTTGGTGAATTTCTGTCAGATGATAGTATCGACTTAACGCAATGACAGCTATACATCTCCCTGATCCTTTATTTTATAGTTATGTGTTTTTATCAATGAATATATACAGATTGTTTAGTTATGTACATAAATATAGAGAATACAAAAATACAAAACTTTCCTAAATACTTTATTCGTTTCAGTTACTTAATAAAGTCATCATCATCATCAAAGTCACTGAATAGGTTGGTGCGAACTGAACTATAAGTGGCAGTTCTTGGACCAGGTTCTGCCATTATAATTACGGTAGTAAGTAGAATGGAATAAGTAATAAATACATGTAGGTGTTTTAAGAAATTCCCACGGGAACGGGAGAGACGCAAACTAGACGGGCAATGCTACTGGGCACCTGCAAGTTACTCAATGATTCACTCTGTAGACTCATCCCTATGGATTAATATAAACGACTTGATTGAGTTGTAGTAGAGCTCTATTTACGTAAGCAAATGAAGAGCGTTCCATGAGTAATATTAAGATTAAGATGAGAAACGATTCAGCATCCGAGTGAATAACAAATACTTATATATTATAAGTTAAATACATTATTGGAACCATTGAATAAGTTTCACCATGTGTGTTTAGATAATTCGATGTCTAGGCGGCGTATCAAGATGAAGCATGTACCGGATTTTAAGTTTGACCGACAACAATGCAACTGTGAAAGTTGCATCCCATTGGGTGCAGTAGTTTTTTAAACGATGAGAGTACAAGCAGGCAGAGACAAAAATTAAAAAATCGTAGTTTGAAGATGTATTAATGGTCCATATATTTTTTTCAGCGCATCGGCCAGTTACAATTATATTACATGTAAATATAAAGACGATGGATGATGTATTTTTCAAGACACAGTTTAAAGATTCGGTGGGACATTAATTTTCTGTTTTGACAAAAAAAAGACTATCTTTAATTACCTGTCAGATTGTAAAGAGATTGCTTGAGTCACTACATAATTCAGCAATATGTAGGTTATTGATATAAATAAGGGCACTGAATGACCCAGCAAAACGAATTTATTGATGATCAACCGTCATGTACCCGACCCTTTATCGCTGTTTAAATTTTTCCGATAATTACTTAATGGACCAGTCGACGCTACAAAGTTAAAAGGGATATCTAGCTTTTGATTAAAACGTTTTCTTTATCTCCAAGACTATGGCCAAATTAGGTGAGTTTAGATAAACTTTCCATAGAGATCGTAATTCATATACATCCATCCATATACAGATGTGTGCGGAGGTTTAGATAACAGCACGAATATAGCTACCTAGCACGTGTAAATGTAGTACCTAAATTTATGAATGATCTAGTTGTATGCGATGTAGAATAAATTACTTTCATGATAAATTACTTGCAATTCATACAGTTGATGCATATATTATGGAATTCAATTAAATTCAATTAATTTATTTATTTGCTTATCACATGGAAAAATAGGGTAGTTGACTGCATCGAAGTTAAATTGCAAACAATTGAATGTTAATAAAGCAATAATAATAATTTAACAGTCAAAAACATGAAGCAAGTAAAAAGCTAAAAAAGGCCAAGTGCGAGTCGGACTCGCACACAAGGGATTCCGTACCACCGCCCAATAAAATCCCCCCTTAAATTTGAATTTTTATGTAATAGTTTTCTATTATTAATGTTATAGCGCCAACAGAAACACACAATTTCGGAAAATTTCAGCTATCTACCTTTTTTCAATTTATTTTTATTTCCTTTTACAAATAGTACCTACCTATACAATTTTAAATTACACTCGCCAAACTACAAACCAGCTTATCGGCTAAAATAACGCTCCACGCCTATTACGGTACATACGGTGCACATGACAGACAGACAAATAGACGGACGGACGGACGGACTGACGGACGGACAGTGGAAGCTTACGACGAATAAATTGTTTTATCAAATGAGATGAGTTTGGTATTAAGTTTTTTACATAGGCTACTCGAAGTAAAAATAAATATACACCGCAGAGAACAATGAAACTCAATAAAACATAATTAATTTCTGCGAATGGCCTTGTTAAGCTAAAAATATGTGCAAAGGGCAAAGTAACCAACTTAATGGGTTCCCGGGAGAACTTCGCGACATACGAACGGAAATACACATCAACTGGCGACGTGTGATCTCCGAAAGGTCATGAGTGTGGAAAGAGATGTTATATTTAGAAACAACTGGGCACTAAGAACTGAATGCTGCGCTTGTATCAATGAACGCGTAAAACGCGGGTGAGACCTAAAGATGATTTGAAACATTGTAATTTGTCGAGCCGAATTTGAAATACTATGACTAATCCAAAAACAATCTACTGAGATTTATAGATATAAGTACTAGATTTTACTACGACTGCGACCGCGTTCCGGGATAAAAAGTAGCCTGTGTTATTTTGTTGTATAAGCTATGTTAGTGTAAATAAATTAATTAAAAATGCGAAGAGCAACAAACATCTATCCATTATCACAAACTTTAGCTTTTATAATGTTAGTATGATCTTATACAAGAGAAACATTGGCGGATTGGGAGATGGTCTTAGGCTAGTGGCCCGTAACTGTCAGAATTTCTCAAACCACCCAAGGGTAACTGACGTGGCTTAACGCGGATTGGCTATCTCTCAATCTGCGGTGGAATCTCGTTGTAGATTATGCTCATGCTTCCTCACGTGTAAAGAAAACCATTAGCTCAGTAGTGGGCTGTTACGGGCTGATGATGATGATGATTGGCTGCGTCTTCGAGAACGATATACTCATCATCTCTGCACATTAGGGATAGACATGGTTTGTTTAGTTTATATCATCAAAGAGATCTATGCAAAAATGGTCTCAGAAAATTATATATTTTATGAGTAAATAAATTCAATGAGTAAAAAATTTTCTGCAACATCAAATGTCAAGAGGTATTACTGTTTCGTCAGAGCCACGGCAGAAACATACGTTTAATTAACTCCCAGTAATCTAGGTACTAGGCTAGGCACAGAAAATCTAGGACTGTGAGAGAAACTCCAAATAGCCTTTTTATGATACCTATATCCTTTGTTAATAAAAAAATATCTTAATATAATACGATATATGAGATTGATAAACGCCGACACCGTTTCACAGATCACCGAAAGTTGTCACATCTAAGTGTTTTTCATGAGAAGACTTGTCCACAAATTTTCACGTGAAAGGTAAAATCAAACAGAGATAGCCTTACGGTTAAAGAACCGGCCAAAAATCAGTGAGGCTCGGGTTCGAATACTGGCGTGTACCAATGAGTTTTTCAAAAACTTACGTACATATTTATCACTAGCTCGACGGTGAAGGAAAACATTGTGAGGAAACCCGCAGGTCTCAGAATTAATTCTGAGACATGTGTAATAGACCCGGTCCGGCGATGGGCTCACCACCTATCACGTTTAGGGGTCCAATATATCTCGTGAAATGTGGGTATATCCTCTGCCTACCCCCTCGGGGATAAGAGGCGTGAGATTCTTATTATTATTTATTATTATTAGGTAAAATCGGACGCTAATATTATATATATTTTACTGACAAACATACACAAAATAAATAAATAAGCAAAGAAGCAAACTATAAACACCTATTTGAAGTTAGGACCTAAGTGTTTGTTAGATCGGTAGACAATAGGACATTTAAATACTCATTAAAATTGCTAATAATTGCCGTATACATTTTGACATTGCTTTGTGACATACATTCGTTTCCAGTACTGTCTACAAGACAAGCAATGGACGTGTATGAATGTCAAATAAAAAAGATTCAGATTTCAAACAGACAACGCTGATGCCTGACAGATAACTGACAAACGAAATGTGACTGTATTGCCTTCTTTCAAGTTGTTCTCGGGTCACCGATATACGAGAACCAATAGATATGTCGAATTATAGTATTAGAAGTATACGTCGTACGACAAACGTTGATTATATTCCGACTTCAGCTTGGCACATTTTTCACTAATACTTATGTTTTAGATCACTTCATCTACTACAGATACCTAAAGTATTTTCTTGGAAAGTCGATGTTCTTGGTACTTTTGATAGTTCGTGTGTTTTAGTAGTTTATTTTTTTGCAAAATAATTATAAATTGAGTATACATTTAATAATCTTTACTATAGGTACGTCTTAAGTTGATACAAACTCAGTGTAACCTTGCATGTCGGCATGAATCGGCATAGATTCATCGAATGAGAACAGAAATAGACGAAAGCTCATGAACATAATAGATACCTACCTACTTACACTAACGTTGTAGGCCCTGATAGATTAAACGCACTTGCGCTACATTCATAATACGCGGAATAAAGTGAGCTGGCAGCCCGACTGTTTAGTTAGAATATCGTATCAAGGAATAAATAAATAAATCATTTCCGAGCGAGACTCAGGCAGAGGTAGTTGTGTGGAAATGAGAATGTATTTGAGTAAACAGAATTATTTATATTTTATTATTAGAAAGCCAATTTCTTGAAAGATTATTATATCTATTATTCATTCGTCATACACATCTTGTCAGAAAATTTGTCAGTATTATCTTTGTTCCCGCTGTTCTTATAAGTACAATATAACCAATTCTTATTTTCCTCGTTTCAATTTAAGTATATTTATGTAAACAGCGAAACGGTTCTGCGAAACGTGAAACCTACAGCTTCTTAAGTAAATATTAATTATTAATTTGAAATCTCATACACTATTTACTCATTTGTGAATTATAATTTCACAAGCGAGCAAATCGAGTGAAATTTCCGCGTCAAAGGGTTCTTTGTGGGTCCATTTCACTTTGAAGTTACCCGTAATTCCACAATAGTACTCCAATTTGGTAGAAATCTGTAGAGGTTCAATGATTCGAATTCTTTTTTATAAACCATCACGATTTGATTCTTTATTACCTACCAAAATATTGTTTCTGATACTTCAAAGACATTTTTAGCCAAGTGGCCTTGACTAACGTTTAAGTTACTCGAATGGAATTATAAATGTATGGGATTGACATAAACACTAGACGACGAAAAGACTAGACACGCGCCCTATCGCGTGACGAAGTAAAATAGTCATTGATACACCAAAAAAAGTCATTGATACTTCAGTTCATAATTTCAGTAAGGGTCTATATCTCACTACTTGCTGATGTGGACGCTATTTGTCAGACATGTTATCAGCAGCCGTTTATCAGCAAGTATTGAGACAGGCCCTTAGAATTTAATATATATATATATATATATATAATAGGTAAATGCTAAGATAAAGCGAATGCAGATTTCGTTTACTGTTTGGCTCAAACGGATTCTTGCACTCTATCCGATCGTGTCCGAATCTAGAAACATTTCCGAATTCTTCTAGATTCGGGCGCTAAGCCAAAATTATTGACGATGATTCTCTCATGAAGGAAAGTTTCATATATTTGATCGTTGCAAAAAGCAGTCTGATTTTAATTTTTCCGGGGTGTTAGGATAATATGGAAGTAAACTTATATCATTGGATCTTTATAAAATATGTAACAGAATAAGCGCAATTCCTGAAATTAGTTTGTTCAGTATCAACTACTTAACCGATTTCAGCTATTTTTAATATGTGTTATTTTTTTTATTATTATTAAGATTATTTTAAATTTTTAAAAAATTTTCTGAGACATGTGTAAATAGACCCGGTCCGGCGATGGGCTCACCACCTATCACGTTTAGGGGTCCAATGTATCTCGTGAAATGTGGGTATATCCAGTAATGGAATATCTCTGCCTACCCCTTCGGGGATGAAAGGCGTGAGATTATTGATTTATTTATTTTAATTTATTTTAATTTTTCCGAAAAATGAATTAGCATATCTGAATTTCGGGCTACCAAGTGTGGAAACTGTACTATTATTTCTCTTTATTTAAGGAATTTGGTTAGACAAAACTAAAGTACGAATGCATCATATTTTTAGGGTTCCGTACCTCAAAAGGAAAAAACGGAACCCTTATAGGATCACTTTGTTGTCCGTCTGTCCGTCCGTCCGTCCGTCTGTCAAGACCCTTTTTCTCAGGAACGCGTGGAGGTATGAAGCTGAAATTTATATCAATTACTCAGGTCTACTGTCCCTTGAAGCTGTGAAAAAATCAAACTTCTAAGCCAACGCAATCAAAAGATACAGCCGTTTATGCCGCAAATTTTCGACACTTGCAAGGGAATCAAAACCTACAGGGTGCTTCCCGTGAACTCAGAATCTTGAAATTTGGTACGAAGCAACATCTTATAGCATAGATAAAGGAAAAATTACGAAAACCATAAATTTGCAAGGTTGTACGGAACCCTCGGTGCGCGAGTCCGACTCGCACTTGGCCGGTTTTTTTTATATTAATATGCTAATTGGGGTGTATGAGGAACTGCGCTTATTTTGTTACGCGTTGTATAATAAAAAAAACCGGCCAAGTGCGAGTCGGACTCGCGCACCGAGGGTTCCGTACAACCTTGCAAATTTATGGTTTTCGTAATTTTTCCTTTATCTATGCTATAAGACGTTGCTTCGTACCAAATTTCAAGATTCTGAGTTCACGGGAAGCACCCTGTAGGTTTTGATTCCCTTGCAAGTGTCGAAAATTTGCGGCATAAACGGCTGTATCTTTTGATTGCGTTGGCTTAGAAGTTTGATTTTTTCACAGCTTCAAGGGACAGTAGACCTGAGTAATTGATATAAATTTCAGCTTCATACCTCCACGCGTTCCTGAGAAAAAGGGTCTTGGACAACAAAGTGATCCTATAAGGGTTCCGTTTTTTCCTTTTGAGGTACGGAACCCTAAAAAGCACACCCACCCAAGGCACCCACTTTTCACGAGAATATTCGACCCCTAAACGTGATAGGTAAGTTTTTTGAAAAACTTTGTGGTACATGCCAGGATTCGATCCCAAGCCTCACTGACTTTCATCATGCGGAGCAGGCTCTTCCGTAACGTTATCACTGCTCTTTCTTAAGGCTATCACTGATCTTTATATCTTGAGATTTTAAATACGTATCAAATACGAATTGCACATTGAGACGTATTACTCTGTTTCGCTTCGACCTATGTGCTTCTTTCATATTTTAAATTCTGGCTATGCTAAAGTCGTTGAGACTCGAGTCAGTCCCACTCGTCTTAGTATAGGTACCCATTCAAAATAGGTCTGCAATAATCGACGGGCTGAATGCAATATCTAGTTTTAGTTTAATAAATTGTAACCGTAATCATAATCGTAATCGTACATATTTATCACTAGCTCGACGCGACGGTGAAGAAAAACATCGTGAGGAACCCGCACGTCCTAGAATTAATTCTAAGACAAGTGTAAACAGACCCTGTCCGGCGATCGGCTTACCACCTATCGCGTTTAGAAGTCCAAAGAATATCTGGTAAAAAGTGGGTAAGTTTATCCAGAAATGGAATACCTACCTCTGCCTACCCCCTCGGGGATATAAGGCGTGAGATTATTTATTTATTGACGTGACAACGTCTTATAAATTGATGGAGCCGGCGGCATTCCCGAAAAAGTGTGACGTATGCGTCGTCGTCGACAAAGAGGCACAATCCATTCCATCAGTATTTTCTTATGACGTTGTCACGTTCAACTATCGTCAGTAAACCGACTTTACAGAAAACCGATTTTTTTTTATATTTGAAATCGTGACCGTAAGATTAAAGTCTGTTAAGGAAATGTACCTACTCTACTCTTTGAACAAGTAATTTTTAAACATAATTAAATGGGTAATTTAATGTTTCTGCAAGAAATTTTTACGCTAATAATTTTGTTGATGAAATTCTATTTGCCACTAATATTGTTTTGGTAGGATAACTTACCCACAGCCTTTTTGATACACGAGGTAAATATGATAAATTTAATAATTAATAATTTTATGCCCAAACAATGTACCTACCTAATGCATAAAACAGTCCTTATAACAAAACCTTTTTAGTAAAAAACTAATGAAAAGCGAACCATTTTAGGACCAACCTCGAGGTACCTATCTAATAAAAATAAGAATCATCAAAATCGGCCCACTCTGTAAAAAAATATGCATGGTCATCCATAAAAACATAAATATACGCGTCCACCTGAGAACCTCCTCCATTTTTTTCGTTTAAAAATACATAATATCCATTTAGTAACTATTAAAACTAAAATCAAATGGAAAGAAAACGACGCAATTTGATGTCAATCTCTTTGATTGTGCTGACTGATACAAATATATTTCTGCTCAACTGCTGTTATTGGAAAAATTTAACGACGCCTGTGGACGTCAATTATTTCTGCGAGGCTCACTTTACTGGCCCGAGTTCATTCTGCCTAAAAAAATCGTGATTTTTATGTCAAGTCGAAAATGACATTTCATATTCTTTCATATGAATAGCATCAAACAGATTATTAAACCAACAACGATATGCTAAAAGAAATAAACATTTAAAAAAGGTCACTTCTAAATCCCACGGGTTTTAGAAGTACCTACCCACTTATCATACAGTAACAAGTTCCCTCATAAAATTACTGTGTGTGGCACATGTTCAACGGAAACTCATAAACTTTGTTCAACAGCTGATGAGCTGTCACACTCCACAGGACATGATAAATCAAGACGTGTAATGTCGATTAAATATTATGTTAATTTATTACCGTTGGAATTAATTTAATTTATTGAGCTATTTTTTGAGTTCTGCACGCCGGATAAAGCAGCCAAACAACGCTGTATTTCGCGACTTTATATTATAGTTTTAAACTAATATTGACATTTTAAACAGAAAACTTATTAGGTATATTAAAATAAAATAAAATAAATCGTATATTAGTCAGGGATAATGTAGCTTTCGATCAGTAAAAAAATTTTTATACACATTTTTACCTCTTTATAATATTTAACATAGATACACGATTTACTTGGCGATAATTATAAGTTACCATTAATCTAACCTAATGATATTCCTCAAATTTTGTTTCTTGTTGTGCGTGTGTTAACTTTCTGTATTCAGTGGTAGTAGATATTTTTTTTACATTTTTTTTTATCTATGAGAACCTGTAATTGGCCTATATGTTTATAATATTCTTAACTATAATGTTTGATATTTATGTTGGTTTTACTTATATAAATAAATAGTCCTAAAAACCTTGATTCACAAGCAGTCAATGATCCTAATGTTCTTGATAAAAAACAAAGACAAAAAGAGGACTCACAGATGTGCAAGTTCATGCGCGATGACGAACGCGCTGGTGAGTCCCTCATCGCGGTCGATGGCGGCGGAGCGGGTGCGTGAGCACACCCCCCCTACGGGGGCGAAGCCCGAGGGCCCCCCCAGCTGGGATCGTGTCAGCCACACTGTTGCATCCCACCCGGTGCTCTCTGCAAACCAAATTACATGAGCAATAGTATTAGTGATTTTATAAAAATGTTTCCACCGCCTTAGCCGTGAAAAGGTAAGAAACAAACAGAATTTGGTAGGGAATTAGGATATTAGTAGGGGGTATTGGGGTCAATACACCAGAAAGAGGAAAATGTTTTTCAACACACTTGCTCATAAAGTGGCTCTAATTTCACTGCAATTAGGCACATAATGACACCTATAATCAAACTGAGACTTTTTGTTTGCTATTATTCACTAGTGAGTTATAGATTTTTTTTTTCAATTTTGTTGCTAGAGTTGCTTTGTTCTTAAAAAAGTTTCGATACAAAAAAGATCGTATTCAATCGTACTAATAAATTAATACACAAATATGGCTTGCTCATTTCATGCAACTTCGTATTTAAATAGATCATTTCAACTTGTACGTGTTTAATAAACAAAACTTTCACTCAAATATAACTTTGGTTTTCTCTGTAAAAACTTTAAATACCCCATTTTGTACGTGGCTAAAACGCTATCCACGACAAACCAAAGAAAAAGAAACCTAATTTTTTTAGTCCATGGCCGATCGCCATTGTAAGATGCGAGCGCATAGGAAAACGAGGCTGTATGGGCCTAGATCCTTTTGCCTTTTCCAAATTATATAAATAAAAAATTGGAAAACCAATTAATTTTCCCCGCCATTGCGAATGATTATTTTAAAATGATTTTTTAGTATTATTTATTCACAAGTGTGTTGAAAAACGTCGTATGATACACGTGTGTATTGATGATTACCGTCCTCGGCTCTCTTATGACCCTCGCCTACGGCTCGGGTCTCAATGGCGCCTCAGCGGTAATCACCAACTTTACTCACTTGTACCATAATGTACTATTTTTAAACTATTTTTTATACTCAGTCGGGTTCTTTTAATAAACCTACTTAATACCTACCTACCTACCTGAGTACCTACTCAGTAAATAACGAATGCGCTGAAAAACAAATTTGTCGTATGTCCAGTTAAATATTATTAGATTTATCACATACGCTGTCTAAAACAGATGCTGTCACTTTTATGTTTGTCTCTATTTAACAAACCAGCTTTTAACTACACCATTCTGTGGTAAGTTTTTAAGGTTTGACGAGAACCAGTGTGTCGTAAATCTTATATGGTGACATCATTATCATAATGTATCGTGAAATATTTGCGTAAAACGTCTGGTTATATATACTAGGATTAAAGGTAGGAAAAGTTGTTAAGCTCTCATGGAACCTCATAAGCGAGAAAAGATCCTTAACCTAGTGGGGTGACACTGTTGATTGATGATGATAGACAGCGATTAAACTTTATCACCGTATCGTCTTATTGATATCATAATTACTGTTAAATTAGTAATTTACATGTTCTTCATTTGAGAAGCCAAAGCCAAGTAAAAATAGATAAATAGATTTTGTAAATTCTACCAAGTCGCAGTTTTACATTCCATTGATTCAAAACCAGTTTGAAGCCAGTGCCTTACCAAATTGCTGCTATATTACGCTGTTCCCTCTCGAAAGCTTTAATCAACGCGAATATGGAATTTTTTACCGACTTTATTCGCGGTAAGTGTACTACAGAATCGATTTCTTGGAACATTTACAAGTCTTGCTAAGACAATCTTTTTTAATATTATGTTGTTTTCATAATCTGGTATTTTATTTATTTATTTATTTAAAGTACTTATAAGGAGGACCATCAGCTAAATTAATAGTGTGGACAAAAGATTGAAGTACATACAGCTAATAATATACGTTTTACAAGGGTATATGTGTTTCGATATTATATTTATAATATGATGCGACAGATTGCATATGCACCATTAACGATTCTCAGAATCTACAAACCTTCGAAGGTGTCATAATTCTATTTACGAGTATATTGTGTATATTTAATCTGTAGATACTTAATACGTTACTGTCTTTTCATCATCATTACTACTGCATCGATTAAAATGTAATAAACGTTCATTGCCAAAATAAATGCTACCGGGAACAATTAATTAACCGACGACGTCTTCAAATTAACCGACGGTTGTCCGAAACGACCAAAGTAGAGGACAAAACGACAGTAGTCTCGTAAGTAAACAAAAGCGCTTGCAAATTTGATGCAAATAAAATGTATGCATTGAATATTCATCGCTTTTAGTTGATCTTATGTTTACATTTATTTTACTCGCGCCAATAAAACATAGCCACTAGGAATAATGTACCTTTTGTGCTAGTTAAGAATATTCTGAATTTGTTCTTGGTTCCAGAGATTACCTTTTACAAAATACAGAAACAATTAACCTTCGGTCTGGTAGATACATTGTGTTTTAAAAAGGATATTGTTATGAAAACTATGTTATGAGCAAAGTAAAATATTAGTTATTCTTATGTTATAAACTGTTTATAGAAAAGTTTAAAAACATACCTGTGCATTTAATGTTTTTAAATGTACATATTACACAGAGTTAGTAGTTTCTACCAATCAATATATTTTGAGTTTGATTTAAGTTATTTGTAATAATTGTTATTTTATATACTTAACTACATAATTATATTAATATTGCTTATTTCACTTACCAGATGGAAGCTTTATGAGATGTCTGTAGTTCCATTTATTAACAGCTTCCAGCGACTTCTTCACGTTTCCGTATTTTATAACAGGGTCTTTATCTTCATAAAGAAACAGCTTGTTGATTACAAGCGTCATGTTAGAGTCCAGGGAAGGATCGTTGAATATGGCACTGACCTTAAAACATTACATAAACATTAAACATTCACACAACGAAACTGTGCACTTCCAACCCACATAGGTGCCGTACCAAAATAAACTGTACGATAAACGTATCATACTCACAATGTTCATCAAAGCTAAGATATAGTGCTTCACTCGCTCCCGACCGTGAAACTTCAACATTGTATGATCGGCCACGATCGCCATTTCGAGCCACAGTCCGTGAACACCTGGAACAATGACACATGTTGTACACTAGGACTATTCATCGCCTCACAACTCAGTTTATTGACACACACCTGAAACCGGTCTAGTAATTGGCATCATATCGCGAAAGTAGTCGATGTCCGCTTGGCTGCTGTGGCGCGCGTGCACGTGCGTCCGCGGCGCCGGGTCGTCCTCCTCCAGGTCAAGATCAAGGTCGGTGACCGTGTCACCGGTCAGGTTGTACGCGGCCGTCTGCTCGGCCAGTAGCACGTCACGGCGGCGCAGCACGTGCGCACCGTCGGTCCGGCTCGTCGGCTGCAACACAAAGTCCTCCCTGCCAACTTGCAGCAGACCGTACAACTGCCCCTCGCACTCCGTTACCGTGGCCGTTGAGTCTTCCTCGTGGAGGACACGTCCCTTGTAGAACCGGCACTGGTTGTAGTAGGGCGAGCGTATAGCGCGGTTCTCTTGCAGTTCCAGGTGCCAGCCGTATAAGTGGAGATGGTGTATGGTGGGTACGTGGCGGCGGAAGCGCGAGAGGGGGCGCGGGTTGAGCAGCAGGGGCTCCGGCGGCGGTCGCCAAGCTTCAGCAACCACGATCAGAAGCGTTGCCGCCCACAGCCAGCGCGCCATCGTACGCGCGCCGACGCGGGCTTTGCCTCTCTGCCTGCGCAGGCGCACGCGTTGCGCTTACGCAGCTACGCACATGGCGAGCGTCTCACAGCGCGGAAGGTAAACGACTCCGCGGTTACATTGCAGGGGCTTCACGCATGCGTCACGTTAGTAAACAAAGGGCGCGCGTCTGTTTTTATTCTATAACCTAGCGCTGTATATCTGCGCGCTCGCCGCTTGATTATACCGCCGCTAATTATACCTATCCAACTAGAAACTGCTTCATTTGTGTTGATTTATTATAGTTTTATCGTTCACGCCAATTAAGTAGTAAAACGATTGCGTTTACCATGTGTGGATGTTTGTATCTAGAACAATAACCTTTTCATTATCACGAAACAAAAATTGTCTTTATCTTGCAAGTAAAGTACACACTCAACTTGAGATAATTAAGTACCTAAAATAATTAAAGACTATGTGTAGTAAGTTTGTACCTGAGATTACGTAATCTAGTGGCCCTACATTTAATGGTACAATATGTAGGTGGCCCAATGGTGGCCTCGGGAGAAATAGGACAGCCCCGAAAAGGAATTCCTTGTAGGAATATGGAACCATAAAATATGGTAATAAGATAATGTCAAATTCTCAACTTCGTATTCCACGAGCAAGCGTCTTATGACATTTACGAAAATGAGGTTATATTATTATTCCAACCATTTGATCCAAATAAATTTATCTCTAGCGTTGAATACTGATTTATGACTTAATATTTATGTATTGTGATATTAGATAAGTGCATAACAAACTAACAAAGTAGGAATTTAGTCTTTACTTTAGTTACTTTAGTCTTTTCATTGTTTTTAAATTACAATTAGAATTGTTACGTAGAGTCAATGGAAAATAAAAACTCTGCACAGTCCGTTGGAGATAAGACGTGAGCTACTTTACAGATGCATTTTTATTATGTATAGAGTTCATATTAACAATAATAGGAATGATGACTGTTTTTTTTTATCTAAATTTGACATTAAGTAGATTTTTTATCTAGACCATGGTTAACTCATTGACAGTCTTGCGATCGCGGGTTCGATTTCCTACAACGTGGGAAAAATAAAAGAAATACTTTAAACTAACATGATTTAATTTTAGTATTAAGGAAATTAAATATAGCTACAGTAAATGTTTTCTTACTTAATTTTTTACGAAAGAAGTTACGTTCATCGAATAGATCTTTGGTTATGTTAATTATTTAGAAAACACAATATTATTAACAGGCGCCGTAACTACCTACACCTATATTTTTAATAAAGTAACTCTTTGCATAGAAACACAACAATTCCAATTTAAATTTACTCTGTTTATTAAATCCATTGTCTGGTCACATGTTTTGCTAAGTACAACTATTTAAAAATCACTTTTAATGGGTACTATTTGAGTGATCTTTTTCCTCTTGACAAATAATCGCCAATGCTTGTCTTTACGTCATCGGAAACCTCATTTTTATGTACAAAAAACGTCAACGCTCCATCATTTCCGTTTTTGTACACTGGTTCTTCGGGTTTACTAACGAAGTAAATGGTTATTATAACTGCTTCGTCTTTAGGATCGACTTCACCGGGTCCGTTGTAAATGTAATCGCGAAGTTTGTTGGACAAATACTTTCCGACGTTGCCCACTCGGTAGAATCCTGTGTTCCTGAAGCCTTCTATGGGGAACGTGACCTGGTTCTGGATATCACGAGCCAGATTGTCGACAGCGCCGACGTTAATAGACAGGTCTTTGACGGACCCACCTGCACCTGACAAGAGCTGGAATTGTGGAAGAAATGAATAGTGTAAAATATTTACACAATTTATTGAGAAAGAACAAACTTTCAGATGTGATGAGTTTTTCTATAGAATGAGTTGTCAAAAATCCTTTCATAGTGCTTATCTAGGTAGGTACTATATTTTATAATGAGCAGAGCAGTGATATTCTACTGGTTAAAGAGCCCGCTTCTCATGCGTGAGGTCTTGGGTTCGAATCCCGGCATGAGTTTTTCAAAAACTTACCTACATACATACATTTTTATTTATTTTGATTTATTATACATACATTGCAATGTTTAGTTAATAAGTAGGTATTTTGTTATTTAATGTTGATTTGCATAGTGTTTTTTTTTATTTGTTAATCTTTTCTTTTTCTTATTTTAATGTATGTGTGTGTATTGTGTTGCAATAAAATGATTTATCTATCTATCAATTATTCATTTATAACATAATTTTGTACTTAAACTGAGTAGGTACCACTAGCTCAACAGTGAAGAAAAACATCGTGAGGAAACTCGCAAGTCCAAGAATTAATTCTGAGGCATGTGTAACAGATACGGTGCGGCGGGCGATGGGCTCATCACCAGCTCACGTTAAGGGGTCCAAAGATTATACTGGTGAAATGTTTGTATTTACTGAAATGGAATACCTCTACCTACTATCTCGGGGACAAAAAGGCGTAAGACTATTAATTTTCATTTTTACGTGAACTGAATTCAATATTTCATATTACTGTTCGTTATCTGTTCGTCAGTCAATGTTAGAGGTGGAGACTGGAGAGGTTGTTGTATTGTTAACTTAATATTTGTTTAACCTCTAAGACCAAGCATCCGAGACACAATAGATTTTTAATTGTGTCTCGGTTCCAATTGGAACCCGCGGTTCTTTACAGATTGTAATTTAATGAAAAAGTGATGGAAATATTTTGTGGTGAATTTATGCCTACCATAATTTATTACAGAGTTACTTTTCGGTCGTAAAAAAGTTGTGAAAGCACGACCGAAATATTTCCGGAGTGGGCTATTATTGTACACGATAAAATTATTAACGAAGCCAGTTTGGGCAAAATTGATATCAGAAACCAATTGTTGAGTCAAAGATAAAAAAAGCCGTGACATTTGTGACAAAATCCACACTATACAAGGTAAACATCCGGCGACACATCGTTAACAAATGAGATAACGCACAAAATTACCTGAAGATTGGACAGAGTGAACAAATAGCCGATCGGATCCATATTTGATCTCGCGTCTCGTGTGCTGTGCCCGCTTCGGACAACCCGCCAGTCGTGGGGCTAGCGAATACTTCTCAGTATTTATAATTTGTATTCGTCGACAGCACGTTGACTAATTCGGGAAGGTACATCGCATAGAAATGTTTTGTGAGAATGTTAATAAGGACTGACAAACGCTCGGTATTAGCATAATAATGTAACCAGCTCGCCACAACACTTGTATAGTCGATATCCGTGAATTTTTAGCTCACTCACAAACGTATTATGATTGACAAACGACGTTTGCATTAATTTAAGAATCAATTCGAAACATCTATCATCTGTTGTGGATGCAACTTGACAATCATATTAAGTAAGGTCGATGTTTCAAAAGAATTGCTGGAATAGCGTAAGCCTAAGTGCGAACTTTTTTGTAGCACTGCATTATTTCTATCTAGTAAATACTCGAAAACCAACCGTCTACGTAAGCCCGTTAGTGGAGTAGACATAATCGTCTAGTCTAGTAGTAGAGGAGTAGTAGAGTCTAGCTTCGAGCTAGTTTAGTGTATTTTATGAAAGGTTTGAATTAAACTTTGAATGCTTCAGGCAGAACGCGTCTGAATCTCAAATTATCCAGTACTAAATATTATCGCGTGCCTTTCATATTTCCACTTAATTAATCAATAAATAATAATAATACATTATGTGCCCTTGAATACCCCTATCACAGATTACGTTGTCGTGCCCGGAGCAACACCGTGAGAGCACTGTACGACGTTTTCACCAACTGCAATTATAACATAAACAAGCAGTTATAGTAGGTTTTAAAACACTCGAAAATAAATATTAATAACAATATTTTCTGGGACACACTCACACATGGCTATTTAGTCCTAAACTAAGCAGAGCCTGTACCATAAGTACTTAACTACTGATAAACTACACTTTGGAAATTGAGACAAATCTAACGTCATCTTTCACTTCAGAATCCGTCAAACTGTTTAGGCTACAGGCTGTGCCAACGAAAAATTAAATACCTACCGGAATATTACCCTCTTTCTAGTGCAATAGGTTAAACAGACGTAAAATACTCTCTCTACTATATACAACGCCGTTCTACACTCTTTCAAGAAATGAATGGTGCTTCACTTTATTCTACCTTTATTTACAGGTTTTCTATGTAGAAATAATAGTGTCTTCATTGTGCTTTTATTTCTTTTTATTGTTTCGTTACACTCAGTCTGTATTGGGCCAATAGGTACTATTGGCGGATCTAAATAGGCAAACAATTTTTAAATTTACAATAATTAAAGCATTTATCACTTAAGAACCCTGAAAAGACCCCGCGAAGATATTAGCCAGCCGTCTAGTTTTGTTTCTTTAGTCGTTTGTCATTGAAATAGACAATTACAAGAGACCGTCAAGTTAGAAGCCTCACCATGGAATTGAGCTGTTCTGATAATGTCAAACAACTCTTCCTAAATAGTGCCAAATAGTGCCCGAAGCATATAAATAGTGCTATCATACTTTCGGAGATATTCAGGTCGTTCAGTGAGGCTGCTATCTTGACCAGCACTGTTCTTGAAGAACTATATACCAAAAAACTCTTCTTAAATATTGCCTTGGATTTGCAAAGTTTCAGAATTAGTGCTTCAAAGGAACCCAAGATATTAGGGTACATTGATGAGGCTTCCAACTTGACGTCAAGCTGGAAGTCACATCATCAACGAGGAAGAATTTCGAATCGAGACTAATGCCAAAAATCTCTTCCTAAATAGTGCCTCCGGAATCAAAACAAAGCGGAAAGATTTAACTTGTATTTTAGTCAATAAATGATGATAAACTTCCACGTACATTTTGGATTCGGTACCTACAGATAGGAATAAACCAACTAGATCAAAATGGAGGCTCAGCTTTATAAAGAGCAACATCTCAGAATGTTTTTTTGTTTTTTTTTTGTAGCTAGGGGTACAAATTGTGATGATTTATCAAGTATCAGGATGCGGACTGCTTCAGTTTTTGAGATATAATTTTTTGAAGAATTATAACAATCATTTATCAAATATCAAAGAAAACGCAATGTCCAATGTCAAACTTCAAAAAAACGTTTAAATAATTTTTTTTTTCATTGATAAAAAAAATCTTAAGTTTTTTTAAAACATCGCTTTTATTTAAGTTTTCTTTATATTGTATGTATTCTTGCTGAATATGTAGCAGATAACTTAAAAAACTAATGAGATGTACAAAATGTTCGATACAGGAACAAGGGAAGTAAAGGGGTTTGAGCAATTAATTATTAGAAATCTAAAGTATAAAATACACACAATGCACGAGCGCGGAACCGAGCGTGTCTAAGGCAATTGAAAAGACAAGATGGCTTCTTTAACCGGTCTTAGTGAAAGGGTTACCAATTAAAATATGGAACTATCGCCCTAATTACAATGTGCTACTAAGCTAAAATAGCATAAGAATTAAGTAATGCGCATAATGCGTACAAGAGGAGCTATACGATTGGCCATTATAGTTTTATTTAAATAAATATAAAAGGGTATAACACATTGATGCTCGTGCGTGCCACTAAATAATTAAATTATAAAAAAAACTACGACTATAAGGTCTGCGGCGTGAAGTAGCAGACACAAGATAAAAAAAAATCAAAGATTTTATCCAAATCTTTCTCCCAAACACAAACTTTGGGTAGAACCAAGCCATTGTTAGTGGACTGGTAGGAATTTAAAGGATCCGATGGAGAGACAGTCTGGGTATGCCTTTCCCTCTCGGAGACAGGCATGTATATATTTTATGTAAGTATAATACTTAGGTAAGTATATAAAATATTATGTTTTATATGGATTTTCATTTCCGTTGTTTGATTCTTTCAATCCTGTGGCACAGTTCTTTCATTGCCGTGAACGCTTGTTTCATTGCCGTGCACGTATGTTGGATCGCCGTGGCACAACATTTTATTTTATTAATAAAAGCGATGTTTTTAAAAAAACTTAAGGATAAAAAAACCACGGAAATAAAGATTTTTATGGGCCTGTTGAAATACACCCTCATCTGCTAGATATTAAGCAAGAATACATTATAAAAAAACTCGATTTTGTTTGAAAAACTAAAGATAAAAAAACCACGGAAATGAAGATTTTAATGGACCTGTTGACATTTATCCTAAGATAAAACAATATTGTTTAAACATGTTTAGGACACGGCGATGAAAGAAAATTTAAATATTTTAATAAATGTATTCCGTAACAAAACATTAACTATTAAATAAAAATAGGTTTTAATATAAATAACCAATAGATTTTTATCAATGAACAAAATATTTTTTTAAACGTTTTTTTGAAGTTGGACATTGGACATTGCGTTTTCTTTGATATTTGATAAATGATTAAGTTATAATTCTTCAAAAAATTATATCTCAAAAACTGAACCAGTCCGCATCCTGATACTTGATAAATCATCACAATTTTAGCAACAAAAAAAAAACAAAAAAAAACATTCTGAGATGTTGCTCTTTATAAAACTGAGCCTCCATTTTGATCTAGTTGGTTTATTCCTATCTGTACCGAATCCAAAATGTACGTGGAAGTTTATCATCATTTATTGACTAAAATACAAGTTAAATCTTTCCGCTTTGTTTTGATTCCGGAGGCACTATTTAGGAAGAGATTTTTGGCATTAGTCTCGATTCGAAATTCTTCCTCGTTGATGATGTGACTTCCAGCTTGACATCAAGTTGGAAGCCTCATCAATGTACCCTAATATCTTGGGTTCCTTTGAAGCACTAATTCTGAAACTTTGCAAATCCAAGGCACTATTTAAGAAGAGTTTTTTGGTATATAGTTCTTCAAGAACAGTGCTGTGGTTTTTGTGTACTGAGATGAGCCTCACTGAACGACCTGAATATCTCCGAAAGTATGATAGCACTATTTATATGCTTTGGGCACTATTTGGCACTATTTAGGAAGAGTTGTTTGACATTATCAGAACGGCTCAATTCCATGGTGAGGCTTCTAACTTGACGGTCTCCAATTACAAACTAATTAACATAATATTTTAGGCAACGTCGGTGGTGGAGATGTGACGGTTTTATTTTAAAACTATAGCTGATCTTTCAGAATGTAATACAGGAATATATCCCATATAAAGGATGATTTTTTAAGCGTAGTTTTTTTTTAATCTAATAAAACACTCAATTTGCATCATATATTCGATTTTTTTAATGGAATTGATAAATTGGCCTTTGCCATGAGTTAGAGTTGAAACATACTGTTTTTTTAACTGGCTCAGTACGGACGAAGTATCGGGCAAAAACTAGTACCTATTAGTATAAATTCGAGGTCTATTTAAATTTTATTTATAACATCCTGGCATGAAATCTTGTATTATATACAATATGTAACAGAATAAGCGCAATTCCTGAAATTAGTTTGGTCATTATCGACTACTAAAGCGATTTCAGCTATTTTAAAAAATGAAAAAAAAATATTTTTTTTTTAAATGAATTAGCATAGTCGAATTTAGTGCTACCTATGGAAATCGTACTGTTATTTCTCTTTATTTAAGAAAAATGGTAAGACAAAACTAAAGTACGAAGGCATCATATTCTTTTTAAATTAATATACTAATTGGGGTGTATGAGAAATTGCGCTTATTCTGTATAGTGAAATAGGCATATGTTCTTATACAACTTACTGTGGTGTAAGACAAAAGAGAGATCATACACCCCTCCAGCAGAGAGCACGATGGGGCGGCTTGCGCGTGCGACGATGAACATGAGACGCGCGCGCACGCCCGGAACCGTTGCTATACCACGCTCCCAGCCAGAGAAGTACACAGCGTCTCTAACAGACTCACTCTGTAAAAATATAAGTAAAAGTGTTTCGTTAGAAGCTTATCCACATCTTTTAAATATTATAAATTGTATCTGCAATTGATGTAAAAAAGTATCTATGTTATTTTCTATATCAGACTAGCTTTTACCCGGGGATTAGCTCGCGCACGTTTATTTCACCCCTACCCCTGATGCCTACACTGTATAAGCTATCTATGTGCAAAATTTCAAGTCTCTATACCCAGCGGATTAGGCTGTGCGTTGATATAATATCACCAATTAGTCAGTTGATCATTTTATATATACCTATAGAAAATTCAACAACAACAAGACCACTTGAATTCGTTTGTCAACTCATTGTTTTTAAATACTTTAGAATTATTTTTTATATTTCATTTTATTTTTAGCTGGAGGAAAACATCGTGAGGAAACGCGCAGGTCCCAGAATGAATTAAAATTCTGGGGTTACCACTATCACGGTTAGGGGTCCAAAGAAAATCTGGTGAAAAGCGGGTATATCCAGAAATGGAATACCTCTGCCTACCCCCTCGAAGATATGAGCCTTAAGATTTTATTTTTTTATTCTATGATTTTACCTGATTTTTTATCTCGTCACACCAGCGACACAGCAAATACAGTGTAAACAAGTTGTATGACAGATACAGGAGGCTCATGAGAAACTTGGCGACGCTCACAGCTACTGTCTATAAGGAACACAACACAAGTCTATGTCAATACATTTTATGCAAAAATGAAGTCTCGTGTCTCTTTATTTACCCGTAAAAAGTTGGGGAAATTATATGGAGGGAGCCGAGCCGAGCGCTATTATACATTATAATATATATTTGAACCGTTCTCAATATTATATAGTGTTGTTGCTTGCGTCATGTAGTTATAAAATGTGGTAATATGGTTCAAATACATAAAACCTGAAAGGGCACTGCAATGTATTACACATTTTTAGCTACATGATATTTTATTGACGTTGCCCTTATATACAACATAAAGAAATTATTTATAATACGCTACTCTATTCATCCGATTAAACAAGTGATCATGCATCATCATCATCATTAGCCTATCTATTAGTCCACTGCTGGACATAGGCCTCCCCTAATGAGCGCCATAGCGCCCTGTCTTCGGCTTGACGCATCCAGCATCTCCCTGCAGCCTTTCGCAGCATAAAATGCGATTCTTAAATCTCAAAAAGGATGAATTAATGCAGCAGCCTTATCAAGCAGCAGCCTACTGCTGACGATTTATTACATTAGATAATCCTATAGTTTTCCGATTGATCGGCTAGATATACTGGCTGCCTAGTCAAATCAGTTAGGTACCTACTTATTATTATGTCAACACTCAAATTTACTATGGAAGATGTACTTAATATCAAAGTATGACGTCTTCATTTTTAGAGTCAAGTGCGTCACTTATTTATTCTTTTATTATTTTGATTTTTTTTTGAGAATAGAAATGCATTTCTGGAGCTAGTTTGTGTACCTACTTTTTGAATAAAAGATTACTCGAAAATTTATTTCGATACATATAACTGAGCAAGTGAAAGAGTTCGTGTATTTGGGTAGCGTGTTTACAAGGGATGGCAAGTTTGAGAAAGATATTGAAAGAAGAGTATTGAAAGGAAATGCAGTGAATGGGGCCCTGAATAGCCTTGTGAGTAGCCAGGGGGCCAATTCTACTAAATGACAGCGGTGATAGTTGTATGACTGTGGTCACTCAATGGTGATATTATGTCAAATTTTGACACTTTTCGTATTCTGTTAACTGTCAGTTTTCACAATCATTCAACTATCATTGTTGACCACTTTTGGTATTCTACTATTCCTACCATGGAATGGCGCTGTCCAGTGATTGCTTTTTTCCCCTTATTTTAAGGCATTGGCAATTTAGCCATCAGCCCTAAACACGACACGAAATTCAGATTTTAGCTCTGCTTCAGAGTCTATGCACAAAAATACACAAGTTTCTTCAAAACTTATCGAAATGTCACATGTACCATAAATAAAATCAATCATCTAAAGATTTTAGTGCCGAAAACCCGAAAAAAAACTAATGACACGCATGGTAGTAATAGTTATATATGGTAGGCAACACCTAACGTAGTCCATAGTCATTCCATTGTTATGCCACTATGATTTTAGTGGAATACAAATTAGATGTCATAGTTGCCAGTTGCAGCATAATGGAATGATAGTTCGATGACAATGGCTGACATTTAGTGGAATTGGCCCCCAGGTCATGTCTAACAAAGCAAGGATGGCTATGCATAACGCTGTTCTGGTCCCGACGCTGATGTATGCAAGTGAATGTTGGGTGTGGCAGAAGAAGCATGAAAGCAAGTTGAACGCAGTGAAAATGAGGTCTTTGAGGAAAATTTGTGGAGTAAAATTGTGTGATAGAGTGAGGAATGCGGATATACTAGAGAAGTGTGGTTTGAAAGAAGATGTAGTGACAAGGATAGAAAAGGGTATGTTATGCTGATTTGGTCATTATAACGTATATGGATATGAAAGAAGAGTAACGAAAGAGATTTATGGTGCAAGTGTTGAAGGATACAAGGCAAGAGGACGCCCCAGAAGGACGTTCACGGATCAAATTAGTGACGTCCTTCAAAAAGCTGGGGTCAAGAGTGCAAACAATAAAAGAGCGTGCATGAAAAGGCTTATGAGTGTGAAAGTGGCGATCTATCGTCTCTGCCTATCCCTGTGGGAAGAAGGCGTGAGCTGCATGTATGTATGTACATATAACTTTCCTATTAGGTATTTGTATTTTAATTATTTTCAGAAATTATTCGTTTGACAGCTGGTCGAACTAGGTGAAATGATTCAATTATGTGTATTCAATTATGACTCATAACTGTATTCAAATAGGTAAGTTAATGTATTATGCATATCTCACCGCGGTAACTTGATAGCCAGCCAAGCAAATGAGTATTCCACTGGCTATCAGCTGGGCCAACATAGGAGCACTCAGTATCTGCCTCAGCTCTGAAGAATTCCTTAAATAGTATACCATGCCTTTACAATCATCCTCATCTATACATATAATAAAACTCTAACGGGGCCGTGTCTGTACATGAAATATTTTTTGAAAATTTTAACGGTAGTGTATATACTTAGTTATCGATATAGATACCGAAACACCAATTTTTGGAATTTTTGTCTGTCTGTCTGGTTGTGCACGCATCACTCAAAAACTACAGGACGGATTTTGATGAAATTTGGTATGGAGATAATTGAGTACCCGGGTCAACATCTAGGGTACTTTTTGTTCCAGGAAAATATCTCATTCCCACGGGAAAATAAAAAAACTGGTTAAAAAGATAAAAACGTACTACTCCGAAACGATAACACATAGAAACTTGAAATATGGTATGTAGGTGTCTTATGACATATAAGACAGGACAGGAAGACATGTAGGAAATTGGTATGAAGGGATTTTTGGAAATTTCCACGGGAACGGGAATAAACTAAATCCAAGCGGGAAAACGCCGCTGGGCACCCGCTATTTGAAATATGGTATGTAGGTGTCTTAAATATGTCGTAGGCAACCACTATGAAGGGATTTTCGGAAATTCCCACAGGAACGGGAATAAACGGAATCCGCGCGGGCAACGCCGCTGGGCATCCGCTAGTAATAAATATTTATAAAACGAACAGTAAAACCTACTTCAAAATAAATTTGTGTTGTTCGACCAAGCTTCCCAATCTTTTAATGTAAATTCGTTGAAATGTTTGATTCCCAAATAAATCGTCTTCATCTAGGCCTGAAATGTTTTAACATAAATGGTACTATAAAACAGCACAGACGTCTAATAAACTATTGGTGTAAAAAGTATGATATCTAATAATTATTGAAATTACAAATCAGCAGGTTAAGACTGTTAAGATATTTTTATGTGATTAATGTGATTATACAGTTACTTACGACAAAAATGACAGGTACCTACTTATTTTTATCTTTCGTTATGAGAATAAAAACATTATGTGTTTAATGTAGTGTATGTACTGTGTGCAGTAGTTTTATCTACTATTGATTGGATTTTCTTGATGTGTAGTATATTTACTACCTTGTGAAGTCGAAGCCTTTTTGCTATATAAATGAACTTATTTAGGAAATACATAAAACAATTAAGAACAACTATTTCAATAGACGCGAACAGCACTGAATAATATGTATTTTCCAAGACAATTCCACAGTATTGAGAAATAGCACAGTTCAAAACTTGTTTCAGAAATATAAACAAATAGAATTGAACAAAAATCCAATACTTGGATTTAGATAGATATGTATGAAGCTAAATCGGATCACCAGTCCCCATCTCTTAAGCGGATATGCCAACAGATCGACGTTGCATTGAATTTTAAATTTACATTGAAAACATTTGCCCGTTACCTCTGAAACTCGCTCTGCAGTCGCTCACAATATTCTCAAAACAATCTGAAAGTACACCGAATTGGCAGAGAAGATGCATGAAATGAGTTTGCATGATGAGGTCGTTTACTACGACGAAGTAGGAAATGAAATGGAACATTATGAGGACCACGATGTATGTTAAGAGGTAGCGCCGAGGAGTGTGGTATTCGAAGGGTAGTCGCACGGCGGCCACGAAATTGTATTCTACGTCGTCTACCAGAGGGTACATGTACCTGAAAAGGTAATCTGATCATTATACAATTTGGCATATTATATGTCGCAGTCAAAACTCAGAACCGGTCAAAAAAACAGTCGAAAGTGGTTTTGACTAAGGGCATCGGTCAAACCACTTTTATCTTAATCATATAGTAGGTTAGAATAGAGTTGTGAAACTTAAAAGAATTTAACAAAACCTTATATTTTTAAATCTAAGGCTACAGTCGGGTGCCACATTAAATATATATACCTACTGCACATACTCGCGCAAAATATTTCTAGCCTAATAAAAATGGTCCGTAGCCCTAAGTACAGGTATGTAGAAGTATAATACAAACAACGTTACCAGCTGCTATACGGCTCGGTATCACTCATATTAAACACATAATACACTTTGTTACTCTGAATTTCTATAAGTTAAAGATTTTTAAAATCGGTTCAGCAGTTCTAGAGATCACTAAGAAACATACCTTCCAAAAAAAAATAACTCTTTAGTATTAGTATAGATAATACAGTTACCGTTAAAACCACTTACCAAATCGCAAGTGTACAAGTCCCTAAAGTCAACAGCAACTTAAAATATCTACCATTCTTTTTTGACCAAAAATCTAGAACATTCTTTCGTTGCGGCGTGGAAGTATCAAAGAACGGTGACTCCATACTCTTCGCCAGTTTCATGTAAATATGTTTATTTTTCATCTAAAAACAGAAACACAATGGCATTGTAATATAATTATTGAAATGAGGGGTCGACTAACACTGTTTATTGAAAATCTTGTGTATTTGTAATATTAGTCATGTTCTTTGTTCCAACTTTACGTATTTCCTATTTTATCCTAGGTATTATGTTTTATTTTTAAACATTGTTACAAAGAGGTCCCTATGGGTGGAGTATAGCTATAAATAAACAAACATTTATAAACATAGAAAAAACCTGTTTTCAATATTTACCATATTCCGATATCTGTACATGACTAAGAGGTGTATTATAGTGACATTGATGTTGTCTATAACATCATCCATAGAAGATACGCTGAACAAATACCAGAGCTCGCTCGATACGAATAGGATTATCGACATCTTTACGACGTTGCTGTACATCTGGTACATGAATCCCTGATGCGATAGGGACAGGCCTGAGAACAAGTTGACATTTACAACATTCTGTTTAAATCGGTACTTAGTTTTATTTTATCAATTGGCCTTAAAAAGTCCGCTTTATTACAACTGCATTAGCGAAAAGAAACTAGATTTGAAGAAATGTATCGCAATGACAATTTTAAGAAGACTCGTTGTACTTTTGTATAGTTAGTTTTAGCTAATAACAAGATTTGATTTAAACTAAAGTTTAGAGGAAATATAGACGATAGCTCAGTGCGCCAACTTAAGTAGCTCGGGCATTTTAGTCCTGATTTGAACATTGGTAATGTATTTACCTCATTGTATATAGAATACATGTATATCTTTAGGTACAGGTGAAGACTATAGAAGTACAGACGAAGTATCAGATTCTGACACTTTAGTGACAATAATGTTAAAAAATTATAGGATCTATTGTTCTCAACAGTGTGTTTCGTGGAAAGACAAAAAACTTCTCAGTCAAAGCCAAGAGTATTGAAATGAAATGAAATGAAATTATTTATTTCGGACATGAATCCATATAAATGTTAGTATCACTTACTAGCTATGTTAGTAAATTTTAAAATTTAAAATATACACTGGGTGTTCTGTGCACAGCCACCCAATGTGCAACAATAGGGCTGTCAGGTTTTTCAGCGATTACCTTCAGAAGAGTGTTGGTGCTGCCCCGCATTCGCTCCCACAGGGAGGCCACCCGCTTGCGCAGCACGGCATGAAAGCCGTCAACACTGCAGTCGGCGAACATCCCTGAGGCGCTACAGCACCAGGGCAGCCCCAACAGCCCTCTGAAGGCGTTGTTGTATTGGACACGCAGAGCACTGAAGGCTTTTTTGGTATAATTACTCCACAGGCTGCATGTGTACAGAGTTTGACAATACGTTCTGAATAATGTAATTTTTACCTCACGTGAGCAGCGTGCAAACCTGCGAGACAGCATATTTCCCCTCACCGACAGTGCCCTGCGTTCCCTTTCCAAATCCAGATCATCTCTGAGGTCGTCTGTGACCCAGTGACCCAAATATTTAAATTGCTTAACGGTTTTTAGAGGAGATCCACTTAGTGTTAAAGGCGGAACCGAGTAGGTTTTTGTGCCTGATTTGAAGATAAGTATCTCGCTCTTCTTAGCATTATATTTGAGTCCATGGGCCCCAGCATACCTCTCACATATTGCAAGCAATATCTTTAGTGCGTTGACTGAGGGGCTCAGCAGCACCATGTCGTCGGCGTAACTAATGTTATTAAAGAAACGGCCGTCAATCGAACAACCAACTTCGGCACCACTAAGCTCCTCAATCAACCCATTTACATAAATATTAAATAACGTGGGTGAAGTTAAACCCCCTTGTCTCACACCACATTCTAATTTATAGACCTTCGAGTACTCTCCTGCCCATTTCACCATATTGGATTGATTGTCGTACCAATACTTAAACATATTAGTAATTTCAACTGGTAAGGTACTACTATACAACTTATTCCATAACCTGCTGTAAGGCACTAGGTCAAATGCCTTCGACAAGTCCAGGAAACAAGCATAAACTGGTGTGTTCCTGTCCGTATAGTACCGGACGGTGTGCTTAAGGCATAGAATTGCAGACTCGGTTGATAGCCCCGGTCGAAAACCGAACTGGGCATCGTGTAGTTCTATATGCTGATTTAAATGCTTATTAAGCACACCGTCCAGCACTTTAGCTAATATGGTAGCTAAGGAAATAGGTCTACAATTGGACTTGTCGGAGGCATCGCCCGTTTTGCATTTTGCAACAGGCACCACAATGGTCTTCATAAGGTCGTCTGGTAAGTAATTGTGTCGGATGCAGAAGGTGTATAACATTGCAAGGACCCTTGGTAGGTGAACACCTGCATGTTGCAAATGCTCGATGCTGAGTCCATCGTGACCGGGTGACTTACCTCTTGTCATTTGTGTGACAATCTTGGAGACTTCTGCTGCAGATACTCTGATGGAATTTTCACCCACACGGCCCCACGGTATTATCTAATACCAATAAATATATGTATGTTTTATCTTCTATATATATAAAGAGAGAAGTCCTGACTCACTGACTCATCAACGCCCAGCCTAAACCCTTAGACCAAGAAAGCTGATTTTTTTCACGGATATTGTTTTTAAGACGTAAAGTAGGAATAAGAAAGGATTTTTAGAAATTCAACCCTTAAGGGGGTGAAAAAGGGGTTGAACGTTTGTATGGAAAACCTTCATTTTTGGGTCTATCAATTCGAAACTTTGTAAAAATACTCTTCAAAACAAACAACAAGACACGTGATCCTACATTTTCCAAAAAACCTCCCGTAAGGGGTTGAAACAGGGGGGTGGAGTTTGTATGGAGACGTGTTGTTTTTTACGTCTATCAAGTTGAAACTTGACACAAATCTTAAAAATAAATGATGAGATACGTGTTTTTGGATTTTTCTAAAATCGTCCCCTAAAGGTGTGATAATAGGGGTTGAGTTTGGTATATATGGAAAACCTTCATTTTTGGGTGTATCAATTCGAAACTTTGTAGGAATACTTCTCATAACAAACAACAATATACGTATTTCTGGATTTTCCAAACAACCCCCTCTAAGGGGTTGAAACAGGGGGATGGAGTTTGTATGGAGACGTGTTGTTTTTTACTTCTATCAAGTTGAAACTTGACACAGATACTCTTAGAAATAAATGATGAGATACGTGTTTTTGGATTTTTCTAAAATCGTCCCCTAAAGGTGTGAAAGTAGGGTTGAGTTTGGTATGTATGGAAAACCTACATTTTTGGGTGTATCAATTCGAAACTTTGTAGGAATACTTCTCATAACAAACAACAATATACGTATTTCTGGATTTTCCAAACAACCCCCTCTAAGGGGTTGAAACAGGGGGATGGAGTTTGTACGGAGACGTGTTGTTTTTTACGTTGAAACTTAACACAAATACTCTTAGAAATAAATGATGAGATATGAGTGTTTCTGGATTTATCAAAAAACCTCTTTTAAGGGGTTGAAACAGGGGGATGGAGTTTGTAAGGAGACGTGTTGTTTTGAAACTTGGCTCAAAAACATTCTTAGAAATAAATGATGAGATATGTGTTTTTGGATTTTTCTAAAATCGTCCCCTAAAGGTGTGAAAGTAGGGGTTGAGTTTGGTATGTATGGAAAACCTTCATTTTTGGGTGTATCAATTCGAAACTTTGTAGGAATACTTCTCATAACAAACAACAATATACGTATTTCTGGATTTTTCAAACAACCCCCTCTAAGGAGTTGAAACAGGGGGATGGAGTTTGTATGGAGACGTGTTGTTTTTTACATCTATCAAGTTGAAACTTGACACAAATACTCTTAGAAATAAATGATGAGATACGTGTTTTTGGATTTTTCGCGAATCACCTTCTAACGGACTGCAAGTAGGGGGGGTTGAGCCGTTAATATGGAGAAGCGTGTTTTTTTTTTGCATCTATCAACTTGAAACTTGGCACAAATATTCTTCAAAAGTGTCCATACAAAGTCCACTATTTTTTGAGAATTCACTATGGGTTCCTTGAGGAAATTTGTTTCTTAGTATGAGCATATGCATAGCCTTTAGTATCAAGAACTAATTCAAAAATTATAAACCAGAGAGTGTTCTAGGCTTTACAACACGTAAGAGAATAAGCGCAATTCCTGAAATTAGTTTGTTCAGTATTGACTACTTAATTTATTTCAGCTAATTTTAATATGTGTAAAGTTTTTCCAAAAAAATTATTAGCATAACTGAATTTAGGGCTAACTATGGAAACCTTACTGTTAACGCTCTTTAATTAAGAAAAAAATGGTTAGATAAAACTTAAGTACGAATGCATTACCGATCTTTTTTATTAGTATACTAATTGGGGTATATGAGGATTTGCTCTTATTCTGTGACGCGTTGTAGGTAATATACCTATATGGGTGTTTTTAATAACAAAAATATAAGCCCGCTTCTCATTCCTGAATCTCGGGTTCCAATTCCGGCATGTTTGCATGCAGTCAAGTTTTAATGTCGCTTTTCGCTCGACTTGGCGGGGGCACTACCGTGCCCCCAGATAAGGATCCCTAATTCTTTTTCGTCATAAATAAAGCATATGTTACTCAGGAATAATGTATCATTCTAATGGTGAAAGAATTTTTGAAATCGGTCCAGTAGTATTTAAGTTTATTCGTTATTAACATACAAAAATACAAATATTTTTTATTGTAGATAGATAGATAGTGTAGATTATCCTTCTTGACATATTTTCTAAACGCAAAGGAATAACAAATTCAACGCGGACGAAGTCGCGGGCATCAGCTAGTATATATATATATATATACACAACATGTAACAGAATAAGCGCAATTCCTGAAATTAGTTTGTTCAGTATCGACTACATATTCGATTTCAGCTATTTATAATATGTTTTAAATTTTTTTTAAATATATTATCGTAGCTGAAATTAGAGCTTTCTATGGAAATCGTTATTATTAATCGATATTTAAGAAAATTGGATGGCACAACTAAAGTTCGATTGCATCATATATTTTTATAGTAATACACTAATTGGGGTCTATGAGGATTTGCGCTTTTTCTGGTACGCGTTGTATATATATACATACATATGCTCACGCCTTTTTCCCGAGGGGGTAGGCAGAGACAACAGCCCGCCACCTGCTACGATCCTGGCATACCTCACGTGCCTCATCCACATCCATCAATCGGTTCATACAAGCTCGTCGGTTTCGGGTACTCTTTATCTGGCTTTTTTTCAATACATCGCCGATCTGATCGATGTAAGTACGCCTGGTCGCCCTCTGCTGACTCGGCCACTCACAATCCCCTTATATATTTGTCTCGTTAGACGCCTTTCATCCATCCGCTCGACATGTCCAAACCACCTAAGCATTCCTTTCTCAATTTTAGTCACTACATCCTCTTTCAAGCCACAACGCTCTCGGATTACACTATTCCTCATTCTATCAATCAATCGTACTCCACTCATGCTTCTTAGCGAGCGCATTTCTACTGCATTTATTCGACTCTCGTGCTTCTTCTGCCATACCCAACTCTCGCTACCATACATTAAGGTAGGAACCAACACCCCATCATGAACAGCCAGGCGTGCTTTTTTAGTCACTTTCTGGCTCCTCATGAAGGCGTGCAATGCACCGTTTACCATATTACCTACATTCACCCTCCTTTCAATATCACTATCACACTTACCGTCTCTACTAAACTTACTTCCTAAATACACAAATTCTGACACTTGTTCTACTTTCTCACCTTCAATCATAATATCGCACGCAGAAATGTCCATATTCTTCTCCACAACCATAACCTTCGTCTTGCTTACATTTACTTTCATACCTTTCCTCTTGAATGCCTCATTCACGATAGTTACCGTATCCTGCAACTCATGCGCTGATGGTATATATATATATATATATATATAAATATTGCGTACCAGTAGCGTAAGTAATTCGATAAACAGATTCAAAGAAAGTATTTTCCATTTTTCCAGTCGATTGCTTCAAGGCGATTTGGGTAAAACTCCGCCATAGTGAGATGAGCCATCGCATCATCTGAGGAGATAGAAAAGAAAAACTGCTTTATTACTATATCGGTGGCAGACTATGATATCTTACAGATAGACAAGTTATTCTCTGTAACATATTGCACTAAACAACATATTTTATAAAATTGATAGACAGATACAATTGACAACAAATCATTTTAGTTGACATTTGCATTGTAAGCTTGAAATAAAATACTTACTCAAAATAATTGAGAAAATATAGCTGTTTGATGCCGGATTCATTCAAGACTAAAGCATTTTCTTGCAATATTTTTTTAATATTTTATTTAGCCATATTTTGAGGAGAGGCAACGCATCTACTTCTGTTTATATAAAATATCTTTGGCGAAAGGAGCCACAAAACCTAGAGACGAAATACTGTCAGATTTTATGTCACACTACTTTATACTTTCAAAAGAAAGCAGGAACATACATATTTTGAGAGCAGTTATAGCTCTATTTTAAGTAAGTTTGCCTCTGATGTATGGCTATGATTTTTGGGGGGTATTGGATATTTACCAATAAGGTTTTACTCGCATAGATCCCGATCCGTTAATTAAAAAAAACTCCTAATTTCAAAGCGGATATGCCAATTATCATATGTAATATATCATATCATATAAAAACTTAAGCCATCTACTTAAGTTGTCCAAATTTTTGAACACGTTATCATTCAGTATTCTCCTCTGTCCCTTGACATGACGTAAATATTTAATAAGTAGGTATTTTATATACCTATCTTATTTACCTACAGTTACAAAGATGCACTGATATAGTTTATCTTTTATTAGTTAATAGCGGATGCCCAGCGGCGTTGCCCGCGCGGATTCCGTTTATTCCCGTTCCCGTAGGAATTTCCGAAAATCCCTTCATAGTGGTTGCCTACGACATATTTAAGACACCTACATACCATATTTCAAATAGCGGGTGCCCAGCGGCGTTTTCCCGCTTGGATTTAGTTTATTCCCGTTCCCGTGGGAATTTCCAAAAATCCCTTCATACCAATTTCCTATGACATATCAGACACCTTTATACCATTTTTCAAGTTTCTAGGTGTTATCGTTTCGGAGTAGTACCTACGTATTTCTCTTTTTAATAAGTTTTTTATTTTCCCGTGGGAATGAGATATTTTCCTGGAATAAAAAGTACCCTAGATGTTGACCCGGGTACTCAGTTATCTTCATACCAAATTTCATCAAAATCCGTCCAGTAGTTTTTGAGTGATGCGTGCACAACCAGACAGACAGATAGACAGACAGACAAAAATTCCGAAAATTGGTGTTTCGGTATCTATATCGATAACTTTATACACTACTGTTAAAATTTTCAAAAAATATTTAATGTACAGACACGGCCCCGTTAGAGTTTTATTATAATATGTAGGTATAGATTTTATAACGCTCCTCCCTAAAAAGAATCCTTCCGTCGCCCATGATATTGAACAAACTCACCGTAGCAGTTTAAATTGCTCCACGAATGCTTCCTATGCACGAGGAATTAAAGCAATGATACAGACAGACGCTAAATGATGGAGCTCAACCAACAAATCCAGCAGAACGAATCAGTGAACTGTTAACCATCAATTACGCCAACATTAACATTCATATTTTATCGTCCATTAGTAAAGCTGTATTTAACCTTAACTGTTAACCTTAATTTAAAATAAATTAAAGATCAAGTTTAAGTTATAAATAAAACTAGTGAAATGATAATAATTGTATGTTCTAATGTGAAATATATCTACGTACCTACTTGTCAATGCCATCATCATATATATATATCATAACTAGCAGCGCCCCGCGGTTTCACCCGCGTTGTTCCCGTCCCCGTAGCAATACGGGGATAAAATACTTCCCATTCCCGTAGGAATACGGTGATAAAATATAGCTTTTGTGTTATTCTGATGTATAAGCTATATAAATGTCAAGTTTCATCAAAATCCGTTCAGTAGTTTTTGCGTGAAAGAGGAACAAACATCCACATCTATACAAACTTTCGCGTTTATAATATTAGTAGGATAGGATAGGATAAGTGCAATTCCTGAAATTAGTTTGTTCAGTTTCGACTACTTAATCGGTTTTAGCTATCTACATCTACACTAATCTAAATCTTCCAATAATAAAAAGAGGAAAGGTTTATTCTTGTATTTTTGTATGTTTGTAACGAATAAGCTCAAAGGCTACTGGACCGATTTAAAACATTATTTCACCAATGGAAAGCTGCAATATCCCTGAGTAACATAGGGTATATAGTCCATGTATTCCGTCGAGAACGGGAACTACGCCACTGAAACCGCGCAGAACCGCTAGTTTTTATGTGTGATTTTTTTCCGAAATATGAATTAGCGTAACTGAATTTAGGGATACCTATGGCAACCGTAGTATTCAGCCTGGCTAAAACATCAAATAAATATGGTTTTATTAAGAAATTCACTTAATCAAATGAAGGCATTAGTCTCCATTTACATACTTTACAATGAAATAGGATACCAAATTATTATTATGATGTAGCAAAAACTTTAAAAGTTGAGTGCTATGGTACTTGCACTTGAGCTTAAGTTTTTTAAAATTACACAACAAGAAAGACTTAATTATGCATATAAAACTTTAAAATACTTACGGTTCTGTAGCGACACTACATAGAACGCGAACGCGCCAATAGAAGGCCGAGTTACATAGAACGCGCCAATAGACAGCCGAGTTCTAAACCGCGCTATCGGAGTTTTCTAATGAGTTTGTATAAATACAACTGTCCAACATCAACCGTTGGACCGCGGTCCCCAGGCACGATCACCTCGCCTGGCGGAAGATCTTCCCTTTTCACGATGGAGGAGCATTCCACCTCCGCTCCTCCATACTGGTGACCCTCGACACCTGGACATCAGCGCAACCTTCTGGAAGACCTGGACTTCAGAAGCAGCATCGCCATCACTCATCACTCCCACAACAACCTTCACTCAAGGTCAGCAGCAGCAGTCGCACAGCAAGCCAGAATCCGCCCAATCAAGTCCATACGCAGCCGACGCACCGTGCTACCTGGTCCTGCAGGCTCATCACTCACAGCGACAGCACTCGGCCCACGCACAGTTCACCGCAGCCCACGTCCGGATCTACAGCGGCTGGTCACCCTCGCCGGCGTGGCAGTGTTTGCACACTGAACTACGGGCACTTCAACAGTCGCAGCAACCCGCTCAGTCTCGACTCACCGCAGACTTGGAGCAGCACTGGCACTTGCAAGCTATCTACGAAGCAACGACGCAGCACAAAAATCGAATCGACCTCCGGTCTTGGAGGGGGAGTGATGTAGCGACACTACATAGAACGCGAACGCGCCAATAGAAGGCCGAGTTACATAGAACGCGCCAATAGACGGCCGAGTTCTAAACCGCGCTATCGGAGTTTTCTAATGAGTTTGTATAAATACAACTGTCCAACATCAACCGTTGGACCGCGGTCCCCAGGCACGATCACCTCGCCTGGCGGAAGATCTTCCTTTTCACGATGGAGGAGCATTCCACCTCCGTTCCTCCATAGTTCTCTAACACTGAGTCTGTTGGCAGCTTGTAATCGTCTTTACTAAAGCGATCTTTGCATATACGACTATTATTTGTCGACGTAAACCCAGTAGTAACATATAATAACATTGCGTAAACCGATCTCTACGAATAGCTACAAGCTACAAGCCATTGTTATAAACGTATTTTGTCCTTAGGAAACTTATGACCACTCGGTTTTTTTGAGCACATAGGAACTGCACAGCATTGTGGCATTTCGATTTGGAGAGAATATTCGTTATACTTGTTTAATTTTATTAGAAAATTCAAAAAAATCAGACATAGTAATAGAAAATATACGCGCTCTGACAGTTTTGACAGCTTTCTGGACCAAACGCCTAGGTGCTGCCACCTGGTGGTCGTCATTTCAGAACACCCTCATTTATTAGGTTCCCAATGATCCCGTTATTCCCGTTCCCGGGGGAATTTCCAAAAATCATTTTATAGTAGTTGCCTGTATACGTCTATAAGACACCTACTTACCATATTTCAAGTTTGTAAGTGTTATTTCTCGAAAAAGGGGGCCGAAAAGGGAGACAAATTAAACACCGGCCGATCACATTGACAATTATATCCGACTGACTTCGGCGGGTACGCAGCGCGCCGTCATATCTTAGATTACCCACTAACATCCCTCCACCATTATTTCTAAAGTTACAACTTAAGATTACATTAGCCTAAAAGAATTGTTTATAGTCAACAATCTTCCTTAACCGTTTCGCAGTAGGCTCAATTGCCTCCGGTTCAACCGTAGGCACAGTCATGTCGCCAGTATTATTCCCGGGGCCAGCATCCTCATACTCCGAAGAGTGGTCACCATCTGTCTCTTGCTCGACTTGGTCTGGCTGGTCCTCTGGTCTACCAGCATCTGGTAATTGATCAGTTGGAGGTGCCGCTGTCTGTATCATCTCTATGCCCGCTGGATGCTCATTTAACGTGAGGGATACTTGAAAGTCCTCCGCCACTGAGTCGGCTGCCGATGAAGGCTGTGACAATTGTGCTAACTCGGGTATTCTTGGCTGGACCGACGCTGGTGCCGCCACTGCACTGTAGTCCGACACACGTTCCTCCTCCCCCTTATATTTCAAAATTTGATTAGTGTGCTTTTTCACACTTCGGTTAAGGTTCAATAATTGTACTATATACACTGAAGATCCAAGTTTTTTTAATATTTGACCCCTAGCTAATTGTTTATTTCGGTTAATATAAACTTGCACTAACACTTGCTCACCGACTGCGAAATTCACTTTGCGTGAACCACGGTATTGTTCACTCTGTTGACATTGTTTTTCTTTGACGAGTACGTCGAGTGGTGCAACAACTTGATGATGCAACACTTTGTGGTGCTATCAAATCCAACCTACTTCTTAATTTCCGCCCAAATAATAATTCAGAAGGGGATCTGTCTGTGGTGCTGTGTTTGGAATTCCTGTAATGGAATAAAAATTCTTGTATTTTTACATTTAAATCTTTCCCGCTGCATCCCGACATTATTATCGCCTTAATAGCCCGCTTTATTATCTTAACGTAACTTTCGGCTTGCCCGTTACTAGCCGCGTTATAACTAGGTGATGTAATATGTTGTATTCCATTACGAGTGCAAAACTCCTTAAATTCTTTGGATGTAAAATAGGACCCATTATCACTGCAAATAACATTAAATATTCCAAACCTTGCCATCACTTCGCATAGCCGTTCTATAATTACTCGAGTACTATAATTATTAGACACCTCGAAACATTCCACCCATTTTGAAAACGCGTCTACGATAACAAAGAAAGTTCTGTTGTTGATGGGCCCCAATAAGTCAACGTGTACCCGATACCAGCTGTGCGGCGGGAACGGCCACGGCGTGAGCGGCGCCCGCGCCGGCGCCGGGCGCAGCGCCGCGCACACGCGGCACGACGCGACCCAGTCCTCGATATCCTGTGACAGACGCGGCCACCAAAACCTATCGCGGGCTTGCGCTTTCATTTTATGGACACCTAAATGCCCCTTATGTAACTCTTCAACTATTTTTGACCGCATAGATTGGGGTATGACTAGTTTATGACCTTTCAGAATGAGGTCGTTTTCGACAGCTAACTCACTTCGATTATCATAATATGGTTTTAGCAATACGTCTTGAATTTTTTTAGGCCACTCATTTAAAATAAAATGGATCACCTTTTGAAGTGTGACGTCCAATTGCACACCTATTTTTATCTCATTTAATGATAAAAAACTGTCGCCCTCATAAACAAAGTTAAGGTTTACATAATTACCGTTGGTGGATACGTCGTCTATTATGTGCAAAACCGGTTCCTCGCGCGGCGCTCGGCTCAAGAAATCAGCTGAGTTACGCGAACTGGACACATATTCAATTTTATAGTTATACGCTGATAAGAATATTGCGTATCTTTGTAGTCTGTTCGCCGAAACTTCAGGTATACCTTTCTCAGGATTAAATATAGACAAAAGTGGCTTGTGGTCCGTCCTTAAGGTAAATGGAATATTCCGCCCATATAAGTATTGATGATACTTGCGTATTCCGAACAAGATAGCACTTGCCTCTTTTTCTATCTGGCTATACCTTTTTTCGGCAGCAGACAAGGATCGCGAAGCATAAGAAACCGGTTTTTCTACCCCTTCCACTATTAACGATAAAATAGCACCAAGGCCGTAAGGCGATGCATCTACTGTCAAAAATAAATCGGCATCCGGATTAAAATGTGCTAAATTTTTATCCGATGATAATTCTTTTTTTATCTTGTTAACTGCATCGGAATGTTCCTGTTTCCAAATCCAAGGTACATTTTTTTGCAACAATTCGTGAAGCGGACTAAGAATACTAGAAGCATTTTTCACAAAATGCCTATAATAGTTGACGAGCCCTAAAAATGATTTTAGCTCAGACACATTACATGGGATTTTAGCTTCCAATATTGCCTTCACTTTTTCTGGTGACTTATGAATACCTTGCTTATCTATACTGTACCCTAAATACGATACCGAGTTTTGGAAAAAGGAACATTTTTCTTTTTGTAACACCAAGCCAGCCTCTTCTAGTCTGCGAAACACCTCATGCAGTTTATTTACATGTTCACTTTTGTTTTTCCCCGTTACCAGGATGTCGTCCAAATAAACAAGAACCCCATCTAAACCCGCCAACAAGGTTTCCATGGTTCTTTGAAAAATGGCCGGCGCCGACGCTAAGCCAAACACTAGGCGCGTATACATGAATAGTCCCTTGTGAGTATTTATAGTAGTTAACAATTGTGAATCTTCTGATAAAACTAACTGGTTGTAGGCGCTCGACAAGTCAAGTTTTGAAAATTGTTCGCCCCCATTAAGTTTAGCAAAGAGTTCATCTACGCGAGGCAGGGGGTATTTTTCTACTAGTAAATGTTTATTAAGTGAGACTGAATAATCCGCACATAATCTTAACGACTTATCATGTTTTATTACTGGCACAATTGGACTTGCATACTCTGAATAATTTATAGGAACTAAAATGCCTAGTCCCGTGTAAGTGTTAATCTATTTAGTTCCCGTTCTACTTGCTCTCTTAGAGCGAAAGGTAATGGGCGTGCCCTACAAAAAATAGGTTTTGTGTTTGGTTTTATTTTCAGTTCAACTTTTGTATTTTTGCAACAACCTAAATTATTTGAAAATAGTGGGATACTTTGAAGTCAACTCCTCGTATTTGTAAAAATTTACCTGACAAAGCTCCAAATTAAATTTGGAAATAAAATCTCTGCCTAATAGCAAGGGCCCTTCGTCCCGTGCCACATGAACCGTTATGTCATTAGTCACAGATTTATACCTAAAGGATAGGTTCAACGTGCCTAATGTATCGATGGGCCCACCGTTATAGCATTGTAGGTGCTTATCAGCCGGTTGCAGCGGGAAATTATAGAATAACGACTTATAAGTACTTTCGGGTATCATCGTTACCGGAGAACCCGTGTCCAACTCAAAAGTTACAGTATTTTCATTTACTACGACAGATTCCTTCATGGGTTCACCTCGAACTGAGCGAATATTACATACAACACGCTTACCGGTTACATCGTGGTCATCATCAGCGCCGCACTCGACGTAGTACTGTCGAGATACTCCTTTTGAACACATTCGTTTTAAATGTCCTTTAACGCCGCAACGTTTACAAACGTGATGCTTAAAACGACACGAATCCTGCTGATGCCCTGTGTAGCCACAAACTCCTCATGCGGCGCCGCTGGTGCCAGCGCCCTCACCGGTCGAGGAGCGCGGGCCCGCGCTCGGTCCGTGCTGCCCGCGCGGAGGCCCGCCGCCGCTACGCGCCGGTGCCGCCGACATCTTCAGCACTTGCAGAGGAACGTGCGCGGCCTCCGTTGCCGCGCCCGCTGTGGTACGCTTCGACCTTGCTGTGACCCTATTCGCGCGCTCCTCATGCCTTCTGCAATTTCTAATGCTTTTTGTAATGTGACGTCCGCCATTTTTGTCGTAAACAGCTTGTCCCGCTGGGGCCCGTGCGCCATGCCGAGCACGAACCGATCCCGCAGCAGGTCACCGAATGAATCCACGCTGAACTCGCAATGCGCAGCCAGGCCAAGCACGCGAGCTGCCCACTCCGCCATGGACTCGTTCGTATTTTGAACTGCACTGTGAAACTTGTACCGCTCCGCAAAACCACACTTTTTACTTGTACTTGCAAAATGTTCATCGAACAGTTTTACCACGTCCGCGTAGCTTAAGTTCGTGACTATTTTCGGTAAAGCGAGATCCCGCGTTAATTTATATGTTGCTTCCGTTAAACAACTTAGCAAAATAGCGCGACGTTTTGCGCCGGATTTGTCTCCACCCGCATCGAGTTCGTTGAGTTCGTTCGCGAGAAACCATTGTTCCAACCTGTCTTTGTACACTGACCACTCATGCACTTCATGATTAAAGGTTGTAAGTGTGCCAACTGTTACTTTGGCCATTATTACACGCGTAACCGATAAATATTTTCGTCGTCGCCACTGTTATTTCTCCAAAAAAGGGGCCGAAAAAGGGAGACAAATTAAACACCGGCCGATCACATTGACAATTATATCATACTGACTTCAGCGGGTACGCAGCGCGCCGTCATATCTTAGATTACCCACTAACAGTAAGTATTATCGTTTCGGAGTAGTACGTATTTCTCTTTTTAACCAGTTTTTTATATTTTCCCGTGGGAATGAGATATTTTCCTGGAATAAAAAGTACCCTAGATGTTGACCCGGGTAATCAGTTATCTCCATACCAAATTTCATCAAAATCCGTTCAGTAGTTTTTGAGTGATGCGTGCACAACCAGACAGACAGACAGACAGACAAAAATTTCAAAAATTATTGTTTCGGTATCTATATCGATAACTATATACACTACCGTTAAAATTTTCAAAAAATATTTCATGTACAGACACGGCCCCGTTAGAGTTTTATTATATGTATAGATTAAATTGCAAGTACATTTATGAAAGTATTTAAGTTAATCTCTAAAAGTGTCTAAATTGTAATCTTGATAAGTTAGTCAGTAGAACCGCGCGGAACGAACCACAATGTGATACAATAATAAAATAAAATAAAACAGTATTAGATATCGTCATTATATTAAAAGTACCTATACCTATTACTTGCTATTACAGAAAGTATCTAATCTGTTATCTTGATGAATTAGTCGCGGCGAACTCGTAGTAGAACTGTGAGAGCGCTGTAAGACGTCTTCATCAGCTGAAACAGACAACTTCAATGAATTCGACAAAACTCATAGCAGCGCGTTACAAATTTTTGCCCGTTCTAGTGCGAATTTCGACAAACTCTTGCTTACTTGCCTACATCGTGAAACAAGCCTATCTGCGAAAATTTAAGTTTCTAGGTATATGGTTTGAAGATTTCGTGAGACCCGGAGCGTCTATCAGTAAAGCTTACTGCTGACGAAGCGGAAGATCGAGGCGATTAGACGAAAGTTAATATCGTCCGCATACTTGGAACGTAAACTTCGCACTGTAAAAAATATCTAGCTTCCAACACCTGTCACGTTTAGGGGTCCAAAGAATATCTGGTGAAAAGTGGGTATATCCAGAAATGGAATACCTCTGCCTACCCCCTCGGGGATATAAGGCGTGAGATTATTTATTTAATATATTTATTATTATTACAGTGGCATAAGAGCTGAGCGACAGGTCGTATATCCCTCCAGCAGCGAGCACGAGAGGGTGGCTCGCGCGTGCGACGATCAGCATGAGGCGCGCGCGCACTCCCGGCACCATCGCCATGCGCTCCCATCCTGAGAAGTAGACCGCTTCTCGAATCTTCTCGCTCTGTACGCAAAGATTACTGAGGGTTAAGGTATATCGGCACACTTCAGTGCTGAGTCTGGGACGTGGATGAACAGTAGCTGGTATACCTAAATCGAAGCGATTGATAAAATAAAGTCCATAGAATGTGGGGATAAATCACTTTGCATAGATAAATTGCCGTCAAATCGTATCGGACGGTTTTCGTTTCGAGACAAGGTAACTTGAAGCAATATATAACATTTTCTTATACTTCAAATCTGAAACTTCGTTAGTGTCACTGGCACTAACATGTGTGGACCAGTTCATACAAAATGTACGTGCATATTTTTTATTCAGCCACGACCAGGCTCTACCCCGTCCCAGATGTAGGCAAAACGTTTAAAGCGCAAGCCACCTAGGAGGCAGGCCTGGCGTGTTTGAAATCGACAGCTATACGGGCTTTTGTCGTTGCTATGAGCGCCGGTTTTATGTGTTTTTATAATTATTCTCAACGAAAGACCTCAAAATATGTTATTGGCTCATCAGAATCTGCTTGATAGGAGGTCAAAATCGTTTTCCCATAATTATAAAGCTGATAATACTCTAAACAGCAACGATTACTACGTAACAGAGTCACTAAGTCGAAATAATGAAGCTGGTTACGTTAACCGCGCGTTAATCAGGTTTTAACTGGATTATGGCAGCTAAAACCTTCCTATGCGGCCTGTGGTGTAGCGTGTGCAATTTATTATCGCTCTATGCATTGAATTTAATGGTGCCTACATACTGCAGGCTTAATATTACATGCAGGTAATATCAAGTCATATCTACGTAGGTCAGTCTGTTGATTTTGTGAAGGTGCTGTTGCACGAGCAAATCTTTGAGAAATAAATGCCTAGCAATAGTTGTCGGATAACTTGCGGTCTGAACGAGATATGAAATAAAGTTATAAACCGATCCTATTGCAATATTACTCTGCTAAGTTGTGGTCATTGAACTTTCACTTCACTGATGGTCCTGGTAGAGTCTGGGATCCAGTGAGTGCCACTGAAATTCTGATATCAATGTCAACCAGCCATGTAGAGTCGGCTCCAAATATCAAGTGACGTAGGTTAATCTGTACTTTATAAAAGCTACGTGGTGATTTTCACATTAGTGACGACATAATTTTCCAAAGAAGTCTTTCTGTTGTTTAAAGTACCTACATACTACATTTTGTAGCATTAGGCAACATGTTAAATACATATTTAAAAAATTATAACACGTTCACGAGTAGTATACTCGTAGTACCAATTGCTATGTTTATTTTAACATTTTAGTTGGCATAAAACTCTTGATAACTATGTTTAATACTATTCATTTGAATAGATTTGAAGATTTCACAATGGAAACGATCTTTATATCGAGCCTTTTATGACGACGTTGACATGATCCACAGATCAAGCAACCATAGCAATTTAATTCTACGCTATCAAAGTAGTGGGCTGTTAGTACTCGACAATCAATTAATAAATAACCGCGGTCAGGTTGAAAGCGTCGTGTGTTTGCGTCACTTTCCCGGCACGTCATTAGTAAGCAACGCGACACTGACGCGGGGTTTATTTTGAGCTTGCAACATCTGAATGCTACGCCATTTTGTCGTCCTCACGGCACTAAAAAATGGAATAGCTATATCGAGTATATTAAAGGACTTTGCTTTCCTCATCTGCACTAAAAACCGGCAAAATGCACAGGAAGGGTTCCGTAACATCCTTTAATTTTTAATTTTGTTTGAGCGACTACAGAAATTTACAATCTGAAAAAAAAATAACTGTATCTACTACTTACAGTTCATGAGATACAGTCTTGGGATTTGGTTACAGACTACTGACAGACAGACAAACAGACGGGCGGACGGACAGCGGAGGCTTAGTAATAGGGTTCCGAGGGTACGAAACCCTACAAATAATATAGTCTTAATAAAAAACTGAGTGCGAGTCGAACGAAGGGTTCCGTACCATTATCTATAAAAGGCCAAAAAAAAAACACATTTGTTGTTTAGGAACCCCCCCCCCCCCTGCCCCCTTAAATACTTATTTTATTTTGTTTTTAGTATTTGTTATTATAGTGGCAACAAAAATAATTTGTGCAAATTTCCACTGTCTAGCTACCGCGATTCTTGAGATATAGCCTGGTGACAGACAGACGGACGGACAGACAGCGAAGTCTTAGTAATAGGGTTCCGTTTTTACCCTTTGGGTACGGAACCCTAAAAAAGATTGAAACGAACAAAAACGCAATGACTTCTGGCAGAGCCATTGGTACTTATTTCCGGTATGTGCTCATCCAGTAACACCCCTGGCTGTCACACTATTACTGGCTGGGAAAAATATTCGTCATCGAGTAACAGTGTTACTAGATGTTACTACTAGTGTTAGTAACACAGCAGACAAAAATAAGTTACCTATAACGAGCTATAGTGTTTCTGGATGGAACCTAATTTAAAGAAAATGACCTAGTGTTTTTCGATGGTAATAAAATGTTTCATCGAGTAACAGTGTTACCCGATGGGAATTAATTTATCACCAACCAGTAACAATGTTACTCGATGACGAATATTTTTCCCAGCCAGTAACAGTGTGACAGCCAGGGGTGTGACTGGATGGGCATATACCTTATTTCCTCTTATGGCTTTGCGGCATCGTAGGCACACGTAAGTACCTCTTTGTAAAAATCAATACGAAAATAACATTAGGTCGCTTGTCGCTCCGACGTGCGTCATTATGGGTCGGTGCAAGTATTCCACGCAGCTGCCATGTTGAAGATAAATTAAGACGCGGTAGATAATTCCGGAAAACGGTTAGAGTAATTAATGATGTGTCTGACCTGCATCTTGATTTCATCACACCATCTGCAGAATATAAATAGTTCGAACATGTTATATCCCAAATAGAGGAGACTTGTGAGGAACTTCGCTATGCCCGCTGTTATGGTCTGCGAAAAAGAGGAAATTTTGGAAGTCAATTAATTGTATTTTTGATGTCTAATATAATCTTTGCAAGTATTTTACGAATACTTAAAACAATTTTTAAAAGTATGTAAAAGCACATATACCTATGTGTTTAGCTTATTTCGAAATTTAAATTCAAACAAGCGACCCGCCCCGGCTTCGCACGGGTGCAATGCTGAATTTTATTTGCTATAAACCTCACGCAGCCCGAGACCTTTCCAACGAATGCAAAACGGTGGAAATCGGTCATGCCGTTCTCGAGTTATAGCGTCAGGAAGGAAAACCAGACTTATTTTTATATAGTAGATAGGTAACCAAATTCCATTTGACGCTGTCGTATATACAATACGCATAGACCTATTAAACACGGGACACGAAACGATCGAACATTTGTATGAAATCTAGTTCAACCACTTTTTTGACGAAATGGGGAAATGACATGTTATACTAGTGATGTTCCGTGAATAGAAATCGATACACATTTTAATGAATGAACGATCAATCTATCGAATAGAGATTTTATATTACAGAAAAAAGGCTTCTTGGGTATATTAATGTTGAAAACGATGCTAACGTTGGTGAAAAAAGGATAGCAAAAATATAATAGATATGATAACGATATGAACTATTTAATTTTACAAGCTACAGCTGAGTAAGCCACAGTAAAGTATTAGCTTTTTACACACTTTATATTAGCTTTACATATTAACTGTTGGGACTTGCGTGTTTCCTCACGATGTTTTCATGAATTGTTGTTATGAATATGCATGTAAGATTTTATAAAACTTAACGCTTTAAAAAGTCATTTTTAACTATAATGGCTTTTATTATATTATATCGGTAGTCTTTATTATGAATCCATGTTTGCAGTTTTCATCATTTTCATCTGCTAAGGTAAAAAGTTCCTAGCACGTCAAAAAAGTACTGTAGGCGAGAACGACTACGTTTCGTGTCCCGTGTGTTAATATGTCTATGACAATACGTAACAGAATAAGCGCAATACCTGAAAATAGTTTGTTCAGTATCGACTGCTTAATCGATTTCAGCAATTTTTAATGTGTTAAATTTTTCCGAAAACTAAATTAGCATAGCTGAATTTAGTGCTACCTATGGAAATCGTACTAAGTATTATTGCTCTCTATTTAAGAAAATTGGTTAAACTCAACTAAAGTGCGAAGGCGTCATTAGTTTTTTATATTAATATACTTACTGGGGTGTATGAGAAATTGCGCTTATTCTGTTACGCGTTGTATAAAGATTGTCATATGTCGTAGACCTAGAAATAATCGAGCATCTTTTAATTACGTTTCTTAAACAATTTCACTGTAATGTATTTCAGATTCACATGTAATACGAGTACTATAAAAACCGATATAATATGTCTCACCGCAGTAACTTGGTAGCCGACACAGCAAATAAGGAAACCACTTGCTGTCAGCTGGCCCAACATCGGCTTGCTTAATATCGCCCTAAGTTGCAATGTGTGGCTGCAAAACAGAAACTTAAATTAAAAATAATAAATAAATAATAATTCACACCTTCTCGATAAACCGACTTTTCACGAGATATTCTTTGGACCCCTAAACGCTAAGTTATAATTATAAGCTTAGCGTTTTAGCTTCTTATAAAAAACCTTGGATGTCATTCTCTATGTAAAGAAACAAACAATGGTTGATATGTACAGTCAAGAGCACGCTAAGCTTGACACTTTGGACTTTGACCCGGCCCTGTATTCTATGGCGCGCAGTATAAATCAGAGCTCAGCTTAAACTGGTAGTGTAAAGCTTGACTTGCTCTTGCGACTGTACATACATCATGTGCTGTATGTAGAATTTAACCTACTTCTGAAAGTAGCATAGACTTGAAACTTTGCAAATGTTTAATAATAATACAGAAGGCGGTGATCTTGGACACGGCGCGGATAGTCCACCGGTTCCTCTCTCTGCAGCCCTGACCACCGGCAGCTTGGGCCTCTGCCCCGCTGCCGGCGGCACCCTAGGTTAGGTTTTTTATAATGTGTAATTTTTATATTGTTTTGTAAATGTTTTTATATATTTTACTTTTATATACATATTGTAAAAAACCTAACATAAGGTATACAATAAATAAATAAATAAATAATAATAATAATTTATAATATATATTTATTACATAAACTTAGTCTAATTAAGATAATGGTTAACAGAGTAAAACAATAGGTCTATGAGTAAAACTCATTGCTAATTAAAATTTAGTGATACCTAAACTAAATACTTGTGTCTTAGGTATCATATATATCGTATGCAGTTTTAATGATAGTACAATTTGGTATCATCTAGCTGAACTGATGACGGACCCTTTATGAAGAAGAATGAAGATATTATAACTCTTCAATTGCTAGTTTTGTAAACCTCAGTTTGTTCTAATTTCATTTGTATCTTCCACAGATACTAAGGCTGTTTTTTTTGTAAAGCATAGTTCACTGTAAACCATCTTTAGCTTTACAACTCTAAAATTGAAATATTCAAAAGTACCGAAATAAATACTTTCCATACACAATGACGATAAACACCATTCCGTAAAACTCAATCGAGATACCTGCAACTAACGGAATCTTGTGAATAACTGAATAACACTTCGTTCGTATGTAGTAATACCAGACTATATATAGATTTTCCATTGTTCCCAGCAGATGTTGGATCTAATTAACTCTCAAAAACACATTTTCATATCGCGAATTCAGATATATGATATAGACTGCAATAACATTTATTTGCACATACCTAACTACTACAACTAACATATATAAAATGTCCTGTTTACAGGACAGTGTCCAGACCAGATGTCTGACGGCAGTTCTGCTCCTCATAAGGCGGATTCTTGAATATCTATCGAACTATCAGCCCTCGGTCACTTGAAACCTCAAGAGAAATGGATAAGTACTTACTTTAAAATAAACTTGTGTTGTTCCACCAACTGTCCCAGCCTCGTTATGTATTTTTCAATGAATCGCAAGTTTGTATGCAACGTATCCTTATCAAGTCCTAGAAATTCAAAAACTATCATTCAATATTATGTCTTTAGCGAAAAAGACTTTACCCTTTTTTTACCCTTCAGAACTACTTCACAAAAAAAATGGGATCCGATTACCATCAAAATCCAAGCTACAGTCCTCTAGAATGTTCTCAAAACAATCAGCAAGAACATCGAACTGGCAAAGCAAGTGCATCAAATGGGCTTGCATGATCAGGTCGTTGACCATCACGAAATGCGACGCGTAATTCAATGCGACGACTATCACCACGTACGTTATAGCGTACAGGCTCGGGTTCTCATAGTTGAATGGTATCCAGATGTTCACTCCAAGATTGTACTCCAACTCGTCCAACAAAGGAAATACGTACCTGAAATGTACGAATGTTACTATTTAAGCAGGTCACGTGAGACCACTAGTACACTACCTAGAATATTGCAGCTGCATGTATCTTTTGAAAGCTGATTTACATTGATCAAGTAATTTGATCCTTTTTTTCGATAAATTGTTCCGAACCAGTGTTTCGATCTAGTGCTAAAACACGCGTGATCTCAGAATTTCTAGTTAATTGTCAATGTTATATAATCATCGATCAATGTAAATCGATTCATCATCAACCCGTTACAGCCCACTGCTGAGCTAAGGGTCTTTCCTCACAAATGAGGAAGTATGGGCTTTAATCTCCCACGCGAGCCCACCGCGGATTGGGAGATGGTGTTAAGTTAGTGGCCACTTAACAGCCAGATTTTTTAAGCCACGTTAAAGGCACGTTAAATTGTTTGTCCCGGTTTTCATTGTGTTTACGCACAATGGAAGTCGATAAGCCATGTCAGATACCCTTGGGTGGCTTAAATCGATTATGACATAGATATTTCAAACCATGTCTCTGGATTATCAAATACTTGTGTAATGGTAAAGTAGTTGTGACTCGTTCGTCTTCCAGTTTTGAAAGCAAATACCTATTAATATTACGAATATTCCGAAGATCATAAGTATTCAATCAATATTAAAGGTGAAATGAAAAAAAGTCATTCTAGCTTCTTTCGACGCATCAAACAGCCATACTTTTGTATGCAGCGACATATCATACGCGACATGACAAAAGGGTAAACCATCCAACAAACAAATACACTTTACCATTTTTATTATTAGTAGTATCTCTGATGAATTAAGCAACATTTAGGTAGAGAAACTAAGTAGGTACTAAAAGATACATAAAAGCTCTAAAATGAATTTGCAGTTTTATAACACCTTTGAAGCAACATACTCAACATGAAAGAAGGGTAACTCTGCATAACTTTATGTCAGTAATGGAACTTACACAGACACTTACCAAGCTGCCAGAGTGCAGTTACCAAGAGTTAACAGAACTTTGAAGTAAATCGCATTGTTATTCAACCAGAAGTCGAAAATCCTCTGTCTTTTAGTTGAGGATATATCAAAGTTTGGAGACTCCATGGCCATTGCAAGCTTCTTGAAAATGTCATTATGGTTGATCTAGGGAAATGATTTTAAAACATTATTATATCCAAGCCATGACCCTATTAAACGCCATGACATAGTTGAACTGGAAATCAGCATTCGTTCCTACTATTTTGTATAGCCAAATGGCTAATAAAACATTAGTATTCCAGTTCTATTTTTTAATATATTCGTTTTTAAACAGAGAGTAAAACACTTCACTTGTATTGGGAACCATCCTAAAGTTTTCCTTTTTTCTTTTGTGAGGATATCCGATAAAGTAAGACAAATTTTTTAAAAATTTTTACCGAATTTACATAGGTTGGAAATATAATAAAACATAGACATAACAGCTTGTCCCGATTCGGACATACAATATAAATAGGTACCTCTAAAAATAGCTACTTACAAAGAAGAATAGTGACTAGGTACCTAACAATTAAACATCAAAATAAAATATAAAATAAAAACTTCTATCTATCTATCTATAATCTCACGCCTTTTTTAACCCCGAGGGGGTAGGCAGAGGTATTCCATTACTGGATATACCCACATTTCACGAGATATATTGGACCCCTAAACGTGATAGGTGGTGAGCCCATCGCCGGACCGGGTCTGTTTACACATGTCTCAGAATTAATTCTGAGACCTGCGGGTTACCTCACGATGTTTTTCCTTCACCGTCGAGCTAGTGATAAATATGTACATAAAAAAAAATATTTAACAATAGAAACAAAATTACAAAATATGGTTACTCGTGTGGTATATATACTATTTAGAAACGTAAATTTCAAAATAGTCAGACTTGCTATTTTAACAAAACCTATCACAAGGTGGTTACAATAGAAACGGTATACGGTATGAATCATAGCACTCTGGCGCCAAAGTTTTATGGTAATATATTAAAAACTGTGTCGTGTTCCCTTCTAAAGAAAGGCATAGAGGTATTGTTCCTTTGAAAGCGTAGAAGCCATGGCAAGTGGCAACGCATGTATGACACAGGCTCTGGAATTTTCCATTAAAGTTCTTTAGACCGTTATCTCTTTCGATTATCTTGCGATGTTTTGTTGTTCGTAACCAACGCGATGGCAAAAATGTTGTTACCTATTGAATATTGACTTAAACTTTTAAACAAGTCGTTGTGTTCAGTTTATTATTTTTTTATATAATAAAGGACTAAATAACCAAAAAAATCAAATCAATCAAATCAAATCTATCAAATGTAGCTATTTGATGTTTGCGAGGCCCTGAGCAATCTGTAAAAAAATTACATAATATTCCTGCCACAATGAAATATGAAAGTGATCATCAACTATTTAAAATATCCATAAAAAAGTTGTCAAGCCGAGTAACAGATAGCCCCTGGTAGGCTGCTGTTTAATAGTAAATTTATGTTATTACACTGTGGAAGAATGTCTTAAGTAGTAAGTAGAAAAATACAAAATACGTAATAAATATTTTAAAAAAGAAATTATGTATTCTTGTCTAAATCTGGATCATTTTTAATTTAGTAGTGTGTATTTATTGTTACCTAGTTAATAAATTTTTGTTATACATATTTACTTAGTTTTAGTTTAGATTGCTGTGCCCTATCCCGGCCTACGTTGAAACCTATTCATGTAAGTAGACATAGATATTGCAATGAAGTATTGAGTAGATATTGAGTTTGATGGTCCTACCCTTAATCTTTTATCTTCGGAATAGAGAGGAATAAAATAATTGCTTAAATTTACCAAGCTCCAGTATCTGTATATGGATAACATATGAATCGTGATCACGTTGAGGCTGTCAATGACATCATCCAGACTCGAACACATGGTGAACAAGGCCCAAATCTCACTTAACATTAAACTGGATATTAGGAGTTTGATAGTATTGCTGTACGTCATGTACAGCCATCCGGTGTCTGATCTGGAAAGCCCTGGTGACAAGTTTGACAAAAGCTATATATGAAAAAACAGAACGCAAAGTCGATTCTAATCCAGCCATGCGTGAGATGCATGTATGCAGGACATAAGACAATAATATTCAGTCTGCATCTTGCTTCATACTTGGCGGAGCAATACCTTGGACTCTCTCTCTCATCAATAAATCACCTCAATTATAAAACATAGAAACTTGAAATTTAGGAGGAAGGTTTCTTTCACAATATAGGTATCCGGTAAGAAAATTACTTTTCGAATTTCCCCCTTGAACAGGAAAAGTGGGATCTACACGGGCACCGCCGCTGATCCTCATCTAGTTGGGAAAAAACCCACACATGTTATTCTGAGCTTCTAACAAATTGGTATCGTGAGTTTTCCTATCTTCTAGGATATCTTGAGTTTATTATTATCTCTAGATATTGATCTCCTGCGCAACATCTAGAGGCTGAACACCCAAAATGCTGGCAGCACAAAATTTTGTAAGTAGTTTTTTAAATTAGTTGGTAGGTACTCTGAATAATATTTTACGAGTATATTATGTAAGATCAAAGACAGAAGACTGTCTGTTGCCGAAAAAAATAAAATAAAAGTTGATAAGTATTTGTATTAAAATAAATAAACTAAAATAATAATCTCACGACTTTTATAGGTATTCCATTTCTGGATATACCCACTTTTTACGAGATATTCTTTGGACCCCTTGGACCTGCGGGTTTCCTCACGATGTTTTTCTTCACCGCCGAGCTAGTGATGAATAAGTATGTAGGTACGTAAGTTTTGAAAAACTCATTTTTACATGCCAGGATTCGAACCCGAGCCTCACTGATTATCATCATGTGAAGCAGGCTCTTTAACTGTATCATTATCACTGCTTTTTAGCAAGTAGTTGTATTTGATCAAATAAATGATATTATTATAGTCGTAGATAGGTACCTGATAGGTACACAACGCGATAAACCGATTCAAAGAATGCCATCTCGTATTTTCCACTCGTCTGTTCCAGAGCTTTCGTTGATGTTAAATTCTTCCATAGATAGTTTAAATACCGCATTGTTTTACTTGACACTGTGTATGAGCTAAGCTCCTATGTTGCAAATTGTACACAAACGTGTATCTCTGAAACATATTTGCATTTATAGCGAATCCATTCAAAGGAGCGTGTTTCCACTTCACCTTTTCACTAGAATTCATGTTTTATTATTCATGTTCTCTTAATAGTTTAGGTAAAACTAAGTCGCTATCCACGACTGTATGTTAGTGTGTAGTTCCCCTAAGCCAGCGATTCTCAAACTTCTTTGGCGACGGAATCCTTTTATAAAATTTATTTAACCTGAACAAAATGCCTTTTTTTTTTTCATTATGGTATAATTAAAATAAAGTACCATTACAAATCAAACACGTTTGAAATGCTCAACCATTTATAATATTTACATTTAACAGTCATAAACAATCAATTTGTTTTTAAAAGAAAATACCAGATGCTTATCTGCGTATTATTAATTGTATAGCTAGCCAACACAACATAACAAGTAAGTACATTAATTATAACACTATGTCACTGGACACTCTTATGCAGTGTTATTTGCAAAGACGTTTGAAGAAAAAGTTTATCTACTTTTTTCTTCCAACCTCTTTGGTTACTTGATTACACATTGAAATATATATAAAAATGTGCAAACGCCACAAAAAAATAAAAACCGATACCTAATGTGACATGGTTCTAATTTGTTTAGTTATGCGACTGTTCAAAACATGGGTATTAAATGTGGCTCCAAAAATTCGAGATATAACAAAAGAAAAAAAGAGGAATTCAATTAAATTGCGGACATGCAATAAGTAGGTATATATTTTGCATGCACGTCAATATTAGAAGTTTAAAAAAATTATATATTTATGTTTCTTTTACTATTTTTAAATGTTATGAATAACTTGTGCTAAAGAACCATGTTGATTCTAAATTTCAAAAAGTATTAATCTCATGTAAGTGAATTGTATTATTTTAGTACTTATGAGAAATAAAGTTCTTTATACCTATATGCTTTAGCATAGCTAATGTTTTCTACGGTATAACAAACACATAGAATGCGACATATATAGATATTATGTATATCAGAGATTCTTGATTAAATATACAGTCTTATACGTATGCTTATATTAACTAACCACTATGTAACATCCAACAAGCAACATCGTTTTTTCTTTCATTATCATTACATGCTTATTGAGCTATAGATTAAGTATTGCTATCGGTTTATAATAAGGAAGTTTCTTGTAGTAAAGACTGCTAAGTTAAGATTAAAAAATTATATATGTCATTATTATGATACCAAATGAACATTACATATCATTCTGTACTTCATAAACACTACAATGCTATAAAATATTTAGCATGAAACCCGTGTAATTTTAGTTTTATTGTTAAGATTTTATTCTAAACATTACCAGAGACCAGTTTAAATAAAACTTTGAATACTAAAGACGATAAAACCATAGATATACATGGAATAGATTTCGACGAAATTAAAGACATGACACAGTTGCTCAGTGTTAGTGATACCTCTACAGACATTAGTTTAAATTTCAAGATAAGTGTATGGACAGTAATTTTATATGTAGTTATTTTTATTTTTGTTGTAGGGTATATTTTTAGAAAATTTTTACTTAGGTTTTTTCTGAAACCTATTCTAGATTCTGAACGTCAGGTATGTAATATATAATAATGAACGAAAGGTATGTAACGTCACAGACCAGTTTAAATAAAACTGGTATGTGACATTACATACCTATTTTTTAGAGATTTTATACATCAAATAAGAAACTCTTAACCCTTTTAACAAATAGAAATATTGAACAGCAAAACATTTATATAATATTAGCTTCCATATAAAGTCTGATTGTAGTCTCATACAAATCAAGTATGTACCTACAAAGAGAAATAAAATTCAATTTTATGAAGCGACTTTGCCAGGAAGCTATTTTCTAGACGTGTAAACAAGTATTGTCTTTTACTCTGCGTTTATGTAAAGTGACATAGGGTGCTCACTCAATGCATGTAAACAACAAAATGATTGGCAGAAATGTTTTCAATGAATATTGCAAATAACATTTCCACTCAACTTTGTTTGATCGGGTGACAATTTAGGTCTCGAGAACCTTTGTTGGGGGTAAATATTGTAAATCATATCCATTAGAAACTTAAATAGATAGTTTCCTTTGGATTTTTCTTTTGCTATCTTAAATTTATCATCGTTGAAAAATTTTCACCTATCTGCTATAATACGTTACATCTCATACACGGACCAACAAACCCTGTCAAGCGTAAGTGGATCACGAGCGGTCAAGGACAATGCTTGACGGGATTTTACTCGTGAAACGAACACAATTAAAGATCTATGAATATTCAGAAATCGACAGGAATGCTTTAAAGTAAAGATGCCGTGAATAGTGAATTGGCCGAATACCGAATACCGAATATTCGGCAACGCTGTCGGCCGAAGCGCCGAATATTCGGCGCCGGATATTCGGCGCGAAGTACATGCTTGGTGGGAGCGCGTGAGCTGGAATAAGACAAGTCACAACCTGTTTTTCTCGTTGCGTTCGTGCGGCAGGCGACGGCTGACGACGGTTTGTATTTGTTTAAATTGCGAGTAAATCTAGCGGTTATTTTCTGAGGCTGGTAACGTTTACGATGAAAAGCGCAATCGTTTGCTCCCAAAAAATGCTGAAAAGCTCGTTTTTATCCATCACAACTTACCACTGATTAATTTTAACTACTAAAATGTTGTAATTTGGAAATAAATACATAATTTTGAGTAAAATAACGTGTAATTTTTACATGATTTGCTATTCGGTATTCGGCCGAATAGTACGTACTATTCGGCCGAATACCGAATAGCAAAAAAGTGGCCGAATAGGCCGAATACCGAATAGTTGCCGAATATTCGTGGCATCTCTACTTTAAAGCGCATATTCATTACGTACGCTTAACTTACCAAGAGGTAACATGAACTAAATTCAGACTTAATTAACGAAGATAGTATACAAAGTGCTTACCGACTAGACCTTCTTGCGATTGATACTTCTAGCCAGCGAACATTTGAACATCAAAGCACAGGTACCATAGCCTTACAAATCTAGATAAGTGATCTTAGTGGCAGTAAACGCAGCAGCAGCGGCCAACGCAGCCGCCACAGCTGTCACAGCGGCCGTGGTGCCCATAGCTTTGACAGCGAACCCCATGATGACAGACACGAGAAGCTGGGCGACGAACACGCAGCTGCTGACAACTGCCACGTCCGTACCAATGCCTCGCTCCTGATCGCATCCACCGCCTGCGTTGTCCCACTGTTATCAGAAGGGTGACTCGTATTTTGTTCAATCGTCAGATAAGCCTTATCTGAAGAATATATTGATGATGTCATTGTGTGACACAATAGAAAGGAAAAGTTACAGGTGATTTTTATTCTTCAGATAACTTTTAACTGACTATCTAGCTCTACATACATACACATGTCTATCTGGACCGTACTAATATCTACACGAATATTATAAAGAGAAAAAAATTCATTTTTTGTTTGTTTGTATTGAATAGGCTCCGAAACTACTGGATTATTTTAAAATATCTTTCACCAATGAAAAGCTTAGTTTTCTAGGAGTAACATAGTAATAATTTCGAACCGGAATAGAATTTACGAGCGTGAAATCGCCCGGAAAAGCTAGTAGTAGGTATTATAAATACGAAAGTAAAAAAGTAGTCTGTTTGTTATTTGGCAGGAAGACAGCTTGCGACTTGAGAAAGACCTGGATCTATTTATAGTTCAATTTTCAGTTCAAAGTTCATAATAAATTATTGCGGGCGATTCTGCTTTACACCGACTAAAGTTATTTTAGTTTAGTCTTGTCTTTGTCTTACCTCAAAAAAAGAATATAACCTACCGCATTTAGTCCTGTCAGAGTCTGTATTTTAGTCGTGGCTTCTTTACTTATGCACTAAACACGTTATGAGGTGCCTTAGTTGCCAGGACTAATTTTAGTTTGACAGGACTAAATATCTCTCGTCTAGAAGAAAGAAAATGACAGGAGTACACTAAAATAAGTTTAGTCGCTGTAAAGCAGAATCGAACCCATTAGGTAATTTAATTTAACCTTTATATAATCCCTCATTTTCATTCGAAAACAATGGACACGAATACAGTATAGAAATATTTTATCTCCAGTTGCAAGGAATACTAATTACAGGGCGAGGTGCTCAACAAAATCTCTTTGACGGCCTTCCATTATTCAGCGCGTCGATATATCGCCCGCCGATCAGGAGGGCGAGCAGAATTGAATATTTTACGACATAAGTACAGACTAGCACATCCGCTATTATTGTTCCCTAAAAGGGGACTGTCACACTGAACCAAGCTGTAATAAGCATATTGTTACAGTAAACAGAAGAAGAGTGTGTTTGAAGTTTATTTTTATTGTGGGACACAATTCACACACGGTTATTTAGTCCCAAACTAGGCAGGGCCTGTACTATGGGTGCTAAACAACTGATAAACATACTTAAATAAATATTAAACGACTAAACACAAAGCCAACAGACATGTTCATGCACACAAATGATGGCCTAGAGCGGGGATCGTACCCGCGACCTCCGACTCAGAAGGCAGGGCCACTACCAACTGAGCCAACAGGCCCATCAAAGTTATAAGTCTTCTACACAAAGTATTTTCCCTTTTCTTCAGTATTTTGCTCTCGGAAATTCGTTAATAATACATTCTTGTCCCTAGCCTATGTAACTTTTCAGTCTTCCTACCGTCTATATGAAAAAACGTTTTGGTGTTTGGCTCTTTTGCAGCGTGAAGCTTTTAAATTTACTATAAAATGTAGAACTCATAAAACATATGTAATATATTTTGGAGATGCAAATATTTTCGTCTTGTACTCATATTCTCTTGAAACCACGAAGTAAGCAAGTGCCCTCGCAGCAACCTGTTAGTTCCAACAATAGCACGAACATGTTTAATACTCACCATGCCTGTAGCATGATAATGCGCAACCAGCAGATAGGGCATGGTGAACAGCGTGGAGTACATGACGCCGGCGGTCCAGCTGAAGAGCAGCACGGCAGCGCGAGCCCGGATAGCGCAAAGCAGGAACATGCCACAGCTGTACGTGCATAGACCGCCCACGTACACTTTTTTGGCCCTGTAAAATAATAATAATATTATGATTAATTTACTCTCGTGTATAGTGCTATACTAATAATATTAAAAAACTACAGGACCGATTTAAAAATTCTTGGAGCAAAGCGAGAGCAGGTCCTTTCAGTAGGTATATTGTAATGTAAACTTTTGATTATGATTGGTTTATTGATCACATTTTTTTACAATAAATGTCGTGATAATTCGAACCTATCTCACCTTTGAAAATTAATAAAAATACCAATGTACCTACTCGTAGACACCACAATGTACCAAACAACAAGTCCGCCGTCTACGTTTCCATATATTTCTCAAAAACCTCATTTAAACCATTTTGCCATTTGTATTAATTTTCACAAATCCACGCGACCTTTTAATTGACTTAGTAATAGCGAAATGCGAATGAAACAAAAGAAAAAGTACTTGGAAAAAGTACTTTGAAGTCCAGCACTTCAATTGAATTATGCTAGGTGTTACTTCTTTCATTTGCATATTAAAGACGAAAGCAGAAAGTTTTATACTTTGAAACCCATTTCTTTTTATGCGGCTCTCGAAGACGTATTTTGTACAAAACTTATTTACTAAAAAATACACGACCTCGTGGATCTTGGTTTTTTTTACCGAATAAAAAAAAACTTTATTTGAGCCCTGCCAGTACACAGTTCAGTAAAGACATATCTCTTTACAGATAAAATATTACTACCTAAGTTATTAACTATATGTATTGATTAGGTATAAGTGGTTAACAGAACTTCAAATAACTCGAAGAATTCATTAAATTTAAGACGAATGTTGTAGCGTTTGAGTCTCGTATTTGTCTATTTACCTGTGTTGAGTGTGGTACGTATGAGTTAGGCTGTTCCTCTAAATTATAAAGTTAGAGTTTTATGTAATTGAATATTAATAGCAAAAGTACACGTGAATGTAAGAGTTACAAAGTTTAGTAAAATTATAAAGTTGATGTAAGTTAAATAAGAAACTAATAAAAACGGTCAAGTGCGAGTCGAACTCGGCATGAAGGGTTACGTACCATTATCTATAAAAACGACAAAAAAACGGACTTGTCGACTTTAGCGAAGCCACATACAGCCCGTTTTCACAGGTACCGGTTTCCGCCGGATAGCCGGCGCCGGTCCGGCGGAAACCGGTACATGTGAAAAGGCAGTACGCCCCTTCGGTGATAGCTAGTGGGATTGCCGGACAGTCAAGACACTTTTGAAGTAATTTATTAAAATGACTATAGCATAAGATGCATAGTATGACACTAGCCAAAACAATAGGATTATCTGTTATAATTTAATTTAATTTATTTATTTACTTTCTGGAAAACTTACAGCAAAAACAGTAATTATAGGTTTATTAAATACTATGGATAAACATATTATGCTAATGACAAGTTTCCACATGTAAAAAACAAAAAAGTATGTATCTCCTACTGTCGAGGACAATCAGCATGGTGATAATTGTGAACCTAGCCAGGGAGAGAAGAATAGTTTAAAAAAAACAAATGAAGAAAAAGGCCTATGATCTTAGTAGCTTATTTGTTAATTGTGATTCACACACAATATGCCACTGTAGAGTGCGTGAAGTGAATTATGAGAATTTTCTGTTTCGTTTGGATATTTGGCCAGTACATAGATATATTCTAGTAATTATTTGCTGGATTCCCAGTTAATTACGTAGCTTTATGTAATTATACAACGTTATACGATCCATTTGACATCAAAAGAGCTGGAGAGGTCGAAATACATGGATCCATTACCTATCTCATTATTTTGCCGCCCGAGGCCTTGAACAAACAAACCCTGAACAAAAATTCAAATGAGCTAAGTGTATAAACAGAGCCCGGTGCTCCCCGGGACGAGTCTTTGGGCTTATTATTTGCTCAGTACTACTAATATTAATGTGATAACAATTCGCAGCTTACCCTTTCATATTTTAGATTTTCTTATAGGTATTATCTATATCTATACTTCCATACTTCTATACTAGTATTATAAAAAGGAAAGATTTGTATTTTTGTATGTTTGTTATGAATAAACTCAAAAACTACTGAACCGATTTTAAAAATTCTTTCACCAATGGAAAGCTAGAAGATCTCTGAGTAACATATGCTATATTTTATTCCCGTATTCCCAAGGAAACGGGAACTACGCTGGGGAAACTGTTATATTTATGTAAGTTGTCACCAAAGAGCATTAAATACTAATAAAACAAAAAATAAAATTAATGCGCTCAAGCCTTATTTCTGATGGGGCCTTGCAGAGGTCCTGGGACTACTCACTTTTTACCAGTGTATTTATTTGGCTTTTTAACGTAACAAAGAGGTTAACCCTCCGAGAGTGAGCGGCGCGGCGCGGGCGCGGCGGTGCAATTAATCACCCCAGGAACAATTCTGGTGCCTGCGGGCTTCCTCAGCCCTCACGATATTTCCTACACTATATGAGTACTTAAAAATGTTGTGAAAACTATATACCTACTCAAAAATAAACTCATTGAGATACCTAGTACATGGCGCAGGTAAATTATAAGCATATTTTCTATCATATTGCTCTCTATCCCGAGCCCGAGCCCGGGTGCCCGAGCGTTGCCTGCGATCTATGTTTATTTCCGTTCCCGTTGGAATTTATAAAAATACCTTCGCAGTGGTTGCCTATACGACATATATATAAGACTAGTTCAAGTTTCTATAGGTACTATGGTTTCTGAACAGTTTTAATATTTTCCAGTGGGAATGAAATATTTTTCTGTAGTAAATAAAGTGTGTGTGTTTTTTTTTCATAAAATTGTAATAGAAATTTGAAAGGGTAAGCTCATAGGGATTAGGTGAGGTAGAAAGGATTTTGCGGAATTTCCACGGGAACAGAAAAAAAAGGGGTCCGCAAAACGTTACCGCTGGGCGCACGTTAGTGAAAATATATATAAGTACAGTGAAGCTAACAGCAAGTTTTTTATTTGAAACTGTCTGAGAATATGGCCAGTTAAATAGCCAGTACCTAAACTACGAGTATAAAGGTAAGCGTCGGTATTGATTTTAAATCAGTGTGAAGCCAGCCAAGTCTGCCTAGACAAGCTGAAAGTCAAGGGCCGACTGATCTCATTATACATGAGGAAGTATTAATATTATGGTCGCTGGTGAGTCAAGTTGAAGGGTGAAATAAATGCATTCCTGGTGTGATGTTATTGTAACACAACTTGCTTCTTATATTATTTTTATGATCGCCCACGTTTCCGTGTTTGATTTTAATTAAAAAAGAAATAAAAATACATTTTTTTCAGTCCACATTTTTATAAAGGTATATTACCCCATGTTTGCAAAGTTATATCTTATTCATTTATAAATACATGCAGAGAAGAAATAATAATTGTGTGTCAGTGTTTTAATGTTTAAAATAATTAACACTTCTACCTTACGAACAACCAAATAAAAATCAAATCTTTCCTCTTTATAATAACACTGGTATTATAAAGAGGAAAGATTTGATTTTTTATATAGTTGTTCGTAATAAATAGGTTCTGAAACTAATGCACCGATTTTAATATTTTTTTTACCAAGGGGAACGGGATTTACCTACGCGGATAAAATCTCGGCGAACAGTCGATACGTCATAATTTAAAAGTCGTTAAAACAATATTATGTCAAACACTGGCAAGGGTGGTGGATACATCATACGTACATGCGGAATTGGTATAAGGCATAGGCTAAAATTTTGACCGACTCTACCATAAAGAAGGTATTGTTTTAAGACATTTTAGTATTTTTCACATAAAGTTCACATAAAGACTGTGAAGTAAAACATCGTGAGGAAACTAGCAGGTCCCCGAGTTAATTCTGAGACATGTGTAAAAGACTTGGTCCGGCGATGGACCACCTATCACGTTTAGGGGTCCAACGAATATCTCTTGAAAAGTGGGTATATCCAGAAATGTAATACTTATGCCTTTCCCCTTGGGGATTTTGGTTATTCTAATAAATGTAGGTTATGGATCATCGACTCGTAAAGTGTCATGGCACTGACTTGCCCTTTAAGCTTCCGTGTGATAAAAATATCAACTGATCAAGTGGAGTAATCCTATTTTATAGCCTGTCAGTCCTGTCACCTTTATATTTGCTCACCCAAGTCTTTTTATAAGTTTTTCGATAATAGTCGAGTAGCAGGCACAGGATAGCGAGTACATGGCCATGCCCCAACACCCGAAGCGAACGCCTGCCTCGTACTCTGTCCGACTCTCACTGCCCACTGGTGCCTGCAAAAGATATTACGCAATTACGGTTCGACGCTATTGCTTTTATTTTATGGAAGGCGTTATTAAAGTATAATCTCACGCCTTTTTTATCCCCGAGTGTGTAGGCAGAGGTATTCCATTACTGGAAATACCCACACTTCACGAGATATATTGGACCCCTAAACGTGATAGGTGGTGAGCCTATCGCCGGACCGGCTCTATTTATACATGTCTCAGAATTAATTCTGAGACCTGCGGGTTTCCTCACGATGTTTTCCTTCACCGTCAAGCTAGTGATAAATATGTACGTAAGTTTTTGAAAAACTCATTGGTAAATGCCAGGATTCGAACCCGAGCCTTACTGATTTTAGGCAGGCTCTTTAACCGTCCGGGCTATCACCGCTTTTGTTTGTCTTTTATACACGAGGCCAGGGTTTTACTTCTGCTAAGGACAGGTGAATGAATTTTCCATATTTTTCACTAGCTTGATGATGAAGGAAAATATCGTGAGGAAAGCTACAGGTTCCTGTCTCGTTTAGGGGTCCGAAAAATACACTGGTCACAAATGGGTATCTACTTCCAGGATGGTATAATTTTTATGGAACAACTATATTTTTTAAAACTTCTTTTGGATAAGTTTCTAATGTAGATTGTTAAAATTTCACACACTTTTAAATTAACTTCACTTGTTACGAACTATGTAGGTACCTACTTATATAAATAAAATCTTGGACGTCGAATTAAACTTAATTATTCTATTACTATTACTTAAAACTATTATTAGTCTACTTAGACGGGCCTGTTGGCTCAGTTGGTAGTGACCCTGCCTGCTGAGTCGGAGGTCGCGGGTTCGATCCCCGCTCTGAGCCAACATTTGTATGCATGAACATATCTGTTGGCTTCGTGTCTGGGTGTTCCATATTTATTTAAGTATGTTTATCAGTTGTTTCGTACCCATAGTACAGGCTCTGCCTAGTTTGGGACTGAATAACCGTGTGTAAATTGTGTCCCCCAATTTATTTATTTATTATTATTATTATTATTTATTACTTAAAACTTTTTAAATATATGCGGTTGGGATGACAATTCAATAATTTGGTATAATCCAGCTGATCTGATGATGGTGCCAGGAGGATAATCGAAGACTTTAATGACTATTCGTAAGACCCTCGAATTTGAGATCAGTTTATTTGTTTATCTCGGGTCATTTAGGCTCGCATGGGAGATTATAGCCCATACTTCCTCATGTGTCGGAAAGACCCTTAGCAGTGGGCTGTTACGGGTTGATGATGATGATTTGTGACTGTATATTTATGTATTTTTAAACTATAATAATATTATTAACTCACAGCAGGGTTGCCACCGAAGACAGCTTCGCCGACGAAGTCAGTGAAGTAAAGGGAGTAGCAGACGTGCGCCATCCAGCAGAAAAGGTTGGTGAGGCAGACGACGCGCAGAGATGCCGGCATCATAACAATGGACCGGAGGTAGTGCAGCAGAGATAGGTGCTGGCCATGAGTGCTTTCCGGGACACTTACACCGACCGTCTGGAAAGACAAAGTGAAATCAGTATTTTTGACGGTTTATAAAAATCATGTCTTACATAGAACTCAGTGAATAACTTAAATGCAAATCAATATAGGAAGGTAGGGAAACTTATTTTCGTATAGTATCGTATATTATCCGACACATTATAACACTGTAACACTTATAAATGAGATAGTTGAGGTGAGTTACCTTAGCCATTTCGGAAAGCGATTGATTTAAACTCAATTCATGGTGCTAACTTATGTATTTCATAATCCGATTAAAGGTATTCTATTAAATTAACAATCGGCACAGATATTACAATACTATCAATTGGTTAAATAACACTTCGATTTAGGTATTAAAAGTTCGTCATTGATCAAGTTTCGAGTAAACATGTTTCTTATTCGTCCCTTTGAATTAAACTTGATGGATAGAGTTTCATATTCTATCAATATCAACTTTAATTAAATATTACGTGTGATGTTCATTGTGTCACACAAAATGTCTTAATTTTCACAGTGTGGCTGCCAGGAATCGCATAGCTCTAATTTTAAAACGGACCCTCCTCACTTAAAAAGTGACAGATTTGTACCCACCTCAGGTTGATTCAACGATCCGTACGTAGCAGTATCCCTCTTCAGAGTCTTTTCGCTCCCATCCTCGATGTCGAAGCTCTCCTGCTGCCTCTCATGCTGTGCCAGTTTCCTGAACTCCTCCTGCTCTTTAAGCTCATCCAACGGGATCTCCTTGAAGCTGGTCACCGTGGCAGCCACGCACGCGATGAAGATGATAGTAATGAGAGAAAACACCGCTCTTACGTGGCCGCCGAATATTTCCCCTGGAATGATGATGAAACTATTTTTAGTATAGATGCCTTGAGTTGTAGTAAAAGTCTTGGTAAACTAGGATATTCTATAAGTATACTGGCAGACGACTGGGACTTCGTTCAACTTGAACCCGTATTTTACACAATATTTCTATAAATTACTAGCGACCCGCCCCGCTTTCGCACGGGTGCAATGCTTATACTAAAACCTTCCTCTTGAATCACTCTATCTATTAAAAAATACCCCATCAAAATCCGTTGCATAGTTTTAAAGATTTAAGCATACATAGGGATATAGGGACAGAGAAAGCGACTATGTTTTATACTATGTAGTGATGGTCCGCATGTCTTTCTGATATATAAGATATACTACAGTAAAGTTTTAAACAAATAGACATTCATCCTTTAAGGCTTTCGCGTTTATAATATAAGTAAGTATTAGCCCATCATGGCATGGCATACTTATGATATTCCTAATACTTTCTCACAAACAATAAAATTTATATGCCAATTTAAGGCCAATTTGGATGTTTCATCCACGCGCCACGTGCAAAATCTATGGTTGGTGGTTATATCATAACACAAAGCTGTGTTCAAAGTAAGACACTGTCTAAAGCAGATGCGATGAGTAACTTTTTAGAGACATTATTTAAATAACCATTATAGTTTAAACACTATTTTGTATTGCCTTGAATGTTTGGATGTTTATTAGTAATTCACGCCTGGTTTGGTAGACAGATGCTATATATTCTTACATTAACAGTAGGCTACCTTCTATCCCAAAAAGATCTTTAGCTTACGTATGTACAAAGATGGAAACACAACCGAAGAAGTTGTGGCTTGAAGTCTAATCCAAGTATCACAAGATTAGAAAAGAAACTAGGGTCTTATTCGTCCATAAAATAAGGTCCCTTTGCAGACGCCCTTGGTTAAAACCCTTACCTAATCTGGTCTCGTCCCAGTTGATGCCGCCAAGTCCGTACCCCATGAACCCGCCTAGGCCTGCCATCACAGTGAATGTACTCAGGCCTTTGGCGTGGTCCTCTGCAACACGAATGTAATTCAAAATTACTTATAAAAATACCTCTACATACGCGAACGCCTTCTCGGGGCGTATGTGTGAATCAAGTTACATTAAACAGTCTTTAGACGGTGACAATCTGTAGTATGAAAAAAAAGTTACAGTACCTATCTTTTATTTGAAAAACTGTTTCTATTTACTAAAAGAGTAGTTATTATAATGCTAAATGCACACTGTTACCGGTGTAATTTACTACCTACTTCGTTTCGTATTCTCAGATCAGTCCAAAGGTTCTCAGTGTAAATTCTAAGACCTGGTTTTCCAACCTAAAGGAAAATTGGTCTGAGAAGACCAATTTTCCTTTAGGTACTAATTTCTACTGGTAAGTATTTCCGTTTTCCTGTTGTTGGTTTGTTTAAACTAGATATTCATAAAATACGGTTCAGACTGAATTGTAAACAACGAAATGTTTGGGCTGTCCCAATATTAGTTGAGAAATAAAAAAAAGATAAAAAATAGCGGTGATAGCCCGGACGGTTAAAGAGCCTGCCTAAAATCAGTAAGGCTCGGGTTCGAATCCTGGCATGTACCAATGAGTTTTTCAAAAACTTACGTACATATTTATCACTAGCTTGACGGTGAAGGAAAACATCGTGAGGAAACCTGGAGGTCTCAGAATTAATTCTGATACATGTGTAAATAGACCCGGTCCGGCGATAGGCTCACCACCTATCACGTTTAGGGGTCCAATATATCTCGTGAAATGTGGGTATTTCCAGTAATGGAACACCTCTGCCTACCCCCTCGGGGATAAAAAAAGGCGTGAGATTATTATTATTATTATTATTATAAAAAAAAGTTCCACATAATACAAGTAGCAAATAGGAGGCAGAAAGTACTTAAGTTGATAAACGAGGACACGAGCTGTCGTATAAGGATTAAGAAAGAAAGCGCGTAATTTCCCCACTTCTGAAATAATAATAATTACTTGTGATAAATGTTTCACAAGATAAAACGCCGGTTGTAGAGCCCCAATACACAAGAGGCCATGACTTTATTATTTTATAAATACGATGGTCGGTGTATTTTTTTTATAGCAACAATCGACAAACATCAAAAGACTTTTTTTACAGCTTACGTTACAACTCATCTTTATCGGTATCATTCTATATTTTTTGGTGGTTATCTACAGATGTGTAGGCTTTTAATGCTTCATATACTTCAATCAGTATCCAGCTAATAATTCTAAACATAGAGCTTATGTAACAGCTACGTAAACTTGTGGATTTTCCATGTGGTGTGAAAATGCCGAAATACCTGGCTGGTAGGTATCATAGATAAATCAATCATGGTCAGGCGGCGATAAGAACTGTTTTGGAGTTCATCACTCTTTGCTGTCTCCGAAACTGACACAGTACACAGTCACATGCCGTGACGTCAAAGCAAATATTTAATTAAATTAACCGTAGGTACCTACCTACCTTCCTAGCAATCAAAGTAGGTTAAGGACTCTACTTATATTTTTAAATGACATTTTTTATGCCATCGAATAATTTTTGTTGCTGTGAGATTTGTTTTTCTGTTTCACATGTTATTTCGAGAATCTTCTCTTTCCATAATGTCCGTTTATTCTTCCAGCTTTCTTCTTTTCTATTGGCTAATTTGAATCTTAATGCTGGTTGATTTTACATGTTGTGTAGTTAACATATTATAATAAAGACGAGTTCTTCTTTTGCGATGTCAAAATTATCAAGTTGGCGTTTGTATATTAAATAGTATGTAATAGCATAAGTTTTATGTATAAACAAGCTGTTGGATATAATATTACTAAATAAATAAATTTATCCAACTACAAATTAATAATTTGTAGTAGGATAAATTTATTAATAAATAAATAAATTTATCCAACTACAAATTAATAATTTGTAGTTGGATAAATTTATTTATTTAGTAATTAATAATTTGTAGTTGGATAAATTTATTTATTTAGTAATATTATATCCAACAGCTTGTTTAAACATAAAACTTATGCTATTACATACTATTTTATACATAATTTGAAATTATGTATATCGAAACAGCCTAAAATATTTTAACTATGTAAATCCATGTTATTATTCAATAAAAGTGGAGTCCAATACTGTCATGGTAATAATGATAATTTTGCCTTTTGCAAATTTAATAAAAATTTTATATTTATTTTCTATATTACCATAACTTCTGGCTGGCACTATATGTCGTCAAAAGTGTATATTTTCTTAAGATGTTTTCAACTGTTTTACTTACGACTAGGTACCTATGTAGATTACTATGTTTGAAGAGTAAAGTTTTTTTTAATAAATAATGTCCGCAACAGCAACAAGTCACTCGCGATAAGTAAAAGGGTTTTGTTTATATTTGTTTGTTGTTTTAGATTTATGCACAGAGATTTGTTTAAATATTAGTAATTCAACAACCTACTGTACTTGTTTGTTTTTTATGAAACGTCATAGGCATACTGTGGTACATAGGCACCTAAAAGTGTCAAAACTTTTTGACACATTGGAAAAGTCAATGACGAAATCATATGATTCACAGATCACAGAAGTACTCGTAGTACTATGACACAATAAAGATAAGCTAATACCTCAGTTGCCTATCATTACTTTAGAGTGTTCTATTTTCAATAGGAATTTCCTTAAAGATTACTTCCATAGCACTATCAGTACACAACTATAAGGCAGCGAAAAAATAACATTATCATAAATACTCTTTGGACTAAACGTTCAATCTTAAGGGTTTCATACCAAAGTGAGAAAAATAAAACTTTATGGTGCCCGCTCTGTCTGTCTATCGGTCTGTCTGTCAGTCACAACTTCTATTTTTTTAAATTTAGAATAGTGTGACGATAGCACTTAGCAGTAATAAAAAACCAAGTGCTTAAACGTATGGGATAACGTTCCCCCTCCCCCCACTTTCAACTTCAAATCTAGAAAATTCTAGAAGCAGAACTTAAACAATGCTATTACGAAAGTTGGTTTGGTGATGGGCTCGCCACCTATCACGTTTAGAGGACCAAAGAATATACTAATGAACTCTGGGTATTTCCAGAAACGGAATGCCTCTACCTACCGCTTTGGGGATGAAAGGCGTGAGATTAATCATTTTAATTTTTAGTTAGGGGATATAGTCAGTTACGAGTTATTTTGAGGGTGTGTGTGAGTGTGTGTGTGTGTGGGGGGGTGTGTGTGTGTGTTTAAGGACTACATACTATAAATAACTGAGACCGACTGACTGAATTTAAAAAATACTATGAAATAGGCAGCTTATATTTTATGCCGCTAAAATGAATACCTACTGACTAAGCTAAATAATATATCCAGACACACTAAGGAAATGCATCTTACTTACTTAACCTAAATCAGGTTTCGTTAACCCTTAACCTTTTAAAGAGCATAGGCTTTTTAAATTTGTATTGGGTTTGATTCTTATCTTAATTATTACATACAGTTCAATTTACACAACATGGATAGGTACTTGCCGCTACCTTAAAAGGGGTTAAAATCATTATAATAATAACAGAGATAATTATAGCAAACAATGTTTAACCAGACGACGCAAGCTGATTGAGAATTGAGAAAACTGGGTCACCCAAAAATGGGTCTTAAATACGAATGTGCTAAACAAACACATATGAAAAACAATCAAATCCCACTGACCTGGAACTGTCACATCAAGGAGATAGGCTCTCGCGGGGCTCTGGCATGCATCTGCGTCGAAATCTAGGAATACTGTGCCCAGTACCGTGAAGAACACTCCCCAGGGATGGTGGTTGCTCCCAGTCGTCTCCAGAGCCGTACTCCGAGGTCCCAGAACCGCTGGGACTTCTGTCTGGTTGGTGGGCCCCTCGTCTCCCAAAGCGTAGCCTATCGCCTCGCCGTTAGGTACCAAAATAAGTCCTGGAAGTGATTGATCAATGTTAGATAAGATGTGTTTTATAATCTTTTTGTGGTTATGTAAATTTGATAAACTGTCTTGTTTCATTCACTAGACGATGTTTGGATATTTTAGTTTAGGTAGTTAAGAAAAATGATACAAAATAAGATTATGAATAAAATACCTCTGCCGATACCCCCAAGTATAAAGGCGAGAGCATATGTTGTTCCTAGTTATAATTAATATATCCGAAAGTAAAATACAGTGGGCTGGGCATAATGATAAAGAATGGAGACATACCAAACAAAACTCCAAGTGACATCAGCACGATAAAGGGCCTCCGCCTCCCGAATTGGGACCGACAGCGGTCACTGAGGGATCCCAGGAGGGGGGTCATGAAGAAGCCCACCATGGGGGACAGGGCCCACACCAGGGTCATCTGTTGGTGGGGCACCCCAATCTGAAGCAGCGTAGGTGACACGAAGGCGGTTTCCCCGGCGTATGAGAACTCAATGCCCATCACAGCTGCCGATATGCGCATCAATTCGATGCGACTTTTTCTCCTATAATCAAGTACCTACTCAGTATTTTTCTTATATTATAAACGCTACAGTCTGTGAGGACAGTTTGACAAATGTTAGTTACCTACTTCCAGCAAAAACTACAGAATTTTTTTTGCTAAAACTCTAATGTACTTATGTGTTATTTTTTGTCTTAATATAAAACTAGCAGTTCTGCTCGTGTTCACTCGCGTAGTTGCCATTCCAGTATTGAATATGGCAATAAAATATACCCTATGTTACTGAGGGATCTTCTAGCTTTCCTTGGCGAAAGAATTTTTATGGAAACAGAAGTTCTGCATAGTTCTGTTTCCTACTATACGAGTACCTACCGTATACATAATTATTATAATCGCGAAATTTTTTAAACGAAAATTTTGTGCTTTTGGTGCCACAATTATGAACCTATTTTAAGCAAATCAAAGAATTATATTTTACTCGAAATCGTAATTATTCATTGATAAAAATAAATAACCAGCAAAAAGCTACTTTATTATTACCCAAAACGTTACCTAAATATATCACTGTACTCGCTGTCCTGCCACACACGTTCTGGAGTATCATCGGAACTGGGAATCCCGAATAGGGACTCCCGGACAGTGTCGCGTAGGCCTCTGGGATGCTGCTCCTTCCAGGATGCCCACCTCTCCCTGTACCTATCCCGAGCGCAGTGGAAGCGGCCCGCGAATCCTTGATACTCGTGTAGTTTTTCAGCCATTTCAGGTTACGGGTTCACGGAATCTATCATTTACTGCTGTTTGTGGCAGTGAATGAAACTTGAGAGGAGAGGCACAACACTTTAAAAAAGTGGGGATGTAATTAATTTACTTGTGTTACTGAGTTTTAAAATGTAACAAATAATTATGCTGCTCCTATATATCTAAAGTTAATTTATGTCGATATTTTTTGAGCAGCTTTTCGTTTTTGTCGTATGCTATTATTTATGTAATGTGAATGTACGTTTGGTATTATAAAATTAAACAATTTTCATATATAATCTTGTTTAAATTAAATTTTTAGTTATTTATATGGTGTCAGTGTGTGATCGATCACAGTTTCGCCAGTATCATGTAAAGAAGAGAATATTGTTTTAATTTTACTATTTCGCCATAAGTTAAAAATGTATTTTCTATGAAATAGTCACATCACATTGGCAGGTCCATAAAAAACTCGCTACACATAAAAAAATCAACCAATACAATTAACTGTCACAAAAAACACTCTTTTATTTGCACATTTCACTTGTTTTCCTGTAAATACTGGGTGCACTCACGATAGTTGGTCAGTATTTGCCGAGAGGCTTCAGCAGTAGTTATCGCGAGTTCGGAGGCGGAAGCACTGGGGCGCCCGCGCCGCCCTCGCGATCGCCGCCCGCCCTCGCACCGCCCGCCTTAAGAATTCTAGAAGTGCTTAGTCCTGCATGAATGGCATAAAAAAAGAAAGGGGTTCGCTACTACTGTACAATAAGAAAATACAGGTTACAATATTATTAAAATTATTATTTGTTGTTATAGCACCAATAGAAATACATGTTTCTTGTTTCATTTTTGTTATTTGCTGTTGTAGCGGCAAAAGAAATATACTTAGTGTTAAAATTGTGTATAGAAAAAATCTGACAGATAGACTGACGGACAGAGGAGGCTTAGTAATAGGGTCCCAAGCACCCGTTGGGTTCGAAATTCTAAAAAAGGAACCCATATTATATGTTAAGCTGATAAAGTTTTTATTGTTCGAGTTCACCAACACTAAGCGACTATTTTAAAGTTAGGCTCAACGAATAGACAGATAGAGAGAATAGAGATAGAAGAAAGAGACGAAAAAAGAGAAGTAGAGAATAGAGAGATACATACAATATATTAACCCGGAAAACATTCGGTACCCTCTTTCTGGTGCATGTCATAACAATAAAATCGATTCCAACTATCGCCTAGTAATAGAAATAAACTACTGACTGAGCCACTTCTACAGGGTGCTACATCATTGCCCGCCTGAGGGATTACGCTTATTGCGTCCCAGGGAATAGACGACTGATTGTTTCCTCCCGGCCACCCAGTATATAAACAAACTGATTGTCTGGCCTTATTGCTTCCAATGGACTTTCCGCCCGTTTCGAACGATCAAATAAAAGGTACCTAACACCGTCTCATAAGATTTGCAAGAATCCCGTTTTATATCAGACTAGCGGGTGCCCAGCGGCGTTACCGAGCAGATCTAGTTCTTTCCTATTCCCGTGGGAATTTCTAAAAATCTCGTCATAGTGGTTGCCTAGGACATGTTATAAGCAGTGATCGAATATTCGGATGCATATTTACCTAAAGTGTAGGTGTTGGTTATTATGGAATGCACTTTTGTATCGAAAAAATCCCGGGAATTCGGAAGCGACATTTTTTTTTACAATAGAATCAAATCGGGTGTAGGAATATTTACTTAGTTTAAAGTGTTGGAAATTATTATGGAATGCACTTTTGTATCGAAAAAATCCCGGGATTTCGGATTCAACAAATTTACTGTTTTTATTATAGAATCAAATCGAGTGTAGGTATATTCACTTATTTTAACTGTTATATTTTAAAAAACTAGAAATAATAACTTCCTCTTCATTTTTCTTAAATTTTCAAAACATTCATCTCAAAGGAATAATAAATAACATCCCCCTGATTTTTAAAAATAAATACCTCATGCTAAAGACGACGTTTCTTCACCATGTTACAGACTAGTTTCGCATTCCCAAATTTTCTGAAATCCCGGGATTTATATTTAAAAAATATGTTTTAAGAAGCCCCTTCCATAATTTCCTAACCAAAAATGAAGTTTAGGTAAATATGCATCCGAATATTCGATCACTAGTAATAAGACACCTACAATATATCTACATACCATATTTCAAATAGCGGTTGCCCAGTGGGAATTTCTACGACGTATAAGACACCTACGTCCTGCATACCTACCATATTTTAAGGCGAAATAGTACGAATTTCTCTTTTTAAACAGTTTTCATATTTTCTTATATTTTCCCGTGGGAATGAAATATTTTGCTGGTATGAGAAGTACCCTATGTTGACCCAGGTATTCAGTTATCTCGAACCCTCTATCAAATTTAATCAAAATCCGTCCAGTAGTTTTTGAGTGGTGCGTGCACAAACAGACAGACACAAAAATTTCAAACATTCGAGTATTATGGTATCTAAATCGATAAATTTCTATATCATCACTAAAATTTTCAGAAAATATTTCATGTACGGACACGGTCCCGTTAGAGTTTTTATATGTGGGTATAGATTTTATTTAAATGTACGTTTTATCCTACACGATACGAAAAATGTTTATATATTTGTTTGTAATGGACTTCTCAAAAATGGTTTTTACGATTTCGATTGAAATTTACAATATAGGAGTGGCTTAAGGGGACGAAAAATCGATATAGTTACTCGTCGTAAATATACTTATTTAAAAAAGACTGCGCGTGAAAGACTAAAGAGATTAAATAAATGAAAACGAATTTATGGTCGGATATTTGAAAGTATTTCAGAAATAGAACACCTATGTCTACCCCTAGGAGTAAAAGTGTTCTGTGGTCTACCCCCTCGGGGATAAAATGCGTGAGATTATTATATTAATTATTAACCTCTCAGACCATGAATCACAGACACAATAGATTTCAATTGTGTCTCGGTTCCAATTGGAACCGGCGGTTCTTAACTGATTAAGACTCAAAACCAACCAAACAAATTATCATATTACCTATCAGTATTTTAAGAAGTGTATTAGCAACAAATTAGTCTTAGTACAAAAGCTATATATATATTTATTTGTGAAAGGACATAAGGTATGTAGCTTCTAAGAACATACTCCGTATCAATTCAATTGGTGTACATATTTCAAGTTCACAGACAGATCTTATCAAATTGACGTGCCACCAATCCAAGAAGATACGTGATAAAATTGTGTTTCAGTAACACATCTCTACTATAACAATTCCAATAAATTATACGAGATTATTCTAGTAAATATTATTATATGCGCAGTTAGTACGAATAGAACGACAGACAATTGTCAAGGATCTGTGATAATTTATGTATATTATACCATAAATATAAAGTAAACAGTATTGTTTAATCAACTATAAAGAGTAGCGAAATTGAATGTAACAAGGCCCGCTCCGCCACGACTCTCTCCACTCTCGTGACCAGATGCCTCTATATACTCAATGTATCAGACTATCTGCACTTCACGACTAATTACAGTGCCTTTGTAAGAGAAACCGATGAAAATTCAATAATGTAAGCGCAGACAAGGAAACAATTGAAAGGACGATCCGGTGATTGATCGTAACACATAAAGTTGGCGTTTACACCGTGAATAGCCATTTTTATTCATTCCGACATCTTTATTAATAGGTTCTTTTTTCGTGATATTAACGAATTGATTTGTTAAAAGTAACCAATAAATCATTTTTGTAAGGCAGTATGTATTAATTGTCATCAACCTATGGGAGTCCAGTGGTGGACGTAGGTCTCTCACAAGACACGCCACTGAGATTATTATTATTTTGATCCAGTCTTTCCCAAATACATTTCGCAGATCCTCGCTTCATCTTGCCAAATCCTACAATGCGCTTACCCAAACGTGATCTCCACTCTAGTTCCAACGGTTGACAGTTCTTATGCAATATATAAAAACATGTGTCCGTAGAATAACAGGCCTCCAAAAGCAGAGCAGACATCTATTGCGGATGCCAATTTTTTTACATCCGCGGATGCGAATTCGGATGCGGATTTTTGAAGGCTCACATCCGCGGATGCGGATCGAAAAATTTAGGTACGTAAATCAATCTAATATTATACCTGTTAATCCACTTATCCGATGGATGGATGTAATAGTAAAGTTACATCGAGAGTTATCATCTGTTACAGATAGAGTTTCCATGTTAAAGTTGCCTATGTTACTTGGCTCATATACTGAACTAAAAAAGTTTGAGAAGAGGTTACATATACTTTCCGGATCATCAGACTCAACATCGTTGTATTTAATTGTGTCTGGAATACCATTATTGTTTTTACGTTTATGAACAAATGACCAAAAAGCTTTTAAGTCAATCTCTCTTCTACTGAGTTAAGGTAATTATTGAAGCATTCATTAACATATACTTTAAATCTTTTTCAGTACAGAGAAAACTGTTCATAATCTGATTTGTTTTTATATTTTTTCCATTTTATCCAAGCATTATTCTTATCTTTAAAAATGTGGTTATGGGGATGTTAGGATGTTTGGGATCTTATATAAATATAGTATATGAATGAAGAATTATCTTACTATAGGTAAAGGTATCATCCTATGGGGCAACAGTAAAAACGTAGGTAGGTAGAGCATTCAGTCCGCAGAATAAAATTATTAGAGCAATAACGGGAATATCTCGCTTTGACTCTTGCAGATCATTCATTAAAGACCTTAATGGCTTATTGGCATTATCATCTAGTATGAATGAGATTTGCGTTTTTGCTAAACGGCATGGGGAATTGCTTAGACAAATTTGTAACATAAACCCTCGTAGTCACAGAAACCCAAACACTCTTGTCTTTGAAACGATTCCAAAAATTATTAAGTTATGATAAAATTGGCTTTGAGTATTAGAATATATTATTATGTATAATAAAATCCCGAATGACATTAAAGACTTACCCGATAAAATTATTAAAAGAAAATTGTATAAATAGCTCAATGAACGTATTTTTACAATATGTATTAATTAATTGAATAAAAAATAAAATAAAATAAGTATGTCCATTATGTCAAAGGTGTTTGCATGTCTTTTAATCATAGTGAACATGTATGCACTGCCAAAACTGTATTTTTTCATCTGTACCCAAGTTTGACGCAAATAAAGAAATATTCTATTCTACTCAGTCAATAACAGGAACCTCACTTAAAAATTAAGAATACTGTTATAAAACTATAAACTTCACCTACAATAAAATAGGTTTTACCGGTATAACATAATGGCATTTTCCTGGCGATTTTAATTTAATAAGTTGAGATACTACTATAAAGATTACTAATATAAAGATTTCCCAATACTCAATTATCTACACACAATGATCATTGTATCACAATAACACTCAAAATATCTATCTTCACGATAAGTAACCCACAGCGCAAACAAACACGTATTAATTTATTTACAAGAAACAAAGGATGTACCACAACAAATGCGTCGGATCTTGTCACAAATTTTTTCGCTCCCATTGGTCATTGTCTCATGCAAACGGCACGTGCCATTCGCGGGTCCCGCCCAATTCCTTTCTTGTCGCAACTTGTATTACATCCGCATCCGCATAAATATCCGCATTGATTAATGCGGATGCGGAATTAGGAGACAGGGTTCACCTGAATTGTTACGCCTTTCAAATATTATTGTTAAACTCTGTTAAATTGTTATCTAAAAGGTTTTGGTTTAAATAAATTATTATTATTATATTATTATTAATGCGGATGCGGATGCGGATGCAGATGTCCAAATCTATGCGGAAGCTTTGCTTTTGCGGATGCGGATGCGAATATTCGCAACATCCCTGATCTATATCTCATGAAAAAAAAAATATTTCTACAGAGCAAATACGAGTATATTTCATAAGCTAACCACGGTAGAGATCACATAATTTCAAACGTTTCGATCGAAAAGCCTTATATAATAATAATAATTTATTTCAATCATATTCCATAGAGGGTTAGTAACAAAAAGTTGCGTGTTAGTGATACCCGTACCAGGGATCGTACAATGGCTTACATAGACATTCCTCTCCTAAGCAAAACCATCCAATACGAGTATATTCCTTAAGCTAACCACGTTAGAGATAACATAATTTCAAACTTTTCGATCGAAAATCCTTATAATAATAATAATAATTTATTTCAGACATATTCCATAGTAGGTTAGTAACAATAACTTGCGTGCTAGCGATACCCGTACCAGGGATCGTACAATGACTTACATAGACATTCCTCTCCTAAGCAAAACCCTGACATGGAAAACGTTACAAGGTTACCTGAAGGTCGAGAGCCGGCCTTGATAATGTGGTATCTTCAAAGGCAGTTTCCACGCCACAGGTGACTCGGCCTCGCGTATCAATCACCTCCGACGGCAGTAGACTTACTATCTCCTATGAAAATAACCGCCTGATAACGGTTAACCGAATATTTTAACCTACGCAACAAGGTCTCCAAATAGTGCCTACTAGTTTTTGCTGGTGACTTCGTTCACATTTCTAACAAAAAGTACCCCATCATATATGCCATAAATTTCGTTGAACTTACGCTCCGTTTTTGCATGAGTAAGACCAGAAAGTAGTACCAGAAACACGATATTGCATTTAATAATATTAAGTAGGATATTTTGCGTTTCAATTTGTCGATTTTTACTCATAAAATAAAGATGAATGTCTTGACTAATCTATCAACGCACGACCTCAACCGCTGGAGTTAAGAAGCGGAAATTTGGAATGACATAAGTGTCCACTGAAAAGAGGTATTTTAAATTACTATGGTTCTGACAAAATACTGGTTCCTGGAGTTTTGCAATTAGGACGCAAACTGATTAGTAAATTATACAATTGCGTCCACAAATGAGTAGTTTTGTAGGTGATATGTGAAACTTATACGAAGTTATTTACAGCTATGCTCATGAAACATGAGGTAAGTTTAGATAGGAAAAGGAGAGATATAGATATGTTTAGATAACAAGAGATCATTTTGTCACTGGCTCAAAGAAAAACAAAACTGTCGTGATTCATCAAAAAATTTAGGTACGTAAATCAATCTAATATTATACCTGTTAATCCACTTATCCGATATAATAGTACATTATGATATAAGTGCGGTAGGTTGAAAATTACAGCCGAGGCGATATTGCTACAAGTAAGCAGAGGCTGTAATTATCAAAGCGCACGTATGTCATACGACGTTTTATAACACATTTGCGAGGAAATAAAATAAAACTCCGACTATGGTAAACGAATAAAAACAATACAGCGTTAAGATAGAGCGCGCAGCGCGCATCATCGTTTTTTTTTAGGCAAAGGCACAAACAACAGCCAGTGTTACTAATAAAGTAAATTAATATTTTCGTGTTTTTGTTACAGATTAATTGGTTGTAATTTACTGTCAAAATTAATTAAATTAAATAATTATGTACATAAATATTTCTTTATTGTATTTTATCTCCCAAAGTTAATTTTAATCATAAAATGTTGACAACTTTTTTTGACATAAAAACTCTTTGCTGAGATTTTAAAAAGTACCGTTCGTTTTAAGACGGAGCATCTTGATAAACCGTGCGTTTTACTTTACACTTACCACACTTGGGCGTAATGAGATACAATACCATATTGAAATTGGTAAAATAAGACACCTTTTACAAGCAAATGTGTTATAAAAGATATAACGTAACTAACTCATACACCCCAATTAGTATATTAATATAAAAAAAAATATGCATTTATACTTTAGTTTTGTCTAACCAATTTTCTTAGATAAGAGCATTTTTCGGCTGAAATCGATTAAGTAGTCGATACTGAACAAACTAATTTCAAGTAGGTATTGCGCTTATTCTGTGTGTATATATCGGTCGGTTGTATTAGTTTTTGGTATTAGATAGGAATAGATCAAACTAAGTACCTTCGTTGGTAGGTATGTTGTGGCTTAGGTCCTTAACTATTGAATTACCATTATCTTCAAGAACGTCGTAAACTCAATAGAGCTGTACGCAAACTGGAAAACGAAGGATTCCTATTCCGTCCAAAAACTCTTAACTACTTACGTGTCATGATACCTACTTCTTTGGGATGCTTCGTCAATTCTACCTGATCAATTTTATTTTAATATTCTACCAAAAGTCAACAAACACGTGATTATAGCTTATTCGTTATATATATATATATATATATATAGCTATAGAGTTAGAATCATAAATGGGATACTTTAACTATAGTAGTATATATATACAGGGTGACTTTTTTTACCGTCTGGAAAAAAATGTTGTGTGCTAGGTAAGTGTAATAGATTCATTTGGCAATGTTACTTAAAAAAAAATTCTCAAAAACATTTTTTCTTGTCAATAATATACACTGAGATATTTGAAATAGTATTTTAAAAAGAAACGGGCTCATAGCTTCCATTTATGCGCAATCTACCTACAACCGCCAGCAGCGCGTAGTACTGTGCGTAGTTTTCTAGATTTTGTAAATTAAACATGACTATATTTAACAATTAATCTCGTGTATAACTTCGGCTCTAGATACCTTATACGTCATATTTTTTTCCAGACGGTAAAAAAAATCATCCCGTATATATATATATATCTATAAAGGTATAATAGAAATCCTTTTTTCTATGCTCTCTTAATACTTTCCATATACGGATTACCAATCTAGATGCTATGCCTAACTAAATAATATGTCAATTTACTTCCATAGCCTAAGTCCAACAATGCATAATACTAATAATTTGCCGCTGAGCACCCGCCAGAAAAAAAGTATGTGAATGTGAATATGAATTTCAGTGATAATGTCAGCGTAACAAGTATCAAATACATTTTATGGTAGTACAAGTTTACTCGTTTTATCATTCTCTCAGCTAGTCTTACAGCTACCATAGATATATAGACTGTAGAGATAAATATGCAGATAAAATAAATGTGTTCCGTTAAATACAGGCACGCGAATTGAAATGATCACAACAACTCACAAACAGTTGAATCCTTTTTGATGAACAATAAGACAGTAGGTAATCTTTGCACTTTGATAAGGCATAGTATATCAGTGTCAACATCAATGAGAGATACTGTTTTTAAAATCATGATGAACGACAGTGTTCAAATTCGATTTTGGTGCAAACTTACGAGATAGGGATGATAAATAAAATTGTGACTACCCTTTTTTGGAGTTTATTTTCAAGGATTTATCATTAAGATGAGAGTTACAACTTGAGTATTCCCTGAAATGGAATACCTCTGCCTACTCGGGGATAAAATGCTTATTTATTTATTTTATTTATGAGAGTTAACGATCTACACTATTTCTAAGAACACACCTTAGTACATTAAATTGTGTCTCGAGGAAAAACATGCAAAAATAATGAGTCAAGAGAGATCATAATTTCAGTTCATTCAACCAGGTCTTAACCACCTTAACCACTTTGTGGTTTCAGAAGTTTCAAAACTTCGATTTTTACCTGTTTTAGAAATATTTTCCTCGACATCAGACCATATGTTATAAGTGTAAAAAACAACTACTTATGGTGAATTAATTACTAACATTATGTGCATAGTACTTGCACAACCCAACTCATGTGGTTTTTAGTATTTTTGAAAAAAAAAATTTTGGTTTTAAAAATATTTAAATTGTCCAATAATTAAAATCCCATTATGGAAATATTTGATACATTTTTGAGCCAATATGCCAAATATTTAGAAAAAGATAATAAAAACTTAGCATCCGCCATATTGAACTTCTTGTGAATTCCCATTCCCATACACTTTGAGTACTAACTTCCACATCTTACATCTATACTAATATTATAAACCACCCGTTTTACCCGCGTAGTTACCGATCCCGTAGCAACATGGGAATAAAATATAGCCTATGTGTTAATCTGATGTATAATATAAATATATAAGTTATATAACTGTAAAGTTTCAGTAGTTTTTGCATGAAAGAGCAACAAGCATCAATGTACATCCATCCTTTCGCGTTTATAATATTAGTGAGATATTGAATATTTATTTGTTTGTATTGGCTCCGAAGCTACTAAAGCAATTTAAAAAAATATTTCACCAGTAAAAAGCTTATCACCGAGTAACATAGGCTATATTTATCCCCGTATTCCCACGGGAACGGGAACTAGGCGGGTAAAACCAAACGGAACAGCTCGTATTATATAAAGCCCCTCGTAAAACCAAGTCAGATCCAACAATCATGAAGGTCGTAATTTCTTAAAATCCATTTCTAGACTCCGAAAATTGGTAAATTCTATAGTTTTTACTGGTTTTATCTACCTTGGGATAAGCTTACTCTACATAGAAATCGATCTAAAGAAAACGACGTGAGGAAATACAAAATCTCTCACTCGATCTCAATTGAACGAGAACGGTGTCAAATCTCCGTGAATACGCCTGCTGGTTTGGTTTCGAGGCATACTTATATAGTAATATATATCTATACATATAATAAAACTCTAACGGGGCCGTGTCTGTACATTAAATATTTTTTGAAAATTTTAACGGTAGTGTATATAGTTATCGATATAGATACCGAAACACCAATTTTTGGAATTTTTGTCTGTCTGTCTGTCTGTCTGGTTGTGCACGCATCACTCAAAAACTACTGGACGGATTTTGATGAAATTTGGTATGGAGATAACTGAGTACCCGGGTCAACATCTAAGGTACTTTTTATTCCAGGAAAATATCTCATTCCCACGGGAAACTATAAAAACTGGTTAAAAAGAGAAATACGTACTACTCCGAAACGATAACACCTAGAAAATTTAAAAATGGTATGAAGGTGTCTGATAAGTTAATAAAAAATTGGTATGAACTTAAACGACTTAATCGTGACCTTAACTCGATCTGCCAGTGGTCCAACCGGTTTGGAGTGTCTGTCAATCCAACCAAGTGTCAGGCCATTATCTTGGGCAGCACACGGCAGTTACGTAAAATTGATCTAAGGACCGTCTCACCGATTCTCTTTGATAGTAGCGTCATTCCTTTCTGCTCTGACGTAAAAGATCTAGGCTTATATATAGACAACTCCCTCAGTTGGGATAAGCATATTAAAGAGGTTAGCAGAAAAATTACTGGCTCCCTCCGGTCTCTATACCGTCTTAAAAATTTTCTTCCAATTTCCACTAAAATACTTCTGATCCAATCTCTCCTACTTCCTATCTTTGATTATGCTGATGTGTGTTGTTCCGATCTTACCCAGGCACAAATAAATAAACTGGATCGCCTCCAAAATAATTGTATCCGATTTATTTTCGGTTTACGCAAATATGACCACATCTCTACCTTCCGTTCTCAGCTTAACTGGCTACCCATCCCAAAGCGAAGACAGCTTCGGATGCTTTGCATGCTTTATTCACTTCTCAACGATCCGTTTTCTCCTAACTACTTGAAATGTAGATTCCAGCTCTTGGGCTCCTCCCACAGTCGAAGTCTTCGCAATCATCTGTTATTACATATGCCTTCTCACCGTACTGGTTTTGTGTCCAACTCTTTCACTGTGCATGCCATCAGGCTGTGGAACACCCTCCCCGTTTGCATTAGAAAATCCCAATGCAAGTTTTCTTTTAAGAGGAAAATTCGTGCGTTTTTATCAGGTCAAACATAAATTGTTTGAAAGAAAATCATCATCTTTAGATTATTTTATGTAAGTATTTTTGTTTTATGTTTGTTACGATATATAGTATGTATTAGTTTATTTTATCAACATATATATGTATTAGGATTTACGTAATAATATATATATATATATATATATTTATATTTACCGTAATGTTATATTTAATTGATTTTTTTTACTATTTGCGGCCAATTCCGCCAAATTATTTCTGCTTAGCCTGATGGTTGACTGGTAGATAATGCCTTTAGGCATTAAGTTCGCCATGTGTACATTTTCTTGGTACATGAAGTTAAATAAATAAATAAAAATGAAGGGATTTTTGGAAATTCCCACGGGAACGGGAATAAACTAAATCCAAGCGGGAAAACGCCGCTGGGCACCCGCTATTTGAAATATGGTATGTAGGTGTCTTAAATATGTCGTAGGCAAGCACTATAAAGGGATTTTTGGAAATTCCCACGGGAACGGGAATAAACTGAATCCGCGCGGGCAACGCCGCTGGGCATCCGCTAGTAATAATAATAAAACTTTATTTCAGACATGTATGTGTTCAGGGGTCGACATTATACACTGAAATAAAATATCTTTGCGAATCATTGGTGTCTGATACTTGAGGGGTAAAAAATGAAGTTAAAAGATTATCCGTAACTCCTGTAAGCAGTGAGACACAGTGTAATAATACATACGATAATAATGTATTCTTGACAAAGTTAGCGGCCGATGGTGGGCTAATAGGATTGATCGCCGCTGGGGCTTCATCAGACGCAGCTAAACGCGGCTTTGACGTCACGCGCCAGTTGTTGTCGTCGACGTAACTATATTTACACTACCTCCCTTACTAGAGGACCTTGTTAAAAATCGATCTAACGCGATATTCCTTGCAAACTGGATATTATGTACAGTGGCGTAGCATGCCTTGGCGGGGCCCCGTATAAAAATTTGTTTGGAAGGGTACCCTTATGAAGGGTAAAGATTTCTCACAAAAGAAAAAAAATGTTTGCATAAAATTAAAAGAAATATTTATTCATCATAATCTGTCACTTTTTCCAAAATTTTTACAAACAATTCAAATTAAATATAGGTACACTCTTCTTGCCTTTTTTCAGACAAACTGATTTATTAAATCCTTTATAGCTGATGATGACTTTAGTATTTCTAAAGTTTCTGCCTCGATTTACAGTGACAGGTCTGACAGGCGTTCATGTCCCATCGAAGTTCTTAGGTCATTTTTAGTCAGTTTTAAAGTTTTTATTAATTTTGCTTACGCACGTCGGGGTCCCCCGACGCCCGGGGGGCCCGTATAATTGATACGGCTGATACTGCGGTAGCTACGCCCCTGATTGTGTATAGATGTTAGCGAAACCAGAGTCCATGCAGTCAAGCAGCAGGTACCAGGGCACACAATAAAAATACATAAATAAGCTATTATCTCGCCGAATTGTTCTGAAAGGTTTTCAGGTTCAAATCCTGGAATGTACCAATGAGTTTTTCAAAAACTCATTAACATATTTATTACTATAGCTCGAGGGCGAAGGAAAACATCGTGAGGAATCCCGCAGGTCCCAGAATTGATTCTGAGACTGGTACGTATTTGTACATACGTACTGAATGCCAAAAATTAAAAAAACTTTACATAAAATAAGCAACGTTTATAATCCATAAATCTAAAATACCTAATGGTTGTGTGACTTAAAGTTAAAATACTAAAAGCTTAAAATGTCAAATGGATATTTTACTGAAGTTCAAAAGGTTTAAACTTGAAATACCTATGTACCTACAAAGTCCCTGACATTGATTTACCTCACAATTAATTGACCAAAATGACAAATTCCGATGTTGAAGTATGTAAATAATGTGCTAACATATGACATGTGTAGCTGACCGGGTCCGGCGATGGGCTCATCACCTATCACATTAGGGGTCCAAAAATTATACTGGTGAAGTAAGAAGTTCCTGAAATGGAATACTTCTGCCCCCTGGATTATTTATTTATAATTGTTATCAGACCGCCTATAACAACATCGTTTCAAAGTTAAATCTAAATATTGGATAATAGTGTTGAGTTTCCTGAGGATTCGGCATACTATTATGCAATATTTCGATTATAAAAATACACAAACATTTAAATAACACAAATCATAAAAATACCCTTTCTGACCATCAAGTTGAATTCGCGTAAAGTCGCATTCCCTAAAAGTTGATTTCCCAGAATGTTGAATCCCGTAAAGTTGAATTGCCAACATGTTGAATTATCATTTCCCTTAAATGTGTAAAGAAATATCGTCACAATTCAAATATCACACCGTTTTACCATCGGTGGTCGATACGCCGTAACTTGCTACGAATCTAAAAAAATCCTTGTTTTATACACATCTACCAACCGAATTAAACAATACTGGCGGTTCTGCGCGGTTTCACCTGCGTATTTCCCGTCCCCTAGGGAATACGGGAATATAGCCTATATTACTCAGGGATATTCCAACTTTCAATTGGTGAAAGAATTTTTAAGATCGATCGAGTTTTTGAGTTTATTCGTAACAAAGGTACAAACGTAGAAATCTTTCCTCTTTATAGTATTAGTATAGCTATGTCTTGACTTTCAGTTAAATTGTTACTTAACTAAGTACATTGGTAGCAACATAGATAATATACCGTAAACAGTTGATGTGGATTTGCGGAAGTGACCTATGGCGGAATGTAGGAAACTGTGTGTATGTGATTAAACTTTACTAGATGGAAATCCTTCAGTTGGGATGTATGGAAGGTAGAGTTCTAGAATACGGTAGTACGGTAGTACGGTAGATACTTCATTCAAAATTCGTATGTTAATCTATATATAAAACTAGCTTTTACTCCCCCTTAGGGGTTGAATTTTCCAAAATCCTTTCTTAGTAATTGCCTACACTGTATATTAAGCTATCTATGTTCAAATTTTCAAGTCTCTAGACCCAGCGCTGTAGGCTGTGCGTTGATATACCACCAATCAGTTATTTTATTATTTTATATATATATACAAGGTGACTTTTTTTACCGTCTGGAAAAAAATGTGGTGTGATAGGTAAGTGTAATAGATTCATTTGGCAATGTTACTTAAAAAAATTTTTTTTTCACAAAATTTTTTTTTCTTGCTTAGACTAATATACATTACTCAATTGTAGTCAATAATACACACTGAGTTATTTGAAATAGTATTTTAAAAGGAAACAGGCTCGTAGCTTCCATTCATGCGCAATCTACCTACAACCGCCAGCTGCGCGTAGTACTGTGCGTAGTTTTCTAGATTTTGTAAATTGCACTAAACATGACTATATTTAACAATTAATCTCGTGTATAACTTTGGCTCTAGATACCTTATACGTCATATTTTTTTCCAGACGGTAAAAAAAATCATCCAGTAGGTATATATATATATATATATATATATATATATATTATAGGCAAATTTAACCCGATTTCGAAAAAATATTTTTTGTTTGAACTGGTGTAACTCATAAGTGAAAGTGTTGTGAATATCTGATGAAGAACTTCTGGTGGAGAACAGAACTCCTCAACGGACATCAGCAAATCAGTCGCTATCAGCGTAATCAGTTTAGTAACGTTAGCTGAAGTAGCTTTCCATTGGTAAAAGAATTTTTAAAACCAGTTTAGTAGTTTTAGTATAAATATACGTAAAAAATATAAAAAAAATACTAGTAAATAAGTATACTTACATACAATCTTTTTGCTTACTCCCATATTCTATAGATATAATTAAACTGAAACAAGAAAACTCTAAAAAAAAAGCAGTGATAGCCCGGACGGTTAAAGAGCCGGCCGAAAATCAGTGAGGCTCGGGTTCAAATCCTAGCATGTACCAATGAGTTTTTCAAACCTTACGTACATATTTATCACTAGCTTGACGGTGAAGGAAAACATCGTGAGGAAACCCACAGGTCTCAGAATTAATTCTGAGACATGTGTTAATAGACCCGGTCCGGCGATGGGCTCACCACCTATCACGCTTAGGGGTCCAATGTATCTCGTGAAATGTGGGTATATCCAGTAATGGAATACCTCTGCCTACCCCCTCGGGGATGAAAAGGCGTGAGATTATATTATTATAAGAAAACTCTGTACATTAAACATTTTTTGAAAACGTTTGCCGGCCAAGCCACATATTTTGACTAAGTTGTGGAGTTTTTCAAAATAGAGTTTGTAGGGTTAGGGCATGGTTAGGGCGTAAAGAGTTAGAAGTTTGTCTCTACATGAGCTCTATGATCTCGTCTGTGCAACATTTTACATGAAAATGTTTTTGGTGAGATATATTTTTGTACATGTAGGTACTCTGTAACACAGCTTATATATTTTATGATAGAGTGTCAATACCTGGTAAAACTTTTAAAGATCTGATAATTACTTAAAAAATCTGAAAATTCCAAACTCTATTTAAATTTTATCTACAAGGTGCAACTCTATTCAAATTATTTCTACTACGCGCTGAATATAGAAAGTCCATTCATTCATACATTATAATTATACAACGAAACCGATCGACATAGTATGTGTGGTAATATGCAAAGAGGTCGAGGTCCTTTCTGCGCCGGAGTGCCAATCGTGTTTCCTTTAATCGATTTTTATTATTCAAGTCGCGAGGTGTGCGACCCTCCCGATGTTATTACGTGGTGTGTTTTATTACCTAATTTCTCATGCCATAGACTATACAATTCGACAGGGAAAGCCTAATTCGATATTATGTTTGATATCAATCTGTTTTAAACATGCTTTATATGAACTAGAAGTCTGTGACATTTAGGAAGTTTTATCTATAGAAAGTTATACCCATCATGTTTTGTCGTATTTTCTTCGCTGTTCGCAATCTTATTTATATATTTCAGTATAATTTATATTTTTTTGATCCTTGACAGTTGAGTTCATGACAAACGATTAAACATAGAAGATATTTTCTAGGGTTTAAGTCAAGATTATGTAACAACAAAGAGATTAAAATATAATAGGACATAGAGGGGGCATTAGGAATATTATCATTCAAAACTTTGAAGCATGTTTGAAGCTCAAGCGTCATGTCAGTATGAAAGCGAGCTGTCATTCGGTCGAAATTGTACTAGACTTATTCCACTTGGAATAACTTTTGGCTTCAAATTTTCCTCGCTTTGTCCCCTCTTTGCCCTATTATATTTTAATCTCTTTGTGTAACAATGAGAGACAGTAATCATAACCTAGCAAATAATTTTATATTCAGTAGAGCATGCTACCGTCGTGATTTTCTCCGCAATAAAACGTTTTCACTCTTGTCAATAGTCTTCTTATCTATATTTTGTGAAGACAAGCTATAAAAAAGTACTTAAAAAATGTGGCTGTAAAATCGACTACCTCTGTTTTTCCTTGATAATTTAATAGTAGGCTAAATAAAATATTTCTTATGGCTAGCCTGGCGTGCTTAGAATTGAATCCACTTTAAAACGATTATTTAATTTTTGGAGTCGAATATACTCCTGAAAAGTGGGTATTTTCAGAAATGGAATACCTCTGCCTACCCATTTTGGGATAAAAGGCGTGGGATTATTTATTTGATTTTAATTTTCTAATTTTGCTGGGAATAGGTGGATGGAATCATCATCATTATCAACCCGTAACAGCCCACTGCTGAGCTAAGGGTCTTTCCTCACACACGAGGAAGTATGGGCTATAATCTCCCACGTGAGCCCACCGTGGATTGGGTTTGGTGGATGGAATACTGCGTGTTATCTATGGTAAAAAAAACTGCTAATATGAATCTACTCGGTCACTATCCGCGATTGTCCGCCGCCTGAGGAGTCCTTTATTTTGGAATTAGTTAAATTAGTTAGTAGTTGTAAGTGAGCCTTGATTGGATTCCTGGTAAGAGTAGGTATGTATCTATCTTAAAGTTTTCATACAACTTTGGGATTCTGAGTCAGGTCTCTGAGTTGAGGTCAAACTATGACCTCGGCTACGAAACCTGCAGCAGTAATGGTTCGGAGGTGTGTGGCACCCAAATCCAGTGATGGGATACCTTCCACTTTTAGGGGTCCAAAAAATTCACTGGTGAAAATCAGAAACAAAAGAACATGTCGACGACATTTTTAAGCCCCACCACAGAATAAGTAATAGTACTACCCCACGCAAAAACGGAGTACGTGTGACGTGACGTGACTTATAATTTGTTCTGACATTTCTTTAACACCTTAAGCAGTTGGTGCTCTGAATACTTTATCTAATATTGAAAATAAGTATCACAGAACAGTATTCATCATTAAATTTCAGGAAAAATTCCCTGCCATAACCTCGCTGTCACTTTTAACTATAATTTATTGAAGATAAGTTGAAGGGCACCGTCGGGGAATTCGCAGTGTCGAAATCGACCTCAAAGGACATGGCACAGCCGATTCGCATACGCAATCATGTTTTCGACTGGTCTATACAACAGGAAGGAAGATTTCTTCAGAATCTTTGTTTATTTATTGCACTGCTAGCTTTTGGCCGCGATTTCACCTGCATTCCGCTATAAAAGGTATATAATATACAATTATAAACTGACTGATTGGTAATATATCAACGCACAGCCTAAAACCGCTGGATTAGAGACTTGAAATTTTGCACATAGATAGCTTATACAGTGTAGGCATCCACTAAGAAAGGATTTTGCAAAATTCAACCCCTAATGGGGTAAGATAAACGAGGGCGAGCGAAGCCGCGGGTTAAAGCTAGTAAGCTATATTATTCTAGAGTTTCATCAAAATCCGTTCAGTAGTTTTTGTGTGAAAAATTAACAAACATGCGTCCATTCTCGAAACATTCTCGTTTATTGAATATCCGTGGTTCTTTTTACTTTGTGCATTGGTATGGATGAAGATGATGGAAATGCTGGCTGCATGGCGTATTTAAGGGGCAAATACTCGTATGTACTGAGGTAAGTTACCCTAGTTATAATCTCTCAGTTTCATCCATCCTAAGGTTGTCTGGATGATATCGCTAAAAGCGATAAGACCGCCCATTGTACTTTAGTTAATGTTGGTATCCATATTGTGTTGTTTTTGGTGTACAATAAAGAGTTATTGTATTGTATTGTAAGTTATGGTAATACAGAATTGGTTCAGAATTATGGGCAACAGAACCCGGGTCCTGCGAAGGGCTCACCATTTGTTCTATTTAGGGTTCCAAAAATTCACTCGTGGTTATTTCCAGGAATATGATAAGTACCTCTTTACATTATACCTCGGGGATAAGACGCTAGTGTATATGGTTTCAATTTTGTTTTTATTCATATTTAGGGATCCGTAACCAAAGGGTGCCGGTCTGTCCGTCCATCCGTCTGTCTGTCAGTGTGCTGTATCGTAGAAAGAAATATATTCGGTATAAAAAATATAAAAAAAGAAGGGACAGAGTAAATCTACAAGGCCCCTTCTTTATTATTACTTAAAATGACTGATGAAATCTCAGCAATTTAATAACGAGCTGGCAAAGCCGCTGGGCACATATATTCATGTGCATACTAGCACAAATCACAGACAACTTACCCATTAAACTAGACAGTTGCACATGCGGTAATTGATGGGTTGTTGTTGTTGGTGTTTTACCTTATAAGGAGTCACATTATCCACCTATTTGTCTCAGAATGTACAATTAGATTACTTTCTGTACTTCCGACTGCTAGAATTACAATGAAATGTGGCATTAGCCCTACACTAGTGATGGACTGAGCCTCGGTATTCTGAAGAATTAAAGGTGCGTAGATCATAAATTACAAACGATGATTAATGAATAATTGCGATAGACAGACACTGACTTATGACTGACTTATTTGTATAATGATAAAACTGTAACGAGAATTTTTTGAAAATTTCCGCGGTGGTGTAGGGAGATAAGTTATCGATGTAGATATCAAAGCACCAATTTCTGAAATTTTTGTGTGTCTGTCTGTGCACACATTACGCAAAAACTACCCGACGGACTAAGATACAATTTGGTGTGGTGATAGCCCAGTAGCGGGATCTAGGGTACTCTTGAAAAATGCATAGGGAAAATTAAGTGTCACATTTTCAAGTAAAAATTAAAAACTGGTTAAAAGGAGAAATACGAACTACTCCGAAACGATAACACCAAGAAACTGGACATATACCTAGTATGTAGATGTCTTATATTTCTTAGGCAAAAACTATAGAGACATTTTTAGAAATTCCCAAGGGAACGAGAATTAATTGGTACCCGCTGGTCTACACAATTATTATTAAGATGAAAGATTTGATTTTTTGTTTGTGTTGTTGAATAGACTACGAAACTATACTGGGTCCATTTTATAAATTCTTTCACCAAGTGAAAACCTACTTTTTGGGGGGGGTATAATTTTCCCACGGGAAGGTGACTTATGCGGAACAGCTAGTTGCTTTGTCAAACCCAACGCAGAAAAATAGGCTTGCCGTATCCTCTCAAGCGTCAGCCTACCACGGCCGATCGTTTCGCGATTATACGGCTTGATTTTTTTTTAAATCTATCCATAGATACATATAATAAAACTCTAACGGGGCCGTGTCTGTACATTAAATATTTTTTGAAAATTTTAACGGTAGTGTATATAGTTATCGATATAGATACCGAAACACCAACTTTTGGAATTTTTGTCTGTCTGTCTGTCTGTCTGTCTGGTTGTGCACGCATCACTCAAAAACTGCTCGACGGATTTTGATGAAATTTGGTATGGAGATAACTGAGTACCCGGTTCATGTTGAACCGGGTACTCAGTTACTAGGGTACTTTTTATTTCAGGAAAATATCTCATTCCCACGGGAAAATAAAAAAACTGGTTAAAAAGAGAAATACGTACTACTCCGAAACGATAACACCTAGAAACTTGAAAAATGGTATGAAGGTGTCTGATATGTCATAGGAAATTGGTATGAAGGGATTTTTGGAAATTCCCACGGGAACGGGAATAAACTAAATCCAAGCGGGAAAACACCGCTGGTCACCCGCTATTTGAAATATGGTTTGTAAGTGTCTTAAGTATGTCATAGACAACCACTATGAAGGGATTTTCGGAATTTCCCACGGGAACGGGAATATACTAAATCCAAGCGGGAAAACGCCGCTGGGCACCCGCTATTTGAAATATGGTATGTAGGTGTCTTAAGTAGGTATGTCGTAGGCAACCACTATGAAGGGATTTTCGGAAATTCCCACGGGAACGGGAATAAACGGAATCCGCGCGGGCAACGCCGCTGGGCATCCGCTAGTTACAAATATAAATGTAGATTTCACTTATATCGACGTGCACTATCTCGACCCATCACTAGCTACACTAAATAAGGCAAGCGGTCGGTCTTGACCGTGCGGAAACTCGCGCGACCCTGCTACTGTTCGTAGGTACTATAGTCAATTTACTACGAATACTACAGCATGCTCTACGATAACACCGCTATTTCACAGTTTTATTTTTATGTGTCAGAATGTCTACATAGTGTTATTATATTTTGCTTTGTTCTACTCTTTCTATGGTTTCCTATGGGTTGATGTGTGACAAAGTGATTCCGTTTACTGTTTTGATTTGCAATCATTGTTACAGACTTTGATAGAGACAGTAAAGGGAATATTAGATTATTATAATATTATAATGCTTTTGCTCTTGCTCCCGGGGTTGTTGAGAACAAATAATTTTTCCGAAGATTTGAAAATAATAATTTTTTTCGTGGTACAAAGTACCTAGGTCACTTCCCTGATCTCTGAATTTGTAAAAAATCATGCCGAATCAAACACTCAGCTACGCAAGAGTAGCTAAGCCAGCGTAGAAATGACTTTTTTAACCACGGCAATATGCATAAAGAAAGATTTTTCAATATCTTTATGTATTTTGCCCCTTTGTGTATATTGTCGCTTTATGTATAAAGATTTTGAAAAATCAGCAGATTTTTTATGATTTTTCAGAGTCTTTATTATTGCCGTGAAGTGGACGATATTTTATGTAAAAAAACAAGGTAATGAAATTTCGTCCACAAAATCAAGAATTTTTTTTTATTTAAAATACTTGCGGCCATATTTCGACCCTATTACCCTATTAAATATTTATTCTCCTTATTATAAATATGCGTAAAATTTGGTTTGTAGCATGTACTCGATCCCTACACTTTTTTGCGGCCGGATCTCGTACTATAATCGTTCGACACATTGTCATCGCAATTAAATTATTCTTTCTATGAAATAAAATTCGCATTGACTTACCCGACTGCCTCAAAAGGAGGATAATGTTTTTTTGACAAATGACAAATTTAATGAGGACAAAAAGTTAAGTAAGAGTACATATGGTTTAACGACTATTTTTCTAAATAATTACTGAGGATATAAGCCGGCAAACGTTGTTCTGCCATATAAATGGGGGATGGGGTAGGAGGGTGAAAAATACTTTACGACCTATTCTTTTACCTACCAAATATACAAAAAAAAACATATGAATCGGTCGAGCCGTTTCGAAGGAGATTTTTATATATTAGAAAATGACGTAAAACAAATATTATTTATTGCCCATAGAATTGTGCTATTTGCCAATGCTTAAATGACGTATTACCATAATATGTAGCAATTCAATGCCTGGACCGCCAATTTATGTCAGTGTTAGATTTTAATGTTTTTTGCGTATTCCTAAATATCTTTTTAAGAAAAAGCTGATAGCCCTTCTAAAAGTGAGCCTATCTTAAGCTTGAGACCCTGCTCTGGTATGTTAAAATCAATAATTACCCGCAACGTAGCAGTGAAAAAAAAACATCGTGAAGAAATCTTTCTCAAGAATTCATTTTGAGGCTTCTCTGTACAGGCGCGCGGCGATAGATTTACCACCTACGAGTAAATGTATTGTTTCTCTGTATGAGTACTCTCTAAAGAAAGCATACATTTTGAGAGATATAAATCAAGTCTACATAGCAGATTGAATGCACTGTTAGCAAAGAGATTAAAATAATATAATAAAGCATCTAAGCGATAAAGCGAGGAAAATTTGATGCAAAAAGTTATTACAAGTGGAAAAAAACTTTTTTTCAACTTTTTTTTACAACTCGCGTTCATACTAATAGTTAGGGAGGCGAGGTAGCTAAATGGCGTAATTCAACGGCGCCGTCGAGACCTATCAAAATCGAAAGATAAAATAATTTCGAAAAGAAAAGCTCGTATGGTAAAAACCATTTTAGCGGTGGGTTTGGCGTGTACGGTTTTTCAAAAATGTTAAGAAAAACAGTTACTTGGGCATTCTCGAGCGCGTCAGATATTCATACTACGTATGCCCCAAGTGCCTCTGATAACAACGGTATACTAATCTGCCGGTTTGCGTGGTGGACGTAGGCATATAAAGTAGTCAAAAATGCAAAAAAAAAAAATTTACTCGAGCGCGCCAGATTTTTGGAAGGGGTGTTAAGTAGGCCCCAAGGAAGCTCCCTTTAAAAAAACTGACGATTTCGGCGTGACGATAAGTTACAATGAATTTTTGAAAATGCAAAAAAAATAAGTGTTTTTGAAATACTCGAGCGCGTCAGATTTTCATAGGGGAGGTTTATCTCGGTATCCTGAAAGCATATTTTCTTAATCTGACAAAAATGTTGGTGGGTTCTCTTAATCTGACCGAAAAAGGTTTTTTGGTTTCTTTTTTTTCCTTTCTTTCTCCTTGATAAAACGGGGAATTATATATATATTAGGGTGTACCGAAAATTCCCTTCTACCGCTTCTTTCCCCACCATCAATGTTGCGAAATAAAGGAAAAATACTGGTAGGACGGCATATTTCCGCGAAGCGCTCAGTCTGTATTACATGTTTATGGCAAATTCCTCTTTTTTGCTTTAATTTTTCACTTCGTTTTGCTTACGGTACGTCCAAAAAAACAATTTGAGGATCAACAGGCTATTGAATAATATACATACATGAAACTGTACATGTTAATAATACTTTTGTATACAGATACGCGTAACTTTTTTTGAGTCCACGAAAATTGTCGAGAAGCTTTAGAAAAAAATAATTTAGATATAATAAAAGTCAAATAATTTAATCATCGTTATTTCATATCATTTTTTTTAACACCCTCAGTTTTCGAGATATACTCAAAAAACCGGGAGTCTGAGTTTTCGCAACACGTTTTTCGGAAGACGAAATGGCTCCTCCACACTTCCGGTCATGCGGAAACCGGCAGATTTTGTATTTTTAGTAAGTTTTAGATTATATTCTTCAAAATAAAAAATAAAAAAATCGCGCTCGAGAATGCCGGATTAACGTTTTTTTTTACAAGTTCGCGACCCTATAACTTGGCGGCGTCAAGGACTCATAAAACACTAAAATCAACCCCCAATATCTTAATCTGACGCGCTCGAGTATTTCAGACTATCGATTTTTTTTTACTATTCTGATCGTCTATCCAAGGCGCGCGTCACTACATATAGAGCTAAATACTTTACAAGGTTGTTCTATTAGGTCTAAGGTATCTCTCATATCTTAAACTGCCACTCTCGAGTATTACCGAAAATTCCCCTATTCGCCTCCCTAACTATAACTGACATGACGCTTGAGCTTCAAAGTTTTTGTATGAAAATATTCCCAATGCAGGGGGCATTGGGAATATTTTATGTCTTATTATATTTTAATATCTTTGATGTTAGCTATGGTGATCCCTTCACAGAGATAACTGCTAGTTTTCCGTTGAGCAAATGCGCTGATAGCTCTTTGATAAGCTGCAGCGCCCCTTACCTCTTAGGTTTGGCATGCGGAGAAAATTACCTGGTGGTAGAGGTGGCGCCCCGGAGACTGTACCATGGTCCCCGAACGGCACAATACATGAGCCCTAAAGTTTGCAAATTTTGTATAATTGAGGAGTCTACCGATATCGCCTATGCCAAGTTATACATTTTGATCAGGCAAACAATATCCGGCCCTGTTTTACAAGATTGTTAAATTTTAATTTGACGGAAGACAAATCGCCTTATCTGGCAGCTCATTACGGCTCCGTTGGCGGGACGACTGAAGCGACCCCGGGGGACGCCAAGCAACTCCACTCGCAATCTGCTTACAAAGATATTGAAATGTCACTAATTAAAAAGAATATTCTAGTGTTTTAGTCAAACTGGCCAAGTGCGAGTTGGATATTTCTGGTTGTTACTTTGCTTTAGCGGTTGCAGAATGTGGACCGTTTTAACGATAAACAATTAGTAAGTTAAGAATTAACAGGGGCACAAGAAATTTGTTTTATGGCGTATTTTATTCGATTATGTTGCTAAGGTTCAAAAGATACAGCCCTTTAAGTGAAGGATATGTGGACGGACAGAGTCCCTTCCTTTGGGTTTATGTCTATTTTTTACTTTGGCGACCCCAAACTTTTGTCTGCATTATCTATACCTGGTTAGAATGACTGAATGATTTGATAGTATACGGGAAGTAACCTGTGATTTGTTTTATTTATTAATGATGGGCTTACTCTTGACCCATTCTTGACCCCAGACTAGCCCGAGAGCAAAGACGGGGCCTACGATTCCTACAAATATACTCGTAATTTAATACGAGTATAATTTATGCAAGACTTGAAGCGTAAAGGAAAAATTCTTAAGGAAAAAAGTGTTAGCAGCATTTTCTTAATTGTTGTCTCTTGTCCATGAACAAAGTAAAGTAATAATAATAAATCAAACCGCTATTAATCCATTTCAAAACAGAAATTATAAAGCACTTTTACAATGTTTGCCTCTAGATCTCAATTGTTGTTGCCTTATATTAATTGTATACCTACCATCTGACTGTCCTTTAGAAAGATAGCTAGGTTATAGGACCTATCGTTACCATAAAGATGCTACCTATATAATGATTGCTAAAAGTGATAGAGGGATTGACTTTATGCGAAAGGTCGTGGGTTTGAATCACCCAATTTTATTTCTGGAACCCATATTCAAGACAGTATTTGGGGACATTGAAATTTTAATTACTTCGTGGCATTATTTATTTTTAAGGACATCTACCAATTAAATGATCAACGAGGCAAAGATTATAAAGCTAACTAACTAAAATAAGTTTCGTCATATATACGTCTGTCTCTCTGTATGTCACGGTATTTTTTATTTACTAGTAGCAACAAAAAATTCGCAAACCAACCTAGTAACAATTTGGCGTAAAATTTTCATAAGTTACGTAACGGCAGTTGACATTGTCAAGAAATCTGATCGATCGCGCTGACCGTCTAGATAACGCGAGATGAGTGATTGCGGCGGCCTTATCGTTATCTCCAGTGGAAGCGATCTTGGTGCGCGGGCGCCGGTGGAGTCGCATTCGCACTGAAGCCTCAGCAGGCAACACGCGACACCCTTGAGGCTCGCGACGATTCGCGCACGTGCGGCTCACACGCTTACCCCAGTAGTGTCGCAAGCAGGGTGACGATGGTACATCGGTAAAGGCGCCCGCGCATATATCTCGAACGTGATCTCAATCGGACGTTTTTTTTAAAGTGACAGTGTTAACGTTTTAGCTAAAATGGGTGAGTATTTTATGTGCAAATTTTAATAAATTTGAATTGCCGATTTCGAATTACTAATATTGAAATGTTGGACGGTTAACGTTACAAATATAAATAAATATTCATAAATAAAAAAATATAAAATATAATACTTACTCAATAAAAAATAATTATGCAAATAACATTACTATAAAAACTCACCTCTATTTTGAAACATCAGCTTCAAAAAACGTAAGTGACATTCAAATGCAACGACGACAAGTGACATTTGGCGTCAATCAGCCAAATGCACTGAGATGTCCTGGAGCTGCTCAACGCGAATGTCGTTCAAATATGACAGAAGTCAGTCCAGCGACTCTGTCCCATCTGCACAATGGCCATTATGCCCAATCCTACTGACTACGTACTTGCTACAAATCGCTAGTAACACGGTTGTCATTCACGTCAACGTCACTTGTTTTTATGACATTATTTTAAGTATCAACTGTTTAGGCGACATATTATTGTCTAATATGTGAATCATTGACACTTTATTGTGCATTCTCTCTGATTTGTTACGGAAAATGTAAGTTTAACTATGTTTCTTTTCGCTATTCATATGCCAATTTTTTTAACTATTCCTGAAAGCTATATAGGAAACCAAGTCGTCTATGTAAATGTAACGCATAATCTAACCATTTAGTAGCTTTTAATGAAACTTTGCAGGGGTCTTAGGTAGAATCCTTGTCTAGCTACGCAGACAAAATAGAGACTTAAAATGGCTGATTTACATTAATCCAGTGTTTTGATGAAAAGTTATAAACCAAAGGCACTGGATCGATATTGGACTTTTGTAAACACATTTCATTTCATACCGGACTTGATTGAAAAGTGTTACATTGATCGAATAATAAATAAATAAATAAATTGTGGAACAGAACTCACACGACTATTTAGTCTCAAACTAAGCAGAGCCTGTACTGTAAACAACTGATTAATATACTTTTATGAATATTAAACACCGACATGTTCATGCACACAAATCTTGGCCCCGAGCGGGAATCGAACCAGCTGCCTACGGCTAAAAAGGAAGGCTCACTCCAACGGAGCCAAATGGTCCGTCAATAAGAGATCCCTTCTCACTGGATTCTAGCACTGATTTAATTACCGATACTGAATTGATGTAAGTTCCCCTATTATTTACAGAATGAGTTTTATTCATAACAAGATATTTATAGTGAAAATATAAATACAATATCCCAATATTCATGTGATACTAAAAACTACTTAAGTACATAACTTAATATAAAAAATAATTCTCAATGATAAATAATAACTGATACATTAATTATTTACAATATTTAATTTAAAGATTATTAATGGTTGTCTGAAATGCAATATTCAAGATTTTTTTGTTTTTATTTTGAAACGATAAAATTGGTTCTGAAGGTTTGAAAAAAGCCCCTGGCCGGCGGGCGGTGAGTTCACCCCCTGTCACGTTTAGCGGACCGATTAATATACTGGTGAAAATGGTTACTTCCAAAAACATATCTCTGCCAACGCCATTGGGGAAAAGCGGGAGTGTATATTGATAATTATTTTAACGGTAGAATAGAAATAATTCTTCTGAGTAAATTAGTCAGAAGCTGCACGGATATACTTGTAAACAAATATGAGTACTATAATTGTCATCGGTATGACGTATGTTTGAGTTAAAATGTTTTACGGTCTGCTGTAAAGGAATTTGTAGTCTGTTTGTAACAGTCTTGGTCTTACCGTTATTTAACAAATACTTTTTACTCCCTAGAGACGTAATTATTTATTTGATCAACAGAATAACATAAAATTTACAGAAAAACAAAGAAAACCTATTCTAATACTTTAAATATAAATATAAAAAATAATAAATATTTTGTTACAAACTAAATTTTAAGAATTCATATCTATAAACATAAGATTGTGTAAATACTTACCTACCTATCCTTTTTAATGAAAATTATATATATAAAGCAAAGACGGGCTATTTACACAAAATAGAAATCAAGAAAAGCCGATTTTTATGATCTTTAATTTGAGTGAATAGCACAATAACTTTTAAAACATCGACAAAAATCGGAATTTTATACAACATGTAACAAAATAAGCGCAATTCCTTAAATTAGTTTGTTCAGTATCGACTACTTATTCGATTTCAGCTATTTTTACTATGTGTTAAATTTTTCAAAAAAATGAATTATCGTAGCTGAATTTAGTGCTTTCTATGGAAATCGTGCTATTATTAATAGATATTTAAGAAAATTGGTTAGACATAACTAAAGTTCGATTGCATCATATTTTTCTTATATTAATATACTAATTGGGGTGTATGAGGAATTGCGCTTTTTCTGTTACGCGTCGTATAAGTATTTTTTAAATGTTTCATTCATCATCGTAAATAAAATTATGAAACGATAATGTAAGTTTTCTAAATTTATATTTAAAAGAAAAATATAATAATAACATGGTAGAACATAAGTCACACAGTTCTGTAGTCCCGAACTTCGCTAAACAGTCTTAACTTGCCCCCTGGCTTCAAAGGCTTTTCCTTAACACCCTGTATCAGTGTAGGTATGTGCTCTCGCCTTTATACTCTCGAGGAGCGGCAGAGGTTTTCCATTTCTTGATATAACTACCCACTTTTCACCAGAAAATTTTTTTTACCCCTAAACGTAACAGGTTGCTTGGTTTTTTGCCATGTAAATTATTAATGTAATGTATTTTTACGTCGCCTCGTAATTACGAATTCGTATCCGTAATTAATCCTAATTTCACGGTCATTCATCAGTCTCCTAATGATCGCTGACGACGAGAGCTTGAAATAGCTTATCAATTAACCTGTCTTATTCAGACGCTAACTTCACAATGGGCAGCGATTATCAATACAATTAAGATTGAATGCCTGTGAATTAGTTACGATCGCACGTCATTTTTTTACCCGCCTGCGGAAAACCCAAAAGTTTATGTTTCTAGCTACTACAAACAAACTTACTAACAAGTACTATTAGGTACATCCCTATAATATTAGTAAGTACTAGCGGGTGCCCAGCGGCGTTGCCCGCGCTGATTCCGTTTATTCCCGTTCCCGTGGGAATTTCCAAAAATCCCTTTATAGTGGTTGCCTATGACATACTTATATGTACATTACATACCATATTTCCAATAGCGGGTGCCCATAGCGACGTTGCCCGCGCGCATCCCGTTTATTCCCTTTCCCGTGGGAATTTACGAATATCCCTTCATATGGGTTGGCTACGATGTATAAGACACCTTCACACCATATTTCAAGATTCTAGGTGTTATTGTTTCGGAGTAGTACGTATTTTTCTTTTTACCCAGTTTTTATATTTTCCCGTGGGAATGAGATATTTTTCTGGAATAAAAAGTACCCTAGATGTTGACCCGGGTACTCAGCTAGCACCACACCAAATTTCATCAAAATCCGTCTAGTAATTTTTGCGTGATGCGTGCACAACCAGACAGACAGACAGACAGACAGACAGACAGACAAAAATTCCAAAAATTTGTGTTTTGGTATCTATATCGATAACTATATACGCTACAGTTAAAATTTTCAAAAAATATTTAATGTACAGACACGGCCCCGTTAGAGTTTTATATATTACTAGCGGATGCCCAGCGGCGTTGCCCGCGCGGATTCCGTTTATTCCCGTTCCCGTGGGAAATTCCGAAAATCCCTTCATAGTGGTTGCCTACGACATACTGAAGACACCTACATACCATATTTCAAATAGCGGGTGCCAAAATCTATTGTGTATGTGATTCATGGTCTGAGAGGATATGAGATGGAGTGATAGAATCCGCTCGGGCAACGCTACTGGGCACCCGCTATCTATACATATAATAAAACTCTAACAGGGCCGTGTCTGTACATTAAATATTTTTTGAAAATTTTAACGGTAGTGTATATAGTTATCGATATAGATACCGAAACACCAATTTTTGGAATTTTTGTCTGTCTGTCTGTCTGTCTGTCTGGTTGTGCACGCATCACTCAAAAACTACTGGACGGATTTTGATGAAATTTGGTATGGAGATACCCGGGTCAACATCTAGGGTACTTTTTATTCCAGGAAAATATCTCATTCCCACGGGAAAATATAAAAACTGGTTAAAAAGAGAAATACGTACTTCTCCGAAACGATAACACCTAGAAACTTGAAAAATGGTATGAAGGTGTCTGATATGTCATAGGAAATTGGTATGAAGGGATTTTTGGGAATTCCCACGGGAACGGGAATAAACTAAATCCAAGCGGTGAAACGCCGCTGGGCACCCGCTATTTGAAATATGGTATGTAGGTGTCTTAAATATGTCGTAGGCAACCACTATGAAGGGATTTTCGGAAATTCCCACGGGAACGGGAATAAACGGAATCCGCGCGGGCAAAGCCGCTGGGCATCCGCTTTTGTAATAAAAATCAACATGCGAGTCTAAAAATTATTTCACTAATGGAAAGCTTACTTTTGTAGGAGTAGCATGGGCTATAATTTCCCCACGGGAACGGGGCAGACGCTGGTAAAACCACGGGCCCTGCTGGTAATTAAATAAAAAAAAAAGACGTGTGGCACTCGGGGACTGCCGCGGTAAAGCTATTGCATAGCATTTTGTATCAACAAGACCGCCGAAAACAAACGACGTTAGACAATGCACGGCCTTCAAGCCACACCTCCGTGCCCGTCGGAGTGGGGAGCGTGAGGTTTTTTCGTTACGGAATTTCTGAATTCGGTCCCCGCGCTCAAGGCCCGCGATAGAAGCTAGCTATTGTCATTAAAAGACTTGAACAAAACGCAATTTTATTATTCTACCCAATAGGTAGGTAAAAGGCATTATTCATAAAGCGCGGTCAATTTAATTATTTCGATAATTATTATTATACTCAACTTTCATATTGGGCATTTTTCAAACAGTTCGGGCAATATGAATAAAGACCAATTAATCACTTGGTTCATAACATAACAATATACAAAAACTTTCCCCGTTAATATCAAATATATCTCGTGAAATGTGGGTATATCGAGTAATGGAATACCTCTGCCTACCCCCTCGGGGATAAAAGGCGTGAGATTATATTATTATTATTTATATTATTATATTCCCCGTTTATCGCTCTTTATATTAGTGACAGCAGCGCCCCGCGGTTTTACCCGCGTAGTTCCCGTCCCCGTAGGAATACGGGGATAAGATATAGCCTAGATGTGTTATTCTGATGTATAAGTTATATAAATGTAAAGTTTCATCAAAATCCGTTCAGTAGTTGTTGCGTGAAAGAGGAACAAACTTCCATACATCTATACATCCATGCATACAAACTTTGCGTTTATATCTTGTTTACTCTTGGATTTAGTTTATTCCCGTTCCCGTGGGAAATTCCGAAAATCCCTTCATAGTGGTTGCCTACGACATACTTATGACACCTACATACCATATTTCAAGTAGCGGGTGCCCAGCGGCGTTTTCCCGCTTGAATTTAGTTTATTCCCGTTCCCGTGGGAATTTCCAAAAATCCCTTCATACCAATTTCCTATGACATATCAGACACCTTCATACCATTTTTCAAGTTTCTAGGTGTTATCGTTTCGGAGTAGTACGTATTTCTCTTTTTAACCAGTTTTTTTTATTTTCCCGTGGGAATGAGATATTTTCCTGGAATAAAAAGTACCCTAGATGTTGACCCGGGTACTCAGTTATCTATATACCAAATTTCATCAAAATCCGTCCAGTAGTTTTTGAGTGATGCGTGCACAACCAGACAGACAGACAGACAAAAATTCCAAAAATTGGTGTTTCGGTATCTATATCGATAACTATATACACTACCTTTAAAATTTTCAAAAAATATTTAATGTACAGACACGGCCCGGTTAGAGTTTTATTATATGTATAGATATGTATAGATATGAAGATATTACTTAAGTTAGAAATTAATCTCACGCCTTTTGGATAAACGCCTCTGGGATCAGAGGGGGTAGGCAGAATCATTCCATTAACTGGGTATACCCACTTTTCACGAGATATTTTTTGGCCCCTAACGTGATAGGTGGTGAGCCCATCGCCGGACCGAGTCTACACATGCCTCAGAATTAATTCTGGGACCTGCGGGTTTCCTCACGATGATTTCATTCACCGTTATGTGCGTAAGTTTTTAAAAACTCATTTGTACATGCCAGGATTCGAACCCGAGTCTCACTGATTAGTACCTATCAAGTGAAGCAGGCTCTTTAACCGTAAGGCTATCACTACCTCACACTTACTGAACTTACTTCACTTATAATATTAGTATACGTAGATATTACTTACTCATTATTATTATTACTATTACTTACTTACTTTGACGGGCTTGTTTAGGCTCAGTTGGTAGTGACCGTGCCTTCTGAGTCGGCGGTCGCGGGTTCGATCCCCGCTCGGGGCCAACATTTGTGTGCATGAACAGTGAAAAATGTTTATCAGTTGTTTAGTACCCATAGTACAGGCCCTGCCTAATTTGGGACTGAATAACCGTGTGTGAATGGTGTCCCACAATTTATTTATTTAATTTTAATTACTTATCGCATTAATGAAGTTTCCCCAAGCAAACCCGGCATTTTTAACTCTTAAAGGTAGACATCTGCGAGACTAGATATTATCATCTTCAAGTGCGGAGAAGTGCAATTTACAAGTAGCGATATTCCAATAACCTCTGATACTAATAGACCACATTGACAATAAATTGATTTATATTTACGTACGTACACGATCAATTGCAGAGTGTTACATGATGATTTTAATATTTCAAACGCAGCTAGGTTTGCTACAAGAACACCTAAATCAGAAACATTTGAGTTCATTACCTTCCGAAATGGGGTTACAAGAGAAATGTCCTAACTTTCAAAGCATAGCCTGAATCACTGGAACTGGGATGGTGAAATTTGGAATGTACACCTCTTTTAGAATGTAGACCACTACTTAGAAAGAGATTTTTTATCTTCCAACGTGAGCGGTAAAAACTGGGGTTAGACTTGGGGGAAGCTACTAGGATCCGCTATAGTCGGTGAATTACCGTGCGTTAGTCTAGCAAAATGCAGAAAATCGATCGTCAAATTTTATTTTGTGTATTTGCGAGTGTCCCTGGGTTATTTAGATTTACAGTTGGACCCGGTAGGTGGTGCTGCGTCCGCTCAGTACAACGTCAGACCAGGTTACATAGGTACTTACTAACTCTTAAATAACATGAATAGGCCATATCGTATTGCAAAACTGTTTCATTAGAACCTGCATACATTTCATTGGTTCTAGTCCGTTCACCGATTTTAGCCATGTTCAAGCACTAAACTCAACGAATTACAAGACAGAGTGGATTGCCGATAATAACTACATAGTATAAAACAAAGTCGCTTTCTCTGTCCCTATATCCCTATGTCCCTATGTATGCTTGAATCTTAAAAACTACGCAACGAATTTTGATGCGGTTTCTTTAATCAGTTAAGAACCGCCGGTTCCAATTGGAACCGAGACACATTTAAAAATCTATTGTGTATGTGATTCATGGTCTGAGAGGATATGAGATAGAGTGATTCAAGAGGAAGGTTTTAGTATAGCATTGAACCCGTGCGAAGCCGGGGCGGGTCGCTTGTTAAATAATATTTTAAAGAAACCATATACCATAAGCAATGGTTTTCGACTTATACATGGCTGTCTATTGGGGTCTCCATTAATTTTCAAGGAAGCAATTAATTAATTGTACTAAGTATCGTAATCCCGTGATCATGTGTTTGTGAGTTGCTTTGAATCGCGTGCCGACGATTTCAATTAAAAAGAACGTAAACAATAGGTAGTCTCCGTTTCAAACTGGAATCCGAATTTATTACTTATTATTATTTAATAACGTTATTAAACAATAAACAATCTCACACCTTTTATCTCCTATGGGGTAGGCAGAGGTATTCCATTTCTGGAACTACCTACGTTTCACCAGTATATTCCTTGTTCCCCGGACCGTGGTAAGTGAGCCCATCGCCGGACCAGGTCTGTTAAGGCTGATTCATGTTACAACGGGCCGGGCCCCGTCCGGGGCACGGTCGAAAATACTTTTTGTATGAAGCGCTGGCCCGGACGTCGCTGGCTACGCTGACGCTAGCCCCCGTCCGGGCCAAATGTCGAGACGTATTGTAGGATGGTTCGCCCCGGACGGGGCCCGTCCCGTTGTAACATGAATCATCCTTTACACATACCTTAGAATTAATTCTGGGACCTGCGGGTTTCTTCACGATGTTTTCCTAAAATTCTTTATTTTTGATAACTCGTTACTTTAATTTGTTTTTTTTTGTTCCTCTGTAGACAGGTGCAAACATGATTGTAAATTTTGTTAGGGTGCCATACATAAGGGGTGCCAACGAGACCCTATTAGTTATTAGTCTGTCTGTTTGTCAGTAGGCTGTATCTCATGAACTGTAGTAGGCAGACGCTTGAATTTTTTACAGATTTTATACCTATTAGATACAGCCGCTATAAAAAAAATAAAAAAAATCAAGCTCGTTGACGATATTTTCTCGAAAAAAAATTACACTGTTACGGAATCGTCTCTGAGTCCGACACGCACTTCGTCATTTTTTTTCTTTTCTATACGTACTATATATATATATATGTCACCGTAAAATTGCAAACACCGTTAGATTATAATCTATCTCGCGAGATTGTAGACTGTCGAAAGATTGTGAACCGAACATACTGCTTACAATTTAACGCATTATTTTTCGGTAGATTATAATTTAACGAAGTAAAACTGATAGATCACAATTGTCAACTGTCCAAGGACTGTCCCTGATTGGTCGGTCTTGCCGTAGCTTTTTCTTTCCCATAGAGTTAGGAATCAACCACAGATGTCAGTCAAACAAAATAAAAGCATTAAAAAAATTGTGACATTAAGTAGGTATATTGCATTTATTATTTAGTAGGTAGGTAGGAAATCAATAATTCTGAGAATCAGTGAGGCTCGGGTTCAAATCCTGGCATGTACCAATGAGTTTTTCAAAACTTACGTACCTACATTATTCATCAAAAGCTCGACGGTGAAAGAAAACATCGTGACATATATACACTCCCGGACATATCTATCGGGCCACCTAGTGTTTTAAGTTTTGACGGTCCCTAGCTAAAAATAAATGTTAAGTGGAGCAATAATTTGGTATGCAGTTTTGAAGCTGATTTATTGGTCAACCTTTTGGTATGTTTTTTTTTAATTTCGAATTCAGAATTGTGAAAAGAAATAAGAAAATTCGAGTCTGTTCATTGTTTGTCAAAACTTAAAACACTAGGTGGCCCGATAGATGTGTCCGGGAGTGTTTATAAGTTTCATATACCGAAGACGCGACCACGGGCAGATATACCCGCTTCTTTTAACTTAATTATCTTAATAACGAGGTCGGCAGAACTATAAAAAGAATTATGAACAAAAGTATGACACTGTACATTATTGTCGACATCATACCCATCATATTATGCGGGTGACACAACCTTCGTGTGAATGCAATGTCATTAGTGCAGAATTTATACTTCACTAAGATTAGGTAGGTACATGTGATTGAAAATCTGCAAATAATCTGTTGCGAGTCCCTAATTTCAACAATGATTTGACCCTTTCCCCTTTTCACACGTACCGGTTTCCGCCGGTCCGGCGCTGGCTACCCGGCGGCCAAGTATATGGCCATGTACGTATTGTACGTGCGCTTTCACGCCGGTGCACGCCGGATCCACCACTGCTGGTAGGGTTCGGTAAGCCGACGCCGGACTCACAGTAGTGTATGGAACTACCACTTGGCTTTGAGACGTACCTACCGGGCGGCCAGTTGCCCAGGTACAATCGCAGAGATAAAACCTACTAAGAATATAAAAATAATACCCAAACCGCTTGGAGAGAAGTCTGTTAATTTCTAAACACTAACTTTGAAGAAATAGATGACAAAGAAAAAAACGCTTTTGGTATATAAGTCAAATATTTCGTACCGAGTACAAAATGAAGCTTTTTCTTAACCGAGGAAGGAAGCTAATTTCGACAGCTTGCTTTTTGAGGGTAAAAAAAGCCATTTTGAACGTGCGATACTTTTTCTACTAGGTACCTACCTGAAAATTCGAGACATTACTATATATATATATATATATATATATATATATATATATATATATATATATATATATATACAATATGTATCAGAAAGGTGAAATAATAATTAAGGGTCATATAAAGTAGCTTATATACAGTTCGTGAAAAATGTCTCTTGTTTAATATATACTATAAATTTGGAGTAAAACAACGTTGAAGTTATCATTAAAAAAAATCATTTTCAACCCTTAAATCAGCTGCTAAATGCTGTTGAACTCTCTTTTAAGTGACTAAACATGGTACAGATAAGACATCGTGTTTTTACCTACAAAAAACTAGACCGAGCCTATACACTATGAGTACTAAATAACTAATAGACATACTTAAATAATTATTGAAAACCCAGTCACGAAGAAAAATGATATGTTCATTCACACAACTGTAGGCCAACATGTTGTTCAGTGGGAATCGAACCCGCGAGCTCCGGTTCTGAAGGTCACTACCAACTGAGCCAACAGGCCCGATAATACTCCATCATTATTTTATTTTTTTCCCATAGTTTTAAAGAAAACCTACTAATTTACCTACGTAAATATCTGACATTATTAGTCTTTGATAGAATTTTGTTAGTCCACGTGGATTGCGGTCTTAGATCAATGAAAAATCCATTGATCACTAGGAACGCTCGCGCGCTCCTTTTTGGCCAATAAGGCACTGCGCAAAGGTCAAAGGGCCGGGCGGCGGCATAACTAAGGACTCTAGCTCCACCCTCTATTTATTGAGTGGTTCCGTATGTTTTAAAAAATATTCCTAATTCTAAGTATTTTATCTTATTTCACGTTATTATTATTTCACAATTGGCAAAAGTAAATTGTGTAATAAATTGGTTCATTATCCTTGTATCGCTTAAAATTATTTTTACGTCTTTTATTTTCATAGGGTTATGTTTAATTTTCAACTGAACCCTACAACAAAATTTTAGGAAATCGGCAAATTTTTCCTTTTTAAATCAATGAACTTAGTTGCTTCCTATCTATCAACGAGTGAAGACGTAATATAATCAAAGAATATGACTCGCAACAGTCGCTACAGTGTCTCGCGATTATTCAAGTGAATCTTATGAAATGACTTTGTGTCGGTGCTTCAAGTTAGGGAGCTGTGTCACGTGCGCTTCGCTGAAGGTAGACTGCTGGATGAGCAGCGGATGCTATCCTTCAGCTGCTTCGGGAGAATTTGTCAGGTGTGTGTGTGCGTCTGCGCGAGGCTGGTTCGTTCCGCGCTCAAACCCCCCAAGGTCGCGCACCTGTACGCCTACTCGTCGTGCCAGGACCTGCGGCTGGTGGTACCCACTGCGCACGGGTGGACATTTTGAGTTATTGTGCGGTATTAATGTGTGTGTAAACCAAATAGTAGGTTGGACCCTAATCCCAAAGTGTAAAAGTTTGATGAAACTACATAATTAGTATGTAGGTAGGTATTACTTGTTTAATGACAATGTTTTGATCAGTTAAATTTATTATTGAATAAGAACTACGCTGTTACCTTTAATTTTTTTTTAATAAATGATTACTGCTATAACTTTTATTATTTCCAATAACATTTACCCTAGAATAAAATAGGTAGGTAGGTATGTTAAGGCGCGGGCGGCGGCGACCGGCGCTCGGCGCGAGCGATCAACTGCGCGCGCAGCGCTACCTATACCACTACTACGGTCAACGACACTGGCGCGTACGGAGCCCGTACGCTTTTATTCTTCAATCACAGGGTTGGCGAAAATTCACACATAAAAAGTAATTATTAAGTTTGTATGAAAGAAAAAAGTTGCTATATTAGATCTGATATTTTTGTAGGTATTTCGTTACACGATATACATATACACCCTTCAATATTATTTCACCTTTCTGATACATATTGTATATATATATATATATATATATATATATATATATATATATATATATATATATATATATATATATATGTAATGTAAAAAGTTCAAAATGGCTTTTTTTTACCCTCAAAAAGCAAGCTGTCGAAATTAGCTAATATATATATATATATATATGTTTACTTATATGAAGATATTTATCAGTGAAAAAATTAAAAATTACAATTATGGTACATATTAAACGTGCAATTCGTGAAGTGAAAATGAGTTTTGACCCTCTTCATGTGTTGCATTAATTCCCGCCCAATAAAGAGAAATTAAATTTCATTCAATATTTCGTTGACCCGAGATAGCCTAAGATCCGGTTGCAAATTAGTATAGGGATCGAGTATATTATGCTACAAACCAAATTTTACGCATATTTATGATTAGGAGAATATCTACCAGGGTATCGAAATATGGCCGCTAGTATTTTTTTTTTATTGTTTTTTGGGACGAAATTTCATTCACTTGTTTTTTTACATCAAATATCATCCACTTCACCTCAATATACATAAAGATCCCAACCTATGGTCATATTGGACTCGATTCTGCAGACCAGCTAAAATTCCTAATTTTAAGTTAGCCTATCCTTCTCCATTGAATACAGAAGAAAGAGGACAGAAACAAACCATACATTCTACAGTAATGTCAAACATGTAAAAAAAACAACTAATTTGATGTCTTATCTGTCACTTTCATCCATGACCTTCTTACATCATTGCTAAAACTGCTAAATGCCTGTATTTGAATAAGATGTGAATGCGTTCATAAGGTTCAATTTTGTTATTTTGACATTTGTGACATTGTAAATAAATAAATAGTAGTATAGTATAATAGTATAATCTCACGCCTTTTTATCCCCGAGGGGGTAGGCAGAGGTATTCCATTACTGGATATACCCACATTTCACGAGATATATTGGACCCCTAAACGTGATAGGTGGTGAGCCCATCGCCGGACCGGGTCTGTTTACACATGTCTCAGAATTAATTCTGAGACCTGCGGGTTTCCTCACGATGTTTTCCTTCACCGTCGAGCTAGTGATAAATATGTACGTAAGTTTTTGAAAAACTCATTGGTACATGCCAGGATTTGAACCCGAGCCTCACTGATTCTCGGCCGGCTCTTTAACCGTCCGGGCTATCACTGCTATAAATAAATTTCCTTTCCAAAGCGATGCAAAAGAATAGAGCTAACTTAAAATTAGGAATGTTAGCAGAATCGAGTCCATTATATTATACTATCTTAGTAGACGACACTCTCAGCAAATGAATTGAGCTACGCAGGGACAACTAAGAATAATGTAATTTTTTTATATAATTTGAGTTGGTCTAAGTCCTATTAGAAGTAGAGTGAAATGAAATTTCATTCACTTGTTTTTTTACATAAAATATCGTCCATTTCACGGCAATATACATAATAAAGACTGAAAAATCATGAAAAATCAGCAGATTTTTTAGTCTTTATGTATATTGCCCCTTTTAATAGGTCTGGAAATAACGTAAGGAATGCTCCATATTGTTCTCTTTTCATGTTATTCGGATGAATCCAATAATTTTTCACTATCCATTATTAGAGAAGAGCGAAAATTAAAGTTACGTCCACGCGACTGTATATCGTGTTGATGGTCTAGACGCTACCGGATACAAAATCGGATCGAGTGAAAGCTGAATGTGTTACCGGTTAGCCGGCGCCGGTCCGGCGGAAACCGGTACGTGTGAAAAGGGGCTAATTATACCTAACTAGCGACCCGCCCCGGCTTCGCACGGGTGCTTATAAGATTTTCCAGCTTTTCTGTTGAAATTTTTCCTGATATTTCTTTGCTATAAACCTCACGGAGCCCGAGACCTTTCCAACGAATGCAAAACCGTTGAAATCGGTTCGTGCGTTCTGGAGTTATAGCGTCAGGAAGGAAAACCCGACTTATTTTTATGTAGTAGAAGATGTCACTGCCGATATTATTTTAGAATCTACCTATGTTTATCAATTGTTTCTTGTTGTTATCAACCTTGAGTTAACAGTGAAAAATTTATGCTATAAAATATTGATATTCCTTATTAGATATAGCCATATACATACATTACTTATTATTAATGTATCTGTTGAACTGAAATTGAGAATGAAGATTCTATAAAGTCTTTGTTAATACAAAGAAAAATTAACATAACAAATATATCTACCTACTATCAACACAGCAGAGCATTCAGTAAAGAAATACTATAGCTATATACGTTTAGGTATAAATTTATTATTATTTATTATCATAATGTACGTATTCCTTATGCATATAGTGAGAAATGATGATACTGGAAGAATAATTGAGTTTTACTTACATTTCAACAAATTCTAACCCAACAGTATCGACCTCTACGACACTGTGCTACGCCAGTTTTTAATATATTATTAAGGTAGGAAAGAAATAACAGACGAGGTCGAGAGACGAGATCCGTGGTCATCGTCGGGATGGACATCTGTAGTCCTAATGACGTCACCAATGCTCAAAATTTTAAGTTATAGAAGGTAGACATTTTCAATTTTAATTTTTAACGCTTTGACGACTTTTGAAAAAATTGTTAACAACCCTTTGAAGAACACATAAATCTTCTATATAAATAAAAATAAATTGATGTTCGTTAGTCTGATTAAAACTCCAGAACGGCTGGACAGATTTTGATGAAACTTTTTGTGTGGGTTAGAGTGGGTCCAGGGATGGTTTATACGGTGGCAGAACGACGTCTGCCCGGGCCACTAGTAAATAATAAACATTAATTCTAGGGCATGTGTAACAGCAGCGTGATCACATTTAGGGGTCCAAATATACTGGTGAAACGTTAGCATTTCCAGAAATCCATACCTAGGCCAACCCCCTCGGGTATAACAAGCGTGAGCATATATTTTTCATTTTGATAAATATGTTCACGTCATTATGCCCGAGGAAGTCGGCAGACTTATTCCATTCCTGGAAATAACCTGGAAGAACCTCATGTCAGAGTAAAAATGGAAATCCTCGATCTATAGCGATTTTAGGAGCACCAGTAAACTATATGGAAATAAAACTGTGGAAAACCCTGTGGTTTTCATAGTTTACTGGTGCTTGTTCATTAGATACCAGAGGCGTGCCTACAGAGTATGGGAATGAGCCTTCTTTCTATTATTAACGCGATTTAGTTACAGAAACGCAAATTAAATTACACAATATTTTGTAACACTATTGTAACATTCTGTATAGGTAGGTACTCAAATGAATGAACGAATCCCTGATAATATATTAAGTATAATAGGGTTTAGTACCTACAAAGGAATGAACGAATGGAAGGATGCTAATTTTCCCAGAGATCGATTTTCCGCCTGAGAATAACTGTAACGATGTTGTTACAATCTTTTTCGTCAATGCGAATATAGAATTGTAAGTATAGGTACCAATAGATAATTTTCATTTTAGTTATTTTGAAATAGTTTAATTTTAATAGGTGAAAAATAAATATTGTTTTTCATTAGTAGAAGCATGGCTTTGATTCCTGTCGAGAGCATGTAGCTATGGGTTTTTCAAGAACTTACATAGATACATTATGTATGTATTTATGTAACTTAGATACCGTACTTTTTTATCATTTGCTCAACGGCTATGCTCAACGCCACTCAACGGTAAGGACAATATCATGAGGAAACCCGCAGGCCCTAGAATCCGTTCTGTAAGAGCACCATAGTCGTAGATCCGGCACCACCTGTCACGTTTATAGGCCCGAAAAATACAAAAGTGGGTAGTTATGGCTTATAGAAACTCAGATCCTGTATTTTAAAATTTATTTTAAAAAATGTCATCTTAAGTCTAACCTAACATTAGGTACTTACCTATTACAATAAAATTTAATATTTTAATTTACACAACTTCACAAAAAAATACCTTAAGTACATTACTTTAAAATAATCTAAAATACTAAACCTAAATTAACCCAAGCTGAATCGTACCCGGCTTAAAGGTCCCCATAATGCATGCAGCGTTCCCGGCTATATGAAAACCTATTGAACCAAGTACGACCTAGAGCGAGGATGACGCCTCTCTCTCGCAAATGGCGGCCCACCTCTGCAAAAAGTCGGCGAGTTTTTAAATTAATATCATATCATGTATATTAGGCAAAGAGATTAAAATATATTATATTTTGATATTAGGCATCTTAAAACCTTGAATACTCAAATACCAGTCTCTGTAATTAAACTGACCGTGTCAGTGTCACATTTATTTGTCTCTATAAAGCAGTCTGCACACATGCCGGCGGAAACATGTTTGTCATGTCACTGCTGATTTATTTACTACAGCAGAAGTCCTTCATCTCCTCACTAAACTCTGATTAATCATACAATGGTTGAAGTAAATAGTGCTTCTGTTATTTCAGCACGTTGAAGATAAGATACCGCTTGCAATATAATTCCTAAATAAACAATATGTTCATTATTTATTAAATTCTTTTTAGGTTTACCTTGGTATTGAATGAGTTTAAAAATAATTTGAATGAGTTTATATTTTATAGTTCAGAGCCTGTGGTAACCTAATTCTAGTAGTATATACTTAATACTTCCTTTTGTTTGCCGTTGTAATTACTTAGTTCCGGTGTTTCGACGGAAAATCTTAAAAAGTAGACACATTATATGAATCTACCTACATCCTTCACCAAACAACAAAAACATCGCATCGCCGTACGAATAAGTATATATTATTATTTATATTTCGTTGACAATTTGGTAGCTAGGTAATTCGTTTTTGACTTTATTCATATTATTGAAGATGATGGCATGTTAAATGGTAATTACAGCACTTTCTGATTGTCATTTCACACTTCAATTACCAAGTGTCGCCAAATCAGCCGGCGTTGAAACGTCATTTAGATAAATTGGTAACACGGATTTTCTTAAACAAACACTCACCGGCTCGTTTCGTAATTTTCAGACCTGTAAAATATAAAAATAAAGTTAAGATATTTAATATCGCGCAATGGTTTCGGATCGGATCACTAATTTCATCATTTATTTAGCAAATTCTTTAGATGAAAATGATTGAAGAAGAGACTGACTCATCTTCTACTATCTTCCCTGTTCTGATAATGATCAGACATTCTTATCTCATATTTTCGCATCCAAAACAGAAGTAATAAACCGGTCAAGTGCGTGTTGTGCATTTGAAGAGCACTGTCAACAATTCTCTTGGGGATTGATAAACGCGTTTCGTTGTACGTAACACACTTGACGAGACATATCGAATCAAAACTGTTAAGGAAAGACCTTGCTTAATCCTCTATAAGACTACATTCGAAGACGGGTGATACTTCGCGACTCTCTTTGTAAAGCGGAACCAAAGACAAAAGTAATTGGAAATTTTGTTGCAGTCCTTGATTAAAGTACCCTCAGTGGACTTACTGACGAATTTAAAGTTTTCTCTCAATTTTATGTGTTTTTCTCATACATGTTTCGAAATTTGAGCATTCTTTTGACCACTTTCCTCGAGATAAATCGAAATTGATGTATACTGACCAAATACATACATGCAAGCAGCGGCAGGAAAAAGTTGTATAAAAATCCATATCTGTTTAAAATAAACTACATAGTAAACCCATACCTATCTGTAGTGTAATTTCAAAAATAGACTGATCTTTTACTCTGACACAGCAATATAGGAGGTAACTAGTATAAATTTCGAACTGGCTTGCAAAAAGATAGCTGTTTATTGAAAAAAAAATTAACACTTAAGTGGGAAAAAATTTTGTTTAAGGTGAGATCTTACTTCCAGAAATGGAATATCTTTAACCCCTTGGGGATAAGTTGTGAACTTAGATTACAATTTGCAGTTTATTTTATACTAGAGGTTCTGCGCGGTTTCACTTGCGGTTGGAATACGGGAATAAAATATATTCCTAGCCTATGTTAGGTACTCACGGATCTTAAAGCTTTAAATTGGTGACTTTTTTTTTTAACCGGTCTAGTAGGTTTTGAGTTTATTCGTAACAAACATACAAAAATCGGTAAATACAAATATTTCCTCTTTATAATATTAGTATAGATAAGTATTAGTTGTTTTATCAAAATACTTATCGACTTCTATTGATTCATCTTCTGCGACTAAAGGAGTGGTGAGGTGGCACTTTAAACAGTCAACTCATGATTGGCGGCAGGCACAAACTCTAAACGATAATCTCCATATCATAAATCGAATGATTCACTTTGTTTCTCCGAAGGATCATGGAAAATAAGGTTCTGCAAACATTATTATGCCTAATAATAAAGTATCGAACGAGTACCTACACTGATTAATATTAGTTATTTTTAAGGAATATAAGTAGGATAAGTGAAAGTCCCACTTCGTAGGTTTTGACAATGAAGTATAGAACTAAGTACTTACTCGTATGTGTAGGTATTAATATGAACGTGCATGTGTGCATTCTATGCCATACAGCATTAAATTAATTACCATCCGCAGGCTTAATTTGCCGGCTGGCAACTATTTTGCGATTAATAATATTGAGGGTTGTTCCGACCGAACTGTTACCTACCCTACAATCAATAATAAATCCAGTAACCTTACAAGTCCTCACAATATCAAAATATCATATACCATTATCGGTCTTGTAGTAATTAGAATACAATTTAAAATAGTTTGGATCAAATTGATAAAAGAATCTTTAAAATAGCGATCGAATACGTAGAAGTCGCATGCCAAAGTGTAGTGCCAATTACTAGTGTTTAGATATTTACGGATGAAGAATCGTAGTAGGTAACATCAGTTTTTGTGTTTAGCTTTGTTTAAACGTAATTATACAATTGTTGTCTACAACTAAAGCCCTATAACTGCCTTTAGATTTATAGATATGAAAATAACGCCCAAAGAAATGCCACTGGAATTACGTACTAGGAAGGTGTTTGATTCGCCAGTTTTAGTAGATGAGTAGTTTTTATTGTTTAAGATACGAGGTGGATATGTCTATGAACAAATTGTTACACTGGAGATAAAAAGTAACGTGCTTTTTTTGTATTACAGGCTTAGACTTCTTAGAACATGGGGCAGACTTCGAAGCTGCGATTTCTGCGGCAGGTGAGTGCATTGAAAATATACCTACACGGTACATATATAAATATCCGGAAGAGACTTATAAACAGAGTATTAAAATTATTGGCAAGTTATAAATTAGGTTACGTATTTAAATGTCTAAAATTAAAAAACCTAACGTTAAATAACCTAAGTTCAAAATACCTAAAATCAAAATAAAAATTATGCTATAATCATTTATTGTCTTATCTTCCAAGCATTCGGTGTGAGATCCGTGAGTCATCTTAATCTCATTAAGACATATTTACCTTTAATATTTAAGACTGAAGTACATTATAATACAGTAGTAAACATAGAAGTGACTAAGTAAGGATTATTTTATTATAGAAATTACGCGGTACCTACTCCACAATTTCAATTACCCACTGACTACTACTAATGTGGAACAAGAGATAACAGAACATTTATATATAGACAGTCATATCAGTCAATTGTTGTGCGTTACAATTAAGATTATTATCCAAATTTTTCCAGATAACATTTTTCCTAGCTATTATAACATCTACGAAAATTAGGTTAACCGTGTAAAGCTTTCTCTAAGGACATCCTGATCTTGTACGAAATGAAATTACAGAAACATTTCCTGATAGATAAAGAAATTATCGAGATAAGTTTTAATAAGAACTAGCTAGACCTATTCCTGACGCAGTCTGTGCGTTTGAGTTTGATCAAATACCTGTTCACTGCGACTCCGTCCTGAACTTTAGGTTATCTCCTAGGAACTCTATGTTTTTTCGGGTTAAAAAGTAGGGTATCTTCTTTGGGATAAAGACTACCTACTTACTACAAATTTAATCAATATCTGTGAAAAGGCGACAATAGATAGAGTTACTTTCGCATTTAGGTAGAATTTGTACGGACTAGTGAGAGCGGGATGCTGATATAGGGGCGGGTAGTATCCATACTAAGTATACTCCGTGTTATTTACCCTTTTCCCATTATTTGGGGTCAGCGCAGTAGATATATCCGTACTGCAAAAGGTTACCTACTGCAAAATTTAGGGGGCGTCAGCATGTCTAACATCAACCCTTATTGGAAATGCGTTTGTTTGTGATCCACCCGCCACCATTCGTGGACCCGAAGTTATGTGGTAAGTGCCGTGATGAAATAGGGTGCACGGTAGACTTGTACGATACCAGAGAGTATACTTAGGACCCCTACCACATGGCACCATACTGCGTGATACTGTAGTAGTAATAACTATATTGTCCAATAATGATCGTATCAATCAATAGGTGTCCAAAAGTATAATCGAAGTGTATTTTGGCAGGTTTTGGTCGGTTCCACTTCTGCCTGCTGGCGATCTCCGGGCTGATCTACGCAAACACAGCCATAGGCATAACTATAGTGTCCTTTGTGCTCCCGGCGGCAACATGCGACTTCCAAATGAACTCCTCCGACAAGGGCTGGCTCACTGCCGCCCCCATGTTGGGTGAGTAAAATATCATCGATATAAGTATATAAAATGACTGACTGATTGGTGATATATCAAAGCACAGCCTAAACCGCTGGGTCTAGAGACTTGGAAGTTTGCACATAGATAGCTTACACAATGGAGGCATCCACTAAAAATGGATTTTGCAAATATTTCAACCCCTAAGGGGGTGAAATAAAAGTGCGCGAGCGAAGCCGCGGGTAAAAGCTAGTTTCTTATATACAAACTTTCACATTCATTAAAACCCTTATGAGATATTAGTACATTTACGGAAATCCTTTCTATGAAGGTACTCACCTACGTTGCGTGCACTCATGCTTTTAGACCCACCAGCTTAGGCAACGTTAAGTGCTCAAGTCTGCCAACTAGGCGAGAATCAAAAGTTATCAACATCAATAAGCGCTCGTAAACTGATAACAATGGACTGGCTAAAATGATGGAACACAATAGGTTTGTTGTATGAGACGCTGCTAGATTAGTGATCAGCAGGTTTAGATAACTAGATATCTAGGTTTAGATAGAGATCAATTTGATGATGATGATAAAATTTTCAAGCCGAGAAAAACAAGTTTTTACCATAAAGACAAATAAAAAAAATATAGTTCTCGTAGGTAGTCATCACAACTGTCTGTCATCACCCACTCAAACGCTTATTTTATTTGTAAAACTGACTGTCAATAGTCAGTTTTATTGTGATATTTAAAAAGCTATTCAATGCGACTGCACTTCCGCTCTGTGATAACAGTCGCTAAATTCGAAGACCTTTTGTGCTAGTCAACGTATTATACTTGCGATGAAGTTAATTTCAACATAATTACATCACGTCAGGTAGTTGTCATGTCACATGTCGGCTGCTGACATTCATTTCACGTTAGTGACAATAAAAAGTGATCTAACTATATTGACAGTAATCGCTGCTGAAACACGAAAAATCGTAAATGAAGACCCTTTTGAACTAATAACGAATAATATACCTAGGTACCGAATTGTAACACTGTAGATATATTTTATGAAGATGGGTGTATTTGACGTTGGGCTGTGTTATGATGGCGTTATATAAGTACAATAGGCTACGTTCACGCTTATTCCGGAACGGTGAACTGGCCAATATTTTCAATGCCAAGAACAAGGACTGTTTCAAAGTTTTCCTACTTAGGTAATTATAACGCAAAAGGTGTTTCCAAATACCTTTTTGGAAATAGGTTACACAACAATAAGCAAATGAGTAGAACTGCAGTAGTAGCCTGCCACCCGATACCTTTGTAACAGATATAGGTAGGTGTCTACCTAAATGAATTGATACCAAAACAAGACCCTGACCGAAAAAGAATTATCGCTCGTGGCGCTCCGACATAATTTCTGTGAATGATGAACATCAAAATGTTTTTACAGGCATGGTTCTGGGTTCCTACTTCTGGGGGTGCCTAGCCGACACCAAGGGCCGCAAAGTGGTGCTGGTTTCCACGCTGCTCCTTGACGGCTTCGTCGGCATCATCTCCTCCTTTGTCCAGATCCTGCCCATCTTCATGGTGTGCCGATTCTTCAACGGTTTTGCGTAAGTTTCCATAAAATCGTACAATCGGGGAGAAGTTGACTTCATTTTATTTGTTTGAGGTCATTTCTTTCATGGCCAAGGTGGCCTATCTTTTCGACTTAGTACTTATTTTTTTAACTTGTAGGTAGGTAATTGGTGGTCAGTTTAGCCTAAAATAAGTAATACCTACTTATCTAATTAAGCTATTTTACGTAATTTTCAAAACGAACTTCATGTTCAAGTTGCCGCTAATCGACATAATTGTATTAAAAATACAAACTTTTATCTAAATTTAAATCTGATTCAATCTTAGAGAATAAATTTAAAAAAAGAAAATCACTGAATTTTGTCAAAAGAATAATGAGAAGATTTTTCTTAGTAGGTATTTAAACGGTGTTAGGCACAACTTTAATATCATGTTCAAATGCGTAAAACACAATCGATTCCCAAACAATATGTTCAGATAAAAACCAAAATTCAACGAAATCCCCAAGTAAAGTGAATGCAAGTAGGTTCCTAATGTGTTCCCAATTGCTTCCCCAAACAATTTCAACAAACTAAGTTCTAAAACCATGGAAACTGTGGACAGATCGCTTTATTATTCCGCGGAACAAATCTGCTGTAATTGTTAGGCCAGTGCTAGGACATGTGACTTGAAGCTACACCAACACGTATCGGATATTGTCAGGCGAGTTCTCGTATAGAAAAACTGACCATTCTCCTATCCTGTAGAACAATGCAGCTAACGAATCGTGCTGCACGTGTCTTTAATTTCCTCCTGATAGATATATACCTACGTATACAATTGTAATTACATCAGTGCCATTTAAAAAATTGAAATAATTAGCTGTGGATGGGCTTAAACTGAATATATGGACAAATGAATATATTTACTTACTTTAAAAATTATAATGACGACTAATTCGAAAGAAACGCATGGCTTGTTTTGTTAGTTAAACTGCAAAAACTTTTTTTCTTTTCGAAAATTGTGATTTTTTTCAGGGATTTAACTCAGTTTTTTTTTGCTAAACATATTTAAGAGTCTAACTAGCATACCAAACCTGAACCTACCAAAAATGTAGGTAGTCACAATTCACATATCGTTTTGCGTTTTAAAACTCGAATATGACTAGGCTAATTGAACAGAATGCTTGACGAGATATGTTCAATTTGTAATTAATACTCCAAATTAACTGATGACCCAGTAGACAGAGAATTAAGTGACACTGGTAGGTCCTAATAAAGAATACATATTAACTGAAATTAAAAGAAACAAAATTTGAATTAAGTAAATGTTGCAAAATAACTTCAAATCTTTTATATTTTTCTTGATTATAAGTAACTAGGTAGGCACATAAATAGCTTCTGAAAATAAACAGAAACTGAATTCAAATGCATGCTAATACTAGTAAATGTGATTGGATAAAGATTATAAGGATATATTCCCACGTTTATAGACAGCAATTAACTGTGTCATCAAGCGGTAATAACATCTTGGAAACCGCCGGAGTATTAATCAATTGAAATGTTTAACAGAACGAACCCGCTGTAACAGAACTGTATGATTGAAATATCAATTTAATTCACGTAGTTAGGTACATATTTACATGTTAACAATATTTTTTTTATCGATAAACGTAGGTAGAGAACAATTTAAAAACCGTTTACAAAACAAGTAGGTACCTATAATGAATAAATCGTGCATAGGCTATTACTTATTCTGTAGCATAGGTAATATAGGTAGGTAGGTACATTTCAAAATCCAATTTCCAGGTTGATTTATTAACAATAGGTTGAATATTAGTAAGTACCTACCTTTGTATTAGTAGGGACCTACCTATACCTGTATTGACAAAACATTGTAGGTAGGTATATGCTTAATATTCTACGCGTTACAAAAACAAAGGAACTTTCTCAGTCCAATTAAGGCAAATTGTGCACGTCTTCAAAATTTTACCTTAGCTGATTTGGAAAACTTCGTGATTGTCTCCCAATTGAATGGATTTTCTTCTTAACACGTTCGCTAACAACTTTCATATAATAAAAATATCACATATAGGTATATACTACTATGAGTAGATACCTATACTCGTAGTTGGTTGCGAACGTGTTTATTGTCTGATTATGATTAATCTCCGCTCTATGAAAACCCCTCAATCCTGATCTTTGAAACTCGGGAAATAGAGCTGCGTTTTAGGACTTAGGCAGCTGTAGGCAACCTATAAGAAGCTATTTTTGGTAATTCTTACTAAGTACACGGAAATTACTGACCCTAAAGTCATAAAAATGTCATTTAGACTTTCTATGAGAGATGTTTGGACTTTGAAACACCCTTTTTGATAAATCTCCTAATAAAATAGGTGATGAAATTGAAATGTAAGTTCCTTCTTACTTAAAGTTTAAGTCAACAAGAAATTAACGAAATTGTTATTTCCTGGAAAATTACGAGTATAAGCATAAAACTTTATAAGTATGGTAGTTTTTTTAACACTCGAAACGTAAGGACACTGGCATCCACTAAGAAAATACCCATATTTTCCAAGTGTTGTGGGTGCATAAGCACTTACCAACCAGGGTACCTACAACATGTAGGGTACCTACCCTGGGTAGTATGTAAAATTTATATTCTGAAACACCGTATGAAATACGGTAGGTAATATCCTACTTTGGAAATGTCTTTATTATTAGTTTATTTTAACACTATGTTTAATTTGCAGAGTTGCTGGTGCTATGGGCATTTGCTTCCCGTACTTGGGAGAGTTCCAGCAGACGAAATACAGAGAAAAGATCTTGTGTTGGATGGAAATGTTCTGGACCTTGGGAGTCATCTTACTGCCATGTAAGCTCTTGTTTTCTATACTAATATTATAAAGAGGAAAGTTTTGTATTTGTGTATGTTTCTTACGAATAAACTCAAAAACTACTGGACCGATTTTAAAATTCTATCACCAAAGGAAAGCTAGGTCTCTGAGTAACATAGAAAAAAAAACTCACGCTATCCCCGAGGGGGTAGGCAGAGGTATTCTATTTCTGAATATACTTACCCATTTTTCACGAGTAACATAGGCTATATTTATTCCCGTATTCCCACGGGAACGGGAACTACGCAGGTGAAACCGCGCAGAACCGCTAGTAAGTGTATCAACACGCTCATTAACAAGGATTAGTACTTAAAATAATAATAATAATACAATCTCACGCCTTTTATTTCCGAGGGGGTAGGCAGAGGTATTCCATTACTGGATATACCTACATTTCACGAGATATATTGGACCCCTAAACGTGATAGGTGGTGAGCCCATCGCCGGATCGCCGGGTCTTAATTAGTTCTGAGACCTGCGCATTTGCTCACGATGTTTTCCTTCACCGTCGAGCTAGTGATAAATATGTATGTTTTTGAAACACTCATTGGTACAGTCAAGAGCAAGTCAAGCTTTACACTACCAGTTTAAGCTGAGCTCTGATTTATACTGCGCGCCATAGAATACAGGGCTGGGTCAAAGTCCAAAGTGTCAAGCTTAGCGTGCTCTTGACTGTACATGCCAGGATTCGAACCCGAGCCTCACTGATTTTCGGCCGGCTCTTTAATCGTTCGGGCTATCGTCACTGCTCTACTTACAATGAGCTTCTAAACCGTTGCGTACCTAGTGTCACAGTTTTAAAACTGACAAAACTGTGATAGTGTTTTCTATAGCTATCAAAATAAAATATACCACCTAGGTACACCTACTAATACTACGCTGGATAACCTTATATAGCTACATCCCCTATTCAAGAATTTCATGCGTCATACCAAGATCCCCCCCGCCTACCCCTTCGGGAAAAAGGCGTGAGCATATGTATGTATGTATGTATACCAAGATCATTTCCTCTTTAGTATCTTTATACGGATCCTCTCATTAAAGTGTCAACATCAAGCGATCAACATCAAAAGCAAATCTTACGGAAATATTAAAAAGAGGAAAGATTTGTAGAATGTTAGTTAGTGAATAGGCTCTGAATTTTTGTTCTCCAGAGAAAAGCTTATTTTTCTGGAAGCAACATCGACTAGGTATAAATTTCGCACGGGAACGGCAATTATAGGGGAACAACTAGTCTATACTTCTTAACTTATTATACATAATAGATATTATAAAGAGGAAATATTTGTATGTTATTTATTACGAACTAGCTTTTACCCGTGGCTTCGCTTGTTTACGTTTATTTCACCCCCTTAGGGGTTAAATTTAGCAAAATCCTTTCTTAGTGGATGCCTACACTGTATAAGCTATCTATGTGCAAAATTTCAAGTCTCTAACCCAGCGGTTTAGGCTGTGCGTTGATATATCACAAACCAGTCAGTCAGTTGTATCATTTTATATATGTAGATAAACCCAAAAACTACTAGACCGATTTTAAAAATTCTTTCACCAATAGAAAGCTAGAAGGTTTCTGAGTAACATAGGCTATTTTTATTCCCGTATTCCCACAGAAACGGGAACTGCCCGGGTGAAACCGCTGAACCGCTAGTTATTAATATAATACCGTTCACTCCCTCAGTGATAGCATGGGCGATCATCCCCATCCAAGGAATTCGGATCGAAAGCGGTGCGTTCTCATACGACTCATGGAACTGGTTCGTTGCGGCGTGTGGAGTACCTTCCTTGGCCCTTGGGTTCTGGCTGCTGACTTTCCCCGAGAGCCCCAAGTTCATGATGGAGTGCGGCGATTACGATGATGCCCTCGCCTGCCTGAAGGACGTTTACAGGCAAAACACCGGCGATGACCCCGATAATTATCCAGTAAGAAAAATCTATTTGAAATTTAACTTTAAATATGAAGTACGAGTAGGTACTGTTATTGGACATACTTACGAATATTTTAGCCAGAAAAATACCTGTAGACTTTTCTCATATCAATAATGTTTCTGCTGCGAGTAATACACAGTGGGGTACACAACTTTTTAAACTGAATATGCTGTTTGTTTTTAGATCAAGAGCCTCAAGGAAAAAGTGCGAACGATATCCGTTGCGTCCCAAAACTCACAGAAGTCCGTTCGAAGTTTGAGCATGCGCAAACGCAAGGATCTGAAGAGGCTGTTCAGCGAAATTTGGGTCCAAACCAAGGCTCTGTGCAGACCCCCCTACCTGAAGTACACAATACTCACATGCATCATCCAGTTTGGCTTAACTACTAGGTAAGGCTTACCAAAAAAGTGCTCCTCTTCAACTCCTTCCACAGAGCGAGAGAGTGGTATAACTTGGTTAACTTTTATCTCGATTGTTTAGTTAATCTCCTGAATTTATTCATGAATTACGACGTTTTTTCCGGTGAAAGAAGTCTGCGTCTTATTATTACGATTAATTATTCTGTGATAATGAAGAGGACAGATTTATGCGACCCAAATAGAAGCATCTCTTTGTGGCATATTCAGGCGGAGTTTCGTTGATTAAGGATTATTTCACCAGGATTGTTTCGGGGGAGCAGAAACACTCCTGAAACCCGTTCCCATTATGGCAGTGTAAGTAGGTAGTGTTGCTAGCCTCATACGGCGGCATCTCTCGCAGACACAATGTCCAAATTAAGTAGGATATTATCATAGATTATAAGCAAATTCAAACCAATGGATCTTCTAATCTGAATAAAGCATTATATATAAGTATTATTATTGTAAGTAACATAATAAATCGACCATCAACAGCTACTACACCCTCATGATCTGGTTCCCTGAGCTGTTCAACCGCTACGAGGAGTTCGAACATCGGTTCCCCAACACCTCAGCGTCGGTGTGCGACGTCTCAGGCATCGTGGTCAGTGACGACATGGCCGAAGACCCTTTCGATTGCGACAGCACCATTGAAGCTAGCGTCTTCATGCACACGTTAATCGTCGGCTTAGCCTGCATACCGACTTCGCTGTGGCTGCCTCTTTGTGTGCACAAACTTGGAGCCAAGTTCTTCTTGAGTGAGTTTAATGTTATTTAAATATTGACTACCTAGGCTCGATGAGCGTTATACGACTCGTGTAGATACCTGTTGTAACAGTTATTTATAGTAGGTAGGTATCTAGGTTATTATAATACGAGGACGCAAAATCTGTTAGAAGGCTATTAGGTACTAGGTAAAGGTAAGGGTCCACATTGGATACTTATGTATTTTAATTACTCTCATAAACGAAGGCACAAGCGATAGCTATAGTATAGCGTTTCTTACAAAATTTTATTTGTGCTTCGTTGGCTAGACCAAAAGCACGATGTACGGAACGTAGAATCTCAACTAGACAATATGGAAGAAGCTACGTAGTTTTTTAAATAGACACACCTCATCCCAGAGGGTATCGGTAGAGATATTTCATTCCTGGAAATACGCATTTTTAATTTTTTGGACCACTAAATGACTGGTGGCGAGTCAATAACGATTTCTTGGTTTTTTCAAACCTTTCTAAATTAAAAACGTGTACGTACAGTTAAGAGCACATGAAGCTTTACACTTGCAGTGAGAGTCTGACCTGTATGGCGATTGTAATAAGAACGTCACAAAGTCCAATGTGTCAAGCTCCACGTGCTCCTGACTGTACCTACCATATACTTAGATCGTAACACTAAAGGGTCAATTTTCTCTTTCCAGTTTTCAGTTTGGGCTTCGCCGGCGTAGTGACCGTGGGCCTGTACTTCGTGCAGAACTCCGTTCAGAACCTGGTCCTGTCGTGCATCTTCGAAGCTCTCACCTCCCTCGCCATCAGTTTGGTGTTCTGTGTGCTCGTAGACTTGTTCCCGACGAATCTTAGGTACTTAATAATAATAATATAATATAATCTCACGCCTTTCATCCCCGAGGGGGTAGGCAGAGGTATTCCATTACTGGATATACCCACATTTCACGAGATACATTGGACCCCTAAACGTGATAGGTGGTGAGCCCATCGCCGCACTGAGACATGTGAATTTTAATTCTCTTCTTCAATCTTAGGTACTTTATCTTATTTATTATGTCATACACAAGTCGTTGCTTTAACTTTTACCAATTTTTTAGTAAATACCCTGTAAGTGTCATTTCGTTTATATAATTTGAAAAATGGGCCCAGTCAATCAATCCAGATGCACATGGATTTGACACTTAGTAGGTAGTAGGGATTGCCTTTGAAATGTGAGGAAAAGGCATCGTATGCGCAAAACTGTCACGTCAAAGCTCACCCCATTAGGTACCTACTCAATTAAACCATCTCGTCTAAATGACTTTGTAGGACTGTACGTAACTATTGATTTTTTGACTGTGTAAAGATTGGACTCGATTCTACCAGCACGTCGCTTAAAATGCGTAAAGCTAAATTTCTTAAATTTAAAATTAAATTTAGTGAGTCTTAAAAACAACTCTATTCCAGGAACATCAAACTTAGTCAGTTTAGAAGGTATTTTAGCATGAACTAAATTGTTTAAATTGAATTGATCTTGTGTTGCAACATAAAAAATATATAATTGAAGGAATAAACGATATTAATAAAAACGTTAAAAATAATTAATTTATAACTTGTTTGAAATAATTGTTTTTCATTTGTTAATTTTATAACAAATTCGTACATTTCAAAGCGTAATTTTATATAAAAAAAAATCGGTTGTCTGTAAAGTCTGTTTACTGACGATAGTTGAACGTGACAACGTCATAAGAAAATACTGATGGAATGGATTGTGCCTCTTTGTCGCTCGTTGCGCGCTCTTGCTTGCACTGGAACGACGCATACGTCACACTTTTTCGGGAATGCCGCCGGCTCCATCAATTTATAAGACGTTGTCACGTCAAAAATACTTCATAATTAACTTTTTTTATATAGTGATAGTGTATTATGTGGCAAATGTCAAACGTAATAGTGTACCTACATTGAAATAGGGATATTCGATAAAAAGCGTAGGATGGACATTTTCGAGTTACCTCAAGAACTAGCCGCTCTAATCTTCAGTAAAAGTGTAGGTACTATCGTGAAATGACATTTCAATAAATTTTGATGAATCTGATTATATTTTTGTGCATAGACTCTGAGGCAGAGCTAAGCTGATGGCAAAATTGCCAATGCCTTAAAATAAGATAAAAATTGCAAGATTTCTCCCCAAAAACGTTTTTTCAGTAATTATAGGGGGAGGGAGGGGTGGGGGCGGGGAGGAAATAATTTGAAGAAAAAACTGTGTTTGGAGAGTTTTGCGGTTTTTTATTTTTAAACAAAACTACAGATTCATAAAAATGTGTTTATTAAAACATAACTGCATAATTTACTCCAAAGCTCTGAACCTACCCCTCAGACATTTGCAATATGATGCTCCATTATATATAGGACACCCTAAACATTTTTCAAATTATCTTTCGGACCTATGCAATGGATCCGATGCGTTTCCTAGTCTTCTAAGATATATTTTTTCGGTCTCACCATGTTCTCTGGAAAGAAAGTTGAAACATAACCTAAGAGCCATTTTGAATGAATATATTTAGAATTGTAATACACATACAAAAAAATATATCTTTTGACTGCACACTATACGGCGGCACCCACAACAAAATGTTCGTCCTGGCTCATTCTTTCTTCTAAACTTCCTTTGGATTTTGGATAGTTAGTTTTTTCCACCTCAACTTGCACATAAAATCACTGTAATGGCCGATTTTAGAAGTAACTTAATTTTAGGAGGGACCTTTTTACTCGCCGCTAAATTTACGCAGTTTAGGCGTTTGACAAGTCTAAATTCTTTTTTTTCTGTTTAAAATGACACACAAGGAATAGCGTTTAAGCCGCTAAAGCTAAGTTGAGTTGACCGGCTAAATTTAGGATTTTTAGAAACGTCAAATTCAAATTTAATCATGTCATTTGAATTTGACAGATAGCGTAGAATAGCAAAATCGTTTTTAAGAGGTTTAGCAATATTAGGAGCTTTAGGTGGTCAGCCAGAATCGAGTCCATTGGGTACTTAAACCGAATAGTTCTATTATCTATTTTTCATCTTTAAACTAATATAAGGTAAGTTGCCAGTTGAAGATTACGAACCACTTCTATTTCAAATGGTTAACAATCATAACATTTGTATGCATGAACATAATTGTTGACTTCGTGTCGTCGGGGAATTTCATATTTATTTATGTGTCTATCATTTGTTTAGTACCTAAAATTTTGGGACTAAATAACCGTGTGTGAATTGTGTCCCACAATTTATTCTAAACCGTGGCTCTAATTTCTTCTTGTTGTTCAGGGTAATGGCGGCAGCCCTGTCTCTGACGGCGGGGCGAGGCGGCGGGCTTATCGGGAACCTGTCCTTCGGCTACCTCATCGACATCAATTGTGTGATACCAATCGTCGTCTTCTCAGCATTCCTATTCAGTAAGTATTGGGACGAATGATCTAATTCTAAATACCTACCAATTATTTCAAATGGTATTAGTAAATGTAATCTGTATAATTATATTTTTAGGGAATAATTATGGCATGTAACTATTAAGTTCGCCGGTTCCACCAATTATTAAAAGCGTATACATCTACCTAGCTCTAGACTAAAATATCGTAGTTCCCGTTCCCGTAGGAATAAAATCGGAGCCTATTCAATTCAAACAAACAAAAAAAACAAATCTTTCCTCTTTATAATATTGGTGTAGACTGTAGATAGATTAAATTTCCATTTTTTTTTATTATTATCTCATTGTTTTCACGTAACTAATATCGTTGAATGTGTGCTAAATTAAAAAAAAAACAAGTTTACCAATTCTTCTTCCTAGCCTTATACCCTTATTTGGAGTCGGTTCTCCTCGTTCTTAGACGCCAAGATATTCTATCTTGGGTAGTCTGTGTGTCAATCTCTGCCCGTTGCAAATCCTTAATTACGGTTGTCCGCTATAAGGCTAACGTCCTCAAACTTTCTTTTCGGAATACACAACATTTCATTTTCTGAACCCCCTTATACTATAAGTTAGATTGAAAGTAGATACAAAAATATAGTACCTACCTATAGATACCTATTTTGTGTGTAAATTTTAAAAAAATGTTTGCCTATAAAAATTATAATTAAAATCAGCTTATTACAAATGGACGTAAAAGCAAACTCAGGCAATGCAGTCATACTTTTACCTAAGTACACAAATCAACAAATTGCCAATGTCAATACAACGATAAATGTCAATGTCAATACAACGATAAATGTCAACGTTGACAATTTCTTATTTATTTCCTGCAGTTAGGCTAAGACACAAAGTAAGTTGTGCCTGAGTTTAAATTTTTGAGCATATTATTATTTAGAAATTATTAAATATCTCAGTAAATAATAATAAAAAATTCTGAAAAAAATACCCCCAAGTGGTTTCCTTACTTTGCGTCCTCGGTGAAAATGTAATGTTGTCCATTGGCAAAATTCCACCACTAATCCCGATGCTTTTAATTCCAGTTGCTGCTATACTCTGCTTCTTCCTGCCAAAGACGGGACAAGAAGCCCTCGACTAAATAGTGTTACCAATACCTAGTTAGTGCAATAGACTATGCAACACGTAGAGATCACGAAGAATTTAGTGGTTGTACATATCATTTAGGATGTAAATATTGAGGACTAAGTATGCTTATTTATTGATCAAGTCTCCTAGCGTATGTTTTGTGTCGCGAAGCGAATAGGTACCTATCCGATGCCGTTACCAGTTACTGTGATGCAGTATACAATGTCATGTTAATTAAGTGATGAACATAACAGTATTTTAGAATTGACTGTGTAATATAATACCCTTAAATTATTATTAAAGGTTTATGTGCCTTCTAAATAACAAAATGGTTTTATTTTTATTCCTAAAATTATGTATATTGTTAAAGTAACCAGTTTAGAACACACTTTTTTTTAAAAGTTGGCCCCTGAAGTTATTATGTCTTGATTTACAGTCACATATTTGGGTATCGCGATTAAAACAATCTGTTTTGACAATAATAACTTATTCATTTATTACATCCTTAACAGTCTTAGAAACTTAAAAAGACGCGAATGCCTAGTAAGGCACAGAAGAGTTTTAACTTTTAACATTATCCCCTTTCTGGTGCAGTCGACAGTGTCGCCAACCAGTCAGTTACACAACTAAGCCAAATCTATGAAATAAAATATTATTATTCTTGTCAATTGTCATTAAGAAAATTTATTTTATATTAAGCTATGTATTTTTTAGTATGTATGTGTATTGGGATATTGTACGTATATTTTAACTAGAAATAAAAATTTATAGCCTATGTTACTTCTTATTCTTAAAACGACCCATCGTTTATTAAAATCTATCAACCCTGCTGGCGGCTCCAAATAATTCGACTCGCTTACACCTAAAACACATTACCCCAAAGATATTACCTATCAAATAATAGATTTCAGAAAGAAAGTGTATACATGTACTTTCAACTATTTTTGTCTTCCTGTTGATGTTTCATATTGTGTTTATTTATAGTCTTGTTTATTTTTGAATATTTTTTTCTAATGATAAAAATAAATAAATAAATCAGTGAGGCTTGGGTTCGGATCCTAGTTTTTTCAAAAGTTAACGTAGGTACTTGTTTATAGCTCGACGGTGAAGGAAGCACCGTGAGGAACTCGCAGGTCACGGAATTCATGGTAAAACATGTGAAACAGACCCGATCCAGCGATGGGCTCACCACCTATCACGTTTTGGGCTTCAAATAGTTCTAGAAATGCAATACCTCTGCCTACCCCTCGGGGAGAATAGGGGTGAGATAAGTGATCAATTCTAAGCTAATTACATCATGAAGTGATGAATTCTAAGATATGGCCGCGACATATCAATGCTATTATAAAGTAATAATACCTACCTACTTGTAGTTTCAATTATACAAGAATTAAGAAACTACAAACATTGTAACTTAAGTTTATTAGAAATATGTTTTTATTACATTTATTACATTTACACAACATTACAGCTAAAGCAAATAATTTTAACATTAGGCAAAAATACGAGACGTTTTTTTTAATTGATTTGATGATTTCAAAACAATCAATTGTATTTACAATACAATTTTATCAAATTATCTAAGCAATTTTATTAGTAGAAGGTAGCTGGTGGTTTTTGTGTATGTTGTAGATAACTAAAATAAAATGTTATTAAAAAGTGTAACTTAAATTTACTTTATTAATTAATATTATTTAATTATATCCATAATTATAATATATAACAGATGGAAATAACCAATATAATAATATAGGTAGGTAATTTAGTAAACTTTAACAACAACTAAAATAATCTAGTTAATCCGTGTGTGGATTCCAGACACAATATGTTGTTAGTTGTTTATGTCAGTAATCCACATGATGGGTTGAATATTTTTGAATGAAAATTCACTTTATTTTGCTGAGGCTATATAGGGAACGAGTTTGTTCATAACAAAAAAATATAGTTTACTTTCTTTAGACATCAAATTTTTACTCATTACACTTGAACGTCCAGGATCTCTTAACTCAAGTAAATATTATTGAAAAGTGATGTAATGGAGCACGGGCGTACCTATAGCTTTTACTTTGAGGGGTCCAGCTACACACAGAGGTTAATTAGTTATATTCGTAATTATTCAAATAATTAATACCTATTCTGAAAATATTTAATATTTATTTTTTGGGGGTTCCGTACCGAAAGGGTGCCGACGGGACCCTATTGCTAAGTATCTGCTGTCCGCCCGACCGTTGGTCCGTCCGTCTATCTGTCAACGGGCTGCTCCGAACCTTAATAGGTAGACTGATGAAATTTCACAGAATGTGTATTTTTATTGGCTATAAGAAAAAATACTAAAAATAAAATAAAATTTAAAATAAAATGAAAATACATAGTTAGCAAAAAATCTACCCTGCTTAACAATTTTTAACCAAAAATGAAAAAGTGATGATTCGGCTATAAAATTGACGTTTTCGCCAAGTTAGTTTTCCAGACAGCGTACGCCAGTTCAGACTGTGTATAGGGGGAGTTTGGGCTGTCTGAACGCACCTTAAATACGCCCGTGTAATGGAAGTCCAATGCCATGAGTAAAAAATCTATTCCCTTACCACTAAGCTCACAAAGCAATCAACGTGTGGTCTGTGCTGCGCTGGGCACTTGAGGCAAGCCAAACTCGTCGACTGGCACTCCGTCCTTGTTTCGCACGCTGTCTGCGCCAGGCTCCTTGTCTGGCGCGGCGGGGGCTTTCACTACGTCATCGAGGTATGACGCGTCATCATCGAGAGCAATCTCATCTCCTAGAATAAATTTGTTCAATAAGTACTCAATCAGACGCATGTCTGTTGAATAGTAGTCGTTTTCACGTCATTTGAAGTTTATTACTCAGTCAGTGCTTGCTCTATAATACACTGGCGGGAAAGATGTACGTCAGACAAGCAAAACATATAAAATTAAGGTTAATAGGCAATAAGCCCTTAGGTATTATGGACACTGTCATTTAATACTGTATAAACCTGGGTAAGAAATTTTATTACACTAGAACCTACAAATCTATTCAAAACTATTAATTTTGAAGAAGCGGGCCTTATGTCAGTGCAACATTATTTTATCTTACTATTAATAACTTTATAAACGATGAAGTTGGGTATGTAATACATAATAATATCATATCTCAACTCAATTATGTCACATTGTTTGAATGAATTTGGTTGGATGCTACTGTAACTAGTATATATCCTAGATTAGCACAAATGTTACTTTTCATCATACAGGTATGCAAACATATGAAACTCAGCAAAACTTTTTTTTGCTTTACCATAATACTTTTCATCCTTTTTTTAATAGGTGCAAAGGTGTCGTTGAGTTGCAGGAAACAAGCCTGCACATAACACTTTGACACTTACCCAGTGCATCAAGTTCTGCAGCCAGTTCATCATCATCAATCTCGGGCATGCCATATTGTCTTCCCAGAGCCTCCTGCACCTCATCTGCTTGTTCCATCATGTCTGCCAGGTCATCATTCACATCCTGAAAATGACAAGTTTGACTAAACTTTTGCGATTCCTTATTAGATTACTTTCTAGTACAATATGGTTCCACATATTACAGAATGATCCTCAAGCAACGAAACTCCGGTTGTTGGTGTCAGAAAGCATAAAGCTCGCTCTTTCTAATTGTGCTTATTTAGTTTCATGCTTGCGGACCATTCAGTAATACGGGCTTATGTGTCTAGCTAGACATAAGTAAGTTTACAGAAAAGAAACATTGATGATCTCCTTACATCTCTCTTGTAGTGATCAGTAATGTACCTAATTGTTTTCCAAAAAAAATATTTTCTCTCCTTATGTGGATGTGTTAATGTGTACATAAAAACAGAAAGGTATTTTTTTGTTATTAAAACATACAGGGTGGATTTTTGAGATGCGTCAGTGAGGGCAGGTACCTTAATCGTTATAGTTACAGGAAAACGTTCGTAGGAGACCATCCCTAACTTTTTAAAATATTATGAACTGCATTTACAGATGTTGGAAAAAATTTACAGTCAGCGTAAAATAATAATACAAAAAAATATATGTTTATGCCAATCGATCCTATTTCGTGCGGGGATCAAAAGACTCTATGGGACCATTTAAGGTATGAGTACTAGAAATGTCAGAAATCGAAAAAAAATTTTTTTTAATACATTTTGTACTGAAAACCGAAAATTTACTCGAAATTATTCTTTATTTTGGGAATCATATTTCTTATTGTGATCAAAAGCTTATTTAAGTCCAACTGACATTTAAATACAAAAACTACGTTAAGTCACAACAACTTCGTTTCAACTTCGTTTTTTAGGTGACCCCACAAAAAAAATTCGAGAGGCGTTAGATCGGGGCTGCTGTGGTTACTAAAAACTATGTCTACAAAAGGAATTATGACAGTGTTAAAGCTAAAAGAGGCATTCACGAGGATCATCTCCTTGAAGGATCATTTAAAATAATATCCATCAAAGAAAATTATCGGCTTCTACTAGCTCAGTACAAAAACGAGTAAACTTATGTATTCGCAAAAACGACGGTCATTTTGAGCAGTTTCTTTCGTAGATCACCTGTTTTTAAGTTTGTGTTTAAAAATAAATGATGCCAGTGTTGTTGTGACTTTCGTAGTTTTTGTATTTAAATTTCAGTTGGACTTAAATAATTTTTTGATCACAATAAGAAATATCATTGCCAAAATAAAGAATAATTTCGAGTTAATTTTCATTTTTCAGTACAAAATGTATGAAAACAGTTTTTGGCGATTTCTGTCATTTCTAGTACTCAAACCATAAATGGTCCCATAGAGTCTTTTGATCCCCACACGAAATAGGATCGATTGGCACGAATATATTTTTTTTGTATTTTAGGATTTTTTTCACCGACTACATTTTCTTCAGAATCTGTAAATGCAGTTCATAATAGCTTAAGAAGTTAGGGATAGTCTCCTAGGAACGTTTTCCTGTAACTATAACGATTAAGGTACCTGCCTTTACTGACCCGTCTTAAAAATCCACCCTGTATACTCCATTTTTAGGGTTCCGTACCTCAAAAGGAAAAAACGGAACCCTTATAGGATCACTTTGTTGTCCGTCTGTCCGTCCGTCTGTCAAGACCCTTTTTCTCAGGAACGCGTGGAGGTATGAAGCTGAAATTTATATCAATTACTCAGGTCTACTGTCCCTTGAAGCTGTGAAAAAATCAAACTTCTAAGCCAACGCAATCAAAAGATACAGCCGTTTATGCCGCAAATTTTCGACACTTGCAAGGGAATCAAAACCTACAGGGTGCTTCCCGTGAACTCAGAATCTTGAAATTTGGTACGAAGCAACGTCTTATAGCATAGATAAAGGAAAAATTACGAAAACCATAAATTTGCAAGGTTGTACGGAACCCTCGGTGCGCGAGTCCGACTCGCACTTGGCCGGTTTTTTTGTTTTACAAGCAAAGGAACACACCTCTATAGAATCAATATTAATCTTTTTGAATTCCTTCTTCATCTGGTCGACACCATCCTTCATGGCGGAGATGGTAGAGTGAGTGTCCTTGAGTGTCTGTGTAGCATAGTTTGCCTGTTCCATGTTGAATGACTGTGCTCGCAAACTGTCTAGTTGCTGCTCGTACCTGAAGTTAGAAAATTAACTTATTAACCAAATGCCTTTAATACTATTCAAAACACTGTTTGGTCATCATTTCTGTCAAATAAAATAGAATGAGTTACTACAAAAAAGTATCAAGATATAGGTACTGTAAAAAAAAACTTTTTGAAACATTTACTTAGGGTAAAAGTTTGAAAGGTTAATTTAGGACCATATAATATACCAGTTTGTAACAAGTGAACAAAAATACTTGAGCCAAATAAAAATAAGGATCCTGGTTTACACAACCACAAAGAATACAACATTCTTTCTCCACTAACTAAATACATATAAATAGATATTCCAACATTTACTGCACTGTACAGTACAGCCGTTTTAACTTGGCTGCTCTCAACATACGCTTGCCGCTTCTGCAAACCGCCTCATACCGCCAAATGGTCGCTAAAATTGCGCAGCCACATATGCAACTTCAGAGCTGCCAAGTTAAAACGGCTGCACTGTAGTTCATTAGTTTTCTTTAGTTACTTTTAAGTGGACTTTTCTGTGTTTCAGGAAAAGTACCTATCTCAAAATCTATCAAGATCTATTTAGTTATTTACTCGTAAAAATATAAAAGGAACAATATTATTGTATTTGAAATTTAAATAAAATGTATCAGCACCAAGTGCTGCTAGTGTATTATTAATAATAATAATAAAAAGTTGAACAGTTTTTTGTGAGATACTTCCTATTGTTTTTATATTATTGCAACATCCTCTGGTTAAAAAGCATAAAAAAAGTAAGAATTATTAGTAAATCATAGACTAAAAAGAATTTCACAAGAAACATACATTTTTTTCTGCTTCAAAACTCTCATGGCTTTTTGTTTTACTGAGTTTTTAGCAGGACCTTCCCTCATTTTATTCATTTGATCCTTGTACTTCCGAAGCTCCGTCTCCAGCTTCTGAACCTTCTGCTCAATACTATCAGCCCGGCTGTCAACCTGGAGTCCATAAATGATGAAATAACATTTTCGTCTTAGGTGATGATTCATACAAATGCACCAAGAAAACACAAATTGGTTCTTGATAAAAACTACTTACATTGCTAATGCAGTCCGATATACTTGGACCGGGGGTTTTGGGTTTTCCTCTGCCAAACAACCTATTCATTTTTGCGTCTGAAAGACAATGGATGGGAGTTTAAATAATAGTTATTTTACACAATGTTCTCGTGAACACAATTTTCTAAATCAGCATTCACAACAATTTTGACGTTTTTCGTTTTTTTTTTTTTCATATTTGAAGGCATTGGCATTTTAGCCATCAGCACTAAACACGACACGAAATTCAAGATTTTCAGCTCTGCTTCAGAGCTATGCACAAAAATAGTTTCTTCAAAACTTATATAAATGTCACTTGGTTATCAACAGTAAAGCGATAGTGCACTTTTACTGAAGATTTTGAAGAGGCTTCTTGAAGTAATTTGAAAAAGGCCATCGCACGCATTTTATCGAATTTCCAATTCACTGCACACTATCACGGACATTTACCACATAATATACTATCACTATTATGAACTAAAGCCCAAAATATACAGCAAAACGAAAATTTTATAAAAAACATGACGTCCTTCTTCGGATTCCCGCCAAAAAGCCGACGTTTTTCGTGTTCGTGTCGTGTTGCCAACGAAATATTTTCAAGACTCAAGTCTCGACTTCACCAGATCTATGGTAGGTAGGTAGGTAGATATCTTTGAGAGTATTATACCAACCGGAGACGCCACTGACAGGCGTTCCCCTCTGCCAAAAAAAAGTGTCGGTCAACACGCATACCTGTTAAATACAACTAGTTTTTTTTTGAGTTCACGGAGTGCTTGTATTGGTGAATGTGAAGTCTATTAATGGTTCTATCATAAACTAGTAATAACTTCTCACTAGCCACAAACATGCACCTCCACACGCACACACACACACACACCCCCTCACACACATCAACACACCCCCTCACACACTTCAACACACCCCCTTACACCCCACACACTCCACACCCACACTTACACAAAACTAACTTACTTATTACGTTCTTCCAAATTTCTCATTGCAAAGACTTTATTGTATTTTAAATAATATATTAATCAATGTTACATCAGGTCAAGAGAGGGCGGAGCCTGGCCACAAAGGACATGTTAATATATTTAATACTACTAAGAAATACTTACCTTTGTGATGAGAGAAATAAAGATTTATTATTATTATTATTAATGTATTTGTGTGCATCTAGTTCAATAGTGTTTAATTGTTTTGTCAAAAAATGCGTTTGTTTTAACATTATTGTGTTTGTTTCTTCGTCCCCCGCGTAGAAATTGGCAGACTTTTTTGCAAAGAAACTAGTGCGCGTGACGTCTCCTGTTGGTTTAATACTCAAAGGTAAATATTATGTATGTATGTAATGGCAAGCTCCCATATACATATATTTAATTAGTTGGGTAAAAAAAATACTGAAACAATTAGCATCAGCTCCAGAATTTGTGCATCACTACATAGTATAAAACAAAGTCGCTTTCTCTGTCCCCATGTCCTTATGTCCCTTTGTATACTTAAATCTTTAAGACTACGCAACGGATTTTGATGCGGTTTTTTTTAATAGATAGAGTGATTCAAGAGGAAGGTTTTACTATAAGCATTGTACCCGTGCGAAGCCGGGGCGGGTCGCTAGTACATCATAATAAATAAGTAAGATCGAGAATGTAAACTATAATATAATAACAAAAATAATATACTGATGGCCATCATGTAGCCACTGAACAATCTATGACATACATCCAAGAAGCTATAGGTAAAGGAAGGTAAAAATTAATTGCATATACCTACATAACATACACACGAAATAAAATATCTATGACAACGTCAATGTCGTTGTCAAGTTACATAAGACATGTGTCAACAAAACGTCAATCTAACAACAACAGTGTTCCCCACTTAGGGGTTTTCGCCTAAATATAGGGGGTAATTAAGGGCGTTGGGATTTTTTATGGGCCTTTAATTTTGAGGTGTAATTTGGGGATTTTTTTGACTTCGTTATTTTTTCCAATGAGGCGTTTTTTAAAAAAGAAAAACTAGTTAGATAGATGGCGATGTCATCGAATGATGGCTTTTTTTTTTGTTCTACTGAATGCAAGAGTCATGAAAATATACAGCTATTGATGCTGACAGACGTGTTGTTTATTAGTGATATCTAATTAATTTCTATTGTACTTTGGTGTGTTTTCTCCTGCTTTACACTAGGTTAAGGTGCTTCGAACAAATACAGGAATATTTACTCAGATTCCAGCCGATGTTGCGTTGAACATCTATCGGTAGCTATAATCCACTGTTGTTTTGAGGTCTCATCAGCTGGATATGTATGAACGCCTCCGTCGATGGCACATGTACCTACGCATGTTAAAAATAAATAAATAATCTCACGCCTTTTATCCCCGAGGGAGTAAGCAGAGGTATTCCATTTCTGGATATACCCACTTTTCACGAGATATTCTTTGGCCCCCTAAACGTGATAAGTGGTAAGCCCATCGCCCGTCCGGGTTTCTTTTCTTATGAGTACAGCACGGCCGTTTTAACTTGACATCTCTGAAGTTGCGCAAATGGCTGCGCAGTAACATTTTTTAGTGACCATATGGCGGTAGGAGGGGGATTTGCGCAGGCAAAGCCTATGTTCAGAGAAGCCAAGTTAAAACGGCCGTACTGTACTAGAAATGACAGAAATCGCCAAAAACTTTTTTTATACATTTTGTACTGAAAAACGAAAATCAACTCGAAACTATTCTTTATTTTGGCAATCATATTTCTTATTTTGATCAAAAGATTATTTAAGCCCAACTGAAATTTAAATACAAAAACTACGGTAAGCCCCTTTTTACACGTACCGGTTTCCGCCGGTCCGGCGAAATGTATGGCCGATTGCCCGGTTGCCCGCCGGTACGTATGAAAGCGAACGTAAATGGCCATACACGCCGCGCGCCGGCCCGGCGGAAACCAGTAGGTACGTGTGAAAAGGGGCTTAGTCACAAAAACCTCGTTTCAACTTTGTTTTTTAGGTGACCCCACAAAAAAAAACGATCGGGGCTACTGTGGGGACACCTAAAACGATGTCTACAAAAGGAATTATGGCAGTGTTCAGGAGCTGAAAGAGGCATTCACGAGGATTTTAAATAATATCCATAGAAGAAAATTATCGGCTGCTACTAGTACAAAAACGAGTAAACTTATGTATTCGCGAAAACGACGGTCATTTTGAGCAGTTTATTTCGTAGATCAGTGTTTATAAGTTTGTGTTTAAAAATACAGGATGCCGGTGTTGTTGTGACTTACCGTAGTTTTTGTATTTAAATTTCAGTTGGACTTAAAGAATCTTTTGATCACAATAAGAAATATGATTCCCAAAATAAAGAATAACTTCGAGTTAATTTTCGTTTTTCAGTACAAAATGGATGAAAAAAGTTTTTGGCAATTTCTGTCATTTCTAGTGCTCATACCTTAAATAGTCCCATAGAATCTTTTGATCCCCACACGAAACAGGATCGATTGGCATAAAAATATATTTTTTTTGTATTTTAGCATTTTTTCGCTGACTGTACATTTTCTCCAAAATCTGTGAATGCAATTCATAATATCTTAAAAAGTTATTGATGGTCTTCTAGGAACGTTTTCCTGTAACTATAACGATTATGGTACCTGCCCTTACTGACCCATCTCAAAAATCCATCCTGTATAAGTTAAGGTTTTTTTTTAATTTCCTGTGTGGAACAGCCCCCGATTCTCGTCTGATGATATTAAATAGGCCATCTAGTAGAGGAAACCAAAAGCAGCTACTTTTCACACAAAGAAATTATTTAAATTGAGACAAAAATTATGGATGGCATCTAGAAGAGCATTTACAAATTTAAATAAATAAATGGACTCGAATAACTAAATGACCTAACTAAATGATGAAAAAATAACCTTATTTTAGTTTAGTCCTATCATTTTCTTTCTCCTATAAAAGAAAAGAGACGAGAGATATTTAGTCCTGTCAAGTGTTCTCATGTAACAAGACGATGATGCGACGATGTAGCAAGGTCATGAATAAAAGTGACAGTTAAGCACGTTCATAGTTCAAATTAGTAGGTTTTTAGATGTTTGACATTAACTCTTCAATATATGGTTTGTTTCTGTCCTTTTTCTTTCGTAGTCTATGAGAAGGATAGGCTAACTTAAAGTTAGGAATTTTAGGTGGGCAGCCAGAATCGAGTCCAATGTTGTTAGTAAAAAAGTGTTTAGTGGAAAATTTTGCTACTATGAGAGTAGGGTCGTTTTTAGTGTGGTTTTCTGGTGGTTTTAGACGTTGAATCTGGTGGAGTGGAGTGGAGAGTTCATTTAACTGTTGGCAACATTAGGTGTTAATTTTTTGGCATCTGTAAGGACTAGAATCCAAAGGCCAATAAACAATTTTTTGGCATTGATAAATATTATATCAGGCGGCGTCAAGTGGGTATGGGACTTGGGTGTCATACCTAATGGGGAATCTTCTGTGTGACAAGTTAACTCAATATTCTATAAAGGGAGTATTTAAAAAATTGTTTTATATATAATAATATATAATTTAATTATATGGATTGTTTTCTAAAATATGTTAAAAAAATTAATTCAAAAATACATAAAAAAGTATTTATGTAAGAGAACATCATTAAACATTGGCAGCTCCATGGCATACTGTCATCATGATGTCTCGTCTGTCATGTCTGTGGTTTTTAAAATTACAATTTACAGTTTTCTTTTCTTCATTATTGCATTGAGTTGAGCCGTGGTTGAGTCTTTGTTCCTCCGCATTAGTGTTGACGTGCTTGCTATAGTGCTAGCGAAGTATTTGTGAGATAGATACTCGAGGAGATAGAAAAGGTGTTTGTGTTTTGTTTGTCGTTATGGCTGATAACATCAGAAGAAAATGTTTGAAATGTGGGCTAAAGCCAAAGGAAGATTCGGACATCAAAGCTTACAGATTTCCTAACCCCGGAGCAACAAATATATTGAGGTAAGTAACAATATTTACACATTATTTTTGTATGTATCATCCTAGCAGCGCCACACTACTCTGGGTACGAAGTAGTCTTGAATTTCGTACCCTCGCGGCGTAGCAGATATGTGGGAGGGGGGGGGTTTGCGGTTTTGCCAAAATGACGTCTTTACAGCAGCACCAAAACCTGTATCCGTAAATAAAGGTCATTTTTTTTTTCATAGTATATAACTTCATCAACATTTAGTACTCGTGAGGACGTTAGTACGTAATGTTTCAATCTTCATGGACGAGTTTATTATGCCTTGTTATTAGGCTATTGGCATTTCTAAGTGTAATTTTAATTACCTACAGAAATAAAAACATTTTCATTTTACTTTACTAAATCAGATGACATGTCTAGTAACCCTAGTACAGTCTCAGCCTATACTTTTGGATGAAAATAACCATTTGCCTGAATGTAGCCCTCATTTTTCTCAAAACCACTGCATATAGATCTGTAATTATTATTTTAATCATAATTATTTTTCTAGGACCCCTTATATTGAGCAATTCTATATAACTGTGACTGGAACAATAATGAACAAGAACACTGTGGAAGAATTTAAAACTATTGACGAATCAGCTTTTTTAAACTCCGTTGGAGAAGTGATATGGGCTAATATTAAGAAAAAGACCTGGATCACCAATCCTGTATTGAATTTTATTGTACTGGCATTTGCTGTAAGTTGATGAAGTAATTTAAAAATAAGTTTTTAGTATGTCATCGACATCATCGACAACCCGTAACAGCCCACTGCTGAGCTAAGGGTCTTTCCTCACACTGAGGAAGTATATGAGCTATAATCTCCCACGCGAGCCCACCGCGGATTGGGAGATTTTGTTAGGCTAGTGGCCACCTAACTGCCGGAATTTTTCAAGCCACCCAAAGGTATCCAACATGGCTTAACGACTTCCTATAATTTTCTTTGAAACTATTTCGTACCCGGGCATCTTAATATGTTGCAAACATATTTTAGAAATATGATGTTCCTACTTTAAAAGATGTATATATTTAAGTCCACGAAGAATTTAGTGTGAGTTCTACTCCTATCCTAAAAGTACAAAATAGTACGAAATCGTCGTGTAGCCTAAATGCAGAAATATGCTATATATCATTTTGGCATCGCCACCAAACTCTACATCTGCTAAACGGCGAGGGTACGAAATTCAAGACTATTTCGTACCCAGAGTAGTGTGGCGCTGCTAGGATGATACATACATTATTCTTATGTCAATTTTGTCGTAAAATGTTTGTAAGAATGATTTTAATTTGTTTTCAGCTATGAATCTTGGGCCAAGTTTTTTTCCCGGATCTGGGGGCACGGCAGTGCCCCCGCCAAGTCGAGCAAAAAGCGGCACGGCCGTACCATCCTTTTCTCAAAGCAATTCACGCACTTTTCGATCCCCTATAACTTCGTTGTGGATAAACCTAGAAGCCTGAATTTTCAGTAACCAAGCATGCATTGTATAAACATAGTATATTTCAAAATTCATCCAATTTGAACCAGTAGTTTTAAAATTATAAATATTCAAAGTTTCCTAATTTTGTCACTCACTGACTGACTGACTGACTGACTGACTCACTGACCGATCATCAAAATTCTAAGGCACTTCTAGCAGTCGTAGAAGCTTCAAATTTAGAATACAATTAGGGTTTAGTATATAAATCAAGGAAAAATTCAAATAATTTGCAATGTCGGTCTAGGTTTCTAGATACACTAACTGCATAAATAACTTTGTAATCCCATAATAATTGTATAGGATTACAAAATTAGATGTTCAAGTGGAATCTTGCAACTCAATTTTGAAGCAGATATTTTCAACCGATTGAGCTGAAATTTGGTATCCTTATGTAAGTTTGGTCACAATGCAATATTATGGTACCATCCAGCTGATCTGATGATGGTTTAAGGAGGTGGATATCGCAACTCCTCAATGACTACTCGTAAACCACTCGAGTTTGGGCTCGTATGATTCGTCTTGACAAATACTTTGGTGCTAGATTGTAACCAGGGTCTGATGATGGAGCTGGAAAATGGCCATGAGAACTCGGTAATTAAATGACATAACCCCATGGGACCGTGGGGGCCTTCAGATGACCAGAGGGCTGGCAGCTATCTCTGTCAAAGGATCAACCTAGATATTCAGAGAGGGAATGCAGCCAGTCTTCTGGGCACTGTCCTACATGGTTCCTCTTTAGATTTCGATTATCTAAAGTTACCAAATCCTTGACCAACATGCATGGGATTAACCGACTCGACGCTATGTAAGGCTATTAATTATAATTATTATTGTAAACCATATTTATTAGTAAGACATGAGATTAAAAAGAGCTGCCCTTGAGTTGCTTGCTGGCTCTTCTCGGGGTTCTGCATTTGGAACCAGCAACTCGTCGGTGGAGATGGGCTGCTGTTTACATTTAGCCAGTCTTCATGGAAGAGTTTAGAGTGCCTTGTTATTATAAACTATTGACTTTTCTAAGTGTAAATTCAATACCACCTACTGACAATAAACGCCTTTGACTTTAGAGGACATTTTTTTATCTGTAATTACTGTAATTGAATACGTATATTTTCTTTGTAAATGAATGTATTTTTTTTGTAAATGAATGTATTTTTCTTTGTAAATGAATGTATATTTTCTTGGTAAATGAATGTATATTTTCTTTGTAAATGAATGTATATTTTCTTGGTAAATAAATGTTATATGTTAGTAAAACAATACCTACGAAAGTTTTTTTTAGCTAAATTAAGTTTTTTAATCTTGTGTTTAAATGTATATTCAGAGCCTGTCCATATACTTCTCCGGGGTATTATTCATATCATATTCTGAGAAGTTATTTAGTAAAACTCCAATAGAATATAATGTGAATAGTACCCCGGGAGAAGTATATGAATAGGCTCTGAATATACATTTAAACATTCCACTATAAAATTCAAATATCCCGCCATACGGTGATACGTCAGTGGTTTTTAGGGTCATCATAGAGATCGCGCTGTAGGTCGAGTTTTGTCGCCATATTTTTGTATGAGGTTGGCATTCTTCTCCGCTAGGAGTAAAAGTGTTCTGTGTATTATATGCTCCTGAGGGAGAAATAACTAGAAATAAGGTTAATTAAAAGAGGAGGAAGGAAGGAAACCTACAGAGAGTAGATTAAATAAACTCCAAATTGTTATTCCTAAACTATCACCTACCAAGTATCTAGAATTTGAGATGTCTGCGCCTGGTGTATATAATGTTACGGTATGTTTATAGGATTTTATCATAACCACTCAACTTATCAAAATATCCGTCTTATCAATACTAATAATTCTTCCTGATGAGTTCCATTAAAATGCCCAGAATAGACCCTAGGCCGTAGATTTCATGTCATTGAAGGGACACATACAGAAATTCTTAGAAATTCACTCACCTTTACATTATGTACCTACATTTTGGATTCATTTATCTAAATCAATTAAAGATAAAAACGCTAAGTAATTTTTCGTTCCTGCAGCCTAATCACTGTGGAGTATCATGCCCTACAAAGTTATGGAAATGGGAATTTCCACAAAGTATAATAAAGCAACACCCACAATATAATATGTATGCTATTCTGGTGCTGAATCGACCTATTTCACAGAATCAAATTTTCATGAACAACTTTTGGAATCATGGTAAGTATTATGTATATTTCATACCTACCTTTTTAGGGTTCCGTACCCAAAGAGTAAAACGGGATCTTATTACTAAGACTTAAACAGACAGACAGCAGTCTGTCTGTTTGTCACCAGGCTGTATCTGAAGAACCGTTTTTATAGATAATGGTATGGAACCCTTTGCTTTTTATTTTATATTGACGATATCATTTATATCTAGGGATATTTCAAGTTAAACCTTATTTTTTAATATTTTTAAGCTCCCCTCAGTGACATAAGTTGTGGGTTTGATTCCCACCTGGGGCCAATATCTTTGTTGGTTGCATGTCAGGGTGTCAGTTGTTCAATACCCATGGCAAATGGTGTGTCTAGTTTGGGATTTTGTAATTCTGTCCTAAATTTTATTAATAACATACCCATTATGTGTCCATTATTTAAAAAAAATTACTCCCCTCCCATTCTTCGATGACCACCTGTAGTATAGGCCTAGACCCTCCATACCACTCCCCCCCTAGTTTTCATAACAATAAGGAAAAAAATATCTTAATAATGTTAGACACTGTATCAATATCCATGGCATACCTAGTACAGAAGTTTTTTTTTCTTTTGTGACCAGCTACAGTAAGAATAACAGTAGATGGCGGAACATTAAAATGGGACACATACCTTAGTAAATTACATGCGGATGTCCAGAAGACTATGAAACCGCCAGACATCATAACTGGTGACTTTGATTCCATTACGGATGAAATCCTAGAGAAATATAAAAAGAAAGGTTGTAAGGTGAAATTTATCCTCTTTATTTCATTATTTGTCACTTTTCGTCCAAAGAATATCTCGTGAAAAGTGGGTATATCCAGAAATTGAATAGATACCTCTGCCTACCCCCTCGGGGATAAAAGGCGTGAGATTATTTATTTTTGTCACTTTATACAAGTTTAGTATTAGGGAGAAACATACAACCCTGTCAAGCTAATAGCTTACATATCTGAGTCAAAGATAATTTGATACTATTGTGTTAGGTCACATGATTATAGTTTACATCAACATTTATTAGTGTCACCCACCTTTAAGCTTCATTTCATAAACTTTTATAGACCAAGAAAAAACTATCAAAAGGAACAAGGTGTGGTATTATGTATGGAAAATTAATAACCTACTTCACAAGTGCTTTCCATTTTTATTTCTAGAAAGTAGTTTGGATAGTCACAATAAGGGTCAGTTCACATCAAGACAACATATAGTAATTTAATTATTTATCAGTTCTAAAGAGAGTTCTATTATGAAGTAGCTTATAATCTTGTCCCATTTTTAGACAGTGCACACGCCAGATCAAGACTACACAGATTTTACCAAGGCCATAATGGAGTTGTACAAATATTGCCTAGAAAACAAAACAGAGGTAATTATTATTATTGTAAACCATAATTACTAGCACGAGATCAGATTAAAGAGAGCTGAACCTGACTTTCTTACTGATTCTTCTCGGGGTACTGCATTTGGAACCAGCAACTGGGCTACTGTTTACATTTAGCCAATCTTCATGGACGAGTTTAGAGTGCCTTGTAATTAGACTATTGCCATTTCTAATTGTACTTTTTGTACCTACAGAAAATAAATGATTTTTTATTTTTTTATTAGGCATATTCTCTGTTAACTAGTCATTTTACTTAAGTTGTGTAAATATTAAAAAAGAAGTGTATGACTACTGGACCCACTGCTACTGATGAAATATAACATTAACGACAAATTATAGTAGGCAGTGTGAAAAATAAAGTACTAAGTATTGTGATCCACATAGATTAGGAGTTTTAAAATAATTTATTCAAGCAACACAGGTCTTTTTTTTTATTTTCAACATGTTTTCTTTGTTGGTGTCATTGTTTCTTTCATTGAGTCCTTATTCTATTAAGACTCAATGACAGTCTTGATGTTTATTTTCTTGTATGTGACATCATTAATGTTAGTGCAGTGCAATGTTACTAAACTACGAAAACCTATAAATTAAGTACATCAACGAACATCTTCAAAGTTATGTAGCCATAATTATGGTATAAACAAATCCAATCAACTGAAATTAATACATGGACAATAGAAAACTAAAAAGAAATTTTAATTATTCAAGTTATTGTATTCACAATATATTTGTTTATTGTTATTTTTATTTCTAAAACTCTGTGAAATAGCCTATTACATTTGTTTCAGGTAGAGCACGTTATAGCAGTAGGCCAAAGTTCTGGCCGGGTAGACCAAATCCTAGGCAACATTCAGACTTTGTTCCTCACTAGAGACAAGCACTTGTTAAGTCCAAGTATGAGGTTGTACTTAATGTCAGATGACGCCATCTCCTGGCTTTTGAGTCCTGGAGAACATGTCATTAGCATCCCTGAAGAAACTAGACAACATAGAAAAGCCTGGTGCTCCTTAGTGCCTATCGGAGAACCATGTAAAAGTGTGACTACTAGTGGATTAAAATGGAACTTAGGTGGGTATTTTTTTTATAACCAGTAAAAAGTACCAGGAATAGTTTTTAAATAAGCACTGACATTTGTAGTTTCTCATAGGTAATTACTAAATTTAGATAGAGGTATCAAGGCAACACTAATATTATTTCAACTTATCTCTCAAGAAATTTTTATCATTTATTTATTTATGATGATAATGATAACATATTAGCGATAAGGCTTTCTGTTTTATTTTTGAAAGTGTCTCTTGTAAGTTATTTCTTTGCATGATCATGTATAATGATTGATCGGGGATTTTGAGGGTAAATCTGTATATTGTTCAAAATTATAATATTATGTCTAAGGACTAATTACTTTGTAGACAGACAACCATTGAAGTTTGGAGAATTAGTGAGTACTTCAAACACATTCGACGGTTCCGATAGTGTTACCGTCAAATGCAGCCACACCATTCTCTGGTCCATGAGAATACCCAGTGTAGCATGTAAGTACTGTATTATTTATATTTTAACTTCTATAGTGCATTTGATAAAAACTTTATAAAGTTAAGTTCGATGGTGTTCACTGTATGTATGTACAGTAAAGGGCACATGAAGCTTTACACTTGTAGTGCGAGTCTGACCTCTTAGGTAATTGTAATAAGAACGATACTAAGTACAATGTGTCAAGCTTCAAGTGCTCTTGACTGTACTAGAAATAATGTTTTTTTAATAGTTATAGAAGTTTTACAAAAAATATTTTACAAATCATTAAACTAATGAGGCGTTTTTTAAAAAAGAAAAACTAGTTCATTCACTAAAGATAGATGGCAACGTCATCGAATGATGGATTTTTTTTGTTTAAATGAATGCTAGGGTCATGAAAATATACAGCTATTAATGCTGACAGATGTGTTATTTATTAGTGATAGGTATCTAATTTCTATTGTAGTTGATGTGTCGTCTACTGCTTTAAACTGGGTTTAAAGTGGTTCGAATGAACACAGGAATTCAGAACTCAGATTCCACTCCACCCAATTTTGCGTTGAACATCTATCGGTAGCTCTAATCCACCGTTGTCTTAAAGTCTCATCAGTTGGATATATATGTATGAACGCCTCCGTCGATGGCATATATACGCATGTTAAAAATAACAACATAATGGATATCTTAGTCTTTTCAAATCGTGTTTAACCTTTTTAGCAATAAAAATTCTCATTGTTAATATTAATTATTTACTATCAGCATGTCAACTTCTCGAGAAAAAAACGAGAAGTTGAAAACGAGAAGTTGTTACTGTAGTAGTTTATGACAGCTCTATGAAAGTTCTTAACAGCACCATCTATTGATACCTTTGAATACTCAAGTGACAGCTGTCACTGAAAACGCCTCATTCGATGTCAAATTAAAGTTGTATCTTATACCACAGAATAAGTACCTAATCTTATACATTGGCTTTTTTTTAAAGTATCAAAAATGATTGTCTTGTAATCGCAATACTAAAAGGTTTGAGAAGAATTCGCATATTTTCTTAGCTAGCGTGCAATAAACATCAGACCGTTTGTCCACCCCTTCCTACGAATAATCCTTATTCGTGTATCCCTTCTAAATATAAATACGGTCAAGTGCGAAGTTCATTACCTTAATAACTAGATAAGTTGAATTGATTTTTAAAACACTTATTTTTCATTGTTTCAGGTCAGTAGCTTTTAATGTAAGTTTATTATACACACACCGGCACAATTAGCGGAACAGAAAAAAAAGGGAGTATTTACGCATTTTTGCGTGTTACTGGCCGGTTAAACAAGCTTTTTTTAAATTTGGGTTTTAATTTAAAAATGGAATACTAAGCGACTGCCCTTTTTTTCATTCTTTTGTTTTAATTTTCATTGATTCATTTTTTCCACCGCTTGTCCGTTTTTAGAAGGTTCGTGAATTCCATTTGAAAAGCTTTGAATTGCAGTTTTTGAGGCTTTTGAGTTTTTTCGCATATTGATAATTTACGAGCATCTAATTATGCCTGATTTAACGCCATCAGAAATCATTAGGGCAGATCAAATGAGGAGAAATGGTCAAACCTACAGATCGATTGCCAGAAGCCTTCGTCGATCGTTATCAACGATTTATCGTAGCATCCAACGATACAGATTGACGAATGCTCTAGTGAGAAGGAGAGGACAAGGCCGGAAAAGGTGTACTTCAAGGAGGGATGACCGTTTTCTCCAACTTCAAGTCCGACGGAACACGAGACTAACGGCGGTGCAGGCTCGAAATTTACTGGAAGAGGTACGAGCAGTAAGGATGAGTGAGCGGACAGTTCGTAGAAGATTCGAAGAAGTGGGTATAGGCTCGTATGTGCCCGCCAAAGCCCCAAAACTTGAGAGACATCATCGCACAAACCGTCTACACTTTGGTCGTGAACATCGTGATTGGGACTTCGACGACTGGGGACAGGTTCTTTTTACTGATGAATGCAGAGTTATGTTAAATCAAATTGATGGAAGGCAGCGAGTATGGAGACGCAAAGGAGAACGGTATATCCAGTCTAATTTTGAAAATACAGTTGCATATGGCGGCGGTTCAATTATGGTCTGGGGAGGAATATGTTTAGGAGCTCGTACGGAGTTAGTAGTGGTCGATGGCGGGAATCTGAATGCTGATCGGTATATCAGGGAGATTTTAGAAGAACATGTTGTGCCATTTGCCCCCTTTATTGGTAACAACTTCATTCTAATGCAGGATAATGCTCGGGCTCACAGTGCTCGCACAGTACAGACATACCTAAACCATGTTGGTATAACGGTGATGGAGTGGCCAGCACGGTCCCCCGATATGAACCCTATAGAACACGTCTGGGACTTGCTAAAGAGGAGTGTAAAGTCAAGAATGCCCCCTCCCAATAATCTCAACGAGTTGCGAAACGCATTACTTGAAGAATGGCAGAGGTTGCCCCAAGAAACCATTGATAACATCATCCGCAGCATGCCCAGACGGATGGAAACCCTCATCAGAGCACGAGGAGGAAACACTCGATATTGAACAGTCATTGAAATTGTTGTTAAACTTTGGAAAATCTTGAATTTTCTGCTGTTTCTCTATAATTAAAAATCGAAGAAAAATGCATTTTGTTTAATTTAATTTTTATTTTTATAAAATTTTAAGTATGGTGTTACAAATGAATGTCAAAACATGTTAATTTAATTGTTGTTTCATTTTAAATAATATATTGTTTAAAAATTACATTCATTGTTCTAAATCCCCTCTTTTTTCTCCTTTTTTTTTCTGTTCCGCTAATTGTGCCGGTGTGTGTATATTATATATATTTAATATTTATAGAGTACTTACATACATACTAATGGTAAATTATATTTTATATACCTATATGGATGATAAGGCATAAAAAAATCACAGAGAAATAATAATTGAGAAAATCGTGATTGGACACGTAAGAATTAGACAAGACGATACGTAATAGTAGATTGGACGGCTTACATTTGGGTAACTATAATCATCACACTCACGTAACATACTAAAACCATCCTAAGAATAGACAGTACTTTTTTGTATTAAAAGGGTTTATTTTAAGTTTTATGGTATGGGATTCTGCATAATTTTGTGATGTTACATGTTTTTTTTCTTCCATTCGTACATGGTCGGTATAAATAAAGGGTAAGATAAGACTGTTTTAAAAATCTGTGTTTTACTTGTTACTTATACTTACTTTTAATTTTAGATTAGTATAATTCGTCTTCCTGACATATCACTGCACTAAGAATACATAATTTCTTCTCCTTCCTTTTCAAAGATCGTTTTATGGTCGTCTGTTAAGAAGTTGCGAGCATACAAGTATTCCCTTTGTCTTCAAATACTTTGCTAAAAATAACAATTTTATTTTACGTCAAATGCACGCCTGAACGTGCGTGCAAATTGTGGTTTTGACAATCAGATTTTTTTAAGTGGAATTTTGAGAATTGTTATTTCACAAAGTAAAAATTAATAAAATAAGATCTACTTAAACTGCAACACTTTCCTAATAGCTGGTTACAACTAATACTAATGTGCTAATAAATAACAATGTTGCTCATACAACTTAATACGATAATACACCAGGAATACACTGAACTGACGTCAACTGCCTACCATTAAAGAGTAGTTAAATATAAATTGAAATATTATGTGACGCTAATACAACCATTCATGCGAGGCGATTATGTGAAACAAATCCTGTATTCGTTGATTAAAGTTACAGAATGCAATAACCCAGTATAAAGGAGGACTTCAGTTGACAATTGACGCGCGTCATCTCGCATTCCTTTTCTTCGCTACTCCACAGATCGATAGCCTAAATGACGTTATGTCTCCGGAATTATTAACTTTTCTACAAGATTGTGTTCTGGAACTCGTGTAGTATATAGTATTCTGCACCAACATTAACTTTAGTGTTTGATATACCCACCCGAACACCTGTTTAAACCATGTTTAGACGTATGCTGCGATCGAAAATACATTCGTGAAGTAATAATTTTAAAATTAAAATTTTGTTCAGTTTACAAATGTAATTTATCCTAAGGTAACGAAACATAAATGGGTAAGGTGTTAACGTTCGCGCATCAATGTATGCTATTGTTTACACAACGAGATGAGTCGGTACTTCGGTAGTGAGGCGAGGTCGGAGGCTGCGCAGGAGTGAGCAGTGCTGCCAACCGCACGGCGCGCGATCACGAGATAGCACTCATCTTCCTTATCATCAGCTGATGTGAGGATAACCGCCTCACGAAACGCTCAGTCCGTCGGTTTTTCACTTGACGACTGTCATATAACAGTGAGTATTTTTTTCTTGTAAGTCTTATTTTATTTTTTTGTGTAAACGCTTTAATTGATTTTCATACATAGTTTCGCTTACGAATAATAACTTCATCTTATTTTGTGTTTGTGAATTAAAAATCGAATGTCACTTGTTCTTTATTATGAAAGTATGTACCTACTTAGTTATCCATTCAAAAATTTTCCAATACTATGAAAATGTTTGAAAATAATTTTTAATTAGGAGAAAAAGTTTGTAAATTAAGAATTTTAACGAGAATCAGAGACGTCAACAAACAATTTAATGGTCACATCACGAAGTTGTGCGGTCACATGTTCAGAGGCACCAACATTGCGCGGCGAACCGCCTCAGTTGACTACCGCGCGGTCGCCGCGCTATACGTGTGTTGTCGCTGCATCCAATACGATTCTGGTGCGTTTACTATACTTAACATTCCAACAAACTTACTTGAGTATTTCATAAAGCCTAACGGACTTGCATGTAAGTAGTAATTATTTATAACTTAGCGTCAGGACTGCAGTTCGATGTACTGTAACTTGATAACTTTGTGTATGCTGTTGATTCATGTGTAGAAAATCACTTTTGCTTATTCGATAAAATTAACGCCGGTAATGACACTGAACTTAATCACTTCGTTGGTGTTTCAGTCAACGAATTCAAGTTGTATATTTTTGTAGTGAGTTTGTTATCAAGACTGAATACGCTGCGTTGCAGGAGTCCCTTATTTTGGTAAAAAAAAAACTTGGGATGGAAAGTGGTCGACCCGCTCCAATGGTTTTGCAGCTTTTGTTTACCCTATATAGTTTTTGGTTCCATGTATGATGCGCGGTTTCGTAATGGCTTTGGTATTAGTTACGTATGTAGGTATAATGTTCGCTATTCGCTTTTCAAAGTGGTTGCCAGTGTGATTCTGATTTATCTGCTGTATTATAAACTCAATTGAAAACCTTTCTGCTATTATGATAATGGGAAAGCAAACTTAACATCAATTTCTTACTGATATATATCAATTATCCACTCCTCTGCAATTTTATCTCGGATGACAGGTCCGAACCAAGGCCGGTTCTGAGAATTATTGTCAAGTTGTAGAAATGATAAAGATTATTATTTGACCTTGTAAAATACGAGAATCCAACGATATAATTAAATTTTTCACTTTCTTCTACAATTTTACACGCGTTTCTGAGACCAAATTTCGGACTTCAAAGGTTTTGACTGTCTATTTCATCGATCCTTGGCATCTGTCTACAACCTGCTCCATCCCTGTTCAACACAACACACGTCGTTAATAGCATCAGGGTGTGATATTTTAAAGATTACATTTGTCTTCATCATCATCATTTTAAAGATCGCATTGAACGAATTGCAAAACGTATCACTTCGCTAACCGTTTGCGTTAATGAGCTCTATGCTAATAAGAGGATATGTACTTATCATATCAGACTGTGTCAGTCTTTCCGGCCAAGCCTTTGTTTTTTCATTAATCATACCTACATTGTAAATAGCCTAACATTTTTTTTATATGTAATATTTTTAACTGAAAAATTTATAATTCAAACTATTTTGCTGACTATTATCTATAGGTACTTATCGTGTATAGTCAGATAAAAATATATAGCTACTATAAGATGTTAATAAACAAATGAAAGACGCAGAAACAAATAACTGACAATTTCTTTTTAACTACCTATTGGTACCTACCATAGCATACAAAATAGTATTGGCCTCTACATAAGTTAACGTAGACTAATCGTCTATTCGAAGAACACGGCAACGACATATTAGATACTTATTAGGCAATTGGAGCGGTTAAGTAATTTTCCCATTAAACTGCCTTTCTGAAACCGGTTCTCTGTTCTTAGCGCGAGTCACGTGTTCTGATAAACTCTTCAATCTTTGAGATAACACATCACTTTAGACATCAATGACATTATACATAGCTACCTATTGACAATATGATTTACTAGCAGGCGACGTTTAATTCAAGTGCCCGTAAGAATTTTAATAAACCTATTTTTACTGCATCCCGAAATTCCTAAAAGCTATCTCCTTATATCATAGGTACCTAGACTCTTTCCTAGATACAATGGTTGAGGCTGGGCGTTTATAAGTCCGTCAAGACATTTCTCTTTATATGGATTTATAAATATGTACCTACTAAGTATTACCTATAATTTCTCATGTAAGTGAATTTATTCTTTATGAGAAATAAAGTTTCTTTAACCACATTTACATAGGCGGATTAGTTTATACCTCTAATGGATACCGGTTTTTGTAATACATTTTAATTGACAAGTTTGAAATTGTCTGTTAATCTGATTCTACATCAATTTCACTTTTATGTAAGTGGAGCTACATTTAAACGTACTGGAGTATGAAAGTTCTGACTCATGTATATCCGAATGTTATCTACATAGTCGTAACGTAATATGATCGTACACATAAACAAAATTACATGACGAAAAACTGCTTCTTGTTTGTGTAAGGTTTCAAATGCTATCAGACATTAAAAAAATGATAGACACAACGTATATAAGTAATAACGATAATAACTTTAGTAGGTTTATGTGGAAAGATTTTATGTTCCTTATATGACTTATGCATTGTATATTGCAATATTTGCAATTGAAAAAGGTAAAATCCTTCAAACATACGTAATAAATTACGGTAAAAGTAAATTTCCTTAGGTACACATAAGTATATACCGATATTTAATGAGATAGAAACACATCATTTTTGTTGCTTGCAGCTTACACAGGGTGATTAACTAAATAATATTACTGTAGATTCTATGGTACAGTCAATAGCACGTGGAGCTTAAAACATTGGACTTAACGTTCTTATTACAATCGCCTTATAGGTCAGACTCGCACTACAAGTGTAAAACTTCTTGTGCACTTCACTGTACTTACAGTAGAATGTGGATTGCTTTTTTTTATGAGGCCTTGTCTGCATTAACAGAATAATATGATGTATCCTCTAGGTAGGGTGCAGCGCAAAATAGTGGACGAAATCGTGGGTCACATGATGTCACATGCCCCCAATACCAAGCTTATATTCCATGATCCCTCACTAATTTCTGTTCAGTCCGCATAGTTCGTTCGACCCTCATAGTTCCTGTTAGATACATCCACTCTATGTTTTGGCATTCCGATCGGATCGGAACCTTCAATATTATTTGGAACTAGACTCAAAAGAAAAACAGTTGTTAAAATAAAAATAATGTTTTACATAAATTTTAGCACATACTGTAAAACAATGTACATAGAAACCTGCAAATGCATTTTCTTGCAGACAACAAAATATGTTTACATTTTTTAAATATTGATGAGTTTGCTTGTGACCTCAGCTTAGCCCAGAGGACGCAGGTGGGGTCAATGATAGAACGAGCTCACCCAGGAGCCTATGGATTCGTGACTTGAATGAAGTCGGATAGTATGAACTCCAGAACACTGACTCAGGCAGGGAATTCCACTGCTTGGCTATGCGCATTATAAATTATTGTTATGTTCCTACCTACCTATCTTGGGGATCCAAATGGAATTAAATGTTTAGTATCTATATTTATTTCTGGTCCCTTTCCCGGACGATCCGATGGGAATAGAAAAAGAAAAGTAATCAGATATATTAGACCTCTTCATTTGGGACCTGGGAAGCGGAATAACTCTTCAATCACAACAGTAAGCACACTAGTTATGTTGCAACTTGCCTACCGAGTGTTGTGATCATGGCATTCTAATCTCCCATGACTCCCATAGATGTCGTATTTAGAGTAGCGGTAGAGAAAGTCCATTGCCCAAACCATGGTATTCCGAACATGAGACAAAAACTGCTTTACGGATTCCATGGACACAATTTGGCAAGTCAGCACAAGATTTTATAATTAGGTAAACCGTTTCATTGAGTGTATAAAATAGTGCTGCTTTGTTAAGTCTAAGTTTCTCGTTAAAATTATTTCCATATCATTTACGTTAAAAATATTTCGCATCGTTGATGTTGGTCTATTATTCCCGTGATCGTCGGAAATCCTCTAGTAGTCTGGCTTCGATCACTAAATTTAGTTGCTTTAGTTTACCTCATCTATTTCATTTGTTTACAACTGGCCGTTTATCCGGTGAAATTGGCAGGCCCTGGCACTAATAGGTGTATGTGTATTATACTGTCATTTCTAATTATATAATTTAGACCTTGACGTCTGTGTCGCAAAGACCAAGCGCCAGCTATCAATTAAAGTTTTTGTCACCATAATCATTTAACGAACAGTAACTGCTTTGAATAGTTTTTTAATTGTCTGTGTGTTTTTAATTGTATTCGTGACAGTGTAAAAAAAAAGTTTTAATTATTATCATCTGCATAAGCAAAGCTTTAATAACAATAATTATATGGGCTTAAAAATAATAGATAATTATTATATTTTATATCTTTCGGTCTGGATTAGCCAAATGAACCGTAAGGTAGCCTACTACATACAGAGTAGTATTGTCTGTCCTTGATTGCTATTACTTGATGTCTTCACGTTTAAATACTTGCTCTTGTGACGATGCACAAACTTGCAAAAATGAACAAAAAAACAGGTCTGGATTAGACCGAAAGTCTCTCCCGTCTCGTCGTCATTAAATATTTTGAAATGATTTCTAAAACGAAGGCAAATAGCCTATTCTTGATGGGTTAAATATAGACATATAACTGGTTTCCTTAAAATAAACACTAGTATCAATATCACAACAAATGCATTCCGTATATGTTTATGCACTTTCGTTTCGCAAATGCACGACCTTGTAAACTGTTGGGATTAACAAATAGCTCACTAAATATATATAGTTAATGTAAAGTGTAAACGATACATGATTCGGTGAAGATTACGCTATGTACGTACAGTGGGTACGACCGTTTTAACTTTGCTTTTCTGAACTTAGGCTTCGCCTGCGCAAACCCCCTCGTACCGCCAAATGGTCGCTAAAAAATGTTACTGATGCGCAGCCATTTGCGCAACTTCAGAGCTGTTAAGTCAAGTTAAAATCCGTACTGTACTTACAAACTTAATATTACACCATGCAAAATTAATATGTAAACCACTATAACGATCGTGATCGGAAGCGATGCAAGTAGCGGACCGGAAACATGCGACAGACTGTGACCTTTCCCAGTACACACGTTCACCTACATGGTAACACGAGTATCAACCTTCAGAACCGGCCTGATAAAATTATAAATCTTTATCCTGTTCTTAGTACACGTACTCCTACCTATAAAGGCTCGGCTACACGATGTTTAAAAGTATAAAGTACATAATTCAAATGTGAGCTGAAGTTATAATCAAAAGCTATTGTCGTCGTTCGTCCATGTTAACTACTAAGAATATAAACAAAAACGTAAACTAATACTCGAGTAAAATATTTATGTTTAATTTGAGCCAGTGCCCTCATCATGACTAAGAGTGGGACATAAATTGAGTTGACGAAGATTTAGTTTTACATTAAATCGTTACTAAATTTATTGGACAAAATTTGTAACGATTCATGTTAGTAACTAAGTAAATAACTATGTACTTAAATATCTAGAGTAGGTTTTACATCCACTGTACCTATTTTAAAAATTTTGCAATAAAATAAGACATGTCATTCAAATACTCGTAAAAAGCCTCAGAGTCTATGTATGATTATAAGTACCTACGTGTCAGAGACGTTTTAAGAATTTTTTTTTTGTCTACGAACCTCTATCGCACTTGTATTTCTTTAAGGAGGCATTCTTTATTTATCTAAGTAGGTACATAAGGAAACTTTTAAATGAAATTCAAGAAACGGAGTTTATATACAATAGAATAATCTATAATATTTGTTTCGATTTATTCATAATACACGGCTAGCGACGTGACAATTTTTACGGCAAAGAAAACAGGAGACAGATCTTTCTGTTTGTATTTCAAACGTTACTAATTGCTCTAACTATGCAAATTTTGTGAATCACTGCTATTATTACAATCACTAAACTAAATGGTAATTTATACAACGTAGAGTCGTTTGTTATATTTTTTAAACCTTCACAAAAGACAAGAAAAATTTGTTGGAATTTCACTATTAGTTCCGGGTTTCGTTAGGAAAAAATTTATATTTAGGAAAACGTTTTGTTCTACGCGACTTCTATTGTTAAACTGTTTCAATAAGTGTAAAAAATTTAACGGCAGACTAACTTCGGCCCGCAAAAACAGTTGCCCTTGTAACTGACCGCGAATCATAGATTCCTGCTTTACCCAGCGTAATAGCAACCAAGATGTCGTGTTTATCGGAATTCACTTATAATATCTCGCGACCACTCTAACTTTCTACGTGTTTAACTTTGAATAAAACAGATTTGGTTGTTTTGCCTTTGTTGAGCTAGCCGTCCAATATTTAGCATGAGGAATGATAAAAAAGTTAAGAACTACTACACTACTTAGACTGTAAGTTGTCTGTCAGATAATCTGTTAGCCATCGTATTATCTAGTATGTATAGGTACTTATTATTAGTTATTCTGTGGTAGATACTATTTTATAGGTTTAGATCAATTAGGTAGATACCTTATAGCTAGGTACCTATATAGATCACAATCGAAGCCATTTATGAAACTATTTTGGACATCGATATTTGATGACTACAATGTGTCAGTATTCGAAATGGAGTCCTACTAATTCTTATTGAATTCGTAGTAAAGGATCGTATAAAAAGGATCTAGTTAGAAGTGGGTAATAACATTGGCGTATATAAGGGTTCGAAAAAAAACTAGTTTAATCTTGTTCGAAGCTGGACCTTACCATGTCAAAGGTATATAAACTACGCCCGTGGGTAATCATGCTGTATTATTATATTTTACAATCCTCCACCAAAGTATCTACTGTTTTACGCGAATACAAATCCACTTACATGAACACGTATCGAATAGGATACGGCTGATGCACACTCACAATTCAGCTCTTAAATACTTCAAAGTAGTATTTCATTTTTCGACACGAACCAGAGTATTTTCTGATTTATTCTCGTCTGCTTTTTTTTCGTTTAATCCGAATTCCGTAAAAGGTCTTAATTTGCAACAGACTGGTTTTTGTAATGTGTTTCGTCTCTAGACTGCTTGAGCAAGTGTATAACCATCGATCAGGGGACATAAATGGCGTCTTACTTTTAAAAATAAGTAATAAATATTCATATAGAATTATAATACTGTCTGCTCTTAGACACAATTTCTCATACCTGCATTTTTCTTTTTACTGTCATATAAAATTTTTGTCTGTCCAATTTAACAATGAACAATAATTGATGTGTTTGATCAGTTGAAAGTCTAGTCAAGCAAACATCCAAGATATTTCAATGGGATATCGTACCTAGTATGCACGTTAAAGTGTCTTACGCAGTTACACCACTTTCATCTAACTACGAGATCGATAACGCATCCATAAAAGAGGCTACCTACTATAAAATTACAGACTACTTATATAGGTAGTAGACCTACATTCCGTGGACTCCACGCTATTCTTAATCATAATAATTATTGGTAATCGTAAGTATTAGTAAGATGACGTTAAAAAGAGCTGCCCTTGAGTTAGTTGCTGGTTCTTCTCGGGTACTGCATTTTGCAGCAACTCGTCGGTGTAGTTAGTCTGCTGTTTAGGTGCATCCAGACAATCTCCGTGGACGGGTTTAGAGTTCCTTATTATTAGATTTTTTTCCCTACAGAAATGACTTGAACTGAAAAAACCGTTAACCTACTACCGAGCATTTCAAGTGCGTTGTAAATGACATCACATCATTCGTAGTTCGATAAACAAGCGCCGTGCAGGCAGTGCGACACGTTCTGTATGTAACTTAGCCTTGTCGTAGATATTTGCACTACATATAAAACTTGCTCCCATTTCTCGTGGCCGCCAATCGGAATTGTAATTTCAATTATGCATATTGAAACGTCGGCATCTGTGCAGGTGTCAAATATAGGGAGGTCAGCTCAATATGAGGCAATTGTATTACTTTGTAGCGGACGTAAGCATCGTGGTCATGTGATGTGTATTTTCGACGTTTTTATATCTACTCAGGTAATTAAATTTGCCAAAATGAATTCAATTTACACATCTAAGTTAATACTATTAACGGAAAGTACGATTAAGGACTAAGTTAGGTACTGTAAGCACACAAATGGTTAGGTAACATAATCCAGATTATGCAAAATTTTTCTGGACAGTCCTAAACATAATTAGTTACATACTTCCTACTAATACTTACACGGTCTGAATTTGCACTTCGTCTCCCATAAAGTAACTTACTGTTAAAATTATCTATGCACCTAATAATAAATAATCACAAAATACAATTACAAATATTTATTGCTTACATACTCCATGTTATCTCAGGTGTCCATTTATTGCAGCTCCATTAACTTTGAACGAACATAAAAATTGACAGTGTCGTAGCTAGGGCCTGGCTAGACGAGCAACCCTCAGGAGGGCGCATTTTACCTACCCATAGCCCTCAAGTTGGTAACCTACATTTTATTCCGAGAACGGCGCCCCTAACTAAGCAAACAAGATTCTCTTCCTAAATAATAACTAAATTAAAGAACTCGAAAAAGTAAAAAACTGACTTCAACTTAACTATATGGTTTTCTCATGAATGCACTTGTTAGAACTGGACCAAATTGAAATGGGACCACATGGGAAGCACCAGCTTTCAATAAAAAAAGATTCATCAAAATCGGTTTACCCAGTTAAAAGTTCTGAGGTAACAAACATAAAAAAAACATACAGTCGAATTGATGACCAAACCTCATTTTTATTTAATCCGAAATAAGTCTCGGGGAGGCGCAAATTTCAAATCTTCTCAGGGGCGCTCAGGCCACTAGCTACGACGCTGACCATTGTAATGACACTATTCTTTTCTCACAATGCTTTGTGTTGCAGACCAAAAGGAACACTAGAGACCACCAAGATGGGGGCCATGTTCCGGAGCGAAGAGATGGCCTTGTGCCAACTCTTCATCCAGCCAGAGGCGGCATACACCTCCGTCTCGGAGCTGGGCGAAGCGGGCACCGTGCAGTTCAGAGATGTAAGTACGAATACCTACGATTGACCGTGACATCATTAAGTTACAAACCGCGCTGTCGAAGTTCTCACAACATCACCCCTATTGTCGTTCTTTCTATTGGATTTCACAGTCGATAAGTATATGGCTGTCTCGTAGGTTTAGTATAGAAAAAAGTGAAATGGCAATACATAGTTATGTCGTATGGAAATGTTTTGTCGAAAGAATGTGAATCGGGGGCAGATAGTATAAATACAACTGCCTAAAATCAGCCGTTGGTCTGCGATCCAAAGGCATGATCAGGAAGGAAGATCTTCCTTTTTCAAAATTGAAGGAATATCCCACCTTCGCTCGTCCACGGGTAGTGAAAAAGGTTAAATGAGTAAACCAACTTAAAAAAAAAATTTCGTGACGTAGGAATAATTTTGCCTGATTTATCATTTAGGATGAGTTTTAGATTCGATATTCACCCATTGAAACTTCCGCGATGAAGTGTCAGTCTATCTAGATAGGCAGCTATATCACTAGGAAACCTGCAAGCCCTGTAATTGTCTCTGTTCTGAGTCTGAGGCATCTTCTAGGTACATATGTCCATGATGTCCTAAAACTTAAGATTGCAGAGTGATATCAGATAAAATTAACATAATATTTTACCCGACTGCCTTAGACGGAGGGATAATGTTTTTATTGACGATACTTATTGTAGAATTCATACACAGTACACATTTCAACACACATGTTAGCTACACTACATTCAATTTTTTTATAACATTACCTACTGATTCTTTTATTAGTAATATCAAGATACAACAAGCTACATTGTAAAATTGATTAAAGTTTCATATTGAGTTCAGTTATACTTATTAAAATTTATTGGCATAGCACCTAGTTTAATCGCGTCGTCGACTGGAGGGCTTTAATAATATTACTTTCTTCTCTTGTTTATGGATACTTAACCTACATTCAGTTTATTTATATTATTAGGTTATCATTATCGATTCCTGTTGAGGGCATGAGGGGATTACCAATGACTTTTTAAATTAATAACATAATAATAATAATAAATAGTGTGACACAAGGCACACACGGTTATTTAGTCCCAAACTAGGCAGGCCCTGTACTATGGGTACTAAATAATTGATAGGCATACTTAAAAAATACTAAACACCCAGAAATTAAGCCAACAGACATGTTCATGCACACAAATGTTGGCCCCGAGCGGGAATCGAACCCACGACCTCTGGCTCAGAAGGCAGGGTACACTACCAACTGAGCCAACGAGCAACACAATCACGTAATAGATATTTATCACTAGCTCAATGGGGGCGATGATGGGCTCACCACCTATCACGTTTAAGGGTCCAAAGAATAGTTCGTGAGAAGTGGGTATATCCAGAAATGGAATATCTCTGCCTACCCCCTGGGGGATAAAAGACTTGAGTTTTTTTTCTCAATGGTGGTGGAAAACATCGTGAGGTGAATCGCAGGGCCTAACATTTTTGTTACCGCATCCCAGTCCAGCGATGGGCACCTGTCACGTGTATGTCCGAAAAATAAACTGTTGACAAGTGGGTATATATTTTCAGGAATATCTATATATGACGTCCAACTTATTACTATAGCATGGTAGCTCACCAAATGTTCTGGATAAGTTATAACTTATAATTTATTACTTACTAGCATCGCGCCGCGGTTTCACCCACGTAGTTCTCGCTCCCGTGGGAATACGGGGATAAAATATAGCGTATGTTACTCAGAGATAATATAACATTCTAATGGTGAAAGAATTTTTGAAATCGGTCCAGTAGTTTTTGAGTTTTTCGATACAAACATACCTACAAAAATACAAATCTTTCCTCTTTTCGATATTTGTGTAGATTTGATGTCGGTAAATAATATAGAGGTACTATTTAGCAAAGACCAGTGGGTCTAAAATGGCCACTTTGAGCAATTCCTCTGAGCAATTCTCCTTTTCTGAATTCCCAGCAAATCCTAAGCAATTCCTCTAAATTTCGTAAAATGATCCCTTATTTCAATGATTCACTGACAATTCAATTCATTAGCAGATTCGTATTTGGTGAAAATTTCGAATATGAATCAAAATAGGATCCTATTATGATTCACGCGAAACGGCCTTTTTAGACCCCCTGATTACAAGTATCAGACATATTTGTGTTAGTTCAGGTGACTTATAGTATCTGGCAATTGATATCTTCAAACAAGCACATAACAGTACTCGAAACTAAAGGTACGTATCGAACTAACATAAACACTTGTACGGATAGATTGTAATACAAATAAAATACTCAATTAAAACATGAAACAATGGGTCATGGCGACAGTGATATGCATTTTAAACTACGATACCCTTAGCTAACATATGCCCAGCGGCGTTGCAAGCTCAGTTTTATCCAGTTCCTGTAAGTATTTAAAAAAATCGTACACCAAGAGTTCTGTAACTACTGTACCACCGCGCAATTAAAGAAATGATTATTTTATTGGAGACCCGCAAGCGTATTCAGGGAGCTTCGATATTCGATATCGGAAAATCTGTCGAACACTTTCGAGATGGGCTGATGTTGGTGTCGAAAACTTTCGAGATGGGCTGATGTTGGTATTGCAAACTAATGTCATATGTGACATAAGGATTCGGAAAATTTTCCGTGGCTGTCAGAAACGCCTAGAATAAAGTTTCCGAAGTCGATAGATTCGACATCGGAAAATTTTTCACTCGATCTGAATCGATCGGAAACGGTATCGAGTCTCCGTGAATACCTACGCCGCTTTACTATTTTTATTCTAGCGGCTACAGTAATGCATACTCTGTTAAAACTTGTAGTGTCCATCTATTACTTTAACCGCTGTACCGTACCAACAAATAATAAAAACAAATCGAAGTTAAATATTAAAGGGGCTCCCCATAAAATAACGTGCTTTATTTACAAGTAGTACGGTGTGATTTTTAGGTAGAATCAGAGACTAGTTTAAAGAATATAGATTTATTTATACGCTTTCAACAACAATATTATTTTATTATCGTCTACTCTACAACTACATAGTATTATTCGCAGGCTGATTTATGTGAATGAACATGATCAGTCGTGCTAAATAAAAGGTCACCGAGACAGCATTTCTGGGCACTCTGAAGGTCGGCCTCTATACTTAGTGACTTGACTTGCTGACTGGTTTGCATACACTATTAAAATACATGTAAATTTAGTTCCCCTTAAAGTTGACGATTATCAAAAACCGGCGAAGTGCGAGTCGGACTCGCACGCGGAGGCTCCGTACAATACCATATACCAATAATAAAATAACAAATTTCTTTCATGAATCACCTTCTTTAATTTTCAACGTTTTTTTATTATTTGTTGTTATAGCGGCCATAAAAACGATAAGATTGACAAAAGTAAAGTAGTAAGCTGTAAGAAGTTATTTCAAACGATGCCTTACTTATGTTTTATAGACCACCTTGTGGTTATAGTTACAGATCAAAAAACTTTACAAGTGTGTGATTCAAGTTCAATAAAAAATATCCAGTTAAATAAATAAAAAAACGTTCATTCACAGAAATCATAGCTACCTACAAACGTTAGTGATTATATTCTCTTTGCTACCTACTCGTAGTAAACAATTGAAGTATCGTTGAAAAGAGCAGAGCCTTCTCGTTAATATAGGTAATTTAATAAATTGTAGAAGACAATTCACACACGGTTATTTAGTTTTAGGTTCAAGTGTAACGAAACTTGTACGAATTACAATGTTTTTGCTCTATTTCATTAGTAAATTGACCTTAAAGAACGGCTGTATTTCCTTCGTATTAGCCTGTATATCCTATTTAGTTAATACCCCGAATACCCTGCACTTTTAAGACAGCATCGGCAGCCGACCCCGACTTCAGACTGTTTAAGGTAAGACCGCCCTGACCGGTTTCCAAACTCTTCGTGATAGCCTTTAATTTTGCAACTATCGCTGTTTTGAACTTTTCAACACCCTCTATATTTTTAACCGAGTTTCGAAGAATCCTCAAAATAGCTTTGAACCTAATTCAAAACCATAAATGAAAAATCATAATAACTAAATTGTGAAAAAAATCAATCACGATAAATACTAGGAATAACCTGCACCGACATCGGGAATTAATCAATAGATAAACATACACAAATTACATTAGACGTAGACACCCAGACACGAGACACCCAGAAACCAGCATTCAGGTTAACTCTGTGCGAGTAAAACTCGCGATACCGACTAAGCCCACAAGCCCGCCCGCGCCATTCCGAATGTCATGGCTGACTTACATTAATTCAGTGCCACTGTATCGTTATATCGTTACGGGAAAATCCCTGTGCTTATATTAATCCTATTACATGAGTTAACTATAGAAAATCACCAATTATGCACGTCAAACATATAAGTACTGCTGAGGAGGAGGATGTAACAGTAGGTACCCCGGTTCGGCGGTGGTCTCGCCACCTATCACGTTTAGGGGTTCAGCAAATATACTGATGAAAAGTGGCTATATCAATATAATATCTCTGCCTACCCTCTCGGGAGTAACGGGCTTGAGCATATATTTTTTTAATAATATACTTAACTTAATATAAACTAAAGTAACAAAGGTAACAACCCAGAGAAAAACTATTACTTTCGACGCTCTCATAGTGTAAACTTTCATTTTTTTTTTTTCAAAATTCAACATATTTTATTTGTCGAATATAGGTAAAATTGTTTTAGGTGTTATACATAAGATAGTCCCTTATATTCTACCTAATTGTTAGGTGTACAAATATATCTACTATATAAAAATAAGTCGGGTTTTCCTTCCTGACGATTTAACTCGAGAACGGCCGGACCGATTTTGATGAAACTTTTTGTGTGGGTTCGAGTGGGTCCAGGGATGGTTTATAGCAAAGAAAATTCAGCATTGCACCCGTGCGAAGCCGGGGCGGGTCGCTAGTTATTTTTATAAATACAAAATAACAACACATAAAATTATGAAAGAGAATCCACCAAGAAATCGTCTATACAATAATAAGCCTTACTAATGAGGATGGCAGATAGAGTTTTCTTAAAACTAATGAGATCTAAATATTTAATATTATTAGGTAATTTATTAAAAATTTTAGGTGCCATACACACTACACTTTTATGCATCAATGCAGTATCACATGGAACAATGCCCAACATATTTTTATTTCTTAAATGTTTGGTATGCCCTTGCACTGTGTTTGTAAACAAACTCATGTTTGTTTTTACAAAAATGGCTACTTCATAAATACAATATGTATCAGAAAGGTGAAATAATATTGAAGGGTGTATATGTATATCGTGTAACGAAATACCTACAAAAATATCAGATCTAATATAGCAACTTTTTTCTTTCATACAAACTTAATAATTACTTTTTATGTGTGAATTTTCGCCAACCCTGTGATTGAAGAATAAAAGCGTACGGGCTCCGTACGCGCTAGTGTCGTTGACCGTAGTAGTGGTAGGTAGCGCTGCGCGCGCAGCTGATCGCTCGTGCCGAGCGCCGGTCGCCGCCCGCGCCTTAACATACCTACCTATTTTATTCTAGGGTAAATATTATTGGAAATAATAAAAGTTATAGCAGTAATCATTTATTAAAAAAAAAATAAACAGCGTAGTTTTTATTCAATAATAAATTTAACTGATCCAAACAATGTCATTAAACAAGTAGGTAATACCTACCTACATACTAATTATGTAGTTTCATCAAACTTTTACACTTTGTGATTAGGGTCCAACCTACTATTTGGTTTACACACACATTAATACCGCACAATAACTCAAAATGTCCACCCGTGCGCAGTGGGTACCACCAGCCGCAGGTCCCGGCACCACGAGTAGGCGTACAGGTGCGTGACCTTGGGGGGTTTGAGCGCGGAACGAACCAGCCTCGCGCAGACGCACACACACACCTGACAAATTCTCCCGCAGCAGCTGAAGGATAGCATCCGCTGCTCATCCAGCGGTCCACCTTCGGCGAAGCGCACGTGACACAGCTCCTTAACTTGACTGATATTGCCGTCAGGAGCACCGACACAAAGTCATTTCATAAGATTCACTTGAATAATCGCGAGACACTGTAGCGACTGTTGCGAGTCATATTCTTTGATTATAACACGTCTTCACTCGTTGATAGATAGGAAGCAACTAAGTTCAGTGATTTGAAAATGAAAGAATTTGCTGATTTCCTAAAATTTTATTGTAGGGTTCAGTTGAAAATTAAACATAACCCTATGAAAATAAAAGACGTAAAAATAATTTTAAGCGATACAAGGATAATAAACCAATTAATTACACAATTTACTTTTGCCAATTGTGAAATAATAATAACGTGAAATAAGATAAAATACTTAGAATTAGGAATATTTTTTAAAACATACGGAACCTCTCAATAAATAGAGGGTGGAGCTAGAGTCCTTAGTAATGCCGCCGCCGGCCCTTTGACCTTTGCGCAGTGTCCTTATTGGCCAAAAAGGAGCGCGCGAGCGTTCCTAGTGATCAATGGATTTTTCATTGATCTAAGACCGCAATCCACGTGGACTAACAAAATTCTATCAAAGACTAATAATGTCAGATATTTACGTAGGTAAATTAGTAGGTTTTCTTTAAAACTATGGGAAAAAAAAAAAAAAATGATGGAGTATTATCGGGCCTGTTGGCTCAGTTGGTAGTGACCTTCAGAACCGGAGCTCGCGGGCTCGATTCCCACTGAACAACATGTTGGCCTACAGTTGTGTGAATGAACATATCATTTTTCTTCGTGACTGGGTTTTCAATAACTATTTAAGTATGTCTATTAGTTATTTAGTACTCATAGTGTATAGGCTCGGTCTAGTTTTTCGTAGGTAAAAACACGATGTCTTATCTGTACCATGTTTAGTCACTTAAAAGAGAGTTCAACAGCATTTAGCAGCTGATTTAAGGTTGAAAATGATTTTTTTTAATGATAACTTCAACGTTGTTTTACTCCAAATTTATAGTATATATTAAACAAGAGACATTTTTCACGAACTGTATATAAGCTACTTTATATGACCCTTAATTATTATTTCACCTTTCTGATACATATTGTATAAAGACATGGAACAGTTAAAATTTTTAAATTTATAAAATAAGGTTTACAGCTGTCAATCACTTTTAATCCACACATAGACCGTATACATCTTTTTTGTGATTTAAAAATGAACTTTAAAACACAGTTACCCCTCCAAATATCACTCCAAAACGAAAAGTTGAAGCTACGAAACCGTGATATGCTGTCAGAACTGTTTCTCGATTAGCTACTTTCGACATACAAAGCAAATGCGGTACGCATTACGCATACGCATCTATTAAGTTTATTACAGACTAGCAGCGCCCCGCGGTTTCACCCGCGTAGTTCCCGGTCCCGTCGGAATATCGGAATAAAAAGTATCCTATGTCCGTCTCCTGGTTCTAAGCTACCTCCCCACCAACTTTCAGCCAAATCGGTTCAGCCATTAACGCGTGATGCCGTGACCAAGGGAAAAAGGGATTCATTTTTATATATATAGATATCTTCCGACTGGTGATGCCATGTTAAATTATTATCTATTTTAATGCCTAAAATTTTTGAAATATACGTAGATTCTATAGCTTTGTCTTTATACTTTATATTAAGGTTCATAATTGGTATTCTTTGTGTAAAGTGCATTAATTTATCTGACTTGTAACGATTTACTGGCTGGCTGCTGACATAATAATGTAGCTAGAAATGTAATCAATGGATGTGGGTCGATAACTGCCTCCACTTACTACCATCGCATTACTAATTGAAGACGACAAACTTATTCGTTGCGTGAATGAAATTGAAGAAGTATTTCCAATAGATAGTTAGAATGTATGTATTTTCATTAAATATCAAATGTAAAACGCTACCTTTAAGCAACACACTGATGTGATAATATTCTCTTCATGTAAATCGTGGGTGACTCTAATTAGCTTTGGCTTTTTGGTACAATATTTAGTTTCGTAATTCATAAATTTCAATAACAAATTGTATGTTATCGATGCAAGATTTATACGCTTTTGTAACATACTAGTATTTATTTCACCCCCTTAGGGGTTGAATTTTGCAAAATCCTTTCTTAGTGGATGCCTACACTGTATAAGCTATCTATGTGCAAAATTTCTAGTCTAGATCCAGGCGGTTTAGGCTGTGCGTTGATACATCACCAATAAGTCAGTCAGTTTATCATTTCATTTTATATATATAGATTCTTTTAGATGGCACAATATTTTGCTAATCTTTTGTAAAATTAAAGAAAAGCTAACAAACATTGACCTACGAGTAGTGTGGAGAATTATTAATGGGGAATAAAAAAAAAACATTTTTAGCGAATTTTACTGTCTCGTTTACCTTGCAATGGTGATATAAGTATTGTCTTATCTGTAGTTATATGCTACTTATCTTAGACTTGACACAACCTTTGTGACCGTCATCTGGTCGACCGTGGACGATCGGGATATGGACAAAATGTCACGGTTTCAATACAAGTGACTAGATTTGTTCGTAACATAAACCCCGAGTAGAGGTATTCCATTTCAGGAAATACCCACATTTCAGTAAAATCTCTGGACCCCGTAACGTCATAGGTGGTGAGCCCATCGCCGGACTGGATCTGTTACAAACACATGCCTCAGAATAAATTCGGGGACCTGCGGGTTTTCTCACGATGTTTTCCTTTACCGTCGAGCTAGTGATAAATATTTAACTTTAAATAAAATATCACGATAATGTCCCAATGTCCCAAACATAGATGACCATTGAGACTCCTCGCCAAACGCGTTGTATATCCCAATAATAGCTTACTGTTCTCGTAATGGTGGCCTAACGCTCAAAAGAGTGTCATCTATAGGTAGTACCTACTACTACTAGTTATTCATATGGCACAGCGTATCATTTCGTATAGAAATCGGCCCTATTCTGCATATACATGTACCTACTCGTATATTATCAAAAGTAAACCTATAGGTACCCACGAAATTGAACATCAGCTGAGATTTGTAAAAACTAATTTACTCTCCGCGTTTGTTTCAGATTGTCAATTATCCCCGTCAAATTTACATTATATCTGACTGGTCTATTTGCATTCTTCAATACAGGGTATACTACCACACTTGTAATATAGATGTCAATTATTGTAGTTTCATGCTTCAGACAGAACACATTGTGGGCTTTGCGCCTTTCCTTCACAGTTAAGCTAGTAATAAATCTGTAAAACCCCAAATCCTTATGCCTGTAGGGGTAATTGGGGGTAATTTCCAAATAGAGTCAGTCACTAGTAGGTATGCCATCAAGAAAAAGTATAATTAATGAAATTAAGTCCAAATCCCAATTTACATCGAATTGATGTAGTTATCACCTACAGAATATGCTTTCCATGGCAGCAAACAAATATAGTGCCACTTGAAATAAAGGAAAATAATACTTATTTTAATTTAAAAGTACTTACATGTAATTTAATAACTTTACAATAGTACTCGTTCCGTCACTAAATACTTTGTTGTCAGCGACAACAAATGATAATTTTATGTATTTGTAACGAAAACAACGAGATACTTCATGTAGTTATGTATTTAAGTAAGTATATAATTATCGGTTGAACAAAACGTAGTTAAAAATAGAGGTTAATTGTTTCTCTAGTTACTTTGTAAAAGCTGCCACTTCTGTTTTATTAATATAATAATACAATACAATACAACAACTCTTAATTGTATGTACACCAAAAACAACAGAATATGGATACACATATTATTATTAGCCAAAGTAAGTACCTACAATAGGTGGTCTTATATTGATTGATGTGAAATTTAAATGTAGGTATACCTAACTACTTAATTATGTGACTGTACTGATCATTACAGGAAAATTTGCATAACAGTTTACTCAAAATCGAAATTTCATTGCAACGCATATTGGCTGACACATTACCTATTGACTCATGGCGGCTACGTTTTTCTTAGAAGCTAACTTTTATTCAGGTACATACCTAGAAACTTATGCTTTAGCCTTTTTAGTTGTAATTGTCTAGCCGACGAGATAGGCAGAGGCACTTTATAAGAATATGTATGTGCAAATGACTAGAAAGGATAGAATTAGGAATGGGAAAGTACATAAGAGGGCGTAGGACCAGTGACCGAGAAGCTGAGAGCTAATCGTTTGTCTTGGTAGGTATGGACATATACTGCGGAGGGATGAGAGTAATGTGGTTAGATGAGACATTATTCAGCTAACTGCTATCCAGAAAGCCTCCCCAAAAGAGCGTCAACCATTCCGGTCTTGGGCAGCCCTCATCCATCCACTGCCAGTCACCTTCTTTAGGTCGTCGGTCCATCGTGCTGCAGGGCGCCCTACACTTCGTTTTTGCCTAAACGCGGTCTACACTCCAACACGTATCGGCTTTAGCCGCCATCAGTCCGCCTGAAGACTTGACCGGCCCACTTCCACTTCAGCGTACTGATTAGGTTAAACGAGTGATATGAATGTGGAAGGTTGAAGGCAGAGGGGAAGAAAGACAAAGAAAATTTTGAAAAAAGTTAATGTAGATTGGTAGGGATACGTGTAAGGGGAAGGCTACTGCGCTGACCCCAAATAATGTATAAGGTAAGAAAGTGATGATTCCTACTTATAAAAAAATCTTTTGCAGTTGAACCCTGACATCAACGCTTTCCAGCGTAAGTTCGTCAATGAGGTCCGGCGGTGTGATGAGATGGAACGCAAGCTGCGTTACATCGAGGTTGAAGTTCACAAAGATGGCGTCCACGTGCCCCAGGTCAGGGAGCCGCCTCGGGCTCCCAACCCAAGAGAGATTATCGACCTTGAGGTGAGTAATGAGTACCTACTGAATTAGTTTTATGTAGACACCTGACTACTCAGTTCCTTATAACAAGTAATAGGTATTTTGCTAAAAGGAAGCGTTAGATGTATTTAAGTGACGCATTCAATTTACTACTGTTTCCTCAAATAATACTCTTCTATTAGGTCATTATTTAATTACCTATGAGATATTTTGTATAGAAACATTAGTCAGAATTTGTCAACAATATTTTTGTAAAAGACGACCTAATAATTAAATTGCCATGGATTTTACTAAGAAGCTGTTCAAGAGTGTGAAAAATAAAGCACAATTTATTGTAAAACTTGCATTAATCTGACTAAAAATAAGGGATGACAATAATAGAAAAAAAACTTTCGTCATGAGTGATGAAACTTTATGCCAGCAGATTTGTCTGTAAATAATCGCCGAGTGTTGACGTTTTTTCTGCTCCTCTCCGACGCTGTTATTTTATTTTATTTTATTTTTCTTTATTAAGGAAACAAACAGCTTATAAAATAAAAACTTATAGATATTACATTAAATAGAAATATTACAGTAAGCCAACAAAGTTTCCATTACTGTTTAGCACCTAAAGTTGCAACGGACGTGCTACTAAACAAAGAAGTCTATCCTAGTCTTTAAATGAAACATGAATATTTTTTAAGCTATTGCATAGCTTCTATCGCGGGCCTTGAGCGCGGGGACCGAATCCAGAAATTCCGTAACGAAAAAACCTCACGCTCTCCCCACTCCGACGGGCACGGAGGTGTGGCTTAAAGGCCGTGCATTGTATAAAATAAAATAAAGTGAAGTAAAGTAAAGTCGAAGTCGAAGTCGAAGTCGAAAGTCGAAAGTCGAAAGTCGAAAGTCGAAAGTCGAAAGTCGAAAGTCGAAAGTCGAAAGTCGAGTCGGAGTCGGAGTCGGAGTCGAGTCGAGTCGAATCGAATCGAATCGAATCAAATGAAATGAAATGAAATAGTCAGACCAACCAAGACAGTCAACTTTATATTTTACAATTTATCTTCAAAGAATTCTTTAATATTATAATAACCATAATAACTCTTATTTATTAGAAAAGCTTTTAATTGATTTTTGAATACAATAATTTTATTCATAATACAATAATTCAAGGTTTAGTCAAAGTCAAAATGTTTTAGGCTCAACTCACACCGAAAGAGCGGCGAAGGTCAGCGAAGCGCAGCGAAGCGCAGCGACCCGCTCGGTAGAGAAGGCGCGCGGATTCCCGCGACTGCTCGAGAAGTCGCTGGAATGCTCGAGAAGTCGCGGGATTCCGCGCTCCTTCTCGAGCCCGCTCACGATGAATTCACGGGTCGTTCGCCTATGCGCCACCTCACGCTCCCCACTCCGACGGGCACTTGTTGATACAAAATGCTATGCAATAGCTTGACCGCGGCAGTCCCCGAGTGCCACACGTCTTTTTTTTTTTTTTTTTGGTAATTTGAAAAAACAAAAAGAATATAATAATCTTTTACTATTATTTAATTTGCTTTATGGCACTCACGGCATTATGTATTTTAGGAAGAAAGATGTCAATACCGCTATAAATTTTATTATAATTTGAACAAACTCTTACAACGAACCGGTTTTTGGCGTAATTTGTCTTTGCATTGGCTACCGAGAAAGTTTGACTAGATCTTAATCTTGCAGTGGAACATTTGAAATTAAGTTTACTAACCAGATATGGGGAATCTATTAAATTATTAACAATTTTGTACAAATAAATTTGGTCTCTATGTTCCCTTCTTTTTGCCAAAGATATAATATGTTCAACTGAATAATTTTCTTTGAATTTAAATTTTAGCCATTTTTAAATTTATTTTGTATACGCTCCACAGAGTAAATATACTTGGTATAATGTGGGTTCCAAACCGTAGATGCATATTCTAATTGTGATCGGACAAGAGAATTATACACAACATAATAATTAAACACTAACAACTACAGTCCTTTCATCATTATATTTATACCTATACGAAAAAAGCTAGGTAAAGAGTATCCGACCGACGAGCATGTATGAGTCGATTGATAAATTTAGGCGAAGTGCTAGATATGTGTCAATTCTATTGTCTCTTCCTACTCTATAGGGGAAAAGGCATTGTTGTATGTATAAAGGTACGTATGTTATAACAATTATTCAATATCCTACTAGGCTCACTTGGAGAAGACAGAGAACGAGATTCTAGAGTTGTCGCACAACGCCATAAACCTAAAGCAAAACTACTTGGAGCTCACTGAGCTGAAGCACGTGCTGGAGAAAACCGAAGCATTTTTCGCGGCGCAAGAGGAGATCGGCATGGACTCCTTGACCAAGTGAGTTACTGCTTTACTACTGAAGCTTGCACAAGACGTGCAAACATTAGAGAATAGGACTGCTCGACCTTATTATCCAAAGTATTGTCCAGTCAAAGAGATTATATTTAATTTATTCTTTTATTACGGTCAGATAATACGCATAGACGTGAGTGATAGCTCCGCCTCTCATGGGTGTGATATTGGCTCATCCATGTAAACCTCAGGCATGTACTTACCAATGAGTTTTTCGAAAACTTGTAACTGAAAACTGAAACTTTAAAATGTCGTTAAAAAGCCTGCAAGCCCCAAAATAAATTTATTGCGGTACGGGAAAGTAATCGAAATTTCGAATACTCTAGATCCCTAATATCGGACGAGACCGGGCAGCAGGCGGCCACGCGCGGTCGCCTAGGCTTCGTCGCGGGCGTGGTGCAGCGCGAGCGCGTGCCCGCCTTCGAGCGGATGCTCTGGCGCATCTCGCGCGGCAACGTGTTCCTGCGCCGCGCCGAGCTTGAGAAACCGCTGGAAGATCCTAACACTGTAAGTGCAACCAATTACAGCTTATTATGTAATAGGTTGTCTGGAAGAAATCACTTAAAGCGATAAGGTCGCGTATTGTACTTCTTTTGTAATTGTATTTTTTATTGGCTGACAATAAAGAGTTGGTTCTTAGTTTAGACAAACTCCAAATTGGGATTTATTGATGTAAGTATGCTCTGTTATGCTGTCTGCTTAGTATTTGGCGTCGATTGGAAAATCTTATGGATTTAACATTTTGTCTTAAAAGCTATGTTCGTAAGCTAAATATGTTTTATAGCACATTGATCACAGTTGAGTTAGTATTTAGATTATAAGATCTCGTTTCACAGTTATCCGATGAAGTACCTCATAATATGACTGATAATTGAGTGAATTTTATAAAGAACGGCAAGCGTGTGCCTCTCTAAAAAAGTTACACCAAAAAGTGTTACAAATGGTACCGCGACTAGGATCTAATGTTTTTGATATTTTCTTAGGGCAACGAGATCTACAAAACGGTGTTCGTAGCGTTCTTCCAAGGCGAGCAGCTGAAGTCGCGCATCAAGAAGGTGTGCACGGGATTCCACGCGTCCCTATACCCGTGCCCGCCGTCCAACACCGAGCGGCAAGACATGGTTATGGGCGTCCGTACCAGGCTTGAAGATCTTAACATGGTAAGCAAGATACTTGTTTTCTGACATATTTATCGGTCCGTAAATACACTGGTTAAAATTGGGTATTTCCAGGGGTGGATTGGCGCCGCTACCCCCTCGGCGATTAAGCGTGAGCGTATATATTGAATAATTGTTTATTTATTGTTTTCATAAACACCTATTTACACTACACTAGGTTACTGTGATATTTATAATTACTGCGCGATGTCTTCGTTAAAATCGGCTAAACGAAGACATCGCGCAGTAATTATAAACATAGCAGATTTTTTAAATTCTTGCCCTTAACAGTGCAATATCTAGCTTTTGCCCGCAACTTGTTCACGTTCTGGAACAGAAGATGAAAGATATCTCCCAAATGTCATCAACTTCATTTAGTGGCTTAGGTATATAATATAAGCGTGACTGAAAGTTCCAGATACTTTTGCTTTCATAATAGTAGTAGATATTAAGATCGCTATAAATTGCGATTATTTACGAAGTGAAGTTTTAGTTTTTTACCTCGGCCAATATCAGGCGATTATATTAACTTACGTTTACAGGTATTGAACCAAACTCGGGACCACAGACAGCGTGTCTTGATCAGCGTAGCAAAGGAGCTGCCGAGCTGGTCGATCATGGTGCGCAAGATGAAAGCCATATACCATACCCTGAACCTGTTCAACATGGACGTGACCAAGAAGTGCCTCATCGGCGAGTGCTGGGTGCCCACTGCTGACCTCCCCAATGTACAGAAGGCTTTAGCTGATGGATCGGTGAGGAGCTTTCGCAGTTATTATTTTCTAAATCTTCAGATCGCCTAGTAGCATTATATCACGTTTGCCTCCGTGTTATGTTAAGGTGCCTATTGAATCGTTGGTCATGGTTTTCGTTGTTTAGAATGGAAGTCGTTAAGCTATGTCAGATACCCGAAATGTCCCTAACAATCATACTGAACTGAACTATCATAATTCAAAAAATCACGCCGTTGTTTCGCTGCGTCAAAGGACTTGACAAAAATATTAGCATTTATCATATTGTTTAATAGGATATCTATTAGTTATTTAGTACCCATAGTACATTATAGTTATTTACGTCCCACAACTCATTATTAATATTGTATTTTAGAACGCTTGCGGGAGTTCCATCCCATCATTCTTGAACTGTATCGAGGCCGACGAGGAACCGCCGACTTTCAACCGCACCAACCGCTTTACGCGCGGTTTCCAGAACCTGATCGACGCTTACGGTGTCGCCTCCTACAGAGAATGCAACCCTGGTAAGCATTTGATCTAGCTGTATCGAATAATGGTAGTTGATTTTATTTGTATGAGTCATTATTAATAAAAGGTGGAATTTAACATTAAAGGAGGTGTTATGAATGTTAGATATCTTATCTCACATGCATAACAACAGTAATACCAAAAAAAACTCAATTGAACTTTGTTGCGAACTTATAATTCCTATCCCTACAAAAGTTAGGAAAGAAAGAAAATTTTATTTACAATAGAAATGATTCTGAAGATCACGCCGGCCGGTCCGAAGTTGTATCAACACCTGTCACGTTAATGGGTCCAAAAAATATACTGACGAAAAGTAAATGCATCCAGGAATACGGGAATACATGTGTATTACTAACCAGTAATATGAACTTTCTATGGTTCGAAATATAAATTATTCTATTCTAATACCTTATATATTATTATTTCATGTCCTTTTTTTCAGCCTTATACACCACCATCACCTTCCCGTTCCTGTTCGCTGTGATGTTCGGTGACTTCGGTCACGGCATAATTATGGCCCTGTTTGGCGCATGGATGGTCATCAAGGAAGTGTCTCTCTCCGCAAAGAAAACAAGCAACGAAATCTGGAACATCTTCTTCGCTGGTCGCTACATCATTCTACTCATGGGCTGCTTCTCAATGTACACCGGCTTCGTTTACAACGACTTGTTCTCCAAATCGATGAATATATTCGGATCGTCGTGGAATATACCGTATGACAACCAGACTATGGAAGGCTCAGCAGCTTTGACACTCGACCCGAAAGACGCCTACTACGGAGAGCCATACTTTCTCGGTATCGATCCCATTTGGCAGGTACTTTCCTTTTCATATATTTTGTATATATGTATATGCCGCAGTGTTATCGTAAAAGCCGTGATATAATATTTTCACTAATTGTATTTTAATGAGGATCCGTAACGTTTTTAGTTGAGAATGCAGATTTATAGAGCTAAGAAATCCTTAACATACAGTACAAAAAATTTTGTTCTACGACAAAAATTGACAAAGTTATGACCGAATTCCTAGCGAAGTTCACCGAGTAGCCGCCGCGGTAGCGTCGCCCTCATTGTGACGTCATCACGCTCCCGCGATCATTGAGTGCCGGCCGGCCGGCCGTACTTGGTTCCCTCACAGTGACGTACACGCTCTCGCGATCATTGAGTATGTTTATTATTTAATATCTTCGTAAGTAATGGTCCGATTTGGATAATTCAAAAAGAGATATCATTCTTATATCATAAAGAATAACGTGGATAATATTTCTAATAGATTTGCTATAACTGTACTGATCCTCATTGCACATACTTTTGTCAATCGCCCCAATTTCATACAACATTGTAAAACAGTCACTAATTGGTCAGCGTGCTACGGAGGTCAGTGTATCGACCAATTAAAAAGGGCAAATGTTTAGTTAACTATGACATAACACCGTCATTAGACAATGAGCTCGCTAGTATAAAATAAATAAGTTTCTATAAAAAATTGTAAACAATATTGTCTGCAATTTAATTTTTCTTTGCAGACTGCTGACAACAAGATTATCTTCTTAAACTCGTACAAAATGAAGCTCTCCATTATTTTCGGTGTCGTCCACATGATTTTCGGTGTCTGCATGAGCGTCGTCAATTACAAGTAAGCAAAACAGTTGGACCATCGCAGAATGAACTACTATTTATTTCAGACCCGTATTAGAGAATGATCTTCAAGCATGAAAATCCGCTTGGCCTCAGTTAGAAAGGGATAGCGTTATGCTATCCACATAGCGGCATCTTTTTCTGACTTCGCTCAATCAGAGTTCCGTGCTTTAGGATCGTTCTGCAATACGGGCGTTAATCTTGGATTAGTCTTTTGTTTTCGTATCCAAACATAAACCGATAAAACCACAGTTGCGGATCCAGGATTTCTGTTTGGGGAAGGGTTCGTGCTTGACGATAACTTTTATGACACAATTCACACGTGGTTAATTAGGCCCAAATTAGGCAGAGCCTGTACTATAGGTACTAAACAACTGACATACTTAAATAAATATTAAACACCCAGGCACAAAGCCAACTGACATGTTCTTGCACACAAAAGTTGTTCATCATTATAAGTATCCAGATACCCATTGGTATAGCCACAAACCGGAACCCATATATATGTATAGTCTAGTTATTATAGGAATAGCTCTGACAGATTTGTATTTGCAATTGCAGCTTCTTCAACCGCCGGTACTCCATCTTCCTGGAGTTCGTGCCTCAGGTGCTATTCCTGTGTCTGCTGTTCTTGTACATGGTGTTCATGATGTTCTACAAGTGGGTCGCGTACAGCGCCAACTCCGAAGGTTAGCGTAGCAATTTCTGTATTCACAGATTGTTCAAAATCATTCATATTCTATTATATGTACACGTGCGCGCCAGAAGGAGGGATGTTTTGTATGTAAATGTAAACTGTCGTTTTGACCGTCTGTAGCCTTAACAATTTGCAGACTTGAGAAGTGTGAGTTGATGTTAGGTTTTCTGGTATTCTTAATAGACGGCATAGGCCACAGCAAAGAAGTTTAGGAACTTCCTACTTGACTAATAGGTCGAAAAAAAATAAAGTTATTTTTTTTATTAAAATTCTATTTTATAGGACTTAATTCGAAATGAAACCTAAAGATAGTTTTGAAATACCAATGGCGAATTGATTGACGTAAGAATCATCAAAATCGACCCACGCTTTTAGTCTCTAGAGCGCCACAAAGGAACACATAGGCTCATAAACAAACTACCCGCCGCAGTCGGGTAATTACCCTCACATTACTCCGAGCAGTCGGGTAATTACCCCCCGCGTTCGGGTATAAAAGGGTCAACGCTAACGCTACCTTCATTCTCCAGACCAAGCATACACGCAAGGCTGCGCGCCATCCGTCCTAATCCTGTTCATCAACATGATGCTGTTCTCGAGCACCAAGCCAGAGGCGGGCTGCAAAGAGTTCATGTTCGACGCCCAGGGAATGCTGCAGCGCGCGTTCGTGCTCATCGCCCTTTGCTGCATCCCCGTCATGCTGTTGGGCAAGCCGCTGTACTTACTGTCCGCTAGCAAGAAGAAGAAGAAGCACGCCAAGGTATGGTATATGACGTCATGTAATCACTACTTTGCGTTACCTTGTGTAGTCACTTGGGTACTGTCTGCTAGCAGGAAGAAGCACGTGAAGGTACGGTCTCTAGGATATGTGACGTCAATTAGGTAATTACGCTTGCTTTATAGTAGAATCACGATCAGTTTACCAATTTGATAAATATCCATTCGCGACGCTCATTTCAGACAACAACAAAATATACATTAAATATACAACAAACGCAAATATCCAGCACAGGAAATAGACCTCTATAGACAGATAATTTGCGTAGGTATGTCAAATCAGTAAACTGATCGTGATTCTTGTATAATTTGTATGAAAGTCGCATATGAAATACACAGTCGCGTGTCGAAATTGTCTGTGGGCACTGATAAAGATGAAAAAAAAAAGGACTGCGAAAGATGGCATTCTCAGTTTGCCAGACATAAGCATACCTTAGGATGCGCAACATCATACTACATCGCCAATCGGGGCGCCACGCGTCAGATATTAACCTGTGATTAGTGGCACTACACGCACTTATCCTGGGATTAATAGTTCTAGAAGTCACTAATCTCCGGTTTAGCGGCACTAAAAGGCACAATTAAAATAACAAATCACTGCAAAAAAAATTGGTTTGGTATCGTGGTTAAGTCAGCAAAAGCGCAATTTCATCGAGATAAAGAATCGCGAGACCTAATTAAAACTGCCTTTACTCGTATCCTTAGTGAAAATCCATACTTTTCAGTTGGAGCATCCGACAAACGGCAGCGTGAACCAAGGCATCGAGATGCAGGAGCAGACGGACATAAGCGAGGCGCAAGTGGCCGCGCCGAAGCCCGAGGCCAAGGCCGAGAGCCACGACCATGAGGACGAGCCCTTCAGCGAGATCATGATCCACCAAGCCATCCACACCATCGAATATGTGCTCAGCACCATTTCGCATACCGCCTCCTATCTTCGACTGTGGGCGCTGTCGCTGGCTCACGCAGGTAATAATTGAATAACTGATTGTTGAGAGACGATTAAGTATATATTTCTTGTCGTATATAACACTAGTGCCCATTTTCACCAAGAAGCCCCTAAAGCAATTCTACGTAAGTGTTTCTTAGATTAAGGGTTCCCCTAAAACGAATATTTAAGTATTACAGGATTTAGGTGACACTTAAACGTTGGTGAAAATAAATTCCTAATTAGGTATTCCTTAAATATTGCTAAGGGATCCCTAAATTTAAGAGCCCGTTTTCAATATGGAGGTGAAAACAGGCATAGGTGTAGCTTTATTCCGGGTTTTGTCGTACTCACATACTTAGCCTCGAGGATGGATTTTATTTCTAAGTACCTACCTTTCAAAAAAGTACCAACAGATTGGGCTGTGGTTTGATACCAACCACTAAGTTATTCATTTTCAACTTCTACGTCCAAATAGATATCATTCAACATTGCTCGCTTCGTTAGAACGCACCGGCCGGGCCATTGTGATACCGCCCGTCGGCAACACGTCCGAAATTTCCACAATTTAACGGCCTTACACTAGTTTAAATTGTTAGGTCAAAATCTTTAATGATTTACAGACACTGTTTTAACCAGATTCTGTCACTAAGATATTATCAAAAAAGTGACATCACTTCTTTTAGACAGTGCAACACCATTTTGTGACAAGTGCCTATCTATAATATGATTGTAATAATAGTAATTTCGCAGCAAGGAATCATCAACAATTCAATTCTCCCATTTTGTTTCAGAGCTCTCAGAAGTGTTGTGGAACATGGTCCTCGCGATGGGGCTGAAGGACAACAGCTACATTGGCGCCATTAAGCTGTACGTCGCGTTCTGCTTCTGGGCGCTGTTCACGCTCGCCATCTTGGTCATGATGGAGGGCCTCTCCGCTTTCCTTCACACCCTGCGTTTGCACTGGTGAGTAGTCTGGCCTTGGTATATTTTAAGCCTGATTCCTCCCTAGACAGTTCTTTTACCTAATTAATTATAAACTTAGTTTTTTTTAAATTAACTTGACTCTGAGTCAGACACAAGATGATTGATAGTATAAAATAAAAAGGCTGTGTCTTACCATACAACGGTTTTTAAAGTTAAAGGTACTGTGATCGGTCTAAACAGAAGCTGTCAGTTTTTAAAATTATTTTCACAAAAATGATTTAGAAAAACTTTAATAATGTCCTACTAAACTTTGTACAGATACACCATTCTGTGGTAAAGGCGTATAAATATTCCTATAGTGAGATTCTAATATTATTGTTTTAAACTTATACGCTTTCCAGGGTCGAGTTCATGAGCAAATTCTACTCTGGTCTGGGCTACATCTTCCAGCCGTTCTGCTTCAAGACGATTCTCGAGCAAGAGGAGAATGAAGAATAAATATAAAATATTACAAAAGTAGTTGTAGTTATAATATCATAACAGTATTTTGGTTATTCTACTTATCATTGTGTTGTAAAGCAACATTGCAAAGGTCACAAAACTAAAATAAGTGGAAAATATATTGATGCATGTTTTATTCTATTGTTTTATTGTGCAAATTCATACATCTTACAAGTCGACCGATTAACTGAGACTGTTCTGAGGTAGCTTAGCTTAAAGTGTGAGAACTGACAGCTGACAGATGACGTACAGCACTGTCAATTCTAATTCATTCTTATGCAACGCGACACTGCTGTGACGTCATCCGTGATGCCTCCCGCTCCGCGCTTCTACCTCAGGAACTAATACAGGAAGGCTGTATTCGTCCAACGAGAATTATACGTTATCCCAAAAATAAATCACAAAAAATTTACAAATTCATCCTTAGTAACAAACTACAAGGTCAACACTAGAGAAATAACTAAAAGCACCTTAAGTTCTCAGATTCGCTTTGGCCTTCTCTAATATTTCCTTCTTTATTTTGGGGTAGTCTGGGTGTACCTTCAAAATGTGTCTGCAGACGACTATGCACTCTGGATATTTCTTCAACTTCAGGTACGAATGGGCGAGCTTGTATCCCACGGCGACATCGCTCTTGCCAGAGTGTATCCAAGCATTGTCGTAATTATGTGCTGCACTTTTGAAATTTTGCTCTTTTTCTGCCAAATAACCTGTAATTAATGTGTTTAGATTGTTATTAATTTCTTCATTAAAAATATTATTATACTAGCAGCGTCCCGCGGTTTCAACCGCGTAGTTTTCGTTCCTGTGGGACTACGGGAATAAAATATAGTCTATGTGTTATTCTGATATATAAGCTAATTTCTTCATTAAAAATATTATTATACTAGCAGCGTCCCGCGGTTTCAACCGCGTAGTTTTCGTTCCTGTGGGACTACGGGAATAAAATATCGTACCCTTAAAGGCAAAACCAACTAACTGCAGTGAACATAGTTTCGAGTAAATGAGTTTTTAATACTCATACGCAATCTAATCAGCTATTGTATAGTGTAATAAAAAATGATAAAAAATATAAGAATCCCAAAAAAAAATTGGGAAATCTATCGCGGGGGGGTCACTTAGTTGGTTTTACCTGAATTATGTAAAATAGAACATATTTCTGAAAGGAAGCCCTGTACGCTTCTGAGTCGAATATTAACGTCTTAATTAAGAAAAAATAGATTATTTACAAAAACAGCAATACAAATATAGCAAAGGAAGCAGCCAAAATAAAAATTAAAAAAAATATATAGTTGGTTTTGCCTGCATAAAATTAAGACTGGTGTGCGGTTATCTACAGGTGCCGAATCTATTAGGGCTTCATTTTCTTTATTTTTGTATGTAGAGCTAAAGTTTGCGTACCTCTACATACCCCTATCTTCCTAACATTATAAAATCTATAAAATATAATGTTTTTAGTAAAATTCACACATTTTTACAAAAAAAAGATAGACAAAACAGTCCTCTAGAGCGTAATAATGAAAGTATTAAAAGGGGGTTCTGAATGGAGTGTCGGTAGTGGCTGACCTAGGCCTACATGATCTTCGGAACTTCGATATACTGAAGACAGCTAGATACTGGCTTATATACTGAAGACAGCTAGATACTGGCTTGAATGAGTCACTTGGTGGAGTACATCTTTTGGGTAAGCGCAAAACATGTACAGGTTCATAGCAGGCAACGTTCTATTATCTCAACCTACCCTGTGACCTGAAGAAGGTTTTATATTAATTAAAATATCAGAGGATCACATTATAAACGTTAATTATCAAATCAATTAAAAGTACTTAACTATAAAAATCAACATGTCGTGAAGTTTTCTTGTTTTTTGACCTAATCAAGATGATGTGTTCAGCCAGACTCTTCCAATTTTTTAATTCATCATATTTGAATTGATTGACATGGGGATCGATTTTTGAATCTCACCAAGTGACTAATTCTCACCGATGTGAGGGATTTCCGAAAGTTCGTATTTTTGAAACTCATCGGTGACTTACATTTGTCATACCTATGATATCGATTTACGAGTGCCTATTGTTTTTGACATTTTACATAGTGCCATCTGCCAAAAGTGACAAAGTATGTTTTTCGGAAGAATTAGCAGCGGGGCTCGATTGTGATATTTTGTGATTGCGACGATTTATTGAAAACAGCGTGATGTGACTTTCAAAAATACGGCTTTTGGAAAATGGTGACATAAAAGTCATCGGTGATAATTTTGGTCACCGGTGATTTTGATATCAGCAGTGAGATTCAAAAATCGCACTCCAGGTCATTGTTTTGGGTAAATTTCTTGGAGCCTGTTTTGTTAACTCAATTATATTCGGGACCCCTCCCTATCTCGGTAGCAAAAAAGAAAGACCTAGTGAATCTTTGCAAGAAAGGAGTAATACCCGATGAATACCACGGTTGGTTTGAGACTTTGCCGACTGATACAAATTTCAATAGTGTTGATGTTATGTAACAGCTTCTTCAGACTCTGTAGATGTGGAGTCCGGCGAAGAATCTTAATGTTGATTTTTATAATTAAGTACTTTTAATTGATTTGATAATTAACGTTTATAATGTGATCCTCTGATATTTTAATTGATATAAAACCTTCTTCAGGTCACAGGGTAGGTTGAGATAATAGAACGTTGCCTGCTATGAACCTGTACATGTTTTGCGCTTCACCCAAAAGATGTACTCCACCAAGTGACTCATTCAAGCCAGTATCTAGCTGTCTTCAGTATATCGAAGTTCCGAAGATCATGTAGGCCTAGGTCAGCCACTACCGACACTCCATTCAGAACCCCCTTTTAATACTTTCATTATTACGCTCTAGAGGACTGTTTTGTCTATCTTTTTTTTGCAAAAATGTGTGAATTTTACTAAAAACATTATATTTTACAGATTTTATAATGTTAGGAAGATAGGGGAATGTAGAGGTACGCAAACTCTAGCTCTACATACAAAAATAAAGAAAATGAAGCCCTAATAGATTCGGCACCTGTAGATAACCGCACACCAGTCTTAATTTTATTCAGGCAAAACCAACTATAAAAATTATTTTATTTTTATTTTGGCTGCTTCCTTTGCTATATTTGTATTGCTGTTTTTGTAAATAATCTATTTTTTCTTAATTAAAACGTTAATATTCGACTCAGAAGCGTACAGGGCTTCCTTTCAGAAATATGTTCTATTTTACATAATTCAGGTAAAACCAACTAAGTGACCCCCCCGCGATAGATTTCCCAATTTTTTTTTGGGATCTTTATATTTTTTATAATTTTTATTACACTATACAATAGCTGATTAGATTGTGCAATATAAAAACAACTCAAAAAGACAAAAGTGCGCGATGCACGCACTAACGTGTGAGCGAAAAAAACTATTAAACGCGGATAGTTGGTTTTAGCTGCAGCAATTATCAAAACTGCAAAACTGCGGGACCTACAGTAAAAAGCAACTAAAGTGAGGATAAATTGTTTTACCAGTATACAAATTCAAAACATACATGTTTATGTCATCAGTTAAAAACAAATAAAGTTATTTAGTCTGTATTGCATCTATAGATAAAGTCTCTTTACTGGTAAACGTTCGGGGAAACAATAGTTTAAAGTAACGTTAGTTGCTTTTTCTTGTAGAAATTCTGAATATGTTTGCATTTAGCTGGTTTTTCACCTAGCTAACTTTGAAACTAAGCGGGATAGCGGATAACCGGTTTTACTAGTAGATAGAGCTCAAAAAGACGAATCGATTGGTATATTTAACTCATTTTTGAGAAAAGTGTCGGTTAGTTGGTTTTGCCTTTAAGGGTACGATATAGTCTATGTGTTATTCTGATATATAAGCTATATAACTGTAAAGTTTAATCAAAATTTAAAAAAAATCAAAAAAGATTAGCTTTGAAGGCCATGAATGCATAAAGATTATAATTGCGAAGGTGTATTTATGGACGACCATCAGCGCCCCGCGGTTTCACCCGCGTAGTTCCCGTTCCCGTTGGACTACGGGAATAAAATATAGCCTATGTGTTATTCTGATGTATAAGCTATATAACTGTAAAGTTTCAGAAAAATCCGTTAGGTAGTTTTTGCGTGAAAGAGGAACAAACATCCATACATACAAACTTTCGCGTTTATAATATTACTAGCAGCGCCCCGCGGTTTCACCCGCGTAGTTCCCGTTCCCGTGGGAATACGGGGATAAAATATAGCCTATGTGTTATTCTGATGTATAAGCTATGTAACTGTAAAGTTTTATCAAAATCCGTTCGGTAGTTTTTGCGTGAAAGAGGAACAAACATCCATCCAGACATCCATAGGTACATCCATACAAACTTTCGCGTTTATAATATTAGTAGGAAGGATAGTAGGATGAAGCATGGCTGTCTAAAAATAGTTCCGAGCCTTAAAATAATACCAATAGTTATGCATGTTGTAACTAACTCACCCAAGTATTGGTAAGCTGTGACACATGAATTGTTATGATTCAAAACTTTAGTCAACAGCTCTTTGGCAGCATCAGTTCTTCCTGAACTCACTTGACCATCGGCGACTTCTAACCAGCATCTGAAATTTAAATGGTACTTATTGGAATAGGTTTTTTAATATACACTCCTAATTGAATGTATTTAGAAAATGACATACAAGCTCACGACCATCTGATGGTAAATGGTCATCGTCGATTTACATCGGAAGCACCAATTGATGTTCTTTATCTCATGGCTCATCCAATCAATGGCGTTGTACGCCAAAACTGGATAAAATTACTGACCTTTCTAGACCATCTGCTTTTTCAGGTGTCCAAGGTATTGATGACACCGTTCTCTTTAGAATATTCTTTGCACGGGTTGGCTGCTTTATTATGTTATAGCTAAAACATAAAATAAATCATATATTATGTGGCAATCTTTGAGTATTAAACCAACAGGAGACGTCACGCGCACTAGTTTCTTTGCAAAAAAGTCTGCCAATTTCTGCGCGTGGGGACGAGGAAACGCACACAAATAATGTTAAAACAAACGCATTTTTTGACAAAACAATTAAACACTAGCTTGAACTAGATGCACAAAAATACAATCACCAATCCAAGCACTCCGTGAACTCAAAAAAACTAGTTCTATATAACAGGTATGCGCGTTGACCGACACTTTTTTTTTGGCAGATACTCAAAGGTGGCAATACATCAATAAGTAGCTATAGTCAAAAATGATTCTACAGTCTACATAAAAGCAAAGCATTATTTTTTAAAATCCTTGAAAAAAAAACTGTTACTCACGCAATAGCAATAGCCAGTATCAGATACGGTTCGTCCTGGTAGGCGTCCTCAGTGGCCAGAGGGAGTAAGTCCTGCAACACTCGCTCCGCCTGCGGTTTCTGCCGCGTCGCCAGCGCCAGTAGCGCTTGAAGCGGCTTGCGGTCAACCGCCGGAACTTCCACTAGCAGTTTCTCGGCGGTTTTCAGCGCTAACAGTTGTGTGTCGTCCCTGTGATTTGGGTAATAAACACATGATGACTGTGTCAAAGAAAAAATAGCATGAAATATGGACCTTAGTACACCAGCTAAAGGCACTATTTGGCAACCTTTTGACTGAAACTTTGAACGATCTATTGTGCTAAAGTCAGAATGGTATTGCGAATTTACTTTTGTGAGCCGAAGATAGTCAGTTGATGGTTGACATCATTTCTTTTTTTATTCAAATTCATTATCACTATTTTATATGACGGAACTAATAAAATTTGTATCCATCTCAACTAGGTCGACCTGTTAACCAACCAGCTGGCTTGAAGCCCCATACCAAGTAACCTATTCAGCTCTAAAGTCGTGTATTATGGTTGCTATAACGAGAGTTGAGGCGAACACATCACTTACACAGACGTATTTTTTGCATACATAATGTAATAAATGAGTAAGACAACTTTGACAACACTCTGTATCCATTCAAGTTGAAATACCGAAATACACTAGCTACCTGGCTCTTTCGGGTATAAAATATAGCTTATGTTACTCAGGAATAATGTAGCATTCTAATGGTGACATAATTTTTTAAATCGGTCCAGTAGTTTTTGAGTTTATTCGTTAAAAACATACAAAAATACAAATCTTCCCTCTTTATAATATTAGTGTAGATAGTGGGGGCGATTCTGCTTTACAACACCGACTAAACTTATTTTGGTTTAGTCCTGTCTCTGTCTTACCTCAAAAAAACATAAGGAATAAAATAGTACCTACCGAATTCAGTTCAGTCAGAGGTAGGGATGTAAAAAAATAATCGATTTTTAAAATATTCGATTATTTTTTTGAAATAATCGATTTTTAATAATCGATTTCTGAAATAAAAATAATCGATTTTTAATTAATCGATTATATAAATTACGCATTTTAATCGATTTTTTATAAACAGCGCCATCTTTGCGGTGGTTGAACCTTAACGTTGTTGTTAACTTTTTTACTTATCGTTTCACTTTATTTTAATACTACGACTACTACGAGTACTCTTATTTTTTATTATTTTTCGTCTTTTGACTGTTTAAACTTAAAAAAATAGAAAAAGATTTGTTTTTTATTTTAGTTTTTGAGACCACAACGTAGTCATCTAGTTTTTTGATTCTCATTTTAAGTATTTTATTGACGTGACAACGTCTTATAAATTGGTTTGCCGGGTGACACTTCAAGAAACTGCGTTACGCTCCGCTCACGTTATGCGCTCACAATGAGAGCGAGTGAGAGGCACGCGTCCCTTCCACTCGGGCATGGTTAGCCCGCCTAAGAGCGAGAGAGACAGATAGTTGTCACGTAAAACTTTCGCCCGTATACCGACTTTACAGGCAACCAATTTTTTTAATACTAGTCAAATGTAAAAGAGGACTGGACATTTGTGACACTTATTATTTTTAATTATTTTATTGTTTAAATTTGAAGATTATCGAAATTTTATTTTGTTATTTCTTTATTCATATTATTTTATTTCATTTTTAATCTGTGAAAATGGTAATATGAATCTCGTAGGATTTTATTATTAAAATATGAAAAGCATATAATTTAGATTTTTATCTATGTATTAGAAAAAAATCGATTTTTTAGAATAATCGATTATTTTCAATATTAATCGATTTTTTAAAAATCGATTAATTTTGAAGAAAGAAAAATCGATTATTATTTAATCGATTATTTTCCTTTAATCTTACATCCCTAGTCAGAGGCTGTATTTTAGTCGTGACTTCTTTACTTATGCACTAAACACGTTATGAAATGCCTTAGTTGACAGGCTTAATTTTAATTTGACAGGACTAAATATCTCTCGTCTCTTTTCTTTTCTAGGAGAAAGAAAATGACAGGAGTGAACTAAAATAAGTTTAATCGCTGTAAAGCAGAATCAGCACCAGTGTAAATATGCGCAAGGGATACAGAAAGCAAATGTCTGCGTGTGTCAATCGCCTCAACTCTGCGCTACATGTACGTACGTGTCTGCGGGCTGCGCGGCGGCCGGGGCGTGCTGGGCCAAGCATAGGAGCACCATTCGGCGCGCGGCCATTGGGCCCCAACGCGCACCCTGCCGCGCCACGTTCAGTACGCGCAACGCATTGTTGCTTTTCCCGCCGTACATAGCGCACAGCCCCGCGCAGTAGTGGTAGCCTGTGTCATTATTGTAGTCTATTTCACATAGCATGAGTTCGGTGACAGTTCCCATTTTTCCGTTTTACGCATACCACTTTCGACTAATACATTTTTTTGTATTTTTGCAATAATAAAATATGTTTATTATTTTTTAAACAAATATTTTTATAAGTAGAAAGTAGTAATAGTAAAACGAAAAAATGTGAACTGTCACCGAACTTATGCTACGTGAAATAGACTACTGTAACATAATAGAAGCTTTGTAAAAAGAGACACAGGCCTTACCTCCGAGGAGGTCGGAAGAGGAATTCCATTTCTAGAAAGACTCACTTTTCACCAGTGTTTTATTTTTGTACTAGCGGTTCTGCGCGGTTTCACCCGCGTATATAGCCTATGTTACTCAGTCATAATGTAGCTTTCTATTGGTCAAAGAATGTTTAAAATCTGTCGAGTCGTTTTTGAGTTTATTCGGAACAAAGATACAAACATAGAAATCTTTCTAATTTATAATATTAGTGTAGATATAGAATAGGGATAGAGGAAGATACAAAGCCTGATTTTTAATTCCTTGAAATCTGACAGCTTTCATTTCAATATTAAAGCAACAACCGTTTTCTTTTTCTTTACTTTTAAGAACATCTCAATGAAGTCTCAATATTGAGAAACATGAGAATTTCAAGTAATTAAACCAAAATTTAATTTAAAAACCAAATTGACACTATGTGTACTAGAAATAAAGATTAAAATAGAATAACATGTACCTGGGTCATCACTATCATCTTCCATTGCCGTTTTAGCTGCCTCTAAAGCTTGTTCAGCTTCGACGAGCTTGCCCCGTCTCCATTGCACTTCGATCAGTTGAGCTAACGCCTCCCAACTAGTTGGTTTCACAGATAAAATCTGACTCAAATGTCGCTGAGCAGATTCGAGATCAACCTATGAGCAACACATGATTCAATTTAGTAATTTTGGTAAGGGATCCAATAAATACACCCTCGATATTGTATGACAAGTTCCTATGTAATTTGTCATTTTGTTATCCCTTTTCTAATGGGAAACATTGGTGTAGCATATCTGAATATGCATTCAGTTTCTTCTAGCAGATACCAGTTGTCACACAACCCAACCATTTTGTCTTCGATTTTCCTCTTCTATTAACTTCCAAATATTGTTAAGAAGTAACAACATTTTTTTTAACGATTTATTAATTAATGAACTATGATCCGATCTACATATTATATACTAGCTGATGCCCGCGACTTCGTCCGCGTAGAATTTGTTATTCCTTTGCGTTTCGAAAATATATCAAGAAGGATAATCTACACTATCTATCTATCAACACTAATATTATAAAGAGGAAAGATTTGTAGTTTTGTACCTATGTTATTAACGAATAAACTCAAAAACTACTGGACCGATTTAAAAAACTCTTTCACCATTAGAATGCTACATTATTCCTAAGTAACATAGGCTATATCTAAGACAAAAAAGAATTAGGGATCCTTACTAAAACTTGACTGTATATGCCAGGATTGGAACCCGAGCCTCACGAATGAGAGGCGGGCTCTTTAGCCAGTGGGCTATCAATGCTATTTATTTATATTTTTGTTATTCAAAACACCCTATATACAACGCGTCCCAGAATAAGCGCAATTCCTCATACACCCCAATTAGTACCTATACTAATATAAAAATATGGTAATGCATTCGTACTTTAGTTTTATCTAACAAAATTTCTTAAATAAAGAGCGATAACAGTACGGTTTCCACAGGCAGCCCTAACTAAATTCAGTTTTATGCTAATTCGTTTTTCTGAAAAAAAATTACACATACTAAAAATAGCTGAAATCAATTAAGTAGTCGATACTGATCACGTATTGTATAGCCTAGGAAACTCTCTAGTTTATGATTTTTGAATTAGTTCTTGATACCAAAGGCTATGCATGTGCTCATAATAACAAACAAATTTCCTGAAGGAACCCATAGTGAATTCTCAATAAAAAGAAGTGGACTTTGTATGGAGACTTTTGAAGAATATTAGTGCCAAGTTTCAAGTTGATAGTAGAAAAAACCACACTCTTTCATACCAACTTCAACCCCTACCTTCACTCCTTTAGGGAATAGTTTTCGAAAAATCCAAAAATACGTGTCTCATCATTTATTTCTAAAAGTATTTGTGCCAAGTTTCAAGTTAAGAGACGTAAAAAACAACACGTCTGCCTACAAAATCCCACCCCCTGTTTCGCCCCCCTAGGGTGTGTTTTTTACAAAATCCAGATATACGTGTCTTTTTGTTTGATTTGAGGAGTATTTTTACAATGTTTCGAATTGATACACCCAAAAATGAGGGTTTTCCACACATACCAAGTTCAACCCCTACTTTCACCTCGTTAGGGGACGATTTTCGGAAAATCCAAAAACATGTATCTACTCATTTATTTCTAAAAGTATTTGTGCCAAGTTTCTAGTTAATAGACGTAAAAAACAAAACGTCTCCATACAAAATCCCACCCCCTGTTTCGCCCCCCTAGGGTGTATTTTTTACAAAATCCAGATATACGTGTCTTGTGGTTTGTTTTGAGGAGTATTTTTACATTATTTCGAATTGATACACCCAAAAATGAGGGTTTTCCAAACATACCAAGTTCAACCTACTTTCACCTCGTTAGGGGACGATTTTCGGAAAATCCAAAAACACGTATCATCTCATTTATTTCTAAAAGTATTTATGCCAAGTTTCAAGTTAATACACGTCAAAAACAACACGTCTCCATACAAAATCCCACCCCCAGTTTCGCCCCCTTAGGGGGTGTTTTATACAAAACCCAGAAATACGTGTCTTGTTGTTTGTTTTGAGGAGTATTTCTAGAAAGATTCGAATTGATACACCTAAAAATGAAGGTTTTCCATACATTCCAAACTCAACCCCTACTTTCACCCCGTTAGGGGACGATTTTCTGAAAATCCAAAAACACGTATCTACTCATTTATTTCTAAAAGTATTTGTGCCAAGTTTCAAGTTGATAGACGTAAAAAACAACACGTCTCCATACAAACTCCATCCCCCTCTTTCACCCCCTTATGGGGTGTTTTTTAAAAAATTAAGAAATATGTTTCTTGTCGTTTGTTTTATAGAGTATTTTTACAAAGTTTTGAATTGATACACTCAAAAATGAAGGTTTTCCATACAAACGTTCAACCCCTTTTTCACCCCCTTAAGGGTTGAATTTCGAAAAATCCTTTCTTAGTGCTAGCTTACGTCTTAAAAACAATAGCTGTAAAAAAAACAGCTTTCTAGGTCTAAGGGTTTAGGCTGGGCGTTTATGAGTCAGTGAGTCAGGACTTCTCTCTTTATATATATAGATGATTAAATCTACATATCTGTGATTAGAAATCCGATACCTTAGGGTGGTTTCAAAAAACCGGATTATCATATGTGAGGAAAGACCTATTGCTTAGCAGCGAGTTACCAGGAGTCTGTTGATGATGATTAATGTACCGACCCCAATTCAGACTAGGGTCGATACATACAGATTTTACTCCTATGATGATTTTTGTGAACACCTTGATAAATGACAACGCCGATCCATACTTTTTTATAGTAACTTTGTCAATTATAATGGAAAATATGAATAACAGTACCTTACGAAAAGCAAGATCAGCCATCATAACTGCTGCAGATTCATTGTTCGGGTCAGTGTTCAACAAAATGGCACATGTTTGCTCGCATTTCTCAGAATTGTTGATCTGTAATCACAATTGCGAATGAGCTATAACAGGTTACCCAAAACGGAACCAATTTAGTTATAAATAAAGAACATTCTCTGCTAATTTGCCAATGCCATACCTGAGCATACAGCTTAGCTAACGCCAACAAAGTATTAGGATCCCTAGGAGAGTGTATTAAAGCTTCAGAATACAAATTCGCAGCCACCGCTGGCTCTTTCATGCTCTTCACTTTAGCCAGCAAACAAAGAACACTGGACAGCTGATGCTTTTCCTCCTCCAAATCTCCGCGGGAATCTATTTCTATGCGTTTTACTACGGCAGCTTGTATATCCCTTGCTTCGGTAAGGATTAAATGGGTATTCCCTGCAGTTGGGTTCTTTAGCTCACGGCTTCTGGCTTGTAACAGAAGAAAGCGAACACGACGCTTTAGTGTATTGATGTCTTTATCTTTATTATAGAGTTGGTTGAGTTCGGATGAAATTGTTGAGTCGACTTTGTCGTATTGTTTAAGCTGTGGAAATAACTGAACATAATGATTTGTCCTGATCGTGTACATTCGATGCTGCTCCCGTTACCTCCGGTCGCAGCTGAAAATCAGTGTTTTGCTCTTTGAGCAAAGCTACACACTGAGCTGTGTCCCTTTGCACCGCCACGCACACACATACATTCCATTATGTTTAGCTGGTAAGTAGGTAGTTTGTATTTATTTGTTGTTCTTTTGTTTATCTTTTTTTAATTTCTTATTTTGATTGTATGTGTGTGTATTGTGTTGCAAATAAAATGGTTATCTATCTATCTATCTATCTATCTATCTGATAACACAATAATGGAGTTGCATAGAAGTGTCACTTACTTTTACAAGTAGCTCCAGGTGTTCAAACTTGAGTTCATGATCATTTAGAAGTTTGATCGCATTTTCGTAATGTTGAGACGCTTTATCGTAATCATGCATTTTCACTAACGCAGCACCAAGCTTCTTTATCAGCTGTATGTCCTTTGAATTCCCTTTGAGTGCTGTTTCATAACATTCTACTGCTTGAATTGGCTCTGAAAGAATAATTGGTGATCTTTATTACCTTCAATATAAATGTCAAATCTTAGTAACGGTATAATTATACTGCTGACTCATCACTTCACTATATCACTGAAACTATAAACCTTACAACTTGCAATTTAGCATTCCATATACCATATAGGCGTCTGCTAGAAAGAATTTTCGGAAATGGGAAAAAAATAGTTTTGAGCGCATTCTTTAGCAAGTTTTGTACATACTTACTAACCAGAGCAAACTGGTTACGCAAGTAATAAGGTAAAACAGTTCAGATCACTTACCGTAAATAGACATGAAAGCATCCCCCATCATTGAATGAGCATCGGCCATGGGGTGGTTGCTAACAATGTCCTTGAAACATGTTGTGAACATAGATCTATCTTTCTTCTCTTTCAAGTAAATGTGAGCCATTTTGCTGTGAGCCTGGAAGTAATAAGGCTGACCAGGCTTTATCTCGTTCAGAATATCAATTGCATTGTCAATGTCACCTTTTTTGAGAGCCAGGTCGGATCTTGCTATCGCTAAACGACTTTCTTCTGATGTATACGAAAATTCTTGTATCGCTTCCTATAACATGTAGTATTTTTATAGTTTAACAAAAGTTTAACTATGTATTGTAATTTTTTAAATACAGTAAAAAAGTATGTTTACCTGCATAGTCTTACCCGCCTCAGCAAACTGTTCCAATGCTGTTTGTATTTCAATTATTTGCAAGTACAATGTAGCTTTATCAATAATATTCAAATCCGATTCATACAACCTACTCATGTTGCTAACAGTGTTCTTGTTTGAAGCTATTTGGAGACTTGTTGTAAAGCTGATCAATGCTTCTGGTAGCTGATTAACACTTTTCAGAATAATACCATTCAGAAAATGATACATAGCGCTGTCTCTGACTTTGAAATTGTAACTCAGACACATTTCAAGGCATTGAGCGGCTTTTGTGTAAGCTTGTTGCTGGATGTAGATCTGTGCTAGTAATACTTGGCTGCCAGCATGAGTGTTATCTAGTTCTCCGACATGTTGTGCTAGTTTCTGGGCCTCATTTGCATATCCAAATAAAAACTTCAGCTTTGCCAGTTCATACAAAGACATAATTAACCCTGGACACGCCTTGCATATAGTATCAAGAATGTTAAAACAGTTCTTTACAGCTGGAGTGTTCCCTTCCTGAGAGTATAACAAATAACCAACTAACACAAAAGGTTTTTTAGGTAAATGCTTCTTGTACTCTTTAAAAACTTCCAATAAGAAATCCGGATCTAAATCTTTGACATACATCAGACTAAATGGGTTACGATCAGCAAAAGAAATCTTTGTCTCAAATGCATTGTTCAGATAAGGCATAGCATTCGGAGAACTCTTGACATTCAGTTTTGCAGATAAAAGGTATAATACAGGCACTTTAGCATTGCCTTGCATTTCAAAAAGTAACTCTACTTGCTGTGCAACTTGATCAGTTGGTCCATTCTCAAACATCTGGCAGATTGTCAACCCACAAAGTGCAGTGATGGAATTACTATCTATTTTACTTGCAGCCTTGAAGAAGCTCAAAGCATCTCTATATTTTCCTTGAAGAATGCACTGGTATCCAACTTCACTTAAATAATCTACATTGTTAGGATACATTTCTGAAGCATACTGTGCAAAACGATATACTTGACACAGGACAGCACTGTCTCTGCCACAGATTTTCGAAAATATTTGTGTTGTATTGAAGAATTGATACCCATTGTGTGTTTCATCATTTTCAAGAATAGTAAAGAATTGATTGAGTTGATCAGCAGCTTCAATATAATCTGAATTTTTGCATAAGGCAAGAAATATCCTGACTTTTAGAGCTTGTACATTGTTGGGGTCAAGAGAAAATATTCTTTCCAAAGTGTCATAAACTGCTTCCCATTTTTGCATAGCAAATTCATTCTTTAGTTTCTCAACGAGTGGTACAACTTGTCCAGGGCTGCCGACTATTAATCTATCTAATGTCAAGTTAGAGGCCTCATATTCCTTAGCAAAGAACTTGAATTTGGCCAACCCCAGCATTGCAGACACATTTCTATCACTTTTGCTTAAAGCCAGTTCTAGGCAATCCAATATTGACATTTGCATTTGTCCCAAATGCATGTACATGTCATTCCAGCCTTTTAAAATTATGGCGTCCAGATAATTAGCATCTTTTCTCAGGGATTTATTAACATATTCAGAGGCTTTCTCATATTTCTCAGCAAGTGATAAGAAAAGACCTGCATAGTAGAAAGACACAGCATTGGCTTGTTTCTTTTCTTCTTTAAGCTTTGACTCTAAATTGTATAAAGTCTCCCTATCTAATGTATTAGATAGTTTGTGAGCATAAATTAAAGCAATAACAGCAGCTAGCTGGATATCTCTATCAGACTGTAATGGAGTCAACTCATTGATCCCTTTTTGCAACTGACCTTCCAGAATATTAGCAATACAGTGGTAAAACACAAACTCTGTGGACTCTGTGAACTGTGACGAGACTAATTCAGCAATTTTCTTAGCTTTACCATAAAATTTTTCACGTAAATTATAATTAATATTACACCTATGCCACACAAGATCCATATTATTTATTAATTTTCTTCCTCCAAATCTATTTTAACCTTCAAGTCCTTAAACTTTTGTTGATTGTCTGTATAGTACTTTGCTAGAAAGTGACACTTGCAAGTTACATCCAGTTTGTTTTCTACTGCATGACTGAAAGCATGCTGCAAAAAAAAGAACTTACAAAACAACCTTCTCTTTAAATGATTATTGTTTCAATAAATTCCATTGATATCAAGAATAAAAAAATAATTCAAAAAAAGGCGCCACACAATTTTTTTTACAAAGTATATCTTCATACTTGGCTCAGTATAGTCGGTTTTCTGATCCCCTTTACTCTACACTTGACTACCAATGGTCTGCAAAGAAAAACTAGAAACAAACCTGCGCTAGTATCTTCCCAACACCTTTACCTTGGAACTCCTTCGGGACCTCAGTACTTGCGAAAACTATATTATTTCCATTCTTCTCATAATCGAGCACTGCATTTGCTGCAAGTAAAATGTTATAATAAAACTGAAGAAGAGCTCGGTGTAGAAAAATAAGGCAGAAGGAAGCCGGCTACACACCTTTTCCCATTGATACTACAAACTGTTGCTTAGCAACATTATTACGCACTTTCAATGCTTCAGTAGCAAAGGCTCTCGCTGCTACAGCGCGAGTTATTATTCCAGACATGAGAATAATGGAAAGATTTACACACCCTCCCGAAATCACACGTATCGCGCCGTAACTGAGGTAATAACGCTCAGTTCATTCCGTTTTTGTTTTGAAATCATGCTGGAGCGTCTTGACCTTGACATTGACATATTTACTTTATTTTTATTTTTCGAATCATTTTATGGTACAGGCTAAGATTAAACATCATACTGCCTCGTCTTCAGTCTTTGTTTCCGTATTATGTATTGACCATTATATTTCTGCCTTCGTGTCCGAACCGAGTCCTAAATTTACTTATTACATTACGAATTACGAATTACATTCACACGGATTTCAAAGCTTATTATTATTTTAAAAAATAAAAGCATTTTTCAGGCTGGCAACACATATGTCACCCGTTTCCGTCAAAGTCCGCCATATTTTGTCATTACGTGTTTCCGTGTTCGTTGTTCACTACGGTAAATTTTATAAAATTGTTTTTTCAGGTTTTAAAAGACTTCAAGATGCTGAAATGGAAAAATGAAGACTTGCAGGAACTCCGTGAGGATATTGAAACGTTACTCAAGACATTAAAAGAGAGGACAGATGCTGATCAGCACGATTTCGTGCGATAGAAATAATTGATGGGCTTGCACCATCCTCGTCGTCTAAGCTGTCGAGAGTCAGTCACAAGTTGTGTAGAAGATAACAAGAGATAGAAATGAGAGAATATCCAGACGAGGATAATTTTCTGAAAGTAACACGAACTGCTCCACATAAATTCACATGTTACACAACTGTCTACAAGAGGTTGTCGAATTGCATTCTCACTTCTGCTAATTGGGTGCTACGCATTGCCTGCAGGGCTCCAGCTCTCACCCTTGACACCTCGATCACGCGTTACGCACTGCCTTAGGGGTTGTTGCTATCGCTGATCAGAGCACCATAGCTCTTCCTGCTGCGGAGTTAACCTCGTTAACACCACAGTTCAGGAGGTAGGGTTAGCCTACGGGGCCTCGTCCCTACGGCGACACTCTGACCGAAATTTTGAATCATGGATCTGTATCACTATTACTGGAGCCACAGTTCAACAGGTAGTGTTAGCCCAAGGGGCATCGTCCCTAGGGCGACACTGACCGAAATCCTGCATCAGGGAGCTGTATCACCATCACTGGGGTCACAGCTGAAAAGATAAAGTTAGCCTAAGGGGCATCGTCCCTAAGGCGACACTTTGACGCAACTTCTGCGTCATGGAGCCGAATCATAATTACTGGAGCTGCATGAAGACGAAACTAAACTAAAAAGTTGCCTACAAGTTGATACTGACTATGTATGTACCTACTTGGTTAATAAGTTTGAGTATGTGGCGGTTATAACTATAGCTGTTTTACTCATAATGTATACTGTACTTCCATTAGGAGTATGGTGAGAGATTCTGTAAAGGCAGGATTCGCGATGGGGTAGGTAAAGGTATTCCATTTCTGGATATACTTACCCACTTTTCACGAGATATTCTTTGGACCCTTATTTATTTCAAAAAGAAATACAATATTAATAATATATATATAAATATATATATATATATATATATATATATATATATATATATATATATATATATATATATCTATATATATAGGTATGTAGATGTCTAGAAGTCGAAACAAAATACTTAGGTAATATTGCAAAATCCATAAGTGCATTATTTCAAGGATTAACAGCTGCTGTGAAACAATACAGGCCCGGTGCTAGCTAATGTTTTAAAGACAGCGAAAGAAAGTATCCTTGAGGCAAAGGACAAAGACAAGAAAGTTCTTGTTCGGTGATACCTAATTTATTTGAAAGTATAAAACCACAAATAAAATAAGCAAAAACAACTAAGAATTGCGACATCAAACACCACAACAGATGATCTTCAAAGTAAGATTCATCAACAACAAACCCAAATCAGATACTTTAAACTGAAGGGGCCCGCCTCCACAGCCACAGCAGATGAGACTACAAGTTGAGTGGCAGCTGGTGGGCAAAGACCTCAGCAGCATCAGACAAATACACAAAAATCATCGCTAAAGGTCAATTTATCACTGTGGAGGACTTTAACTATTCATTATAACTGGAGGAAAACACTCAGGATAAAGTGAATCTGTCTTACATTTCGGGGTACAGCATTCCTTATTGAAAGCCTCCGAAACAATGACTAAATATAGGTATATAATCAATCAGGTAATTCATACAATAACCAGATGCATACCATACCTACAGAGATCTTGAGACTCTTAGAATGTGAAGGAATCTCACGTTGTGGCCCACATTCTAATCAATTTATTTCTAAGGTATTTCTAGTACAAACCAAAACCAAATAACTTTTTCAAAGTCATAATTAACTTCAAAAAATTGAAAAAATAAAAAAATACATACAAAACCATTTCAAGTTGGAAGATGTAAGATCTATCATTAGTTTAATGAATCCAGTGATGTCCAGCATTTATTTAAAGGTTACATATTTCTTAATAGGTAACTACTTATTCATGAAGATGACATACAATAAAATCTTAGATTTGTTTTTTGGGATGGTTTGTTTGTATTATATAAATTAATGTTCACCCATTGGGCCTGAACACAGTACCATATCTGGTAATCAAGTTAATAAAACAAGCAAGATTTGCAAATTTTTAGGATTCTTAATTCTGATGGATTTTCTATAAGAATGTTTGACTTAAGAAAATTATTAGGTATATTAAAATATAAATTAATTTTGTTCAAACAACTATTACGACATTGTAAGACAAGCAAGAGTGATTGTTCAAATTTTTGCTACCCTTACAACAGCATACCCAGCCATTCAGTACGACTGGCTGTTGGGACATCAAAAATATTGGGCGATCGAAATATCTTGCATTATTTAAATAATGGTGATAATGATAACGGTAAGGTGAGAATATAATCGAATAAGATCAATACAGTCTCGTAATTAACAAAATGTTAAAGGAGAGTAGAATATAGAAGAAACTAACAACTAAACCTGGAAGTAATGGTGATAGCGTTTTTGAGTTCTTTTTCAGAAGAGCAAAGACTATCATCATTCTGAAATACTTTTTCGAATAAATAAGACAACTGATAAATTAGACAAATAATATGGGTATTACTCAATTTGCTCACTTACGCTTACGTACGACCATGGATGTAGTAGGTATATTTGTATACATTCCTGCTTATGACGTACTTATAGTAGGAAAATCTCCAGAGAAGAAATCTTGTTCCAGATTTCTCAGGTGCGAATAAAATTAAAAGAAATGAATATGAATACATATATCTACAAATAAAAACTACTATTTACATGCAATAGTTAGAATTTAAAAATGAGTATATTTTCAAATATGCTTGCATCATATATTACCTCTTAAGAAAATTACAAGGAATCTAGAAAGCTTTATGTTAATGCAAAAAAGGATTTTAGCTGAGTATAAATACTTTGGAACAATCAACAATTTATTTATTTGCTAGAACCTAGATTAAACCTGTTACAGGTATTTTTATTGGTTTATTAATGGATTTGCAGTAGTATTCGCACAGTTGTAAGACTCATTCTAAGAATAGGAAAAATATTGGGTATTGATAGTGTAAGATAAAATTGTTTTGATCTAAGTTGATAGTCCAAGAAGAATTTTGGTGTACCAAAATTTCCTCGATTTCCAATGTTTAGGCCCCACTAAACTATTGGTTTACCCTTTCAGGAACCCACACTCTCTACCTGTACAAGCAGCTTACTCTGGTCGCAGGGAGACGCCAGGCAGGCATGTATGTACATCAAGGTATTGTAAAAGTGTTCTGTGTTTCAGAGTATTGACATTTATGAAAGCAATATGATCCTGTAATGTATATACTGGTAATTTTTTTTTTTTTTCGAAAATATACTAAAAAACATATATTATTTCTACCCACAGTATTGTAATATCTGTGCCTAGGTATACCTAAAACGTTAGTGGTTATATTCTCTTTGGGTATACCTATATGTTGAAACTTCTGTCTAGGATATCAGTATGAAATTTTTTGCCATTTCTAAATTCAGTTAACAATTTGCTCCACACCAAACTCAGGCAGATCGGCCCTTCGTTTTATTATATTTCTGCCTTCGTGTCCGAACCGAGTCCTAAATTTACTTATAGATATATGTGTCTCTAGTGATCGTCATTCACACGGATTTCAAAGCTTAGTATTATTTTAAAAAATAAAAGCATTTTTCAGTCTGGCAACACATATGTCACCCGTTTCCGTCAAAGTCCGCAATATGTCATTACGTGTTTCCGTGTTCGTTGTTCACTACGGTAAATTTTATAAAATTGTTTTTTCAGGTTTTAAAAGACTTCAAGATGCTGAAATAGAAAAATGAAGACTTGCAGGAACTCCGTGAGGATATTGAAACGTTACTCAAGACATTAAAATAGAGGACAGATGCTGATCAGCAGGATTTCGTGCGATAGAAATAATTGATGGGCTTGCACCATCCTCGTCGCCTAAGCTGTCGAGAGTCAGTCACAAGTTGTGTAGAAGATAACAAGAGATAGAAATGAGAGAATATCCAGACGAGGATAATTTTCTGAAAATAACACGAACTGCTTCACATAAATTCACATGTTACACAACTGTCTACAAGAGGTTGTCGAATTGCATTCTCACTTCTGCTAATTGGGTGCTACGCATTGCCTGCAGGGCTCCAGCTCTCACCCTTGACACCTCGATCACGCGTTACGCACTGCCTTAGGGGTTGTTAAACTGGAAGGTAGAGCTTGAGAATCTAGTGAACACCATTAGTTCAGCATGCTATGTAATTAGAAGTTTAAGAGATGTAGCAACTCGAGATCAGCTGATGATGGTGTATTATGCCCTAGTCGAATCTAAGCTTAGATACAGCATAAAGCTATGGGGACATGGCTATGCCTATAATATGAAAAAAGCATTTACTGTACAAAAGCGGGCAATCAGGACTATGGTAAGAATTTCACAACGGGAGTCCTGTAGAGAACACTTTCAGACTCTAAGCATTCTTACGGCACCTAGTCTCTATATTTTGATAATCTTAGGAGATTTTGTGAAACAATTAAATTTGTTTGAACCGGAGGAAGAAAGACGTAAGAGGCTGGCTACTAGGCGAAGAGATGTTCCTAGGTCAATCGTCCCTAGTTTAAAAGTAGTGGAACATAGCACGCGGAATCAGGCGATACTCCTGTATAATAAATTACCTCCAAGCCTAAAATCCATTACTTCATATGGGACGTTTAAAAATAAGCTTAAAGACCTTTTGTTAGAGAAATGCTATTATTCGGTACAGGAGTTCCTAGAACAACCAATAATTTCAACGGAAGCCTCTTCATCTTTGACATAATATGCTACCTATATCTTATTTGACATTGATTATTATTATAAATTTAGGTAATGAAATTTACTAACTCTCAATTGTATTATTAATGTATTTGTGTATAATGTAACTTGCTAATTAATGTTTATTTCTAATGTAATTTCAAACACGATTTGTACAAATTGTTTATGAATAAATTATTACTTACTTAATTACTTACTTACTGTATGTACTACAATAATAATAAAATAAACACATTAAAAGTCCCCTGCGCAGTCGGGTAAATAGGTGTAAGATGACTATGAAAAGGTGTAAACAACCTAGAGATATATCTACAGCCAAATGAAACCTTACGAATTTAGAAAATCATCTTTCTTTTAGCTATTGGTTCTATTATTTTTCTTATAGGCCTACATTTTGGGTAGCAAGTGTTGCAGCCTACATAAATACGTATAAATCCCTCAATCAGCTAGTATGGTTTTGAGCTATCTACTCTAAATTTGTGTTGAATATTTTCTGAATAAGGTTTTATGAAGCTTTGGAACAAAGAAGTATTACTGGAACGTAAATTTTTAGTCAATTTTAAATAACTAATCGAGCAAGGTGCAGGCTGGACAGTGGACATATTTCAGGATTGAACTTGAAATAGACAGGCAGAATCCCAATTATTCTGAAAAGTTTTTTATGGAGCAGTTTTTATCTTTATGGATTTTATTAAAGTTGTGCAAACATTATTTTAAAAACTATTTCAAACTTCAAATCAGAGATTTGATGAAAATTGTGCTCTTTTCTATCGTGCACACTATAGTGCTAAATATATTTTGTGTGTTAATATCAATATTATTTATGTTATCATATATAGAATACAGAGTAAGATTGAACCCATTGTCCAGTAGCTAACAATATAGGTAAAGAACTGTATATTTATTAATAATATAATAATTTCTTCAGATGGTCCGAACACAAAAAATGATCCCCATAGTATGGCATTTAGACAGATTAGGTCATAATTGTCATCAATTGTAAAATTATCACATTCTTGTAATAGTGACTTAACTTGTTAATTTATTGATGGTCAAACGAACTTACCTTAAGTGAAGTTCGACCCATAATTATATGAGGCCTTCGTGTCCGAACCGAGTCCTAAATTTACTTATAGATATATGTGTCTCTAGTGATCGTCATTCACACGGATTTCAAAGCTTAGTATTATTTTAAAAAATAAAAGCATTTTTCAGTCTGGCAACACATATGTCACCCGTTTCCGTCAAAGTCCGCAATATGTCATTTAAGTTCAAAGTTTAATATTTTATGGGTACATCCAAACTTTGGATCCAGGGTTGGGAGGGCTGGACTCGGTTCGGACACGAAGGCCTCATATAATTATGGGTCGAACTTCACTTAAGGTAAGTTCGTTTGACCATCAATAATATATCCTTTTTTAAATTGGACGAATCCAAGTCTATGTTGATTTTCTAAATTTATTCTAACAATTTTACAAAAACTTTCTGAACAGAATGTTGTCTAAAATAGAAAAGCCACACTTTGTACGCGTTTTCGTATGAACTTGAGTCGTACTTAAGAACACACATGAACTACCTATCTCGCACTTGGATGAAAACCTATAATGCGTTTGTATAGCTATATAGGTACACTTGTACTGTGTGTACTTAATGTGCTAGTGCTAGTATAGTACATACCTACTCGGAGAAGCAGGATATTTCCAGCGTTTTTCTCATTTTAGGTACCTACTTCATTGTTTTTCAACATTTTTATATTTTTAATTACGTATGTCATTGATGCAACTATGGGTTACCCCTACCTCTAAATGGATTCGGTACCATACATAAATACATGGTCTTTCTGTCCCGAAGCAAGAATTTGCCCTTGACCGCTGTGTTTGGTGATGCAACACAATTTAATAACCACCCTGACCAGGCATGTTCACAATAGGTAGGTATCATTATCTCCGACTAGTTAAAGATATCTGTGATCATTATGCTGATCGTTCGTAGTACCTAAGTAGGTATTTTGTTAAAATCCATCTTTCACCGCACACTGCACAACAATGTTTCTGTTAATGAAATATCAAACTGTTCCGCGCGATTCCACACTGTCGTGGAAAATTATAGCCCATGTTAGCTCCCAAAATAGTAAGCTTTGGGCGATGGTGAAAGAATGTTTAAAATTTCGGAGCCTGTTCAATACCAAAAAAAAAACAAAAAAATCTAATATTTCCTGAAATAATACTTACTAATCTTACTATACCTATAGTAAGCACTAAGCACTAATATTAGTGCAGGTTAAGATAAACTAATGTGTAGGTACCTATATAAACCTACACAAAACTTCCGCCGCTAATATGACTGACCAAATGAGTTTATAAATATTAGGTAGTTAGGTACTTTATTAAGCGCCATTAAATTATATAGGAAAATAGTTCTCGAAATAATTGCTTAGTTTACGCATAGTACCTACCTACTCTAATAATTTTTCAAATCGCTTGCCCTGCGACTCAAATAGGTAACTAGGTACCTGTTAAAAAATCATTTCAGAGGAACGTCATCAGCAATATCCGTAGTCCGGTTATTTATCACTCGCCTCTTTTCCCATGCATCCCAAGTCAGGTCGTCGCCCGAGGCTTCTCATCAATGAGTCAACAGCTGGGCAGGGTGCGCGCGAGCAGCCACATGCGCGCGCGCAGGCCGCGCTGTGTTGAAATGCGGCAGTCGCACACCGGGCGCAGCGCGCGCAACGCGCCCTCCGGCATAGAATAATATTATTGATCAGCGATGTGCAAGCTCGATCACATGTGGACAGTGAAGGACAAATGATTAACAACTATGTGCGTCTTTTTTACAACAGGATATTTTTTAAAGTGTAGCCTTATATTTACGACGGGCCTGTTGGCTCAGTTGGTATAGTGACCCTGGCTTCTAAGTCGGAGGTCGCCGGTTCGATCCCCGCTCGGGGCCATCATTTGTGTGCATGAACATATCTGTTGGCTTCGTGTCTGGTCGTTTAATATTTATTTAGTGTGTCTATCAGTTGTTTAGTACCCATAGTACAGGGCCTGCCTAGTTTGGGACTAAATAACCCTGTGTCAATTGTGTCCCACAATTTATTATTATTATATTTTATTTATAGATTATTTTTTGAATGAATTAAAATATATCGTAGTTTATAAGTAGTCGCCCTACCTACATTAAATTATTCATAATTGTTTGTAAACATTGACGTTAGTAAGTAACTGTGTAAGTTTGATATTAATATTTCTTAGTTGTAGATCTCCTGTAATTAAATAGGTTCAACTACCAAAAAAGGTTTCTAACTGTCCTATGCACTTCTGTTCTCCAGTGTTCTGATGAGAACTGATACGATAAGTGACAGATGTGATACAGAGTTGGTGTGTGAGTGATTCAGTGGGGGCATATGGGGCAATGCGTGTCCCGGGGGCATCCGGGCTCGTACGCCTTCTCGCGGCAATACGACGCCGAGAGTGTGGGCAGCAGCATCAGCGGCTTTCGGGTTAGGAAGGTAAGAACTTTACTGTTAACTTCCAGAATTCCAGATTTACCTAGTTATTCGATGTGATAGAGTTTTAAATCTTTAGGCATAAAGAGATGTCTGTATGTATGTAGCCATATCAATAAAAGATTCCAAAGGACTTCGCCAGGAATCCAACCCGCAATCTCTTGTTGTAAGTAGAAAGTAGGTTCAGTAGTACCTAAGTAGTAGTGCTTTTTTACAACACCAACATTATTGTAATCAAACCGAAATTACTTACTGGAACACCACATTCCTACCTTGCTTATCAGAAGATTAAAACTCACAAAAGGCACTGCTATTTGTGTTGATATCGATAAATACCTACTATAAAAAAACTATTAAAATCCGTCTCAATAGTTTTTTAGTTTAGTAGGTCCCAGGACCTACAGGTATACCCAGGTACACCTACTAAATTGACTATTGGTGAGTCACAATTGATTCAATATTTTCAATTGCGAATCAAATCATGTCATGCCTGATCATATCGACTTTACTTTGGAACAAAAACTGGTGTTTATCGATGTCCGAGGCCCGCGAGGCGTGACTCGGGATGAATGGAGGCTGTGGAGATGGCTACGGCTGATATTCCTCGGCGAGGGCCACAATTAACTGCTATAACCTAACTAGTCATTGTGTCCGACACAATGGAGGGCAGTGACCTGATCTGCTCTAGTCTTCTTCGTTATTTAAATTGTAATTTTTGAATTTAAATATTTACGTGGTATAAAAGTATGAAATGTGGTGTAGACCTAAGAAATGCGCTTAAGATAAATTTGGAAGGTAAGAAAGAGAGGGAAAAGTACCTATACCAGAAAAAAAAACCAAAAGATCGATGAATTGTGTGAAGGATGATAGGTGCAAGAAGGAAGTGAATATAGGTCGATCGACAGGGCGAAATAGAAGGAGAAGCCATTCTGCGTCGACTCCAAATAATGGGAAAAGGTCAAGAAAATAATAATGAAATATTGTGCGGTTGTAAATACTATCAACCTACTCTACTAATAGGTGTGGTCATCACTTTATCATTATTGTGACAGCATCTGTTTTAGACTATACCCAACTTTAAGCCCCGTTTTTTATAAGGCACTAGGTATATCGTCTTATTGTTGTATAAGACGATATACCTAGTGCCTTATTGTTGTAACAGACGATATAACTAGTGCCTTATAAAAAACGGGGCTTAAAGTTGGGTATTGTCTAAAACAGATGCTGTCACAATAATGTTAAAGTGATGGCATTTTTTATAAATAATGTAATAAGGCCGTATAAGGTTCATTAGATTTTGCTCTCCGGTCTTCGAACGGTGGCGGATTAACCAGCCACAATAACATTCCCAAAGAGCTTTTTGGCGTCAGGCAGGCGCCTTGCTGCCGTAGAAAAAACTTTTTCATATCTCATACTCGGAAAGTAGTGTATGTTTGATCTGAGTACCGGGTCGGAAGCCATGATTCCCACCACAGAGATATTCAGGGCTGTGATTCCCGCCCTCGGTCGGGAAAGACTCATAGTAATTGCTTCCGGCCTTAGGGCGGGAATAAATAAAAAAAAATGTACTAAATTTGGCAATGACGTTTAAAGAAAAAGTTTCTCTAGGAAACAGAATGACTTTCTTCCAACCTCTTTGGGTACTTAGTAGGGATACGAAACTTTTTACATCAATTAGAATAAGAAAAAAAAGGTGCGGCCTTGTGAGTGTAGGTTTAAACAACAGAAAATAGCCCGCGCGCGGGGCGGTACGCGTTCCATATTTAAAATTAAAAAAACAGTAATAATTTGGTAAGCTGTTCCGAAATTCAAAATCTTGTTTTTCATCGACACTAATTAACCACAGAACACTATTACTCGGCTAAAAGTATTATAAAGAGGAAGGATTTGTATATTATTTTTGTAATGTTATTTAGGTATGGTACTCTATGATGTAGTATTCAATCTTTGGTTGTATTGTATTGTTGTCAATTTTGTTTTTTTTTTGTAGGTATTATTGCGTTTTTGCATGTTTGAATTTTTGTAAAATTGTAATTTTTTTTGTTTACTTTCCTTGAATTCGAAATGAAAAGTAGAGTGTTTAACGCGGGTGGAAGTTATCAATTCTTACTCGGACTATATCCGCCCTCGCTGCGCTCGGGCGTCTAAATACCTCGTATGGGAATTGATTCCTTCCGACCCTTGTATAACAATCTACTATTTCAGTATGGGCTGTACCAAATCAGTGTCTCAAAAAGTTACGTAAATTTCTTCATATATTTATCACTAACTCGACTGTCAAGGAAAACATTGCGGCACCGTGCCTGCGGAAACCCGCAGACTGCAGATCAGAATAGAATCTAAAGCATAACAATAACAACATCGTGGTCTGGCGACTCTGGCGGCGATTGGCTAACTACCTCACATTTACGGGTGCGAAAAATATCCTAATAATGAAAAGTGGTTATTTCCAGGAATGAAATTCCTCGACGAACCCAGACTGAATTAGGTAGGTACTATTATAAACAGACCAAAAAGATAACGCTCGCAGGTGGACTACGGGCAAAAAATATTTCGTCTGGTTCGTATGGTTCACCTTAGTCCACCTGGGTGGTCGGTGGGTAAAAATTATTGCCCATGGTCCCCCCCTGGTAGACTCAATAGGTGGACCACGGGCAAGACCCGAATAATCTAAGTACCTATATGATTTTCTTAAACACAGACATCGTAGAAACTAAAGGCGGCATGCGGATATTATGTCTTAGATGTCTAAGTAATAATATGATGATCGCAATCCATAGTTAGCAATAAGTATCACATATTTCGCAATTGTATTGTTTCAAATGCTTCCTATCACGAGTATATTATCTTCAACAGAAGCTACAAGCCGTAGTCGTAAAGACTTGCTACATAATTGTTTATGGCAAGTTATGGAGGCAGTTATTAGCTATTGCGTTTTCACCACGGATTCACCAGTGAGAGTGTGCGAGTCGGTGGCTCCCGTAATAGTTATGCCGATGCCATTTAATTAATAGGTATAGCTACCCTAGCAGCTTTCATAAAATGTTTCTAGTTCTAGTTATCGATTTAAGGCCGTTTAACTACAAATGAAAGTATTTTATTGGTTTCGTTTATCATTTACTTCTCAGAGCAATCTCTCGGGTTATGCTATGGTTATGAAGTTATGATTATAAACTCTCCGATGAGTAGGTACCTAAGTAAGTAATTACTTACAACATGATTTACGTATAAATTCTTCCCATAATGAAGTCCAAAATATGCAAATTGCGTAAGGTAGGTAAGCATCGTCATAATTGATTTGGTCTGCCGACAGCATATTATGATACAACCAGTTAATGTTAGTAATATAAATAAAAATTGGTTTTTAAATTAAAATTTCTCTATTTAAGATTTTACTGTTTCATTAACTTGAGATGTGATGGTATCTCGACTAGTATCTCAATTATATTATCTATCGACAATTGCACTATTAGATTACAAATTTCCTTAGCATTGTGAAGTAATTTGATTGTCATTTTAAGATGGAAGGTAGGTAGGTACCTACTATAACTTTCTCTAGAAGCAAAGGTGGCTCAATTTACATCTATAGCTTTGACATAATATACTTAATGTTCTTAGAGAATAGGATCCAAATATATAAACCTACTTGCCACGACAATGTAATCGATAAAATTACCTGTGAATCACTTTCACATCACATATTGTAACTGGAGACGAAACGTATTTGTTTGTGGTCGATACGGTCCAGTGGTTTTACTCTCACTGCGTCAATCAATAAAGCTCAGGAAATTGATTTACGAGATTGTGCTTGAGACTTCGGTTACAGGGATGAAAAGACAACGGTTCTTCTGTGGGTATTTCCAGAAATGGCATACCTCTGCCTACCCCCTCGGAGATAAATTTATTTTTGTTCTTCCTCACAGTCCCTGGCAAATTTCATAACTTGATTCACCTGCAGTTTCATTACGGGATCTTATTTGACGCAACTTCATTTATCGATGATAGATCAATCATAAAATTAAATTAAATTTATAATATAATTAATATTATTAAAATTGATCTCTGACGTCGCCACTTTGGGTCCCAATTCAATAGCAAACGTCAAGTAGAACATTAAATAGTAACCAAGTGGCGTCGGATTTTCAAAGATTGTGTTAGGCCTGCAGTTTAGCTGTGAAAAGTGTATTAATACTACTTAGTGTGGATGTGACTTAAAAAAGAACCCCAGAACCCAAAAGGTCACGTCACAAGTCTTGCAGTTATGTGGCTTGGCTGTGTGGTGGTGTGTATATAATATTATATTATATTATATATATTATTATATATTAATAAAAGCGGTTTACATAACTACCTACACTTCACTGAACTTTAAAACACGACATGAACTCAATACATACACTAACATTTATTAAAAAATATCAGTCTCTTATTTCTGTTACAGACAAACCAAATTTGCCTTACGTGCTTGTGACAAGCCCTTTCCTTTTGGCGCACGTTTCATTTAACGAACACCTGTTTGGTATAGCATATGTTTCTAGTAATATCTACGGCAATTTCTAATTGCGCAAACCTAACGGGTGGTCTGCTTGTAGCTTTATTGAGCTATACAAATAATTAGCTGCTCATTCGGGCATGTACTAAACACTAACTTCTTTTGGGGTCATTATCTAAGATATTGGCTATTTGACAATATATATTAGAGTTGCAGAGGAGCAAATACTGTTACATAAGTCAACACATGCCGATAATACATAGTGTTATCGACACCATCACTATTTCTTAACTCTACATCATTTAGCCGCTATAGTTCTAGTATGCAAACTTCATAGCAGCAATATATATTGACACCGGGTATCGGCGTTGTTTATTGGTTTTCTCCAAATGGTGTCCAGCACGACCTGGGATCGTGACAAGTGTTTCACGATCAACACAAATCGTTACCAATGATTCGGTTCCCTTCCGATTTCACCGTCTAACTTTACACTTTTATACCGAATCTCACGGTAGCTAACACAGACATTAGACGTGTGACCAATTTATTCGACCATAATCTTCACTCTCTTCCCTTTCCCCTTTTTAGGTTCGGCGTAGTTTGTTCTAAGTCTTCTCGCTAAACAACTCGATCTTGACCTTCGTCAGTCGCTTCCCCTTTATTTAGGGTTTATCTTCTCCTTCGCTCCATCACCCTCAACTCCATCATCATCAGCAGTTTCTTTGAGTACTACACTTAGCTTTCATTTTTTCACATTTTGGTATTACCGGAATGTATCTGGGAACGGGATCTAGATTCTAGTGCACTATAAGACACTTCATAATATTATAAATTCGTAAATAACTCTGTCTCTCTGATCTTGATGATTTTGACAGGAAAAGGGCTTTTATTTTGAGGAAGGATAAGTAGATACTGTTTTTAACCCGCACCGTTAACGATGTCCAAAGCTAGTTATCACATACCTACCTAATCATAAAACATCTATCAGCCGATTTCAATCAAAAGTTTTCGATCCGTTAATCCGTGATTGAGTAACATCCAAACTTACGCATTTAATAAGTATTAGAGGAACTTCGTTCGCATAAAACTTATTAAAATTATTGAATTGAATGGCTCATAAATCTTGCAATCTGCATACGTGATTCTTTATGGCGGGCGGGAATTGAGCGGGCGTGCTAGTGGCGGTCATTCCCCGCTTCCTGTGTGACCACATTCCTGGAGCATTACACAGGGGGTTCTCAAAAGTTTTACTCTACCAGCAAAGATTACTCGCAGTATCGGTTCCTCGACGAATTAATCTCGACTGGATTGATTAGACTCGAGCAAGATTTCAAAATTCCGAAAGACAACAAGCGCCACAGATTCATTATGTTTGTCCTATATGTATTTAAACCTTGCAAGCCTTTGTCCTCTTTAAATCGGAGGTGAAACTTTACATACTCATTTAGTAAAGATGACAATATACTCGTACTTATATGACAGACCCTGGTGCTTCAGACAGGGTCGTACCTATCTTTTTTAAGGAGAGCTCTACCGTTAATATAACGGACACGAGACTTTGCATTTAGGTAGGCATTTAATGGTGTTCGTAAGTTTTTCTTGATGATCTTGTCGCTAAAAAATTAAGACTACTTACTCGGTACTTTATAATTTTTTATGATGTCAATTTCTTTACATCCAAGTTGTAGAGGCCTACCCGTAAACGAAATAAATATTTTCATATAACATACATGTACTTAAATAATCTCACGTCTCCTTCCTATATATACGAGTATTGGGCTATCCCAATACTCGTATATACATGTGACATGTCTATACATGTGACAGACAGAAAAAAGAAGAAACTGGCAGATCTTTCGTGTCGTCTGCATAATAGCGTAACGTAAGAACGTTAATAACGTTGTAATGTCGTAAATAACGTTAACAAAAATAAAACAGAAATTACTCCAGCACACCATGTATGAATGGCTGGGTATATAATACAGCGCGACTCTCGGGGGACTAAACTGGAATTGCAGCGACTACCTATGACTTCGTCGACAGCTATAATCATTACTCCTGCAGGCAGGATTGGCTGGGTTACCTACTGCGCGGTATGTCTACCTATATATGTATATATATATATATATATATATATACGAGTTTTATACTACAAAGTGCATCATCATGACTAATAGAGATGAACTATAGCAGGTTCGATCGGCAGGCAGGCAGGATCGCAATTGGTTCAAAGTTCACATTGTTAAAGAAATTATTTTAATTATCGCATCAACCGTGGTGAGATGACTAATTATTATTTAAGTAGTAGGTAGTAGGCCCATGATTTTTTTAAATAATTACCAAAGGAAAATTATTTGAAAAGAGCAATAATAATTACCATCCCCTACGATTAGATCGAGCTAGGAGCAGGTAAAGACTCAATAACATATAACTCTAAAGAGTAAATAAACCGACTTTAACTTATATGGTTTTCTAGTGGACGCCATTGTCAGAACTAAACCAAATTGAAATGGGACCACACGGGAAGCACCAGCAACTAAAAAAAAGAATCATCCAAATCGGTTCACCCAGTCAAAAGTTCTGAGGTAACAAACATAAAAAAAACCTCCTTTTTTGAAGTCAGTTGAAAAGTTACTTGACCTATGATCAAGAATCCATAAAACCGCTGTAAGTAGTTTAGTAGTTTTCCTTACGAATGGATTAGTGGTGTAACATGAAAGCTATTGAAGATTGTAATTTTGGGTACCTCCCTATATATCTACCGATTTAGGATCATTGATAAATACATAATGTATTTTTCTTCCTGTAGACCCTTTTTGTAGGCTTATGATGAAGAATCAGATAAGTAGGTACTGAATATCAGTTATAGCCGTATGGAATACATCTGTAGATACAACCCTTCAGGAAAAAGGTTTTTTTTTTGTTTTTAAGTGTGGTGAAATATTTTTTTAATATTTACTAGCAGTTCCACGCGATTTTACCTGTGTAGTTTCATTTCCGTCTAAAAAATACAGCCATATCACTCCCAGAAAAGTAAGTTGGGCGAAAGAATTTTTAAAATCGGCAATATAATTTTTGAAAATGATTCGTTACTAACATACAAAAATACAAATCTTTCTTTTATATTAGTGTAGATTATTAAGAATAACCTCAGCCAAGTCAACCATAACGCTTTTTAACAGACAATTGTAAATTTCAATCTAAGCTAACATCCGTCACGTCGCCGTCGCCGCGTCGTGTAGATATAACTAAAGAGGTATCTTTTAGCTTTGGTAAAAATGATTGCAGTATTTAATCTTATAAAATACAGCCCGATTTGTGCTCTATAGTTATTAAAAAAAGACAATTATCTGTCAAATAAATCGTACAGTTACAATACTGCTGAATATTATTATATCCATATCTCGAATTTGAGTTTGAATTCCACAATATCAAAATCTGAGTCTTTACAGTAGAGTTTATATTACCTAGCTGAGTGCAAGTTTATTCTCAGCAGAGAAAGAAACGGCCACAGTCTAAGTAAGGCCCGTCAAGAAGTAACAAGATCACGTCGTTTCATGGCTGTTGTAAGAAGAAGCAACTTCAAAATTTATAATTCAATATTTACCAACACTTTATCGTAATTCAATCTTTTACGTGAGCGTGTCGAAAATTTCGAAATGTTGGTGGTTTTTTCGGGCAGTGTATGTAGTTTATTACTCGACCAATTAGATGGTGGCTCGCAACGCAAGCTTCATAATTGGTGTTGCATCCCTTAACAGGAGTGCAATCTCCTTTCGAGGCTCGCGTTCATGAAGCCGCTCACATCACATTGATTCAATGATAATAGACTTGTTCCATTACTCACTCGCACACTATAGAACGTAAAATCCAAAAGTTTTTGTGACCAATAGGACTTTAAATTTAGTAACAACTTACAATGCATTATCCTCTACATCAGCGTGTATTAATAGACAAACTCTATTGTACCAACTTTTTTGACGTCCATTGGATCTCTGTTTAATGACTTAGTATCATTGAAATCTTTATCATTAATATCATCATGTCAAGGCTAAGATGGCTACAGTGTCGACTGTTCTTTTAACTGAATAAAAAGAATGTTTTCGCAAGCCACCACTTTTGTTTTTATCCTCGGTCCCGCCAAGCAAATGCGTGTGGGTATACCTGATAATTCAACTGCCTCTACAATTTAAGGAAAGAAATGTTGACTCCGTACAAGGATCGGGCTTGCAGCAGGTTTGTTGACACCTCCTAGACCGGTTACGTCAGTCCCCGAGCACCACGAGGCGCGGGCGGCGTGCGTGTTCTCTGATTGTATAATTAATTAATTACTTACATTCTTACGCCCGCGCCAGCGCATCGAGTCGTTCCGTGTTACACAACAATGTGATGCAGGGCCGGCTTAATGTTTTGGAGAAACGGGTCATCATCCATATCATATCATCATTATTCCCCTTTTTTCATTGTTTGAGGTAGTCGCGTCTTCGACTTATCCCCATCGACTGTTTCTGTATTCACTTCAATCTATCATTCGTCAGTCTTCCTCTCTTTATATGAACTTCCACATTTCTTATATTAATATATTTTTTACAATATTTACCTGTCTGCATACATGTCGGTTCCACGACAACAGGTAACCTCGCCACTGCTGCAACTTGTTAACTGTCTCTATGGGAAAAGAGTCTTCATAATTATATACCTATCTGTCCCCTTAATTTTTTCTAATATTACTGCTTCTTGGGTTTTTGTTTGAGCATTCAAATCGTGAGATTCTGGAGATTGTTCTTCGACTAGTAATGAATGAACCCAGCGTCTATTATCCGTTATTGTTCTGATACCGGACTTTCCCCTAAGTGAGACCCTGTGTAAACAAGAGTTGCTCTTATGGAAAACATAACAAAATTTGGAATGCCACTGAAGGATAGCTTTATTAGTTACGGTTGCTGATTCCCTCACTCACTTTCTTGTAAGCAACCTTTTGGCATGTTTCTAATTGTTTTAAGCTCTTGATGATGTTGCCTATGTTTTTGTAGACTCCTGCATATTTTGTCTGTGGCCAGATCTAATATTTTTCTACATAAAAAAGTAGTAAAATCCTCTTGTTATCTATATGAGCATGGGGAGTAAATAACGCAAACGATAGCATTCACATCTCCTCCCCTAGATAAGATGCACTTTTCCATTTCGTTCCTACTTCGGCGCTTCTTTGGAATGTGGCGTCAAAATATTAACTAACTTAGCAACTATGTCAACATTTTTCCACAGCTCATGTCAATCTGACCTATATCTCATTATATTCTAAAGCTTACAAGATCAAAGAAAGGTCCTTTGTCTAGGGAAACGGGGCTAGGCCCTAAGTGGCATTCACATGCAGATAAAATTGACAAAATAAAGGCTGATTTACGGGGCACGGTCAAATACTTTTTGTATGATATGAATCGCTGGAAAATGTCGAGGCGTATTGTAGGATGGTTTGCCCCGGACGGGGCACGCCCGGGCCCGGACCGGGCACGTCCCGTTGTAACATGAATCAGCCTTAACTGTGTAGATGTATACCTACGCTCGCTATTTAAGTCACGCGCAGGCTCACACGCTCAGGTTGGTACCTAGCCAAAATTTTGTCCAAAATTGCACACATAAGCTGATCTCGAACCGGTTACTGCATCCACACACACATATAAATATATATATGAATATAATTAACCTTAAAATATTTTCTTTAGCCCAATTATTATTATTCTTTAAATGAAAGAAAAAGTTCACAGAAGAAAACTACCCTGTCTGTTACTTTCCTCTCCCCGAAGCGCAGACCCTAATAGCTACTAATAATAAATAAACCTCCCTGTCCAATGCTTAGGATTCCGATCACGATTCGCGACTTAGCAGCCACAACTACAGAACGTGAGTTAGCATCTACACGAGGTTCCGGAAGCAATGCACTAACCGCAAGGGTTTAAATATAAAACTAAGGAAGGTGTAGCAAGTCGTTTGAAAATATCTTATAAGTATGTGAATGTGTGTGATTGTGGTAGGAAATATGAATTATGTAAGAGATTTTGCAGACGAATTAGATTCATAGATAACATATCTAAATCTCAAAGTAACGTGAGCCCAAAAGCGTGGGCCCACAATTGTTTTCCTCTTTTTAGTTCCCAGAACTCCCAAACAAACCGAAAATTGTTCTTAACTACCTACTTGGATATTTTTTACCTTTATTTGTGAGACCTTTGTTCTTGCCAATTTTCCGAAATATTGGTTAATGAGAAGTAAATATAATTTTACTTTTACCGTATTTTGTAAATAATACCTTTATAATGCCTCACTCCAGTTTTGTGAAGATTATTAGATTCTTTACGAAACGTACCAAATCTTGTAAGAAAAGAGCTATAACTTCCGCTTACGGTGCGTCTACTTCCGCTGTTATACACTAACCAAGTCTCAGTCTGAGCCTTAAATGGGAACTTACCTTCCAGGCAGATACGCTGCCTGCCCAACATAATTGTTCTCGTACGCCAATTGCTAAGGATAGACAGTACCTATGGTGAAAGGGAATCGAAAGTTCTTGTTTTAACCTAACATATAAATCTAAACCCGCGTCGTGCCGTGATACTGTAGATTTTATGAAGGTAGGTACAATGCATTAAACTTGTTTTTCAGAGGAATCAGCAAAGATCACGTATCTGCACTAGCTTTGGTCCCGTAATATCTACCCATGCCACTCCTAGTATCATAAAACTTTATATGATCTAATACTACCGTGAAAGTGATATTGTGGTCATTCGAATACTTACATAAAATAAAATCTATTTTATGTAAAATGCGTGGGAGACGTCACATTGTTTGACGCAGAGGATGCATAAAACTTACAGGATAAGTCAAACGTTAGGTTGATCTAACGGCAAAGTATGCAAATTAGCCTTGTTTGGTATCCGAACATATTTTAAACCAGAGGTTTGTAAAGATAAGGTGAAAATGTATGGTAGTGCAAATCATTGTAAGATTCTGTTTTCAAAATCTAAATTTTTATTTAACAGTGGAATTTGGTAGGTATTTACTTATTGTAAAATAGTCTATTACCGCATCGAAAATGTTATAAGGAGAAGATGCAGTGCAAGAAAATTCACAACAAAACTTGTATTTTTTTCAGTAATCAATTCATAATATCAATCATCATCATCATCTGAATCAATCTGCTCCAAAGTCTTGAAGTAAACGGAACTAAGTGTAGGTTTTCCGCTTAGTTTCTAATTATTTATTTAAAAAATACATGCAAGACACACCGTTATCAAATGGCTCGTTAGCATGGCAAGCCTTGTAGCGAAACACCAGACCATAAATTCCATGTTCAACAAACATTACTCGCTAGATCCTCGTGTAATTTCGCTGAGCTTTCTCTCATATCGGGAAGATGATCTTACATTACATCCATTTTTTGCTTCTTCCAATCGGCTTAAGTGTATGGTTAGGTGCATCACTAATGACTAGAAGAAACACAACGTAGAAATTGCCCACGGGCCATCAAAGGTGAGATCTTTATTTTCTTGCTTACGTGAGCTGCATCGCTCGCTTATTATAATGGAATTCTTGTTTGCTTACGGTTTTAACACGAAATATCTAAGACAATCTTTGAATTTCCGCTAGCGTCAAATGACATTTGGTTGCTATTGTACCATTTAACGTACAACGTTCGTTTGTGATTTGAATTTTGACCCAAAATGGCGCATGTGCAGAATAGAGATAAACAGTACCTAGTTTTTGTTTTATGTATGGCTTATGTTATGTTATGTACGGCTGCTGATCACTTTGTCACAATTTTAGTGCTCGCCTAAGTAATTCCTGTGCAAAAATGCATGCTAGAATCATTAGGCTTATCGCTCTGCTTTAGTAGTCAGCCAGTGTTAGAGTATTATTAGGCCATAGTTTCTTATTATTTTTAAACTAAGTAGGTACCTACTTATTATTAATTTTAAGTAAAAAAAAAACCGGCCAAGTTTTTTTTTTTTTTTTTTTTTACTTTATTTAACATCTTAACATAGGCAAAACATTATCATACATAGCATTTATAAACCACTAAGGTTTGCTTAATGCTATCAGCAGTCTGCATCGGCATTAAATAAAAATAACAAACTTAAAAAAAAAATAACAAACTAGGTAAGTAGCTAGCATACAGACTGGAATCGGTGGGTACATACGTACACAACCTTGCAAATTTATGGTTTTCGTAATTTTTCCTTTATCTATGCTATAAGACGTTGCTTCGTACCAAATTTCAAGATTCTGAGTTCACGGGAAGCACCCTGTAGGTTTTGATTCCCTTGCAAGTGTCGAAAATTTGCGGCATAAACGGCTGTATCTTTTGATTGCGTTGGCTTAGAAGTTTGATTTTTTCACAGCTTCAAGGGACAGTAGACCTGAGTAATTGATATAAATTTCAGCTTCATACCTCCACGCGTTCCTGAGAAAAAGGGTCTTGACAGACGGACGGACGGACGGACAGACGGACAACAAAGTGATCCTATAAGGGTTCCGTTTTTTCCTTTTGAGGTACGGAACCCTAAAAACTGGTTATTGTCAGTTCCCGTGCATCAGGCTTCTTTGTATTTATGCCTAGGAACTGGATAAATATATACACATTTTGCGTCTTTCATTCTCCAACTTGGTACACTATGATCTCTAAAGTTCCCAATGCCATTCCAAAACACTATAGACATTTTCCGGTTTATAGTCAACCGATTTACTGAATTAGCGAATATCTTTATAAATTCCATTCATTACCGAATTCGCAGCAGGTGGCCATCTGTTGTACTTACTAACTTGATTTCTTTCTCTACCTACATCTAAATAAGATTTAAAGTTAAGAAATACTAGAAGTAATAACCACAAAATACTGCTATTATTCTCAGTGCAGGATCTAAGGGCAGTAATTTTGCTCCTATTACGTGCTAAATCGACTATAGAACAACCGCTAGATGGTTGAGGAAGTCGGGAGATTGCACGCCAACTTTTTGTCCTGCCCAACAATGCGATTTGTGCGAGAACAATGAAACATTGTAAGTGTCTCATTACAGTGAAAGTAACAGATGAATTTCTTGAGTTTTCCGGTGCAATTTGTCTAATACAGACTCTTATTGTTATTTATTAGGTAAGCACTGAGTTTTTCTTTTTATAAGTATGGATTGAAATCCTTAGATACGCTTAAATTCGGGAAATAGTTCCACTGTGAAATAACTGAGCTCACTCATTTGGAATTAGTGCTCATCTGAATGACTGTAGAAGGAAATGAAATGAAATGATAATTCAATGAAAATGTATTTATTTCTGTAGGTAATTGCTAATTACACAAGAAAAGTCAATCGTCTGATTATTATGGCACTTTGAACTTGGCCATGAAGATTGGCTAAATGTTAACAGAAGCCCATCTCCACCGACGAGTTGCTGGTTCCAAATGCAGTACCTACCCCGAGAAGAACCAGCAAGAAACTCAAGGGCAGCTCTTTTTAATCTCATCAGTCTTACTAAGTAGTAAATTATGGTTCACAATAATAATTATTGCATCGGTATACGCGACTATGCCATAGATTTTCGGTATCATGACATATCTAATTAATTATCTAAATCTTTGACCTAGACCCGCTGTGTACTGTACATGTACACAGACTGAATTGTATTGTAATCTTAGTAAATAATCTAAATTATTATTTTGAAAGGTTCCATTCATGTCTGAAACAAACAGTCTAAGTGCAAAATTGCAAGTGACGATCTACAAATTAAAGTACCTAGTATTTCCAAAATAAAAACACATTATACTTTTACATATAGGTACTAAATCCATAGTGACAATTTCAGGTAGGTACAACAATCATTATCGCAAAATACAATGCTCTTGTTACTATTATGAAAAAAAAAAACGATAATATAGGCGCGGCAACTTCATTTACTTCACATTTTAAAAGTACCTACTGGTAGCGTATATAGCTGTACCTCAGTTTATACAATATGTAACAGAATAAGCGCAATTCCTGAAATTAGTTTGTTCAGTATCGACTACTTAATCGATTTCAGCTATTTTTAATGTGTAAAATTTTTCCGAAAAATGAATTAGTGTAGCTGAATTTAGTGCTTTCTATGGAAATCGTGCTATTATTGATCGATATTTAAGAAAATTGGTTAGACAAAACTAAAGTTCGATCGCATCATATATTTTTTATATTAATATACTAATTGGGGTGTATGAGGAATTGCGCTTTTTCTGTTACGCGTTGTATCTACGAGTATAAGTAGATTATCATTGTATAGGTACCTACACCTGAACCTCTGCGAATACAGGACCTATGCAATAAATATCATGTGTAACCATTGGCGCTGATATTATTTATCTACCAATTATTTTCAGCAAGGAAATAAATATGGCGGCCAGTTAATGTGGTAATTGTTATGTACGACTTCAAGTTAACGAAAGGATTAATGTCCACCAACATATAATGGCGAAGACAAGCCAACAAATGCTAATAACTTTACATGAATTTGAAGAGTTGTAAAACAAAGATTGGTGTGCGAACTCAAATTCCCTTATTACATAAGTTGCTGTGTAGGTACTTGCTCTCAGCTTACTGTAGATAATACCTTTACTTTAGAGACTGTTGAGAACAAACATATTATCAAACAAATTAATGTTTGACTTTTGTCGTATTCCTCTGTGGAAGGCTCTATCTAGGCTGTCCAAATATTTGAAGTCGCAAACTATATTTCTCCTATACCATCGGAAGACGGATCGTGACCCTACGTTTCTTTACCTCGGTGCGTCCCTGCCATGAATTTCAATCTCAAACAAAGAGTGCACCCGCTTTGTAATTTATACGCAGTGTACACAGCTTTTAGTGTTTACACGGTTGAAGTAATTTAGGTCCCTCGTTATATAATGGAGTTGGTACAGTATTCTGCTAAGTTACTGTAGCCTTTTGCATCGGCGGAGGGTTTATATTCGTACAGCATTTGGGGCAGACTGTACGATGCATTGTTTGAACGTTGGTGACATACCTACCACGCAGGAAATTGCACGACTATTGCATTGCGACAGGAAAGTTGCATATATGATTGCAATGCATATCTAATAGTTATGTAAACAATTATCCTAGAGTAATAAAGTAATCGAATATAAATGACACTTGCGATTTCTTTTTAATAGTAATCTCTAGGCTTATTTACACTATACACAAGAAATTGAATGATCAGCAACTTAACATTCACTAGCAAATATTATCACTTATAAATTACGACATTTTCTGAAGTAGTAAACATAGCTCGGTGAAGTATAAAACAACATCGACAATTGAAAAAGTCTATTTAATCACATAATCACCCCTAATAAGACTGCACATACCTAGTATAAAACAAAGTCGGTATACGGGATGCTCTGACTAAGAGCGTGTTTTTTTTTCTAAGCTACGCTAAGCATTTCGATATCGTTTTTACAATTATTAAGATTAGAGAATTTCTTCCGTAAGGTTCATTTATAAATTGCAATCGTACAAAGTCTCTGGTTTGTAGTATAAAAATACTTTTTACTTCAACGAGTTAATTATTTTGGCTCTTTAAGTGATATCATTTTTTTATTATTAGAAGAAGAAGCTTGAGATAATCACCATTTGTTTATCTAAGAACCAGTAGTACTTACGTATATCTGTATTTTGTGTATAAAATAGTGTTTAAAAATATAAATCTTGTATTAGGTACCAGTTTCGTGTATTTATTGACATATTTAATATAATATATCGAAATAGCTGCGTAGGTACCTAAGTATAATATTATTAAATTCATGTCTCAGTGTTCCTTATCAAAACTGGATCGAAAATAACACAAAAAGGAAAGTAACCTTTGCCTATCACCCGGTAACCTTCGCACTCACCTCATTATGTGAACATTATCGAGAAATTGCCCCAAACAAAAATCAACACGCAATTTTTATGTCACGAAAATACACGCAGTAGGTACTCGAGATTGTTTGAGTGCTTTGTTTTGAAGTAATTTGCTCAATTATTTTACTTTTTATTTATTATTTTTACATTCAGTTTTGATAACATCTTTTTACAAATAAAAGTAGATAGATAGGTACTTACAGGCGTCATTCAATAGTTGTTAATTTTTTTTGGTTAAGAAATACTTAGTTCATTTCGTTTTTTTTCTGACCGTATTATTGTAACAAGACATAGGTAATAATAAAATGGAAGTCTCTGTCTGAATCTGTAATTTTAGAAGAAATGGCAAATGTTGAAGAAAACCTGCTATTTATACGATGCGTAATAAATATAATCATAGTATAGCAGTTTTTAGAGATTTTGTCTGTCTGACACGAATAATCTTCGAAACAGTTCAACAGAAAAATTACGGATTAAAACAAGAATTCTAACTTAAATTTTAGTGATGTACCTAAGTATGTTGCATTTTGACAATCTGAGTGTTCAGAAATTATAAATGCCAATTTTTACCCAAATCCATTTAGCCGTTCAGGACGTGACCTTGTTTTATATTTTATAGATTTTAATTGAGGTACGGTTAACTTATATCTACAGTTTACGCAATATTTTCTTTAAACCTGCCTCTACGAACCACTTACATAACACCCGTGCGATTTTCAGATAGTATCGATTCAGCGAATCACCGACAGTGTTGCAACTGTCGGACTCGATTTCCTTGACATTTCGACAGTTACTATACATACTTAGGTACCTACCTATCACGAGCACCGAGCCACGACTTGCTTCGCCGTCATTTGTTACATTTAATTATTTATTAGTCATAATAAAGATGCTGGCATTGACAACTATTATCAAATCAAAGATTGAAAGGATGTCCATTAAGTTAGATTTTTCAAGTTCTTTTTAGGGTTTAGCAATATATCTCGTGAAATGTGTTTTTTTATTTTTAGGGTTCCTTACCCAAAGGGGTCCAACGGGGGGTCCCTTGGTAGTCTGAGTAATAAGCCTTCGCTATCCGTCTTTGCGTCTGTCTGTTTGTCAGTAGGCTGTGTCGTAGGTAATCGTAATAAATGAAATGTTGTCCCCATACAACGTTTTTTTAAATTATAGTAGCTAGCTACCTTCAAATAAGTAAAGTTTAAGTTCAAGTTTGTGAGGATTATATAACTTGTATTTTTTCACACCATTAACGCTGTAATGGATACTAAAATGGTACGTAAGAAGCGTAAATCATACTAAGAGACTGTCATTATCGCTTTAGTGTTCAATTACGGTATAAAGTATTTCCTCTTCAATGCAAATACTAAGCATAATTTATTGTACGGATACATAAAGGCTTTCTGTTCACTTTTTTATTTATATAATATCCTACACCATACATCCTTAGATACTGTATAATTATTAATTATATAACAGTTTTCTCCATAAAGGCATTCATTATGCAGTATCAACCATTGTGTGCGTATTCAGGTACTAAGTTATTTATTTTTTCGAAATTTTGTTAAAAAAATTTACACCATAAATTGAATGTGTACAAAGTTTTTTCAAGCATCAAAATCGTTATACAGCAGTTTTCAAAAAGGCGATTACACATTTTCAAATTTTGATAATCAATTACAAGAACCTACATTTGTTTGCCATTTTTTTCTTCTTTATATCAAACAAATTATACCTATATCTCCGGATTATAATAAAATTTGTCATGTTTCGGAGTTCAAATTTTATGTTGTTCTGTCATTAAAAACTATTCCCTTGACCGCGGCGCAATCTCCAGCTCTCAAACAAGTCGACCTCAGGGAAATGACTGCCGAGATCAAATTAATGTGTAAAAACCGTTGTTTCATAAATCAAATAAGTTATTAACAACAATCATTGAGCCCAGTGATTGCTAGAAACCTGAGGAACAAATACCACTGGGAAATACAGAAAACTATATTTTCTTCTTGTATAATCTCACGCCTTTTTTATCCCCGAGGGGGTAGGCAGAGGTATTCCATTACTGGAAATACCCACATTTCACGAGATATATTGGACCCCTAAACGTGATAGGTGGTGAGCCTATCGCCGGACCGGGTCTATTTACACATGTCTCAGAATTAATTCTGAGACCTGCGGGTTTCCTCACGATGTTTTCCTTCACCGTCGAGCTAGTGATAAATATGTACGTAAGTTTTTGAAAAACTCATTGGTACATGCCAGGATTCGAACCCGAGCCTCACTGATTTTAGGCAGGCTCTTTAACCGTCCGGGCTATCACCGCTCTTCTATTTTCTTCTTGTTCTATAGCTTTTTGCTATTTGCTCATTGTGGTCGGCGCTGGGTAGTAGGGCTCAGTAGAAAATAATATAAGAATATATATAAATATAATCTCACGCCTTTTATCCCCGAGGGGGTAGGCAGAGGTATATATACCTGCGGGTTTCCTCACGATGTTTTCCTTCACCGTCGAGCTAGTGATAAATATGTACGTAAGTTAATATATAATATATAAGAATCTAAGCAATAAATAAATAGAGATACATGCATTATGACTCAAGACTTAGAGCCCTATGACTCAGAAGATATGTGGTCGACTAATCAATTTTAAATTAAGTACAGATGCTCTGGATCTCTACTGATGGAATAACTCTTAGAAACTCTTTCAGCTCGCTCTTGGATTACAGTATTTCTCATTCTATCAATCAATCGTAGTTACTCGAGTCGTGCTTTTTAGCGAGCGCGTTGTTACTCCATTTATTAGACTCTCGTGAGTCTTCTGTCATACCCAATTCTCACTACCATACATTAAGGTAGGAAGAAACACACACCTAATACGTGCTAATACAATACCCAAGACAAACCTAAAAAAATTACATAAAAAACTATTTACACTTAATGGTAAGTACATTAAGAGAGGCCTTGACACAATCCAATAGAAGTTAACTTCACCTGCTCTTACTACTTAGTACAGTTTATGCCATGCTAACCTACTCTACAATACTGGGTATAGTCAGTCTCACGAGCACTGCTCTCAATAAGCCATTCACCGTGAATAAAACCGATACCAATGAATAATGCTGGCGGTATTACTTCTTAGTAGATAACAAGATATTATTATTTACATACTTTAAAGTCAGCGCAGGTGGAGGGAGTTAGTGTAAATTAATATGCAACTTAATTGGCTTCTGTATACAACTAAAATTAGTATAGCGAAATAAAATAACCCTAAGGCACATCGCGAAGTGCAGTAGAGACTCAGTATGAAGAAGCAAATTCGGTTGAATTTAAATTATTTGCGTCGTTCAAATGTGCTAGCTCCTATAACTACAAAAAACAATAACAGCTCTGTTAGGCGTGCGTGTCCTATTTAAAATGTGTGCATACACGATGTTAACCTATGTTAGGCGATCCTATTAATAATGGTATACTTTTCAGAAAATCTGATTAAATTCTTAGATTCGGATTAGAATACTTTAGTTTATCACCGCAGATCGGTTTACACCCTATAGAGAGTACCAAATAATAGGCAAAACAATAAAACATGCTACGTTAAGCATACAAGCTGTTTTTGTTCAATTTAAAACACGAAAAGAACTATTATGAAATAGTCGTAAAAGTTAACAATAAAACCAACTTAGGTCGTCAGTTGATAACTTATTAGATTTTGCTGACATTGGTCCGTACATACGTCGCGTGCTAAGACTGGCATAGTGCCAAGTTTGTGTATGTGTGGATTGAGTGAGCACCCCTCAGAAAAAAAAGGAAAAATGCTCTTCATTTAGTAGAAGTTCTAAAACAATTGTAAAAGTAATCCCTGAATTTGTAAAAAGATAAAAAAAAAGATACAGGGTTTAACGTATGCTCACTCAGTTCTCACAAACTACCAATGAAATCAGTGAATGTATTAATGCAACATATAATATTTATATACTAGGATTTAGAAGAACCTAAGCTTACTTACCTTTATAATTTGTAGATCACCTAGTTACGTAATTAAGGTTTTACAAAAAAAATAAAATGCTCACTCAATCCTCACACTTTTGAAAACCCGATTTCTAATGAAGAAACTGAAGATTGAAACTGCTATGCATGTGTATAGTTTAGTAAAATTAATATGGGAATTTGTAAAATAAAAAACGAACCACTAACGTGGCAGGTTTTAGAATAATAAATTTTTTTAAATGCTCACTCAGTCCACACATTTTACGTAAGTTAAAAATGTGAATATCTTAAGATTTATAGTATCAAAGAAACTGGAAATTAGTTCAACTTTTTGTAAAAATTTCTACAAAAGATCTACCATCTAATATTTTATATTCGTTGTCTGTTTTTAAAGATATTCAATTTTAATTTTCCTAATGTAAATATATCGTTTAGGGTGACCACACTTCTTCATAATATTATGGTCATATTAAAAATACAGGACATTTTAAAAGAATATTCTTTCTGGTTTTCGAAGTAAATTTTTGACATACGACCTCCGCTGATTACGACTCTTTATTATAATTTTCACACCACATGCTCGACAAAGCCGGATTATATATCATATAAACGTCACCGAAAGCAAGACATTATATTCCTTGGCTTTAACCGGGTTATAATGTTGTATGGAATTTCATTATAACCCTTGGTCAATAATGTAATTTTCACTTTCATAATCCTTATTGCTATGACGATAAAGTCTAATTTCGTTAATCAAAATGTGGTGCAGTCGTGGCCAACTCGATTTTCGAAAACCGAAGCCGCGACCAACTATATTCGCACGATCTTCAATTGTTAAATCAAGTACCTAGGTCACGCCGGCAGAAACAAGTTGCTGTATCCATTTTATAGCTTTAACATTTCAAAGAGAATATCGAAAATGTCGAGTGATGAAAGTACTTTGACTTCAGAGTCTATTATACCTACTAGATGCCATAGGCATTGTCAATAATCTACTACCATGCAATTGCATTTTATTGTCTCGCATAAGGTGAGAAAAGTAGAGTATATAACTCGGGAATAAAACTGTTTTTGTCTTGGGCGCTTAAATCCCTCACTAAACTCAGGACTCAGTCTTGATTCCCTCGCTTCGCTCGGGAATTAAATCATAACTCCCTCGCTGCGCTCGGGAGTAAAACTGGGAGTCCTTCGTTACGTTCAGGATTCAATGTCGCGCCCGTGACATAAAACAGTGCTTTATTCCCTTGTTGTATAATCTACTATGTATTATAACGCATTTGCTCGTAAAAGGTGTCTTATTTCACCAATTTCAATATCGTATTGTATCTCATTACGCCCAAGAGCGGTAAGTGTAATGTAAAACGCACGGTTTATCAAGATGCTCCGTCTTAAAACGAACGGTACTTTTTTAAATCACAGCAAAAAAAAAAAACAACATTTTATGATTAAAATTAACTTTGGGAGATAAAATACAATAAATAAACATTTAATTTAAACCATTTATGTATCTGTATGTAACAAAAACACAAAAATATTAATTTATTTTATTAGTAATACTGGCTGTTTTTTGTGCCCTTGCCTAAAAAAAATGCTGATGCACGCGTATCGCTTATTTGTGAACAAGTAAAAATTATTCCGCGCGCTTTTTCTTTTCGCTGTATTGTTTTTATTCGTTATTGAAAGTCCGAGTTTTATTTATTTCCTCCAAATATGTTATAAAATGTCGTATGACATACGTGCGCTTTGATAATTACAGCCTCTGGTTTCTTATAGCCCTCGCCTACGGCTTGGGCTAGCAATATTACCTCGGCTGTAATTTTCAACTTACCGCACTTATATCAGAATATACTATTGTACATCTACACATATAATAAAACTAAAGGGACCGTGTCTGTACATGAAAGATTTTTTGAAAATTTTAAGTGTAGGTATATAGTTATCGATGTAGATACCAAAACACAATTTTTTACATTTTTGTCTGTCTGTCTATCTGTGCACGCATCACGCAAAAACTACTGGAAGGATTTTTATGAAATTTAGTATGGAGATAACTGAGTACCCGGGTCAACATCTAGAGTACTTTTAAACGACTTCAAAAAGGAGCAGGTTATCAATTTGTCTGTATGTTTTTTACTCTTTAGAGTTCTTTGTTATTATTTCAGAAAAATATCTCATTCCCACAGGAAAATATAAAAACTGGTGAAAAAGAGAAATACGTACTATTCCGAAACGATTACACCCAGAAACTTGAAATATGGTATGTAGGTGTCATAAATGTAGTAGGCAACCGCTATGAAGGGATTTAATGCAATTCTCACGGGAACGGGATAAAACAGGAACCATGGCACCCGCTATTTAAATTATTATGGTCTTATATGGTAAAGAAACCACTATGAAGGAATTATAGGAAATTCCCACGGGAACGGGAATAAACTGGATCCAGGCTGGGTCGCCGCTGGGCACCCGCTATTTGTAATAAAATTTTACACGCGAGACTTGAAAAATCTTTCACCAATTGAAAGCTTACTTTTCTGGGAGTAACATGGGCTATAATTTTCCGAAGGGAACGGAACTGATGCGGGGTGAAACCGTGGGGCACTATTAGTATGCGATAAAATACAACTTGGCTATGCTATTAGACACTAGCATTAGCAGGATGATGCTGTGATCGATCAGCAAAGGCAACCTCCCGACGATGACAAGTCAACATTTAATTAAATTTCATCAAAATTTCTTTCTTGGAATTTATATAGGTAGGTATGGCACAGACAAAACATCGTTTTTGAAAATGTATTAGTACATAAGTTTACAAAAGCAATGAAGAACAACAATATTTTTTCCCACTTTGAAGTGTTCACTTGTTTTATTTTTTCAATTAACATGTTCCTATTTGCAAGCCAGTTCGAAATTTAAATAAAACTATTGATAAGTTGCCTCCTTGGTTGCCATGTTTTGGAGTAAAAGATTTTTTAATACAGTTGCTCAAAAAGTGGCGTATTGCAGGGACGTATAGCGTTCGGGATGAGGGCTATTACACACTCGATCTTTTTCTTTACCTTTTCCGCACTCGTTCGTTTTCTTTCCCAACTGTCAAAATGATGTCTATTAAAAAGAAAAAACCAACCACGAAGTTTTTACTAAAAAAACTTCATAGAAGATTTTATGATTCTGAATGCAAATATTTCTAAAAAGAAGCTATTAATTTGTTTCAATATCAGATTTAATGATTTGATTCAATGAGTTAGGTTAGGTTTTATTTCATTTCATCTCATTAAATTTCATTTTCATTTCATATAAATAAGAAAATTGTACCGATGACTTGACTCTATGGGCATTGGGCATAGTTCCCTTTGCCTACCCAGAATGGGTGAAGTAAGCAAAAAAAAAATCTCTGCTTATTTTTATGGTTGGCGCCATTTTCCAAAAATGATAGTTGAGTTTATTGTGTTTTTATTATTTTATTAAATTGCTTCATTTTTTCGCAACTGTATTAAAAATAGTTGTTCAGTACACGTGCGGAACCGTCATTGCAACTTGTTCTTTCTTTCCCAACTGTCAACCCTCACCTTCGGCTGCGCCTCGGCTTGGGTAGACATTTGTCGGAACTCGTTGCGATGACAGGCTTTCCGCACTTGTAATGAAATATACTATTTAAATTACACGTATACTTACTATGCAATTTATTTGGCCGCTAAAAGGCGACAGATATGTATACATGTTTTACCAGCCGCTGCTCATGTATTTGGCCAGTACAGCAATTTCGATTTAACTCGAAGAAGGTTGTCAAAATAATGGATATGACCATAATATTATGAAGTGTGGTCACCCTAAACGATATATTTACATTAGGAAAATTAAAATTGAATATCTTTAAAATCAGACAACGAATATAAAATATTAGATGGTAGATCTTTTGTAGAAATTTTTACAAAAAGTTGAACTAATTTCCAGTTTCTTTGATACTATAAATCTTAAGATATTCACATTTTTAACTTACGTAAAATGTGTGGACTGAGTGAGCATTTAAAAAAAATTATTATTCTAAAACCTGCCACGTTAGTGGTTCGTTTTTTATTTTACAAATTCCCATATTAATTTTACTAAACTATACACATACATAGCAGTTTCAACCTTCAGTTTCTTCATTAGAAATCGGGTTTTCAAAAGTGTGAGGATTGAGTGAGCATTTTATTTTTTTTGTAAAACCTTAATTACGTAACTAGGTGATCTACAAATTATAAAGGTAAGTAAGCTTAGGTTCTTCTAAATCCTAGTATATAAATATTATATGTTGCATTAATACATTCGCTGATTTCATTGGTAGTTTGTGAGAACTGAGTGAGCATACGTTAAACCCTGTATCTTTTTTTTTATCTTTTTACAAATTCAGGGATTACTTTTACAATTGTTTTAGAACTTCTACTAAATGAAGAGCATTTTTCCTTTTTTTTCTGAGGGGTGCTCACTCAATCCACACATACACCCAAGTTTGAGGTAGAAAGGTCAGTTTAGTGGTGCCAAGCAATATATACTTCAGGGTGAAAAAAGCAAAGAGTACCTATGTCGCAGTCGGATTGTATAATCCGCCTTATTACATTACGGCTAGCCGTTATCAAAAACAGGGCCGTTTTGAAACGAGGCGGTTCAACGATTAGCCGGATTGTCATTACGATACGTTCTTCAATAAGGCGGGACACGTTTAGCCGCATCGTACTACTACTTAGATTGTAGGGTGCCCATTCTCACAAAATAAAACAATGTTTAAAATGCCATCTAAAAATAAAGTTTTCCAAACATTAAATATATGAAACAAAAAAGGTAACATTATATGAAATAAAAAGATACCTAAGTTTATATTTTGTATATAGGTATGGTGCAATTTTTCAGTTTTCGATTGAAGTTTATATTTTGCTAGCGTGATAGAGATGAGTGATACCACCAGCGTAGTTCCCGTTCCCGTGGGAATACGGGGATAAAATATAGCCTATTTGTGTTTCTAATGTTATCTATATGAAGCTATATCTATAGGTATATATAAAAATCTTGTACAACTTCCGGAAAATCACAAAAAATTAACCGTTTGAATAGTGTAACAACCTAAAAGTAACAAGACGGAGTAAAAAATTACCTAAAATGTTACAAAAGTGACCTTCTGGCAACACTAAAACGGCAGCGCCACGAATTGGAACTAAAACTTTTCAAAGTGGCGGGTAATGTTTCGCTGTATTACATGGCTAGCCGTGTTGAATATCGTATGGCGGCGAATACATCCCATGCAGCTGAATAAAATCAGATGCATTTAATCCGTCTAATCGTTGAACCGCCGCATTTCAAAACGGCCCTGTTTTTGATAACGGCTAGCCGTAATTTAATACGGCGGATTCTACAATACGACTGCGACACCTACATCGATTAAACCGTAAGAACGGGTAAAAAATTAATAAATTGTTTTAAAAACAACTCGAAACTCAAGGAGCGAGTAGAAATGAGGAGTTTCAAGTCACTTCCTGGCTCCATCAATAGACCAGGCAGATGATAAAAAAAAAATTCACTTGCAAAGTTTCATGTTTATACCTACGACCATTAAAAGTACTAGGTTAAATTCGACTTCCTAGATTTGTTAACATACACAGTTATTTTCAAGTAAACTATAAACCTTTAGGCTAACATGTAAAAAAAAACAATCTCACTCCTTTATACCACCAGCTAAGCCAAAATAGAAGTTTTACGAAAAACATTACCCTTCTGGTGCATTCGTGTAAATAAAAAGTCCTAAAAATCACCATAAATTTCATAAAACCAACGTTGTTACCCAAATAGTGCTAACGGGATTCTATAAAGCGTATTACATATTTCTGTGCTATTAATTCTAAAAAATAATTATTGTCGTTATAACAAAAAATATTGTACCTACACTTATAACTCCTGTTGAAATAATAGCACGAAACTTTAAAAAAATTTACTTATATGAAAATTATAAATACAGACATATATGTAACACTAGCGACCCGCCCCGGCTTCGCACGGGTGCAATGCTGAATTTTCTTTGCTATAAATCATCCCTGAACCCATTCGAACCCACACAAAAAGTTTCATCAAAATCGGTCCGGCCGTTCTCGAGTTAAATCGTCAGGAAGGAAAACCCGACTTGTTTTTATATAGTAGACTAGCGACCCGCCCCGGCTTCGCACGGGTGCAATGCTGAATTTTCTTTGCTATAAACCTTGCGGAGCCCGAGACCTTTCCAACGAATGCAAAACCATGGAAATCGGTTCGTCAGTTCTGGAGTTAAATTGTCAGGAAGGAAAACCCGACTTATTTTTATATAGTAGATTAGTAATTTTATATGTAATTGCTCTTGTGCAAAAAAGGTGCAGTTTGCCTCTAAAACTATTTCCAACTACCCTTTCCCATCCGATGAATGCAAATTTCATTAGAGCAAACAACTTTTATTAGTCACATTGAAAAAACGCACACCTATGTCTTCCTATAATAATTTTGTTTTGATTCGATAATACCTTAAATACTTAGCAATTAGACTGAAAATCCTTAAATACCTATCAATGCAATACATCAACAATCTCTTGATAAGACGAACTAGAAACTCTTGATAAGACAAACTGGAAACTTTCCCTTAAGGGTTAGCTTAGGATAGCTTTTTCCTCAGCAGCTACGAGTACCTATATGGTAGCTCGACCATTACGAGATAAACATAATAATGAAGTCGCACGCAGACCATTTCAATTCGCAATTTAAAAAAGTGTGAGAACGCCTTCTTTCTATCTATGGGTGTTTTCTTTTTAGTGCCAGTTATGCAATTGAATAAATGAAAGCTAATGGGCTTTACTTTTATTTTATCTGGTGTTAATTTAAATAGCTATTCCCATTAATCTAACAAGACGCACGGCGTTTCATGCATAAAGATTTTTTGCCGCACAAGTTTTTAATTTCTTGTAGACGAGCATCAACATTAAATTAGATAACCTTGCATTTTTTTATTATGCCTAATACTATATGCACGCTTGTAATTGTTACTTAATGTTAATATTCTCGTAGACATGAATAAAGATAGGTCTAATCTGGTCTAACGTAATGTGATACTGCTAGGTATGTTTTTTTGCTACAAAGCAGGCTAGGATGAGCCTCGCGGCGCAATTATGTCAAGCACCCTCGCGTATCTATACACTTTATTGCAAGAGGCGTCTGTAGCGGGGCTAACAAACGTCAAAACAGTCGAGCAAAGAGGGACATGCGCAGTGGGGGTGCGATCAATGCACCCCGGGAGTGCGCGCGCCTCCCTCACCCTGCCTCGTCGCGGTATTACGCAGTTCACAAAAACATCAGGACCTAGCTCACTAAGCGGATCGCCCTTGAGAAAAAACTTGCCAATCGCAGCATTTGCCTCATTTAGTGTCCAAAAATTAGTCGGTAACCGCGAATGTGGGCACTCGCTCGTTAAGACACCTACGCTCTGTCAGTGGATTTCGGAGACTCGCGTTCTCGCAGTCAGTTCACCGTGACTCATCGGATTATCCTGAACGGTTCGATCGCAAGATTCGCTACGGTAGTGTTTTTTGGTTGTGGCGTGTGGTGTTAGTGCTGGTCGGATGCCGGGGAGCCGGCCGCGTGCGTTGATGAGGCGCAGCCCGGCCCGTGAGTGAGGCCAGTCAGCATCAGGCATGGACGACGGCACCGGCATCTTCTATGACGACGACGCAGAAGCTCAGTGCGAAATGGTAGGTGTTCTGCGACCTTGACCAAAACCGCCGACTTCGGTTAAACGATGCGGTAATTGCAGTTTTTTGTTACATTTAAACAACGCTACATTAACTTCCAGATGTTGCTAGTTGCCTTGGAATTAGGTTTAAATATTTATTTGTTGTAAATACGTAGGTAAGTCGTGATTTAAACGTCGAAAAAACGACAATAATATTTTGCACAAGATGGACGATGTGTGCCGAAATGGTTCAATGCTTCATCTGTCATGGTGTCTTCAAGCATCTTCAATTCAAAAATGAAACGTCTTCGTAACAAAATATCTCTCTTGACTTTTAGCAGAATATTGAACTACATACTTGTGCTTAAATAACGTCTCTTAAAAACCATCGTCTTATTAAATTACGTCTTAACAACATCTATTGTGTGGGTTAGTCGTCCTATAACCATATTCTTCCGTGCTGATACATGTTGAACTCTTTCTGGGACAATTAAACAAGTGACATTAGAGCTCTCATTTGAAACGGCTTGAAGTTTGTACAGCCGTTGTTATACAAATTTTGTATTGACATACATATGTACTCGTACATAGTTTTCATACATACGTATACAAACATAGTTAACCATTTAATATTGTACCATCTTTAGTTATAGTTAAAAGCGAAAACGTGGCGTGAGGATAAACTAGAAGCACGAAGGAATGTCAGGTAGCAAGACTTAATTAGATGCTCTTAGCTAGATTACTTTGTTCGTCGAGAATACGAAGTAACGATTAATTATGTGGCTACAACTTTACTATTATTTCTCTGTACTGGCAATCTATTAACATTTCGGGTGTGTACCAAACCGTTTACTTTTATTACTTCATCATTCGCGGTAACAATCACTTATGTAATGGATAGGTACGTTTTTCGGTCACTTTTATTTATTCGGAATAAATAGTTTAATATTAATAGTACTTAGTTTAAGGTTGCGGTGGCATAGTGTATGACTTATCAATACCAATACCAACAAATACAATATCAATTTGTTATTCGTAGTGTTCGTCTGCTATTTCTTATAATTCTAATGACTTTATTTCACTTTCTCGAGGGTTTTAGATGTCACGCTTTGAATTCCATCATTCGTAACATACCACAACGTACGTATCCAAAAACGGCATAAATTGGTCAACTATGCAACAGTGCCAGTAATAAATCATGACGACAGATTTTTGAGATGCCACGATCTTTCTTCTAAGGAATAAAATCCCATTGTAACTCGTAAGTGAAAGTTAGAAAATAGACTCACGTGCAGGGCAGGACTTAGACCCACTGCGTCTGATCCAGTAGAGGTAACGCAGATGCATGTAACATTAAAATAAAATAGAGAGAATAAATATTTACAAAATTAACTAAGATTTTCTGGCTTGGTTAACTATGATTTGAAAAACAAAAATACCGTAGTATGTTTATTACTTATACTGTTATATTATAATATGGTACATTTTATAATTTATTTGGAGAAAAATAAATATACATATTTATATAGTATTTATCATTTAGATACTTGGAGCAAAAATAAATAGAACAATTTAATTTTATCTCCGAAATTAAGTTTGACATAACCTACAGCTACAAGCATTACAAAATCATAAAAAATAGTTTGTTTTGTTGTGTTTATGCCAAATAAAAAGTTTATTTCTTTTCTTTCATTTACAAAACAGCCTGAATAAGAGCCTGTGTCAGACTGTTAGCGCAAGGTGGAAAATTAATCTTCATCATGTCAAGTCGTTCACGACTGCACCCAGCTCTACATTGTAATTGTATAGAACAATCGCAGGTTTTTATTCGCCCCATCTCAGGGTTACTCTCCATTGTAGTCGAGGCATTGGCTTCGATTGAGCGCTCGTATTGAGGATTGAGAAAATAATTAGCAAGTCCATTGTCTACATAATTACGGGTGATGGGGACTACGTATCAAAAGATATAGCCATCATTAAGCAAATTAATAGACTCTATCGTAGTACTATTATCTTCATTCGAAGGCTATTGTGAAACTACAAAACAATGGAGACACACTCACTAAATGCCAGCAATAAAAATGATGAAAGTTACGCGACTAATTTAAACATGAGTCTTTTAATTTCTCTATGGTTTTATTTGAAGACAGTTACATAATAAGACTATAATTTAACATGTTTAATAATTACATTCTCGTACATACTTGCATATATAATCTTACACCTTTTACTCGTCGAGGTTGGCTTGGCATAGACAATAGAACTCCTCTTGCTAAGAACCGGCTGGTAAATCTTTCTTGCTTTGCTTTATATAAACCAATAAAACCATGCATGCTCGCCTAACCTAAGCAATGTTAAATTCATAATTATTCCTTTTTCTTAATCGGTAGAAACTGTAACATTATCTTTCCAAGCTACTAGTACTATATACTTACAAGAACTCGAGAAACAAAGCAGTTGAAGACCTTTCAAGCGATGGGAACGAGCTAACCTGATATTAAATCACCATAAAGTATAATATACCTCTAGTACCTATACATTAGTGATGTGCAGTAGCGGATCCAGGGTCTAAGGGGCATAATGCCATCAAAAGCATATGTGTCCATCGTTGCCAAGTCTCAAATTTAACTTTATATCATCCTACATTTTTAGTATGTACTATTATGGTACTGTATTACCGCAAGTACAATTTTAAAAGTTCAAGAAGATGTTTACGTAAAATGTTTTTAATCCACGAAGCCTACAACCTATCCACGTCATTGAAGAATTGGGTATTGGATTGTTATGTATCGAAAATGAATTGCTAGTAATCAATTAATAAACTTACCGCAAAACACCTCTAAAAATGCATTTTGAACTTCATTTTACAATAAAATAATAAAACAATATAAAAGTGATGCGTTCACTATTATGACTTATATAATAATAATAAATCGTTTATTTTCAGGCAAAAAACCCACAGTTTAAAAAAAAATATACTAAAAAATATATTAAATAAATTAAATTCAATTTAAATAATAAACTAAAATAAAACTAAATAACTAAAATAAAAAACTTATGACGACACGATAGTAAATTTTCGTCTTGGCAGATCATAAGAAGTAATTCATTTGACTAGGCAGTCAAGTAGGGCTATTCCACTAGTCCCTACCAGCTGTCCCTCCTGGTTGTATCGCTATGTGTTAAATGAGCAAAACAAAATTTGGTGTGCTTTTAGTGTTCAGTTTTTTTACCGGTCAAGCAGTACGTTCGTAGGTGCGTTTGTTGTATGTCGCAGAATTCTTACCAGATAGGCTACATACAGCCTACCCTTAGCTTTGTAAAGCGCCTCCCAAACAAATTACCTACCTGGATCCGCTACTGGCGCCCATGGTGTGTAGCGGCATGGTGCAATACCGCGAAGCCACATAGCAATCAGCAGGCTAAGTCTAACTTCAGACCTTCATTGTGAAAGGAAGACTTAATAATTATAACGTTTACTCTTTGCAGATTGATTGTGTTTGGAAACTGTCTGTTCAAAAGCACTTCTAATGGCTAAAGTTATAAATACATAGTTGAAAAAGTAGGGATGGTGAATGTGTGGCCTGAATCTTGTTTATTTACGACTTCTTCGAGTAATCAAGCTTTTTAAGCATCGTTCTTAATATGACATTATTTACTAAATTATTATATACTTATTGTTAATATCTTTTTCACACTGGATACAAACTTTTTGTGAGAATGGGTGGGACCAATTCCTATTTGAAGATAACTGTAGTATTTGGATTGTGATATGGTTTATCATATTTTGTAAACCCAAACCGATTGGTTATGTTAGTGAATAGTGACTGTGTGGCAACTATGTGTTTTTTATTTTCATCATAGTGCATATTTTTCCCTTTCTTGCATTGTCTCTGTCAAGATTTGCCATAGCATCTGCTGTTTGTGTGTGACTAAGTAACAAACATCTAATCATACAATATTTTACATTTATAAAATGAGAGGTGTAGGATAATCAATTAGAAAGATATTGTGTAAAATATAGGAGTTCGCGGTGAACGAAGTTGCAGGAGTCCTGTAGTGTTATCATAAATGAAACATATTGAATCTTATTCCTGTTAAAATTCTACGCTTCTATTGTCCATACATTGTATCATTTAAGATTCCACTTCAAATAACTTGTCATAAAGATGAAGTTAAAAGTCCAACGGTTTTGAACTTAATATGACGGTGGATTCTTCCGCGAAGCTGCGACTATGAAGAACACAGTTACTCGTACGTACGGTACACCTTGATGTTGGCCACGCCGGATTGTCGTACGAGTTATTGATTTCAAACATTGTGTATGGCTTGCTTCATTTAGTATCCGAGTGCGAAATATTCCATAATAGTCGAAGAATCTATTAGCTTCAGTTTTAATAAATAATTTAACAAGAAGTAAGTTTAAATTTTATAGTCCTTGAATCCGTTTGCGAGGAATTTGGGTTATTGCGTCTCTTGGGAAATATATGTTTTTCGGGGATGAAACGTACCTAACCTATGTCCTTTCTCAATATGTAGACAATACTTACTGCCAAATTTCATCATGATCGGTCCACTGGTCTAGCATTGAAATGTTATACACAAACAGACGGAGTTACTTACTCATTATATTATTTGTAAATAGGCATGCACATTGCACACTTGCATAGTATAGTAATTTGTAAAACTTTTCCACACCATAAGTCAAGAAAACTAGTGTAGTAAGCCAAGTAATTATGCGGAACAAATTTTCTTAATCCCAATCCTATAACGGCTTCATAACGATTTACGATATGATGAAACATTTAAAAATAAAGCTATTTATTAACCCACTTTGACTGATTCCAATTAAGCGTTATTATAACATGCCAGATTAAATCGGTTACCTTCCGCTGATAACTAGTTTAAAGTTACATTTCATACTTGAGCTGGCAACACTGAAATATATTTAAATCTTTTGTACTGTTAAAATCATTAGCAAAAACACTAAATGAGACGGCATAAATATTAGTGTAGATAAGAATTAAATTTTCTTTCATAAGACTTATACGTTGATGTCTTTTATTCGAATTCTTAAAAATAGTGTGAAAGACATCAACGAGGAACCATCGCAAAATGTCAGATTCGCAAAATGTCGGATTCGCAAAATGTCGGATTCGCAAAATGTCGGAATTCTGACATTCTGCTTATCTGACCATTTGCGTTTCGCAAAATGTCAGATTAGCAAAATGACAGATTCGCAAAATGTCGGATTCGCAAAATGTCGGATTCGCAAAATGTCGGATTCGCAAAATGACGGAATTTTAAAGATACTTCCCACGACACTAGGGTAGACGAATTTGAAGTCTTGTCGATGAAATGATGATAATCTAGTAGATGTTTTGAAGAGTTCAACAAAAAAGTTAGTTAATCTATATATGTATTAAAAAATATGATAAACAGACTGACTGATTGGTGATACATCGACGTATATATCCACTCGTGCGAAGCCGGGGCGGGCCGCTAGCTAGCTCATTTTACTTGAAGGAATAATTTCTTTATTTTTTAAAGAAACAAAAGTGAATTCAGAAACAGTAACATCCTGTACTTTTATAGTATCGATCGCTAGCTAACTAGCGGCCCGCCCCGGCTTCGCACGGGTGGATATATACGTTGATGTATCACCAATCAGTCAGTCTGTATAACATATTTTTTTATACATATATAGATTAACTAACTTTTTTGTTGAACTCTTCAAAAATTTACTAGATTTCATCATTTCATCGACAAGACTTCAAACTCGTCTACCCTAGTGTCGTGGGAAGTATCTTTAAAATTCCGTCATTTTGCAAATCCGACATTTTGCGAATCCGACATTTTGCGAATCTGTCATTTTGCGAATCCGTCATTTTGCTAATCTGACATTTTGCGAATCCGTCATTTTGCTAATCTGACATTTTGCGATGGTTCCATCAACGAGATGCATTTTTATGGGGTGTCATTTATTATTTTAATTGAATACTAAAAACTAAAGCGTGCATATTACTGAAATTGTTTTTAGATATTAAATCAATTTTGTATTAATTCAGTTTTCAGAAAAAGAAAAAGACAAAAAAATAATCAATTAAAAAGTAACCAAATCCATTTCTTCTGATTTTTCAAATTCAAACGTGTCTTTCTACCAACACGCATCATTGTACCTACTGAACATTGACAGAACTGTTTCTTATATTCGTAGTTTGCGTCTTGTCCGACGCCGCCGCCGGTGAGGTAATTTATAACACTACGAGAAAATGATGCACCGTTATAGGGCTGACGTGACAACTTAACCACATGCCAAGCAGCGCGACAAGCGAGGCGACGAGCGAAGCCACGAGCATAATATTTTTTTCATAAAATAGCACTTGATTAATAATATTATAATAAACTAAAAAACTAACTTCTGTGCTCTCGTCAAAACAAATCAAATGAGCACAAACGCAAATGAGGAGTTCCAGCATCCATGATACCATAATATCTGTACTAACACACAAACATTGCAATTAAAAAAATCTTGTAAAAATATGTACTTGTGTGGGTTTTCTACTTTGTTATATTCCCAAAAATCTTTTCAGAAGCCTTTATTTGCATTAACGATTGACTCAGGTCTCTTGATAGAGTACCTATTACCTCTGAGCTCAATGTCAATGTTTAGGATGACCAATAAATTTAACAAAAACCTTTGTTTTGTACGAAAACAAGTCAGGTAGACTAAACAGATATCCAACAACAGATTTATTTTGCAGTGCTTCATTCGATTCTAATTCTAATCGCGTCGAACAAAGCTACTCGTATATAATTATGATACAACTTCACTTAAATTCGTTGAATTCTTTTAGTACCGCGCGGTTCCAATAGGCACCGTAACAATTAAAAATCTATGGTTTTTTTATTTTATTGGCTTGAGAGGTCATCAATTATACGACAGGCCTGTTGGCTCAGTTGATAGTGACCCTGCATTCCAATCATAGGCTGACGGTTGCCGTCCTGCTTGGGCACAACATTTAATTTTGTGTAACTGTCTGTTGGTTTGGTGTTGATATTAAATCGAACCTCACAGTTTTTTACACATTTAGAATTCACTCTAGCGGAATAACAATAAAATTCAAGTCGCAACTCACTTGTTTCAACACTTCGTTCTGTCGCTGAAGCTTAAGGTCTATAGTCACAGCCTTCGTAGGGCTGGTGGGACTGCTTTGATAGCCATGATGAGTGTGCGTTTTGTACTCGCTCGTGGTCAAGCTCCATTTGAATTGCACAATCAACGTTTGTACGTATCAAGACATGAATTGATTCGAAGACGGATTAATAACAGACACGATCTGGGATGATATAATTCGTTATAGCCACGAAGTATAATTATGTATTTTGGATCAGATATAATTGCAAACTTGAAGCTAAGTCATTCATTACTTATTGTCGAAATCGTGAGTATGTATGAGTCGCGAGAAGTGTGCTAGTTCCATAGCAGATAGCGGTTTATGTCTCTGGCTACAAAGGGAATAAGGCATGAGCATATGCATCCATGTATTGTAAAAGTAATATTCTAAAAGATAATTTTGAAAAGGGCCCGGAGATAACACCGTCCAGTTTCAAATACAAAACACCCGTTCTGGGCAGTCAAGCATCATAGGCCCTCGGACTGACAATAAAAAAATTCTCGTAGAACACACTCATCCTATTGTGGCTTGTTTTTGATATTTGGCTAGTACAAACTCTAGTTTCGATACTCGTTTAGATACCATCTATTCTCAAAGTTTTCACGTAAGTTGCCAGTATCTTGCACCCAGCATGCGACCGCTAACGGTGGCCGAGGCGGATGCGCTTGTGGTCAAGTAATCGCATGGGTGATAGCTACAAGATTCCTGCCGCTAGTTACGAGGTTAGCTTACTTTGCTTAGTCAACTTTATATTAGGTTACATAATTTGAAAATAAAACAGGACCTACCAACATCTTACATACTTGAAAAGCTTTTTCAGTATTTTTTCTTCTGATTGTAACATAATAACCCGTGGCGTTTTAATTACTACTTTCATTGCATCCATCAAATCCACCTAATTATTTCACTATGCCGTCGTCGTACGGTAACAATATACTCGTACAAACTTGTCCATGTGATTGGTTTCTTATCAGAAAATGCGATCCTAGGAGCTTATAAAACATCGCTTTCACTTCTTCCCTAATCTTTTATTTCTCATCTCACGAGCTCGAAAGGGTTGACAAATTGAAAAACCTCGCTCACAAATCTAATTTTGTTTGGAGAAAAAGCAATTGTGCCGTGCTCGCTCCACAATGGTGTCAATCTATTCACATTTATTATGCTGTGCTTTTACCGAGGCGGTCGTGAGTCGACTCCTATTGTGTGAATTGCTAAAGTGACGTTTGGACGACACACTATTATTGATTCGTTGGTTGTTTTTACTTGCGAACACGTATACATATAATATAAAATGACATGCAAGCGTGGAGAGAGTCGATGTGTGAAATTCAAAGGTTAATGAAAACATTGGTTTATGTTGAATCATGGTCAATTGATAATAAAAAACTTGATTAAGTATTAATATCAAATCTTGTCGGAGGTATATTTCCCAACTTATGAGGAAAAACTAAAGGAGTACTTAATTGAAAAGAACTAGGTATGTTTGTTCAAATCAAAGATAAATCTTACTAGGCTAGGCAATGATCAAGCCTTATTCACAGTGACATTAGAAACGGAGATTTAAAGTTAGATAAATACGTACTAATTAAACAGATGCTGTCCATTTTGAACATTATTGTCAAGAATGATACAATGTCTAACTTTGAACCCTGGATTTCGTAATAATCCCGATGGTGTGTTTTGAATTTGAATGTTAACTTTGAATAATAAAAGCATGTTATTGCTATTTATATTGTAAAATTACAACTGTGCCTACAAATCTACAGTGATGCATCTGGCAAGCGCCAGAACTAAACACTAGCTTAACCTAGAATTCTTCTCGGAGTACGTGTAAGTAGGTGCTTACTACTGTATAGTCTTTTTACGTCCGAATGCCGTTGTCGGTATCTGGCAAAAACATTTCGAAAATATTTATTAAACTTTGATAGGGGTTAAAGCTTTGAGTATTAAACCAACAGGAGACGTCACGCGCACTAGTTTCTTTGCAAAAAAGTCTGCCAATTTCTGCGCGGGGGACGAGGAAACGCACACAAATAAAGTTAACACAAACGCATTTTTTGACAAAACAATTAAACACTAGCTTGAACTAGGTGCACACAAATACATTCACCAATACAAGCACTCCGTGAACTCAAACAAACTAGTTGTATTTAACCGGTATGCTCATTGACCGACACGTTTTTTTGGCAGAGGGGAACGCCTGTCAGTGGCGTCTCCGGTTGGTTTAATACTCAAAGGGTTAAAGTATATTATTGTTTTTCTCCAACAACTTGGATACCTAAGCCTATCCGTTTCATGACCTACCTATACTCTCCATTGCATCGCGCTGCCTTGAGTAACATACGAACAAACGGATCGCCTTTAGATAGAATAGCTAGGATAATTATGTTCAGAAACTGAACAAAGCCAATGATTATTTCTACGGCCCAAAGCACAAATTTGAATATTCTTCCCATAAACGACTTATCAGCGAGATAGCGTGGCCATGGCAGCCTTTCGCAAGTTTTCTTCTGGAACCCGTTACTTTATCGTCCATCATACGCGGCGAGGCGATGGGACCACCAAGTCATTACCATTGAATCGTGTAATCTGGCAGGTACCTAATGCATAAATGTATGAACTACGCAACTGAACGCATCTGGTATTGTCATGTTCTTTAAGTAGTTGTTTACATACTAAACAGTATTTCCGAAGGCTGGTACTCTCCGGTCGACGAAATCTGTGTTCACCCATTGTTCAGTACGGCTTTGGTGCTACGAATATTCTTTGGTGGAAACAATGTGGGGACATGAACTGAGAGATAACTGTATACTTTGTCATTTATGGTCGTTTGTAGTTTGTATAGTGCGACTAGGTACTTATTCTTTTTTTAAATAGATACGAAACCTTTGTGGCTTCCAGAAAATACATAGAATAGTTTTTGATAATAATATAAATAAAGACTCCTAATTTCAATTAGTTGATTACCAATCAAACGTCAGCGTCCAACGGGCCATCAAGGAAAATAGTAAATTTTATTACTCGTACTAGCGGATGCCCAGCGGCGTTGCCCGCGCGGATTCCGTTTATTCCCGTTCCCGTGGGAATTTCCGAAAATCCCTTCATAGTGGTTGCCTACGACATACTTAAGATACCTACATACCATATTTCAAATAGCGGGTGCCCAGCGGCGTTTTCCCGCTTGGATTTAGTTTATTCCCGTTCCCGTGGGAATTTCCAAAAATCCCTTCATACCAATTTCCTATGACATATCAGACACCTTCATACCATTTTTCAATTTTCTAGGTGTTATCGTTTCGGAGTAGTACGTATTTCTCTTTTTAACCAGTTTTTTTATTTTCCCGTGGGAATGAGATATTTTTCTGGAATAAAAAGTAGCCTAGATGTTGACCCGGGTACTCAGTTATCTCCATACCAAATTTCATCAAAATCCGTCCAGTAGTTTTTGAGTGATGCGTGCACAACCAGACAGACAGACAGACAGACAAAAATTCCAAAAATTGGTGTTTCGGTATCTATATCGATAACTATATACACTACCGTTAAATTTTTCAAAAAATATTTAATGTACAGACACGGCCCCGTTAGAGTTTTATTATATGTATAGATATAGATGTCTCGATCTTGCGGTTTAACAGAGTAAGTTTCGTATTTTATTAGTGATTAAGTATTAGACCTACACAAAATGGTTGCATGCTAGCTTAATAACTTAGAAAGGACCTTGAATACCTTTTCCCCCGACCATTTCATTAGATTTCTTGGCTTAGCGCCTAGCTTTTGCTGGTGACTGTCAAGGCTACACAACAGTATATCTAGACTATTTTATAAATAGGTAGGTAATGTACAAAGTTCATCACGACTGCTTTTTATTGTTCTGTCACATCGTTGTCGTGTTTCAAAGTAGAGTTCGTAGAGTTGAGAAGTTTGTAAATGGTGATTTAGAAGTAACTATTTTCTTTTTCAATATCATTAGCTATTAGCTATATATAGCTAAGAGCAGTGATAGCCCGGACGGTTAAAGAGCCGGCCGAAAATCAGTGAGGCTCGGGTTCGAATCCTGGCATGTACCAATGAGTTTTTCAAAAACTTACGTACATATTTATCACTAGCGGATGCCCAGCGGCGTTGCCCGCGCGGATTCCGTTTATGCCCGTTCCCGTGGGAATTTTCTAAAATCCCTTCATATTGGTTGCCTACGACATATTTAAAACACCTACATACCATATTTCAAATATCGGGTGCCCACCGGCGTTTTCCCGCTTGGATTTAGTTTATTCCCGTTCCCGTGGGAATTTCAAAAAATCCATTCATACCAATTTTCTATGACAAATCAGACACCTTCATACCATTTTTCAAGTTTCTAAGTGTTATCGTTTCGGAGTAGTACGTATTTCTCTTTTTAACCAGTTTTTATATTTTCCCGTGGGAATGAGATATTTTCCTGGAATAAAAAGTAGCCTAGATGTTGACCCGGGTACTCAGTTATCTCCATACCAAATTTCATCAAAATCCGTCCAGTAGTTTTTGAGTGATGCGTGCACAACCAGACAGACAGACAGACAGACAGACAGACAGACAAAAATTCCAAAAATTGGTGTTTCGGTATCTATATCGATAACTATATACACTACCGTTAAATTTTTCAAAAAATATTTCATGTACAGACACGGCCCCGTTAGAGTTTTATTATATGTATAGATATATAGACTAGCTTGATGGTGAAGGAAAACATCGTGAGGAAACCCGCAGGTCTCAGAATTAATTCTGAGACATGTGTAAACAGACCCGGTCCGGCGATGAGCTCACCACCTATCACGTTTAGGGGTCCAATATATCTCGTGAAATGTGGGTATATCCAGTAATGGAATACCTCTGCCTACCCCCTCGGGGATAAAAAAGGCGTGAGATTATATTATTATTATATTATATTAGCTATTAAACGTATAAGACCATTAATATTATACATTATTTAAATCTTAAGAAATAATGTTTTGTAACTTCTATGGTAAATTCGTGTTGTAACGCTTTGGTAATGCAAATTAAATTGAATATGAATAATGTCATATTACTCACATGACAATAAAAAAAAAGTGCAATTTATACACACTTAATTAAATAATTTATCTTAACGTACCTATTTATTTTATCGTAACATATTTACCTACTGAATGAAATGCTGAGGATTACAATTACTTACTCGTATTAGAACGATGCACGATGTAATATTCAAAATTTATTATTTTACTTATTCCAGAGTATACTTATTAGGGTTCCAGGCATACTCAAAGACAAAGGGTGCCGACTGGTTACGGGACTCTTTTACTAAGCCTGCACTGTCCGTGCATCAGTCCGTCTGTCTGTCAGTGAGCTGTATATCATGAACCATAATAGGTAGTAAGTTGAATTTTAGACAGTGTGTTTCTATTGCCGCTATTTTACTTTACTATTACAGCAATGAATAAAAATTAAAAAATAAACAAGAAACGTGTTTTTATTGTACGGTGCCACGGAACCCTTACTCGCACACGGCAGGTTTCTTATTATTGCGTGTTTATTGTTTAATTCTTCAAATCAAACGCATAGTCAATTCTCAAATAATCAAGTGAATTCCAACAATTAGAATAGAAGGTTACATCTGTCTAAACATGTCGCGATGCCGTCATTCCATTTGCAGGGCTATTGTCTATATGTTTAGAGCGTCCGCCTTATGCCATATCTGTCAGTCTGTCTGTTCGCATCCACATACATAACACTTGGGTAGTAGATATATTGTCATTCATAACATAGGTAAGTACTGTATTTGAATATTAGCATTGATTTCACTATTTGTTTCTGTCTAGAGAGGCCACTTGAGCTAGACTTACAAAACTAGGGTTTTTGCTTTCTTTGTTTAATTAGCCTGACGAATTAATTACGAAGATCCAATATAGGTACTTACCTGTTATGAAAGATAAATGAGCGTATCTATCCAGCGTCGCCCCTCTGCAGTATTACGCCAGGAATACTTAAAAATAGTATCTACTACAATGTAGGTAGAACCTCTCGATTTATGTATTAACTATGGACCTTTGATAGAACAAAAGAAATTCAGAAAGTCTTTTTAACGGGCTCCTTTCTAATATGAATTAGGAGAGATATATTTTTTCATATTTTTCGTGATTTTTCTACACTATAAATAGGTAGGTATAAGTACCTATCGAAGTGTCTAGTCGTCCGATAAACTTGTCGGATGAATAATATATATTTATTCATCAGATGAGCACAAATTATAAGTTAAATAGGTACCTAGTGTAGACCTAAAATAAAAAAAATGGTTGTCAAATGCCATCATAAAAACTTTGTTACATAGTTGTCCAAGAAGATAGATCTACCTATGAACTACCTACTCTTCAGTTTCTAACAGTTTCACCTCTATTACCGTTAAACAACTGCTCTGTTTTTTGAACACTCTGCATAATTACAATATTAATTGTTGTGTGCTAACAATGGTCTATACTAACTATTAAAATTAAATGTGCTATTTTAGTTATATTATATTAAAATGACATGGCGTTCCCACGTTCTCAAGTTTCAACTCGCATAGAGTGATAGACGGCAGAAAATCGTGACTTCTCTTATGTTCCGTTCGAAAAATATTACACTTACAAACAAAATAAGCGTGGGACAGAGCTTAATTATTTAGTTTCTCATCCCTAAACAATGAACATGTTAGCGTCACACGCCATATTTACATTAATTTTTATTGTTTACCTATGTACTTTATTTGTCCTTAAATTTATGTTCAGCTTTTATACGGTAAAGTTAATTTCTGAAAACAAATGTTACCTAAGAACCTAACACGGTACTTACGTTTATTTAATCCTTTAACGGGCATAGGCAGTTTAAATTTTTCGTTAGTTTTAACTCTTATTTCAATTACTTACATAAATTTGAATATTTGGTGGTAACTAAGTATTTGCCCTCTGCCCGTTAGTGTCAAATGAAATTTCTAGAAACAGCTTATAATATTTTTGGTCTGATGTAACGGAAGTCTTATCTTTCGAACTCGATCTGTTTAATAATGTATAGTGAACTTTGTGTAATAATTATGTTTATAACACATTTGCTCGTAAAAGGTGTCTTATTTCACCAATTTTAATATCGTTACCTATCTCATTACGCCCAAGTGCGGTAAGTGTAAAGTAAAACGCACGGTTTATCAAGATGCTCCGTCTTAAAACGAACGGTACTTTTTAAAATCTCAGCAAAGAGTTTTTATGTCAAAAAAGTTGTCAACATTTTATGATTAAAATTAACTTTGGTAGATAAAATATATTAAAGAAATATTTATGTACATAATTATTTAATTTAATTAATTTTGACAGTAAATTACAACCAATCTCTAACAAAAACACAAAAATATTATTTTACTTTATTAGTAATAAGTACTGGCTGTTTTTTGTGCCTTTTCCTAAAAAAAATGATGATGCGCGCCGCGCGCTTTTTCTTAACGCTGTATTGTTTTTATTCGTTTACCATAGTCGGAGTTTTATTTTATTTCCTCGCAAATGTGTTATAAAACGTCGTATGACATACATGCGCTTTGATAATTACAGCCTCTGCTTACTTGTAGCCCTCGCCTACGGCTCGGGCTAGCAATATCGCCTCGGCTGTAATTTTCAACCTACCGCACTTATATCATAATGTACTATTACGGACTATTGTTATGTTGTTACCGTAAACTAAGTAGGTATTTTAGGAAGTTCAAAGTCGTTCTGGGAGACGAGAGTTCTTAGAAGTTTATTTACACTTACAGTTTGGAACAAAAAAAGGATCGTCTCGGCAGGTGATGTTGGTCGTTGAATGAAAATACGGTCATACCGATATCTATAAATATTTGAACAAGTCAAGTGTTATACAACATGTAACAGAATAAGAGCAATTCCTGAAATTAGTTTGTTCAGTATCGACTACTTATTCGATTTCAGCTATTTTTTTAATATGTGTTAAATTTTTCAAAAAAAATAATTATCGTAGATGAATGTAGTTAGTGCTTTCTATGGAAATCGTGCTATTATTAATCGATATTTAAGAAAATTGGTTAGACATAACTAAAGTTTGATTGCATCATATATTTTTAATATTAATATACTAATTGGGGTGTATGAGGAATTGCGCTTTTTCTGTTACGCGTTGTATATGTCGTAGGCAACCGCTATGAAGGGATTTTTGGAAATTCCCACCCGAACGGGAATAAGCAAGTACCGCGGGCAACGCCGCTGCTGACACTGCTGCTAGGTGACAAACTCAAACATTACAAAAATCCCCTCGCGGTCGCGACCGTTTGCCTGTTTTTCCCGCCGTTGTGTGCGTTGAACATTTCTGATTCCGACTGAAGCCTAATGTTTTTTTTTGTCACCAGGGTCACTCTGAATCGAAGGGTGCGAAGAAGCGGGAGAAAAGCGTCAGCGGCAACGGGAACAAGCCGAGCAGGGGCGTCGCCACATCATTCGGGTTCCGCCGCCGCCCGGCCAGCACTTCGCGGGCCGACGACAACTCTCGCCGCAAGAAGGCGCAGGACAAGAATGGCAATGGAGGTATTTATACACCCAATTCACTACGATGTCACGTGACCGTGGTCTGTCAAACTTTTGTAAGTGCGTAGCATTTGTTTTGGCTTGATTTAAAAATTGTAATTTATGGATCACGGTTCCCACGGTCCTGTGACTTGAATTAAATCGACGCTTAGCACTTGGCTGACTAACTCTGGTTTGTGCAGCCTCAAATTAATGGCTACTTAGTGACCGTCCTCTAATCATATTATTAAGCTGAGTCCTCATCCCCTAGGGGTTTGGTAGTGTTGCTAAAGTTGCACCGGTGTAGTTAGATACCCCCTAAACGTGACAGATAGTGAGCCCATCTCTGGACCAGGTTGCACACGTTACATACGATTACAAATCTGTTGCCTACTTTGGTTTTTTGTATAGAAGCCGGAAGTAGATACCTAAATGGCAACGAAAAGAAAAAAAGAAAAGACAATTAGGAAAACCACGTCGCACAAATAGAACTCATATTCAACTTTTGGCTTAAATTGGACTAAATCTTAATAACCGTTCTATTGAAAGTCGGAAATAACAACAAATATGACCTTGATAAATAATTATTTATTAAGTACTCATCCGGAATCGCCGGTAGCTTAAACAAGGCCAATGTCAATGTTTAGTCTAAGAAGCTTTATAATATGGTAATTTTCCAGGTTCTACGGAGGACCTCAGGGTTGAGGAAGTCCTGTCGGGTCGCTCGACGCCACTCGCCCGGCCACGCAAGGAGACAAGCGGCCAACCACTACGAACCAACAGGTGAACCAATTACACAACTACCATCCTCGACGTAACAGCCTTGAGAAAGCATTCGCACAAAAGCGATTGTAGAATCATTTACTTATTAGAAAGTCGGAATCATTTCATTGTGATTTCCTAGCAATTCTTAGAAAATTGTCATGCATATTCACGAAAATTATGCGCCTGAAGTTTTGTTCAAACTTCTATTGTATTACGGCTTATTTGCCTGTCGTGTGTTATTGCTGAGAACATTTTTGAAGGCGCCTTGATCAGTAGCATATTGAGTGACGAAAGTTATCTGATTTGGTAGGTTCGGTTTCAGGCAGCCGACCAGCAAGACGGCGAAGGTGGGCGACGTGAGCGTGGTGGCAGAGCAGGCCTTCGGCGCTACACATAAGGATAAGGAGACGACTATCAATAATAATGCACTAGGTAGGTAATTGACGAGTAAATTTCTACTAGGTACTTCATGCTTACATAATTTAATCAGTGTCAATATTTTTAACCACCACCACCACCACCACGGTCAGCTTAAGAATATACCCGGTCAGGTAACATTTATAAAAGAGCTTATGTATTTATCTAGCGCCCGCGGGAACGCGCTTACAATATTTTTCAAATAAAAAATATTTTGTTGTTTTTGGTGTACAATAAAGAATTGTTGTGTTGTATTGTATTTTTGGTATGCAAGAGATTTAATTTTGTTATTTGATGCATAACAATAAATGGTACCTATGTTCTTTGGATCGTTCTTTTTTGCGTTGTCGCATAATTTCATGATCTTTTCTAATTATTTCTTGCACATAGGTATCTATCATAATTTTTCTTCGTCACCACAATAAATCTAACTTTTATACGGTCTCCTGGTAGAGGGCATTACAACCTTCCACATCTTACAACATTAATATTATTAGGTACTTTAATTATTAATCCTACTTACCTATCTAATTTCGTCTTAGATAGCGGGTCTATTCTTTTTTCTCGCCTTTACTCCGAGGAGGTGGGCAGAGGTATTTCATTTATTTAAATACATATATTATGTTTCACCAGTAGGTATAGCGAAACGATACGGATAGTTTAACGGAATAAATTCCTGCTTTTTAAAAAAGGGGGTAAGCGAGCAGACGGGTCACCTGATGGTAAGTGTTTTTAAACTAAATTACCTCGAATGTTTACAGATAAGAAAAGTACAAATACTCAGTACAACCACATGCCGCTGGTGGCGACGCAGGTGACCTCCAGCGGTGCCACTACTATCGTGGGCGCAGCCGGCGTTCCCAAAACCGTCACAAAACAGACCGTCATACTCACATACCAGCCACAGCAGTATCCTCTACAGGTACCTATAATACATAGAAGGGGGATTCGTATGAAGAAAAGGGTTGAATGTTACAAAGAGACCTATCTGCTACTTACTTCATTTCTAGTTGTCGACATGGGAAAGCTAAAAGTCACAAAACAGACCATCACAGTTCCATTCTAGCCACAGCAGTAATATCTGCAGGTATAATAGAAAGGGAATTCATATGAAGAAAAGAATGATGATGTTTTTGGTAACAGGATGGCAGGTCAAGGACAAGTGTTCAGTCAAATCCGCGGGGGCCAACACGCTCTCAAGGTTCGAATGAAGTTCAGAAGTTGCCGGGGAAGTATACCTTCCAGACCAATCAGCTGCCTAGGCCCCAGTATCCGTCGGTCAAGACTATCGATGCTAAGGCTGCAAAGCAGGTAAGATATAAAAAAACGCTCTTTCCAAGAAGCAGATGCAGACCCTCACCCCCTGCGCCACCATCAGATCCTATCAACTGGTCTGACCAGCTAGCGGTGAATGCAGCGCTAGACCGAGCCATCAAGCGACTCGGTGCTCGTAACACGGGACCAGGTCTTGACGAAATTCCGGGTCGGACTTGGGTTCTGTCGCTTAGGGCTGGCTTAGGGGATAAATTGAGGGAGCTGTTTACCGGCTGCCTCCATTTTGGCGTGTTTCCCTTGGGCTGGAAAGAGCCAAATTAGTTCTCCTGAAAAAGAAGGCAGGGCAGCGGACTCCCCTTCGGCTTACCGTTACCGTATCTATTTGCTTGACGAGGCCGGCAAATTGTTTAACCAAATATAAAAAAAAATACAAATTGTTAAAAGTAACGTACCTAGGTAGTAGGTAGGTAGGTACCTATATAATATTACAATTGTATGGTGCTAAAAGCTTACAAGATACAAAAACAAAACTTCAAACAAAACTAAGAACTTCCTGATTATTGTTACGTCATCAATACACCACGGAATATATTTTTGTATCATCAGAAATATATGAATGCGTTAGCAAAACAGACTAAAAAAATACACATAGTTACAAATGTTTTTCAGTTTCAGCAGGAAGTAGGTCAAACTTCCATCTATTTTTGTGCCGCGGATTCGGATACTAGCCGCAATGTTCCCAAAATATCACTGCACACTGCATTTGAGAGGACTCTGTACACATGAGATTATACATCCGAAGATAATTACTCTGTAATTGTATTGAAATATGTTTTAAAACCGTAAAATTTAATAACACTATGATAGGTGTTACCAAACGATGTGGAATGTATTAATGTGGCTATCAGGAAGATAAGGAAACTCCCATTAAATGAAAAACCTTAGGTATATTCCAAGGCAACCAAACTGACATGACAACTGAGTATATAAAGGAATGTAAAAATACAAAATATGTTTCATAAAATAAACCATACGCTTGCCACGGCTACCAGACAGTAGTAGCATTGTGTAGCTGTATTATGTAGTTGCATTTTAAATGAATGATCAATGTCCTCTTCATCGATAGCCTTTCATTTGATTATTTAGCAAACCTAGAGAAAACTGCATCACATAGTTACTTAAAAAAAATATTTTTACAAATAATAATAATAATAATAATAATAATAATAATATAATCTCACGCCTTTTTTTATCCCCGAGGGGGTAGGCAGAGGTATTCCATTACTGGATATACCCACATTTCACGAGATATATTGGACCCCTAAACGTGATAGGTGGTGAGCCTATCGCCGGACCGGGTCTGTTTACACTTGTCTCAGAATTAATTCTGAGACCTGCGGGTTTCCTCACGATGTTTTTCCTTCACCGTCGAGCTAGTGATAAATATGCACGTAAGTTTTTTGAAAAACTCATTGGTACATGCCAGGATTTGAACCCGAGCCTCACTGATTTTCGGCCGGCTCTTTAACCGTCCGGGCTATCACTGCTCCTATTAAGTATTTTATATTTTATTTGCTCCTATTATTTTATATTTTATTATATTTTTACAAATATCTTAAAATATCATTATACTAATATACATTACTCAATTAAAGTCAATATACACCCTGATATGTTTTAAAAAGTAGTTTAAGAAGAAACGGGTTCGTAGCTTCCATTCACGCACAACCTTTAGGCGGAGTACGTCATTTTCTTTAGATACCAGTCACTTTCTGGTTAGGTCACGTTCTGAAGACGCCACTTTCTGACTTTGTCACTTTCTGATTTCGTCACTTTTAGGTACCTTCAAGTAACCGCCAGCTGCTACACAGCAGTGTGCGTAGTTTTCTAGACTTTGTAAAATGCATTTAACATGACTATATTTAACAATTAATCTCGTGTATAACTTCGGCTCCAGATATCTTATACGTACGTCATATTTTTTCCAGAAGTTAAAAAAACATCCAGTATATGAGTAGGTACAACTCCCACCAACTGACTTTTTCTCGTATACAAGAGCATCTTTTATATTATTAATTTTTATATAAATCTTTTAAATTATATTATGTACTTACTTCTTTTCTTTTCAAGAATTATACATTTTATCTCGAAGTTAAACGTAGTTAGATTCTTACGTACCTATAGGAAGATGCTTATCTCAATTTTAATGAGGCTTGCAAGCAGACTATCTTACAGACACGGTCGGTTCTTGCATACAAACCTACATTTCACAATAAATCGTCTTAATTAAAACGCAAATTAATTATACGAGCACTTTTCTTTTGCTACAGAGCGTAACATGACGTGTATATAAAAAAGTCTTCCGATAAAATTATTGATAAAAATAACAAACAATTTATAAAAATCGAATGGATTCGGTGAAAAGTGGATTTCAAGGTAGTCTTCGTGACTGAAGAAAGTGAATTCATCTCGAGATTTGTTTTCAGTTGAGTAACCTCATGTGTTGGATTTCGGTTATTTTTAAACGATTAACTAACAATCTTTAACCGCGACATTTCGACATCAGTGAGCGTAACGTAAAGGGTTCCTGTCCTATGAACTCATTTAGTTTAGTATGCACTTCGAACTGCGTAAACATGGTCAATATCCAAAAGTATTTGTTTCAATAAATTACACAATTTGTAACTAAGTATTTGTGTTCAAGTGTAGTGAAAGTGCGTGAAAATATGTAATAAACTAATCGATGTATATTTTTTAGGTTGTTAACAACACAAGGAAGGCGGGCGCTTCGGACGGATGGAGGGAAGGTAATTAATTATTTTCTTTTATAATAGAAAGTTCGCCCAATCTAAGTTTTATCTTGAGCTACTTAAAATATAATATTCGAAATGACTTCGCTACGTATTACAAAATAGTGCTAATTTTCTTAGTAACTCAATACTTAGGTAGTTACCTAGGTATTATGCAATTAGATGTTAGGTGCTGTCTTTCGTTATATTATCTAACAAACCAAAAAGTTTTAACTGACGCCAATAAAAACTTAAGGTGGGGAAACGTAGGCACTCACATACAAAGATGCATCAGGTCGTATTACAGGTAGATACGTTATACTAATTAAATGACGACAATACCAGGTACCACATTAAGTACAGCACGGCCGTTTTAACTTGACAGCTCTGAAGTTGCGCAAATGGCTGCGCAGTAAAAAATTTTAGCGACTATATGGCGGTAGGAGGGGGATTTGCGCAGGCGAAGCCTATGTTCAGAGAAGCCAAGTTAAAACGGCCGTACTGTATGTCAGGCTTTGTTGACAATACCTAGGTACTAGCATGATTGATGATTTTAGGAAGGCCTACTCTACATTTAATGAAATCGGAAACGCGAAATAAATTTTTATTTAGGCTATTTTGTATATCTACTACCTATAAGTACACAAATCATTGAGATAGGTACTTAAATAGGTTTGCTGACAGGTTCATGAGCGACTAAAAAACAATCCGTAAATTACCAGTCTTTTGTTATTTTTATTAGGCACAGGTTACGCGTCTACATGGTTTATGTAGATAATATATTGTGCCTAATTACCTATCTTCCACTCAGGCGCAGGGTCAGCAATATCGACTGATTCGGGCGTGTGGACCGGCGGGGAGGCAGGAGACACCTCACCGCGCTCTCGCCGCCGCCCGCGCAACCTTGAGATGGTTATGCGCGGCGCCCACAGCTTCCACTTACGAGAGCTACAGGACTCTGACTTTGATATTATGGGTGAGTTATTATAGGGCTAAAACACTACAGATACTCTCCTTCCCCTCTTCCTCCAGTGTTCAATATATACCTACCATCACTCTACAAAGCATACAAAGTTTAATAGATTTTCAAAACGTATGTACTTAGGTAAGTATAGAGATACAGGGAGATAGACCTGCAAAAATACAAGAGACATATTTACTTTATAGTGTGTTCTGTGTGTTAGAATAGTTGATCGAGTCCACACATAGAAGTTAAATCTATTCATCACCAATCTAAAGAGCACCTATTTAGGAAATACATTTTATATCCATAGAAAACTGATCGGTGCTAAGTCCTTTTTTGTCGCCTGAAACACAGGATGGCTTAGTTCAAGCAATTCTGTTGTCAATGTCTTTAGGTAAATACCTACTATACTTAGGTAGATACCTATCTACTCTTACTAATGTCACTTTATTTTTTATAAACATTGTTACAGATGATGCAGTTGTCACGGGCCACGCGGTGATACCTCTTCCAAAGCTACCAAGCTCCTTCGACGAGCCATCCCCAGAGTACGAGTCCCCCGAGCCTGTCTACCAGCCACCCGAGCCCACCTACCAACCCCCCTCCCCAATCGTGATTAAGCCCACGCCTATGGAGCACAGGCAGTCTCCCATGTCCACCCTAGAACGGTACAGAACCAGGACAAGACCAACCAGGATCCAAACCAGTTTGGACCATAATAAGGACGAGGAGAAGTTTGTTCTGGATAGAGCACAGGCTGAGACGTTGAATAAGCAGGTAAATATATGCCTTAGTAGGTACATAGACTTTAAAATTTCGAAATATTTACATAATACATATATAAGTATATATATATGCTCACGTCTTTTTCCCTAGGGGTAAGCGGGGACAAGAGACTATTAACCGGTTTCGTTAAGTATTCTTGATCAACATTGCTTTTCTCCAGAACTCTTTCATCAAGTCTTCGAGCGGCGCGTTGTCACCGACCACCGTTAGCTCCAGCAAGGAGTCCAGCCCATCGTGCAAGAGCGAGGAGAGCAATTTCGGGAACAGCAGCGCATGGCAAAGTCACGCGGCTGGCGAAGCAATGGCCACGAGGTACTATCATTTCCATTTTCAGAATATCCAATTTTTCAGCAAAAAAAGTTGAACCAATCAAACAACCTATCAGTTGAACAATATTCTTTTAAATTTTCTTAGCATATAGGTAGTAGCAAAGCTCCGTGTTTTGGAAGGCACGTTTTAACTTTGGCGCATGAACCCGGTTTTCGTAGAGTTCACGCACAATAGAAGTCTTAAAGCCATGCAGCCAGATACCCTGACTGTTAGGTGGCCCCAGGCTCATACCACATCATACCTATGTAAGAAAAAAAAGCCTTATTTGGCTAGTGGGCTGTTTGTTACGAATAGATCGAGATAACAGTGGGGAGCAGTACAGTAAACTATTTGAAATTATTTCAATAATGCTTATTAGGTCCTGCTTTAAAATCCAGGTCTCAAGACGACGTGTCGATCGCTCTCAGCGTGTCGAGCTGCGAAGAGGAGAAATCCAAACTCGAGAATAAAGAAGCACAAAAGCTAGCAGAAGTAGAAGTGCCAAAGAAGATGATAGTGATCATGGACGAACCCCCGCACCCTCTGCTCATGAAGTCGCTCACGCTAAGCCAACATGACTCGCTACGGGGAACTATGATGGGTAAGCTAGCGAGAGCGCGAGATAGGATAATGAGTAATAATGATGACTCAAAATTTTTTCATTTTTGTGCTGCTTGAATGCAAATCACAAATAGTACCTACCTAATATATACTAACGATATTTAATGCTCCTAATCTGTAAAGAACCGCGGGTTCCAATTGGAACTGAGACACAATTAAATAGTAGATTGTTATACAAGGGTCGGAAGGAATCAACTCCCATACGAGGTATTTAGACGCCCGAGCGCAGCGAGGGCGGATATAGTCCGAGTAGGAATTGATAACTTCCACCCGCGTTAAACACTCTACTTTTCATTTCGAATTCAAGGAAAGTAAACAAAAAAAATTACAATTTTACAAAAATTCAAACATGCAAAAACGCAATAACACCTACAAAAAAAACAAAATTGTCAACAATACAACCAAAGAGGTTGGAAGAAAGAGAAACTTTTTCTTTTAAACGTCTTTGAATACTACATCATAGAGTACCTAACCTAAATAACATTACAGAAATAATATACAAATCCTTCCTCTTTATATTATTATGTACTTTTAGCCGAGTAATAGTGTTCTGTGCTTATTAGTGTCGATAAAAAACAAGATTTTGAATTTTGGAACAGCTATACCAAATTATTAGGTACTCTTATAATTTTAAATATGGAACGCGTACCGCCCCGCGCGCGGGCTATGTTCTATTGTTTATACCTACACTCACAAGGCCGTACCTTTTTTCTTATTCTAATTGATGTAAAAAGTTTCGTATCCCTACTAAGTACCCAAAGAGGTTGGAAGAAAGTCATTCTCTTTCCTAGAGAAACTTTTTCTTTAAACGTCTTTGCCAAATGTAGTACTATTTTTTTTAATTCATTCCCGCCCTAAGGCCGGAAGCAATTACTATGAGTCTTTCCCGACCGAGGGCCGGAATCACAGCCCTAAATCTCTCTGTGGTGGGAATCATCGCTTCCGACCCGGTACTCAGATCAAACATATAGGTACACTACTTTCCGAGTATGAGATATGAAAAATCTATTGTGTCTCGGATGCTTGGTCTTAGAGGTCTCTAACAGATTAAGTTCTGTTAAAAATACTTTACTGTAATTTCCGAAGGTTGTATTCTCTCAACCACATAGGTTTCACTAGTTATTTAAACTAAAAAGTATAACAGTTGGTACCTTTAGCTAACTTCATATAAGTAGTTAAAAGTATTTTAACTATACTCGATACAAGGATCGAATAGATAATTGGGTACTAAGTATCTCGGAAATTACCAGCTTCACACTTTTATTGCTTTCGTAATGTCCGAAACGTGAGACTGTTTCTAATATTATTTCCTACATCAACCACAAACCACAGGAACTCACTTTATAACAAGACCACTTTTTTCCATCTTTCGATGTCCATGTTACGTAGCCTATAGTAGGTTCGAATCATTTTTCCCGAATGTGAATGAAAGAACCTCTATTATTTGAAGAATAAGCCCAGAATTTTTTGGGATTCTCTTGTACCATAGCGTTCGATGCGTAGGTATACCTACTTATTTAAATAAATATTTCTTTTGATGCTAGAATTCAAGTCGAAATTTCTGTTGTCGTGAGAATCCACGCTGTTAACAACTTAACAATGTCGTCAGTACCTGTAGATTAAAGGTCCTTACAGATAACTTTTTTTAGGTTCAATGACCAGTTCAAACTATAGTACGACGAGCACTTGCACCAACCTCAGTGGCGACCACCACAACCTGACCCTCACTCTAGAAGAGTCAAAATTCGACTTGTCAGCTCTCGAGACTTCCACGCAAAGCCTGCTCGACGATGAAACCTCGCCTGCAGACAGCCTCATATCTTCTACCAGTACCAGTGACTCCAATAATGAGTTGGTAGAGCGAGAACCTACCATATCCAGTTCGGCATATCAAACAGCCAACACGAAGACCAGGTCACCAGAGCCAGAAGATGGAGTTGACGGAGAGATACTTCAGCCAGTGAAGGAAGTGTGAGTTCTTTTTTTTTAGTTGACAAATGTTAGGTAGGTACCTTACACCATGGTACTAATTAACAAGGATAATTAGAGATTATAGATAGACACATAATTAAAAAAGCATCTTCTATAGGTACAACTACGAACAATGACCTTATAAAAGCGGAATAAAAAGTAAACACCTAACTTTCTGAATGGAATGGAAGAAAAAAACATCGATCCGTTGCTTTGCTGCATCAAAGAAGAACAATCCAACCTAGATAAGGTTATTCATGTGGTGGTTGTTTGAACCGGAGCACTAAAAATAAATTAAATTTAGTGCTAGTTAATTTTTTTCTGTCAGCTTAGTAATTTTTAATCATTATTATTCCTTGTAGGTATCCTATCCCACCTACAACCACAACGTAGTCGAAATTTAATTCCAAGTTAACATAATGACATTGTTTATTATACAGTGAGATAAGAAGCGGTGGCAATAGCGGAGATGGCAGCAAAAACCCAACCCCTGAGTCTCCTGGGACCCCTACACACGCATCAGGGGAGCTGTCACTCTCTGATGGACGCGATTTCTTTGATGACGAGATCGCTGACCAGCCTGCCTTGTTGTTCCGAAGTAAGCAATACCTACTGTAATATTTTACTCGCAGAAATTATGCAACACACATGTTATAAATATACTTACTTACCCTTTTTTGTACAAAAATATTGGACTCGATTCTGCAGACCAGCTAAAATTCCTAATTTTAAGTTAACTCTATTCTTTTCCACCGCATTGGAAAGGAAAGGGACAAAAATAAGCGCCATATTCATTTACAATGTCACAAATCTATGTCAAAATAACAAAATTGAACCTTATGAACTCATTCACATCTTATTCAAATACCTACCTACACGTAGCAACTTTAGCAACGAATAAAAGTGACAGATAAGACATCAAATTAGTTGGTTTTTACATGTTTGACATTAAGTACTCTATAATCTATGGTTTGTTTCTGTCCTTTTTGTACCGTATTTTATGGAGAAGGATAGGCTAACTTAAAATTAGGAATTTTAGCTGGTCTGCAGAATCTAGTCCATTACCTATTATAGAATCGTGGCAGCAGTGTCCAAAGCGAAACATTCCTTTTCTAGTTTCTGGTGATAGCTAATCTGATTAGGTATTCTATGTTAGTCAAATCCAGCCTATAAGAAAAAGGTGAAGGAAAACATAATCAGGAAACCCGTAGGTCACAGAATTAATTTTGAGGCATGTGTAACAGGCACAGTCCAGCGATGGGCTCACCACCTGTCACGTTAAGGGGTCCAAAGATTACCTATAAGTAAGTACTTAGGTACCTACCTACTAGTGAAATATGGGTATTTCCTGAAATTGAATACCTCTGCCTACCTCCTCGGGGATAAAAGGCGTGGGATTATAAGAGACTCATAGTGATAGTTCTAAAATAAAATTACCTACCTACCTACCTAACCAGTCACTTATTTATTACTATTTATGCTTTGATATAAGAGGCTGAACTGGAAACATAAAAACACACTACAATAACAAATTTCTATCTTTATATTAATCGTATTACACCTTACGATTAATTTGATGAGCGTTCAAGGTTTCAGCAAGTAATCGCATGTCTAAAAACAATACCTAATTCATTATTGTACTGACTGCGAACGATGCGTAATCCGCACAAATTTTCTATTGTTAGATAAATTATATATAAAATAAAAGAGCATGTGAGTAATCTGCAAAATGTTGTTGTTAAATCGCATATTAAAATTACAGAAAACACAGATGGTAGTCCATCTAACAAAACAATGGACTCTGAAACCAGCAAACAACTGAGGAGGTCCAGGGAACGCATCACAGCAAGCCCTTTAGTTCAAAGAAACAGAAAATGTAAGTAGATAAAATACAATCTGCTTAGTGAACAGCGGCGATTATATTCTCTTTGGTTCTATAATTTTAACGCTTCATTTACGTACTGATAATAACTGATAAAACCGCTTAAATAAAATAAAAAAAATCCTTTTTTTCTTGAAAAAATGACCGATAATTTTTTTTTAAATAATGGCTAGCTAATCAAAAATCAACCTCATTATAACATTTGAAAGTCATAAAAAAATATTAAAAAGAAAGTTTACCACATATTTTCCCGCGTTCTAAGTTTTTGTTCCTTCGATTCTTTTTGGAATTATCGCTCAGTTTTCACTAATATATAAACAGACTTTTTTTAATAGGAAATATTACAAATTGTATCATTGTTAGTGTGCGGAGGTCGTAACGAGAGGACACCGTCGCTGGACACACTGTCCAGTCTGGCTTCCGACGATCTGATGATGGACAACGACCTGGCCCAATCCGTCACCAGCCTGCAAAGCGTGGACGACTATATAGAAAGGTAACTACTTAGATATATATCGCTTTTTGGTTTTTGTCTATTATAATTTTTAACCAACTTCAAAAATGGAGGAGGGTAGCAATTAGACTGTTTATGTTTGTCACCTCAGAACTTTCGACTGGGTGAACCAATTTTGATGATTCTTTTTTTTATTTGAAAGCTGGTGCTTGCCGTGTGGTCCCATTTAAATTTGGTCGGTAGATAATTATATACTTACTTTACCGGACGTAGCTAACGGACCGTTATAAATATGATCCATTTATCCCCAAGGGGGTAGGCAGAGGTATCGCGTTCCAACAGTATATTTTTGGACCCCTAAGCGTGACGTATCAGACGCGGGCTCTTTAACCACAGGACTATCACTGCTCTTATTCTTCGTTTCTTAGGTTCCGTTAAAATATCTTGCTGGCTTGGTATTTATAGAGCACAATTTCCAGCCTTCAACTTTCGCTACAGAAGGCACAATAACAAAAACGAATTTCCGTATCGAGTCGCCTTTAACTAACATCATAATATATCGGCACAGGCTGGACAGTTCCCTTCGCAGTGGCCTCAACTCGCTGGACGAGCGGCAGCTGCGACAGGAGCTCTCCTCCTCCAAGAACGCGGTTCGCCAGTGGAGCCAATTGCTGGAGCAAAACAGCCTGCTCGACCGGCAGTTGGCAGCTATGGCGCAGGGGAAGAGCACCGCCGAGTCGCTTACAGCCAGCAACACCAGTCTTACCAACATTGGGTAAGTGTAATTAAATATTATCACCCCGAAGAACGATTACTTATAGTTAGTAGGTAGCAAAATGATAGGTGAAACCACAGACCTAGAATCGCGCCTTGGAACGAATAGAGATAGATATACTTATATAGCAACTACTGACAGTTTTGGCGTACAAGAAAAACTTGGGGTACAGTAGATTTTAATCCCAGACTGTCGTAACTACTTTATGTCCATTTTATTACCTACTTTATGACGGGCCTGTTGGCTCAGTTGGTACTGACCCTGCCTTCTTAGTAGGAGGTCGGTCGCCGGTTCGATCCCCGCTCAGGGCCAACATTTGCGTGCATGAACCTGTCTGTTGGATTCGTGTCTGGGTGTTTAATATTTATTTAAATATGTTTATCAGTTGTTCAGTAAGTACCCATAGTACAGGCTCTGCCTAGTTTGGACTGAATAACAGTGTGTGAATCGTGTCGTGTCCGACAATTAGGTATTATATTTATTTTCACCATTATTGATATCTACTTTTTAGGTGAAATAAATTAAATAAATAATTTCACGGCTTTTATCAAGATAAGATAAATCTTATTGTTTACTGTGTACTGTACTCAATTAGGATCTTATAAATTTTTTCGACCGATTTTTTTCGAAAAGGAGTTTCGACCCAACAGTGTATCCATTTCGGATGTACAATAATATTATAACATTTAATTAAACATTTAAAATTATGATTGAACAATTTACATGAAATAGATAGAAGAAATTAACATTCGGACGAAACAATATCCCCGAGGGGGTATTATTCCTTTTCTAGAATTACCCACGTTTTACCAGTAGGTAGGTAACTATATTCTTTAGTTAAACCCCTAAACGTGACAGGTGGTGCCTGGTGAGCAAGTCGAAGGGCCGGGTTTTAATTGCACATGTTTCAGTATTAATTCTGAGCGTTTCAGTTGGCTTTGACTTGGATGTGATCATGTAACTTACTTATTAATGATTCAATTAAATCAGCCATATCATTTTTTAGCCTATTTTTTATCCCACTGCTGAGCAAAGGCCTCTACTCCCACCGTCAACTTATCCCTATTCCCTGCCTCCTCCGTCCATGTTCTCGAGAAAGCGTCCAGTTCTGCCACAGCGTCGACGGCCGGTCGTTGGTACCCACCTAGTTTATATTCATCCTTTTACTGTTAGCAAAGATTAATTATTACGACTATATCAGACAATTAAAAACAAAAAACCCAACTGATTAACATTAAATTTATTAATTTTGTAACGATATGCGATAACCTTAAAGTAACGTAGTAACATTGACAGCTAGACAATGCTGATTGCTAGTAGGCTAAGAGCGACTGATTATAAGTATTACTCCTACACTGCCTGTTTATAATACTTATTCCGTTGGCCTAAAATGTTGACTTCTAGAATAATGGGCTCTAAAACCAGAGAGTGACCTCAATATTACTACAATTCCGTCATCATAACCATATCTAAATGTAAATATTTGAAATAAAACTATGTTTATACAATTAACTATCAAATCGACAACCGACTCATCTAATTGCTAACATTAGTTCTGAATATAAATTAATCAAGCACTCTACACACGATCTAACAGTAAGTAAATATCGTACCTACCTAAGGTAGGTACCTATAGGTAATTATTAAGAAATGTACGATGAACAAAAGATTGAGAAGTTTTCTCTTTATCTCCGTGTATATTGAAGCATTTAGAGAAATTTTGTGCTTGTTAGGAATTGTAGCATTGTTTATTACGGTACGGGACAATTGAACAAAAGACAATGTTGACAAGACATTATCAACAAGACATTAATTACGTTTTTGATGATACTACAATGTACTATCTACTCATTCTAAGCAATATCCCTATTTCTAAACAAACTACTACAGGTAAGTACTTCATTAGTACCTACTAGAATTCTACTGATGTTTCAGTGATTTGTCTGTTTTACTATCATGGCTGACTTATGGGTATTATTTACCAGTTCCTCATTAGGATCAGTGGAGAGATTTCAGTGGAATTGGCTGTATGTACTTAACTTTTGATTTTATGAACAAAAGACAATATTATTGAATGTTTACTTCTATTGCCATGTATCTACTTAGATGACTTTCCAGACTTACTGTCCAGTCGGACACTTGTTACCTTGTTGCCTAAACATCGGAATAGCTCGCGCCGCGGGTGCACAGTCGCGGTATGCACAATTAACCGCCTTGCTTCTAGACAATCACAAATCAATTAGACCCGGTCCGTGACTTGAGCGCACTAACAACTTCCCTTCCATAATCGACCTTAAAATCTGCCCGTATTTACTCGTACAATGTCTGAGACACCTAAAATTACTTTAAATAGTCCAATTTGGCGTAATAGCACCTTCGCTACCGTTATTTAAAGAGTAAGGTCGACGGGTCAATCATATTTAACGTTTTGGCTTTGATATCAAGGATTGTAGGTAGGTATATTACTTTAGTTCAAGTTATATTCTAATTCCTTTAAATATTAAATTACTCACTAAAAATATAAGAACTATGTATTTTATTGTAGCTATTTAATGTAATTAATACTGTTCTCTCGATGCACCTGGTTGACAAGACAATTAAAGAATAATCGATCAGTAGGAATCAGGAGAATTAAAACTAGCTTTTACAACATCTACCTACCTACAGAATTACGCACATAACTATCTTTCATAAAATCAGGCATTAAAAATTAACCTACAAATCGCTAGAATTCGGGGAATGTTGTAACCAGTAACCACGTGTATATAAGACCGATTGGGTCATTGTCTGGGGTTGTCAACTGCTTATTGGAGAGAAGACACACAAGAACACATTTGCACAACTGTTGTTAGCAACCGTAAAAATGAAAACAAAGGCAGATAACCGTTTCAGTCCCAATTATCAGATTAATTGTAGGTGTTCGTTCGACCTCCATGCGCTCACGCCGTAGCATGACACGACAATAGCCAGCACAACAATGGGACCTATTTCTTACACCTCGGCTTTATATCAAGCTATCATTATTATTATTCCTTAGGGATGTTTTAGCGTCCGGGCCCGACAAAGCTTTTTGTTTATTTAAAGGAGGAGGAGGAGCCATAAGAGGAAACTTTGAAGAGAGTACCTATTATATTTCTTGTCTCTTGAACATAATTCAATTGATCATGTTGGTATTTAATTTTAAGTACCAGAAATCTCATTTACTGAATGGCATCAAAATGTTGCGTTTGCTACTTTAGGAAATCTTTAAGTATATTTCAAAACACCATAAAATCGTCTCAACTTCGTAAACGATCACCTTTCGTAACAAATTATTCGCTTCGGCCAGCAATTTTCATGACGGATTTTACGCTGAGCTTTGTGTCGAAAGGTCCTTGCTCTGAAGTAATCAGATAAACCGACCGTTGCGGCGCAGGCGCCGATCGCAGCTGGCATGGGGCATCTCGCTGCGTCGTGCCGGATGCCAGTCGACAAACAAGCGCGCGCGCGGGCGTACATAGATCGCCAGAACCCAAAACGTTTACAACACGTGCTGACCTCTCAGCACTTACATACTTTATCTCCAATATATCGATTTGGGGTAATTAGGCTCCAAATTTTATTTCTTGAAGTGAATTGAGCTCTTCCACATCCCAAAAAAAATTGCTTATGTTTACAAACTGTGGATGTGACTGAAAAGGATTTAAATCTGCATGTTTATAAGAACTATCGATCCTTTGGGTTAACGGTAACTATATTGTCAGCGGTTATTTATGGTAATTCAATTAGCTCGCGAAGTAAATAGATAATGCTGTTACGGAAAGTGTGGTAATCTAACATCAACGATGAGCGGTAGAAATTAAAACAATCCCTGTCGATCAACATGCCACTAAATACAGCAGAACGTTGATTGAACTAAATTACTTTACTTAAATATTTACACTGCGGTCAATGACTGTTTTTTATCAAGGACTCTAGTAATTGCTAACTTCCTTTAGTTGTTCTAGTCCCTATTAGTTATCTAATGATGAGACATACTTGGAAACGCTCTATTTAATTGTCCTAAAACTCATACCCTTCAAATTGAATGCCAAGTTCATCATCTAAGCGTGCTGTGTTTAAAAAGAGACATTGTGCAATAAAAACAATACACATGTACTACATAAACAAAATAGAAAAATAAAATTATTGCTAATGGGAGGGGGGTCTCGAATGTGAAGTAATGGATACGAAGGAAGTACCTAGTTGGTACACAATAGTACACATTAATTGAATACCAAGGTCTGGTTAGGTTAGGATACTTAGGTACAAAATAACGATAACGGTCAGTAAATTATTGAGAATCATGCGGTTCCTTTATACGTACGAAGACTTTAATAAACACATTGATTAACATGACATAATACCTACTTTATAAAATTGTGTTATAATTATAACAAATAAATTCAGATGTGATGGAAATTACTGATTAATACGAGTACCTATGTACGATAGCTTAAGTAAATCTAGCTTTTATAATACGTATGGTACCTACCTACATTACAAATGCTTTGTTTATTTAAGTACGATAACTATTATCTAATCAGAGATTATAACTACCTACTACAACTTAATTCAATCAATACTTACAATCGTGTTATTTTCATATTGTCTTTCATAGTGGCATACCTAGTTTCGTATATTGTGTTGGTTTTTACCTATAATGTTAATTATTTTAGTTTCTCTGTGATTCTGATAAATGTATTCTGGGGTGGGGCGACAGGATAGCCTTTGTTGTCGAAATTCCGTTTCCATAGCAACATTATAGCTCTTTTTAGCAGCTTCGACTGTATTGAATACCATGGTCCATGCCGCATGGCAAAAGCTCCGTTGAAATATCAGTTAAAAACTTTGTAAATGGGTGATAGTGATGACGAAGATGTGGCTAGCCATACCGCGTGAGTGTTAATTAAGAGTAATAAAACCTAGACTACACTTTCTTTAGCTCAAAAGAATAATTTTCGACTTTAATTTTTATAAATCTAGTTCATGTTAGCAACTTCATTTGCAAAAACTCGTTTTTTTTTACTTTGTAAAAACTCTATAAATAATTAGTAGGGGCAGCAGTGTAGACGTTGTCTGGCGTTTTTTGCGCTTTCAACGGTGCCTTCGACATTTCTGTAGCCATAGCCTGTTTCTTTAATAACTACTTACGTAGATAACGGCTTTTAGTGATTCAATATGTAACTTTTTATGTACTATATATACTACATAAAACGTTACATATAGAAATCATTACATATATCACTATATACATACAAATGTAACTACGTATCCAATGTTTTGGAATTGCTTTTAAATTAGATAAAAGGTATATCCCATACACTCAGAGGCACAATTAATCGTCTATACCTACTACCTATAGCGACATTTCATACATTCGAAGTCACTTTGGAGCCTTGGTTCTCCGTCATTACTACTATTTGGTTGAGATGTGATGGATGGAATAACTGTGTGGATGTGGGAGGTCCAAAGTACCTTGGTAATTACCTGATCAACTAGCCTTTTAGACCAAAACTGTTCATGTTTCTAATGCATGAAAATGTGTTGAAATTCAAACGCTTAGTACTCTACATAGTTTGCCCTCTAAACGGCTTGTGTGATCAGGTAGGTACTTTAAGTACTTTGAACCTCCTCCATCCATACTGTCTATTTCATCCATCACATCTCACCCAACTAATAGTATGACGGAGAACAAAGGCTTGAGTGACTATGAATGGATAGAAATGTCATTATGGACGGTTACTAATTGTGCCTCTGAGTATATTATAAACTCTTAAGTTTATTAATCTACCACGCAAAAATCTCTGAACAGCTTTTGATGAAACTTTACTCATAACATCAGAATAAAGCATAGGCTAGTTTTCATCCCGGAAAGCGGACGATGTCGTACGCAAAACCTAGTTTCACTACATATAAAATAGAATTCGCACTTAATCCACGAACCTGACATTCAAATTGTCACTTTAGTTAGACATCACGTACTTACTCGTACTTTCCAAATTGAAGCGTCAAAGCATAATTGACCCTTGTCACCTAAAACCGCAAGTCGAGTTTATGCTTTTATTCCTTTACACTTTCTACTTATTTCACTTGATATCTTTGATGCAGACAAGGACAGTAGTAATAATTTGAAACTAAATTTTTCGCTACTCAAATTAGTTATGACGCAAAGTTCTGAAATTTAAGGCTAATCGTGAGAATTTACGAAATGTATTGTTTATTCGAACTCAATGAAAAATAAGCTTCTACAATGTCGCAACCAATTGTTTAAATACAAATCAGATCGCTCACTGACGATTGAGGAGCAGCAGACTGGTGATGTTAATTCGTTTCACAATCCAAAGATTAGATTAGGTTTTGTCTTGAATAGAATAATAGATTCCCAAGTTGATGAAGTTAAAAGCATTAGTTTTTAATTTAAATATAATTATATTATAGGTAGGTACGTTTTCTTTTAGCCCAACATTTGAACTAACTTGATTCGCAAATGTTGACATAAAACATGAATTAACTACTTACTTATATTAAATTCAATTGAGAGATAAAAATCGGAAGGACCCGTTAATAAAGAATATAAAAAATATTTAGCAAAATTGTAATTAATTGCCAAAATAATCCAATCGACTGAGTAGGCAGGAAATCGCTTAATCCAATTATGTAATCTTACAACACCTATATACGTCATACGTTATAAAAAAAGAACCACATTTTCTTAATTCACTTCCAAACAGGCCAACAACGAATAGCTAGGAGTACTTAACGTGCAAAACTACCTAAATATTTTAGAAAAATCCAGTATTTTTACCGTTTCCTTTCAATTAACAACACTTGTATCGAATATATTCATTTAAAATAGGTATCTATAACTACCTACCTGGGTATTATTATAAAACGAATGTTACTTTTTAGAAGTCATCGCTATCATCCACGCTTTATTACTTCATAATGGTGCCAAAATAAGTGCATGGTGTAGATAAAGTGCAAAGTTGCGTGTTTACTAAAACTTAAAGTGTTGTGATGACTATGGACAAGCCAGCCGTGATGTTGGAGAAGGAGGCCCCTGTCAAGGGAATTGTGGCCCAAGTGGTCACCATGCTGAATGGCCAAGCACAAAGGTAAAAAACAATAGGTAAATCATGGACTTGCAAAAAAGGTAGACATAATCTCGCCACAAACAAGTGTCTACTTGCACAGTCACATGTTGTGCAGGGGAACGAGAATCATGTATGTGTGAGTAAGCTTATGTCTTTAGCAACAAGGTGATTGTAAGAGACTTTTGCTAATTCTTTTTTGTTGAAAAAAGAAAGAAAAAAGTGCCTCGGTTGTTGTTTAGCGAGATTCGGTCTGCCTTGTTATACTCGTACCTACGTCCACGAGCTACACCAATGTAAAAAGACAAAGGGTCAGACGACATTTGTGTGATTACCGGTTTACGAAAAGTTGAAAGCGTGTATTGTTTGTACCCCAATATCAATATTGTAAGATGCAAATTATATAACCTTTCCATAAATATCTTATATGCAACATTTCAATTGATTTTGAAACACAGGATATGCTTTCACTTTTGTATTTATGTTTAGTAAGTACCTAGTAAGTATGTGCTTATTTTATTTTGCACGGAAACAAAATATTTTCATTGCACTTATTACAAATGGAACTACCTACTTTAAATACAAAAGCGATTGCAAGGTAGGTAACAAAAGATTTTTTAAGAAAAAAAATCAAAGAAGTAAGAGTACTTAATAGGGCATAATTGTTTACTCCTTTGTATACATTACCTACCTAGGTTCCTCGTAGGAGTAGGTACCGAAACAATTTCGTGACAGTCTCATTTATAAAAAAAAATGCGATGGTTATCACGGTAACTACTTCATCATCATCAATCCGTAACAGCCCACTGCTGAGCTCAGAGTCTTTCCCTGCACATGAAGAAGTATGGGCTATAATACTCCACGCCAGCCCACAGCGGATTGGGAGATGGTGTTTTTTTTAAGCCACCCAACGGTATCTGACATGGCTTAGCGACTTCCATTATGCGTAAACACAATGAAAACCGGGACCAACAATTTAACGTGCCTTCCAAAACACGGAAGCGCTCGTGATATAATGCCACTAGGCGGTCACCTTTCACTGAGTGACTGCGCCGAACTTTGCTTAACCAGTGTAATCCTTACATACACCGGTACCGCAGGGCTGCGAGTGCTTCATAAGTACTTGTCTTACCGAAATTAAGTACTAGGTAATACGAGTTAGTATAATTGCAGCACAAAGTAATTACCTACCTATAATAGTACATTATGGTATGTTGGTGTTTACCGCTGAGGCGCCATTGAGGCGTCTGAAGAGAGCCGAGGACGTTAATCATTAATACACACGTGTATCATACGACGTTTTTCAACACAATTGTGAAGAAAATAATACTAAAAAATCATTTTCAATCAAAGGCGGAAATATTAATTAGTTTTCCTATGCGGCGCGCATCTATAACAATGGCGATAGGCCATAGAATATAATACATAAAAGAATGAGGTTTCTTTTTTTTTGACGCGGATAGCCACGTACAAAATGGGGAATTTAAAGTTTTACAGAGAAAACAAAAGTCATATTTGAGTGAAAGTTTTGTTTACACGTACAAGTTGAAATTATCTGTTTAGATACAAAGTTGCATGAAAAGATGAAGCAATATGTATATTAATTTATTATTAAACACAATCTTTTTTGTATCTAAACTTTTTTAGGAACAAAGCAACTCAACCAATAAAATTGAAAAAAAAAAATCTATAACCCACTGGTGAATAATAGTCAAGAAAAAGTCACAGTTTGATTATAGGTGTCATTATGTGCCTAATTGCAGTGAAATTAGAGCCACTTTATGAGCAAGTGTGTTGAAAAAAATTACTCTTAGATACCTTTATCCAGAGTTGACTGTCCGTTTAAAATACATATAACATAATATCTAACTACCTAAAGCTATTCAAAGATAATTGAGGTAAACTAAACTTGAATGAGAAAAAGCGACGAATATACCTATTCACTGTGCTCTTACTATTTAAGATCTCAAAGAAATAAAAAAAATATTTTGACCATCTCATCATCGTATTATATAATCACATTACCCGGGCACTTCAAATAATAAAGTGGTATATCCATTGATGTCAATCGTTGTGTAAGATGAATGGAAACTGTCTTTCGGAGAATAATAAAAGAAACGTAAGTTGGTACTTACATACCTACTTCATGAATTATGTGAAAAAGAAACTTATTTTAACTTTAGAATATTAATTACTTTTCCGGTCAAGTAACATTTATGTGAAATAATGTTTATGTATTGTTTGTTATCTTGTACCCGCGGCAACCCGCTGCGTGACCAGATATATTTTAACGTAATTTTGAGAAAGTAATGCCTTTATAATAAACACTCATATTCGCCATGAAATCTACTAGTCACAATATCACCCTGCTATTGTCACATAATAAGTACCTATAGATACCTACCACACGCCTCAAAGCGTTTCTTTTGAAATAAACTTAAAATACTTAATCATCGCTCCAATAAACTTATTCTCTGTTATGAAACTTTTTCTTTATCATGATATGCATAACGTTTTGTAAATTACTGTCGTCGTTTTTTTACTACCTCTACCTACTGTCTTACTGTGAAACCGTGTAGGTACTTACCTGTCCCTGTTAGTAGCAATAACCACAAGCAAAACTACTTTCGGATAACACCATTTATCACCACCTTCCAGTTACCTTCATTGCAACATTGATGTCATTTTTTTTACTTAGGAGTTATGAGTTACAATTTTTATTTAAGGTTATGACTGTCATACTACGTATGATAATATGCTTCTTCGAAACCTCTAAAGTTTTAAGTGTAACAAGTGCAAGAAAACATTTAAACAAATTGATGCTAACACAGAACAACAAAATGTTCGTCAATTTTAATTGAAACTGAACATTGATTGACATGACTTCTAATATGGTAAAACTTATGTTGGCGCAATCATGTTATTATCTACAGACAAAAGTTAAATCACATAAGACAGTAAATAACTACATATTATTATAAACCACCAACGTGCCCAACTAAAGATGACATTTATGATATTGCTACATTTGCATAGTTATCTAAATTGAGAATAGAAGTCAAGGTTCCATAATCCAAATTCGGAATAGTTAGGTAGGTAGGTACACCTACTTTGCGCCGGGAAAAAAACTCGCGAAAAGTCTCAAAAAAATAACACTCTTCATCGGAAAAGCAAAATACTGAACTGTGTAGGCTTTTTCTCAACATAATTATAAACTAGCTAGTATATAGGCCACCGCGTATTTAGGAAACTGTTAGTCTGACTGAATATAAAAGATCTAGAAACTATTGAAACCACTTAGGTATAAATATAAAATCTATTTCTGTAACACGCAGAAAGAAAAAAATTGGCGCCTTTTATTGTACTTACTTGGCACTTTAAATTTAATCTCAGACGTGTCCAGTCCGTCGAGTTTAATAACAGTCTAAAATTTTAACGGTAATGCCTTTAAATTTAACTGACTTAAAGCAAATTATGTACACTATCGTTCGGTTCCACACTTTAGATTTAATCTATATTTAGGTAATAATTATAACGTTACATACTAAAGATTAAAAAAATGAAACGATAAATAAACTTGGTTTCAAATTGTGCCATGGTACCTACTCGAATTAGCAGGATTTTTTTAACTATGTTAGGTATGTAGGTATAGACTTTCGAAGCGTGATGCCTCCTTTTTAGATTGCGGTAGATGTGTAAGTAAATGAAATAAAATACTGCGTGGGTCTACCGGTTAAAATGCGAGCCACAGTAACATGATCATGATCAACGAAGTAAGCATCATCCTTATTCGATTTGAATGTGTTGCTCAGTTTGCGGTTACGGCACTGTCCGAGGTCATTCCTCGCGAGACTGTCACGTTTACTACTAATCTGGTCTTACCCTTTGGCGAGTTTACCTAATTACCCACATTATACTTAGTAAACACAGGTTGCAGTCGTGGGTACCTACATTTCTCCAAATATAATATTACAACAACGATGGTAGAGAAAATTTGTAAACACATCCAGCGTGTCTTATACTCCTATCCATTTGTATATTCATAAATATGCACAAAATTATTTCAAATTCAAGCATGCACGATAAAATCAAATAATAAAAATTAATCTAATCTTAATCTCACGCTGTTTATCCCGGAGGTAGGCAGAGGTACTCCATTTCTGGGTATACTTTTCACGAGATAGGTATTCTTTGGACCCCTAAACGTGATAGGTGGTGAGCCCATCGCCGGACCGGGTCTTATATACATTGTCTCAGAATTATTTCTGGCACCTGCGGGTATCCTCACGATGTTTTCCTTCACCGTCGAGCTAGTGATAAATGTGCACGTGAGTTTTGAAAAAATAATTGGTACATGCTAGGATTCGAACCCGAGCCTCATTGATTTATCATGTGAAGCAGGATCTTTAACCGTAAGGCTATCACTGCGATAGGTAAAATCAACTTATTGCATTGCATGAAATCATCTTTTCAATATACCTATATTAAAAACAGACGGTTCTACCTACTCACTTATGGATCATAAAATAAATGCGATAACGTAATAATATAATCTTACGCCTTTTTATCCCCGAGGGGGTAGGCAGAGGTATTCCATTACTGGATATACCCACATTTCACGAGATATATTGGACCCCTAAACGTGATAGGTGGTGAGCCTATCGCCGGACCGGGTCTGTTTACACATGTCTCAGAATTAATTCTGAGACCTGCGGGTTTCCTCACGATGTTTTCCTTCACCGTCGAGCTAGTGATAAATATGTACGTAAGTTTTTGAAAAACTCATTGGTACATGCCAGGATTCGAACCCGAGCCTCACTGATTTTAGGCAGGCTCTTTAACCGTCCGGGCTATCACCGCTCTTCTATTTTCTTCTTGTTCTATAGCTTTTTGCTATTTGCTCATTGTGGTCGGCGCTGGGTAGTAGGGCTCAGTAGAAAATAATATAAGAATATATATAAATATAATCTCACGCCTTTTATCCCCGAGGGGGTAGGCAGAGGTATATATACCTGCGGGTTTCCTCACGATGTTTTCCTTCACCGTCGAGCTAGTGATAAATATGTACGTAAGTTAATATATAATATATAAGAATCTAAGCAATAAATAAATAGAGATACATGCATTATGACTCAAGACTTAGAGCCCTATGACTCAGAAGATATGTGGTCGACTAATCAATTTTAAATTAAGTACAGATGCTCTGGATCTCTACTGATGGAATAACTCTTAGAAACTCTTTCAGCTCGCTCTTGGATTACAGTATTTCTCATTCTATCAATCAATCGTAGTTACTCGAGTCGTGCTTTTTAGCGAGCGCGTTGTTTAACCGTCCGGGCTATCACTGCTATAATGTTGCAGAAGCATATTTAAAACGATTCCCTATTAGAACCATATCATAAGAACTTGCTGGGGTAAACATCTGTGACAGACAGTCAGAGGAAGCGGTACAAGGTTTTTTTACATTTACGGTACAAAATCCTAAAAAACTAAAGTAGGGTTTTCATTACCAGATAAGTAAATAAACGCAAAATCTTCAAATCAACTACTTTACCATATTTTAATAGCGAAATTGGTATCGTTTTAATACGTAGGTATTTAAATAACAATGCCATAGCCAGCTGCACAATCCGTGGCTTGACGATCGACTGCCATACTAGTTGCATTACTTCTTACCTGCTTTTTTATGCGATTAGCTGATATAGATTACCTTTATACTTACTTATTACATACTAGCGGGTGCCCAGCGCGGCGTTGATGATGATTTTAATTCTATTTCTCTTGCAAATTCGTTAAAATATTTCATTTACAGACACGGCCCCGTAAGAGTTTTATTACATGTACCTATAGATTTAGGTTCCTACCTAGTTAGATGAAATATTGACTTCTGTATTATAACGCAAACAGTCAAAGTTTGGTAACTAGTAGTAGGTACACTGTTGAGCTCGTGACTGTTTGGAAATAAATCAGCTGAGAGAGGGGAGTGATTATTGAACGGGCACACGCATGCGCATAGGGGACGACAGGACTGGCAGTCCTTCGCAAAACAAACAAATCGCACACAGTTTGACACAGACCCAAACTTTCCTATCAAAGAATAATAATTGTACATGTAGGTTATTCAAAGTTCAGCGATTGTAATAATTAAAAAATAATACTATGTGCAGTTTTACGAAAAACTTGGTTCGTAACTGTCAATGTACAGCAAAACAAACAAAAAATACGTGCAAAAGAAAGTGTTTATGGTGCCGGCGCGGTCAGCAAGCGTGACAAGCAGTGGCGACGCAGATATCAGTATCATTAGAATCGTCATTTGGTTCTCCCTTTTCGTCACACATCGCTGCGCTATTCGCTATGCCTCTGCCGAACTAGATGTCGATGCCCTCACGCCATGAGTGTGATGTACCTAGAAACTTGAAAGATGATGATACCTGACGAGGTTATACTTTTTGCATTCAAACGAAGACGTATTTAAACAATTCCATGTCACTACGGACTTTAACGGAAGATAGTCTCGACTTCGGAATTCGCATCAAGTCTGTTGCAGACAAAACTAGTGAGCCGGTTGACCAAGGCAGTAGCGAAGACTCAGTAGGTAGCGACTTATCAGAGCGTTCGAGCGGGTTGCAAACAGAGTGTGACAAAATGAAATCTGCGTGATGATTGTGATTCGTTCAGCGTGAATAGATAGGGTCGTCGCCACGAGATCTGATTTTTCCGGGCGAGGTGGTGCGGTGTTGGTGCCGATAGCGGCGGCAGCGCGCTGGCCTCAGTCGGCTGCGTGCGTGCGCGCCGTGAAAGTCTCCCGCGCGGCATGCGTTCGGCATCAACCACGTCAGCTGTTCCTAGCCCTGCGGGGGCTAATCAGCACCACACCTTGGGAGCGAGGCGGCAGAAAACTGACCTCCATGTTTCGGAACCAGTCAACGCCCGTTCAGCCAGTCCAGCTCCCAGTTTGCGAAGCCAACGGGCCAAACAATACAGGTGGATAGAAAATTAATGCAGTGTTTACGTGCAATATTATCATTGCTTTTAAAATTATATTTAGTTCAGCGAAGTTAAATGTTTCAAACAGTGCATTTAAAATAAGTTTAATATCTGATTAAAATAAGTGTAATTTTTTATTGAAGTTTGATATGATATCGGAACCATGTTACCTATGTGCTTATCGATATCAGGTTGTTATCAAGACTCTTCATAAGACACTGTTTTGAAGACAGCTCAATGTCATTAGTGTGAATCGCGACAACTGTTTTAAAATTGGCAATCCACAGCAACAATTGTACTATCCCTAGTTTCAGTCGTTTGACTGATTGTTACAATATTAACCCAAGAATATTAACAAATTTGAGTACTTTGATACCCGTTGTTATTTTTTCGTCGGTACTGCCGAAACAACTTTCCAAGGTTAAACGAGCGCCAGTTGTAAGCTATGTAGTCTAAATCTATTCGTTACTGTGTTTCATAAAATTATAGCAACAAAGGGGTATCAAGGTTTTTCCTCGAATACAAAATTCTTTTTCCACGTAATGAACAAGAGACCTCGATTTCACTAGTAACAATGACTGCCAGAGATGCTTTAACTAAATTCACGAGAATAATTTACCAAAAATGTTTCGTCATACATCTCTTGCATTATGAATGTGACTGAATGTCAACAAGAAGTTGTTGAAACTCTGTTTTTACAGAGCATGAATACTATAGGTAGTCATACGATAGCTCAGAGCCCATATCAGAGTATCCCTTAGTACGAGTAGGTCATTGGCAGCTGCGAAATAAAATATTTGGTCACAACGAACAGGTTCGCATCAATAGCTCAGCGTCTGGATCTGCTTAAATTGCAAATAACCCGAATACGTCATCTTCTACGTAAAAGTGGAATGGCACTCTTTGTTTAATTTTGCCTTTCTTTCACGCTCTATCGGCCGACGTTTCGTAACTAACGTTTTCAACGCTCCAACATTTTCATATTCTGAATTTTCTCTGTCTGTGGACAAATTAAATAAAAACTCTGCTAATTGCCGTGTCAATTATTATCAATTAGCATAATTACGTACATAATGAACGTGTTTTTAAAAACAAATAAGATGGGTTTAACATAAAATTATCCTAATCTTCTCAGGAGTAGTTATCTACTCATAGAAATATCCACTAGTATCTAACCGTTGAAATGTCAAAGATCAATTGAGATCAACCTTTGACCTATTTAATTAAAATGTCACTTTACTTGCATATTCGCACGTAGATTTCTTTGTAAATATAAAAAATACCTGAGTAGGTATTAGGTAGTAGTTAGTTATTCGGTTTATTAGCAGGTGGTATCGAGTTGAACACAGCAGTGTTAGTTGACCCAATTTTTTGCTAATTAATTTGCGCGATGAGTCATTCACACGCCCTGTCGTCACGGCCCAAATGGCTTGAATAGTTTGGAGATGTCGTTTGTTAACCCGTCAAGTCAAGATGGAAACACAATAGGATTATTTATTAATCTTATTTACCCGTTAGCATTTAATGCTTGACTAGCTACATGTAGTACCTAGTAATAAATTAGGTTGTAGAAGCTAAATTCATCCAATGAAGAGTACCTCAGGTTTACTCGGAGATAAAAGTGCAAAATGCTAGTTTATGCGATTTATCCTTGGGATTTACGCCAAGATGGACGAATCTGGCCGAAGTCTGGTTGAACCAAAAACTAATTTAAGACAGAACACCAACATACTTATTTTTGTATGTAAAAGTGTCTTTTTTTGTCTTTCAATTAAAAAAGTTTAGATTTCATGGTTTTCCTTGTGTTTAATTTACCACGTTTGTTAAAGAGATTTGATCTTTATGATTGACCCTATCGATCGATGCCGTAAAAGTACAGGGTGTTATTTTTTCGGATTTTACCCGGTTCTATACCCGGGTGTGGCAAGCGAATTTTCGAAAATCTGTGTTTTTTTTTAATTAATAATAGGCAAAACATTTGTCTGCCATCTCACCTGATGGAAAGTGATGATGCAGACGACGATGGAGCATGGTTGCCTAGATAATGCCTATTCACTCTTGCCTTGAAAAAGCCCAGGTTATAACGTTCCGGAAACAGATCTGCGGGCAGGGAGTTCCATTACTTAGCCGTTCGCATTAAAAATGTTGAAGCGAAGCGCTTTGCGAATGCAGTTCTGTTTCTTTTTAAAAATAAAGGAATGTCTCTTTTGAGTAAAATTGTCTATCTCCAGTATGTACATTAGGTACTTTCCCTCCAGGTGGCGTTAAAAAAGTTTACCCTGTACCTTTTCATGACTCTTATGGGTCTATCTAATTTATTACACACTATATTAATTAAATGTTTCTTGTTTCGTTATACTTTACAACACAAAATATTATTAGATATTATTGTCATTTAGTACCTGCCTAGATAGCCATAATATGAATAATATTATCTAAATGGCAATTTTAGGCCTAATCCTCCAAATACTGGCTACAAGCACATCGTAATCTACCTATATACACAAACTGTATCAAGGAAAATTTCATATTACAATGCCCGACAACAAAGCCCACTCTTTATACCTAGCTCATATGTCTTACAAGATTTCTAAAAATTTATTTAATTGCAGGGCCAGCTTGCCCGTGCGCACTGCGCGACTTCTGCAGCGCTCCCGCACGCAGACGCCTTCGGATGCAGGCGTCAGCGACGGGAGCGCGTCGCCAGCGCCCGCGCCCGCCTCGCTGCTTCAAGACGTGGTCGATATCAAGACCCTGCTACTGCAGCTTAAGCGGGTCTTGCAGGAGGTAGGTTGTGTTAAAACCGTAGTGTCACTATGATACTTAAAAGGTAATTTCAAGTCAATTTGTAATAATTTTGTATTTATTTCGACCAATATAGAGGAGCACTAGACTAGTACGTACTAAGCGATTTAGAGATTAGTCATCCTTCAAAAGTATTTTGATTAGTTAAATGTTGTTGTAGATCACCCGGTTTCAAGTTTTCAACAGCTGTTTGTAGTTTATGAAACCTAATATTTTACTCTAACATCTACTTTTACAATATCTTCCAACTCACTTTAGAATTAACTTTCATAGATCTCTACCTACCAAGTACCATTCTCATAAACAGTGTGGAAACACATCTTCATTTGTGGTAGATGAAATCGTCGCACAGAATGCGGTCTGTTAATTAATTAGCATCATTATACTCTAGATGCACTCAGTTTTCTAACCGTCACGAACTTTCAGATTTTTTGCTCTTTACGGTCGGAAACTAACTCCCTTGCCTTATTAGACAAACGTGATCTAGTTGCAGACAAGCTTTTTATATACCTTTCTAGATTAGGTAATGTAGATGTATAAATATAATAGACTCATTCGTTTACAGCATTGCATTGTTTTTTTGTAAATAAGCCCATTTGCATATCCACCTTTTGTTTTGTTATGCATATCGAAATAGCATGCGAGGATAGAATATTCAATGTACAACATAGTTATAATGTACCTAGTAAAGGAAGTCAACAATACGGTAATACTCATTTGCAATTTCCCCCTGGTAAAGTGGTAATGCATGTGGATGCATTCGTCCGTCGCCCTTTAATCATGTGGAACGTATAATTATCATTTATCACAATTCCCATGTAAGCTAGATATATCTAGTTACCTAGTCTGAACAATATAATGCTGTTGATGGGAATTAGACTGTTCTTTTAAGACCTTGAAAGGTGCTTGACGTTTAATTGAGCATATAAAAAAATATGAAACTTGTTTAAATTAAATGGGGTATTTTGTAAATTGAAGGGGTTACATACCGGGTTACATATTAAATTCGAAAATATTCATTAATATACCATGCTATTTTGCGAAATAATAAGTTTTATAACAACGTTTTGATTATTTTAATCTCAATCTTACTGTTTGTTTTACGCTTGTATGTAATGCACTTAACATTTGTGTTCGCGTGTAACGAATGTTTGTTTGGTTGCATCGCCTTGTTTGCCGCACGCAGCCGGGGGAGGAGCATCATTCGATGAGTGTAAGTAACGCCTCTGCTATATTACAGGCTCTCGTTCTGGGTTTATTGATCAGTTACAACAAACGAAGTAGTTCTGACTTTGGTTTACACATTACTGGTTTAAAAAATTGTTTGGAATAAAGTAGATAAAATATATTAAGTACACATTAGGTCATAATCAGATCTTAACAGCTACAAAATCCATAAACTAGTTATGGTATAGACACGCGGGTTGATTTCAATCTAATGGGATCATACAAACCCACATATATGACAAATATTTTAAAATAAATAAGGGGCGTGTGTTGATAGCACTACCTGTTTTACATTTATGAGGGGTGACCAAATTTTGTCAGGGCTGCGCTTGTGTTCAAGATTTGTATTTATTTATAAAGTCACCCACTGCTTTTGCACTTTATTGCTTACTGTACATTTTGTCGCCGATATTTCTCCACAGGGAACATGCCATCTAAATAACACTAGTTAACTAAAACCGGCTAAAATGTAGGTACCGTGAATAAAGTGCTTGTTTGCTGTTTGTTAAACTTGAATACAACGACATCATCAATCATCTAAGTACTTTTCTTAAAACACAAATCAATCATTATTTCAGTGTTACAAAAAGCGGGGCAAGAAACTATTGTCACACTTTGTTGATTGTTTTTGATTTTATTTCTTTCGACTTTTGTTTCTATGTAAACGAACCGAGGGAAATACTGCGTTTTCTAGCTTACCATACAAAATCTATACATATAATGAAACTGTAACAAGGCCGTGTCTGTACATGAAATATTTTTAAATTTTTTTGCGGTAGTGTAGATAGTTATCGATGTAGATATCAGAACACATTTTTTTAATATTTTTCTGTCTCTCTGTCTAGTTGTGCACGCATCACGCAAAAACTACTGCACGGATTTTGATGAAATTTCGTGTGAAGATAACTGAGTAACTGGGTCAACATCTAGAGTACTTTTTACAGCAGAAGAATGTCTCCTTTCCACAGGAAAATAAGAAATACACCGAAACGATAACACCTAGAAACTTAAAATGTGGTATGTAGGTGTCTTATAAGTCGTAGGCAACCAATGTTGACTACGACTACCAAGGGATTAATGGAAATTCCCACGGGAACGAGAATAAACTGGATCCGCGCGGGCAACGCCGCTGGGCATCCGCTAGTTACAAATATAGTTAGAATAATTAAAGTAGCAAGAAATTTAATGCGTAGGTAACCTTAAAATATGCTGGCTAACATTACAGTTACAAGCTCGCACACATACCTGATGGAGAGCACCGAAAGGTTAGATGTTGGATGTCGGGTGGCTTATTTACTGCAAATCATGGTACTGATGTAGCAGCGCACTATAAAATGGTCTTTAGTACCTAATGCAATATAAATGCTACCAAGAGCAATCAAGCTAAAGTAAAGCTGATATAAGAAAGCAAAATACCTATACCTAAGAAATTTACTGTCATAGAAAAGAATAGACGGTTCTTTATGTAAAAGATAACGTACTAGTACTTCAGCCATCAAAGCTTAAAGTCCTATCTACGCGACAGGCTTCGACTGCATCATACCTGCAAAACATCTTTATTCCAGTTACTGAAAAAGACATCATGTCCACAGCCCTAGTATTCACTGCAAGCTTACAGGCATACTAACTGCTATGATATGACAGTAAGCTAGAAGCATACTAGTACAAAAGCAAAGCTAAAAGCAAATTAGCCGCAGTGTATGTGTTAAAGTACATGCAAATTTCCTGACATTACAGAGCGAAACTCTCGACCCGTTGCTGGCGGCGTGCGCGGAGAGCCCCGCGCGCGGCAACGGGCGCCGCCCCCCCGCCTCGCCGCTGCACCCCGACGCCTGCGCCGAGATGCGTCGCCAGATCCTCTATCTGCAGGTCCGTGCACTGTGTTCCACTGTAATTACATTTTGGATGTATAGAGGCATTATATACATATATATCGATGATTATCTTAAAATGTCATAATATCTCTGTTACGGGTTTATGATATTTTGGCTTAACGTTTTAATGATATTGTGGGAAGTAATGTCAACAACTTGCGAATTGTAAAAAGTTTGGCGTCCCTTCCTCTCACGGCTGTTGATAGAGCTGCTGTTCGTGACTCGGTGCCACTGAACTTTAGATTGTAGCACCTAGGAACCATGTTTTCCGAGATAAATATGTTCTTCTTCAACACGCCAACTGTGACTCTGCTAAATTTCATCAAGATCAATTTCCCGAATCAACCAACAGACAAACAGACTTACTTTCTGTTAAGAATTTTAAAGTGTACTAATTTATACTTATGGTCCTTCCAGAGTCAGTTGGAGGAGCGGGACAGGCTAGTGCGCGTGCTGCAGCAACAAATGCTGCGCATGACGGAGAACCACGAGCCGCGCGCCGACGACACCTGCAATCGCGCAACGCAGACTGATCGGGTGAGTAATACTCGTACATCATACAGTATGATAATTAAATTGATCCCGTGACGTGACCTATACTAAATTCATACAAACCAATGATAGCCCTGTGGTTAGTGAGCTCGCTTCTCGTCCGTTGGGCTCGGATTCGTATCGGGGTGAGGCCATGTACTAATCAGTTTTCAAAACTTTACTTACATATTTATCACTAGCTCGACAGCGCAGGAAAACATAGTGGGGTAACTTAGAATTGACTCTGAGGTGAAAAATGGGTATTATGAGTATTCCATTTCTAGAATGGGACACTTCTACCGACCCCATCGGAAAGGCGTGACCATATTTATTTTATTTTAAATTGAAACACTGACAGTCTTTCATATTCAATAGGATAACTTTTAGAAACATTTTGCTCCTTTTCCAGAACCATATTTATCAAATATGTGTTAGAACTTACAAGACCGTTATTAAATTTGGATATGTGATCAGAAATAAAGTGTTGTCTTTAATCTCGTGTCAGAAAGACAAAATATAAATTCCATGTATTGGATCACTGTATGATCAAATATCTCTATCTAAAATGACATTTTAAGGAAACACATGGACCTAATATTGTTTATTCACGATTTATATATTTCATGACTAGTTTGAGATTTGAATTGCCTAATCAAGTCATTAAATAGGTACTCAATGCTGACGTATATGACGTTTTCACGTTCCAGTTGCGGCCGCCGATGAGCAGCGCGCTAACGAGTTCTGAAAATTCCGGATTAGTGAGGTAATTACATCCTTAACATGCATTTAAAATTAATAACCACATCGTGTCTGTACTGCAAAAGGGAAATCTATTTTAAGAAATGATACATGAAATAGAACGTGCAAATTTTGAACAAAGCCTTTACTCAACTGTGCAAATACAAAAAAACATAGGTATTCATATCAACTCACAAGAGCCTAGCCTCTTCAAGGTCAGGAAGAGACCGAATCGCATATGGCTTCTAAAAAGTTGACCGATTTCATAGAAATTAGATCCTCGTTATAATTATGTTAAATGAAAAAAAAAATATGCTAGTAACTCATACTTTTTACGACATTTCTAACCCTTTGTAGTGTTATCAAGGAACTTATTAATTCGATAAAATGCCAAAATTATCTCATCTTATGAATAAATGACTACTACCCTATTACTTTTTTCATTGTGTGCCAGTTTATTTAGTTGTAATAATATTATTATATTATATTGTATTAATATTAGTTGTCTTTAAAATAATAAACATTTTTAAGGTATTCATTTCATTGTACGATCTTATTGTATTTATCTTTATATGTTATCACTTTGTTTACGTCTAGGGGTCCAATGTGTCTCGTGAAATGTGGGTATATCCAGTAATGGAATACCTCTGCCTACCCCCTCGGGGATGAAAGGCGTGAGATTTTATTATTATTATATTATATTTGTTTACATGCCAGTAATATTAATGCAGCACCTTTTTAATATAACAATATACCTTTATCAATATCTACCTGTAAATAGTTTATGTACCTATTTATTAAAATATTATATTTTACCCATTTCTTTATTTTGTTATAGGTTATTCATCGCTTCGTTGCAAACATTTAAGTGCATCTTACTAACTCTTCATTCATCTATCACTCTTTTATACTTACCACCACCGATTATTCCCTCTTATAACTTATCACAAGGCTCGGTTTTAAAAAACACCATTCAAAAGAGTCAGTCATTTGCATCAGACTTAAGAAATTCTGAATGGGTTATTATATTCAGTGATTATATGAATAGAAAGATGACTTTCGCTCCAACGTCTATGTGTAGAATTACTCTTAGTGTATCCCCATACTTTGCTGGCATATTTATTTGAATTTATTTTATAGTTATCATAACTACCTCATGTTCAGTACAAAATTAATTTAACTCTATTTTTAAATCTTTGATTTCATACGATCCATTATCATTATTCATTATCATCCTTCTCGTGATTTTCCACTTCATTTTGTTCTGATTTCCACACACGCTGCTTTAAATTCCAATTGGATTTTGGGGCTTAACTTGAAACGGGCAGTTTCCACCTGGGTGGTGCGAGGGTTCGTCCGTCGGATCAGGTAGCGTGGCTCGATTGCTTGCTCGCTGTTTGCCTCTTGTGTTCAGTGAATGTGTTGTGCTTGCTGCATCTCTTGTATCAAACGTCAAGTTCGAGTGATGCCGTCTTCTTAGTCTCTGATAGAGACATGGATGAATATTGCTATAATAATAAATTCCAATAAATGTTGAATTCTGTGACAGAGTTTCGATACTGTATTATTATTGAAATAACAATGACTCGTGATATTGTGCCTATAATTGTAAATTGATGTTTGTGCCTCTCACTTCGCCTACTACGACCAATTGTATAGCAGTTGAGCGTAATTTAAGCCGTGGTTGAAAATATGTTGATGGTTCAGCGATAATCTTATAAATGTGATGGGTAGTATGATTGCCAATAACTAGTTTGATTATAACACCGCACGGCACTATTGGCACCTCGTTGGCTATACTACAATCGTTTATTGGCTTAGACAGGTAGTGAGTTCACTTATGTGGTTGTTAGTAGGTAGTCCACGTTGTTTTCATTTGTGGAGCTGAATAAAATTTTTATTTACTTTGTTTAAACTTGTATCTGTGTGTTGCACGCTGCCGTATAGAACTTAAAGGTGAGGCATTGTGAATAGAAAGCCAATTACGATTACTACTAATTTACGACTCTTATGAGTTTAAAGATGTGAAAATGAATCCTTATTCACTCTGACAGCTGTAACCGTTATAAAAATATGCTATTAAATTAACATTTTTTACTGTTTTACTTGAATTTTATTTTAACATAAAATAATTATTAAGTAAGCTCAGATATATGTAATTCTCCATAATATTCCTTCTTGCTGCAAAACGTAACGTTTTGTCTTGTGGAATAGTTTGGATAATGTAATCCCGGAATCTAATTAAATATTTCTGATTTCACAGTTGGAATGAACAAGCTAGCGGACGGAAGCTGCTGTTATACAGTGAAGCACAAAAGACTAAGAGGCCTGTTACCAACGGGACCGTGACCAAAACAATATGTCAGTGTGGTGGGAGGAAAGTGAACGGACTCGCGAACGGTGACGACGACAAGCAAGCGGTGCAGCTCAAGACCAACAGCCGTGTCGGCTCTAAGTACCTCCAAGCTCTAGCCAGCAACTCCGACATCAACAGACGATACGTCAAACGAGACTCTTCAGTAGGAGAGAAGACAGAACGCAAAGCAACTCTATACTCATCTAGATCTCGCTCTATAGAAAACTTCCAAAACCAAGCTTATTCCATAACAGAACCGATACTCGCCAAAAACGCTGTCATAGAAGAGACAACTCTCATCAAACATCACACTTCTTACGGCGACTTGTACAATGGTAGGATCAGTAGCAAAGAAAGCGTTAACGGTAACAGACATAGTCCCAGTTTGAATGGTCAGTCTACGGACACTGATTATAGTTCAGATGGTGGTTACAAATCTTTACCTTCGTCCATCAACTGTAATGGGAATTCTCCTAAGAAGGTGAGTGGTATCCCACGACGGTCTATCGAACAAAAGTTTATTTCCACTAAGCAAGTGAGAGCGAGCGCTATTTGAACACACATTGTACCGTACAAGCAAATTGGCTTTTGAGCTAGAAGTTTGTGATAAGTTTACGAACTCGATTAGATCTTAGGCAAGCAGAATATCATCCACGTAAATTTTTCAATTCCTTTGAAATGTTATTCGAATATTACTGAATCATTTATGTATTTTTCACCTTAATTGCCTAAGGTCTATTTTGAGAACAGAAACTTAGCTGCGTGGTCTGTTTGAAAAATTGTGCCATTAAGTCCTGTGTTGTCACAATTTATTGCAAGGAGCTAGAGCAACGCTTGTTCGCATTCGCATTTATAATTTTCACTATTACAAGGCTAAATATAAGCTACGTTTAGTTGATGGATGCCAAATTATAATCGGTGTAATCCTCTCATATTCCTATTTCAAAGTTTGTGTAATACTCTTGTTTCGTCGTTTGACATGAAATGTAAAATGTTTTCGTTTCTTAATCGATTGCTTAGTGCATTTGTTTTTATTTTTATGAAGTTGACGAACTTTGACCTCTTTATCATACAGGTAGTGGATTATCTAGAACAGGAACTGTGTAGGTTTAATTTACAAATTTGTATACAGGCGATAAAATGTTATCTTAGATTTTCTATTGTAGACAAACTAGTAGATAAAGCTGTAATATGTGATAAGAGTGGCTGTAAGAACTTGTATTTATTTTTATGATATATCTTACCAGTTGATAATCTTGAATTAGAACGTTATTGTATGTATTTTAATATAAATCTTTTGTTATTTTCGAGTTATATCATACAATTATTTGCTGTGTAAAGTTGTTTAGAAGACCCAAGTAGGTATCAAATAGGTACAAATTTACTCGCTGTAAAGGCATTTTAGTAATATAATCACTGAAGTCATTGTAAAAGCATTTGCAAGGTCACTATTGATGTAACTTGGTGTGTTTAACCCTCCGTAATTATAAATCATTAATCTTCCGAAAGCCTAATATATAAGTATATACCTACATTATATCCTATATTGATACCTAGAATACGATAATTACTTAATCAAGCGTCAATGAATTCTGTGTACTTATGGCTACTTCGTCTATTCATTATATTGCGCTTTCCTACATTAGTTAATAAGTCTAAGCCCACTAGCTTTAGTAAATATTATATTTAATTTAAAAATTGAAGTTGTTTCAATACATAATTTTAATTTTGAGTCTAATATTTTATTTATGATACCTCTGATCTTATTAATATGAAATCTAATTATAGAATTCAACTTGTATGGTGATGAATAAATTTTGTGACATGGGCGAGCGATAAAAGAAAGTTAGCATCTCTGAATTGGCAATGATTTTAATTCATCAGGAATGTTACTGAAAGAACTCATCTACTAATATTGATATTATAAAGAGGAAAGATTTGTATTTTTGTATGTACGAACTCACAAACTATTGGACCGATTTTAAAAATTCTTTCACCAATGGAAAGCCACAATATCCTTGAGTAACATATGCTATATTTTATTGCCGTATTCCCACGGGAACGAGAATTACAAAGGTGAAACCGCGTGGAACCGCTAATTATCGATGTCTGTTTTGTGTGTCTTTAATAAATAAATAAATAAATAAATTATTAATCAAAAGTAGCTGTAGGTAATTGAAAATACAAAACTAAATCTTATAATCTTATGAAACACCTACAGTGGTCTAGTTTCAAAAAAAAAACAAATCGCCTTATCCCCGAGGAGGTCGGCAGATGCATCCACCGCTCTTGGGAATACCTACTTTTCACCAGTGTATTTACCGGACCCTGTTAAACGTGACAGCTGGTGAGACCAAGATCCAACGGGGTGCTTCTCCACAAGCCTTCGGACCAATTCTAGGGCATGCTGGTTTCCTCATGATACGATTAGTCAGTCACACATCATTGATTCCACGGGCGGACCAGGAAAATAGATGATCTTATTGTCTCATTCTTGAGGTTTGCAGGTGTTTTTAAAAAGCTCATTGGTACATGACCTCACTAGGAATCTAACCCGGGCCACATGCATTACAGGCGGCGTTACTGCCCAAAAGCAAAAGGCTGACTGATTTATACAGGAACTGGGGCTACCGCACCCTTAATGCCTTGGAACTTACTTTTTACAAAGATCCTGTGTGTGTAATAGATGAAGGTTCCTACCTACCTATTGATGAGCTGTAATTACATTATTGATGGTTAGACTTGAACCTTGGACAACTGTTTCGATAAGCGCGGGAATCACGATACACAAAGCGGATCGCGACCGCTGTCATTCCGTGACGAACCGGCGTTTGCACAACTGGCGCTGCCATCAGCGAGTTAATTGTTTGAAAGTTGGAATTTTGAACTGAAAGTGTGCAGTGCAAAGTTTTTGGAATTACAGGTAGTAGTTATTTTTTACTATTATTAATGAAATATTAACCGACTTATATAAATACTTTTCCTAAAATTTTTCCGGATTGACGCGAAAACACCGGAAACTTAAAATTTTTATAAAATTATGTATTATTTTTGATAGAACGTGAGGTTTAATTAATATTGATTCAACTTCTACATTA